>CM062817.1:311371293-313771293 GCA_031772625.1 Pinus tabuliformis
AAACAATATATGACAATTTAAGTTTGAAGTTGGCAATTATAACTCATTAGTAATGAATTATGAATATGATGCTTCATGAAAGTTGAAAGTTGTTTCATTCATTTCATTTTTTATAACATTTCATTTCATGTTAGATATTATTTGTTGTAATGGTTACACTTAGCTTACAAGTACAACTTTGGTGATCAATGATGATAAATGTTATATATTGAATTTTGAAAGCTTGAAACTTTAAGATTGATGAATCATGAGACTCAATATGTTGTATGTTTACTATGTTACTAACTTGTGGACATGGTTGATGAAGATTATAACTTCTCGATGATTGTTGTTATATGGTTCAATCTATGTTTTTTTGTTTTTTATATCTATTCATTATTTTACATGTTTTTTTTTACATATATGTATCAAAATATAAAAAATATATATATATTATATAAAAAACGCTCCGGGATTCGCTCCCAAACCGGGAGCTTCTGAAAATGTCGCTCTCGCTCCCGTTTTCCCTCCCGCTCCCCGCTTTCGCTCCTCTCCCAAGTAACATTGGTTGAGACAAACTGATTTGTCATTAAGTCATGGCGTGTATGTCTTTCCTTCATTCCATTACATGCTTACTATGTCCCAGCCATCTTTTCCATTTTTCTTTTCTTGTGCCTCCATAGATTTTTATCATTCTTTCATCTGCATCAACCTCTTAGGGCAATTTTTTAGGCCCTGACTCAAAGATGAGGATATAAGGTGTCAATCCCAATGACAAATGACAATCAACCCAAAGAATGGATGTGGATAATAAGGGAAACAAGGAATGTGTCAAGTATGGATTACCTTGGGCTATCTACTTCAATCAATGTCTCTTATTTGTGTCCCTCTTAAAGGAAAGACCTCAAGGGAAGTCACACTAGACTAGGGAAAAGGATAACCTCCCAGGTGAACCATGGGAAAAAAAGTATAATCAAGAGCTATCAATCATCCAAATTGGCATGTGTTCCATATTAGTATGCCCCAAAACATTAAAGAAATCACATGGTCACCAAAATGGTTAGTGCACCTTCCAATAGATAAACCACCTCCTTCAAGAAGCATGCCAGATGGGAGAGAGAATTGACCAGAGCATAGGTGGAGAGCTCTGATGTAAAGCTATCTGTGGGCCATCATAGGGCTGCTGGCTGGCTGGCTGATCAAATGAGGAGAAAAATTTTCTCCTATGAGTTACCCACTTTTGGTGGGTAACATGCCTCCATCCCCCAAGAGTATCACGAAAAGCATTCTTAAAAATTAAATTTCTACCCTGCTAGTTAAGAGAGAATGTCAAGTTACCCTAAGGAAAAAGCCCCACAAACCATCTAGCATTCGACTGCACCAAATGTATCCCACATTGCCTATGAAAACTCACAAGGAAATCCATCTATACCTAGAGACACCATTCTTCATAGAGGAAAGAGCTACAAAGAGTTCCTCCTTAGAAAGCACAGCATCCAGCCAATCTTGATACACAACGCCAACCAATTTGGGGATTACACAGCCACATTGCCTATGAAAACTCACAAGGAAATTCATCTATACCTAGAGACACCATTCTTCATAGAGGAAAGAGCTACAAGGAGTTCCTCCTTAGAAAGCACAGCACCCAGCCAATCTTGATCCACCACACCAACCAATTTGGGATTACACAGTAAACAGGCTCCCAAAGCAGTTTTTTTTAAAGCTCGATTAGAGCTAGATTCCAAAGCAGTCTTTGTAAAGCTCAGTTAAACCTAGATGATAGTACAGAAATTTCGAAGAAATAATTATAATGACTTATTAGAAACATGATCATAGAAAAAAACAATATATACACACACACACACACACAAGTGATAATACATCAAAGTAATTTTCAGGAGCCAATCAAGCTTGTTGCCAACCTCAAACTAATACTATATAATTAACTATAGTTAGTACAATTGGATTTCAAAATACTTACATTTGGTCCTTGCATGATGAAAGTAGCTTGCTATATGCAGTCATGATAACACCGACAGATCCAAAGTGCTCGTTGCGCAATTCCTTGTAACCCCTTTGCTCCAAAAGGTTTGCAATCTGAAATTAAGACAGCAGGGGATGTGTAACAAATGCAGATAGAATGTGTTGTTAGCTAGCAGATAATACAACAGTGTCTGCAGTCCCTGAGAAGGGGAGCCCTAACTGTAGATACTAGAGATTTCAACTATAAAAAAAACCGAGACTTCAACTACTAAAATAATGAAGACCTAGGAACGGATAGCATGAAAAACCTTGGTATTCGCAATGGATTCTTTGCCGCATATTCAGAGAGCTTAACAATCTTACGCTCATTTGGTAGTTCATCCTGCATAAGGAGTCATGACAACAAATTAAGCTCAGAAATATGCATATGACACCATAATATGAATATCAGAATTCCAGTAAATTAAGTCAGGAAAAAATAAGTTTTAATATTCTTGTACTGATTTCCAAGAATATATAGTTTGTGCAGACTTTATTGACACTTCCATGAGTATTGTTCAATTCCTTTAGTGTAAATTGTAACTGCATATTATCATCACCTCAATCTAGAAAAAATGTGAACTTGAGGATCTACCTATGCAAGTGCATGTGGAATAAAGAATGTTGTTGAAGTTCTGAGACTCCCATGCTATCAATGCATTAGTTGCTTATAGTCTCTCAAAAGCTGTCATGCAATCTTCAGACCCGAGAGTCTGCCAGATGCAGTCAAGGTAGTTTTCAATTTCTATGAGGGAAACATTCATTCCTAAGGGGAAATGTGTCCAGAATGCATGGCACCTGGCAATACATCCCCCTCACATAAATTGAAGAGTCCATGCGTATTGCACACACTACATGGCATGATAACTTGAATTCTACACAAAGAACATTTATCCTTGAGTTGAGACTACTTACAAACTTATAAAAGGTTAAAAGATAATTATTTGAAAATTGAGTTATGAACAGTTGATATTGCTTTCCCTTTTAGGAAGGTATTTTTGAGTTTTCTGTTTTTTTAAATGTTCATTATATTATTCCAAGAAAAAATAAACAATATGTACAAATATAGCATTTTACAAAAAGCAGGTGGCAAGTGATAATAAATAACAAAGGTCACCACCATATGTCCAAAGCAGGTATAAGAGACTTCTCAAGCATCTAAAGTGCAATAATCTAAGGCATACTTTGTGGTAGTTGTCACCGTCTAAAAATGCAAGGTTCATTTCGCTTTTTCATGGGCTTCCCTCTCTCACCAGCAGAGAAAGGGATCCTTGTAGTTCAGTGGCAGTTATAGGTTGTGAGAAAGACTTGGAGGTTACGCCCCTTGTTCTATTTGTACATATTGTTTTATTCTAAGAAAATAAAACAACACGTACAAATACAGCATTTTACAAAAAATGGGTGGCAAGTGATAATAAATAATGAAGGTAACAGCCATAAGTCAAAAGCAGGTATAAGAGACCTCTCAAACATCAAAGTGCAATAATCTATGGCATACTTTGTGGTAGTTGTTACTATTACCCACCAAAAGCTGGTGACCCCATAGGAGATTTTTTTCTCCCACACTTTGCATCCAGCCGTCCAGCCAGCAGCCCTTAACAGCCAACATTAGCTTATGACATGTCATTTTATCTCCGCCACCTACATCAGTCATATGCCTTCTTCACCCATCCGGCAAGAGCACATGGACGAAGGTGGGCTTTCGATAAAAAGTTACTTTATTCATTTTGCAATCAGTTGTTTATATGCTTGTTTGTATTTGGCTTTTGATATGGATTAATGGGGTGACCTGGAAGAAGGATGGTTTTGGCTGTGATCTTGTTCCCTCACCTTAAATGGGGGGTTAATCTTCGACCCTAGTCCAATGGGACCTCCCTAATGGCCCAATGGGTATAGGAGGGGCACTACTTGGGAAGCCTTGATTGAGATAGTGTGTTCCATCTATCCCTATTCCATACTTACCACTTTCCATCTTACATTACAAGCCCTTATTCCACCTCCATTCTTCGGGTTCAACTAACCATTGGTTCTCTGGGATTTGGCACCCATACATCCTCATACCTAGGTAGGGCCCAAAACTTTGCCCTGGGAGGTTGATGCAGCTAAAAGAAAAAGAAAAAGCATATAATGGCCACAAGCAAAATAAAAGAAAGAATATCAAAATGCAAAAGATGGTCGGGACATACACATTAGCATGTGGGCAAAAGCCTAACATGAGCTCTACCTCACTCATTATGGCCATCACCCAGTTCCTGAGCACCATATTGCTCCTATACATCATGAAAGGAACCTTGCATGTCCAATCCCAATGGGCAATGAGTTGCCTCATCATTAAGGGGTATACAACTATTATACATCATACAAAGCAAGCTCTAACCCTTTGAGCTATGAGCAACAATACAAAGAAAAACCAAGCAAAAGTAAAAAGGCACACAAAAGGGGTGGAAAAACAAAGGTCGGGTTGGTAGCTCATGCATCCATGATTGCTCCCTCCCCACATCTATACACTTAGGATGTGGATCCCCATCATGTTGGTCCCTTTGACCATGGCACTTGGCCATGAAGTCTTCTCCCCTCTGTTACCATCATTGTTCACATAACACCTATTGATTGAAGGGTGGACTAAGGAAATGTTACTTCCCCTTGGGGGCTGGAAACACCTAATAGGGTTGTCCTTTAGCCACTCCTACCTAGGGAGGAAACACCATTGCAAGTTCAAAGCCCCAATTTTGGAAGGGAAGCCTTATTTGAAGTGTTAAATAGCCCTTTACATTCAATCTTGGTTCACTTAGATGCAAAAATGATTATTGTACCTAATGACTAGTTGCTTGCACTAGACTTTATGTTGTGATTGTCAAGTGGTTCCACAACCATGACCTAGGCACCTCACCCACAGGTACCCAGGCCTCTAGAGAAGCATATTGAGACCCACAGGTACCCAGGCCTCTAGAGGAGCATATTGACACCCACAGGTGAAGCGTTGAGAGCCATGGGACTCCAAGTAGCAACAGAGCATCACACACACCCTTGGGCACCTCCAGCACCCAAAGCATTTTGGCACTTTGCCCTACATTTGATGACTTTTTGGGATGATGCACCTGGCCCGTCATGCCCCCAGGCAACCTTAGCAATTTGTAAGGATGGCAACTGACCCAAGGCCCAGATGAGGATGGTCTCACCCCTTGAGACATGGGAGGGCTAGCACCACCTTGGTGTGGCCCTCGCATCGAAGGGTCCCGATTAGGGACAGGGGGAGCAGCGAAAGAAGAAGAAGGACCTGTCAAAGGTCAAGTGCTTCAGATGTGGTGAGCTTGGCCACTACAACACCCAATGTCCTCTCAAGAAGAAGGAAAAGGAGGAGAAGCAAGACCAGCAGGCAGCATCAGCAGAGATTAATAGGCTGTCCTCCAGGCTGGAGGAAGCCTTCGCCGTGTTTGTTGACATAACCCCAAGAGTAAAGTGGGGTGACTTCGTATTGTAGCCTCAAAGTGCTACAGATGGGCAGGATTCTTGAGGAGGTCCACCTCTTGAATCAGTACCTTGCTACGGGAGCCCACAGTATTCAGTAGCAGGATGGATCAGTGGCAGTAGATGCAGTCAGATGCCAAAGTGACAGATGCAGAGTCTAGTTGCATGTCAGATGTTGGGGAGCGCAGTGCAGAGTTGGCAGCAATGCAATTGGCACAGTGTAGAGTCAATAGCAGCGCAGATGCCTCAGTGACAGTGCAGATACTAGCAGCAGTCAGAGACTCAGGTGACAGATGTATCATACTGATCACAGTTGATTCAGTATTTAGGATGCTTTTCAGTTGCAGATGTTGCAGTTGCAGCAGCAGCAAATGGAGAGGGAGTTACAATGTAGATGCAGTGTTGGCAGCAGTTTTGCAGGGTCAGCAGCAGCACAGATGCAACACATATCAGAGTTGTGCAATAGTTGGTGGGCAGCAGCAGCCAGACATCAGCAACATGACAAGAGATGATGCAGAGACAGGTGTTTGCTACAGGGGGCAACAACACTAGAACGTGTTCCTCACTAAGAGGAAGGGTTAGTTTTTATAGCATCAGATGTCTTCTAGCTAGTGGAGAGGTTAGAATACATGTATTCTCCAAAACCCAGAAATCGTTTCTGGAAATTCCACTAGAGACTACTTAATTAGATTTATTAGTCAGTTTTTAATATTTCCTAAGTCTAAACTTAAGAAATATGATTAATTAATCAGAATTAATTAAGTCATGGTGAGAATGTTCTAGAAAAGTACATGGATCGATTTCTAGTTAATCCTAGCCATTGATTAAGATTTAATCGTGGTCGTTGAAGTCTCAACAGAGGATTATAAGAAGAAGTCGATGGGCTTGGAGAAGATACACCAAATCAGTTGAGCATTCGATTTTGCTAGGAAATCGATCTCCAGAGTAGTAGCATTCAGTTGCCAGAGGTGATTCAATGAGATCGAAGCAATGAGAGAGGGGCAGAGATAGTGAGGCCAGAGGAAGCTTTTCCAGTTTTGGCGAGTACATTGCAGAGAGGCAGTGATTGCCACAAGAGAGGCAGCACAAAGCCCTCTTGGGGAGATTTTCATTTTGCTGGGGAGAAGGAGAAATTCTGAGCCAGAAGCTGGGCAGAGGGTCCAGAGGCAAAGAGTATCAGTTTCCCAGACAACAGTTGACGAGACAGTGAGAGGAGACGCAGTTCTGAGCTTGTGGGACGCAGTAACTGCATAGGCTGATGTAGTGACTACGCAGAGGGAGCAAGGAGCAGCTCAATTCGAGCTAAGGTCAATGTTGGATCGCCTGTGGAGTGAGAAATTTTTCTCACTAGTTATTATTGCCAGTTATTTCTCTGTTTGGATTGCTAGTTTAAGCATCCATAGATTGTACTCATATTTTCACTACTGCATAATATCAAAACCCTCGGTTGCTGCCCCACGGGCTTTGGATTGACGGTGAATGGGTGCGTTGTTAAGGCACTCCTTGCGATAGGTCATCGGTTCAAATCCCCCGTGGGTACTTAGGTTAGTCTAATAGATACAAAAAAAAAAAAAAAAAAACCCTCGGTTGCTGCACCGGTTTTCCCGAGTTGGGTTTTTCCAGGGACTTAGTCCAAAAATAACGGTGTCATATTGTGTGTGTGCATCTATTTCTTCCAGCGTTTTTATTTCTTCTGCAGTATTTGTTTTGTGAAGGTTGCAATGTATTTGTTTCGATATTTTCCGTAGCACACAGCAAATAATTTGTTTAATTAAATTAACAAATAGAAGAAATAACATCAGTTGTTGCAATAGGATTCGGGGTTAGCCGAATTTTCACATGGTATCAGAGCGCAGATTGTAAGCCAGAGAGCTCAGTAGCAGAAGGGAAGAGGAATTTCGTAGCTCTATGTAAGCAGCAGTTTGAAACCCTCAGAGGCAGCGCAGTTTCTTGGCCAGGAGGGTCAATTTCTTGAGGAAAAATCGATTTCTCTGAGAGAGCGATAGAGAAATCGGATTTCTCCAGTTCGAGGATTACCAGAGGCAGAGGAGCAACCAATATTTTCCTTACAGAGCAAATCTCTCGTTGGACACAGTGTTTTGCAGCAGTTGCTAGTGCAAAAATAGCGTCAGGAGGAAGAAAGAGCACACATTGAGGGAATTTTCCTCATGGGAATCTAGCTTCAGAAGTTCAATTTCTCTTGCAGATCAGCAGTCGTTGTGAGCAGATTTACTCACTCCAGCAGGGAGTGCATAGAGCCTAGCAGTAGCTGAGCAGAAGAGAAGAGGAGGATTTCGACTTATTTTGCTGAGATGGCCACTGCCGGACTACGAGATCAAGACAGGTTGGACAGTGCTTCCAACTATGTCATCTAGAAGGCAAGGATGTCCTTCCTTCTAGATGAATATGGCCTAAAGCCATTCATAGATGCAGTGGTAGCTATCCCCACGGATGCAGATCAACTGAAGGAATACTGAAAGGAGATGGCGAGGGCAAAGAGGTTGATTCTTGATGGTGTTCGAGATCACATTGTATCACACATAGCAAGCCACAGAACGACCAAGGAGATGTTGGATACATGTTCCACGCTATACTAAGGCACTTCCAAGCAGCAGAAGATGTACTTGGAGGAAAATTTGAGCTGCACCAGGATGCAAAAGGGGGAACGCATAGACCCCTACCTCACCAGGATTCAGGAGATATGGGATCAGCTGTCAGTTGTTGGAGCAGCACCTCAAGCCACAAAGCTAGTACGATTGGCACTCAACAGTGTCTCCGAGGAGTGGTAGGTATTTGTCCAAAGCATTTTGGGCAGAGAAACCTTGCCAAAGTGGGACAAGATGTGGGCCGATTTGCAGCAGGAGGAGTTGAGGCGAGACTTAGTGAAGAGCTCCATCAGTGGCAGCACCAGCAAGTCGAAGCAAGTGAAGGAGGAGGAGAATGTGGCTCTCGCATCGAAGGGTCCCAGTCAAGGACAAGGGGAGCAGCAAAAGAAGAAGAAGAACCTGTCAAAGGTCAAGTGTTTTAGATGTGGTGAGCTTGGCCACTACGACACCCAGTGTCCTCTCAGAAAGAAGGAAAAGGAGGAGAAGCAGGACCAGCGGGCAGCATCAACGGAGATCCATAGGTTGTCCTCCAGGCTGGAGGAAGACTTCGCCATGTTTGCTGACATACCCTCATGAGTAAAGTGGGGTGACTTGGTATTGTAGCCTCAGAGTGGATACAAATGGGCAGGATTCTTGAGGAGGTCCACCTCTTGAATCAGTACCTTGCTACGAGAGCCCACAATATTCAGTAGCAGGATGGATCAGTGGCAGTAGATGCAATTAGATGCCAAAGTGACAGATGCAGAGTCTAGTTGCATGTCAGATGTTGGGGAGCGCAGTGCAGAGTTGACAACAATGCAATTGGCACAGTGCAGAGTCAGTAGCAGCGCAGATGCCTCAGTGACAGCGCAGATACTAGCAGCAGTCAGAGACTCGAAAGATAGATGCATCATATTAATCACAGTTGATTCAGTATTTAGGATGCTTTTCAGTTGCAAATGTTGCAGTTGCAGCAGCAGCAAATGGAGAGGGAGTGGCAATGCAGATGCAGTGTTGGCAGCAGTTTTGCAATGTTAGCAGCAGCACAGATGCAACACATATCGAGTTGCGCAGTAGTTGGTGGGCAGCAGTAGCCAGACATCAACAGCGTGACAAGAGATGATGCAGAGACAGATGTTGCTACAGGGGGCAACAACACTAGAACACGTTCCTCGCTAAGAGAGAGGGTTTAGTTTTTGTAGCATCAGATGTGTTCTAGCCACGAGATTTGGTGGAGGCTAGAATACATGTATTCTCCAATACCCAGAAATCGTTTCTTATAAATTCCACCTAGACACTACTTAATTACATTTATTAGTCAATTTTTAATATTTCCTAAGTATAAACTTAGGAAATATGATTAATTAATCAGAATTAATTAAGTCATGGTGAGAATGTTCTAGAAAAGTGCATGGATCAATTTCTAGTTAATCCTAGCCATCGATTAAGATTTAATCGTGGTCGTTGAAGTCTCAACGAAGGATTATAAGACGAAGTCGATGGGGCTTGGAGAAGATACACCAAATCAGTTGAGCATTCGATTTTGCTAGGAATTGATCTCCAGAGTAGCAGCATTCACTTGCCCAGAGGTGATTTAGTGAGATCGAAGCAGTGAGAGAGGGGCAGAGATAGTGAGGCCGGAGGAAGATTTTCCAATTTCGGCGAGTACATTGCAAAGAGGCAGTGATTGCCACAGAGAGGCAACACAGAGCCCTCTTGGGGAGATTTTCGTTTTGCTGGGGAGAAGGAGAAATTATGAGCCAGAAGCTCGGCAGAGTGTCCAGACGCAAAGAGTATCAATTTCCCAGACAACAGTTGACGAGACAGTGACAGGAGACGCAGTTCCGAACTTGTGCGACGCAGTAACTACATAGGCTGACGCAGTGACTGCGTAGAGGGCGCAAGGAGCAGCGCAATTCGAGCTAAGGTCAATGTTGGATCACCTGTGGAGTGAGAAATTTTTCCCACTAGTTATTATTGACAGTTATTTCTCTGTTTGAATTGCTAGTTTAAGCATCCATAGATTGTATTCATATTTTCACTATTGCATAATATCAAAACCCTTTATTGTTGCATCAGTTTTCCCGAGTTGGGCTTTTCCGGGGACTTAGTCCAAAAATGACGGTGTCATATTGTATGTGTGCATCTATTTCAATTTTCTTCCAGCGTTTTTATTTCTTCTGCAGTATTTGTTTTGTGAAGGTTGCAGTGTATTTGTTTCGACATTTGCAGTAGCACACAGCAAATAATTTGTTGAATTAAATTAACAAATAGAAGAAATAACATCAGTTGTTGCAATAGGATTCGGGGTTAGCCGAATTTTCACACTTGGAAGCCCTCAACATTGGAGCAGAGACTGACACTATGACCATTCAGAGCCTGATGACTAGTTGCTTGCACTAGACTTTATGTTGTGATTGTCAGGTGGTTCCACAGCCATGACCTAAGCACCTCATCCACAGGTACCGAGGCCTCTAGAGGAGCATATTGACACCCACAGGTGAAGTGTTGAGAGCCATGGGACTCCAAGCAACAACGAAGCATCGCACACACCCTTGGGCACCTCCAGCACCCAAAGCATTCTAGCACTTTGTGAAAATTCCTAGACTCGAAGGAACCCCTACTGCAACAAATCTGAATCTACTTCACCTACTTGATTTTTAAATTACATTCATCAAGTTATTCTTTTGAATACTAAATAAAATTACTTCTGCAACCTACACTAATTAAATATTTGATCTCATGAAACAGAAAACAGAGCAAAGAACAAGATGCATAGGACACTTGTTTTTTGGACACAATAGTCCCCGGAAAAACCCAATGCGGGAAAATCAGTGCAACAGCTCTGAGGGTTTATTATTATGCAGGAGAAATATCTGAATACAAATCTAGGATGCTCATCTAGCAATCATTTACAAAGAAAATACTAGCAGAAAATCTGAGTGAGTTTTACCTCACTTCACCCGGCAGAATTCCAGCTGATCTGGCACAAGACTGGCTAACCCGGCTATTTTTGCATTGGCTCTGCGTCAACCTTTGCTTCACCTTCTCTGCCCTTTGTGTCAGCGCTCTCGGTAGTTCTGGCAATTCCCGGCAGTTCCCGTTGTTCCAGCAATTCTGGATTCTGCGTGACAAGCAACTTTTCTGCTCTGCGCAGGCCCTTCTGGCTCTACGTCAAGACTGCGTGGGGGCCCAGACTGGCCCAGCGTCAGCTCTCCCGGCTACTGCGCTGCCTCTCTGCAAGCTCTCTCCACCTCTCTGTCTGTATTCTCTGGAAAGTCCTTCCAGATTCTCACTACCCCTCAGCTACAAGATCTCCTTAAACGATTTTCCTCCTGAGAACTTCTCACTTCAGAAAATTGATTTCCTCAAACTCTCTGTGTGTGTTTCCAAATGAACCCCAAGCCTCCATTTTATACTTTCCTGTTGAGTCTTCAACAGTCGAGATTAAGTCTCTAATCAACGACTAAGATTAAAACATGACTTGATCCGCCTTCTAGATCATTCTCACCCATATTTTGATTAATACCCATTAATATTTTAATTTCCCTAAGTTTAGACTTAGGAACCCCATTAAAAATATTAATTATTTTAATAAAATACAATCCGGGTGGAATTTCACCAAACGGTTTCTGGTTCTTTAAACTCATGTGCCTTAGCCTCTCCACCAATTTTCAAGGCTAGAGCACTTCCGATGCTACCAAAAACTAACACACTTTGCCTTACATTTGATGGCCTTTTGGGATGACGCCCCTGGACCCAGCATGCCCCTAACCGGCCTTAGCACTTTGTGAGGGATGGCAGCTAATCCAAGGCCCAAATGAGGATGGTTTCACCCCTTGAAGACATGGGAGGGTTAGCACCACCTTGGAAGCCCTCAACGTTGGAGCAAAGACTGACACTATGACCATTTGGAGACCCATGAGACCACCTTTGGTGCCCCAAGTTGGATTTTGGGGTCCACAAAGGAGTATTGATAGAGACTTGGGGGCCAACCCTTATGGGATGATTTTTAGAGGCTTCTACACCTCAACACATGCCACATACAGCTCAACACATGGATGACATCAACATTTTTAGCCCTATGGCTCACACATGTTGGCTAATCACTTGCTTTTTTGACTTGGCTAGTTGGGGTTAGCTTGTAACCCAAGGTTCTATTGTGATTTTACTTGATATTTAGGGGCTTTTGGGGTAATTAGATATTATGCCTCCTCATATAAATAGGAGGGATCATTTTGTAAATCATCATCACTTGGACTTCTGAATTCGACCTCTTGTTCTAATGGGAAAGATGTGATCTATGGAGCAAAATTTGTCTTGAGCATTTGTTCTTGTCTTTGGAGAAGTCACTTTGGATCGATAATTGGATTGTCTCATGCATATGGTCTTGTAAGTTCCATGTTTATTGCATTTTTGATTGATTTCAGGTCTAATGCATGTAATGAATTAATGATCTAGGTTAAATTTGTGCCCTAATTTTGTTGAATATCAATTGAATGGAAACTAGGTCATATTATTGCATGCATTACTCATAGTATGATATGTGAATGGCAATCCCTTTGGTGATCTCATGTTAGCTCTCCCAAGTGATCTTTGATCCCCCATAAAGGTGATAGTTAGGGTTTTAATGCTAGGGCATCAAAATATCCTTACTCCCTTGCAAGATCAAATCAATTTTAAGGAGACAGACTCCATTGACCCTAGGACTAGGCATGGCCTTCCTTGTAATCAACTCAACTTTTTATCCATTAACTTTCTCTTTCTCTCTCAACCTAATCTGGCCCCTTCAAGGCCAAGCAGCCAAGCCAGGGCTTGGTGAAAATTCCTAGGGAAGAGGGATTTTCGATGTTGGAGAGTCTAAACATCAAGAGGATAGTGGTTGCCACAAAATCCTTCCTTTTGGTAAGCATTCACTTCAATCTCATCCACAATTTCCTTTGCCCTAGGGTAAAACCTAGTTTGGTTTTAGCTTCAACTTAGGGGCTTTTGAGGGTTTTCATGTGCCTTGTCCTTGTTGAAACACATTGTAGGAAACCCTTTCTCCTTACCTTCACCTTTGGTAGCTGGCCATCCCAACCCTCAACCTACAAATCAAGCCCTAAGTCTTGTGACTCACAAATTTGGCATCTCTAGGGAAAGTGAATTGCCTTCGTTTGGTGTTAGGAACCCTGTACTTAAGTTGAGCCTTTCCCATTGAAAGCCTATTGGTCATCCTATACTTTCATACCTCGATATCTCTTATAGGTGACCTCATACTGGGACTCCTCCCATTGGTGAAAGTCCATAAAGAGTAGGGTGTTTTGGCTGTGGTGACAGTGGGCCATTACCCCATTGTTGTCACTTGGTCTAGTAATAGCCTTGTAGGGTATCACTCTCTAGGCCTGCTAGATTTTGTGGCAACAATTACCCTCTAAAAATGCAAGGTCATTTCGTTTCTTCATGGACTTCCCTCTCTCACCAACAAAGCAAGGGATCCTTGTAGTTCAATGGCAGTTATAGGTTGCAAGAAAGACGTATGCCCCTTGCTCTATCTTTCCAAGAATCATTCATCATCTAGTGTGCCAAGGAATATGGTTGGCTTGTTGGAAGATGTCTAGAGGTGCATTACACCAAGGGATACCATTTAGTCACACTTGCCATAGTTGTGGCAAGATTACACATGTTGCATCATTGATGGAAAGCCTTATTCCCAAGTCAAGCCAAGACCTATGATGGAGGATGTGAGTGGTAAGGGAGCTTTCAAACATCATTTTGTGAGGTAGTGGTTAAACAAAGCCATTGAAGATGAGCACCTTAGCCCAAGAAAGGATATATGCCAAGCTATGGGGTCAAACAAGTTGAAGAATCTAGGGCATCTAGCTTAGGATGAGATTCTTCTGACAATAATAACAATTTGTGAAGTAATTTTTATTTTTCTTATTGGCACAATCTTCTCTTATTATTATTAGTGTGTGTTCTTCTTACTTCATCAAATAATTACCAAAACACAAGAGACAAGAACAAAAGATGTTGGCTTTCAGCCAGGGAAAAACCTCTCTCCTAGAGAGGAAAACCCTTCTGCAAATTTCTCTTATTGAAGCTTCAATTGACAAATTCCAAACCCTAGACCCTTGACCAATAGATCCTCCAAGCACAAGACACAATCTCTCTTTCTTTGTCCTTCAATTGATGCCTTCTTCTGGGTTGCACCTTGATCTCTTCCTTCACACTTCTTCCGCAACTGCAGAAACCCTAGGTCTCCTTAGAGACCTCTTCTTTGGTGTCCTTCTTTCCTTCTCTACCTCGCTTGGCAATTTTCCTTCTCCTTGATACTTAGGCTAGAGAATGAGGCCTTTCTTGAGGTATGTCCTTGAGGTTATAGGTTGATCCTCTTAACCCTTACTATTGCTCTAATTTCTTCGCACGTGTGGCTAATCTAGGGCCTGAAATAAACCCTTTCACTTGCTCCTTTCCTTCGCTAGGTGTGGGACCTCCTTCACTTGAGATGGAGGCCTATTTGGAGCCTCTTTTCCACCCAATCGAAACTTCTTGTAGAGTTGCAATTCCTGACTTGTTGCAATAGCAAATTTCCTCTCTTACCTTCGTATGTGTGACAGAAAAGAGCCCTAAAACAGCCCTCCCAAACTCGGTTTCTCTTGCTTCTTCGTTGCCCTAGGATCATCTTTATCCCCCTTTTTTGCACCTCTTTCTCATACTCTCTTCTTCGTTGATTTCAAAGATGAGTAGTGATCCTTTTGTGAGGTTGAACTACCCTATATATAGGAGTATGTCCCTCCTTTTAGGCCGACTTGAAGAGGAGACTTGTCCTTCTGCTTTGGGGGATTACTTTTGACATATATCTTTGAATAATTAGATAGGTTACATAGTGTAACATGCCCACATGGGTCTTCAACAATTACATTGACTCTTTGACTTCCCTAGAAGCACTCAAATATGTGCTTGACCTACCAAATGAGCAAGAAACTCATTTTTACAATTTACAAAAATAATGTTTCTTTTTCTTTTACAAGTACAAAGATCAAAATTACATTTATAAAGATCAAACCTAGTTACACTTTCTTCAACAAAACATAGAATATAGGAGAAATTCCCTTTTCAAGAAGATAGTTTGGCTATGTTGAAGTCAATAAAACACCTGCATGGACAAGCTTTCACACATTTGGAGGCATATTTCACCTTTTGAGGTATATGGGAGCAAGGATACATTGTCAAGCCTTTTATATATATTTGGAGGCAAACTCTTTGCATGAAGAGGTACCACGTGACATGATCAAACAACATCCCCCACGCCCCTAACGAAAAAGCACTTGCTTATGAAGATGACAAATGGCACTATGAACCAATTTTATGCATTCAAAGAAAAAAGGAGCAAAATGCCCCACATGGAGGAACTAGAGAGCATGACATGTGACAAGGAAGAAGGCTAGAAGAAATGCCCTTGTTTGGATGATGCCATCCGCTGGTATGTACACCTGTATGATCAAAAGAATCCACTTGATGAAGAAGCGCTCTATTCCTAGGATGAAAAAGAATGACATTTATGGCTTAAATCATGGATCTACCCCATTAATGAAGGCATTATGGGGCAAGGCGAATCTCACTCAAATGGCATTAAACCCATGCTAAAGGGTCATTATGGTACAATTCACATGGATGAAGAAATGATTCACATATTTGGAGGAGTTACTTCAAGAAGTGCACACATGTTATCTTATGATTAAACCAAACCCTAAAAAGCACTCAAAAGAGAAGAACCCTACTTCTAGTGTCTTAGCTCTCATTTATTATTATTTTAGAGATTCATTTGCTAGAGGCATATTTGAAAGTTTGGGAGTTTCCCTCTAAGCTTAATTGAAGATCTTTAAGAGGAAAAAATTAATATGCATTTCATCGTAAGGTTCTTCATCTTTATTTCATTTTTCTTGGGTTGCTTTGATGGTTCAAAATTACTTGTACAAATCTGCAAGTGGAATCCTTGAAGAAGGGCAAGTTTGCTTCCAAAAATAGACATTAGGGTCGAGGTGTGTAAAATTTCCTTAAATTGCAGCAACTGGAATTTATTCTTCTAACCGATTAGCAGTTTATTTGTTTTACAGCAAATAACAAATAAATCACATTGCAATTCTTCACAATAAAAATATGTTGCGGAAGTAAATCAAGAACTAAGAAATAGATGCACACACATAAAAATCAACACAATTATGTTGGACTGAAAAGTCCCCGTAAAAAGCATGAAGGGAAAACCGATGCAGCAGATGAGGGCTTATTTTATTATTATACATCAAATTTGGGAGTACTATAATCTGGATGCCTAACTGACAATCCTCCGGCAACTATACTGGCAAAATAAACTGGATAAGATTTTCTCCCTCTGCAATCAATCTCGGCCTCCTCTAGCATGCTCGAACCCCACACTGGCAAATTCACACTCTACCTGGAATTCGCATTGCTAGATTCACACATCCCCAGATTTGCCTCCAACTGGGTCGTCTAGCCTCCCACTGCCTCTGGAAAATATTCACTCTACTTTCTGGAATTTGATCTGGCCTCTGGCAACTCGCACTCCTGGATTGTCTAACTCGCACTACCTATACAGCCCTTTCTACAGAATTGTTTGACCTCCCTTTTCATGCCTCTCTGGCACTGGAAACCACTGGTAAATTCTCCAGAATCCTACTCCCAAATTATTTGTTGCTCCCTCTCTGTTGCTCCCTCTATGTTGCTCTCCCTCTGGCTGGAATTGCGCCCTCACTAAATCTGCGAACTGGGTAGCTCAATCTGCCAAGATGACTGATGCTCTCGCAACTGTATCTCTCTCCATCCCTTCACGCTGCTCTTATAATCTCTCGTTGAGACTTCAACGGCCAAGATTAAATCTCCATCAACGGCCAAGATTAAATTTCCATCAATGGCTAAGATCAATTAGACTTCATCAATAGAAGTCTCTAGAGCAATCTCAAACATCCTTAATTAATTAACTTTAATTTACCACTTTTCCTAAGTTAGACTTAGAAATATTTTAATTATGGCAAATTAATTTAATTAAGGTAAATATTCACTCTACCTTCTGGAATTTGATCTGGCCTCCGGCAACTTGCACTGTTGGATTGTCTAACTCGCACTACCTATATAGCCCTTTCTACAGAATTGTTTGACCTCCCTTTTCATGCCTCTCTAGCACTGGAAAACCACTGGTAAATTCTCCAGAATCCTGCTCCCAAATTATCTGTTGCTCGCTCTCTGTTGCTCTCCCTCTGGCTCGAATTGCGCCCTCACTGAATCTGCGAACTGGGTAGCTCGATCTGCCAAGATGACTGATGCTCTCACAACTGTATCTCTCTCCATCCCTTCAAGCTGCTCTTATAATCTCTCGTTGAGACTTCAACGGCCAAGATTAAATCTCCATCAATGGCTAAGATCAATTAGACTTCATCAATAGAAGTCTCTAGAGCAATCTCAAACATCCTTAATTAATTAACTTTAATTTACCACTTTTCTTAAGTTAGACTTAGAAATATTTTAATTATGGAAAATTAATTTAATTAAGGTGTTTCCCAAGCTTATCTCGCAAAACCTTTTCTGGGTTTTGGAGATCTAGTGTTCCTTAGCCTCTTAGCATCATCTAAGACTAGAACACTTGTCTAATGCTACCATATCCATCAAAAACTAACAAGGTGAAACCCCTTCCTTGTCTTGCTGTAATCATTGTACTTATTTTAGGATATTTGCTATTGTAACTTGTCGGTTATGCATGTTCACTCTATTTTTGAGAGCTGCTCTAGTTAGGAGTGAAGGTCAAGTGTGACACGTTTAAGTCCTCTTGATCTTGTGGTAAAATCAGATTTGAATACTTCATGTATTGTCGGTTCTTCATTCAATAATAAAGCTGCCCCAATTTGTCTATTTCATTTATGGTTTTATATGTGGCTGTCCTTTAATTGTTCATGGTTGCATGCTTTTACTTGGCTGATTTTGTGCTTGTTGTAAAAGCATCTTTGAAAGGGCCCTCCTAGTTTTCTGTATATTGCAGTAAATCCATGTGATTGGGTAAAGCGTGTTTATAACAACCTAACTATGCCTCCTTTCGTACTGTTCAAACAACCCTGATTGTTGAACCTGTCTCCATTACCCAGTTGGATAGACACTGGTCTTGGTAATCCACCGTCCCTTTATTTCTAAAGAGCAGCATAAATGATCTTTTCTAGGGTTTCCCCCTTGAGCTGGAAAGAACTGAACTGAAGTGAGAGAGAGTTGATCTGGTGACAGTGGGCAACTTTCCTAAGTGCCTCTGGGGCTGCACTTCATTCAAGGACTTGAATATCTTTGGGTGCAGGTCAAGGAGGTAACAGTGGTCACAAGATGCCATAAGCATTCATAAGCAAAGTGACAAGCCTGTGTAGTCTAGAAGGACAAAATTAATAATTAATAGATGTGAAAGATACAAGAAATGATGAATATGGTGCAGTGAAGATGTAAGAATAACTGCATGAAAATAATATTATGACAATGTAATAAGAGTCACTAGGGAACTCCACTTAGTGCTATTGTTAGCATATTATGTTATGATGTGATAAAGGGCAATATAACTGAGATTTATTATTAGGCTTGCATGGTTATGAAAATTCAGCAGATCAACTACCAAAATTTATGACTAAGAGGAAGACACTCATACTGTATGAAATTATTCCAATCATAATAAATCTATTTTCATAATATTTCCTACGCGTCTTTTCCCAATGGTGGTATCAGAGCAAGAAGGGCACCTATACCCTGTCTGAACACAAAGATCACAGATCATGCTAGAGAGAGAAAGGTGGTAAATAATAGACATTTTTTTTATTTAGTCCAAAGTTAATAAATTTAATTCAAGTTTATGAAATATTTAAAAAGAGCATAGGATGATTTGATCTAATAAAAGTAAAGGCAGAATAAAACCAATCACTATAACTACTCGAAGAAGGGAGCAAACAAAAAAAAATCCTTGCATGGTCCACCTTACCTTGAATGGCCTACTATGGTAGTTAGTACCAAATAAATGTAATGTGGCCTCATGAAAGAAGGTCCACTACATAGTTAGGAGGTTGTTATGATTAGGGTTCTTTTGTTCGCCCCTTTGAGGAGTTTGCTTTGTCCACCTTACCTTGAATGGCCTACTATGGTAGTTAGTACCAAATAAATGTAATGTGGCCTCATGAAAGAAGGTCCACTACATAGTTAGGAGGTTGTTATGATTAGGGTTCTTTTGTTCACCCCTTTGAGGAGTTTGCTTTGTCCACCTTACATTGAATGGCAACTCTAGGCCTCCTTGAAATGGTTGTGCATTAAGGTTTTAATGCACAGAGTTTACAAATTTAAATCCAAATCGGTGTTAATGATATTTCTAGGTGTAAATTCCAGATCTAGAACATGAATGAAAAGTCTCATTTAAAAGATATATAACTAGTATGAGGAAAAGACACAAACCATGCAAAATTTCTTGGTTTTTTAATGCTAGAAAGGTGGATGATTTGCCTCTAGTTCAACTAAAATGACTCTCAATCTGATTTTATGATTTTAACTTTTTGACCAATGAAATATTCAAATATAAACCATAATTAAATTCCCTATTAAGATCGCACAAACAAGGGCCAAATCAACCGAAACTCCCTAAGGTTTGAAGGGAAATTCAGTGATTTTGCTTGGGAGAGGAGAGTCAAACTTAAGGTATCGTATTTTGGGGGTATAAATGGCTTTAAAAGCAGTCTTATTTAGGATAATTTTCTTCTGTAAATACCAGATTGCAAAACAAAACATAAAAAGGTAAAATTAAGATTATTTGGGGTTTCTGGTCAGGATGAAAAGGGAAGAAAAACTAGTGCCTTGCTTTCGTTGGGCTATTCATCAAATGATCTAAAGGGAAAGTAAGGCTTCCAAACCTGTTGAAATGTGTAACTAACTTCGGTCTTCAAAAAATATGAAATGTACTTTTGATTCTTGTATATTGTATGTTAGTGTCAGTCTTTCCAGCCTTGCTACAGTGATCAAATATGCTCTTACACAGTGGTCTCAGAGTGTCAAGGTCAAATTTTGTCATTTCAGTGAGTCTTCAAGCAAAATTTGGTCACTAGGCATTAAGCCTAGGGTTTGCCCAAATGTCAGTCCATGTCATCATTCAGCTGAGCCTATCATCATTCAGAGGGTTTTCATTATCATGTCAGTGTCGAATGAGTCATTTTACACCTTATTCATGCTTCAGTTGTGCCTAGGCAAGCTCATTTCCCTCTCCTAGGGTTTTGAAGGCAATTTCTCTTGGATGGTTAAATCACCGAAAAAACTTGTTTCCTGATGTTCATACACCTTCCCCTATCCTTAAAGTACCTTATCAAACACTTCCCATCCCTTAGATCCGCCAAATTCCTCATTTTTGCACAAACCCTAGTTTCTAGCTACAACTTGGCAATTTTCTAGGTTTGGCCTGTGTTTTGCCCTTTTGGACCCCTTCCCCTTGCTCAATCTCTGAGATTCCACTTTCCCCTGCTTCCTAACATCCCTCCCCACTCCCAAAAATTTCCTCAAGAATTTAGAAGCCCCCTATCCCCTTCATTTCGCTTCATTTCGACAGAATTCCTTGTTTCACACATCGGGACAAGTCGCACTCAAATGATGTTTCAGAGCAATCAAAGATGAATTTTGGGAAACTGAGAGAGGTTTTTGTCCACAACATGCCAAGGAAGAAAAACCTCATTCACTTTTTGCACAGGTGTCATGATTTGAGAAAAATGTCAAGAATACCGTTGCCTCAGGAGAATCAAAGACACCTCTGAAAGTGACCTTGGGAAAATCAAGTTTTCTCCTAGCTTGGTTGGCCAAATGATTTGCTTGATGGGTAAAATGATAACTAGACACAAAGAGCTTTCCAATGAGCTCAATTTGGGGTTGAGGAAGGCATTCAAAAGTTGACTGCAACAGCACTCTTCTTTCAGGCAGCCTCATTTGGCACTTTTTGACCAGTCTTGGGAGATTTGATTTTTGACAGGTCAAATCAACTCCAAATTGAAAAATTCCACTTGGGTTGGAAAGTAGACTCAAAGACCTTTCCAACGAGCCATCCTGCGCCTGATTCCGATGCCGGGAAGGCCTCCAAAAGCCTCCTGCAAAAGCGCGACCCGTTGAGAGGGGCGCGACCCGTCAAGAGGCTGCCTGCAGTGTATTTTTTCAACGTGCGCGACCTGTTGGGAGGTGCGCGACCCGTTGAGCCAGTCTGCTGCAAACTTCAAAAAATTTCCCTAATCTTCTTCCAAATCACCAAATTTGCTCGAGGTAGGTGCTCTAAACATGGATTCATTGCTGTTATGAATGGTGGATGTCATGGGCATGCGTTTATGATCAAAATTTTGCAAGTGGAACTCTTTATATGGCTGCTATGTTCATGACCAAACTGTGCTAGGGTTTGTGTTGTTTCAAGTTACTTTTCCCTTTGGTTGGCTTCCCTTCCTTTCCCTATCACTTACACTCATATGTTCATCTCTCTTCCCATATTATTTTATAAATGAAATGCAAATCTTTCCCATCCCTAATGACTAAAAATGTAAACCCTACCCCTTTCCCATAACATTCAGAGGATGGTGCCCATGTTGCAAAGGAAGACCCCGGCCCAGCAGTACAGGAGCCTTTGCCATTATGGTTTGATTCAGCTAGTAGTATTGCATCAGTTGACACAGCAGGGCATCTCATGGGAGGAGTTCATCTCCCGTGAGTTTTTCACAGTGCCACCTCAGCCACATCAGGAGACCATTCATGAAGAGGGTGGACCATCTCAGCAGCCTGATGCTCCCGTCACCCGACATGTCAGCTCCACTCCTTTGGTCACCTATCAGAAAGGCCCAAGGGCCTTATTTGCAGCAGCTAGGCGAGTACTATCTCCACAGCAGGTGGAAGGGGTCTCGCCTTCATCTTCAGAGCAGCGAGTGTTATCTCCACAGCAGGTGGAAGGGGCCTCGCTTTCTTCGCCAGCACAGGTATTGCAGAGGGGCAAAGAGCCCATGGTTCATGAGGATCCGGTGATTGATCTTGAGGTTAGTTCTCCGAGCCAAGAGGCAAAGGAGATCATTCAGCAGCTCAGGGCCGAGAATGATGTTTTGCAGCGGAGACTTGAGGGTGCCCAATGGACCATCACATATCTAGAGCAGCGGAACACACAGCTGGAGGAGGAGAAGGCACTTGATGAGATTTGGAGGATTCGTAGTGACCGAGTCCTAAACCGTAGGAGGCCCGGTGACCCATTGCCTGTTGACCGGGAATCATTGCTTATTCAGGAGAATGCCCACTTGGAGAGGCTGTTGGCAAAGGCCAACCAAGACAAAAGGCTGCTAAGGAACATGAAAAACCACTATTGGGCTAGGATGCACGTTTGTAAAGCAAAAATGAAAATGTTCCAAAGAAGGTTGACCGAGGCTCTCAAGAGGAAGAAGAAGACCAATCCCCTCCGCATCTTGGCCGAGGCATCCCTCAAGGATCATGACACTCACTAGCCTCTTCACAGCACCAAGCACAAAAAATTTTGGGAGTTTTGGCTCATTTTTGGCATTTTTGGGCAATTTACAGGTTTTGGCTTCTCAACGGGTCTCACCCCGGTGAGACCCTTTGTCATCGTAGCTCCATTTTGCAAAAACTCAGCATTTTTGGATTTGTTATGCAGAGTTACATATGCCCATGCATTACCTTGAGTTTTCATGGAGTTCTGGGCCTCCAAAAGGTCAAAATACAGCCAAATTTTGACTTTCTGCCCCTTTTTTGAGCTGCAGAAGTAGTCTTGGGAGAATTGACTTTTGACTGGGCAAATGACCTCCAAATCCAAAAATTCCGGTTGGGTTGGAAAGTAGACTCAGAGACCTTTCCAACGAGCTATCCTGCACCTGATTCTGACACCGGGAAGGCCTCCAAACAGGGCTCCAAAGTGCACAACCCGTTGAGGATGATGTGTGCGACCCGTTGAGGAATTTGTGCCAAATTTGACCAGTTCAGCCCAGAATTTGCAGTTTAGCTCCAGTTTGACTTGCTGAGGTCGATGGTGGTCCTTTTGACTGTACTTGTGGCACTTTTTGGATGCTTTTACTCTTGTTTTACTCTTCTAGAAGTTTCTCTCATGTAAAGGGGTAAAATTGACTGTATGAACTGGTTTCCAAGTTTTTAGAGGCAAGTTGTTTTGACTGCCTATTTTGTAGTGCTTAGTTTAGAAGTTGTTCAAACAGCTCCTAGGATAGTGAGCTCGACCCATGGAGGAAGGGAAAGAGGTTAGATCATCTATATTATGTACTTTCATGCTCATTTTCATGGTTGGACTCTTGAGGGAGGAGCTATCATTGTATATTTTGCTTGTATCTCTGCAATTTTTGGCTAAGGAGGACCAGGGTTTTGCAGTCATCTTTGGGATTCATGTGGACTCAGGTGTTGATGGTGTGTTCCTTCATGTTATTGTAAGCTTTGTTATGTGATTCATTTCCTTTCTATACTGCTGCATATTAAACAAATGAAGTGATAAAGTCAGAATTCATGCTTGCCATGCTCTACTTTTAAATTTGTTTAATTTCTATGTTTTCTGTTGTCTAAAGAGAATTCAAATCCATTGTTTGCTCTCTTTAGCCTTCTTTTCTTTCTTCCTAATCATCCCTTTCAGCTAAAGACATCAATACAGCTTCCTACCTTGCCCAAAGACCCCCCTGCAGAAACTGTGTCCAATCCCCGCACCCTAAATTGCAGTTCCTCCATTTGCCACCAAAAACCCCAAAAAACTCCCAAATCAACCTTCGAATCAGTTTACTAGCCTAATATCAGTGTTAACTTGATTGGTCATCTCTTCCTATTGAAAATTTACCGAGATTGACCGGAGAGAGCCTTCTCCTGCCCCGTAGGGCTAGCTACGAGGCTGAATGGTTTGATGTAGCTTTGAGATTTGCCTTTCTCAGCCTGAGGTGAAATTTCAAGTGCTAACATTGTAAAAAGAAAGAGAATGTATTATTGTTATTTTTGTAGCATGGGTTTCATGCTCAAGGTCTTTTATTTAGAGGTCAAGCACCCATTGAGTGCTTCTAGGGTTTGTCCTAGGATCAAGAAGTCAAAAGTCATTGTCATATGAAGAAGACCCCATCGGGCACATTGTAACTTGTAAAAAAGAATTATTTTTGTATTTAAAAGTGTCAAAATACCCTCCAAGACCAAGTTGGCTTGGCAGCTAAGAAGTCGGCCTCATTAGGGCATGTCGTCCTCCTTGGAAGCCTATATATAGGAGGGAACTCGACCTCCTATGGACACTCAATCATCTTTTCATCATCTAAGCGAAGGAGAAGCAGTAGAAGGCTAACGAGGAAGGATGAAGGACGAAGGATGAAGGTTTGGGTTATTTGTCTCTCTCTCTCTCTCTCTCACGTGCGAAGGAGGAAAGGCTAGGGTTTTGATGTTGCAAGGTCGAAGTTGAGGAAATTGCAGAAAGGTCAAAGGAAGGTCTATTAGGTCATATACAAGCCCTAGAAGAAGGAGAAACCCAAGTGAAGGTCAAAGGAAGCCTTGGAAACCCAAAAATTGCTCACACGTGTGGAAGCAATCACTGTTGCAAGGGCCAAAAATTTCAAACCTGCAGTAGAGGCCGAAATTTTGTAGCTGGGGATCGAAGTTGTGTTGTTGGAAGAGATTTGATTAGGTTTGACTTGGACAAAGGAATCACATCATCAAGAAGGTCTGACTTGGTCTTGGAAGGGTATTTGTCTTGGTCTAGAGGTCTTGGAATTCATCATTTGAAGAATCTATAAGAAGAGAAGAGATTTGCGGGTTTTCCTCTCAAGTGGAGAGGGTCTGGCCCTAGCTTGCAGCCTACATCCTGTGTTCTTGTGTATTGTTGATCTTCTTGTTTTGGTAGTTGTTTGATGATAAGAACAACATAATAATAAGAGAAGAAGCTAATAATCAAGAAAATTAAAAATACATCACAAGTAGTTATCAAGTTGAAGAGATATCATCTTAATTGCAGCCCTTTAGATTTCACAACAAAACCATGATGATCCAAAGGGCAAGTAAGGCTGTCAACAATGGATTTCACAAGTCCTAGATCTAGCAAGCAAATTACTACAAAAATTGCAAGGGAGAGGCATTCCCTAATCATACCACCTCCAAGACAACTGAAGTGCCTTACCTGAAAGTGAATGAATATTGCTTTTGTTCACAAGGAATAATAAGGCGAAGATTCACACACTTCATGCAAAGAAACAAAAGCTAAGGAACTTCCTTCTCCAAAATAGCAATACCACTCCTTTATGAGACCCTAATTATCTTTGACAAGTCCAAACCTGAAATAAAAACTCACTAGTATGCTTCGGGAATATTTGCCACATTTCAAGAAGAAGAAAGATGATCATCCATCACCACAAAACCTTAAACAAGAGACAATAAAAAAAGTCTTTATTCCAATAACTCCCAACAACTTTACAATAAGGAGGAGGATCTTATTTATAGATGAAGAGCTCAACAACCTTTACAATAAAATAGCATCACGCCTCTACCAACCCTAGATCTATGCTCCACAAACTAATATCCTTAACAAACTAGAAAGGATCTAGTCAACAACAAATATAATATGGTGGACTACTGCCACATGTATAATACAAGAGAATAGAAGCCTCAACGGAGTGGACACCCTCCTAGAAATGTGTCCCACGTGTGAATCCAAGTCTCAAAAAGTCAGATGTCTTCAAGCGAGTGGTCAAAATGTGATGAAAATCTTCCCACAACAAAGTTTAAAAGCACCACAACTGTGTCAATTTTTTCCCAAATTTCTATTATGACCACATTTTGGAAATAACGTGGCCATTCTACATCTAATGGCACTAATTTGGCATAATTTTAGCCATTGTCAAAAGATAATAGTTCCTGAAGCTAGGCCACCCTCAAATATGTGCAACAATCTCCTCAAAATGCTAAACAAGACTTCCACACATGCAAATCAAAGAAAATAGGAGGGTCATCCCCTCAAAATGCTCCATCGCACACTCAAATGCCCTGCACGTGTGAGAAAAAGGGACAAAGGGCCAAAAGGTGAGTCGCTCCTCAAAATCCTCAAACATCCCTCATAAATAATGCCAATTGAGTGGAAAATAGGCATGTGTGGTCCTCAAGTGCAACACTCTCAATCAAATGGTCAACGTCAACTGTTAATTTTAGGTATGTTCTATGCTAGAGCAATTTATTTAAATTTTCACAATTAGCAATCACATCAGCATTAAAGTAAACTGCAGATAGAACATAAATATAAATCGCAGAAGACAAGCCAAGACAAGAGGACACAAGATGTGGCGCCAGCCAGGGACAAACCCCACAATGTGGGGAAACCCTTGATCAATTCTTCTTTTATGTTCTTCAAAGTTCAGCAGAGAAAGTGAGAGAGATAGTACATTTACAATAGAAGTCAACACTTTGACTTTTGATATCTACAGAGATCAGTTGAAGACATATTGCTTCAACTGATTCTCTAAGGTGACTCCTTCACCTATCATAGTGTTGCCTCTCGTTCATTTGCTGCACATTACCGTGTGACACCTTGCTGTACTGTCACATGTGTTGAACCTTGATGACTGAGCTGCTCTCATCTTCATGCTGCTCATCATGCTGCATCTTCCATGGTCTTATTCATCATCAAGCTGCCCATGCTCATGATCTCATTCATCATGATGCTGCCCATGTCCATGATCTCATTCATCATCATGTTGCCCATGTCCATGATCTCATTCATCATCATGCTGCCCATGCTCATATCATCATACATCATTATGCTGCTCATGCTCATGATCCCATTCATCATGATGCTGCCCTTTATGACTGTAACTTCCAGCCTTGCTAACAACCCTTCAAGCCTTAAGGCTGCCTTATATGCCACGTTGTCACCTACAATACTCAAAGGTTTACATGTTGTCCATCTCACGTTGTCAACAGGCTTCAATTAGTATAATGACAATTTCATTTCAATGCTTTGGCCCAGAACGTAAGATGCGTTCTAGCTGCATATATCTTGACAGCGTATATGGTGTTCTCCATCATGACAACGTTGTTCTCATGACTATGCATGAGTTTCCATGACTGCGTGTGGAGTTCCTTTGACTGTGTATCAATGTCTATATGTGCAGAAAGGTTCTTCCCTTACTGTGGCTAGGTGACTCCATAACAGGACTGCGTTCCTCTTCTTCGTGACTGCGGCCCACTGTGCTTCGGCTTCATTTCATGACTGCGGTTATGACTGTGTGAACAACGTATCTAGGTATCACATGAACAGAACTGCGATTCTAAGCTTGTGTTTCTTTCTTGACTCACTACTTTACCACTGTGGCTATCATGTATGCCTGCGGCTCTATCTCATACTTGCTCTCTCTATTGCAGCTACCCTTTATGACCTGCGTAGTTAGGGCTTGTGTATACGAGCTTCTTTAGTTAACGTATAAGGCTTCATGGATAGCAATATAAACTGTGTGGATGTCTTCATTGCCTACTCAGCGTATAGGGTTTCCATAACTGTGCGTATATTGTCTTCATGACAGCGTATACACTGCGTGGATGTCTTCATTTATTAACTGCGTAAGGTCTCCCTCCTGTGCATATATTGTTGGGCATTTCAGCGTATATATATATATATACATATCTTCATTACTAGCATATATATATATATATCTTCATTACCAGCATATATATATATATATATATATATATATATATATATCTATATCTATATCTATATCCACTACTTGTGTATAAGGTCTTTTATGTATAGATTAGGGCATCATCTTGCAGCTAGGGCTCCTTCTAGGCCAGCGTATTCTTTAGTTCTCTCCTTCTCCAAAAACCCAAGACGTGGAGAGGAGATCACCTCAAGAATACATGTCTAAAATGACTTCAAGTCCTCATCAATTTATACTAAAAACGTAGATGATGAATAGACATGTCTATTGGGCTTCTGAGCCTACTCAAGTTGCTGGCCGACTTGACAATTTATTTTATAACATAAACAAATTCATAACTTCATAAATACTTATCGGAATTGGATGATCTTTAGATCAATCCTACACCTCTCTATGAGAGGGATCCAATAAATAAGATGACCCACATGGAGTTTGGCCCTAGTTGCCAATTTAACTCAAATTCCTTGCAAGTGTGAGACAAAGGGACAAAGGGCCAAAAGGTGAGTCGCTCCTCAAAATCCTCAAACATCCCTCATAAATAATGCCAATTGAGTGGAAAATAGGCATGTGTGGTCCTCACGTGCAACACCCTCAATCAAACGGTCAAAGTCAACCCCTCAAATGAGTGATGATGTGGCACATGTGGGATCCCATGAGTGTACATGACCTATCACAACACTACATGCAAGTCTTACAATGCCCAAGGCAGATCACAATGCTCTAGGTAGTGTACATAATGCTCTAGGTAGTCATGGATCTCAATGCAAGTACACAAGTCCCAATGTAGGTATGCAAATTTTAAGGCAAGTACATTGATCCCAATGCAACATGAGCATGAGTCATGCCTCGATATATGTGTCATTAGGTGGAGAAAAATCAAGTATCATCCTTTAAATTCACAATAACTAAATGAATTTATACCACTCTCCAAGTTTAACCATGGTGGAAACAACATCAACCATTATTAAATGTGATATCTCCTATAACAAGTAGTTCCTAGGACACTAGGTAAGAAGTATGTGATGTGATGGATGTGATGTTAAGGCAAGTAACTCCATGATTTGATTCTCATCGCCACATAAGGTTAGTTCAATATGTTCATCCACATGAATGCCTTTAAAGAGAAGATGGGCATTAACATCGAGTTACCATTCCTTAGCCCGTTTTCTTACCTTTTGATTTACCTAATTGGTCCTAGCCCCTTTTCTTTCTACCACTTTTCTAGCCTTTTCTTCATTTTATTGGTCCCTTCCTTTAGATATGCATTGTTAAGCATGGGACTTGGGGCATTGGGCCCTTTGCAAGGTGGCATGGCTCAAGCTTTTTATTTGGCCTTTTACTTTGACTACATCAACCTCAAGCTTAGAGCCCTTTAGATGAAAAGGGGAATATTAAGTATGAACCTTGCTACAACATATGATAATTCAACCATGACCGAGAATACAAAATATGTGCATGGAAGTGATGGGGAACATGGCAAGGAGCGCAAGATGGTTAGAGATTGTTACCCACCGAAATGGGTAATCCCTAGGAGATATTTTTCCTCCTATTTGTTTAGCATGGATAGCTATGCCTCAGAGCTCTCCAGATACACCTCAATCAGTGCTTTCTCATCTAGCTTACTTCTTGAAGGAAGGTGGGTCATCTATTATAAGGTACACTTTCTATAATCATGTGCTTTCATTTAATGTTAAGGGCATTCTAGTATGAATCACAAGTTGAATTGGATAGTTTGCCGCTCTTGATTGTATCCTTGTTCCCAGACTTCACCGTCGTGGTTATCCCTTGCCTCTCGTCCAATGTGACCTTCCTTGAGGCTTTCTTTCCACTATCCAGGAGGGGCACAAATAGGAAGTACTAACTAATGTAGTGTGCCCACGGTAATCCATGCTAATCACCTTTCATTGTCCCTTCATCCACCTCCATTATTCGGGATGATAATCATTTGTCACCAGTACTGACACCATTTATCCTCATCTTTGAGTAAGGGCCTGGAAACTTTGCCCTTAAGAGGTTGACACAACTAAAAGAATGTTAAAAGCAAATAGCCACAAAAGAAAGAAGATGTAAAATGCAATAGATGGTTGGGACAATTGACAACATGTGGACAAAGGCCTAGCCTGATCTCTACCCCCCTCATTAGCCCTTAGCTATTATCCCAGGATGGGAACCCAAGTAGGTTCTGATCTAATAAAAAATTGATTTGATTCTGCAGAATTTGCATGTGTCACTTGTGATTGAAATTGGTTGTTGTAATTTTTGCTTCTGTTGAATAATTATGTTAAGAACCTAGTTGTGCATTTATTCATAAGATTTTCAATCTACTAGGTTAATAAAGAGTCGAGTGGTGGTTTTAAGAAATTTACACACTATGTGAAGAAAATCACCATGCAATAAATATCTAATATATAAGATCTGGAAGACCAATTTGAAATGCTAATGAACAAGTGTGAACTAGAACATCATGCCACTAGGGAAGTGGTGCTCATGCTAAAATTTCTAGCATGTGATGAGAATCACGCGGTTAACTCTCACATAATATGTTGGGAAACACTCCCCTTTTAGGGTACCTAAACTCATTATTCAGTTGCAAATGGTGCTTCAAATGCCTACCTTGGTCCTAAATATATAGATCTATCAATATCCAAAATTCACCCACAAAACACACTACTACTAGTGAATAGGCAACCTTAAAACTATTAGTCATAACAAGCTCCTAAATTCTTTCCATGATGTTCTCCACAAAAGATAGAGTAGAGTCATTAAATAAAAGATGAAAGTAGTTGTCATCCCAAAAGTAACAATTATCCATGTACCACTTATCACAAAGATCTTCTAAATGATACCATGCACATCTTGCTTGGTTATACTCTTCCTTGATGAAAGAGTTTGTAGAATCGATAATAGGGATATCCTTATATTTTGTTGTTACTATTTCATATCTTAGCATACCATAGATATCATACACAAATCCTAGAGAACTTTTTCCAACAATAGTCATTCCTCCCATGGCATGGTCGACCAAATTATAATTCTTCACATCTATTAGGGTTTGAGAGTGAAAATTTGCAACAGTTTTAACGCACTTGATATTGATCAAAAACACAACATATAATTATCAAATCAAAGCCCCAAAAATCCTTTGTCCAATGGTGGCGGTCTACCAACAAATTGAGCACCCTATCAAAAAATATTTACTCTACAGTCCACATGGTTGTCAAAGAAAACCCTAAAATAGGTGATTTTAAATCAGCAATATCTTCTCTTCCCAAACTTCAATTTAGACGATTTATTTATTTATTTATTTTGAAATCGATTGTTTTTCTGAGAGGAACTCAAAGCTATCTCTGCTTTTGTCAAATTTTGTATACAAATCTACAAGTGTCAAGAATAGATTCAATGTCATGACCCTCTTTTTTTTCTTTAAAAACATGCAAAATAGGGGAAAATTTTCCTTTTGGCCCTTAAAGAATTCTAATACCACTTCTTATGTACCTTAGATCTGAAAGTGTTATTACATAAATGACATCCAAGAATAAGATGGAGAATCTCCTTGACTTTATTCACAGAAGAATCCTTAAGGAAGGGCAACACCTTACAATTGATCCTTTTATGGAAGAAATCCACTCTTGTTCACTTGCCTCTTCAAGAGGGGAACCTCCCAATCAGTTAATTCCAAATACAATACACTTCCACACCTATCATAAGGAGAACCTGTTAATTTTGTAGCCTCGGAAGGTCTTGTACATTGGCTTGGTGTCTTAGCATATGGAAGATATTTGATTGCCTCCTTAGGTGCTTGCTTGGTGGAGCAAGTGATATTATGATTTCTTTCCTAAGGCTAGCTTTGAAAAAGTACAATAATTGATCTAAATAATTATTGTGGATTATTAAGCCAAAGTTCTAAGGATAAATAATAAAAGTATTTAAGTGACTTAAATATAATCTCAACCATTGATCTCAAGTGAGGCTTAGGATTTAAGCTTAGCTATTGATCACTTAGGAGATTAGGGTTAGGGATTTTTGGCTGAATGAAATTATAAAATAAACCTAAGGGAGAGGAAGCAATTTTGTTACAAATATAATTCATATAAAATAAAATAAATAAAAATAAATGTAAATAATAAATAATCAAAGTAGTGATTATTTTAATAGTCATTAGTTTAATGAAAAGGCATGTCTAAAAAGACATGCCCAGTCATCAAGGGGCACCTGCCTAGGTATATATGCAGGCCCTCATTGTAACATTCAATCATCCCTGTACATTTTCATATTATTAATAAAATATTATTTACAATACATTTGTGTATTTACATTTTAAAGCACAATAGCTCATAAGTTTTGTCGCTTCAGTGGTATCATAGCCATGCGAGCCTTTGGACGTTATCCGCCGCACAATCTACCATTAAGTTTAGGTCCTGAAATCATGGAATTAAGTGAATATCATAAACCTCCAATTAAGTTGTTAAGTGAAATTCGAGAATCGTTACAGCAAATAAAAAGATCATTTTCAGAATATGCAACATGTCTAAAGGAAGAAAACATTGACATGAAAGAGACTAATGATAAAGAATGCTCTAACCAAGAAAATGGTGTTGAAAATGTTGAACTAGGATCTCCTCGTAGTGACATGAATGAGATTCGAGAATGATAATCAAAGTGGGTATATGATAGTTGACGATGAAATTAGTGAGGGAGAATCTTCTGAAAGTGATGAGGAACCAAAAACCCAAAATGGCAACCAAGGCCCAACAACCAGTAAAGGTTGTTCTGGCCAAGCCATATAAGAAGGGTACAAGCAGCAGTGAGGAAGAAACCTCTGAAAATGATGAAGAAATGAAACCAAAAATGATAACCAAGATCCAGCAACCAACAAAAATTACAAAGAAAGAGAGCAACAGTGAGGATAGTTCAAATGAGAGTGATGATGAACCTAAAGATAAACATAGAGTCACTAAGGGTTCTAAACGAGAGGAAGACAGTGATGAGGCAATGGAGGATATGGATGGCCAAACTCCAGCTGCAAAGAAAACTTTGGCAACTCCAAAATATCAGAAGGATCAAGCTTTTCTGCCAAACATGTCAAAGACTCCTGTAACTCCTGGAACAAGGACACTTTTTGTAGGAAATTTGTCGTGTTGATTTGGGGTAGCATCAGATGTGCTCTAGCCACGAAAATTGGTGGAGAGGCTAAAGCACATGAGATCTCCAATACCCAAAAATGGTTTGCGCAGATTCTAAACAGTTTGGGAGATATTTAAAATTTTAATATTTTTAATGGAGTCCCTAAGTCTAAACTTAAGGAAAATAAAATATTAATGTGAATTAACATAAAACTGTGTTAGAAGGGTCCAAAAGTCATGGATCAAGCCAGAGTTAATCTTAGCCGTTGATTACGGACTTAATCTCGACCGTTGAATTGTCAACAAGAAAAGTATAAGAGGAGGCTCGAGGGTCACTTGGAGAACCAGTGTTACTTGGGAGCGGGAGCGAAAACGAGTGCAAGAGCGACATTTTCAAAAGCTCCCTGTTTGGGAGCGAATCTCGTAGCGATTTTTATATAATATTTTTTATATTTTGATACATATATGCCAACAAACATGTAGAATGATGAATTAGATATAAAAAACATATAAACAAACAAACAAAAAAACATAGATTGATCATTGAACCATATAACATCAATCATCTAGAAGTTAAAATCTTCATCAACCACGTCCACAAGTTAGTAACATACAACTTATTGAGTCTCGTGAATCATGATTCATCAATCTTAAAGTTTCAACTTCAAGCTTTCAAAATTGAAAATTCAATATATAACATTTATCATCATTGATCACCAAAGTTGTACTTGTAAGCTAAGTTTAAACTTTAACCATTACAAGAAATAATATCTAACATGAAATGAAATGTTATAAAATGAATTATGAAATGAAATGAAACAACTTTCACAAAGCATCATATTCATAATTCAGAATCATTACCAATGAGTTATAATTTCCAACTTCAAAGTTCAAGCTTAAATTGTCACAGTCATATATTGTTTACAAAAAATATCATTATGATATGAAAGAGTCAAGACTCAACAGTTATGAAAACTTATAGAAACAAGAAAAGACAAGTAAACTATAAATCTATTATCTACTACTTCATGTGGCCCTTGCCAAAAGAAGTGTTTGATGTATGAGCAGGTTGTGGTGGTCTTCTAGGAGTCTCCTCCCGCACAGACCGACAACCAGAACCAAAAGGCACATGCCCTCCATATGAGGGTGTAGATGGAGGCGGCGACAGCAAAGGAACAAGACTCGAAACTCGAGCACTGCTACTGTATGGTGGAGGTGGCATGGTTGTTTCTTCATCTTCCTCTCTCATAAGTTCCGCTTCCAGTTCTTCAAGATGTATAGTGCCATCCTCCAAATTATCATCCTCTGGGTAGTTGTCCCAAATTTTATATGTTGGATCCTCATAAACCTGATCACAGTAATGAATCAACAACCTCAAGTTGTAGTGCACATAAACCAAGCTTTCTGCCCGTTTTCATTGAGTCTATTTCTTTTCACATTATGTATGAAACTGTAGGTGCTCCAACACCTCTCTGCAAAAGAAGTATTTACAACCTGTGAGAGAACTTTTTTTGCCAATTTTGGCAAAAGTCCATGGCAGCCATATGATTCCCACCATGTGAGAGCATCAAATCTGTCTCTATCTTCCATTGCATGAAAGGTACCAAACAAACTAGTGCCACTGAAGTATCTGCCTAATTCAAGGTGCACACTAGCACATTCCTCCCTGTCAGGTATCAACTTTTATAATGCTTGCAAATATCCTGTAGATATCTCTTCATCTATATGGGGTTTGACCCTAACCCCACCCCCTGGTGCAGGTTGGCCCAAAAAAGATGTAGAGTAGTATTTTGGCATAAGGATATACGCCAAGCAATGTAGTGGAACATTAAGTTTATCCCACCGTAATACACACACAATCGTGAATCAGTTTATACAAGTTGGGATCATTGTTATGAACAATATCTTTTATTTGCCCCAACATGGTATCCATCTGCTCATACACCTTGCCAATCATTGGTTTATCTGTATCTGCAAACCGAATCATGTGATAAATGGGCTTGGTGAAATCCAATACTTGCCTCACATGTGCCCAAAACATACCATCAAGAACGGCCTCCTCCACCTGTTCAAAACCTTGCCTGTCAGTTGCATTTGTAGCCCTTTCCTTTAATACCTGCCAGTGTGGACTTGATACCATGCTAGCCAATGACTCTCTTACCTTCAAAAGGTGCCTGAAGGTGAGGTAATAGCTAACAAATCTAGTCCTCGCAATCTTCAACAACTCCAATCTTGAGTGACTGCGGAAAAGGCCATGGGTATTGCTATGATTTGTAATAAATTTTATCGTTTGTTTGCCTCTCTTGTACAAATCACCAATCCATTTGTATTGTTCGTTTTTGTTCTTAACAAAATCATGCATCAAAAGGTTCATTGTGTGAACCAAACACCCAGACCAAAATATGTTGGGGTATTTATCCTCAATAATTGCTCTCGTTGCCTTACAATTAAGAGCATTATCAGTGATGACTTGGATGACATTGTATGGCCCAATACAGTCAATTGTTTCAAGTAATGCTTATGCAATGTTGATGCCGATCTTGAACTTCTCTTAGTAATCATATGCTGAAAGAAAGATGGCACCACTAACAGACACAGCAAGAACATTTATCAATGGCTTACCTTTTACATTTGTCCATCTATCAGATACAATGGACACCCCATGTTCAGTCCAAGAACTTGTCATTCTATTCAAAGAATGTGATATTTTTGCTTTTTCATGATCAAGTCCAACGGTTCTTGCCTTGTCATACCCAGGGCTCTTGTATCCTTTAGGGGCATCATTTATGGCATAAACCATTTCGTGCCAATAAGGTGAGCGAAGAACATTGAATGGTATCCCACATGCATAGAGAAACCTGTAAACTTTTGAATCCACATCATTCCTACACCCTTCATCAAGGAAATTTGATATGCTTCTACGCCTTAAACTTGGTGACCCTGTGCCTCCATATCCACTGCCTTGGGAGGATGCTGAAGGAGTTCTTTGTGCATGTGATTGTGAGCTTGGTTCAAAGAAACCCTTCGATTTTTTAGATTTGTATTGGGCTTCCTCCTCTTCCCTTATGTATTTGGCTCTATCTACTGCTGACACGCCTCAACAAGTTTTGATTCCTATTTGTTCATTTCCAACCCATGGCCTTTTCCCGCAAAGGTGCTTTCTGGCACGGGTGTATGAACCTGTGTAATTATTGTTGTGTTGGGGGCAATGAAATTTAGTGGTTCCACCCCCTTTCCCTGCTTCAGGCCTATTAACATATTTCCACAATGGAGTTCGGTCTTGTTTAGTTTTTTTAGTTGACTCATATTCACTCTCCTCCAACTCCTCCTCACCGGGGTTTTCATCAAATCCACTATGACCCCCTTCTTCATTTTCAACCCTCCTTTTTCTACTCTACCATAATAACCAAAAAAGGAACCAAGAAGAAGAAAATGCCAAGAAATATAACCATGATGTTTGAATATGCAAAAAAATGGAATGGGAATGGGAATGGAAGAAAAAAAATTATTTAAATTTTATTTATTTAGTAATGATTCATGAACATTAAAAAAAAATTGATAGAACCTACCTCTTTGGCCTCCAATCTCCCCTCCTTGCTTTCTCTTGCTCCTTGCTCCTTGGCACTTGCTCTCTCCTTGCACCTTGCTCCTTGCTCTCACTCTCACTTGCTCTCCCTTGCCCCTCACTCTCTCTTGCTCCTCACCCTCTCTTACTCTCCTCTTGCTCTCACTCTCACTCTCTTCTAATTTTCTAAAATAATGAAAGTGATTGGAGGGAGGGTTTATTTATATTCCCTTCCCTCCCTTCTTTCCCCCAAAACTAGCGACGCCTTTTTTTCTGCCGCTTGCCTTTTTCTTTTTCTTTTTCCGCCCGCGTGTTTTTTTTCTCTCGCCGACCGGGAGCATTTTTTATAGCCTGAGAGCAGTTGGGAGCGATCACTCCCCGACCGCTCCCGAGATATAAAAAACGCTTCCGGAGCGATCGCTCCGTCGATCCCTACTTCGCTCCAGCAATAGGCAGGGAGCAGAGTTTTTTTTCCGGAGCGCGCTCCCGAGTCGCTCCCACCCGAAGCGGGGATTGGGAGCGGGATCGAGGGGGGGACGCTCCCCCGCAACACTGTGGAGAACACACCAGAGTGATCAGTCATTTAGTTTGCTAGAGCGGGGTTGCTAAGCAAAGTTGAATCAGTGATCAACAGCGAGGGGCAGTGAGTACGAGGCAGAGAGACAGAGACAATATTGAGAGACCAGCGCAGAAGCAGAGAGAGTGAGAGCAGCAGCCAATCCAGGCTACGCAGAGCCCAACAGAGACAGCACAGAGGCCAGAGGGACTACGTCATCCATGCAGAGGTTACTGGAGTGATGTAGAGGGCCCTAGAGGCTACGCAATGCCTTAGAGGGCTGACGCAGAGTGTCTTGGGGCTGACACAGGTCAGCAGGAGGCTGATGTAGAGGCCAGAAGGGCCAGCGCAAAGCTTCAGTTAAGCCGGAGAGGGTTTCGTGGGACAGGTTTTCTGAATACCTGTTTCCGAATAAAGAGGTATTGTTGCCGTGTATTTTTCTCTGTCGAGTGAGCCGATTAGGCACCCAGTTGTACTCAGAAAGACTGCATAATAATATAACCCTCAGAATAGCTGCATTGGTTTTCCCGCATTGTGTTTTTCCGAGGACATTTGTCCAAAAATAACAGTGTCACTTGTGTGCTTGTTTTCTTTCAGTTGATGATCTATAGATGTTGAGACTGTACTTGTGTTTATTTTCAGTATTTATATGGTTAAATAACTTGTTAAGTAATTAAACAAGTAGGTGAAATAAACCGAATAGTACAGTAAGAATTTCTAACAGGTTAGAATTAGAAATTCCAACATGTCGTACTCTAATGTAAAGGATGATGGCTCCCTTAGAGGTTTTGCAAATGTGAAATTTGCAACTGAAGAAGTAGCTAGGCAGGCAATGGATAAAAATGGGCAGGATTTATTAAGGCGTCCTGTCAGACTTGATCATGTTGCAGACTATGCAACGCCTGCATCAAAGCGGAATTGGAGTAATGACAGTGACCAACAGGGACAGAAATCTGCTTGCACTGCTTTTGTAAGGGGATTTGACAAATATCAAGAGAACAATGATATTCGAAATAGCTTGACAAAGCCCTATGGAAAATATGGAAATGGTTTCAAGACAAGTACAATGTGATTAGGAGCCGAGGTTATCGTTTTCACTGCTACCAACCAAAATGGTGTTGCAACTCAAAGTATTGGTCTTGTTTCAACTGCATTCATGAGAGAGATGGGTTCTAACCAGTATATCTTCCCTATGGTGGATTACGAAATTTTAGAAGGCCAACTAAAAAAAGTTGTTTCGTGAAAATGAGGATTGGGGATATAAAATGTTAGCTCTTATGGAGTGGTCTCCTTACTCAACAGAAGAAGAATTACTAAAACAATTTGATGATGTGAAACCCCATGGAACAAGGATCATTATTTACAACTTGTGGTGTCATGAAGATGGACAAACAAAGCTTGATTTCGAGTCAGATAAAGAGGATATTGTATTGAGAGGTATATCCAAAATTAAATCGAAAGATCCAAAACAATTAATTGAAAATCACATATCAACGCGCCTTCACTACTCCTTACGTGCATATTCATCTATTCTGTATTGAAGAATGCCCGATGATTTTAAAATCATTTTACGTGGAAAAGAACTACAACATTATAGTATCAGTGAAGATCTGAAATTCACTGAACTTGATTCATACAAGCCACAAATTAGTGGAATGGAAGAGGTTATCACCAATTTGATTAAGGAGGCTCAAATTTTCAGGTTTGTCCAAGATAATTCATTGTGCATAAAATATTCAAAAACCAATTCAAGCGTTGGTGATGGTTCAGTGGAAAGATTATCCAGAAATTTGTGTTAATATTTGATTGAGAAACGGATAGAAATAAAAGTATTTCCATTTTCGTTATCCAGAATTGTGAGAAAACAATGACTGCGTCTTCGTTAAACAACAGAAGCAGCCGCCTTTTTTCACACAAACGAATGGAAGGAAGAGGAAGTCGAATTCCCAATGCTGGAAGACAGCCAAATCCTGACGATGACTCTAATAATAGAAACAACTTTTCAGATATTACAGATTGGAATGAAGTTCATAACAAACGAGATGCAAATTACAGGCACATTCCTCCTTTTTGGATGTGTGTGACAGACAACTCTGACTTCAAAGATGAATCTGAAGATGAAGAAGGTTTGTTCACAATAATTTTCAATGAAGATGGTGATCTCTCGGCAATGGTGGATGGCCCCGCAGACAGAGCGGTCGTTGAAACGTTGCATCGGATAACAATTTCAAAGGACCATATAAATATTAATAATAACAACAATAGCAGTTTAATCTGTCTAATTTGCCTAAATGATTTTGAAGTAGCTGAAGAGGCACTTCAACTCCCATGCAGCCACATGTTCCACCAACATTGTATATTCCCATGGTTTCGATTCCATTACCTGTTATTGCATAAATATGCGCTTTTTATTACGTTTGACATAGTTGGGCGCCTCTTGAAAATATGTGCATCTATCAACAACGTTTTCTCAACTCCATTGTTGTCAAGTCTGCTCGTTCCTATGGAATGGTTGGTGTATAGCCCCGACATGACTATAGAGGCAATTGAAAATGACAGTTATGCATTTGACGTCATAAATGTGGGCATGGAAGAGCGGTTAACCAAGGCCAGATGATTCTTCTGGACAAATTGAGAAGGTTTTGTTAAAAGTTTACTGTAATATGCAAGGGCAAGACGAGCCAGGAGCTCGTGTGCGTTGTGGGGAGATAGTGTGTTTCAAGGATTTGCCCCCTTTGCTCCAGTGCACCTTGCGCTGAAATTGTCATGGCCCAAATTTTTTCGAGGTTGTGATAGAAAGCAGGAGAACAAGATTTGCATGGCAAGAAAGCGAGATCCATGAAGTCGAGAAAAAGTTGGGCTTATCACATAAAAACACTTCGAAATGGATTAGTTGTACGCTTTCGTAGACAATAGGACATTGGTCAAGATAGAAGACACGACGGTATATTAACAAATACAAGAAGCTAACAAACTATAAAGTACTTTATAAAATGATTATAATTTAACTTTTATTAATTATAAAGCTATATTATGATAAATTTTTATAAAGTTACTTAAAAAATAATAATAATAATAATTAATATTTATATAATAAAATTTAAAAATAAAAATAAAAAATAAAAAATCAAGAGGAAAATGGATTAAGCTCAACAGTACCACTTACACATGTCGAAATAAGTGGGCAAGGTGAAGGAACTTGTCAGCGATTAAGCTTTGAGGACAAAGCTTTTGAAGAAAGGGGCAATGTTATGAATATAATTCATATAAAATAAAATAAATAAAAATAAATGTAAATGATAAATAATCAAAGTAGTGATTATTTTAATAGTCATTAGTTTAATGAAAAGGCATGTCTAAAACGACATGCCCAGTCATCAAGGGGCACCTACCTAGGTATATATGCGGGCCCTCATTGTAACATTCAATCATCCCTGTACATTTTTATATTATTAATAAAATATTATTTACAATACATTTGTGTATTTACATTTTAAAGCACAATAACTCTTAAGTTTTGTCGCTTCAAATTTTCACTAGAGTGATAAGCTTGGCTAGACTGAATAGAAGTGAGGAGAAGTGCAACAGGGAATTTCAAAATAAAGGAGGTTGAGTTCAGGAAAGAGGGAGCCTGAGTTGCTAAAGAAGAGGGTCGAATTGTGGAGGAGGCTAAATTATCCAAGGAGGCCAATTTCTCTAGTGTGCATGGGTTGTACGAGACAGGGAGAAAGGGATGTTGATTTGTTGGTGGGACAAGTTAATTCTCCAGGACCGATTTGCTTCAAGCGGTTCGATTTCCAGAGGCCGAATTCTTTGAAGTTGATTTTCCAAATGGGACCGAGTTTCCAGGTGCCCAACAACTGGATGTTTCTACGTATTCTCTGTGGATCGAACCCAGAATTTTCCCAAGAAATTTAATGAAGGAAGATTGTGTTGGGTGTAAATTTGTTATTGTGGTGTGATTGATCTCTTCATTTTATTTCCACTGCATTTTAAGTTAATATACCATTGTATTTATTTTTTGGCAAATTCAAAAATATTTGAGATAAATATTTTATGGGGTTTTAATAAATTGTTGGAGTAAAATAAATCAGATTTGGTATGAGAAAAACTAATAGAACTCCATTCTTATTTATGGCTAACAAGAGTGCCTTAACCATAAAAACCTCCTATCTACCTAGTATACCTTTAATGAGGCCCCCTTACATTTATTCAATACTAACTACCATAATGGGCCTTAATTAACAAGCATATTGGACCTAGTCCACCTTACATTGAATGACTTCCATTATTCTTACTCTAGCATGGGCCCTTTGACCACCCATTAAACCCCTATGGAGGATCCCAACATATTTGGATTCCTCACAAAAAAATGTTTCTAATGAGACTAATTTCATTGACGTGCAACAGATTTTTCTTTTTAGCTATGCCTATTTTTAGGCATGTTATAGTTAGTAACAATCCCATAGTGGTTCCCTTGATTTTTCATCTTTCCTAATTTTTAGGATTTGTACAAATATTTTTTGTATGCCTATATTGACATTACTATTTTTGTCAAGTGTGGGATTCTAAACTCCTTATTTCAAAAAGCAATCATGAATGGGTTTGAATTGAGCAAGTGAAAATGTTTTGGAGCGACACGCGATAATCATTAGGAGGGTTGTCTCATGAGGCAAACCCTAGGTCTTTATTGATATAAAGTTTATTCATCTCCCAAACCCTAGTTCAAACCCCTTTGGTATTTTACCATTTGTTGAATTTGTCTAGCCCAAGCTATATCCTATCCTTTGACTTTAGCTCTAAAATTGCCAACTTTAGTTCTAAATTTGCCAGTGGATGACCCTTTACAATTTTTGGAACTGTTGTTGCACAAACTAGCAGGGCTTGTGAATAGGCAAGAGCTATAGGGCACAACAACACTTGGGACATAGGAAATAGGCCCACTATCACCGCAGGCTAAGTTCCCTACTCTTCTCGGATTTTCACCAACAGGAGGAGTCCAGTGATACTCACTTGTGATAGATGTGTATCTATGATAGGTTTGGAGTGAGGCAAGGTAGCTCATTCAATGGAAAGGTTCTATGAAAGAGCAAGCTTTGGGAGAAGATATCAAGACTTTCCACGAAAAAACCCTTGGAAAAGATCCTGCACGAGACCTAAGGTTGAAATTTGAAACGATATACATGCACATCCAAGGTCAAGGTAAGAAGAGAGAAAAGGCAAGGAATGATTTACTTCAACAAGTACCAAAGCAAATGCCTTCAAAGAATCCCCAAGTTGAAGGATTAGCTTCTAGGGTTCCCTCTTGATGTGACAGTCAGGGCACCAAATTTATGGAGATTCCATTGTGGGAATTCCTCCAAAACTTGAGGATCCCTAGAGGAGACACTAAGGAAGAATACTATCCAAACGAAATTCAAAACATCCTCCTCCAAAATATTTCGCACCAAGCCCTAGGGGAGCCTCCTTATCCTTAAGGGGACAAAAACAAAGGTGAAAAGAGAGATAATTCTTGAGTTTTGAGTGATCACCAAGGATTTAAGATCAGTGCCTAACCATTGGAAGGTTATGGAGTCAAGGATAATCTCAATATTGGCAACTCGCTATTTTAAGGAGACCTAAAGGAAACAGCTTTGCTACTCGTAATGAAAGCAACTTCACTACACCTTTAGATATTTATACTTCAATGACACTTGTTAATGGAGTTTCAAGGATGCAAATGCAATAAATCCCCTAGGAACATTCATTCATTCACTATCTATGAGTAATACATGCAAAATTTCCCAATAGTTACAATTTTAGAACAATATTTCATCAATTAGGGCACATTAATAACCATAAGACAATATTCCATGCATTAGACATTAACAAAATCAAAAATTCATCAATAAAGAGCACTTACAAGATAGTGAAGAACATATCCATCCATAACAATGCCAATTAGAAGCTCCAAGAAAGATAGTGAAATTATCCAAACATCAAAATTCATCCAAAATATCCAAAAACCATCCACAAATTGCAGGTCCGAAAATCTCTAATGAGGTATCGAAAATCCCATGTGTGACGCTAGGATGAGACTAGGTCACTCCTATTTATACAAGAATTATGAGTTCAAATTATGAAAGGCAAAGCTCGTTTTTGTGCCTAATGTGCTAAGTAACCCACCCATGGTTACAAGCCAACCATGATAGCTTCAAAATAAAATAGAATTTCCCTCCTAAGCCCACGCAAGGCTAATGTCATGCATGTGTGGAGGCCTAGAGGGGCAACGTTGAGGCAACATGTGCTAAAAATGCGAGAGAGGGCCTCAAAAATCACGATGAAGAGGGTGGTACCCTCCTTATGCTGCAAAACATCTCCAAACCCCTATTTGGGCTTTGTGGGCTCCACATGGGTCTCATGAGCCTCAAAGTGGCTCAAGATCAAGTCGATGCTCCATCAATGAGGGCTAGAAGATGACACATGCCCTCTCATGACTCCCTAGGAAAGACATAACCTCTTATGGGGCTTGGAACAGCTGCCAGTGTCGGATGTAATGTGTAGCCGGCTGGGGCAACGTCATCCAAGTGCATCATCATTCTCTGAATAACTGGGCCATGAGCAAGAAAATGGTGGTGTTGAAAAAACCCATAAGCCAATCGTGTGGAAATCAATGCTTTGCATGAATGGAGGCCCATGGCTCTCAAAGCCCAACCTACAAATGCCATTGTGATCCTCAAGAGGGCTTGGATCCTGTATAGGGAGGCCAAGTCCAAGATGAAAACCCACCTGCAATCCTGTAATCCAATGCGTCTCCTCACCTTCCAATACAATGATTCATTAGTGCAACTAAGTAAATAAGCTTGTTAATCAAGGGCATAAGTGAGAACTTCATAATGGGTTTCCCTTCCAAATCTGGAGCTTTGAACATGTACTATTGTTACCTTCCTGGGTAGGGGAGGTTAATAAACCACCCTATTAGGTGTTCCCAGCCCCTAAAGGGAAGGACATGTCCAAGGTACATCCTTCACATGGTAGGTATCATGTGAAGTAATGATGGAATGGAGTGGGGACAAATGGGAAGGCTCCAAGCCACATGCTATGGGACAAGGGTATCTATGATGAAGAGAGGCCATACCTTGGCTATAAGAATGTAGGAGGGAGCAATCGTGGTACATGAGTTACCCCGGCCATCTTTGCATTTTGTGGTACATATCTTGTTGTATGTGGCCATATTATGCTTTTATCTTCTTTTTTTTAGTTGCATCAACCTCTGGGAAACATTCCAAGCCCAGCCCAATGTGTGGACAAGGGAAAGGGGAGGCTAACACCTTGTGGACCCAAATGGACAACTGTGGACCCAGATAGGGAAAATGTGAAAAGATCTTGTAATGAGCAGAGGGAAGTGAGATATATGGTATCGGGAAGTGGGACCACACACCAAAATCAGGGTTCCCCATGTAGTGCCACTCCTAAAGCTAATAGCCAATAAAGGAGATCCCATGGGACTAGGATTTAGGATTAACCCCCTAGTTGAGGCAAGGGAACAAGAGTACAGTCAAAGCCCTTCCTTCTTCCAAGTCACCCAATAATCCATGCCCAAGTGTGCCCAAGAAAAACAAGCATAAACACCCAATTACATAATGAAAAATCATACCTTTGGGATTGGATGGCCCACCTTCAAACATACGATCATGACAAATGAGCGAGGATACACAACGGTTGGCTCAAGTGGCAGAGAAAAGTAGCACATCAAAGCTATCAAGTGGTTGTCAAGGGGTTGTTGGCTGTCAGCTGAAGACAAATCTAGGAGAAAAATTCTCCTATGGGGTCACCCACTGGTGATAGGTAACAAGAACCTAAGTCACCTTGCTAAACTTGGCTAGCTAAAAATATGAGTTCGACTTACTATCTTTGGTCAACTAAAACCTTGGTATTTTCAACCAAGTTGACCTCGTCATCCAATTTTTATGTGAGTTTGCTTTAAAATCCTAATATGATGTATTATTCTTGGGTGGCATGTGTGATGATGCTAGATTTATCAAACTCCAAACCTATACTTGCATTGCGATTTGTGCTAAGCCCTAGTTTGCCTTATTGTTCAAGAAACCTAGCCCTATAAGTAATCTTTGATCATATTTTTTGAAGGTTTTGATCCCTTTTCCAATTGAGTAGGTATGTGACCTATGTAGAATCTTTGAGTTATCACTCTTACTTTGTTCAAGTAGTAAACTCATGAAGGCAGCATATTAACAATGTTCCATGGGGATGCTCCCTCGGGGTGGGGGGTGTGCCCCCCACGTTTCCCACCCTCCAAGGACAGGCAACACGTAGGGAAAAAATTTCCTGCATCCCCCTTTGGGGGAAGCTCAAGGAAATGGATGGGGGTGCATTTCCCAAAAATAGGAACGTTTGGGCACCCCCTCCCCCATAAGGGGGGGGGCCTCCTAGGTGCTCCCTCCAATATTTTTGGTCCAACGAACAATGAAGATAGAATAAAAATAGGGGATAGAGCTTTGAGGAGTCTATAACCTTGGTAATTAATGGTAATATTATATTCTTAAAGTAAAAGGATAGAAAAGGTAAGATAAATTTTTAACATTACCATTAATTATTTCAGGATGTTTGAGAATGGTTCAAACCTCATCAAACTTCATGTGAAGTAAGTAGAATTTCATATCCCATTTAGAATTCAATAAACTTAATAGTTTTCAAGATTCTGGGATTGGTAGGATTATAGCATTGCCATTGAACTGCACAATGATGAATTTGCATGGGATAGATTGTTATTGTTGGGATTTTATCATTATTATTTACAAGGGATCCCAACGTCCCCCTATCCCCCTTCAATTTTCCTAAAATTTAAGAGTGCTCCCGCACATCACCTTTGTGCGTCTCCCTACTACCATGCTCACCTGTCCCAAAAACTTGGTGGAACATAGCATATTAATCTGGAGGGAGTCGTACTTGTCAATTTGTATAACAACCAACAGTGGGTAACATGCTTATCTTATGTGTTAGCCCCCAAATCAATTTGTGTAGAGCCATATTTGAGGTTATTCTCGTCAAATATTAGCATATGTGGGAGAGATTGATGCTCGGTGAGTTTCTCATAGGACGAGAGAAATGGCACCCAAAAATTACAACAACAGGACATTTAATTTGAAGCATGAACCTATTGTTTGAGGGATCTGAATTGGTGGCCAACTATATAATTTTTTTTGGAAACACTTTGATTTGGCCTTGAGGAGGTTTGTATTAGCATGCTTAGCATCCAAAGCATTGAAAGAAGTGTTGTACTAGAATATATTAGTTCTTGGCCTAAGATGAAACAAGTTGGTAGCATGTTTTTTCAAGTGTAAGAATAAATATCAAGACTATCGTGTAGCACATTTGGAATTTGCATGAAAAGTATTTTAGAGAAAGGTTAAGTTAAACCTTTTATGCACACTTTCAAGCCCCTTGAGAAGATGATATTGCAATGTGTTTCATTATGAATACACTATTAAATCCCACATTGAAGGGAAGATTCTACATTTTTTTCCTTTTTTTTGTATAGTGGGGAATTGGTAACTAGAACACGCTATCATCTGTGCCACCAAATAACACATTGCATTGTTGCCACTATAACCCCTTGGCCCGATATAATAGCTTGCAAACCATATTGGGCGGTTTTGCCAGGATTCAAACCAAGGTGGGCAACATTAACTCAATTAGTTCCAACCACCCGAGCTAACCCTAATGGGCAACTTCAGCACAGATTATTGTTTCTCATATAAACTTGAATTTTCTCATGTTGTTCATGCTTATCTTGCCAAGAAATTAAAGAGTGCTTGTGCAATTAACCACTCTATTGTCAGCTTATGTAGCTCGGACAGGTGTTCTAGTCTCAAATTATGTCTATGAGGCTAAGGAACACATTTTCTCCAATACCAAAAAAAGTTTCTAAGGAAAATGACATGATTAGAATTAATTAGCCAGTTTATTAATTTTCCTAAGTCTATCTTAGGGAAATGGATTAATTAATTAGAAGTAATTGAGGTAAATCGATTTTCCTCTACTGATTTCTAGAAAAGTCATGAGAAGGGGTCAAGATGATCTTAGCCATCGATTGAGATTACATCATGGATTCGTTAACAAGAAATTATAAGAGGAAACCGATGAGCATTTGGAGAACACATCGAGACACAGATTTGCAATGATAGCAAGGGCACAGAGGCAGTGCAAGGGCATCAATAGATCGAGATCAGCAGTGTTTGGAGACAAGATTGTTGAAGGAAATTTATCACAACGATTTCCTCTGTGTGATGCTTGTTATATAGCTAATTTTGCACTTTCCATCATCATGCAAACATCTTTTTGTCAATACAAAATAGGGTCTGGTTATGCCAAGGTTACAGCCCTTTATATCTATTAGTTGAACAATTTTGCTTTAAATACAATGATGTGGGTGGCCTAAAGTGTCTTTATTTTGATATCATTCACTTAAGGTGCATGTCCATCTCTTCTTTCATCTTTCATATTCTAGTTGTTTTGTGAAGTGGAATCTATCTCATATTATTTAATTCAAACTTCTTGTGTCCTCAGTGGCTTGCACACATATCAAGGACCATTACTTCGTGTGTTGATCACTCAAATTTATTTTCATTAAGTGTTCACAATGCATGATTGTTAGGGACACCCTCTTGTGACTAAAAGAACGCTAATTCAATGAAGGAGTAATTAGCAGTGACCTTGGGCTAATTTCATAGGTGTTCCCGAAATAGTTACAAGAGATAATAGCACCTAAACCCCTTGGTAAAGCCATTTTTATAAAAGCCTCATTTCCCTTCTCAATTGGCCGAGAGAAATACCTAGAGAAGCTTTTCAATCCTCACATACGTTATTGCTAAAAGGGCCCAACACCATTAGTAATGAACATGCATGACTACAAAGACCTTAGCAAAGATTTCTTAACATGCAGCAAAAGGAAGAGACCTAGTGTCACAAGGATAGAATTTTCATTCCATTTGATCATCCCATACCACTCAAGAAACCTAGTCATTGTGTGGCACCAATGTGACCTTGCTAGTTGGGCATGACCATCAACGACTTGTATCACCCAAAAGATGCCTAAATGACATATCCTAACCAAAACAAAGTTAGGTACCTTCAACCGTGTGGAATGTTAGAGTACTCGTTTCATTGTCGACAATGATGGATCATCACCACCCAACCATAGGCAACCTACTATTGTATCCCCTAAGCCAAGCATACTCAAGTTAGCAATTGCCCAATGTGAGACCATGTTTTCATCCATCTAGGCGAACACATGAGAGTCCATGAAGATTGTATCCCTCCTTCATTAAGAAGTGACATATCTTCAATGCAATTATCAACATTGTTGCCTTGCCACGAATAATACACACAATCTACCACATTACGAAGACATGTTGTCCTCCATGGAAGCCTGCTATGCAACACATTGTTAATTTTCCACCCCTTCTTGGCAAAGACACCTTTGCTCCTCCTAGCCTACACACTAGTACAACGTCCTAATCGTCTCACAAATCACCATGAAACAATCACCAAGGTTACCAAATTGTATGGACTCGTCCTGAACCCTTAGTCATGTTTGCCCAGCACGTCGTACATCACACCATTGCTAATAGCACCTCAAGTCTATTCCTTGCACTTGGTAAGCCACTTTCACTACCTTCTTTTCAATCATGTCAACCCTCAATTGCTAAGAATCCTTTGAAGAGCCAAATGAATTTTAAAATCTACCCCAATTGATTCTAAGCCCACCTAGTGCTAGCAAGTCAATCAAAAAGGGGCTCCATGCTTTGGAAATAACACAAATCATTCTTTTATCAAATAATGGAGTCAAATACCAAATAAAAGGTGTCAAGGCACTCAACCATGGCTTCATAAGAGGCTTTGTTTTCTCAAACAATAAGAAAGGAATCAATGGCAAAGCGGACATTTATAAATTGCAAATCAGTAATTCCTGAGCAAAGAGATACCTCCAATTTTGCCATAGCTTGCATTTTGTTGCAATAAATAGCCTAATACTTAAGTTGCAATCACATGTAGCATAAATTCCAAAGGGAAACCTTGGCAAACCACTATATGAAAACCAATATCCTAAAATATAGCTCTATTAATTGCAAGGCACACCAAGTCATTGGCAAAATGAGCTTCAACCGCTTGTAGGAAGGGGCAAAATCTCAAAGCTTTAAGCATGGCCAAGATCAAAGACCATTCCACCCTATTATAAGACATCTCAAAGTCAATTTTCATAAATAAAATATTGCAGTTGATCAATCAATTGATCTTACTCCATGTCTTCCAAAATAACCACAATGTAACCCAAAATATTTCGGCCTTATATAAAATCATTTTGGTTTGGTTGAATAAACTTCTTCAAGAAGTGGTGTTTGACATTAAGATCAATATCATCAACCTTGCTAATAAATTTTATATTTCTTTGATTGGTAAGGCTCCCCAATGATCTAGTCTAGGCCCCACAAAACCCCATGTGACAATAACAAGGAAATCATCAAACTCTTGGCATTTATCATTGGCCATTTCATCAAGGGTCACGTGAAGCTCTTCAAGGGTTCATGGTTGTCCCCACCCAATAGCTTGTACCTCAAACAACAACGACGTAAAGCATCCTCGCATGTTGGCTAGGCAATTGTACATTCCTTTTCCATGTTTTGTGATAAAAAAAGCATTTTAAAATGATTGATAAATCAGTGATTCGTGTTAGTGTACTAGGAAAATCGATTGCCACTAACTTAAATTGCAGTAATGCACTCAAAATCTTTTTTTTTTAAAATAACTTCTCAATGCAATAAACAGATATTCATTCCTTAATTTGCATAAAGAAGTCCCAAATGAAAAGATATATAGTGCACTATTCTACCTCTTATCTAATAGGAAATCTCACTCAAATGAGAATATCCCTAAAACATCTTCTGCTTACGCCTCTTATGAAGAAAACTCGTGTTTCTCTACTGCGCAGTGGATATCATGCCAACAGTTGGTGTCAACGTTATCGTCAACGTGAGTAACATCTATAGAGAATGGCCTGCCGAAATCTTGTAAATTTGGAATCCACATGCACGGATTTCCTTTGCAATAGGACTGATATGGGAACAATCTGAAAATGTATCTATAGACTCACGACTCCCTTTGTTGTTCAAAGCTCTCTTCAGGGATGATAAACTGGACTGTGCTTATCCAAAATCTTTCTTCCAGTCCAAAGTTTACTATTATCACAATCATGTTTAATACTGTGAGTCTCATTCCCAATGCATTCACAAGATAAGCAAAAAGTATAGCGCCTAGAAGGGACCGACGAAAGAAGAAAGTCTTCTAAAAATGGCTTTCAACATCGGGCTATTTTGAACTTAATCCTGACTAAATGTTTCCAAAATGACCATCTCTGTAATGGGTGTGCAACCAACCTTTCAAGTTCCAAGATAGTTACCACCTTTGAAATGTGCAGTAGGTTCGAGATGATACAGGTCCAGAAAATTCTGGGAATTTAAAAACAATTCAAAAAGTTTGGGAAATATGAAACATATAACATTACAGAAAGGCGACGGAATGTAACAAAAAGGCAACAGGACTTTTAAGTTTTAATTCTTCGTAGTTTATTTAAGTTTTTTCCTTGCACATTAGGAAAGGTTCAGATGTTCGGTCTGGACGCCAGTTAGAAAGGTTTCAGGGTAACGATGCCCCCAGACATGGTAAGAATGCAAATGCCCAATAAGCACGGAATTTTGTGAGAGCCCTGAACTTAGACAGCTCCATATCGACTCCAGTTAGCAAATAATCCTTAAGAGGCATAAGAATCTACATGGAGTTGAGTAAATTGATAAATCAGACAATGAAAAGTTTTGAAGTCTTAGAGGCATGGTCATCTCCTTTGATGTGAGTAAAATGATATAGCAGACAGGAAAAGTTCTAACCACACATCCCAAAACTATATGCAGCTTATATCAATAGCTACTCTCTCCATAGAAAGCGGGGTGATGTTATTGCCCCACCGGGGTTCAAGTCTCTCCATTGAGATGTCTACCACCTGCGTTCATGCTGGTGTTTTGTGCCAGTAATTGTGATTGCGGTTGGGTCCATGTCCAAGTCCTATACAACTTCAGCAAAACAGGTAACCCACTGAGAGCAGCTTAGCCGAAGGGTGAAACTTTTACTCATTGCAATATCTCACTGGACAATTGCCGTTTGCATGTGATTATCAGCAGCACGGGATCCAAAATAAAGATAGCAATACTATTACGAAGAAAGGATTAAATGCTGACCTGGTTCTTGGGGAAAATGTCAGCTAACAGCTTCTTATACCGCTTCACAGGCTGGCGAGACCGTGATCTCAGCCCCGGGCAGCATACACACATGCTCCCACATGCGGGCAGAACTTTCCTTGACATAAAACCCATCCTGAGAAAAGATAGAAAGAGAGAGAAATCATGTGTATGCTCAAAACCCATTTTAGCTTAATACAACCTAATTGTAATGCCTACTCAAAACTGCAAATAACCAACTTGAAAAAGAAAAAGCTCAGGCCTTCCTCTGGACTAAAGTTTCACACTGTTATCACTGTGTGCAAATACCCCCAACATGAAAAGAGGCAAAGCTCAGACCTTCCTCCAGACACAAACTGTTCACTGTTTTCACTCTGTGCGAGAGTTTATCAGTAGCAAACAGCCATGCCTTCCTATTGTGCTACCCCAAATGAAGAAAATTAACATTGTGTGTGAGATCCCATTGTGAAGGTCTTCAACTAGATTTGAAACAAGTGAAAAGCAGGAATAAGCATTCGTTTTACCTGTATTGTCCAGCGGAATGTCAGAAGAGAATGGCCCCTTGTGTGGGTCTGTCTTCAGATGAGACACGGGTAATAAAATGAAGACAACAATGGGAAATACTCTTGTATATACGGCCTTGGTTGAAAACAGACCATATTGCTCATGTGTGGAATGAATGATAGCAGATTTGCCAATCTGGCAGGCAAAACTGAGCAGTGTTGCAGTGTGATGGTGACGGGCACGTGGTGGAGTTATGTTAAACTTGATCCTAGTTTTGGGTTTCATGATTTATTATAATCAAATAACCCTCTGGTGTTTGCGCTGAACCAGCGGTAGTCAGGTGGCACTCTGGGGGTACACCACAACTTCGCTTTAATTTTTTAAAGCACATTTGGGTGATTCTCGTTTTTTCTAATTGATCAAATGGGTCTCTTGTCTACCGCAAGCTAATCTGCAACAAGGTTTAATTTTGAAAACTGTTCAAATGTATAAATACGGACAAAACTATAATCCTCCGATAGACATGACAGTTAGTGAAATCTTCGATCATTTTTTCAACCTAAGCATCATGAGTCAGGTGTCAGTGAAATCTTCGATCATTTTTTCAACCTAATCATCGTGAGTCAGGTGAGCAGGGCTATTGGTAAACATTTTAAGTTCATTTCCAACTAATCATTAAATTTAAATGAATAAATTCCAAGACTTAACACATTTTCACCTAATCATATTAATTTAAAGGAATAGTTTATAAATTATCTTCCTTTTATCTTTTTTTGGAACTATGAGATCATGACACATTGATTTGCAAAAAAAGATAGTTATACCTAATAAAAAAAACTCAAGAAAGAATATGTCTTTTTCAAATAAAGAAAGAATTGTAGATCAATCCTGATACGAAAATTTATAATTTAAGCGATCATAAGGGTAGCTTTTCAATTAAATTAAAAATAATTTGTATCTTCACAAAATTTAGTAATTAATAATATAAAATGTTAAAGTTTATTTAGCTGAAAATTTTGACCTATTTTTAATGGTTTATGGTTTATATTAATTTAAAATAGAGCAAAATTTCTAAGAGTATCATTCTACCACCATAAAAAATTTAGATTACGGTGAAAATTTAATTAGGTTTAAAATTGAAATTTATGTTGGATTCAAATAAATTTTAAATTAGGGTGAAAATTTAATTATGTGTGAAATTTATGTTGGATTCAAGTTAAATTTGTTACCATAAAGAGTGTTTTCTTACTTCATGTTGAAAAGTGAGATTAATTACATATTTTCAAATAGTTTGCACAAAAACTTTATTAATATGGATTTTTGTATTAAGGTAAAAGTTTCTATATTGATATGAGAGTATATTTTTTCACTTTTATATTCAAAATATTGACAATTTTGATGTTATGCCTAGTGAGTAGTCTTTATGTTGTGATTGTTATCTATATGATGTTTCAAAGTATTTTATTATAATAACATATTACTACTTTGAGATTTTGTATTGATGATTATTTTCTTCTAACATGTTTCTTTTAAAAGAAAAAAAATATCATTACATATTAATCACCTCTAACACATATAGGGATCCTTGACTAAATACAAATCATGATTTTTGTTAAAGTATTTATTATGTCAATTGTCCATGCAAGTCTAATTATGGAACTTGCAAGGGATGTTTGTCACTCCACCATGGCAACTCCGATTCAATGCGCTCCTATGTGAAGGTCATTATGGAGGGATAAGATGGAAACAACATAGTGGAGCAGTGCCCCACTAATCAGAATGAGTTTGGCCCCCATGGGATTATGCATTAAAGGTTGGAACAAGGATGAAAAACCCATAATTGTCTTGAGAGATGGGAAAGGAATGCAAATTTTCATTCTTATTTAAGAGTTTTGATCTATGGGACAAGATTGCATTAGGGTGTCGTAATGTGGATAAATCCTAGGATTGTTGTGGTGCATTGCTTCCTTGTGAATCACCTTCTATAGTCCCATATGAATTTCTTATGTAGTGGTGGCTTGTTGGTGCTCTTTCAAAGTTCTTAATCTACAAACATAGTTATTGTGCACATTGTAACAATGCCACCCCACATTTACCTACTTTTACAAGCTCTCTGGGTAAATGTGAAGCAGAGTGTCACTATGACATGACCGACCTCCTAGTTCTAGTTAAGGAAGTGGGGCCTACAAACTAACCACAACTGACATCCTACAGGGGCTACAAATCACCCAAGAGTTGAAGAAACACCCTAGGTGGTCAATCCCTAAGTTGGAATCTTATTTCAGTGACCTAGACCTATAATCACACCCTTGACACTGCTTCCATGTGGTTATGAAGCTATAACCGCACCCATAGGCTTGCCTCCATGCGATGATGGCCCAACAACTCTAGTTTTGTGTCTGCGGTTCCGAGATCTTTTTAAGCTAGTCTCCAGACCATTCCCTAGAACTGCCTATAACTTTCCATAAGAAAAAATAAGATGTTAGCAATGCTAATCATTCAAGGCTTGAACAATAACTTGACCTAACCATGCCTAGCCATGACAGACATTCCATTAAACATATGACAAACATAGAAGTTACAGGTCATGAAAGCATATTTTAACTTAAATATTTAAACTTCATCTGGAAATCACTAAAAAGGTCTAATTCCCTCTCAAGTAGTTGCAATAACACTTGTTAGCCCAATCATTCGTCAGCCATTCATTAACTTATCAAAGCATAACAAGAGTCATAGCTGGAGCACATCATAAACTATGCTTATAACAAACATATAACCAGAATATTAACCATTACGAAACAACCATCAAATCATCATAATAACAAGTACAAGTGCTCATGAATCACAATAGAAAAATAGCTCTCATTAACATATGCAAAAGCCAACCAAGTCATGGACTTCCACGTACCACCCGACCATAGATTAAGCTGAACCAAATATTCCTTTCAGTCAATCACCCTTGTGCCATATGCCATGCATGAATGTGGGATCTCATAGGATAAACCAAGACATAATCAACCAAGGGAATAGAGAGGTTAAACCACCCCCACCCTCAAAATACCGTGATCTCACCAAAACCAGTCAAGGGATCACAAAACCAAAACAAGCTTAGATGCCTTGGAATTTCTTCACCATACCTTGAAAAATTTGTCTATCTCCACCCACTTATCAACGGCTTCCCAAAGAAAACCATCTCCACCCCCAACCCTTGGGAATTCTCCTAAGACCACCTCACCTGGTTTCAAAACCTTCCAACAACACAAAGCTCAACCAAGAATGAACCCCATCACACCATGGTTATCCAGGAAATTGCAAGGCAAGACTGAAACCATTATCAAACCCAACAAAACCTATGCTAATGACAAGAAATGAATCAAATAAACAAATGAACGTACCATGCATTCACACCTCAACGAGGAAATCAAACGCAACCTGTTACCTGTAAAATCTTCCTTCTGAAGTTGTTGATCCAACCTTCTCCTTGGTTTTTGTTTGCTTTCCTTTGCTTGTCAATTTACTTCCTTTACTTTGTTTGCGTGTCCAAGTGCTTGTTCTCTTTCCTTTATTACACCTACTCCAAATATGGGCAAATTTTGTCAACTGATTCTTGGGTTCCTTTTTATCATCAATGTCTCTGTTTTCTTCATTTTCCTTCATTTTTCCTTTAATTTCCTTAGCATGCAAATATGTGTCTCTTCACCTTCATTTTCTCCTAATTTCCTTATTTTCATAATTAAATGTCAATTATTGCCTCTTTGCCTTTGCCAATTTTGTTCGCCATAAATGTCCCATGACCTTGGTCTTATTTTTATTGACATGGAAACTTAACTCGGGGCGGTTACAAACCCCTTCCCCTTGGGGGAACACCATCCTCGGTGTTTTATGACACCTATGACCAACAACTTGTTGAGAACAAAACATACTTCCCATGGAGCTTTATAACATAGCTCGTTGCAGTATTTACAATGACCACTACTGAAAACATTAAAAACATATCGTTTACTAGAGCTTTATAACACAACTCATTATGCTATTTATAATAACAATTACATATACTTATGAACATTTGCTTCAACCAACAAATAACCATATTGCCTATGGAGCTTTATAAATCCAACTCGATACAATATTCACAATAAAATACACATATATACATATGCACATTTGCTTTAACAAGTAAATAAAAGGGTACGATGCCTGCACCAGCAACAAGGGAATCCAGAGGCTCACACCTCCAGCCTCAAAGTACTACCAAGATTCACCTCCTTCCCAGGAAGTCCATAATCCACTATCAAAGTCAAACCTGCATTCAATGTCCAGCACTACGATCCTTGTGCTACATGTTCCCTCAATGAACAGTTACCAGCCCATTGTTCCGGGGCACACTCCCAATGTGCTTTTGATTCCATCTGACAATGCTAATGACCAAAACAAATTCATTCCCCGACCTTCCCTTCTATGTTACACAAGCCCTCATGCAATCTGGTCACCCCCTTCCATGCAGTCACTCACCTTCCAAGTTCCTCGGCATCCCCTTCTCTGCTACACAGTCCCTCGGGCGATCCATCCCTTGACAAGATTTCCTCACATCGAAGGGTGCAAAAACTAAGGCATATCCCTACCTCAAAACCATCATACTGGTCATAGCATGCTCATGGAAATCAATGGACACTATTGGGTACCAGTGTCCCACAATGGCCTTTCTCCTGAAGTGCTTTACCAACATACTATTGCTTGTTCTAATTCCTTTTGTTGTTGCTGCTAATTCTTACAGTTAGTTTCAACCACCCAAACCAGGCATGTCCCTACTTTCCTATACCAAACACATAATTTCCATTAGACTAAAATGGAATTGAAATTAATTTGAATCATACCTCATTGGTGGCCCGTCAACAAGGTATACTTGCAATTATGTTTACTTCCTCTCACAACAAGCTAAACTAGCTCTTTGAACAAATCATCATGTATAAGCATATCACATCCGGTTAGCTCAAAATGCAACCATCACAAATCATAATCACAAATCACATGCGACCAACATAAATCAAAATCATAGATCACATGCATAATTAAAAGTTGAAATAAAATATTGATACTTATCTTTTGAATAATTCATTACTTTTGCCTTTGTTCTTTGTCCTTTCCATACACACACTGAATTGGTTACCAAACCTAGAAAGCACCTAGTGCCTTCTCTTCTCTTTAATCTCGTACACACACTAAATCGGTTTCCAAACCCGACAAGCACCCAGTGCCTTCTCTTCTCTTCAATCTCGTACACACACTCGATCGGTTTCCAAACCCGGCAAGAACCCAGTGCCTTCTCTTCAAAGCAACAAGGGAATCTAGAGACTAATATGCCTCCTCCATCAATATCAACAACAAGGGGATCTAGAGACTAAACTTCCTCTACCCTCAATATCAGCAACAAGGGAATCCATAAACTAAACCGCCTCAACCCTCAATATCAACAACATGGGCATCTAGAGACTAAACTGCCTTAACCCTCAATATTAGCAACAAGGGCATAAAGAGACTAAATCACGTAAACCCTCAATATCAACAACAAGGGCATCCAGAGACTAAACCACCTCAACCCTCAATATCAACAACAAGGGCCCAGACAGTCTCATACTTGCCTATCCCATTACATTGTACAACATATACACATACACAATGTACAACACAACACATACACCTACACCCAATGTATAACATAACACATACAACTACACCTGATGTACAACACAACACACACACCTACACGCAGTGTACAACACAGCACATACACCTACACCCAATGTACAACACCACACATACACCTACATCTAGTGTACAACACAACAAATACACAAGTCACAATACAACAGTTGGACAATATACATGACACATTACCACATGTACATAACACAATAATAGTACTGCACATCCAGAGACTGCACTGTCTCTACAAGGCATTCTTGTCGCTAGTGTCTTATCCATGCTTGTCCCATCATGTCGCAAATCACACTACTTTCCCTCCTTTGATGTATCCTTTAGCATTACCTACCATAGCATAAACATAGACATAATATCAAAATCATATCAACATGATACTAACCTTATAAACCTTTAAGGGCTACTTTGCCCACTTGATACCAAGAACCTCTTCATGGCATTCACCTACATAAGCAATCATTCCTCCACAAGAATGATACCTAACGACCCTATAAGACAATGGAATTCAAGCATACATATATACATATAAAAATTATCATAAAACAATCATGACCCCTGACAGCCCTGTCAGACAATGGCACACTCACATATACATATATAATCATTAGCATATTCATAATCACAACACAATTACCAGCATTCATAAGATCAAGGTTAAGAGAACTCCCTTTATCTGTGCATCACATTCACAACATCGAGAACAACAATTCCCAAATTAACTAAGGCATTTGTTACCTCAAGCCCATTCACTTTACCTTTCTTGTTACATTTCTCATGATTGTCCTACCACCATCCATTTACCCCAATGGGCCCAACCAATCCAACTAGTTTTCATATTCTTGCCTTCAATTTCCCTTATTCATGCACTAGGCTACCTCTGGGTCTTACATTACGTGTTAGGTTTCATTCAGCTACCCTTGAGCTCCATTAACTTTCTTCTTTTCACAACCAATTCCCAAGACCCTCAAACCATAAAAGGAAAGAACAAGAAACAAACAATAAGAAAACCATGAAAAACCAATAACAATACGACACCCCAAAAAAAGTGGCATGGCCATCCAGCAGATGCAATCAAAACTGCAAATCAAGTGCAAACAAATCATAAAAGACTGAAAGCACAAAACTAGCAACAGAAACCATGACTCAAACCCATGGGTTCCCAATGCTTCCAAGGGAAAGCTCAACGCGAGCCTTCTTCAAGATTTCATGGCAGTCTCTTTGCCATGTAATTCCCTACATCATATTGTAACTAAACACACACACACACACACACACATATATATATATCATCTCTCAAGGGACTGCATTCCTTGACGAATCTAGCCAAAACTAAAAACCAATTGTTATACTTGTCAAATGTATGTCATGAATATAACACATATCCACATAATGTCAGAGAAAATCAAGGTAAAGAAGACTTCATGTATTCATGAAAGACACTCATTTTTTTGGAATTGTGGTTTTAAAACACATCCAAAGAAATTCTCACCCAATTCCTTTTGTTTACCTTTTTCCTTGCTGCAATTGAGTCATATTATGTGTTGTCACATCATCTAGTTGTTAGTTATATAAACAAATCAATTGTTACCTTGTCACATTAATACCAAGCATGTTGCCCTACGATTATTCACACATGTTGGTCACATGTTCCAAAGATCAAGACATCGTGCCTATTAATTTGAAATCAACCTCTACCAAGACTAACATCCCTACCATAATCACATAATCGTGCCAATTTTCTATTTTGTAGATTTCACATTAGTCCTATAAAGGGAGTCATGTGAATCGTAGTCCACTGCTCTACTCTTCATCACTGGGCTTTTATCTCCTACAATATACCATGTTATATAAACCAAATAGACAACATAATCACACTCATACCTCAATGTATCTCAAGGGAGGCTATCACATCTGCACAAGTAAAGTCAAATTAGTACTACATAATATCACAAGTATATCGACTCATACTTGAATAGCATAACCATAACCATATGCACAACCCAATCCAGATTAGCATGATATGTAACATCAAGATCTCAATTGCAATGACCATAATCATCATGTGTATGATTGAATGCATATAAAAACAAGTTAACTACCATGCATGACTAATCGATGCACGTGCATATGGCCGCATTGATTCACTAACATCTATCATGCATGTATTCACAACAACAATTGAATGACAAACATGCATATTACCATAAGGCATATAAAAACCATTAACCAATATACCTGCATGCCAAACATACAAACGTATATGATAATTTGTCTTTTTTACCTCGAGGTCCAGTGCTGCAACCTCAATTTGATAATATGCATCTCTTGTTCCATCTTAGCCAACATATTAGTATCATAACATACTAACAACATCATGATGACACAAACTACAGAATGACCACCATGATGCATGTCTAACCTACTATGCATGCATAACCATATACATTTAGCCCATCCAGTCCAAGTGTTTGAACCTGGAAGCTCTGATACCAATTTGTAACAACACCAACCCACATTTGCCTGTTTTTACAACCCCTCTAGGTAAATGTGAAACGAAGTGCCATTACGACATGACTCGACCTCCCAGTTCCAGTTAAGGAAGTGGGTCCTACAAACTTACCACAACTGACATCCTATAGTGACTACAGATCACCCAGGAGCTGAAAAAACACCCTAGGTGGTCAATCCCTGAGCTAGAGCCTTGTTTCAGTGACCTAGACATATAATTGTACCCTTGACAATGCTTCCATGTGGTTATGAAGCTATAACTGCACTCACAGGCTTGCCTCCATGTGGTTATGGCCCAACAGCTCCAATTTTCTGCTTGCGGTTCCAAAATTTGAGCCACTTTTTAAGTTGATCTTCAGACCACTACCTATGACTGCCTATAACTTTTTAGAGTCATAAATAAGATGTTAATAATGCTAATCATTCAAAACTTGAACAAGAACTTGGGCTAACCATGCCCAGTCATGACGGAAATTATGTCAAACATATAACAAACATAGAAGCTACTTGTCAGGAATGCATATCTGATCTTAAATCTTTGAACTTCATATGGAAACCACCGAGAAGGTCTAATGCCCTCTCAAGTAGCTGCAATAATAATTGCTAGCCCATGCATTTTGTTATCACTTAGAAAAAGTCTCGAATGTAGAGGGAAAAATCTAAGGTAACCTATAACCACTTTTGAATAAAAGATGGCACTTCAATCTGGAGAGGGATCTCTCCTTAAACTCAACTACCCAAGGTCACAGTGGTAGAAGGTCTGTAATATGCTTTATGGCCAGATTAATTGAGAAAAACTAAGGTTGGTTGGACTGTAGGAAATTTCACCATTGGGCATGGAGTCTAACCCAATCAGTTTTATATAAACCACAGGTTCAATGAGAAAATATCAGCAAAAGCAAGATAGTAACAACTCCTTTGACAAGTTTGGAAATTAGAGAATAGCAAAAAGTAACTAGTGTAATCTTTAGGTGAAAAACAAGTAATAAATACTTGAATAAATGAATTTGGAGCACACAGGTATGAATTCCAACTCAACAACCTAGTATTCAAATATTGAAGAACATATAAAACTTAGAAAACAGACAGGGAGTCGTAAACACATGAATTTCTGCAAACTGCTCACATAAACTATTGTATAATAGTTTATCACACACATGCATAGTACACAAGAAGGTTTTCTTTCAAAATATTCCAACCCTTGGTCACTTGTCATTATCGGCTTTATAGAATATTACAGAACCATAACCAAGTTTTCAACAAAAAAATTAATTACAAGATTAAAAAATAGACAAGTATATCTCTAATTAAAACTACATATATTACATTGAAAAATCATAAAACCAAAATACAAATATTTTGTATTTGAAGCTCATGTTGTTGTTGGATACACGGCTGAAGTTGAGGATCCACAAGTCGAATTTGATGAGGTGGCTCTCCAACTAAAAGTTGATTAGTTGTTTTTCTAAAAATAGAAAAAAATAATTTTACCTAATTCTTAAAAAATAGTCCTCAAATATCCATTTTAATCTCTCAAACCGTGACACCTATGTAAAAACTGAGAGAGGTTTTTGTTAATGGGCATGTTCCCAACAAAAACATCACTTGGTTTTCAAAATTCGTTTCCATTTGATTGGAAACCATGCCCAAAGTTACTACCTTTTACCGAAAAAAAGATAGTAAAAAAAGTTTTTTGCCGACATTTGATTTGTCAGTGCCACCGTTTCAAATTTTTTGATCCTACACTGAAAAATTAATTGTCAATGCTCACTTATCTTGATACTTTGTCCTCTACTGGTGTGTGATCTGTCAACGCTCTAATTTTGACATAAAAAATGAATTTTACAGTTGGCATTGATAATCCAGTTGTCAACGCTTTTATTCAACAAATTAAAAATTGGCACTAATAGTCCATCTGTCGGCACTTTTATTCAACATTTCCAAATTGGCGTTGACAATCGAAGTGTCAGCACCCCAAAAAATTTCGAATAGTAAAAAATTACAATGTTGAACTTAAAACTATGAAGCAAAATTGAGATAACACATTCATCAACCATTCATTAACTTATCAAAGCATAACAAGAGCCATAGCCAGAGCACATCATAAGCCATACTTATAACCAACATATAACAATAATATTAACCATGACAGAACAACCATCAAATCATCATAATAAAAGTACAAGTGCTCATGAATCACAATAGGAAAATAACTCTCATTAACATATGCAAAAGGCAACCAAGTCAATGACTTCCACATACCACTCTACCATAGATTGAGCTAAGCCAAATCTTTCTTTCAACCAATCACCCCCATGCCATATTCCAAGAATGAATGTGGGATCTCATGGGATAAACCAAAACATAATCAACCAAGGGAATCCAGAGGTCAAACCACCTCTACCCTCAAACTACAGTGATCTCGCCAAAACTGATCAAGAGATCACAAAACCAAAACAAGCTTGGATGCCTCATAATTTCTTCACCATACCTTGAGGAATTTTCCTATTTCCACCCACGTATCGAGGGCTTCCTGGAGAAAACCATCTCCACCCACCTATCGAGGGGTTCCTGGAGAAAACCATTTCCACCCCCAACCCTTGGGAATTTTCCTGAGACCACCTCACCCGGTTCCAAAACCTTTCGGCAATCTAAAGCTCAACCAAGAATAAACCCCATCACACCATGGCTATCCAGGAAATGGCAAGGCAAGGTTGAAACCCCTGTCAAACCCAACAAAACCCATGCCGATGACAACGAATGAACCAAATAAACACATTCATGTACTCTGCATTCACACCTCAACAAGGAAATCACATATGCAACCTGTTACCTACACAATCTTCCTGTTGAAGTTGTTGATTCAACCTTCTCCTTGGTTTTCCTTTGCTTTTCCTTTTCCTTCCTTTACTTTCCTTTTCTTGTTTTTCCAAGTGCTTGTTCTCTTTCCTTTGCTACACCTGCTCCAAAGATTGGAAAAAGTTGTCAATTGATTCTTAGGTGCCTTTTTATCATTGATGTCTCCTTTTTCTTCATTTTCCTTCATTTTCCCTCTAATTTCCTTAGCATGCAAATCTATGTCTCTTCAACTTTCTTTTCTCTTCTTTTCATAATTAAATTCCAATTATTGCCTCTTTTCCTTCTCCAATACCTTTGCCAATTTCCTTAGCCATAAACAGATCGAAAGTGACCCCCAATGTGATGTTTTCCCCACCATTCATCTTGGAATACATGTCCCATGACCTTGGCCTTTTTTTATTTACATGGAAACTTAACCCGGGGTTGTTACACACATTTGGTGAATTTCAAATCCTCTTGACGTGGATTTTGGGCTAAGCTTACTTGGACTGTGAAGGAACTTCAAGGGAGTATACATGTTTGGAGGTCAAGGTGGCAGGCTATTAGAGAAAGAATGAACAGAAATAGCAATCTTTTATCTTTTAGAATAAGAGACTAAACACCTTCACGAGACCATGTTAATATTGTAGCTACAATTCAATCAATCAATGTCTAGAATGACTTCTACTGTGGATATCCTCATTGAACAACAAATATAGACCCAATAGGTTGAAGATGAGATAGGTGGCCTCAGAAGATAAATTGAAGAATTGTAACAAGATTCTCCTTAGGGTAACCATCCCTCTCTCCTTATAGTTAATTTGGTTATTACCTATGTTTTTATGTTCTTGATTTGAATGTAATTGCTCCAGTTATGGAGCCTGTGGGCTTCTAGGAGGAAGAACACCATAGTAGACAAAATCAGATATGCATGTAAGTCAAATTTTGCTTGACATTAGAACTTTATTGGCAAGTCTATACTACTAAGACGTATAGTATAGTAATTTTGTTGTTAAGAAAATGTTATGACATTAGGCTTTTTGAACAACTAGAAGTTGATAGCCTACATACTAGACTCTTTGTACCTTTGATGCAATGTTATGTTTTAAGGTGCTAACTTCTTAATATAGTATTTTCAATTATGATTTTTTTTAAATAATTTCCCTTTATTATATTGAACAACATGATGAACATGTTTGCAAAGGTTTAAATAGGTGAATTATAGTCAAGGAGAGGGAAACCACAAGGAAAGGGAAACACAAAACAAAAGGGTTGCTCAAAATGGTAGTTATAAGGGATGAAAGAGTTTATTATTTACAACAGGAATCAATGGAGGAGGGAATGGTCGTGTTAAACATTGACATGCAAGGTTGAGGCCAAAGGACATTATGATGCCTATAACTTATTAAAGAAAAAGTGTATTAGTTGCTATACATTTGTGCCTTTTTTCAAATTCTAGCTAAGGAGCCACCAATTTTGCAATGATACATAAGTTCATTAGTACCAATGACGTCTCCTAGTTGATATTGCATATTGCTTGAACATTCATCTTAGATTAGTCATTGACATATGTTATGAGGCTCAAGCAAGGCTCTTGGATCTCATAAACTATTATATTTTGACCATAATTGCAAATTGCAATGAAGAAACCAATGCAACAACAAATTCTAACAGAATAAGAAAGAGTGGAGGATGTTAGCCAATTATTTAACAAAATGCTTTCAAGCACTAGATCGATGATACTTAATGACATGTGAACAAATAACTTTATTTCAATCAAAGAAAAGGTGTACAAAGCTTTGTAAAAATCATCTATAATATCACCATCGTTATTGAGGTAAAGAGCTCAATTTTCGTCAATATTGTTACATTTAAAATACAAGATAAGTTGGGGGCTTTAGTCATTAAACAAAGGTTAACCCTCTTTTATTATCTACTAAAAGATAGGTGCACATTAATTAACTACTTATTCAAAAGGACCCCACCATGTTCCCATTGTTATGTATTTATGAATTAGTTTCATGTGATGTACAACCTCTTCCTTGGTCCCTTTTTCATTCAAAGAAACAACACAAATTAGTCATCGCCCCTTTCATATCCTTGTACTCCTTAATCAAGAGCTTTTGTTGTGGAGAGCATAAAGGTTCTTATAGAAGTTCTTTAAGACTTTAAGTTGAAGTCATTGGTGAATAATGACATGTTTAAGAGCTATTTAGACCATGTTGTAATTTGCAAATTTAATAGACTATCGACAACTATTGTATATCTTTTCAAATAACTTACTATTTAATTGTATGAATCATTAACAATAAACTTTTTCTCTGTTGTCATTTGTAATAGTTCAACCAAATGCACTAATCCAAGAAATAAGACCATGACTCTAGGGAACATTGGGGTTTTCCTCATACCATGACTTTTGGAGTTTAAATTGTCTCTCACAACAAAAACATGGGTGAAATTGCCCAACCTCCTCATCTGCTTATGGAAAATTGAAATTAAAGCATAAATAAAAAGTACTCTTAACGCACTTTTCAAAATAGACTCTAGCCATGTTGACAAAGGAATCATCACATTTACTAGAGTATCCTATAAAGGTTGACATAAACAAAAACATGCCTAATCACATTATGATAAAATTTGGAGACTATCAATGGTCCCAAGGCTTTGATTACGAGAACACAATATTTTGATGTAGGATTTGCAAAGAAACATACCATCTAAAGGACTTTTGTTTAATCACTTGATTCCTTTGGGATAAATAGTTAAAAATAATGAATCCAAATGATGACAAAAGAAAAAAGAACCTTCAAAGCCTTAGCATCAATTGACCATATTAAGCAATTAACACCTACAACACTAACTAAGGTGCCTATTCCTCACTTTGAAAATTACGATGTGGATATGGACTTAGTGGTTCCTCTTTCTTTGAAAATAGTTGAGTTTAAAACCATTTGAGTGAGATGAAGATGTTTTACAAAAAAGGGATTAGGCTATCCATCTAATATGCAGATGAAAGATGTCCAACATTACCTCCAGCAATCATAAAACCTTTTCAATACATCATTACTTCCATTATTTCCAAACCCTTTCACTAAATGGATAGAAATCAACAATAATTCAAAAGCAAAGAGTAAAGTTTATCTTCTTTTCAAATCTACAATAATAATAAAAAAAAAACCCCAAAACACAAGTTATGTGTTTAAATTTTTTACAAGTAGTTAAATCAACAATTGATTTTGGATTATTCAAATTTATAATTATAAACATAATCTCAACTAAAATATTACAAAAGATGAAGTATTACTAAACATAATATCAAACTTTAGTTTACAAATAAGTAAATGTCAAATTATTCAGAATTCTCTTCTTGTGCAATACTTATTAGTCCATGTTCATTTGATTCCATCCTTGGACTTGGTGAGAGAAGGTGCAAGCAATTTGTCATCACTTTGAATGCTTTTCAGTTTCAATATTTCCAAACTTTGTACTTTCGGCTTTGGAATAAAGGTTTGTTTGGGCCGCTTAATCTCATTTCATAGCCATGTTTTATTGCTTTTACTTTCATTTTATGATTGAGTGATCTAAAGAATCATCCCACTAAGTCCTATTTTTTCTATATTCAACTTAATAACCCACAGAAGGCACTAAGGTCATAAACATATTGAAAAAGATTTGTTATTGGATTTCATCACATAACATATTGGGTTGGGTTTTTTTGTACATATGGGATTTTAAGAACATATTTGCACAGAATATAGGTGCTTTTATATATGGAAATGAAAATATGCATATTGCTTACTTTTTTAGACTTAAATTCAAGCATATTTCAAGTCCGAGATTTCATTTGTAGCTTGGTTTACCAGTGGTGCAGGCAAAGTTGGATTGTCTCATCACATACGAATGATTCCTACATGTGGTTAGCATCCACTAGCACAAAGTGTAGAGCCTGTATGAGGTTACAATGTACTTTCTCTAGTTTATCTTGGAATTAGATGGTTTTGAGTGTTAATAGGATTATTACAATATTGAAATCTATAGAACTTTAGTTTCTAAACTAAATGGGATTGATATCACAATTAGAAAGACAAGATTGAATAGAACTAAAAGGCCCCATCAATAAAAAGAGAAAAAAACCACACTAAAGAAGTGCAATTGGGCTTTAGAAGTGCGCTAAATCAAGATGACCAAGCATGAGTGTGCTACACATGAGATACACAAATGCACATGATAGAATAAATATGCTAACGACAAGAGAAATTATACCATAAGGCTTCAAACACTTATATAGAGAGGTGGAGTTGAATGAGAAAAAGAGGATTGCCAAATGGGGTTTGAGTCAAGTAGGGTATCCTCCCATGAGGGGTTATGGGATTACATAAATAAGATGTATTCCCCCAGAAGTTATTGAACTTACATTCAAGTTGACTAAGTCGTTTTTAACCATAACCTAGTACATGACAAGAAATGATTGTCTTATCCATAATTCATGAAGTAGAGTATGTACACCTTCATAAAATAAGAAATCAAATGTATGGAAAAGTCCTTTGTCTCACAAGCTAGGAAGATTATTCCTTGTCAAAAAACCTCAATTACAATAACAAGTTTGTCGTTAACCATATATTAATTTTTTTTTGTAATTTTCAAAAAATTATATATTATCTAAAATCTTATTCAATACTTTATATTTTTTTAATTAAATAATAATAAATAATATATATTTTTTATTTTATATAAATTGGTAAAAAAATCTAACTTCTTATTGCAAGATCGATAGTGGAGTAAATAATACTAAATAATATAGTTTTCATTTATGTTAATTGGTTAAAAAAATTAAGGTCTTAATGCAAGATAGACAACGAAGTTCGCTTGAGGATTAAATAGAGGATAGTGGAGCATTAAATACCAAATGCAAGACTTCGGTAGAATTAAATAACTAAAACCTTTCAATCGCCACCGATAACTCTTTAGAGTTAAAAAATTAATTACAATATAGGGAGAAAGTATGTTTCATATTATGTTGCAGCGAATGGAAAAAATATGAGAAGGTCCTATTACAAAACAACGATCATGGCATTGAAGTCTATTTGAACCTTGCACATCTAGAATACTTATTTGAATATAAAATCTTTAAATTTAATACTATTGTAAATGGTGAATTCTAGGTCATCATCCTTTTTCTCAATATTACAATATTTTAAAAATATTGTACATTGTACACGCTAATACATTTAAACTCATTACTCTTATTTATATAAAAATATTAATTTTTTTATACTATTTATTATTATTTTATTTTATTTTTATCTAGCATAATATTAATTTTTCTTATACTTATTTTGTTTTTGTTTCGTTAAAGGGTTGTTTTTTTTGGATGTAAGAAAACAAGTTAATGGCCCTAGACTTTCTTTGGATGTAAGGAAATAAGTTAATGGCCAAAGACCTAGAGGCATATGATAGGAGTGAAAGTCTGTCCCCTTACAGAACACCAATGGATTATTCCAAGTGGTGTGGTTTTCCTTGAATAATGGTGATGAGTCAACCTACATCCGTGAATAGCAGTCATAAATGGTTGTCCTCATTGTTGGTTTAACAACTGAGTTATTATAGGTTTTCCCAATGTTAAGAAGAATACTTATCTCTCTTATACATATATAATAAATGCTAAATTCTTCACATTTTTTTCTCTTGAACCACATGTATCCTTTATATCTCACGAAAAATTTTAGAATTTTTTTTGATATTTTATAATAATTTTTATTATTATTATTAATTATTACTTTTATAAGCAACGTTTAAGCTCCAAGGGTTAGATTAGTTGGTTGAGTTCTTGTTGTTAAGTACCTCGCCAATAGGGAGGTCACGGGGTCAAGTCTCCTTGACGCCCCTGGGGTTAGGCATTGCTTGTTTGACCGACGGGTATATCCCTTCGGGTTGATCTACCTAGATTTTCTCGTGGATGTAACGACCAACTAGTGTCCATAAACCACGAAATCTCTCTCTCTCTCTCTCTCTCTCTCTATATATATATATATATAAATATATATATGAATTTGATGTAATATTATAACTAAATTTTTATATGTTTTATTTATTTTTTAATTATAAATTTTAATTGATTTAAAAAAATTAAAATTATTAAATTTAGATTTTTTTGAAGTGGTAAAATTTATTATTATTATTTTATAACCATGGCGAATCGGTAACTTGATGGAATAATTTGGGCGAGACCCAAAATCAAACCTAGCAACTGCCACTATAACACCAACAATATGTCCAACAACTCGTAAGCCAGATTTACCAAGAATTTATGACTTAGTAAGAGCTAAGACTCCACAAAGGTGGGGGAGCCTACTCCTTGAGCCTTATCATAATGGGCCAAAGATGTCCTCCAATGGGGATTGAAACCAGGTGGAGGGGATAACATCCCATGGTGCTAGCCACTTGGTCATCCCATAATGAGACGAAAGTGGTAAAATTTATAATAATTTAATTGTCAACTAATATTAAGAATAATTATTAGTTGGTTGGGGTGTCGTGTGGTGACTTAAATGGGGATGGGGCTTAATGTGCCCTCCCGACGCCATTCCCTACGAATTTCATTCACTCAATACACATTTAAATGGCCTTACCGCCTAAGGAAGGAGGTGAACACCCCTTGGCAAACTTATGGTATATTCGTCTGCAACATCTGTCAACTCTCCAACATGTTCTTTGTCACTGGATGGTGGGTTGACCTTTGTATTCTCATTTGTCACTTCCTTTTGCTCTTGTCTTCACCCACCATGTGCTTAGACTCTCCACTAGTTTCTTGGGTGGGTTGTCTTTCATCCTTATCATTGAGTTTCCCCCTACTCTATGGGATTTTTCATAGGGAGAGGGTATGGTCCTTAGTTCAATGTTGGTGCATCCCTATTAACAATTTCTTATGGCATTTCTCTTTCATGATCGCCTCATGCAACTCCCCTCTCATCTCATTCCTGGTCCATGCGACATCTTGTTGCCTCTTGCATCCATGACGCGACAAAGTGCTCGTTGTTAGCGTGTCTATCACAGTTGTGGTACTCTAGGGGGTTCCAAGGCGTGCCTTCAAGTAGAATCTTTAGCTCATAGCTTCCATGCCAGCATGCCCCTAGATATACAAGAGGAAATTCGTCTACTGGAGGAAGAAATCTGTCATGAATGACTATTCACTCTTGATTTAGATGTCATGGCTACTATTACACCTTAGGTTCCTAGTATAGGTAATTGAGGAGGTCGTGAAAATCATTATCTACATATTGTTGATTTATATTAGTATGTAAAGTTGTTGCTTCTAAAAATTTCGGTGGATAGGAGAAAGTCCCAGGTCAATTTTTTACACATGTTAGATGATCTTAGAGACCTCATGCTTAGCGTGGAAGGCCATGTAGCCAGGTTGGAGATGGGTTCTCCACCTATCTCTCCAATTGCTCCATCATGTAAGGTTGACGAACAATTTATCAAACTAGAAACTTCCTTTCCATTCTGATGCCCTAGTTCCTTGCAATTTCAACTAAGTTATTGCTTCTCTAGTTGGCCCTTAGGACTATAGTCATGTTTATCTTCTTTTTTTTGACAGAAACAAGTAGGTTGATGTATTAATTCTTGGTTGGAAAGCCATAATTCAGATTACAAAGAGGTGCACAGAGATCAAATTTCTCTTCTATCAGGATCCAATTGACTTCCCCTCCGTTGAGCCTGTGATTTTACTAGTTGTAGTTCTTGTAACTTTATTTATCTTTCCTAAATTGCTGGTACAAACAAACTGCTTCATTAAAAGGCAGTAAAACATTTTAAACAGGCTATTTAAGGGATGGGGTCCCAACCTTCGTCTCCATCTCTTAGGAGCGCTCCACGGGGGAGAAGCACCGCTTTGTTGGCTTCAGCATCGGCTTCTTTATTGTTTTCTCTCTTAACATGAAGGAACTCCAGATTCTGGAAAGTGTTTGTCAGGACTCTAATTCTGCTCAGGAGTCTTGATAATCTTAAATCTGAGGGAGAGGATTTATCCGCCATGGCCTTAATTATGGATTGGGAGTCCCCAAAAATAATTGCATCTTTGATGCCCAGAGAGATGAGCATCTTGAGTCCCTGGAGGAGAGCCAAGGCTTCAGCTTGAATGCTGGAGTTGAAGCCCACTCCCCAAGCATATCTAGATTCGATTCTGCCATCTGCATTTTTAATGACACCACCTGCTCCAGAACTGCCGGGATTGCCCTTTGCGGCACCGTCAAAGAAGAGAGTTTTTCTTGCCTTCTTTTTGCATAGCTCAACGAGTTCTTCAGTCTTGAGACGGATTTGCCAATGCTTTAGGGGAGGAGGAAGCCTGACTTTGTCAACGAACTGGAGGCCCAGAGAATCTCCCCAAGCTGCGTCTTGATCGCTAAGATCTTCCCTGTCTAACTGATCTCCCACACAGTCCTTCAGGTGACTTTTGATTTTAATCCAGATTATTTTAGGATCGCTCTTTTTATCATTAAAAATCCTTTGGTTTCGTTCCAACCAAATGTGCCAGCAGGTAATTTTAGGAAGGGCGAGCCAGGCGGTTTTGATATGAAGGTTCTGAGTGCCACCAGGATACATGCGCATCCAATTTGCAAACAGGTCTGAGCAATGATTAGGAGTAGTGAAGTCAGAGTTCAGGGGACTTAACGCCTCCTTCCAAAGAGCAGCTGCGAATTTGCAGGAGAGCATCAAATGAGCGGTTGTTTCTTCATGGTCTTCGCACAGCGAGCAGCGTGAGGGACCGTTAACGCCTCTTTTGCGAAGTCTGTCTTCAGTCAATATCCTGTGATGGCAAAGAAGCCAGCAAAAGATATCTATCTTGGGGATCGTTGAATGGGACCAGATCCCCTGCCAAGGCCTCGGATCAGGCGGCACGTTCGGATGTTGAGTGAGCTGTTTGTAGCCCTGCGAGACTGTGTACTTACCCGGGATCGATCCCCATCCCCGTGCATCTGCTTTGCTGATGTTTAATGGAGCTTTTCCTTTTAAGTGGGTGAGGAGGTTGGAGTATTCTTTGGACAGATGCGATGGCACCTCAAGATTTCCCCAGCTCTGCCAGTTGTTGTTTTCCCATTGAGATAAGTCCCACAACGTTTTGACGCCAGCTCTATCCATCCAATCTTTTAACAGGATCAGAGAACGATCATCAACGATGGGGTCGCTGCCCATAATGCGGTCCTCCCAGATGTTAATACGCTTCCCATTTCCAGGGATCCAGTGCATGTGCTGTTTGATTAAGGCAGAGGCTCTGTCACACAGCTTATGAATCATAGTTCCAGGGGTGGTGATAGGATTGTCAAGGCAGCGGGCTCTCTGCCCACGGAAGTACTTTTTCCATAACACAAGCTGAGCCCAACCCGGATTTGGAGCAATTATCCTCCATAACAGCTTTGCGCCCAAAGCAATATTTTGCTTGTTGATATTCTTGAATTGCAGTCCCCCTTCCATTCTGGGCAAGGAGATTGTGTCCCAGCTTACTAATGGAATTCTCTTCTCATTAGCTTTCCCACCTTTCCAAAAAAAATTCCTGATATACTCCTCAATTTTCCTTGTGATGCCAAGAGGAGCCATCATCGCTGCAGTCTGATAGATGGGAAGGCTACTTAGAACAACTTTTATTAGCACAGTCTTACCTGCTAGGTTGAGCCAGTTGTATCCTAGGAACATATTTTAGACTTGATTTTTTCCAGCAGAGGCAACCAGTCTTTAGTGAGGGCTCTTTTTTGGAAGACAGGGAGACCCAGATATTTGAAGGATGACCAAGCAGAGGAGGCTGCAAAACCAAAGCAGTTAGAAATGGCTTGGATCATTCTGGCCTTTATATTCCAGTAGAAAATGTGACATTTGCCTTTATTGAGGTTACTTCTTGAGTCTTCACAATAGACATCCAACACTTCTTTGAATTTTTTAGCCGAAGGAAGGGAGGCAGCGCCCAGGAGAAGAGTGTCATCCGCGAACAGTGCATGATTTATGCTTTTGATGCCTCTTACGATGCTTATTCCCATTATTTCTTGATCTGCCTGCTTTTTATTCAAAAGGAAACTGAGGACGAAGAGCAAGGGTGATAGAGGGCACCCTTGCCTCAGCCCTCTAGAGGCTTTGAAAAAGTCTGTGGCCCTCCCGTTCACCAAAGGGGCGATCCAAGGCTCACTGATACATGCCTTGATCCAGGTGGTGAATTTGGGGCCAAACCCAAATTTGTGCAAGACATCCAACAGAAATCTGTGCCTTACCCTATCAAAGGCGCTTTCTAGGTCTAGTTTGACAACCATACCTTTCTCTTTCCGGGTCAAGCTTGAGTGGATCGCCTCTTGGACCAGGATAAAGTTGTCCACTATCTGTCTTCCCTGAATGAAACCTCCCTGATTCTCTGGAATAATGGAAGGAAGAATAGATTTCAACCTGTTGGCAATCACTTTTGTTATCAGTTTGTAACCTATGTTACAAAGGGAGATAGGGCGAAATCTGGAGAAAGTGTTGGCTCCTTTTTCCTTAGGGATAAGGGCTAAGAAAGCCGAGTTGGTACTTCCTCCTATTTTCTGACAAGCTTGAGATTTTCGGACCATTCTGCCTAAATCTTTTTCCACAATCTGCCAGCAAGTCTGCAAGAATCTGGCAGTGAAGCCATCTGGGCCCGGAGCCTTGTCAGGCTCCATGGCGAATAGAGCGGATTTAATTTCATCATTAGTGACATCTGCTTCCAAGAATTGGTTCTTTCTGGCCGAGATCAGAGTGGGTAATTCATTCATTAAGGATGAGGTCTGCCCCTGGCCCTCTTTTTCACTATACAGACTTTTGAAATGGAGGAAGGTAGCATTTTTTATGCTTTGGATATCTCTGTGGGTGTTGTTCTCTTCCTTGATTTCAGAGATGGAGTTGAAATTTTTTCGAGCTTGGGATTGCTTGTGAAAGAAAGCAGAGTTCCTATCTCCTGCCTTGAGCCAAAGCCTACGAGATTTGACCCTCCAATACTCTTCCTCGGCCAAGCTTGCTTTTAGAAGCTTTTGCTGGAGCTCAGCCTCCTTATCAAGGACTTCTTTTGTGATCACTTCATTTTCCGCATTCAAATGGTGGTTCTCGAGGCATTCTTGAATCTTTTTCCTTTCCACTGCTGGATTGGGAAGGGATTTAGCCCAAGTTTTCAATGCAGCCTTCACTCTCCTAAGCTTTTCTTCCCAAACGAAGAAGGCAGAGTCGTTGACAGGCTGCTTCCATGTGTTTTTTACTAGCTGCATAAAGGTCTGCTCCTTGACCCATAGGGGGCTGAATTTAAAAGGAATAGGGCCTTGATCCATATGGGCCACGAGATCAAGTTTGATGGGTCTGTGATCAGATACGCTGCAAGGGAGAATATGCATTCTAGATTCTAAACCAAGAAGAAGAAAAGAACTTTGAACAAGAAATCTGTCTAACCTTGCGGCAATGTGACCCGGGCTGAGCCTTCTGTTGGACCAGGTGTATTTGCCCAATGAGGGTTTGATGTCGATCATATCCCAATCCTGAAGCAGATCCTCCACCCATTCGCGCGTCGGGTCCCTTACTATGCTTCCTCCGCGTTTTTCAGCCAAGGATAAGGTGAGATTTAGATCCCCGACAATGATGATGTTTACCAGGTCTTCAGAATCTGCCAATCCTCTAATGGATTCCCAGCAGATATTTTTCTCTCCAGTGCTAACTAGAGAATACACATCAATAAGGCAGAGGGTCTCATCTGAGTCCACATGTTTCAGCTTTGTGAACAGCCAGTGAGAGTTGGCGACCTCTAGAACCTTTGAGAATTTGTTTGTGTTCCATAGAGTGCCCAGGCCTCCTGAGGCACCCCGGGCTGAGACTGCTTGTCCTTCACTTCTTTTCCATAATTTTTTGCCTATGTGGAGGAAGGCCTTATCCTCCATTTTAGTCTCCTGGATGAGGAGTATGTCAGGAGAATCGGATCTTATCAGACTTTTGATGGCTTCTTCTTTTATTTTGCTCCCCATACCCCTACAGTTCCAGGAGACGATCTTCATCACTTGCTTTTGGAGTGGGGAGCTCCTTTGGAGCTCTGGATCTGGTTTCTAGTCATCTTCGGTGTTTTAGCCAAGAGTTTCTCGAGGGTAGGCTGGCTTCCTTGCACTTTGTCTTTGTATGTCTCCTGCTCTCTCTTTTCTCGGGCAGATTTTCGGCCTCTCATTGATCGTCTGGTCGAAGATTGTGCACCTGCTATTTCTCCTTCTTCTTCTGAATCCTCCAAACTTTGCACATCCTCAACCTCTTCTGAGGGTATCTCTTCCGTTATGACTGCATTGTTTTCGACTTGCTTTGGCTCCAGCGGGGGCTCATTGTGAGGTGGTCCTTCATTCTGTATCTCTACTCCTTGAGAATCCTCTGTTGCTAAACTTAATTGAATAAATTTATTTCCTTGTTCTTCCAAGTGAGGGGTTTGGAACCCAGAGCCAGTCTGTGGGACTTTGGCATTGTTATTGCCAGATCTTGGTGCTTTGTTTTTGGATCTTTTAACTTGAGTCCATCCTTCCTCCTTACCTTTCTCTGCTTCACTTTTTTTCGGACATTCTCTGGCAAAATGGCCGTAGACATGGCATTTCCTGCACTTAAACGGGAGCTGCTCATAATCCAGTTTTTGAACATGCGACCAGCTTCCCACCCTAATCTTTATTGCCTCAGGTAGGCCGACCTCCAGGTCAACTTCAACACAGATTCTAGCGCAATCGAATTGATCTTTGCTGTTGGCACGATCGATGAATTTACCTAAGGTATTTCCGATGTGCATGAGGGATTCCCAGTTCCAGCAATGCATTGGCAGATTGGGCAAACGAACCCACACAGGGACGGCTGAGGGGACGTCAACTGCTGGATCGAAATCAGGCGTCCATTTGTTAAGATACAGCCCTTGAGGGCCCATGAAATAGGGGCCATTGCGGAATATCAGCTCCTTATCTTCTTTTTCAGCAAATTCAAACAGGAAGAAACCCTTCCCCAGAAAATACGAAGTAACTCTACTTTTAATGAGCGGCGCCCAGTTCCTTGCGACCCAGCTCTCTGTAGATTTGGGGGAGGGCCAGAGCCCAGTGAACTGCCCAACCAAAGCACGCTCAGCAAGAGAGAGGGCGACCTGGATCGACTTCTCGGGAGGAAGCGAGATCTCAGGGATGTCATCCAAGCGTTTTACAAATTTCGCAACCTCGGACGTTTTCTTTTTAGGAAGAGATCTCAGCAGATTAACAAAAGCCTCGGCTTCAGAGAGAGGGGCCGAAGGAGGCTCCATTGGAGCAGCTTTAGCTCGATCCAGTCGAGCTCACCCAAGAATAGTGGGCATAGCCCCCAGAGCAGCTCAGGATAGAACGATCAGGGGAGCAGAGTCCGGATCGCCAAAGAGGAAGGAGCAGCATTGTGCGGAAGGCCAAGGCGGCAGCTTCAGGCGCAGGAGCAGTCGCTCTTACCCTAAATCGCAGATCGATTTTTTTTATTTTGGATTTTCCAAGAGCATAGTCATGTTTATCTTTAACTCTATGTTTAGTTTAATTTTCTTGTCGGCTCAAACTTCGTAGTTCCATGAGGTTTCTCTTTTTGTCTCTTGTTTCAAGTTTATGCCTAGGTGGGGCAACAATTGTTTTGGATCTCTATTAATCTTGGACATTCATTTGATTTTATTAGTCCCCAACTCTTTGCTTTAATGTCTATGGGTTAGTTTCCAAGGTCGCAGGCTAGAGACCATAATTTCATATTATTTGTTGTAAATATTTTCTATTGCAATGCAATGACAACTTACAAACAAAATTTATTAAAGATAATTATTATTAACTATTATCTATGAGTGTGGGATAACTTATCGTTATTATTTAAAAGAAAAAAACCACACCACCTAAAACACATTGGTGGTTTGGAAAGAGAAAGCTTTCACTTATGCCAATTTCTCTAGTTCTCGGACTATTAAATTGTTTCCTCATGTGTAATAAAAATGAGCCAATCAAAAGACACATTTAAATCTCATTCCATGCCTAAAAAATGGTTTCAATCTAAATAGTATTCGCAAAAAAACCAATATCCTTTATAATCATTACTAAACTATTTTTATTAGTGTGATACATTTTCATTAACACTTAACTTTAAAATCCTCAAAATATACTAAACTATAATATTCATTACAATTTTATTTTATTTTTCGTTTGTTAAGTGGTGTGAGTCCCGAGATCTTCATGCTTAACCTTTGGCTTGAGAAACTGCAACCTAGCACATCTAAGTTGTCAAAATTATTAAAATATGTAACTAGGCTCAGTCTTCATAATGACATATGTAATCATGATTTTATGTATTTTATCTAAAGAGAAAAATACATTTATTATTGTTATTCTTGAGGCATGGATTTCATGCTCAAGGGAAATTTATTTATAGGTCTAACACCCATTGAGTGCTTCTAGGGCTTGTCAGTGAGTCTACAAGTCAATTGAGTCTTTGTCATGTATGGAAGACCCTTTTGGGAATGTTACACATTGTAAAGAAAAAATATTTGAGTCAAATCTAGAGTCAAAGACCCTCCAAGACCTTGTCTTGGTGCAAAGATCAAGTCGACCTTCTCAAGTGGACAAGTCAGCCTAAAAGAAGGAATTCGACCTAGTAGGAGACCAGTATATAAGGGTGACTTTGACCTCACTTTAAGCACTCACTCACTTCACACAAGTTCGAATAAGGAAGAGGAAAATGTGCGAAGAAGAGAAGGACTAGAAGAAGAAAAGAAAAGCTAGAATTTTGGACTATTACTCTCCACATGTGCGAAGAAATGAAGGCACCTATTGCAGTAGAAAATACCGATTTTCATAAATCGAGTTAGGGCATTAAAAGGTACACTTTTCAAGTCGAGTTCTCTAGAAGTGAGAATCAACTCAACCGAAGAGGAAGGATGAAGAATCTACCTTAATTCTCTCACGTGCAAGATCTAGGGTTTCTATAGAAGAAACTATTGGAGGATGAAGTTGCAGAAGAATATGCTGGGGGGTCAAAGCTGCAGAAGAATCTACTGGGGTCTAAATTGCAGAAGTTGCTGAGGTCAAATTTGTTAGAAAGAAAGATTGTCATGAAGGATTTTACTTGGTCTTTGAGGGGTCTTGGTCAAGGGTCATAGGTCTTGGAATTCGTCAATTGAAGTCTTATAAGAAGAGAATAATTCTTGTGGGTTTTCCTCTCAAGTGGAGAGGTTTTGGCCTTGGTCGATCACCTACATCTTGTGTCCTATTGTCTCATTGTTCTTTATGATTTGGTAGTTGTTTGATGATATGAACACTAAATATAATCAAGAGGAAAAAAAAGCTAATTAATTAAGTAAAAATACATCACAAGTAGTTATCAAAGTAAGAGAAACCACATATCTTGTTGCCCCTAGAATTTTCCATATGGTATAAGAGCTAAGGTGACTACATCAAGGAAATGCAACTTAAAGAAGGATGCTCAGGTGTCGAAACACAAGAAATATCACCTGGGAAACTTCAAGAGCATCAATCATCAAGAAGGACTAGCCCTCTCATCATCTTCAAGAAAGTAATCAAGGAGCATCGAAGAAGACATCAAAACTCTAACTCATCGAAAGAAGGATTCTTCAATTGAAGCATTCTTGGGAAGCCTACACATTAAACAATCTTCATCACAAATAAAATAAGACCTAAAGGACCCAACATCTACTCAATCAAAGAAAAACTCCACATTTGAGGTATATTGGAAGAACCATCACATCCTACACTATCATCCGAGGAAGAAAGAAAAGGCGTTGTCATCATCATCAAGGAATCAAGGTGACATCCCTCTCTTTGTGTCAAGGATCGCTTTTGAAGGAAGAAATATTCATCATGAAAAAATCTTCTATCATCAAACATCATCAATAAAGGCATCAAGTTGAAGATTTCATCATTTAGGAGTATCTTCATTTGACAAGTAAGTATGTTTATATCTATGTTTGAATCTATTAAAATGACTTCATTTTGCAAGGAAAGCAACAAATTGGTGAATGGGTCATCAAACTTCATTGCATGGAAGAAGAGGAAAAATTTGATCCTCATAGAAAATGAAGTCGTTGAACATGTTAAGGGTTCAATCACTAAACCTCCAAAGGAAGAAGCATTAGCTCTAGCTATGTATATGAAAGGATAAATAAGGGCTTAAATGATAATTATAGAATCCATCAAGGATCCCCTCATACCTTATGTTGCAAAGTTGGAGACATCGAAAGAAATATATGAGAAGTTAGTATAACTATTCTCCGTAAGCATCACTAGAGAGGTCATATCTTTAAGAACCGAGCTATACAAGATGAAGATATCAAAAGAATAAGGAATATCCTCATGCTTTATGAGGGTGTCAGAAATACGAGACCAACTGCAAGAGTTGGGGGGAATAATGTTCGATAAAGAGATGACCACAGTTGTGGTCAATGCACTACCGAAGGAATGGGGTGACTTTGTATCAAGCGTCTATGGGAAGAAGGAAGCTACCCCATTCAAAAATAGGTTGAAGGATAAAAGTTATGTGGGATCAAATGAACAATTTAGGGCATTTGCTACAATGCCCAAGAGAAAATGAAAGTTTGGGAAAAAGAAGAAGATCGATATGTCAAAGGTCCAATCTTATGGTTTTCAGGAGTATGGGCACTACAAGACAAATTGTCCTAATATCAAGAAGGACAACATGTAAATAAAAGAAATAAATGAAGCCCATATCACTGAAGAAGGAGGAAGTGAAACATATATACTATCACTGAGATAATATCCTTCACTTAGTTCTTTTCAGTTTTGTAAATAATAGCTATCATGATAGGAAGCATTGTAAGTATGATACGATGCATCATATTAGGAGATGACATCATATTGAAGCAAGAGCTCATAACATCATTGTAATGATAGTTGAAGTAGAAGTCTACATGGTTGTAGAAATCATCATAGAAAGGAAGTAGCTCCTAATAAACTAATTGAAACCACAAGTAGTACTTATGGTAGAAGAAAGTCATCTAGAATGATAAAGAGTATAAAGAGTTCATCATGCATCATCACTAGGAAGGAGCATTTGTAGGATGAGGATAATCAAGATCCTTTGCTGGAATCTTCGTTAGAAGTTTCACCTCTACTTGAAAGAAGCAAGTGGCTCTCTGATCATTTCACCTTGTGTGGAATCTGTTGTTTATAAGGATAATGGGATGGTGACAAAGAAGTGCAACATGTCAAGATGGTTGAAGTACTTTCAATCAAGGAAATGAAGTTGTTGAAGGAAGTGTATATAGTTTTTCTTCTGAAGAGTCTACACTGGGGGCATATTATAAGCACAATATTATTACTTACGTTGATTCACCATGAGAGGAGCATAGGAGACAATCAATGTTTAGGAGCTGCTGAGTACAATTGAGCGAGCTTTAGCAGCTGGATGATGGATGAGGACTTTACAACACTTAGTTGATTGATTGATTCGCCCTGAAAAAGCTTAATTTACTAATTGATTCGCTTGCCCGCTCGACCAGCGGGAGAGGAAGCGCAAGCAGGCGACTATAGTATATAGTGGAGAGGAAATAAGTACTTTTTATAATTGAGCAAAAGCGAGGTTTCTGCAGGGTGCGCCTGCTCCTTCTTTCCCCCGCCCGAGACGGGATCAAATCAAATGGTAGGTAGATCGATCGGCCAGGAAACCTTTCTTTAGTTCTTCGAATCTGCATCCCCGGCATTCTCGGTGAGAAGAGGGATCTTCATCATTACTGTGTAGTATGGGACATTAGCTGCTTATAGCAGCCACCATTGTATCATCAAGCCATCGCCCATTAATACAGCTCCAACATTATCCGATCCCAAATTTAGGGCAATGCCTATTGTACCATCCCCAAATTCCACTAATTCCCCTGCAATTACTTCATCAAGACCATGAATACGAGCAATGCCATCTCCTACTTGAAGTACGGTGCCAAGATTACCAACTCTTACTTCATTGTTATATTGTTCGATCTGTTTCCGTATAATACTACTAATTTCGTCGAGTCTAATACTTCCCATTAGCACTTATTCATTATCTGTTCAGATAACATGAAAAAAAAGGAAGAGTTCTTACGAACTAGTAATCTTCTTCCACCAGAAATAACTCTTTGATTTTGTATGGATGGGTTGGGTTAAGTAGTAACAAATTGAGTACGTATAGGCATTTTGTATGCAGCTATTCTAGCAGCTGCTCTAGCGACGGTTTCAGATACTCAGCCCATTTCATAAGACCAAAAGGAGAAAAGAGGTAAGTCTATATTTGATAATCTAAGTCATGTCATCATATAGTTGCAGATAGCATGGGTAAATGCTCTACCTCATGAGCATGATCAAAGAAAAGCGATCTCTTCCTTTAGAAAGATGCACGAAGGCATGGTTCACATATTGACAAGATGAAATCAACATAATATGTCCTCATATCGAATATGAGGTAGTTTACAAAGATGAAGGAACTCTGGATGGAGGTTCCTAAGAAACAATATGTGAAGAAAGAAAGAAGAGACCGTGAAAGATGAAACTATAACCATCAACATCCGATGAAGAATTGATTGTGACATTTGCATAGAGAAGGTATGAAGACCCTGATAAGGTCTGTAAAGGAAGGAGACCCTTGACATTAAAAGTATTGGAGATGTGTTTATGCAGGATGTTGATGTTGCAAGACACATATGTCATGCTGAAAGGCCATCACAAAAGGTAACTTTGATTTGACATTCATTTCATTATTATTATTATTTAACAACATTTAGATGGGTTGATACAAGGCTACCGAATGAGAGTTGTAGATATCACCTAGCACTCATGTGGTTGGATAAAACATCCTGAAAGAAAAACATGACTTGGAAGAGGTAGTTGTATGAAGACAAGATAGACATGGACTAGAGGATCACTTTCTAATAAAGAGAAGGATGACATGAACGACGTGGTTCGTGAAGGAAAGTGATGGATGGTCGTTGCTCTATGAAAGATGAAGGCTCCATAATGAAGAATATGTAGTTCATGACATTGAAAGGAGGAGCCCTACAAGCAATTGATGGAATCATGATCTCCACAATAAAGCTAAGAGTTGTTGTTGGTAACAAGTCCCGAGTTAAGAGGGAGCTTGGACAAGTCCCTGGATAAGAGGGAGTTTGGGTACATTCCTTTTATAGGAATGGGTATATATTCCCTAGTTGAGAGGAAGAGATAGACACATCATTCTTATCTTCATATTGTGAAGAAAGAATGGAGGATTGGGTAAGCATTTGAGACTGATTCCAATACTCTTTGAGGATGTGGTAGGGCATCCAGGATAAAAATAGCCGAAGAGCAAATTCCTTGAGGATATTTTATTCCAAGATAGGAATTGTCCTAAAAGGACATACCCTGTGAACACCTGGGTAGGGTATGTGCCTTAAGAGACAATGATGATGGTGTGTGTCAGTCATTGGTCTCGCCAACATTATACTCTGATCTTGTGGAGAGATAGAGTTGTTAGTCAAGGCCTTACTATGTGACAATGTTGGTTGGTATGATGAGATTCTTTAAGAGCGCTTACCAATCCGACTCTTCTTATGAGAATTCTTCATATTGAGAATGTCCAAGTACCTTGCACGAATTATGAATACCTCCCTAGTTAAGACGGAGTGTTGAAATATGTAACTAGGTTTGGTCTTTATAATTACAACTCAATCATGATTTTACGTAAAGAGAAAAATAAATTTATTATTCTTATTCTTGAGGCATGGATTTCATGCTCCAGGGGAATTTATTTATAGGTCAAGCACCCATTGAGTGCTTCTAGGGCTTGTCATTGAGTCTTTGTCATGTATGGAAGACCCTTTTGGGCATGTTACATATTGTAAAGAAAATTTATTTGAGTCAAATCTAGAGTCAAAAACCCTCCAAGACCTCGTCATGGTGCAAAGAACAACTTAGCCTAGTTAAGTGGACAAGTCGGCCTAAAAGAAGTAATTCAACCTAGTAGGAGACCTATATATAAGGGAGACTTTGACCTCACTTGAAGCACTCACTCACTTCACACAAGTTCTATCAAGGAAGAGGAAAAAGTGTGAAGAAGAGAAGGACTAGAAGAAGTAAATAAGAGCGAGAATTTTGGATTGCTTTTGGGCTATTACTTTCCACACGTGTGAAGCAATCAAGGCACCTATTGCAGCGAAAAAAGACCAAGTTACAGAAATCGAGTTACGGCATTAAAGGGTACACTTTGCAAGTTGAGTTCTCTAGAAGAGAGAATCAACTCAAGTGAAGAGGAAAGGAGGAAGAATCTACCTTAATTCTTTCATTTACAATACCTAGGGTTTCAGCAGAAGAAACTGCTAGAGGACGAAGTTGTGGAAGAATTTGTTGTGGGGTTGAAGCTATAGAAAAATCTACTAGGGTCGAAATTGCAGAAGTTGTTGAGGTCAAAGTTGTTATAAGGAAACATTGTTAGGAAGGATTTAAGTTGTTCTTGGAGGGGTCTTGGTCAAGGATCATAGGTCTTGGAATTCGTCAATTGAAGTTCTATAAGAAGAGAATAATTCTTGTGGGTTTTCCTCTCAAGTGGAGAGGTTTTGGCCTTGGTTGATCACCTACATCTTGTGTCCTATTGTCTCATTGTTCTTTATGATTTGGTAGTTGTTTGATGAGATGAACACTAAATATAATCAAGAGAAATAAGAAGCTAATTAATTTAAGTAAAAAGACATCACAAGCAGTTATCAAAGTAAGAGAAATCACCTATCTTGTTACCCCTAGATTTCTCAACAAAAATAACTCGGGGATCACACCCGGCCTGGGCCACACCAGTCCTTAACATGGCTAGATTTTTGCCTACGAAATTTCAAACTAATAACCTTCATATCACGTAGTTCCTTAACAGAACACCCTATCACTATTTGTTCTACGCCCCGTGAACCATTGAAATTTTAATTAAATATGAATTTAAAAAATTATTTAAAAATAAGATATTTGAATGTTTATCATTTAATAGTATTTAATAATTTTTTTTGGAAAAAAAAAACATCTAATAGATTTAATTGGAAATGAAATTCAATATATATATATAATTTAATTATTTTAAATTAATTGGAAATGAAATTCAAAAAATATATAATATAATTATTTTAAATTTTGATTTTATTCAAATTATGTAATTTATACCATTTAAATTTCTTGATTTTTTTGTTGACTAGAATTTTTTGGGCAAGTCAATTTGACTTTTGTACTTTCTCTCTTTGCTGAACATTTGATATAATAATAAGAAGATTCGATCAAAGGGTTTTCCCTAAATTAGGGTTTTTCCCTCGAACCCGCCAAATCTAGTGTCCTCTTGTCTTGACTTGTCTTCCGCATTTTGTTTCATGTTCTATCTTCTTTTATTGTCAATGTGATTATTATGATTGCCATTAGAAATTGGAAATTGTTATTGAACTACTAAAAACATTGAAGTAAATTGTCTAAGCATAAAACATACCATTGTTAACTAAAATTAATAAAAATGCATGAATATCCCTCCATATAACTCCTAAATTTAAATAGAAAAATTTACTATCTTATTAAAAAAAAGCCAAACATAAAATAATTCTCAAATATATACATACAAACAATTCCAACATGATAGTGAAGTCTTCACCTCCCTTACTTTACTTTAAACATTGATGTGAGGTGTTTTTAATACAACTTATCACCTTTCCCTGTGATTATTTTAATATCAGTGTGAGGGGATCACTTATGCCAAATGGTCATAGCTATGCTTCACTTTGACTACTTTTATTCTTATGTTAGGTTTGTGTCTCCTAGCAATTTCCAATTTTGTTGATGTAATGATGCCCAAAACACATATGAGAGTGCTCATTCGAAGACAAATCAAATCTATGTCGTTTGTTCTTTTGTGACTTATCCGACCTGTACAACACACCATTATTATGTGATCTCGACAAGTAAATGTGATATGACTCGACATGAGTAATAGATCAAAATTATATTTTAATTTCTTATTAATAATTTTATGTGATAATATTTTTTTTAAGGTAGGGACAACATTTTAAGTATATTAATCAGTAGACAATCTGCATTGACAAATAATAATTAGTAATTAATAATCATACTTATAAAATAATAAATTATATAATATAATATATATATATATATTAAATTAATTAATTTATATATAATACTATAACTTTACATTAAATATTATTCTTATCCTTAGTTGCCAAACTTATGCAAAAACTAGAGGAGAAAGGAGAGGGGAAGGTGTGTTTAATTTCTATTAATCAAAGAATGGAGAATGAAGTTATTCTCCCATTTGAAATTAAGGTTTTAATCACTGCAAATAAATCTATCAAAGGTTATGACTTTTTTTTGTTGTTGTTGTGTGTTCTAATTGCTTTAACTATAACAAATTTTTTCTCATTTATTAACATGTTTATTTCAATGTTTAAGTTTTTCCCATTGTTTGTTTATATATATTTTCATAGTTTTTAAAGTTTTTTACATTAATAGGTAAGATATTTTATTATTATGGTTATTAGTTTATATTTATTTTAATTTTGGATCTATCAAGTGCCAAGAGGGATAAAATCTCTTTTTACTCTTTAGGTTTTCATCTTGAGAGATTCGATACCTCTTGACACTTGGTAGATCCAAAGTTAAGATGAATTTAGCCTAGCATAATTATTAGATATAATTACTTTTATGTATTTTATTTTATTTTTATTTTTAGTTTTATGTAATTTGACCAAGTCAAAATGTTTTATTGATAATTATAATTATTAATTATTTTATTTTTATTTTTATGTAATTTGACCGAGTTAAAATGTTAAACAAGACATTACATTATAACATCTCTACCATACTGGGTTGGAGAGTACCTCTCAGTACAATTAATTTTGTGAATATTGTAATGAAGGTTCAATGAAAATAAGATGGTAAGCAAGCATGTAAGGTTGCAACCAAAAGAGTTATGGTCTAATTTATGCGATGAAATATGTGAATTTTCTCAAGTATTCATGCATTCTTTTTAAATAACATTTGTTATTTCATTCCCCAATGGGGGTGCAAATAAAGGAACTTGACGACATGGGTAGTCGAGCTGACCACCATACAACATGAGGAGCATTAAAGGACGAGGGTGGCATGGAAACCCTCGTGCATGCAAAAGCATGTAGAGTTTTATTAATTCGCCTTCTCGGATGTTTGGTAGCAATAACTAGAGGAGGGAATGGTAACATCAACTACATCGCTTCCCTGTCGAGTGTTGGAAACTCGCCATTGTTAGAAGGTTTTGGTGGGCGTTTTGGGAAATTGGTGGCCAAAAAACAGGTGCGTGTTCCAGTTGGAACCAAAATTTTAGCAGCTTGCTAAATTTAAAAGGCTGTTGATTGAACTAGAGCTATCGAGACCTCCCTTTTCACAATGGCAACACAATACTTCATCCAATGAAAGGGAGAGGTTCTATGACATGAGAGGAAGTTTCCAATCTTGAAAGAGAATTAGTAGCGGAGTACGAGGTTCAATCTGTTGCCAACAATCTTGGTCCTTAGACAACCACATTTCGTTTCTTCGAGTGGTATGTGGAGCTTTGCATTGCTAGGGTAACTCTGAAACCTCACAATTTTGTTGTCTCATAGCTGCATTACCTTTCAATGTCGGGTTTGGTAGTTGAATCATCGTTTTAGATCATGGTTTCACAATTTGATTTGTGGTTCGGTTTAATCTATATACCTAGGCCGACTATGGTTATCTAAAGTCTAGATACATGCCTCGGGGTGATTGATTACCTGTAGTGGTTTAGTTCTATATGAATTTGAGCCTATTTGTCCTAGTCTACTATTCTTTCCTTGACATAAGTCATGTTAGTGCCATGTAGGGTTCTATCCTTCGAGCTAAGTTTGTGTTATAACACGTGCGTCCGTTTTATTGCATGATGTCCCTAGGCCATTCGATGTGAACAATTGTTCGTTTGCCATCACGCAACGCCAACACATGAGGAGCAAAAGAGGAGGGAGGATAGTAGAAGCTCCCAGGGCCATAATAGATCCCAACAACAAGCCCAAGAGGCTACCGAGACTTTCCAATTGGTTGTCCCCATTGATATTCAAAGTGAAATTCAAACCCTTGAAAACATAACAACCAAAGACAAACACACTCTTTCTAACTCATAGCTTTTGGAGGAATTTGGAAAACTGATTTATGACCTTGGTCACACCAGGGGCCGCAAAAAAATAGTATCTTCAAGCCTGATTTCTTTATTGGAAGAATAAAGCTTGGATCAACAAGATTTTGATGGAAAAACAGGTTGACAAGTACTAGTCTTGCGGATGTGAAAAGAGAGCATAGTAGTATGAGATTTTATATGGAAAGGACGGATGACCGTATGGATCAAATTGAGCACTACATTCTGAGCATAGCTACTTCTTTTGCACCCCCGGTTTATAGTGCGAGAGACTCGACTCCTATCACTTCTTTTGACTCCTAGTTGTTTCATGTTTGTTGATAGTCTTTTGTGGTCTGATGACTTTATAGGCACTTTCATTTATGTTGCAAATGTTACGATTCCTTCAATTTTGGACTAACTACTCTACAGGTAGATGGTAAATTTTTTTAATACTTTAATACTTAAAATTTCCTTTTAATTAAAACAATCCCCATCCCTTTAAAAACATATATGCCATCAAATTTACATTTTGGGCTTCCATAAAGATATACAACAAAAATTAAAATAATAATGGGTCATGGGGGCCCAACTTTGGTCATGGACACGTCAAAAGCCATGAGTGGTTTTGTGGAAATTGAAAACAGCTATGCGACGGTCCTTGCGGTAGATTTAGAAATATGAGAGGGGGTCATCTACTGTAAAGAAGGATGATAGTGAATGACTGAACTATGCACTGAGATTTGTATTTTTATGAGATAATAAAACATTAGATTAAAAAAAACATCGTGTCAAACATTTTAGATATTATATATATATATCTATATATATATATATATATATATATATATATATATATTTATTTTTATTTATTTATTTTTATTATTATTTTTTTCGAAGAGAAAAATCATAATCTTTCATTTATGTGAGAAAAATTACATGTAGTAGATGTCTGTAGGCATATGTGATATCAAACTGATTCAGTTGAGAGCTATATACATATTTTGCATAGTGCAAAAAACCCTTGACCTGCTGGCCAATTTGCAAAAAATAAATGTTGTCTGTGTTGAGCTAAAACAAAAAGCAAAAATAAATATACAGTTATGGTCTATAAATAATATGTATATAAACAAAAAAATCAACCATATTTGTATGGCCGATCCACCCTGTGATATGCCCGGTCTATGTACAGTCTATGGTGGTATTGGTAGATTTCTGTGTCCACCTGTTCACTGATTATCCACAAGCCTCTGGGAAGTAATGAGCCCTCCTTGGAAAGCCTGTCAGCATCTTCACTGTATTCCCTATGTATGTGTTGACAAGAGATCAGATTAAATCCTATTATGAGATTATGCACATCAAAAAGTATATTTTGAAGCGAAATGGCATGACATTGATTTGTATCATTGAACCAATTTATGATAATTTGTGAATCGCCGAAGATCTGAACAGAGATGCAATTATGCGCGAGGATGAAGTGTAGCAAATGTTTAAGGGTTAGGAGCTCAACATAGTTGTTGGTTCCATCTCCTAGGCCAAGTTTGACTTTGTAGCAGTGTTGTTCAGTGAGGTATAAGCAGAATCCCCCTCCACACCCATGAGGTTGTGCGACCCCTCGAAGAAAGCCCATGGCTGTGTTTTATCTATGTTCCCCGGGCCTGTGATAATGCGGGATCAAGTAGGCAAATCCTCGGGGACATCATTGTATGCAGACAGAGCCTGTACTGTGAGCAGTTGCCAATTTACAGGCTAGTTTTTGAAAATGCATCAGTTCTTTCCAAGCCAAATAGTCTAGCAGATTATGAGAGGGAGGCACTGTTATTTATGTTTTGGGTGGGCAATTGTCCAGCTATGCCAGGCTTGTATAAGTGATGGCCCATGTCAGGAATTTCTGATTTTAAGCTGCTGCGTGATATCTTGCCAAAAGTGTGTGACTTGTGTACAGAGCAGGAACAAGTGTTGATTGGATTCGGATGCTTGTTGACATAATACACATCTGCTCGGCCCATATATAGCTCGGCGCATGAGGGCCTCTCCCTTAGGGGTCTTGTTATTAAGAACAGACCACATGAATAACCTAGATCGAGGGGCAACTTTTAATTTCCATAATCTTTGCCACCAGTTCTGTAGATGTATGGGTTTCCAGGCTTCCATCAGATGAAGGTATCCAAGCTTGGGACTATGTATCCCATGTACAGTTGGAGTCCAGACGAGGGTGTCAGGTTCCTGCTTTAGAATGATGTGTGCCTCCTGAAGAGCCCTTCTATACAAAGACCATGTGTGCTACCACTGCTCAGGTATGTTGAGATCATGTGCTGATCTCCATAGTTGTCTGAGATAAATACGGGGGTCTTGATCGGCAATGTGGGCTAAGGTCTTGACCTCTTTGCAGTGTAAGAAGTGGATGAGATTTGGAGGTAGATAATACAAGTTGCCACCCCCAATCCATGGGTCGATACCGATTCTTACAAAGTGACCATTGTTGATGCACCATGCTAGATCAGCCCTTATAAAAGGCATTGTTTGTAAAATGGATTTCCAAACAATTGAGATGCCTCCTCTAGTCCAGGTTTGTTGGCGTGCCCAGTCCAAGATCTGTAGTGGCCAGATGTGCTTGTGGAATGAAACATTTTTCCAGAGATTGCTAGCAGTGAGGAGGGTCCAACTCATTTTCGCTGCAATAGCTTTTGAAAACTATGGGAGCTCTTTTATCCCCGATCCCCCCCATTTCTTGGGCAGGGAAATGGATTTCCAAGACACCCAAGCAAAGATTTTACCTTCCTTGTGCCCCTTCCAAAGATATCGACCGTAGAGTTGTTGCAAACGGTTGAGAATTCCCCAAGGAATCCATGCAAGTGACATCTAGTAGACCGGGGTGGCCTCCAGAACTGATTTGATCAGGACTAGCCTCCTTGCTCTGGAGAGTAGCCTATGATTCCAGCTTTTTAGTCTTTTTTCCAGCTTGACTACTAACCAAATCCAGTCAACAATACGATAGCAGTTTGGCTTGATCCAGAAACCCAAATATTTAAGGCCCTCTGAGAGGTGGTGGGGAGTGTAGGGAAATAAAAGGGCCGCAGATCTAGATTCTATTGGATTAAGACCTGACAAAGTGATGGTGGACTTGGAATGGTTAACCGACATACCAGTGGCTATTTCAAATAGGTTGAGGATCTCGCTAAAGGTGTCCAGGTCCCTGGTACTTCCATTTAAGAAAATCAATATATCATCCACAAAAAGCAGATGGGTGAGATAGAGAAGGTCAGTCAATTTGATGCCTTGTAATCTTCCCTCCCTTTTTGCCGAGGCAATGAGTCTACTGAGGCCCTCCATCACTAATAGAAATAGCAGAGGAGACAGAGGACATCCCTGTCTCAGGCCACGGTCTGCATGAAAGAAAGATGTAGCTGATCCATTGACCAGGATGCTATAGGTGACAAAGTTGATGCAACAAATGATCCAATTAATGTAGTCAATGGGAAAACCTAGATGTATGAGAATCATTTTAATGAAGAGCCATGATACACGGTCAAAAGCTTTTGTAAGGTCTATTTTGAGGATGGTACACTCTAGGCCTTTTTGATTGATGGAGTGGATGGCTTCCTGAGCTGTACCAATGACTTCATGGATCTGCATTTTATGGAGAAAAGCAAACTGTTCAGGGGAGATGTGATGAGATAGGATGGGGCGAAGCCGATTGACAATGATTTTGGCTATAATTTTGTATAGAGTGTTGCAGAGGGATATAGGCCGAAAATCATTGAAGGAGTTCAGGGAATCAGATTTCAGGATGAGGGCTATGAAGGTGGTGTTGATGGCTTCATAGATTCTGCCTGTCAGTATGCATTCCTCTATGACACTGAGGAGGTCGTTCCCAAGGATATCAAAAAAAGCTAAATAGAATTCAATAGGCCACCCATCCGACCCAGGGCTCTTGTCCTTTTGGAACCACTTTAGAGTTTGTTCCAATTCTTCAATAGTGACAGGGGCAATGAGCTCATCTACAGCTTTGTGATCTACAAATCGAGGGAAATGCCTAGCTACACGAATGATCTTTGCCAAGTTACTGCCTGGGGGAGCTTTGAAGAGTTGTTTAAAATGTGCAATGCCCAATTGTGAGAGATGGTGGAATGTGTGAGCAGTGCCACCTTCCGGAGTGGGAAATTGCTAGATAGTGTTGGTAGATTTCATTCCTTTTGCAAACTTTTGGAAGTACTTGGAGTTATCATCTCCTGCTTTAAGCCAGATGGCCTGACTCTTCAGCCTCCAAGTTTCCTCCCGTTCCTTTAATATGCTTGCATGTTTGTTCTCTAATTCAAACAGATGGGCTTTATCTTCAGGACTGATAAATCCTCTGTTATTTTCATCATTGAGACCAACAAGGTCAGCTTCCACTGCACTAAGGGTTTGATTGTCCTTCAGATTTTTGTCTTTGGCCCATTTAATGGTGAGCTTCTTTAGGAGGAGGAGTGTGTGGCAGAAAACTGTTGTCTTGGAAAGATGCTGTGAGGGAGGATTGTGTGCCCAATGAGCCTTTACCATCTCAATGAAACTCGAATCTTGTAACCAGACTGAATTGAACTTGAATGGTACCCGACGTTTGATGGGTGGTACGGTGATTTCGAAGTAGATGGGAGAGTGGTTAGGGATTCCACGAGAACCAACCCATTGCCTATAATGAGAAAGGGTCAGAAGAAGATGATTCTTAATGACCATCCTGTCCAGCCTCCTAACTAGAGTTGCCTTGCCTACTCTTCTATTCCTCCAGGTAGGTAAGGGCTTTATCATAGGCACATCAATGAGCTATGCCTGATCAAGAAGGGATTCCATGACTTTCGAGAGAGGATCGACCTGGGCAGCTAATTCCCACAACTCACTGTAGCCAATGGAGAAGTTGAGGTCCCCTCCTAAATGAGATTGTCTACTATGGTTAGAGATAAGTTTAGGAGGTGTTGCCAAAAGGCCTATCTTCCCTGACAAGGCCCATACACATTCAGAATCCTAAGCTCCATACCCAATTCAGCAGAGTAGGGGTCCAATCCCATATATCCCCTGCCTCCCCAAGTAGCAAGGGCTTTGATAGTGCGAGGGTTATAACCAATAGCTAAACCCCTCGATCGACCCGAGGCATCAAGAGCAGTGAAAGTCCATCCAAGCCAAATGGACTGAAGAGTGTTAGAGACGAGCAGGCCTTCCCCTAGGGTTTCTTGCAGAAGGATAATATCAACCGGGTCAACAGAGAAAAGTCTGCGAAGGGCTTGCTTTTTGGGGGAGCTAGCCAATCCCCTACAGTTGAAAGAGAGGCATTTCATGGGGAAACTATAGCAAGGGTTGTCTTTGCTCTAAGAACCCGATCGATAGATGACTGTCTCCTAGAGAGGACCTCGGCCCCTGCTTGAAGGATAGCATGAGATAGAAATGACTTGCGACCTCATGATGGTTTGTTCGAGGAAATGGGGGGAGTGAGTCCCAGGCCCGGGAAGGGTAAGGAAAAACTGGATGGTGTTCTTGACCTGAGATTATAGGGGCATGGGGGGTCCAGAGGAGATGAGGAGGGAGGACTATGACTCACAGGGAGAATGGAGGGGGGGGTGGTGGAGTCAACCAGGTGATGGGGGGGGGGGGAATGCAGAAAACAGATGCAGAATGAGGGATGCTAAAAGAATGAGATGCAGACAGGTGCATAACATTAGATATATTAATAAAAGATTGAGCAGGAGACGAGGGAAGAGGAGTACCCGCTAATCGAGCCGCTTCTGCCACTGCTCGTGCACGAGTCAGTGGTGGAGATGGGGGACCAGAGGATGTACTTGCAGCAGGGCTCACAGGCTTGGATGGAGTCACCTTGCGAAGTGGATCAGGACTTGGTTCAGTGTTCTTCCCGTGATGAGTTGGAGTACCATGAGCATTTGCCGAATCGTGCATTGTTGCAGTCTCCTGTGCTTTGGTGACCAGAGGGCACTCCTTGAAGATATGGCTGACCTTATGGCATCTGTGGCATCGAAATGGCACGCCCTCATAGTCCAGGATCTGTACCCTAGTGAAATTCCTCCACTGGTGCGTAATTTTTTCTTCCAAGCCCTCCCTAGTGTCCAAATGTACCAATATGCGCTCTAAGGAGCGATTTTTGGACTGCACAATGGTTTTTTCATAGTCTAGGTAGGTGCCAAGGGTGTTACCAATTTTGATGAAGACTTCTTCTGACCAGTACTGTAAAGGAAGCCCCGGTAGCCTCACCCATAGTGGTCCTGCTCCGATCTGCTCTCGCTCTGGGTCAAAGAGGGGACTCCAACGCTTGAGAAGCACTGGTGCCATTTCGATATGCCAGAAACGAGCCAGGGCTAGATTGGTGTAATCCTCGTTCGCGAACCTGAGAACAAACCATCCTCGTGCTAGGGTTTGTACCACGAGTAGTTGTTGGAAGGTCTGCCCCCAGATCTCCTTAATCCAGAGCCATAATCACTCTGCTGTGTATGTCCGTCCACGAACCCTGCCTACCAGAACCTTGTTGGTGTTGTCTACAATATCCCCCATAGCAAGACCGTCTCCGAACTTGATGGTGTAGTCTTTCCCATAGGCTCTGATGCACTTTGATTTTTTTCTTCCCGGTGCGTGGCGTAGTAGGATGCGGTTACAGATGATCAGCCGGGCTGTTTGCTGCTGCCAAAGTGTCCTCAGCTTGAACCGTAACCACAGGCGTGACAAAACATCCCGAGGGCTTTCCAGATACCGATGGCACATGACCAAAGTTGGAGTTGTTTTCAGCTGGGTGGGTGGGATTATCAACAGGCGACCCTTGTTGAGGGTTAGGGTTAGGGTTAGGTGGATAGCAGAAGTCGGCAGGAGGAGCTGGATCGAAAAGTGGGATGTAGCAGGAGGTGAGAAGATTGAGGGTTGAGGGCGAGAGGGGTGGGCAGTCCAGCCTAGGAGAGTCAACAGAGAGGAATCCGAGGTGGGGAGAGTTGTCGGGTGGCCTAGGCAAGGAGACAATTGGCACAAGATGCGAACAGGACGGGGCGGATGAGACGGCAACCGACTTCTAAGCAGGATTATGGAAAATGACCTGGTCGGCTAACGGATTCGGTGAGTAATCAACAGCATCGAGGTCCATTCCGTCCATGCTAACCATAAATTATTAATTTTATTTATTTATTATAAAGATTCAAATTTAATATACCCGAGGCAAATATTCATTTTGCTGATTATTTTTTGGTTTACAAATAAATTTTAACATTATTTGTTTTCAATGGTTTTTAAATAATTTTTATATTAGTTTCTTCCTTAAGTTTTTAATCTAATATTATACTACTTTCTAAAAAAATATATTTTATTATAGTGGCGGTAGGAGCGGGAGGGGTGATTCATAACCCTAATGAACAAAAGGAATATAGTTATGCATGGGGGCTAAGACACACAACAAATAACCAAGCATAATTATGGGCTTTGTGGAAAGGTCTAGAAATAGCTAGGAGCAAAAACATCAAGAAACTAATAGTCTTGGGAGATTCCACGTTGGTGATTAGGCAAATTTCGTTGGCACTAGCTGGAGAATGCTCAAGGTTCCCTCAAATTATGTCCCATATAGCTCTCCTATCCTCACAATTTGATGAAGTTTCCTATCTCCATATTCTTTACCATTTGAATGCTGACGCAAACAAACTAGTTAATGTGGGATCCTAGCTAGAGCAAGGTATAATTGAATATGCAAATGGGTGAAGGTCTCGGGCCCCAATTATGTGGCTGAAAGATAATGAATGATAGGATTTACAAGCTCAATCAGATCAAATCGTTGGGTTTGAATTTCAAGAGAAATTAATGAGTAAAGCCAAGTGGATCCTCTTTAAGGAGGAATGAGGGATGACAAATGACGCTTGGGTTTTGGGTGTACAAAAATTGTTCTACTATGCATACAAGGGATCATGTACATTTGGAGGCACCATCTTTGAAGGTGACGAGTTTTAAATTTTAAGTAGACCCTTGACATAGGGCCAAGGGATTCGCAAAATAATGTTTTGTCTATGAACATTCAATTCCTCATGTGAACTCACTATGCAAGGACTATTAGGATGACATGAGAATATATTTCAAGGCATCTCTTAAACCCTAGGTTAATGCTCGTTATCTGAGAGTGATTTCACATGGTGGGCTATGTTTTTGATATATAAGCTTGGAAGGAGCAATGTCGGGTTTTCCATAGCATCAACGAGCTTGAGTGAACATAGAAGAGTATGGAATTCTGCCTGTATGGAGGGTCAAGACTTGGTAAATAATCGGGCTCAATGGAAGAAGTTAGCATAGAAGCTATGAAAAATACTAATGGAAGTTGGCATTCTTTCTTGAGGGGAGAGTCTTCAAATGATTGCCATGAGGAGGAGATCTATGAAGCTGACGAGATGCATCCTTGATTGGCTAACGTATTTGCAATTTTCTTTCTAGTTCTTCTAATATGAGCAGGGATGTTCACCGAAATGGAAGGAAGGAGCGATGCTACATGTATGAGTAGGATTTCAAGTCTCCAACTGCAAGATATTTTCTTGATCTAGGTGTCATGTAGGATCTTGTGAATCATGTTTATATGGAGTTGAGAATATCCCTCCACCATAAATTTGGTGTAGCCTTGAGCATGGGTAATCAATAGTCCCTCTTCTAGGGATTTCAATTGTGTTGTTACTATTATATCACATAGAGCATGAATAAATATAGATAAGGGATCCAAAATGATCCCTAAAGATACCTCCATAGCTCAACTTTGCTAGTTACCTTTTGAATTGTCACCAGAATTGAGCTATAGAAAATTAGGGGCAGGAAGGCTATAGGAGGAGGGAATAGTCATTATAGTAGGACGAAGAGAGGGGGCAATTATGACTCCTAGAGTAGGGAACTAGCTCTGAAGCAGCAAGGCCTCCTTTCTTGAGGCTTGCCAGTGTTGATCTTATCAAGGTTGCATGACAATTGATTCCTTTACAATCTTTTGAACTGTGATAGAAAGAGATTTGTGAGGGAGGGAAGAAGAAATTCTTGAATATGTGATTATTCCTCTCTTTCCAAATAGCCCACAAGAGCATGCCTAGAAGGAGAGTCTAGATGTGGTTCAAGATAGGATTATTAAAATCTTGAGCCTTCCAAATGTTAATGGTGTGAGCACTACAAGGAAAAGACCTTCTAGTGGATGTTTTTGCAGAAGCCCCTATAAAAATAGCCCAAAAATCCATTTGTAGCAGAGGTACGCGGGCATATATTTTAGCGGATGTTTTTGTTTTTGTTTTTGTTTTTTGTTTTTTGTTTTGTTTTTTTGTTTTGTTTTTTGGTTTTTTGTTTTTGTTTTTGTTTTTTGTTTTTTGTTTTGTTTTGTTTTTTTGTTTTGTTTTGTTTTTGTTTTTTGTTTTTTGTTTTTTTGTTTTTTGTTTTTTGTTTTTTTTTGTTTTTTGTTTTTTGTTTTTTGTTTTTTGTTTTTGTTTTTGTTTTTGTTTTTGTTTTTGTTTTTGTTTTTTTTTTTGGTGAGTCTACAATACACAAACACACCTGTAACGACCTGCGGTTCCGTCTGAAGTGCGACCACGTCAAACGATGAGCGACCGGTTGGAACGATGAACGAACGAAGGAAGTGCGACTGCGGTTATGTGTTGTGCGAGCTCTTTTGGAGTGTGCGTTGTATTATGCGCACATATGGAAGGCGAGCGATGTATATACACATGATGGCGTGTGTTAGCATATGTGGAGGCCGACCTACGGTTGATGAGGGGGCCGACTTGAAATGAAGGCGTGGAGAGGTCGGCTGGGCAAGCCACAACCTCTCCCTACAATGCATATAAGTGGGAAGAGCATGGAGCTCATTTGACATCAACTCACTCGCTCAAAACATCTTCGCTAAAGAGGTAGTGCGTAGTTTTAGTGCGCAAGTCTAAGGGAAGGCGCAGATTCTAGTATGCGCCCATTCTTGGGCAGGTGTGCATGGAGGTGACTCGCTTTATCTCGGTTGTGGGTGAAGGTGCGGGCAGGAGCGCCCGACGGTTGGGTGAAGGCGTGCACGGGTGTGTGGCGCCCGGTTTGTGCGATGACTTGGCATGGGTGTCTTGGCGACTCGGGTGAGCGCCCTCCCGGCGTGCAAGTGTGCACGGTGACTTGGTGAAGTGTTGAGATTGTGAACGAAGGTGTGTCTCGGGTAGAGGCGCCCGTGTGTGGCGACTTGGAGGCGTGCCCAAGTTGGGCAAACAACAAAGATCATGCGATGAGGTGAATGAAGCGTTGGTGAGTCGTGCGGCGACCGTGCGGAGGTGCCGACGAGCTAGGCAACCGAGTTTTGCCTTGGATTGTAAATTTGGCTAAGTATGAAACTTGGGTTTTCCAAGTATACTTTTAAAGCTTTGTAACTGTTGTATAATATATTATCGGGCAGACTCATTGTTCAGGGAGTTGCCCCTCCCTTTATACTGTGCGATTGTGTTCATCATTTATAATTGTTGTTAATAAAGGATAACATAATAATACTTGGTTGAGAAACAAAAACTAAGTAGGAGTAAGTGGTTAGGCGTAGTCCATGAACATAAGTATTGGTGAAAAGAAAGGGTTCGGTGGTGCCGCACCTCGTTAAGAGCGGTTGAAAGACTATCGCTGGCTTGGGGGCATGACAAGTGGTATCAGAGCAGGGTTGCTTATGACGAAGTGCAGACATTAAAGCTGATTCAGGGTTGAAGAAGCTTGACAGTTGGTGACAGTGAAGCTAGTACTTGCAGGTGAAGGAAGTTGTTTCACATACAAGTGGAACAAGAGATAGTTCAGGTTGCAGGCATCTTGGTGAAGCTGTTGGATGGTCGAAACTAGATCGCAGAGAAGAAGGAAGCTATTAGCAATGGCAGCTGAGTCTCAGGCTGGGTCTAGTCACGGTGTGTAGGATGCTACTATGGCACTTATGGAAAAAGTGTTGGAAAGGACGGAGGACTTGGAAGCTTTTTGGACTAAGAAAATGGACTTGTTCAATAAAGAGCAAGAGGCCAATTCGAAGATGAGGGAAGAGCTCGATGAACTCCGGACTCAACACGAGTACACTGATCTTATGTGTACACAACTTGAAGTAAGGGTTAAGGAGGTTGAAGAGGAAAGGGACCAGGGTCTTGCAGAGATCATGGGCTTGTGAAAATCTCTTGATGAAGCCAGAGATGAGATTGCGGTGTTGAAGAAGGCCGTGAGGCATAACTCAGGTGGAAGAGTGCCTTATGTGAAAGTCAAGGAACCAGAATCTTACGATGGTACAAGAAGTGCAAAGACTCTTGGCAACTTTCTATGGGACATGGAGCAATACTTGGAACACTTGGGTCTATCTGATGATGAGACGAAGGTCAAGGTAGCTGCTCAGTTCTTGACAAAGGATGCTAAGATGTGGTGGCGAAGGAGGATGGATCAGATTGCCAATGGCAGTGCTGGTGACATTACTTCGTGGGATGAGATGAAGAAAGCTTTGCAGATCCATTTCAGTAATCAGGATGAAACGTGGGAAGCAAGGATGAAAATTAAATTCATAAAGCAGATCGAGAACCTTCAGACATATCAGCGGGAGTTTGCAAGTGCGGTTCTGGAACTTCCTGACATGGCAGAGAGGGACAAGGTGTTCAACTTCATTATTGGGTTGAAGCCTTGGCCACACAATGAAGTGAAGAGGCAGAGGATTAGAACACTTGACGAAGCTTTTGTTGCTGTTGACAGGTTGGTGGAACATTATGATGAGACTTCTGATGATAGAAAGAAGAAGTCTGATAAGCCGAAAGATAAGAAGAGGATGATGCTTCGAAATCGGATGATAATTCAAAGACGAAGAAAGCTTGGAAGTGTTGGATATGTGCTGGACCACATACGGTGAAGAATTGTCTTTCTAGACCGAAAGTGGCTGCGATTGCACAGTCTAATACGAAGAATGAAGAAGCTTTTGTGGGGATGATGCAGATACTTGGTGGTGGTGCTGCTATAGAGGTGGTCTCTCGGAGGGATCCTGAGAGGAACAGGTTGGAATATGTTCGGATGAAGGTTGGAGGTGCTGATATACTCACTATGGTGGATAGTGGGGCTTCTCACAACTTCATGGGTGAAGATACTGTGAGAAGAATTGGGCTGAAATTTGTACCAGTGAAGGCACAGATGAAGACAGTATTTTCTCATCCTGATAATGTTCTTGGTATAGCAGAAAAAGTGGGCACAACACTTGGTGAGTGGACAGGGAAGGTTGACTTCACTATAGTGCAGATTGATGACTATGAGGTTGTGCTGGGAATGGAATTCATGAAACAGTTTGATGCTATGATTGTTCCACATTTGAGAAAGCTGTACATTTACGATGGAAGGGAAGATGTACCCATTGGTGTACCAACCATTGGAGTGACAAGGTCTGATTGTAAGTTGGCAGTGATGCAAATGGAGGACGAGAAGCAGATGGAAGACATGAGTAAGCGATTGTCTACGGTTGAGACAAAGCTTACCGAGCAGTCATTGGTCATCAGGACACTTTCAGATAGTATCTTGGATTTGTCAAGAAGGCTAGAAGTGGTCGAGGATGATGATGATGATGATGATGAGGCATATGTGAGGCCGAATGTCCGGGGGGAGGATCGGGTCACTTATCTACAGAGGATGGAGATAGAAGATCCTGACAGATGGATTGAGATGATTAGTGAGGGTGAGCCTTCAGGCTCTACTCCCTCCACATCTTCTTAGATGACAAGAAGATGGGGCTCATTGTTAGCTGCTCATGGAAGTGAGTCCTTAAAACAGGTTGAGCAGGTATGAAAGATGGTGCAGGGATGGCTTGGCATCAAGCATCATGACATGTTGCAGATGGGATGGAGTTTCCATGGACCTGAACATGGTGGTGAGATTCTTGGTGAGTCCAGGATGTGGCAGAATCCGAGATAGACTGGTGAAGGCATAAGGATGTTCACTCTCATGGCTTGAGCATGACAGTTGGATTAGCTACCCAACTAGTTCAAACATGGGGTCCAGAAGTGCACAGAGAGATGCTGGCATCAGGCAGACGAGGAGGACAATTCACAGGATGAGGACGACACATGGTGGAGATGGAGTTCTACATATGTTGCAGGGATGTTTGCAGTATGTGGGAGGAGTTGACATCATGGACCGAGGATGAGACAGACATTGATGTTGATCTTGGTGGATGGCTACCAGGATGGTATGTTGTCGAGGACGACAACGACTTCAGGTGGAGGAGGATGTAACGACCTGCAGTTCCGCCCGAAGTGCGACCGCGTTAAACGATGAGCAACCGGTTGGAACGATGAACGAACGAAGGAAGTGCGACTGCGGTTATGTGCTATGCGAGCTCTTTTGGGGTGTGCGTTGTATTATGTGCACATATGGAAGGCGAGCGATGTATATACACATGATGGCGTGTGTTAGAATATGTGGAGGCTGACCTACGGTTGATGAGGGGGTCGACTTGAAATGAAGGCGTGGAGAGGTCGGCTGGGCAAGCCACAACCTCTCCCTACAACGCATATAAGTGGGAAGAGCGTGGAGCTCATTTGACATCAACTCACTCGCTCAAAACATCTTCGCTAAAGAGGTAGTGCGCAGTTTTAGTGCGCAAGTCTAAGGGAAGGCACAGATTCTAGTATGCGCCCATTCTTGGGCAGGTGTGCACGGAGGTGACTCGCTTTATCTCGGTTGTGGGTGAAGGTGCGGGCAGGAGCGCCCGGCGGTTGGGTGAAGGCGTGCACGGGTGTGTGGCGCCTGGTTTGTGCGACGACTTGGCGCGGGTGTCTTGGCGACTCGGGTGAGCGCCCGCCCAGCGTGCAAGTGTGCACGGTGACTTGGTGAAGTGTTGAGATTGTGAACGGAGGTGTGTCTCGGGTAGAGGCGCCTGTGTGTGGCGACTTGGAGGCGTGCCCAAGTTGGGAAAACAACACGATCATGCGACGAGGTGAACGAAGCGTTGGTGAGTCTTGCAACGACTGTGCGGAGGTGCCGACGAGCTAGGCAACTGAGTTTTACCTTGGATTGTAAATTTGGCTAAGTATGAAACTTGGGGTTTCCAAGTATACTTGTAAAGCTTTGTAACCATTGTATAATATATTATCGGGCAGACTCATTGTTCAGGGAGTTGCCCCTCCCTTTATACTGTGCAATTGTGTTCATCATTTATAATTGCTGTTGATAATGAATGTGTATGGGTGTTTATTGGTATAAAGGATAACATAATAATACTTGGTTGAGAAACAAAAACTAAGTAGGAGTAAGTGGTTAGGCGTAGTCCACGAACATAAGTATTGGTGAAAAGAAAGTGTTCGGTGGTGCCGCACCTTGCTAAGAGCGGTTGAAAGACTACCGCCGGCTTGCGGGCGTGACAACACCAGTGCTTTACTATACAATAAGCACCAGTGTCGAAGAGAACATGGTGCATCGTGACAAATTTCTTAAAAATAAAAAGGGCGCACTGAATAACTATGAGCAACGATGCGTATACTACTCGGTAGAGCCGGAAAATGGTTAAATTTGAAAAAATGTCATTCGTAAAATTCATTTTGCCCAGTCCTGTGCTATATTGTGACAATGACTTAGTGCTAAACTAGTACTATAATGCTTTGGTGCATGCATAATATACCACTCACCAGTGCTTAAATAATCGATAACACCAGATAAAGGTTAAATTTTAAAAATTGTTGGTGCTATACACACCCGTAGCATTGGTGCTCTTCTTATAGTAAAATACCCTGGTGCATACTTAGAAGGAGCACCGCTATAGTTTTTTATTTTCAAAAAAATGCAGTGCTATATTCCAATGAAGCACTAGTGTTGTTCATGTATTAAAATGCCCTGGTCCGTCTCATTAAGAGCATCGCTAAGGTTTTTTTAGTGTGGTGCTATATTCCCTCGAATCATCGATGTTTTCAATTATTTAAAATGCCCCGGTGCATCTTAACAAGAACACCACTATAGGGTTTAAAAAAAAGAAAGAAAAAAATGATGCTATCTTATTACGAAGCACCACTGTTGTTCATGTATTAAAACACCCCAGTGTGTATTCGAAAGAGCACCGCTAGGTGGTTTTTAATTTAAAAAAAATGCAGTTCTATAGTCCAACAAAAAAGTGATATAGAGTTTTTAAGTAAAAAAAAAAGTGGTGCTCTTGGATATTGGACGCGCCAATGCGATTATAATAATGCACTGAAAGAGGGTTAAATAAAAAAAAAAAACTATCGACTCTAAATTTCATTTTTACCATCTATAGTGTTATAAAGCTCTGAAGCATTGATGCCAATCTTGCCTCATGCAACTGCCCTGATGTCAATGCTTCTCTTGCTCACCATCCTTCCATACTGTGCTCAGTGCGTGGCTTTCCAATTTTCTCAAACATTGATGAAAATTATTTTTCCTCAATTTCGTGTCAACAATGCCTCCCCGATAACCAAATATCTAGGTAATGTCTATTTCTCTCTAATTTATATTTTTAGCGGATTAAAATTGCAAAATAGGTCAAAAAATCCATTGGTTTTGAATTTATTTATTTTACTTGCGTGGTGCGTTCGACAGATTTAGCTCCCACTGATAGCGGTGCACCCTATAAATTTACAGGGTGCACCGTAGTTTAGTGCGTAAATCTAATGCACTACTCTTTTTGCGGTGTGCTCCGTAAATGAAAACACACTAGGAAAAGATCTAAATTGTATGCCAATGCATACATTTTTAGGTTATGTCTGGTGTGTTTCTATTTACCAAACATACCACACAAATAATATTAAAAAATATAGCTCGGTGCGTTCAATAAACTGAATGTTTCGTATGTCAGTGCTTCTCTTGCTCACCATCCTTCCTTACTGTGCTCAGTGCGTGGCTTTCCAATTTTCTCAAACATTGGTGAAATTTGTTTTTTCTCAATTACGTGTCAACAATGCCTCCTCGACAACCAAATGGCCAGGTAATGTCTATGTTTCTCTCTAATTTTTTTTTTAATAGATTAGAATTGCAAAATAGGTAAAAAAATCCATTGGTTTTGAATTTATTTATTTTATTTGCATGGTGCATTCGACAGATTTAGCTGGCACTGATAGCGATGTACCCTATAAATTTGCAGGCTGCACCGCAGTTCAGTGCATAAATCTAATGCACTACTCTTTTTACGGTGTGTTCCGTAAATGAAAATGCACCAGTAAAAGCTATAAATTGTATGCCAGTGTGTACATTTTGAGGTTACGCCTGCTGTGTTTATATTTACCAAATATACCACACAAATAATATTAAAAAATATAGCTCGGCACGTTCAATAAACTGAACTCTATTTTTCCTAAATTCAACTCATCTTTTCCATATGTAAATGAAGTTATGCATAAATGAAGGAAAGAATGTATGTTGTTGCAGGAGTTTCTGATCTGTAGGGAGAACTCATTTCACCAACCTCATCCAAGTCTTCTTCACCCATACTACCCAAGTCTACCAACCCCTAATCTGAATTTCTGTTTTGTAGCAAAGTGGACATCTCCCTTGAGAAAATCCAACCATCTTGAAGAGTTGGGCTGAGCCTTGGGTAGTGTACACCTCCTCTATGCCTTATCCCACCATCAGACACCTTTCCCACACTTTATTCCACCTCTCCTACCCTCCTATAGATTTCAACCTGTTTCCTATAGTAAACCAGGACATCCTGTAGTAAAACTAGGACATCCTGTAGTACTACAGGAAACCCTGTAGTAGCGTGTTTTAAGCCCGAATTAGGCAGAAATGATCATCTGAGCTTAGGTTAGGCCTCCACTTGGATTCCATAACCTTAGCATCATTCTAGACCTGTTTCCCCATGCCTTTCTCCCCTACAAAAGATCAGATTGGTTCACTTAGCATTTACATTTATAAAATTGAAAATAAAAAAAGAATCTTTTCTACAATTTCTAGTTAGTACATGCATACAACAGTCATAGTAGTTTTAGGATAATTTCCATGCTTACTTAGTCTAAATAACTAGATGTTAGAATGCAAGGTTAAATTAGGTCTCTTTTGCAAGTAATGTGTAAATGCTTAGCTAGATAATTTCATGTCACTTCATAGCACTTTCCCATTCAACATTTTCATTTCCTAAGATAGGCAACATTTCCTTTCTGCATTACAGATAGTTTTCCATTTGCTGTTAGTAGTCAGACTCCTTCTAGTCAATAGAAGACTGGTTTGAAAAACCTTAGTGGTCTATCACCCAGTTGAAAAGTGACAAGAGTAGACCATTGAATTTACTATGTATACAACACTGTCACCTCCAAGTTTGTACGAACCCCGAGTTGATGAAGTAAAGTTGGTAGCCCTAGGAGTTGCAACATTTTTGCTGCAATACTGGAACTCATCAAAGGGTACCCATATGGGTGAGGAAAATATGTCCCTGTATTTTTCCACGACCTTATCCACTTGCTTCTACTGCATGGGGGAGCCCTTCTCGGAGGCCATGGATGTGGCCACAATCTTTCCCTTAGTTTTAGAGTGAATCAGAAAGAAAACAAATTTCCCAGTTTGGGAGATGATCGTACTGCATTACTTAGCAGAGATCAAATGGTAGGCGGGGCTACCTTTGGTATCCTACTTAACTTATTGCCCAAAGTAATAATAAAAGTGTGAGGTCTAGACTCATGCACAACATAATGGTTCCACAAGTATGGTTGGCCTAATAATACATCACAAACTTCAAGAGGAGAAACGTCAGATAATACCTCATTCGTGAAGGGTTTGATGCTCTATGGAAAGCAACATTGTTGGCTGACGCAGAGATCTTGTCCTTGGTGGATCCACCCAATGGTGTATGGATATAGGTGTGGTGGGGTTGACAGTCCCAACTGCTTAAAGGATTCTACTGAGATGAGGTCCTTTTTGCTCCGCTATAAAAAATGAACTGCAATGCTGACCCCTTCACCCAAATCTGTGAGTGGAAGTGACGCTCCCCTTCCCTTGGTTATTCAGGCTAAATATTTTGGACATTGGTGGTGGAAACAGTGGCACTGGGCTTTGCATGAATAGTATGCTTCCCCTTTTCATTCCCCTTGTTGGGGTTTGACTCAGATTCATAACTCACATATGAATCTGAAGCCTTCAGGTTGGCCACTTGTGATTGTTTGGCATGACACTCACTTGTGTTGTGAGTGGGGCTCTTGTGGAACTCACAACACTTTGTTATGTCCTTCTTCGTCTTCGTGGTGCTATTCTTCGCTTGCAGTTTTGATGGGTTGTCCTGGGTCACCCTACCTTGGCTTTGTCCATTGTTATGAGGTTTGGGGGGGCCTTTTCCTTGCTTCGGGTTCGCAGATCCAAAGTCTCTCTTCTTTTGTTTGAATTTATGCTCGATCTTGATAGTGTATTAGTATGTGGCATCGAGCGAGGAGATATCCAAGAACTCCATCTCGTCATAGATGTATTTTTTTAGATAGCCACGATACTTGAGTACTTAATGCTGCTTAGAATCATTGATACCCAAATTCGTGCGAAGGGTATTAAAAATAATTGTGAAGTTCGACATGTCTTGGTGCCTTCCCGCCGCTGTTTGGTTCATTTAATGTACTTATCTTCATAGCTCCTGACGTGGTAATACTTTTCCTTGATGGTGTCTTAGAAGGAATTCCAATTGGATGCAACTGAAAATAGTGAGGGTTCCCTCTCATCCTTCTACTCATAGTAGGTTTCCCATTAGTCCTTGATGTGGGGGAAGGCTTTGAGGAGAGCAAAAGTAATTTTTCCCTATGGAAAAATCATGAACATAAAAATATCCTTCTAGCAAATTTAACCATTTGTCTATGATATCTGCATCTATTTGACCTTCAAATATTGGGATGTCAAAGTTAACTTGTACCTTGATGGGGGTAGCGCCTCCAAAGTGACCGCTGGATGAAAATGGCTACAATAATCATTTTAATAGCCGCATGTTGATTTCATGTTATTCTAATAGTTGTTCCTCCGTTTTCTTTGCTGTCATTTTTTTGTACAAATTTTATCTAAATTACTGAAAAGGATAAATTCCCTTCCATTAATGCTTACGTGCTTCAACTTGTAAATAATTTTGTGGTTTTGGCTTCAACTTATAAATGATTTTGTTTGATAGGTAAGGAACTATACATATATATATATATATTAATTAAAAAAAATTACTTATGACAATTTTATGTTATAATAAGATTTGAAGACAAATTTTAATGTTAAATTTTAAATATATTTAAAGTAATAGATTTTTTAGTTAATAGTAAAATATTCTAATTTTATTAATAAACAAGTGTTGTACAATTGTTTAATCCTTGCCACTCAAGTGCATAAAACATTATAATTTTACATTAGTTAATGCTAAATTAACAAGGGTGAATAGGCAAATCAAATCCTATACTCTTGCTTTGACAAGAACTAATAAATTGAGATATAGAGTGGATAAATTAATTGCTTGCTCGAGCACAAGAACTTGCATAAATTTTGTGGGTAATAACCATAAATTTTGGCGAGCAGGAAAACATAAATAATAGTGGGAAGTAACTCTTCGTAGACATATTTATTTACATCTTATTCTTATACACTTTTTATGTAAAGACTTGCTTAAATTATGGTGGGAAGTAACTAATGAGCTATTTTCAATGATTTTATTTTTGGATGGTTTTTATTCAAAGGTTAAGAATAAAAAATCAATACACAAATATCTAAAATCATGCATGAATGTTGCAACCATATCCATCAATTATGACATAAAATATGTGAGACAATTATTCACATGGTGTTATATTCTGCAAAGGTCACAATAAGACCTTTAAGGCCCAATCAAATGTTTGAAAAATAGTTTTTTTTTTTAGTAATATTGAAAAATGAACATTTAGTTTTCAAAGTTAAACATTATAAGTTGCATTAGTCAATAATAAAGTAGTAGTGACCAATTGACAAACAGATTGCTAGAATAAAAATATCACATGGTCATATATTAATTATAAATTTGAAACTAAAACATATTAATAATATTATTAATCTACATTATGTATACACTTAAAGATTCAAAAGGAGTGGCCGACGTAGGGTTGTTCATGCATTGTGAAGGACAAAAGAATTGACATTTTATTGGAGCCTTGGTAGAAATTCCAACAATCAAGCTGTAACATATCCAACATACCAAAGAGTAAAGGAAACTTCGTGCCCCAATATATCTAGCCTTATAATTGTGGGGGATTCTAGCCTAATAATCAAACATCTCCATTGTAATAGCACTGCCACTGAAATTAAACCCAATTCCATTCTCAAATGAATTAGAATAGAATTGCAGCAAATTCAAGATTGAAAAGCATACCAAGTCCTAAGAATCAACAACCATAATGATAATGGACTTGCAAGCCTAGCTATAGAATTGGAGCAGAGTATACTTATAATAAATGGGAAGGGAAAACTACATCCAGTCCTATGATTAATGTAGGTTTTAACCCCGCACAGAAATTACCTGCACACGAATTCTAAAAAACAAAAAATAAACAATGGCGAGAACATAAAACTTAAAACAAATACAGACAAAGATTTTCCCCGGGATCCCAAAACTGGGACTACCAAATTGATTTTTCATTATATTTCTTTCAATGTTACAATACATATATATACATGTCGAAGCATTCATAAACCCCAATCCATTAACCCTGAATTAGAACATAACCATAATTCGTTTGACCAAATCTACAAAATACAATGGGAAAAAAACCATCATGCCCAAAACCATGTGCAAAACCCATACACAAAACCATAGGTAAGTACACCCACCTAATATAGGGTCCATTTTTTTTCTTAGGGCGTTGCATCGAACCCCGTATAGGGGGGCTACCGCCCCCCTGAACCCCCTGACAGGGGGTGCTACACCCCCCCTTGTGACCACCCTGTTGCGCCCAATGAAATGAATAAGGGGTCCTATCAACCCCGCTGTGACCCCCTGCACATGCGACTAGTCGTGGAAATAATATAACATGCACCCAAAATTATGCCACTTGTTGTTTTCTTTTCCACACAAGGGGTCACGGGAGAGCTTAGTCATTTTTCCAACCCTGCAATGCGTATTGTTTCTCTACACCAAGAAAACTTCTTAGTGATCACAAACTTCGTCAATGCATCTGCAACATTCTTCAAAGTGTCGACCTTTACCAAAAACACCATTTTGTCCTCAACCATATCCCTCACAAAGTGATACTGAACATCAATGTGCTTTGTATTTGAATGATAAGTAGGGTTCTTTGCCAAGAAAATTTCACTTTGACCGTCATACCCCATACTTGAACATAATCTCTACAACCAAAATGCTTCCTTGCTTGCTAGAGTGGCTGCCATGTATTCTGCCTATGTAGTTGAAAGTGCCACTATAGACTATCTCTTACTCATCCAAATGACTGCACCTCCAAATAGGTTAAACACATCCCCACTTGTAGATATTCTCTGATTGAGATCTCCATCTAGTTTGCATCAATAAAGCCACAAATGTCCAAAAATATATTTAATCCCGATCTTTGTTAGTAGCACATACCATAATCACTAGTGCCACGCAAATACCTAAAAACCCGCTTCACTGCTGTCCAATTCTCCTTCCCTGTTTTTGAAATGAACCTGCTCAATACTCCCACTGCATGTGTAATGTCTAGTCTATTACAAACCATTGCATACATCAGGCTACCACTTGCACTTGCATATGGAACAAGGGACATGTATTCTTCCTCTTCTTGTGTCTTGGGACACTATTCATCAGATAAATTTACACCTAGAGGAATAGGAACCTTCACCGGTTTACTATCCTACAAATTAAACCTCTACAATATTGTCTTGACATAATTCCTCTGGTTTAACCAGAGCTTCCTATTTTCCCTATCTCGTTTAATTTCCACGTCGAAAATATAGTTTGCAGCACCAAGATCCTTCATGTTGATTTTGGAGGACAATTGGGTCTTCAAATCCTGGACAGTTTCTTTGTTATTTCCTATCAGCAACATATCATCCACATACAAGACCAAATAAATAACATGGTCACCAATTAATTTAAAATACACACAATGATCTATTTTTCTTCTGGTGAATCCAAGTCCCTGTATAAATGTATCAAATGTTTGATACCACATCCTTGGTGACTTTTTTAACCCACACAAAGACTTTTTTGACCTGCATACCAGTTCTATCTTTCCCTTCACCACAAAGCCTTCAGGTTTCTTCATGTAGATCTCTTCTTCTAGATCCCCATGAAGAAATGTTGTTTTCACATCCATCTATTCTACCTTGAAATCAAAAGCAGCAACACTAGATAAAAGTAATCTAATAGAAGCTACCTTGGCAACAAGAGAAAAAATATTACCAAAATCAATTCCCAGCACCTGGGAATAACCTTTTTCTATCAACTAGGCCTTTTATTTATCCACCTTGCCTTATGCATCCATCTTCTTCTTAAACATCCATTTGCTTCCAAAGGGTTTCCTTCCAGCCGACAACTCCACTAGATCCCAAACCTCATTTTTGTCTAAAGATGCCATTTCATCAACCATGGCCTCTTTCTAGACTTTTCCATCCTCTGCATCTACTACCTCCCTGACAGTTCCGGGATCATCATTAGTAATAGATAAAGCAAAATTTGAATAGAAAGCAGATGAACTATACCTTTCTGGCTGCCTTCTTTCTTGAACTAATCTTCTCACAACTGGAGTTTGTGGCTCTTCATTTTCTAATTCTTATTCTGCTGTAAAGTCTTATTCTTCCTCCTTTAGCACAAATTCTATCCTATCAGGTTCCTTTGGTTGGACTTCATGTTTAATAACATCTTTCACCTCCCTAAACACCACATCTCGATTGTACACAACCTTCCTTGTTTCTGGGTTCCAAATCTTATAACCTTTTAAACCATCCTTATACCCAATAAAGATGCACCTTTCAGATTTACTATCCAACTCGGTTCTTTTCTCCTTTGGAACATGTACATATGCATCACAACCAAATACCCTCAGATGTGAAAGGGAGGGTTTCTTACCAGTCCATACCTCATGTGGAGACTTATCCTCCAACGCTAATGAAGGTGATCTGTTAACTAAGTAACATGAAGTCTCCATCGCCTCTGCCCAAAATTCTTGTCCTAACCCGACACCACTAAGCATGCTTTTTTCCTTTTCCATCAATGTCCTGTTCATTGTTTCTGCAACTCCATTTTGCTGAGGTGTGTATGGAGTAGTGTTCTGCCATGCTATACCACAATTCTTACATAACTCTTCAAATTCCTTCTTCTAGAAATATCCACCATTATCTGTCCTCAACACCCTTATCTTCTTCTCTGTCTGATTTTCCACCAGAGTCTTAAATTCTTTAAACCTGTCAAAGACTTTAGATTTCTTCTTGAGGAAATATCTCCATGTATTCCTTGAGAATCCATCTATAAATGATAAATAGTACATAAACTTACCCAGTGATGGAACCGACATAGGTCCAAACACATCACTGTTCACAGGCTCTAATATCCCTTTCGCCCTCTTAGCACAAAAGGGGAAACTCACTTGATTCTACTTCCCATATACAGAGTGTTCAAAAAAGTCGAAATCCAGAGAGAAATTAGACATACATTCTACCATATCATTACCATGCAGTATTCGAAGGCCCTTCTCTCCCATATTTCCAAGCCTTTGATACCATAACATGGTCTTTTCTCTAGAGATCACTAGATTTTATGCTCCACTTTTAGGAACCACATAATTATTACACCCATCAATAACAGTGATACCCAGAAGCTTGTACAGAGTTCTAATCCAAACTCCCTGCATCAATAATGGTGCTCCCCGAACCATCTTGCAGATGTCTTTCTTGAACACTATTTTTACACTTGCATCATCCATCTTGATTACAAAAATCAGATTTATGTCCAATGTAGGAATATGCAGAACACCTTGAAGTGTTCTAATCCTTCCACCTTGCAACTTCAGCTTTACTTTTCCACGTCCGACGATTTTAGCCTTCTTGTCATCCCCTAAGAAGATATCACCATAATCATATTTTTCATACTCGTGGAACCACTCCCTATGGGGAGTAAAGTGAAAGGATGAACCTGAGTCAATCAACCATGCCTCATGGTCTACATGTGTACTTGAAGAAGAAGCTAAGTACACATCCCCACCTTCATTTGATGTGGGTTTCACCTCTGCAAAAGGAGCATCATCAGATCCCTTTCCTTTCTCAGGAGCTTTAGATCTACAGTGCTTTTTGAAGTGCCCTTCCTTTTCGCATTTCCAACATACCTTTATAGGTTTTCCTGGATATTTAGATCTCCCTCTAGAATTAGATCTCCCAGTCGAGGACTTATTTTTGTTTTTGTTCTAGGATCGTCCTCGTATAGATAAGGCATCTCCATTCTGGCTCTCCATACTTTTTCGTCTCATGTCCTCCAATAGTAACTGTGAGACTATTTCATCAAACTTCAAGGTAATTGTATTTCTACCTATAACAACAACTAGACTATCCCACAAATCTAGTAGAGAACACAACAAACTGATGCACTTATCTTCATCTGAAATTTTTATATCAATAGATAACAACTGGCTTACCACAGTATTAAAGGCATTCAGATGCTCTGTCACCGAGTCTCCATCCTTCATCATCATGTTATACAACTTTTTCTGCAAGAACAATTTGTTCACCAGAGACTTAGATTGGAACAAAGTCCCTAACTTGACCCACAAATTCTTCGCCATAGCTTCTCTTGATACATTCAACAATACTGAATCTGAGATACACAACCGTATTGTTCTCTTTACCTTCTGATCTAGCTTCACCCAATCTTCTGCTGACATTGTCGTTGGTTTAGTACCCGAATCTACCGTGATCCACTGATATTTATCCACCAGCAGATCCTCCATCTTGAGTTTCCAGAAATCAAAACTTTGACCATTAAATTTCTCGATCTCTATATTTCCACTGCTCACCATATTATTTCACCGCAAGAATCGATCCCATAGATTTCCCACTGAACAGGGTCTACCACAGGCTTGAGAAAAACCCCTGAGCAACAAAGGCATACCCTTGAAGCCGAACCTAGCTTTGATACCAAATGTAGATTTTAACCTCGTACAAAAATTACCTTCATACGAATTCTAAAAAACATAAAATAAACAATGGTGAGAACATAAAACATAAAACAAATATACATAGAGATTTTCCCCTAGATCCTAAAACCGACTACCATATTGATTTTTCATTATATTCCTTTAAAATTTACAACACACACACACACACATATATATACACATGCCAAAGCATTCATAAAGCATAATCCATTAACCCTAGATTAGAACATAACCATAGTTCCCTTGAACGAATCTACAAAATACCATGCGTAGAAAACCATCATGCCGAAAACCATGTGCAAAACCCATGCACAAAACCATAGGGAGGTCCACCCACCTAATATAGGGTCCATTTTTTTTCCAGGGGCACTACCGTGGACCCTGTACAAGGGGGTTTCCGCCCCCCTGTGACCCCTCTGATGCACCCAACGCATTGAAAATTTGGGGATATCACCCCCCCCGAACTTGCGACTAGTCATGGAAAGAATATAACACACACCCAACAATTAATGAATCTCTTTCAACACTCAACAACATGGCATACAACGACACTCTAAAACATGTGAATTCAAGGAATAGGTTTAAATGATGAATTAAACTATATTACAAGTCCTTTCAATTCATTCTTAAAAGCTCTTTGACTAGAAAAATACATGATATCTGCTTTGGAAATGATGAACATGAAGGTCCCTTGTCTTAAGATAATGGAATTCCCCTTCAGTGTTGATTCATGGTACAAATAAGTGGCAGCTAAGCATGGTGTTTCATTCAATATAAGATATGTTCTCTTCCTGTTTTCATTGTTTTAATATGAATTCCCACCCTTCCCTTCTCTTTGAATGTAAATATCTCCTTATCCCTTTTATCCTGCAATCATGTGCCCCTATGTTGCCTCTAGCTTGTCCTCCTTTTTATTTATTGTTTCCTTAGTTAATTATGATCTTTTTCAACATAAAATTATAGTCCCATGTTTCACATATCTCGCATTCACTACCTTAGCCATCATTGGCTCTTAGTTCCCACAACCTTTCCTTGACCCCTGTGTAAGGACCAGCTTCTCTACTATATATATATATATATATTTTTTTTTTTAAATTCACAATAAAATACAACCAGAAGAGAAAAACGTTGGGAATTCAAATTTATTCAGCACTGTCTAACACATTCTTGAAATTCGTTTTACTGAACATATCATAAAATTTACATACATTTAACTAAGACCATAAAGCAATCATATAAAATAATATTGCAACACATATGTACTGTTCACCAGAAGACGAGACTCCACTTGATTTGCTGTTACTTGTATTCCCTTGTTGCCGGTCACCTCCGAGAGTGAATGACGACGTACTTGATCCGAATGCAATGACTCACCGGTTAACCTCCCAGCCTACTCCTTGGGTACTCTTCTTCCCCGCGGACCCCCGAGCTGCAATGAGGTTGTACAATGGAGGAATGCACTAGCTGGTAGAGGAGAGCACTCCTTGGCTCAAGAGTCCCCTCTCTAAAATCCTCTACCTCACCAAACTCACTATAGTTTCGTAATCACTGCTCTGACATCGTCTCATCCATCCAACCATAGGGTTCCCAAAAGTGCCTTCTCCCATGGCTTGCCCCTTCTTTTATAGGAGTCCTCATAGGTGACACTTGGCATGTCATGCATAATTAATTATTTTTTTATAATTCAATAGCTTGATTATTCACCCACCCATGTGTCACTCTCTCATCAAGGGTCTCCCAAAATTATTTACTTAAATTTTAATTTAAAACTAATATTTTCCTCACCTCAACAAGATTCCTATTTCTTCTCCTAGTTGCCTCTTTATCCCCCTTTTTATTCCTTAATTTGTGTTCATTACTAAAAGTCAATTAATGAGTCAAGATTTGATCCCCTATCTACTCCCTAATTTAACTCAAGTTATCTCTTAGATGGATATTCTTATGTTGGTTGTTGCCACATGGAGGTTCTCTACATTTCTCTAAATTTAATTTATTATTCTTATTTTAATTCACCTTCATCTTCTCTTAATTAGGTTTAATTAGTTTAGGATTAATCTTTATCCTTACGATTATGTCCCTCTTTCGCCTTTTCCCCTAATTAAACTACATAATCTACCTAATATCTTCCAACATGGGAAGGGTAGAGTTTTTTAAGGTAATCTATTTTATTTCTACCTATGATCCTCTTAACCCAAGTTCTATTTTTGATTTAATTACCTCAGTTTTTAACATCATTTACCCTTGATGTAAATTTACCTAGTTTTCATTTCTTGATTATATTTATCAATTAATTTATCTTTAATGATTCTAAGGGTGCCAAGTTTGGTCGTGCCCTTCAAGAACTTACCTTGAAGCTCCGAGGGTGCCACGCCTAACAATTTATTTGTGATGCCAAGGGTGCAAAGTTGGTTGTGCCCTTCAAGAAATTCCCTAGAGGTTACAACGGTGCCATGCCTAACATTTTATTTGTGATGCCAAGGGTGCCAAGTTGGTCGTGCCCTTCAAGAAATTCCCTTGAAGTTCCAAGGGTGCCACGCCACTTCCCCTTCAAGCATTCAGTGACTACGAGGGGAAAGTATAGGTGCAACGTCATAGACCGCTATCATCTCTTATGTTGCCTGCTATAGTGAGACTAATGGTGTCGGGTATCAAGGAATCTACCTTGATGCGCGCCCCCCGGTAAAATCCTCATGAGCAACCCAACTTTGGGACCTATCCTCATGGCATCATGATCTTCAAGGCGAAAGTGTTTCAACCCTTCCAGCCCAAGTCACGGCGGGAGTGCTAGTGGGTGAGATCAAGGACACTGTCCCACCCCTCCTATGTAGTTCCATCCACTTTTACAACCCCATCACCCATATGTGAGTCATTCGCCAAGCAACTAATCTGTGCCTGCAACCATTAACAGATCATCAGAATATAGATAAACATATATAGCAGGTTTCAAAATCGACTTAGAATTTCAAAGATAAAATAATATAAATTTTCATCAAACCAGGTGTCGTCAACTCGTCATGTCCGAGTGCCTCTGGTGGTTTCCTGCCATACTCAATAATAATCAGTAACCAGGTTTCTCAGTGTTAATCATTGTCATAATAGCATTATTACCATCACCTGGTCATTCACATCATTGTTCATTATGAACCAGAACTAATGTAAGTAGCTAACATAGGGGATACCTCCATCATGGCTAGCATCATCATAACCTTAATGGAACCATACATATAGATCAAATCTATCATCATTATAACATCAATAGAGAGTACACATAACCATTAATTATATAGTAATCATAATATAAATAAAGAACATACATAACCATCACATTCACTAATAATAGAGTCACGTTTCTGGATCATCAACTTGAGTTCCTCATAGACTAAAGTATCTAAGATAATGTCATATTAGGGTCAGAAAACTAGAGTGGGCACTAAATACACCCCCTCTTAACAATGGATTTCATCCCGAAGTCCTTAGAACATAAAGGAAAAATGACGACACATATCCTAGGAACCCTTCCTGAAACTCTTGCTAACCTTCTAGTGGGCAGGTTATAATTTTCCCAAGGTATCTATACCACGAATTCCGTTATAACTAAAGGACTATATCTGGGGAACATTGCAGCCCAATTTTTTTTGTTTTGTTTTGTTTTTGTTTTTGCTTTTTTGCTTTTTTGTTTTTGTTTGTTTGTTTTTTTTGTTTTTGTTTTTTTGTTTTGTTTTGTTTTTGTTTTTTGTTTTGTTTTGTTTTGTTTTTGTTTTTTGTTTTTTTTTGCTTTTTTGCTTTTTTGTTTTGTTTGTTTTGTTTTTGTTTTGTTTTTTGGTTTTTTTTTTGGACTAAGCAACAACAAGACAAGGGCAGGATAATCACAATCAAAATTCATCTCATGATACAATTAATATATAATTCTTTCAACCAAGTAAAGTCGTCCACACACTGTACTCATGTAGCTTCTAATTATAGTCGTTCATTTGAAACTGCGTCTGCATGACCCTATAAGTGACAATGTCAGGTACACAAAGTGATTTGTATGATCATCATTGCATATGGTAGAGTTCACTGTCATAGATGTTGCAATAATATTGTCGTAGAAGAAAAGATCGTATAAATTATCCATACGTTTGATATTTTTCAAAAAGTCTTAAATTCTAAGTTATCCCTTCTAATAATTATGCAATATTTTCTCCAATATCTCAATAAGTGTCATTTTGGACCCTTGTCAGTATGTTCCCTAAAATGATAATTGTAGCATTGCATTTAGGCCATAGGTGGAAAAATGTCGAAAGAGGTGGACAAGTAAGAATAAGAAATTCAAATGGCGAACTTAAGTTCACGAGCTACCAAAAGATGAAGGACTTTGATGTCAAAAGTGCTAAAAATTAAAACATTCTTATTAGCAGTTGTAAATAAATAAATAATTAGATAAATTACAAAGCAAGTGATTGTGCGTCAAGATGTAGTGTTCCATGAATAGTTCCTAGGAGTTCATCCAACCAAGAAACTTTTTGAAACATCACCACATTACTTAATTATAGATAATATCCTAGTAAGTAATGATGTTAGTGTCTCAACTAGTTAGAGATGATGTGGCACATGACCTAACAATGGAAGAATCTAAACATGCAGTCGATAATATATCGAGCATTGAATTGGGCATAAAGAAGAATACTCTAAATAAGGAAGTTATGCCAATCAAACAAAAACATACTTCCCAATCCAAGGAAGTTGTCTTCTATTTGCAAATGTGGGAAAATTTTGTTTTAGCTACATAAAAACTATCGAGAGGAATCAAATTGGTTATAACACCTACCACACCTCACCTATCAAGAAAGAGATAGTGACATCCCTGCTATCACTCAAGTTTATCTCCAAAGAAAGATCCCAACCTTTTTCAAAGAAAACCCAAGGATACTATTAAGTGATCACAACTTGTGACCAGTGACCACTCCACTTCACTTACTCATGCATAAATTATCAAATTATCATAGCAACCTATTGAAAATATGATATCCCAATTATAATATATATTTATATCAATAATTATATTTATGAAAACTATAATTTTAATTCAAATTATTATTAACAATTTCAAAACAAATTAATTTAATAATATTTTAAAACACACTCCAAATTTTTCATGTACCCATAAAAAAAACATCCTTTTTGCAATCAATATTTAATTATTGACTTCTCTTTAATACATACCAATATATAAAAAAATCTATACAATTGATGTAAATATTAAATTTAACCAAGATATTACTATATAAAACATAATTTCCATATGTCAATTTATAATGTGGCACTTTTAACCATTAATGCTATCTTCATCATAATATCAATGGAGAACATACATAAACATCACAACCACTAATAATAGAGTCATATGTCCGGATCCTCAACTTGAGGTCCTCAAAGAATAAAGTGTGGGCCTTAGGGCTAAATAAATGTTAATGACATATCATTGCCAGTCAACTAGAGCGGGGCACTACATACACCCCCTCTTAATAATGGACTTCGTCTCGAGGTCCTTGGAATAGGTAAGGAAAATGGTGACACATCTCTTTGGTGTCCTCCAAAGTAGTTATCAGAGTTCCATCAAGATGGCACCATTTGAGTTCTTATATGGAAGACTCTGCAGAACACCTCTCAGTTGGGACCGACTAGAGGACCGAGTATTAATGGGACCAGAAGTGGTGCAAGAGATGGAAGAACAATTGACTATGATTAGGAGAAGGCTAAAAGAAGCACAAGATCGACAAAAGAGCTATGCTTATGCTCATCGGGTAGACCGAAGCTATGAAGTGGGGGATAGGGTGTTCTTGAGAGTAAGGCCCCCAAAAAAAAACTCTATAAAATTTGGAAAGGGAGAAAAATTGTCTCCACGGTTTGTGGGACCTTTTGAAATCTTAGAAAGGAAAGGGTCGGTGGCATATAGGCTTGCCTTACCTCCATCTTTAGCATGTAGGAATGATGTGTTTCATGTTTTTGTTTTATGTCATTATATTTCAGATCCTTTGCATGTTATTGAATTTGGTCATTTGCATCACCAAGCTTGTTTGAATTTGAATTTACAATGATTGGTAATCACATAATAACAATAAGCACATAAAAAACATGTTATATCTTAAAAATAGTTTTAGGATTCATGTTGGTGAATCATGCTAGCCATAGCTGATCAATTATGAATCACTAACAATTAGTTTGAAATGATTCTTCCTTCATTATCCATACTAGTGTTTCTCTTAATAACTAAAAATAAAAAAATTCCCCCACCCCTCATATTTGGCTATCAATGCAGCGCCTTTGTGTAAACCAAAGATATTCATAGTAAGGAATTAAATTTCCACTTGTAACTTACTAGTCTTCCACGAAGTCAATATTAGTGTTTCTTAGACAAGAAATACTCAAATGTGACCTCTTACCAAGAATTTTCTCTTGCTAATGAATTTGATCATATTTTTATTATTCTCATGCTCTTCAATACTTGTTGTTTATAATTCTTTATAACTAAATTTTTTTTTTTTTTTTTAATATATATCATTTTCCTTTTACTTTTGTCTATTTAATGTTTCTAACATGGTTGCTCTTAGAATTTTAGTTTCATTTTAAATCTAAATGAAACAAACATGTTTTATTATTTTAGTTTAACATTTTATTGACTTTTAAAAATTAAACATATTAATCAACAATATTTATATTAATTTGCATACTAAAATATTTCATAAAATTACTTTTACATATAAAACTCCAAACCATCATTCAATAAAATTAAACATATTACTTAACAATATTCCTATTACATTACATATTAAACAAAACAAAAAAAACATATTACTTAACAATATTCCTATTACATTATACAAAAAAATATAACCATGTATCACTTTATTTATCATCATTCAATAAAATTAAACATACTACTCATTACATACTAACAAAAATATTTCATATAGCTTTTGCTCATAAACTTCCATAACTTTTGCTCATAAACTTCCAACTCTCGTTCAACAATGTTCATGTAAACTTTCATTAAATAAGCATTTAAACTACAACATATTTCTTAAATTTCTATAACTTCTGCAAATAAACTTCCAAGCCATCATTTTCAACAACCTACATATAAACTTTAAATAAAAACTTTTGTAATATAGTGTATAACACTATGGCCTACCTAGAAAAAAAGGAAAAACAATACTTTCTTTGGAGCTTGAAGACATCATGCTAATAAAAATACTAAGTAGACAACTTCAATGGAGCTTCTAATAAGTTAGAGGCAACATAAGCAAAGCATGGAGGACAAGATAGGTGCATTAAAGAGCCAAATTGAAGAAATGAAATTTGCAAGTCAACAAAGAGTTTCATCCTCTTCTTTATATGTCAATCTAGAAAATTATCCTCCTCATCTTCTCCCATATTTAAATATAGAGATACAAGGTGAAACTTTAAATAAGAGAGACATCAATCATACTCATACTATAGAATGATCAAATGCAAGCCAAAGTAGATTTTTTTTTAGATGTTTTTTACTTTGTATACATAAAAAAAGTAAGAGTCATGATTTTTTTTAATGTTATATAAAATAGAAATATAGCTAAGGGTCTAATCACTAGTACATAGTCTTCAAGGAAATTTTGTTATAACTCTGGAATTCTCCTTCGCTCTAGATGTAGCTCTATACTAATCAAATTCAAGGTTATGATTAAAACAATAATTATAGATTTAAAATTAAATATGAAAGTAAAATATCTCAATAACATAGAAGAGAGCTATATAACAACAGAGGGATAGAGATAATATTCAAGTCCAAACCCTTAATCACTACCAAATATTACCAAAATATAAATATGTGATTTATATTAAAATTATGACTAATGAATGTCTTTGAGGATGCAAAAAGTAATAATGTCTAACAAACCTATCAAGTTCCTTAATTCATAATTAAGGATATGTGTAACTCAAAATTCTTTTCTAAGATTTCCATCACCTACTACTTGTTGAGAGCTCTTGGGCCATATAAATTTTATTAAAAACAAAATCCAGATAATCGAGATATGATCATTTGAATATTTTCATCCTAGGTGCCAAATCAACATTACTATGCAACTACCACATGGCACATGACATGGTACCACATATTCATGTGTCATCATAGAGGTGATGTCATGTCAACATCACAACCACATGGCCCTGCCATGTCATCTGCTGTGTTATCACTAAAAAGATTTCAAAAGAAAAGGGTAAGGTAAAGAAGAATTGATCTAGGTCATTCTCATGCTCCTTTCATGCATAAGAAGCACTTGGCAAACTTAGGGTCAGCATACATCAGAGTTCTTTGAAGGTCCAAACAAGATTTGAAGGGATTGCATACTTATTATGTGGTCTTGGGGATGGGCATCTATTCAACTTCATATTGAATATGAGCATTGGAGAGTTGTCTGAATGGAAGAAGATTTTGTTGGTTACAAAAGCTATCACCTTGAGGACTTTTCATGCTAAGAACACAACACATGTGTTTGCAGCATCAGACAGGCCGACAATTATTTACAGTAGCAATCAGAATTTGCTGTATAGCAATGTGAATCTTAAGGAAGTCAATCACACGTGCCTTTTCAATTCAATTTCCTTTCCAGACAGCCTTGCAATTGCAAAAGAGAACCTGCTTACTATTGGGTAAATTGATGACATTCAGAAACTTCATATCCATGCTTATTATTGTGTTGGGATAGCATATGTATTGCCCGAGGAGAACAAACCTAACAAAGGCCGAATTTTAGTATTCTCAGTTGAAGATGGTAAACTGCAACTTGTGATTGAGAAGGAGACAAAGGTTTCTGTTTACAATCTGAATGCATTTAATGAAAAGTTGCTTGCTGGTATCAATCAAAAGATTCAGTTATACAAATGGGGGCTCCGTGATGATGGTTCAAGAGAGTTACAGTCTGAATGTGGCCATTATGGTCATATTCTTGCACTATATGTTCAATCTCGTGGAGATTTTATTGTAGTTGGTGATTTGATGAAAGACATCTCCTTATTGATATACAAACATGAGGAGGGATCAATTGAAGAGAGGGCACATGAAAAAAGACATTTCAAGATAATGAAGCTCAATATAGTCAAATTTTGGCATTAAGCTGTGTTTTTGAAATTACACAGCAGTTTCGCAGCGCGCTGCGAAACCCCTGTAGCAGCCTGTTTCAGGAGAAAAACTGTTTTAGGTAGTTAACTTCCAGGAGGTATCTAGAGCAACGGAAAGAATATTTTTGGAAATTGAAAGAGGTTTTTATTCCTAACATACTAAAATAGAAAAACCTCTTTCATTTTCTTCAAATTGATTATGAGCTGGGAGAAATGGGTGACTAAAGTTGCGCTACGAAACTGCTGTAGGTGCAATTTTTCATCTTCTGTTTTACACCTGTTTTTCAAAGACACACTCTGAGCAGCTGGAGTAGTATTTCAAAAAACAAAAAGAGGTTTTTTTTCAGCATTGATTGGTTCATAAAAACCTCCTTCAGTTTATCCAAATACATTTTGTACGAGAAGTTATGAGCTCTGTCCCAAGACCTATTTTTCAGCCAGAACAGAGCAAGGGACAGCCTCCTAGTTTCTAGGAACAGCAAAAGGATGAGTCATCAAGGGCCAGATGGAAGGTTATGGGCTTCATCAAATTCGACTTTATGGATTTTTAGGTGTCAAAGAATGCTTTAAATGTTTAGATAAGGTTGTTTTAGTCATAATAAGGAGTTACACTCCTAGTTGTATTAGGTCTCTAGGACTACTAGTTAGTTGTCAAATGCATTTAAAGTTTTGTTTTATGGTTAGAATAGGTGTCAAGGATGGCAAATTCGAATTCCCCTCATGATGGAGGAAGGAATCCAAGCATGTAAAGAGCTCTATATATAGCAGAACATCTGATGTACAAAGGGTTGGAAATTTCAAGAGAAACAATGCATATTATGTTATTGCAGAACAATGTATGTTTTATGTTAATGCAGAACTTTGGCTTTACTACTCAGGATTCAGAGAGGGTTTTATGTGTTTTATTTCCTCATGGATTTCTTCATTTGCTCACTTGCAGTGGTATGAACACATGTTACTTAGAATTCATTGATAATGCTCTAACTTCCTTCATGTGTTCATAAACTGTGTTTCCTATATGATGTCTCTGTTTTGCTAGTAGATTAAAACTCTTTATGCCCTGACTTCCATGTAAGCTGATCAGTTGTTGTACTAAAACATGCTCTGACTCCATAGCCCAATAGATGCTTGTTGATTGGAATTTCAACCATTTATACATTTTCATTTGATTTCAATCCATAGAGTTAGTCATCTTATTCATTATCCAAATCTCTAATCTTGTGAGAGAGCCCTCTCAGGTTGAGGAGGCTAAGCCTCAACCTAAAGTAGGTTTGAAATAGTTACTTGAAGTCTTCCTGGTCTGCAGCCTTCCAGGGCTTGATTTTGAGATAACATTTTGGTGCGTCTGCCGGGAGCCTGAAGTCTATTCATTCCCGAAATTAAGAGGTTGAACTTCTGAAGGTAGCAGGAGCTCAGACATCTATTTGAGGCTGCAAAACTACCTTGGCGACTCCACACATCGAATAAGAAATTGGAAGGTGACTCCACTGCTAGAAGATCAGTAGTTTGATGAAGTTTCAAGATGAGTTCCACTGCAAGAATGAATGCCAAGTATGCTCCTATGAATCGGTCTCATATCCCTGGTTTTCCAAATCCTATGCCAAAGGTTGATTGGTTAGATGATCTTCCAATATTCAAAGATGAAAAGAAGGACAATGCTGCTCTTCATTTGGTTAGGTTCCATATGCATGTACGCAGTCTTAAGGTTCATTTCCCTGAAGATTGTCTCATGAGGATGTTTATGACCACTTTAGAAGGAAAAGCATGGTCTTGGTATAAAAGTTTGGAAAATGGTTCATTATATTCTCTTGCTGATTTCCATGATGTGTTCTATGACATGTATAAAGAGTGTCATCCCTCCTTATTGCTGGTCAAAGAATGCTGTAGGAATTCTTTAAGTCTTATTCAGTACTTGGAGGATTGTTATGATGATAGTGAATTTATGGATGAAGAAATTTTAGAGGCTCTTCATAACAATGCATTTCAGCACCAAGAAGAAAGTATAACATCTCATGAAACGCAGCATGAAGAGCAGCAGGGGTTTACTTGTGAAAACCATGTTTCATCCTTTGATATGAATCATAATGAAGATAAAAATGATTGCAAACAGCAAGAAGCAGTACTGGAAGATAGCTTTTACGACCCTCAAGCAGAGGAAAAGGTTGGTTTTTTATGTCAAACTTCTCAGCAGCTTACAACAATAACTGATCATAAGAAAGAGGAAAATTACATTGTTTGTAGGCAACATTCAGAAAAGCAGTTTGATAGCATATCAAAAGAATCTTGTGTGGTTGAGAATCAGCTGTCTAAAGATGTAGAATGTTATGATGATCATCAACATAACCATGTATTCTTTGACCCTATAAGTGAATATATGGACAAGCTTTGCACTCCGGTCTTTCATTTTCATTTGCATTATGAAGATCAAGTATATTATGAGTTGATTTGGTCATCTCACTACCATGGTTATTTTGAGGTTGAATGCAGTCAAGAGCCTCCAATATCAGAGAATACAATTGATTGGCTTTATTGGAAATATCATGTTGCTTGAGCTACAAGTGAAGTTTGAAATTGATAGGGTAGGTAGGTAGGAAAATGCAAATAAGCTCAAGGTTGACTGAGCATTTTTTTTCAATAGTGGTAGATTTCTTTCTCTCACAATGATCATCAAGTTTAAGCCCGAGGTGAAGGCCCAAGAAGCTTAAAGGAGATGCTTGTCAAATAAATTTTTGTTTATCATAAGAGGATAAGGCACTGAAACTGCAGGTTCTTAGTGAACCACAAGGGCACACTATCCCAAGTGGAGCCACTGTTATCACTAAAAAGATTTCAAAAGAAAAGGGTAAGGTAAAGAAGAATTGATCTAGGTCATTCTCATGCTCCTTTCATGCATAAGAAGCACTTGGCAAACTCAGGGTCAGCATACATCAGAGTTCTTTGAAGGTCCAAACAAGATTTGAAGGGATTTCATACTTATTATGTGGTCTTGGGGATGGGCATCTATTCAACTTCATATTGAATATGAGCATTGGAGAGTTGTCTGAATGGAAGAAGATTTTGTTGGTTACAAAAGCTATCACCTTGAGGACTTTTCACTCTAAGAACACAACACATGTGTTTGCAGCATCAGACAGGCCGACAATTATTTACAGTAGCAATCAGAAGTTGCTGTATAGCAATGTGAATCTTAAGGAAGTCAATCACACGTGCCTTTTCAATTCAATTTCCTTTCCAGACAGCCTTGCAATTGCAAAAGAGAACCTGCTTACTATTGGGTAAATTGATGACATTCAGAAACTTCATATCCATGCTTATTATTGTGTTGGGACAGCATATGTATTGCCTGAGGAGAAAAAACCTAACAAAGGCCGAATTTTAGTATTCTCAGTTGAAGATGGTAAACTGCAACTTGTGATTGAGAAGGAGACAAAGGTTTCTGTTTACAATCTGAATGCATTTAATGAAAAGTTGCTTGCTGGTATCAATCAAAAGATTCAGTTATACAAATGGGGGCTCCGTGATGATGGTTCAAGAGAGTTACAGTCTGAATGTGGCCATTATGGTCATATTCTTGCACTATATGTTCAATCTCGTGGAGATTTTATTGTAGTTGGTGAGTTGATGAAAGACATCTCCTTATTGATATACAAACATGAGGAGGGATCAATTGAAGAGAGGGCACATGAAAAGAGACATTTCAAGATAATGAAGCTCAATATATTCAAATTTTGGCATTAAGCTATGTTTTTGAAATTACACAGCAGTTTCGCAGCGCGCTGCGAAACCCCTGTAGCAGCCTGTTTCAGGAGAAAAACTGTTTTAGGTAGTTAACTTCCAGGAGGTATCTAGAGCAACGGAAAGCATATTTTTGGAAATTGAAAGAGGTTTTTATTCCTAACATACTAAAATAGAAAAACCTCTTTCATTTTCTTCAAATTGATTATGAGCTGGGAGAAATGGGTGACTAAAGTTGCGCTACGAAACTGCTGTAGGTGCAATTTTTCATCTTCTGTTTTACACCTGTTTTTCAAAGACACACTCTGAGCAGCTGGAGTAGTATTTCAAAAAACAAAAAGAGGTTTTTGTTCAGCATGGATTGGTTCACAAAAACCTCCTTCAGTTTTTCCAAATACATTTTTTACGAGAAGTTATGAGCTCTGTCCCAAGACCTATTTTTCAGCCAGAACAGAGCAAGGGACAGCCTCCTAGTTTCTAGGAACAGCAAAAGGATGAGTCATCAAGGGCCAGATGGAAGGTTATGGGCTTCATCAAATTCGACTTTATGGAGTGTTAGGTGTCAAAGAATGCTTTAAATGTTTAGATAAGGTTGTTTTAGTCATAATAAGGAGTTACACTCCTAGTTGTATTAGGTCTCTAGGACTACTAGTTAGTTGTCAAATGCATTTAAAGTTTTGTTTTATGGTTAGAATAGGTGTCAAGGATGGAAAATTCGAATTCCCCTCATGATGGAGGAAGGAATCCAAGCATGTAAAGAGCTCTATATATAGCAGAACATCTGATGTACAAAGGGTTGGAAATTTCAAGAGAAACAGTGCATATTATGTTATTGCAGAACACTGTATGTTTTATGTTAATGCAGAACTTTGGCTTTACTACTCAGGATTCAGAGAGGGTTTTATGTGTTTTATTTCCTCATGGATTTCTTCATTTGCTCACTTGCAGTGGTATGAACACCTGTTACTTAGAATTCATTGATAATGCTCTAACTTCCTTCATGTGTTCATAAACTGTGTTTCCTATATGATGTCTCTGTTTTGCTAGTAGATTAAAACTCTTTATGCCCTGACTTCCATGTAAGCTGATCAGTTGTTGTACTAAAACATGCTCTGACTCCATAGCCCAATAGATGCTTGTTTATTGGAATTTCAACCATTTATACATTTTCATTTGATTTCAATCCATAGAGTTAGTCATCTTATTCATTATCCAAATCTCTAATCTTGTGAGAGAGCCCTCTCAGGTTGAGGAGGCTAAGCCTCAGCCTAAAGTAGGTTTGAAATAGTTACTTGAAGTCTTCCTGGTCTGCAGCCTTCCAGGGCTTGATTTTGAGATAACATGCTGATCCAAGGATTAATTACCTTACATTTAATAAGGTAATATTTGATAAATGATTTAATGGATTTACCTTCATATGAGTATATTAAGTTAATAATAACAATAAATACATTTAATTATCATGTTGTTAATTTAAGAAATTCTCCCACATTCACAATTCAAAAGTGTCCAAGGTTTCATCATCCATTCATGAAATTCGAATATCCCAATGTAAAACACAAAACATTTGGTGGATTCGATGGATTCAAACTTTTAACATTTCGTTGACCTTAGGTTGTAGGTTTTAACCCTGTACAGAAATTACCTGCATACGAATTTTAAAACACAGAAAATAAACAATGTGAGAGCATAACACATAAAACACATATACACAGAGATTTTTCCCTAGATCCCAAAACCGGGACTACCAGCTTGATTTTTGATTATGTTCCTTTCAATGTTACAATACATATATATACATGCCGAAGCATCCAATACCTTGGATCGAAAACCATGCACAAAACCATAGGTAGGTTCGCCCCACCTAATATAGGGTCCAAAAAAAATTTCCCAGGGGCGCTGCCCCAGACCCTGTAGAGGGGGGCTACCCTCCCCCCTCAAACCCCCTGGACAGGGGGGGCTTCCGCCCCCTTGTGACCCCCCCGCTGCGCAATTAGCACAATGAAGGGGGGCTCCTCCCCCCCTCTAACGCCCCGGTTAACTAGGGGAGATAGTCGTGGAAAGAATATAGCACAACCCAACATTCTCCCACTTGTTGTTTTCTTTCCACAGGGAGCCACAGGGGAGCTTAGTCATTTATCTAGCCCTGCAACCCCCATTGTTTCTCTACACCAAAAAAACTTCTCAGAGCTCACAGATTTTATCAATGCATCTGCAATATTCTTCAAAGTGTCCACCTTTACCAGCAACACCTTTTTTTCTTCTATCATATCCCTCACAAAGTGATATTGAACATCGATGTGCTTTGTCTTTGAATGATAAGCAGGGTTCTTTGCCAATAAAATTGCACTTTGGCTATCACAGTCTATCCTTATAGCTCCCTGTACTAACCCCATGCTTGAATACAATCTCTGCAACCAAACTGCTTCCTTGCTTGCATGAGTGGCTGCCATGTATTCTGCCTTTGTAGTTGATAATTCCACTACAGATTGTTTCTTACTCATCCAACTGACTGCACCTCCAAATAGGTTAAACACATACCCACTTGTAGATCTTCTTTGATCCAGATCTCCAGCCCAGTTTGCATCAACAAAGCCACAAATATCCAAAACTCTCTCTAATCATGGTCTTCCTTGATAGCACAAACCATAATCACTAGTACCACCCAAATACTTGAAAACTCGCTTCACTACTGTCCAATTCTCCTTCCCCAGTTTTGACATAAACCTGCTCAATACTCCCATTGCATGTGCAATGTCTGGTCTAGTACATACCATCGCATACATTAGGCTACTGACTGCACTTGCATATGGAACACGGGACATGTCCTCTTCCTCTTCTTGTGTCTTGGGACACTATTCAACAGATAACTTTACACCAACAGGAATATGAACCTTCACCGGCTTACTATCATGCATATTAAACCTCTACAATATTGTCTCGACATACTTCCTCTGGTTTAACCAAAGCTTCCTCTTTGCCTGATCTCTTTTAATTTCCATGCCCAAAATATAGTTTGTAGCACCAAGATCTTTCATGTAGAATTTGGAGGACAATTGGGTCTTCAAATCCTGGATAATTTCTTTGTCATTTCCAACCAGCAACATATCATCCACATACAAGACCAGATAAATAACACGGTCACCAATTAATTTAAAATACACACAATGATCTACTTTTCTTCCGTGAAGCCAAGTCCCTATATAAATGTATCAAATTTCTGATACCACATCCTTGGTGTTTGTTTTAACCCATAGAGAGACTTCTTTAACTTGCATACCAGTTCTTTCTTACCCTTCACCGCAAAGCCTTCTGGTTACTTCATGTAGATCTCCTCTTCTAGATCCCATGAAGAAACACTGTCTTCACATCCATCTGTTCTACCTCAAAATCAAAAGCAACAACAATAGATAAAAGTAATCTAATAGAAGCTACCTTGGCAACAAGAGAAAAAATATCACCAAAATCAATTCCCAGCACCTGGGAATAACCTTTTGCTACCAACCGAGCTTTGTATTTCTCCACCTTTCCTTCTACATTTTTCTTCTTCTTGAACAACCATTTGTTGCCAATGGGTTTCCTTCCAGCTGGAAACTCCACCAGATCCCAAGCCTCATTTTGTGCAAAGATGCCATTTCATCAACCATGGCCTCTTTCCAGAGTTTGCCATCCTCTGAATCTATTGCTTCCTTCACAGTTCTGGGATCATCATCAATAATAGATAAAGCAAAATTTGAACAGAAAGTAGATGGACTATACCTTTTTTGCTGCCTTCTTTCTCGAACTGATCTTCTGACAACCAGAGTTTGTGGCTCTTAATCTTCTGATTCCTCTTATGCTGTAGAGTTTGATTCTTCCTCCTTTAGGTCAAACTCTATCTTCTTAGGTTCCTTTGTTGGGACTTCATGTTTAATAACATTTTTCACCTCTCTGAGCACCACATCTCGGCTGTACACAACCTTCCTTGTTATTGGGTTCCAAAGCTTATAACCCTTTAAACCATCCTTATACCCAATAAAGATGCACTTTTTAGATTTACTATCCAACTTTGTTCTTTTCTCCTTTGGAACATGTACGTATGCATCACATCCAAATACCCTCAGATGTGGAAGAGAGGGTTTCTTACCAGTCCATACCTCTTGTGGAGTCTTATCCTCCAATGCTAATGAAGGTTATCTTTTGACCAGGTAACATGCTGTCTCCACCACCTTTGCCTAGAATCCCTGTCCTAACCTGACACCACTGAGCATTCTTCTTGCCCTTTCCATCAACGTATTGTTCATTATTTCTACAACTCCATTTTTCTCAGGTGTGTATGGAGTAGTCTTCTGTTGTGCTATACCACACTTCTTACATAATTCTTCAAATTCTTTGCTGCAAAACTCTCCACTGTTATCTGTCCTCAGCACCTTTATCTTCTTCTCAGTCTGGTTTTCCACCAGAGCCTTAAATTCTTTAAACCTGTCAAAGACATCAGATTTCTTCTTGAGGAAATATATCCATGTATTCCTTGAGAAGTCATCTATAAATGATACATAGTACAAAAACTTACTTAGTGATGGAACCTTCACAGGTCTAAACACATCACTGTGCACAAGCTCTAATATCTGTTTCGCCCTCTTACCACTAGAGGGGAAAACCACTCGATTCTGCTTCCCATATACACATTTTTCACAGAAATCAAAATCTAGAGAGCTATTGGTCATACCTTCTACCATACCTTTACCATGAAGTATTCGAAGGCCCTTCTCTCCAATATGTCCAAGCCTTTGATGCCATAACATGGTCTTTTCTCGAGAGATCACTAGATTTTCTGCTCCACTTTCAGGAACCACAGAAATGTTACACCCATCAATAATAGTGCTACCTTGTAGCTTATACAGAGTTCTAATCCGAATTCTCTGCATCAATACCAGTGCTCCCCAAACCATCTTGCAAGTATCTTTCTCGAACACTATTTTTACACCTGCATCATCTTGCTTGCTTAAAAAAATCAGATTTCTGGCTAATGCAGGAATATGCACATCACCCAGAAGTGTTATAATCCTTCCACCTTGCAACTTCAACTTTACTTTTCCGCGACCTACAATTCTAGCCTTCCTGTCATCCCCCAAGAAGACATCACCACCATCATATTTCTCATACTCGCAAAACCACTCTCTATGGGGAGTGAAGTGAAGGGATGCACCTGAGTCAATCAACCATGCCTCATGATCTACATGTGTGCTTGAAGAAGCCAAGTACACATCCCCACCTTCATCTGAGGTGGTTTTCACCTCTGCAGAAGGAGCATCATTAGATCCCTTTCCTTTGTCAGGAGCTTTAGATTTACAGTCCCTTTTGTAGTGCCCTTCCTTTCCGCATTTCGAGCACACTACCTTTTACAGGTTTTCCTAGAGATTTAGATCTCCCTCTAGATTTAGGTCTCCCACTCGATGACTTATTTTGTTTCTGCTCTAGGACCGTCCTCGTACAAAAAAGGCATTACCATTTTCGCTCTCCATATTTTTTTGTCTCATATCCTCTGTCAGCAAGGATGAGACTATTTCATCAAACTACGAGGCAGTTGCATTGCTACTTATTGCAATAACCAGACTATCCCACGAATTTGGTAGAGAACACAACAAACCGATGCACTTATCTTCGTCTGAAATTTTAATATCAACAGATAATAACTGACTTACCACAGTATTAAATGCGTTCAGATGCTCTGTCACCGAGTCTCCATCTTTCATCCTCATGTTATACAACTTTTTTGTAGGAACAATTTATTCACTAGAGACTTAGATTGGTACAAAGTCCCTAACTTGTCCCACAAAGCCTTAGCCGTAGCTTCCCCTGATACATTCAGCAATACTGAGTCTAAGACACACAATCGTATTGTGCTCTTTGCCTTCCGATCCAATTTCTTCCATTCTTCATCGGACACTCCCGTTGGTTTAGTACCTAGATCTATCGCAATCCACGGATCTTTATCTACCGACATATCCTCCATCTTGAGTTTCCGTAACTCAAAACTCTGACCATTAAATTTCTCAATCTTTAATTGTCCATTGCTCGCCATATTCTTTCACCACCAGAACCAATCCCGCAGATCTCCCACTGAACAGGGTTTACCATAGGCCCGAGCGAAACCCCTGAGCAAAAAAGGCATCCCCTTGAAGCTAAAACAAATCTGATACCAAATGTAGGTTTTAACCCCGTATAGAAATTACCTGCATACGAATTCTAAAACACAGAAAATAAACAATGCGATAGCATAACACATAAAACACATATACACAGAGATTTTCCCCTAGATCCCAAAACCGGGACTACTTGCTTGATTTTTCATTATGTTCCTTTTAATGTTACAATACATATATATACATGCCGAAGCATCCAATGCCATGTACCAAAAACCATCGCGCCGAAAACCATGTGCGAAAATCATGCATAAAACCATAGGTAGGTTCGCCCCACCTAATATAGGGTCCAAATTCTTTTTCCCCGGGGCGTTGCCTCGGACTCTGTAGAGGGGGGCTACCTGGGGGGGGCTGCCGCTCCCTCTGTGACCCCCCCACTACACAATCAGCATAACGAAGGGGGGGCTCTGCCCCTACTCTAACCCCCCGATTAACTAGGGGAGGTAGTCATGGAAAGAATATAACACAACCCAACATAGGTAAGCTCATCATTCATTAGTGAAATCCAAAATTTTAACAATAACCGAAAACATTTCATCTATTTCCAATGGAGTCAAACTCCTAAATTTTTGTTGACCTTGATGAGCTCATCAACCATCAGTGAAATGTAAAATTGTACCAATGTAAAACCCAATTTTTTTTTCAAATCAATGATGGAGTCAAACGCATAACTTTTTATTGACCCCCAATGAGTTCATCTACCATTGACATAATTCAAGATATAAATTTTATAAACTTTATCATGTCCATCGAACCCATGATGGTATTATCGACCATTGGAAAATTCTAACATTTTACCTAGTAGAAGCCCCATAAATTATTTGCATTAGACATTAAAGAGGATTGATTTTAAATTTATGATCAACATTCTCTATATTGAGCTCAAATGGTTGTATACTTGGTAAAATTCTTGCCTAAAATCCCCATCTCCTTTATATATGAGAAATTCAACACATGGAAGGAAATTTCTCTCCTGGAACAGGTTATTACTAAAATTGATCACATTCGCTTGAGTAAACATTTCTTCCTAACATTTACTAACTCTAAAATTGATGCATACATTGCTTGGGTTATTACTATAATTTATCACATTCACTTGAGTAAATACAATTTCTTCCTAGCATTTACTAACTCTAAAATTGATGCATACATTGCTTAATATATACATAAGAACTTATATAGTTGAGTATTCAAACCCAATTCCTAGGAAGAAGGAAACTTTGGATATTCTCCATACTCATGTAGATAAACATAATTACAAGGATTTGCTTCCCACCATAATTTATGAATTAGTTGTTAATGAGCATACTTACCATACTCATATAGAGAAACATAATTCCAAAGATTTACTGCCCACCATAATTTAAGAATTAGGTGTTAATGAGCATACTTACCAGGAGTTATTTCCCACTAAAATTTATGCATTTCGTAACACAAATTTCACTACCTCTAGTAATAACCAAGTTTTCTACCAATTTTATCATGCTTCCATTAATTATACTATCCCTTAGTATATAGTAGATATTTTAGTCATGCATTTGCATCTGTTTACTCTATCTATGCTCTTACAATTCTATAGTTTTTTGGATATTTAAGCAAGTGAAGCTTACTCCTCATACAAGCTCAATGACTAAAAAAATACCAGACCCAAATCTTACCCTTATAACTATGGAAACAAGGGATGCATTAGGTGACAAACTTGTACACCTTTAGACTAGATTTGTATGATAGTTTAACATGTGTCCCACATTGTAAATTTCAATACAAGAAAAGAACATACACTTTCCATCTCTACTTTTAGCAAAAAAATTAAGAGAATAGAAGAACAAAAATAATAAGTTTCAAAGGCAACACTTATTTGTAATTTCAAGCTAGAAATTGACTTGGGAAGGATCCTTTTCCACCCAATCGTAGGCCTAGCTACACTAGTATCTAAAATTGTCCATCCCATAGCCAAGCTATGATACCACAAGGGGAAATTATCAACACTTAGAGATTTGGCAGAGGTGAAATAAAATATCCTTCACAAAAACAAAACATCAAAGAACTCTTTTGCTTGTTGAGATTGGGGTCTCCACAAATTTCACATGTCTCTCAGCTGGCCAACATAACAATACAAAGGTGCCTTCATTGCATTATAATCTCTTGATGATTTCCTCACCCATTTCTTATTGTACTAGCCCAATATGTATCAATTTGCAACCCCCATTACTTAGCTAAGTTCTAGAGCTATCTGATGTGTAATGGACATGCAAAATTCATTTTTAGAGAGCCCAAAACACCCCGACAATGTTCCATTCCGAAATTATAACTTCTATAGGTGTATTTGAGCACCCAAAACTTAGTATAAACACTTAAAATAGTGCAACACACTTTCCACTCGAAAATGGCAGCTTTTTGCACACGAAATCATTGCTCCTATTACCTTTGTGTCTCTAATGTTTCTTCATATGTGTTGATCTCTTTTCCTGTAAGGGACAAGATTGAAACTCCTAAGGACTTATAAAAATTTCCTCTGCATTTTTATAGTGGTGGTACTCCTGTTTCAATTCACTCAAATATTCAAAACGACTCGGAGAATATAAATTTAATCATTAAACACACTCACCTGTGAGTGGACTAGGTGGCTTTTCAAAAGAAATAAGGAAAAGTAAAGAAACTAACATAAATAAATATCATACCAGTAATTCATTCCATTGTATACATCAATTCATACATTATGAAGAAAACATACTTGAAATGAATTCATAGATAGAAAGTAAGAAAATGGCGTAGATTTTCAGAGAAATCTAAAATGATTTCATTTAGTCAAAGGTCATAAAGATTGATAGGAAAACATTCATGGAATTTCATTGCTCATTTAAAAGTCTATAAACCACAAATGATATTCCCTCTTGGAAATAGTTCTATGTGAGAGTTAAAATTAATATTACAAACTTTAAGTTTTGAATAGAGTAAGTGCTTAGAGCACTTAACAAAATCCTGGTACTTAAACATAAAAGTAAAGGAAATCGCCCCTTGTGGACTGGGATTGGGCTATTATGGACCAATTAGTAAGTGGTAACTTGGAAGAAGAATAGATACAATAGTCAGGGATTGAGTTTATAAATATATAAGACAATTCAAAAAGTAGGATGATCAAAGACTAGGAAGAAGGGAAGGGAAGTTCTTTAAATAGAATAGAGAACACTCACAAAATTGCAAAAATATTGACTAGTGGAATGAATCCTCTCTCTATGATTCTCTTACAACATCATTTTTTAGAGTATAAGTTGGCCTAGTGTGCCTATTAATCAAAACATTGAAGTAATTATTCTCGATTAATAATTCCTTTTAAAGATTCCCTTAGACATTCTTCTATGCACTCCTTCATTAGTGAGACGATTATATCTTGCTCGTCTCTTAGTGAAAATACTTCTTTTTCTATTTCTTTGGAATTTGATTGTAGTTATTCAACAAACGATTGTTGGTGTTCGTTTTCAATAATGAATGTAACCAAACATTTCTTGATCTCATCCTCTGGAAAATCAGTCATTCTAATTTGTTGCCTCATGATGTTCTGATAACATTCAACTCTTATTGCAACACGTGTATTGGAATCATCATAGAATCTCTAATAATAATGGGTCCTTGTAATTCATCATCAACGTTTATAGCCTTGAAGAAATTATTACTCCTATGGTTTTCAATATTTACATGTCTAAAAATAATATATTGTAGAACTTTATCCTCGCATGCCATACAATATTGATTTCTTGATCCACTTCCTTAAGAGTCAAGGAAGGCATTACATTTAGGAAATTTGAGTTGCTTATTTGATTTTGGTAACTCAAGCATTTTTCTCAAAACCTTAGGGGTTAACAGAATTGAGTGCTTTCCTTGTGAAGATACTTTGATACCCTAGTGTTGGAGTGAAACCGGTGGGCACACCAATGAACAATTTATTTAGAATAAACACCTCTGGAACATTGCCAACATTAGCAATCCCTTTACTCCAAATTATATTATTCAATTTCTCCTCAAGACTCAAGTTGAAATACAATTAATAATTTATAGACCAATGGGAGTTATTGTTTTATTACAAAACTGAATTAGTTGTATCTCCATAATGGGAAAAAAACATAACTGTAAAGTAGCTGCAAAAGTTGAAAAGAAGACTATAAAGGAGATGCCAAGCACATTCAAAGAAACTCTTATTTTGGCTCCTAGGCTCTTAATGTTGAAGTTTTTCTCTACTGGGTTTTTGCTAAAGGCATTTTTTCCATTCAAAGAATTTTGTGAATTAGCCTGCTTGACTTTCCCTTTCATCTTTTCTTCTCATATTTATTTCCAATAAGTTTTTCCATGTATGCTTAGCAAGTGGATTAATCCAGGTCTGATTATGTTTGAATTATTCTTCTGAAAACTTTCATGACATTTTAGGACTAGGGAACAAATCCCTTGTCTGTAAAAAGTGAATGCAATTTAATTATGATTTATCCAAGTCTTAGACTTTGTTGAACTTGTCATATTAGGATTTGACTACTAAATTTTCCCACAAAGAACTATTCAAGTGTCATCTTACAATTGTGAATTTATGTGGTGATCTATCAATGGATTTTCATGTACATGATGCTTTGCAACCTCATTTGATATTCCAAATTGCGTCCCGCCAGTAAAAAAGTTCTTATAAGTTGATTCGTCCACTTTTTCCACTCTAAAGGCATCAAGATGGAAGACAAAAAACATAATGATCCTTAGATTGGCTGAATTTGTTGACTGACTGTATACCTCAAACATTCCTCTCAGTCATAGATTGCACTGCTCTAGTTCTCTCAATAGCCGATCACTCCCAAACTTCGTTTTACTTTGAGAATTGGGATTAAGATTAAAACATGAGCCATGAATAACAATTTCTAACATACTTTGGGCATTGACATAACATGCACCTACAACCCTCTTTGCACCCATAACACAAGAAGACATGAATACAACTTCTAGGAAAAAGTGTTAACAATAATAACTTTGAGATGCCAGTGATAGAAGGCTATCCACATTGCTGGAAAATACTTCATCGAATAGAAAATACCCAAGTTATGTTCCATATATATATATATATATATATATAAGACAACAATCTTTTTAAGTTCTTTGATGACCTATCCATTTTATTTCTCTTTCATCTTGTAAAGTCATAGCTAATTATTGATTCACATTGTTTTAAAAGGAAGGAAAAACATTTACTGAAAGCAGAGCCAATAGATAAAAATTCTCCGCACTCATATTTATTTATATCTATTCTTCATGCGCTTAAAAATAATTTTTTTTATATGAGAGATTTCTTGGGGTTTGCTGTTTAATGCTCACCCATTGCATCCATTTAATACCATTATAAAAATCTTCCACATATCAAAAGAGGAGTAACACCACTCCTTTATAAAAATGAGGAGAGTCTTTCCTATTCCCATAATATTTTATCTCAATGTTGGTCATTTTCCCTTGACAAGAAAAGAGATCAATGTTTTTGGCTACCATACTAGGGAGAGTTTCATTTCAAGAAGTTTTACACTTTCTTTTAAGGATTAGATGCTATTGAGAAAATGAAATTTGTTTGGTTCAAGTTATACTAGATGAAGATGAAAGGGTCTTCTATTAGTAGTCTTTACGATTTCGTATTTGGAGTTTCAAGCACAAGTAAACTATTGTAATTTAAGGCTCTCAATCATGGTTAGAGCAAGAAGAAGAGTTGGTTATATACATGGCTCTATTGGAAGTTTACTTATACTCGAGGGCTACCCTTCTCTCCAAGTAAGTCAGGGTAGGAAGATTTTATTTTCTCACATATATAATTTTTTTTATTTCAATATAGTTTGTCTAATAAGAAATTGTTGGATCGAGATAATGGTTTGGGGTGACTCCATAACCGAATGGAGAATACAATTGTCAAATTATAGTGTTTTCAATAACCCACAAGGGGTCACTATATCGTCGTTGGGGTCAGTTGCTCATGTGTTTTGTGTCACACATCAAATAAAGTAAATATGAAACAACAAAATTTTAATTAGTTTTAATGTTGCAAACATTATTCACATGAGGCCAACAAGGATGGTTTCTCTTTTGAAAAGATAACAGAAAAGAAACAAGACCATACTAAAGGAAATTTTTCATGTTCATATTCTCATTGGATTCCCTATATCTTAGTTTCATCCAACATTTTACAAAATCAATAACAAAGGTCACATGCCAAAGATACTATTATTTTCCCCACATATTTTCTTTACCTTTTTTTAATCATTATTTCTATTATTTATGTCATTTATCTATTTTACATTTTCACAACTAAGTATTATTTTAATGAGGAATTCCCTTACCTCCTCCTCTCTTTTTACTTAGTCATTTAAGTGAATGTTTTCCATAGTCATTTTCCAAGTGTGTGGAACATTATGCCACTTATATTCCTCCACACATGGCATCCTTTCGCACATCCTATTCCTCCACACATTACTTCTTCTATGCAAACTTCACACCCCATGTTTTATTACTTATTCAATTTTTAACCTTATTTACTTTTACTTCTTAATACTTAGCTTATTTTCCAAATACTTTTACTTCTTCACAGTAGCTTGTTTTCCAAATTTCCACATCTCACCTTCGCATTATTAATATTTCACATATCATTTTTATCCTAAGTTTTTTTGGTATATCTCCTTTGACACATGGCACCCAATTAGACATATCTCGAGGTGAGACTTGGAAGGTATTAGTTGGACACATAAGACTAGGCAATGACTTAACACGATGACTGGCAGTGAGGCGGCCATAACAAACAACTACATTATGTGTAAGTTATGCAAGTTTCCATGTCTCTTTCTAATTCATATAAAAATAATATAAGGAGTCCATTTATTTATAAATAATTACATATGCCCTCCTATAATGCATTTAGGATGAGTAAGGTGGATTTATAAGTCAAAAGATCAAGATTCATGTGGAGTAGATCAACAATTGTTGAGTCATTTTGTGTAGATCAATGATGGAAGAGTCACAAACTTTCAGAGGCCATAACTTGAATTCTCGATGTTTAATTCGGGAGAATGAGAGCTCATTGGGAAGATAGAAGAATGAATAACATATTGAGAGTGGTTTCCATGGCTAAAATTAAAGGATCATTCCCAAAAAATTAAAACACAATCGCAACTATCCCAAGCTTGGGAATGGTTTATTTTTTGAAAAATGATTCATTAAAAGGAATATCCAAACCTCTAAAGTGCAACTAGTTGGAAGTTGATTATGTAATTTTATATTTACCAAAGGAATTTTACTTTTTACACAATTGGGTAGAAAATATATATCCCTACAAAATTTGTGAAATATGAAAAGAAGGCTATGAAGGAGATGCCAAGCACATTCAAAACAACTCCTATTTTAGCTCTCGAGCTTTTAATGTTGGATTTTTTCTCGGTTGGGGTTTTTTTTGAATGCAGATTTTGCTTTTCAAATAATTTTATGAATTAGCCTATTTGAAGTTCCCTTTCATCTTTTCTTCTCGTATTTATTTCCAATAGATTTATCCATTTATGCTCAGAAACTAGATTAATCCATGTCTCATTATGTTTTCTCTATTATTTTGAAAACGTTCATGATATTTAAGGTCTAGGGGGACAAAATCCATAACTTGTAAAAAGAAAATGCAGTTTAATTACGATTTATCCAAGTCTCAAACATTCTTAAACTTATCATATCAGGATTTGAATGCTAAATTTTCCCACAAAGAACTATTCAAAAGTCATCTTGCATTTGTGAATTTATGTGTTGATGTATTAATGGATTATTGTGCACATGATGCTTTATAACCTCGTTTGATATTAACACAACAATATTTTAAAGTTCTTTGATGACTCGTCCATTTTATTTCTCTTTCAGCTTGCCATGTCACAACTAATTCTACATTCACATTATTTTAAAAGGAAGGCAAAATATTTGTTGAAAGCAAACCCAATGGATACAAGTTATTTACATTCATATTTATTTATTGAAGCGAACAAAGTTCCTTCTTTAGATTAATTACTCGAGAAGACTTGGAATATAAAAATATCCATGAGGATACAAATATTATATATTAAAAATGTATGAATAAGAATTGATTTTACAATGAGAACGAGAGGCTTGCTTATATACCAAGCATGTGTCTCTTCATGGAGAGTCATGTCTCATTTAGACATGACTCTTCAACCTAATTACTAATTAACTAATAATTATTTATGGTTATTATCATTTACATTATTTTACATTATTTCTTATATATTTATTCATAACATTGCCTTCCTCCTCAGAAAGCTTTGTCATCAAAGCTTGTTAATGAAAAAGGCTTGATCTCTTTTTCAGCCTCGAATGTCTTTTTGTCTCGGAATTGTCATCTTTGTCGATACATGTTGATATGATCTTCTAAGTGACAAACAAAATTGTCGCACTGAGAAGGGATCAGACCATCCTAGATTAATCTTCTGTGTAATATTATGATCACTGGAATTTTGTAACGATTTGTCATCATAGGACTGGATTGAGGTTACATCACTATTCATTGGAACATCATTTTGTTGTTTTGGTTATGAATGGTACATATACATAGCTTGATTGATTTGTCTACTCTCGTGATTCAGATGTCGATATGCAACTTTTTTGGTTTGAATTTCCCTTATTGGGCATGTGGAAATTTTTAGATTTTCTTCATGTGAAGATGTTGTTGAGTTGGTTATGGAACATTCACTTGGGATGTTCATTGTCAGAATTGCAACATCTAAGTGTGTCGTTTCTTCAACTGACTTGTCTTCTTGAGTTGTCATATTCGCTGGATCGGTATTCGTGTCCTTATTTTCAACTTGAACTGTTGCGACTGGAGATTTCAGCACTTCTTCTTGAGTGAATTGTTCTAACTTGTCTTTTAATGCTTTTTTATCATCCTTAAGTTTCTTAATTTGAATGAGTAGACTTTGATTATGGTTTCTCAGACATAAAAGTTCTTTGATTTCTGATTTATCAACCTTATTTTTAGGGTTTTGAATTTTAAACTTTTCATCTTTTACATCTCTGATTTGTTCTAATAAATTTTTATTAAGGTTCTTTAAACACAAGGTTTCCTTTTCTTGTTCTGATAAGTGCTTCTTGAGTTCTTTCTTTGTGACCTTAGTCTTCTTCACTTGTGCCAGTAATTTTTCGACGTGGTCCTTGAGACGAGAAATTTCTTCGTCTTTTTCCATTATTCCTTTGTAATGCATATCCACAAGATTTTTATGTTTGTGTTCTAATGCTTTCTTGTTTTGTTGAAGTTTGGCTATTTTTCCATTCTCTTGATCTTTTAGCTGCACTTTCTCGGTACACTGGATTACATCGTTTTGTAGGAGTGATGATGGACGTTCAACTTGAAATATGAATTCCACTTTCTTTCTCTTCTCATTAAAATCAATGTTGAGCTAATTTGTGGACCTAAATTAACACAATTATTTCTTATCAATCCGGGTTGTTTATGCTTTGAGGCAAGTTCACTATATGTGAAGATCAGATGCAATCAAACCTTGAAAGATAAGTTATTCAAAAGCTAAAAGTAATACATTCTATAACTCTAATTCAATCAGCTTAAAAAGAGGAAGAACATTGAAATGGTTCTTGACTCAAGAAGTCCACCTTCACCTCAATTATCACTTAATGAATCAGAGATTGAAACCAAAAGCTTAAGATGGATAAATTATTAATGAAAAAATATCTTAACTTAAGAGACACATAAGGTATTCCATCATAATCCATTCATCTCAATATCAAAATCTCAATAAGAAACTACTTGCATGCAAACAAAAGAAACTAGTTTTGATTCATCATTTTAGCAGAAGGGATGCCCAACTTGAACACCTGTTTTTCCAACTCAATAAAGTGATGAATAAGCTATTAACTAATGAAATCAATCAATATGCATAAACCATAAAGCAATCTGAAATAAAGCTTTGAAAAACTAGTGCTACAACAACCAGATTACAAGGAAATAAAACTAGTTAACAAGGAAGTGTACTTAGCTTGGAATGGGGGCCCTCCACCCTTGCCTTGCACACTTGAGAGATGATATCAGAAGCTTAAATTCAGTCACACATCCATAGCATTGAACAGCAAAATAATAATAACACAAGTCTTCAAATTAACTCCTCAATCCAAAGATGTCACAGCATAAAAGTATATCATAAGTCAATACATAAGCCATCAAAGTTTTGCTTTAAATAAGAAGTCTCATGAACAAACTGATCTATATTCACTCAAACAAACCCATCTACTCTCATCCACCTATCTAAGTCGAATTCATTACTCCCATCCCAAGAAAGATGACCAATCCTATAAAATCTCAAAACTGCGCTATTTCTATGGGATCCCTGAATGACTAGTCATGGTTGACTAGCACCAAATGGGCCTAATAAAGCTTGTTCTGTTCGAAATAAGCATTGCTGGCTTAGTCCTAGTTCCCAAGCTATTCATCCATGCATTCCATTCGTGCCCAAGTGTCCTGCAACCATATCAACCATAGAGCTATTACGGGAATTTCTGAATCTGCCAATTTTGCACTAAAAAACCAAATTTTCATAAAAACTTTAGAAATTGAAAAATTAAAATTAAATATCTGAATGGATATCAAATATACATCAAAATGGGATAAATGAAGGGAAAATAGATGGAAAATAGATGGATAAGTAAGTTTCTTTGAGCAAAAATAAGACCAAAACTAAGGCCCAACATCTCTCCCTTGCTTATCATCAAGCATGTCCCCATGCTTGCTTGCTCCTCTTTGACCTTCTTCTCTCTGTAGTAGATGCTGTAGCTGTAGATGCTTCCTGTTGTGCTGCCCTGACCAAACAATCCAGATCTGTGTCATGTCTCTTCCTAAACAAAGCTGCTTTGACCTTTTGTTTTTCATACTTTGCTTGCCACATGTTCTTTTCCTTTATCCATTTAAATGCTTGCTTAGAAAGTAGATCATTTTTCCTTTTCAGTCTCCCCAATTCTTCATTTAATTTTTCATTTGCCTTAACCAATTTAGCATTATCTTTCTTATTTTCCTTGTTTTCCTCTTTTAATTGTTTCTCCAAGATTTTGCTAATTTCCAATTGGTTAGTTAAGTCCCTGATTCTTCCCAAATTGATTTCTCTCTCAAAATCTTGTGTTGTTTTCATTAGTGATGCTGCTGCTGCATCATCATATGAAGAATCCTTCTCAAATACCTCTTGTGCAATATCATTTTCTTCTTGTTGTCTTGGGGAATATGTTTCTACTTCCTTGTCTAAATCAATGGGACTTTTATTCCTAAATCTTCTAGGAATAGACATAACAGACGTTTCATTTTCTTGCATGGCCATGTTATTTTGTTGTTTGGCTCTTGTTCTGGGATACAAGGGTGAGTTCATTAATCCTCTGTTTTCCTGTTCTGTTTTTATCCTGTACCTCATTGACCTGTTCAATGAATTGATTTTTAGACATGAACTCTCGCCACACTATGCCTTGTGACCTCACCTGATACTCAACTAAGATTTTGATTAATCCTTGGTGGTAAATCTGTCCTGCTTTAGGCCTGTGTTCATGTTTGATTGTTTCAATCATTCTCAAAAGGCTCCTATATAGGAAATAAGGCAAGTTAATCCTATCCTCCCCTTTAATATGCTGCAGAAGTCTGACATGATACAAGTGGGCAACGCTATATCCTCTATCACAAGTCAAAAAATTTTGGATGACCAAAACCAACTCACCCCATGGTTCATTAAACCATTCCCTGGGTATGCCTTTTGTTCTATCAAATGTCCCTTTCCGGTTCTTCTCAAGAAAGAAAGTCCAAGCTTTCTCCTTGAAGTGCAGGCTTTTGTAATACTTCTCACCTATCATGGGTAGATCTAGCTTGGGAAAGATATTCCCGGGTTACAGGAATAATGACATCTCCTACCCGTGTCTGGTCTTGACTGAAATTGCTTATAAAGTCCCTAGTTATTTGTTCAAAGTGGCCATCAAATTTTTGTAAGAAACTTATCATCCCTCCTTGGTAAAGTTTTTCTATAGTTTCCTTCCCCCAGCTTTCTATCTGAAATTTTGGCTCTACTCTGACTGACATTGCTTCTGTAAACCAGTGAATGAATTCCTCTGCTGTTACTAATTTCATCTTGACAATAAAAATATAACTATTTGTTTGTTTTCAAAATGAAATTTTGAAAGCAAAGAAGCTTACCTTCCTCCTCTCAATCAACTTAATTCTGACTTTCTTAACCTCTGTTTGACTCTGCTCTCTGCAACAACACTGTTTTAGTTCCCTGTTCAATGCAAACAAACACCTGTATACCCCTGTCAATATGCTACTCTCTGTTTTTGAAAACAAAAATACATATACAAACAATGTCCATGTATGCTCATCGCCTTATTTCGTTGCCAAAATTCAAACCATTGTTTTACTGTGTATGTTCAACCAAGAAAACTGAGTGGTTCGCATGCATATGGCTCTTGGCCTCATCAAAAAAATTTCAAAATGCTCTCGGCCTAATCAAAAACATTTGAAAAAAATGCTTTTGACTGATCACAAAATTTTGGAAAATATGCTTGCGGCCTTATCTTAAAAAAACAATTACAAAAATGCGCTTTGTTATCTCATAAATATTTGCAAGAAGGCTCTCGGCCTCAGCATCAAAGGTTAAGGACTATACACATACTCTCGGCCTCAAAAACATGGGTGATAAAACAAAAAAACGCAACGCATTTAGTTCTAAATGGCTCGGCAATCAAACTTCGTTTGGTAACCCAAAAAAAATTCACATGGCATTATTCATTCAATCCTCAGGCATTTCAATCCCCTGTTTCGGTGCAAACGAAAGCAACAGTGCGCAGCAAGTGTTACAGACGCATGTCGTTTCATGCATATGGTATAGCAGTTTGACTGTTTGTTTGAAGTTTAAAACGACGCGCAACAGAACAGGGTGTGGCAACAAACAAAGCGCAATGCGCATTCTACAACACTCAATTTAATCACCACTCACCGCCATACAACATAACATGCCATAACAGTTAAGTTTCGTGCCTCCTCTGTTCGTAGATTTCATTGTTAACACGGCACGCCATAAAAACTCCTCATAACAATGCCAAATCCTAACGTGTTAACCATGCAATGCATTCTCATTTAAGTGAAGCGTGATTCACTAGCAGTTCATACCAAGATTCACGCAGCGAATCAACGGATTTGAGGCTATGGTTTCGGCTTACCTGTTATCAATGAGCGCTTTGAGGAATATCCGGCACTCCAAATCCTTGTTCAACTGTGCAATTGACTGGTGGCAAGGGCAGAGCAATCGTAACCATTAATAACAGATAGTTCATAACCTTGACTTCACTGTGTGCCGAGCTTAAACAACTAGTGCCTTACCTGATTGAATCCCGAAAATCTGTTATCTCTGAACATTAAACCTGGGACGATTTCCTTCTTTAAATTCGCCCAAACTCACTTCACCCTTCTTTTCACTAGGCTGCAGCTTCAAACACCATTTCTCTGAGCTATTCGGCAATGAGGATTATGGTTTAAACAGCGCAAGAGCTCAGTCGGTTCATGACCGTTTCAGGGCTGTACTGCGCTTCTTATTCATTGGTGTTTACAATGCGTGGTTTACATGGCCGTCCTGTTTGACCAGTCGCCTGACTGTGTCATGAGGATGGCCAAATCATCGTTTCATACGCATGACCCTTGCGCAGTATAATGTCCAATGACAACTGGTTGCCATGCCACCGTGTTGAGCTCGTACCTGTGTGCTGGCCGGTTGTCGTTTGGGGTTAACGTTTTATTCATTGCTATTGTTTTACCATCATGTCCACCGTCGTGTGCTTGCAATGATATTCAAACATTGCTTGTCTTGCAATGATTTGTATGCAATGACATTTCAACACCACACCCCGCCGCAATGTTGATATACACAGTCTTTGCATGCGGCCGTCCACCATATATCATACCATATCGTATGCGTTGTTTTATGAGCCTTCACTTATAACTATATTATATACCATATGTTGTGCACCATTGTTTTATATACCTTATACCTTATATCATATGCGCGTTGGGTGATATAGATGACTTTAGCGCATTCACATTTTTTGAACTATGGTATATGTTGGTATGATATATAATAACTTTTGATTTCCATATAGCGCATGGGGTTTGTTTGACTTGTATAACATAGCTTTATAATTTTAAAATGACCATTTGGGTCATATTTAAAATTATCACCACCACTAATGCTTTGAGTTGTATGTGCAGGTTGAAAGTTGTCCCAGTTTGGTCTTTCTAAGCTCTTAAAGAAAAATACTTAGGAGTAATAGGGTTAATGAAAATAGGGAATATGTATGGAAATTAAAGGGAATAGGGTTATGATGTATAAGGGTTATAGGAATATAGGATATGAATGATAATGAATATCCTCAGGTACTAATTTCAACTTAACAAAAACTAAAAATTTCTAAGAAAAATTTGAATTTTTAAAGCACAAAATGACTATACATATACTCCCCTGGATGATGGCTGTACAAGTGAGATGAAATCAATTGATCAGATGTTGTAGATGGATCAAAATGTAAACTTTATTGCTGCTCCTTGTTCTTCATGTTTTGGTTCTTGAATTGTTAGTCAGGTCCCTCTGTAATGATTCTTTGTTTCAGGTCCCTTTGCACTGCTTACAAAATATGCACATGTTGTTTTGACATTGGCAGGTCTTTCAGGTCCCTCGGCAATGATTTGTTATGTCAGGTCCCTCTGTTGACAATACAAGTTCCTTCTATACTTTAGCTTTCCAGCTAAAGAGCTGATGCAAGTCTCCCCCTTGTTGAAGATATGACTTGTCCTCAAGTCATTTGGTGGTGGAGAGTGCCTTCATTAAAAGTATCTGTGAACAGTAGAACAAGTATAAGGAATTCATAGAGTCCAAGTTGCCCTGGTTTTCCCCTATGAATTCGTGCTTGCGAAGTGCCAGTTGCCTGGTTTTCACTTGCAAACAAATTATTTGTTTTTTTATGTTATTTTTGTTGTTGTTGTTGTTGTTGTTTTTTTTTTTTTTTTTTTTTTATTGTTTTATTCAACTACTAGACTGGAAGATGGCTGATCCTGTGCCATGAGTTCTAGTTCTGTATCTTCGATCAGTTGTTTCATAAATGCTTCTTTACTGATAGGCCTATTGTAAACTTTGAGCCTATGTCCATTCACTATAAATGAGGTGGAGTCCTGGTCGATTGTCCTGATCTTGACTGCTCCATTGTCAAAGATTTCGTCAATTTCATATGGGCCTAGCCAGTTTGTTGTGAACTTTGCTTTGAAGTCTTTGAATTTGGAGTCAAAAAGCAATGCCTAGTCTCCCTTGCGAAATGTCTTTGTTTTGATATATCTGTCGTGCCACTTCATTCTTTGTTGTTGCACCAGTGTAGTATGTTCCATGGCTTGTTGACGATGCTCATCCAACTGATTATGTTCCATGATACGCTGCTGTTGTGCTTCTGTCAAGTCTAGTCCTAGTTCAGCTGCTAGTCTGTATGTATGTATCTGAAACTCTATAGGCAGTAGGGCCTCTTTCCCATATACTAACTGGTATGGACTGAAACCAGTTGTAGTTTTCCATGTGATTCTGTAGGCCCATAGTGCATCTTTTAATTTTTCAGACCAATCTTTTCTGTTCATCTGTACTGTTTTTGTCATGATATTTTCTAGGACTTTATTTGTTGATTCAACCTGCCCATTTGCTTGAGGATGATATGGTGTAGATTTCCTGTGTTTGATCTTGTATTTCTCCGTTAGATCTCGTACCAGCTTTGATGTAAACTGTGTGCCTTGATCTGTTACAATTTGTCTAGGTACTCCATATCTGACAAAGATTTCTTCAAAAAGAAAGGTGACCACTATATCTTCTGTTGCTCTGTTTACTGCTTTAGCCTCTGCCCATTTGGTTACATAGTCTGTACATACTAAGATGTACCTCTTTCCATTTGATGGTGGATTGATAGGTCCAACAAAGTCAAGTGCCCATTGCTCAAATGGTTCTATGAGGACCTGTGGCTTCAGCGGCATCTCATTTGTTGTGATTGGTCGCCCTATTCTCTGGCAGCTGTCACATTGCTTGACATATTTCTTAGAATCTCTGAAGATGGATGGCCAGTAATAGCCCAGTTGCAGCACCTTATATGTTGTTCGTTTATCTGCAAAATGGCCACCACATGGTTCATCGTGACATGCTCTTAGAATGTCTAATATTTCGTCTTCTCGCACACATTTTCTAATTATCAAGTCTGAACCAGTATAAAATAAATCACCATTTACCCAACTATACCTAGAGCTTGCTCTAACAATTTTGTATTTTTGCTTTTTAGTGAATTGAGCTGGAAACTTTCCAGAAGATAAATAGTTTGCAATGTCTGCAAACCATGGTGTTTTTACTGTGATGGCAAACAAGTGTTCATCTGGAAATTTATCTGCAACCGGATTTGGGTTGTTGGGTGAGTGTATGTGGGACAAAAAGTTAGCCACTTGATTTTCTTTGCCTGGCCGGTCTTGTATTGTGATATTAAATTCTTGCAATAACAGTAACCATCTTGTTATTCGTCCATTGGTGATGGGTTTATTCATCAAGTATTTGATTGCTGAATGATCTGTATGAATGAAAACTTGATATCCTGTTATATAGTGCCGGAATTTGTTTACTGCATGTATAACGGCTAACATTTCTTTCTCTGTGACTGTGTAGTTCATTTCTGCAGGTGTTAGATTCTTGCTTATAAAGTATATTGCATAAGTGAACAAGTTCTCTTTCTGTCCAAGAGAGGCACCTATCGCGGTATCGGATGCATCAGTTGATATATGAAATGGCAAAGACCAGTTTGGCCCACGAAGAATGGGTGCAACTGACAATTTCTCTTTCAGAATTTGAAATGCATTTTGACAATCATTTGTCCAGTGAAATTCAATATCTTTTGCTAATAGTTTGAACAGAGGTTGGGCTATTTTACTAAAGTTTTCAATGAATCGTCTATAATAGCCTGCATAGCCTAAGAAGCTTCTTACCTCTTTCTGTGTTGTAGGAGGCATTAAGTTTACTAGGACTTGGATTTTTGCTGGATCCACCTTAATTCCTGAAGCAGAAATATGGTGTCCCAGAACTATTCCTTCTGTCAACATCATATAGCATTTCTCATTGCTTAATGACAAATTTGTTTCAATGCATTGTTTCAAAACATTCTCAAGGTTGTTTAAGCAATCATTATATGTGTTTCCGTAAACTGTGAAGTCATCCATATAGACCTCTACACATTCATGAATTAGATCAACAAATATTGCAAGCACTGCTCGTTGGAAAGTTGCAGGTGCATTGCATAGACCAAATGGCAAAACATTATATGCATAGGTTCCCCGTGGGCAAGTGAATGTTGTCTTGTCTTGGTCTTCTGTTGCTATTCTTATCTGGTTGTATCCGCTAAACCCATCTAAGAAGGAGAAAAATTTCTTTCCAGCTAATGGGTCTAACACTTGATCAATGAATGGTAGAGGAAAATGATCTTTTAGTGTAGCTTTGTTTAGTTCCCGATAGTCCACACATACCCTCCACTTTCCATTTTTCTTTGGTACATTAACCAGTGGAGAAACCCATTGACTATCTGAAATAGGATAGATGAATCCAACTTTTAACAATTTTTGCAGTTCTTCTTTCACTATTTCCTTCATCATGGGATTCATTAGTCTTTGAGGTTGTCTTACAGGTTTAAGTTGATCATCTGTATAGATGTGGTGGATACATGTGCTAGGATGGATTCCTTGCATGTCAGTATAATCCCAGGCAAAAGCTTTTGAATATTTCTGTAATAATGCAATTACCTCTTGCTCTTGTGCTGATTGCAATTCGTTTCCAATGTTTAGATGTTTTCCAGGATATACCTCAATTGTTTTTATTGTTGGATTGGAGATTGTGTTTACAGGAAAGATGTCTATAAAAGATTTCCGCAGAGTTTGAATAGTACAAGTTTCCTGAAAGCATTGATTCAAAAGGTTACTTGCAGCTTCATATTGAACTTTTCTAAGCTGCTCTGAAATACTTGGTTCTGAAATGAAAAGATCCATTAAGTCTTCATTCTCTTCTTCTTCTCTAAAATCAAAGAATTGATTTATACTTAAAACTGATTTAGTTTGCTGTTTTTCTTGAGTTTCAAGTACTGATTCTAAAGAAGTTGATTGTGCAGGTGAATAAAGAGTTATGTGTTTCCTTTCATCTCCATGTGAAATAATCATGCTTCCTGATCTGCATCCTGTGAAGGCATCAGCGGTAGCTAACCATGGTCGGCCTAAGATTAGGGGATGTCCTCCCAAGTTTGACTTTGGTTGCAAGATAATGAAGTCAACAGGATACTCCCATGAATCCAAAGAGACTATGATATATTCTAATATTCCTTCAGGAACAACTTTAGATATATCTGCTAGTTCCAAGATTGTAGAAGTTGATCTAATGTTGTTTAAATGCAAGGTTTTCATTGTCTCCATTGTCATTACATTTATAGCTGCTCCCAAGTCTATTAATGTGTTTGGTACTGAGAAATTATTTATTGATATAGTAACCATAGGGATACCAGGATCAATATATTTCTCTACTATGGTTTGTGTAGACATGAGGCTTGCTAATTTACCAATGACTTGGATTGTAGTAGGATCCTTTTTCTTTTTCTCTGATTTCCTAATGCACAATTCCTTTATTGTTTTAGCATATATTGGTATTTCTTTAATTGCCTTTAACAAAGGAATTTTTACATAAGCATTTTTTAACTCATCTAAGATATCAAATTCAGGAAGGGTTGTTTTGTTTTGTTGTTCCACTAACCTTTCACGATAAGGTGGTGTTTGTGTTGTAATATTTGTTCCTTTCTGAATTTGTATCTCAGTTTGTGATGTTTCAGGTGATTCTCCTTGTTCAGTTGGTTCTTCTATGATTGGAGGAGAATCCTTTTTAAGCACTTTTCTAGACCTTAGATGGACATCATTAAGAGGAAGAATCGAATATGTAGGAAAACATGCTGCTTCCTCTACAGTGTATGCAGATTTGTCCACCTTATTATTTGGATTTGCCATTGGTTGGGCTGGTAATTGAGTTGGTCTGGGTTGATTTGTGGGTAGCTGTAACTGTTGTGGTTGGGTCAACAACGATGGTGGATTCTGCTGTGGAAATGGAATGGATTACGGATATGCAAAATGCTGTTGTTGGAAGGGTATGGATTGTGGATATTGTGGATATGCAAATGGTTGTTGGTATTGTTGCTGGTATTGTTGTTGATACTGTTGAGGTGGCTGGTTTCCATAACCATATCCTCTCCAACCTTGTACAGGTTGTTGTGAATATTGTTGTGGAGGCCAAGCTTGCCATGGCATTGGAGGGGTCCAAGGATTTTGAGGTGGATAGGGATAATTTTGTTGAGGGAATTGCTGCTGATTTTGTTGAGGCATCCTAGGTTGCCATGGTCTTCGTGGTGCTACATAATAGAAACCTTCTATCCCTGGCACTTCTTCCATTGAGTTCATTTGTAATTCTTTCAATCTTAAACAATTTTCTGTGGAATGATTTTCTGTACAAAGACCACAAACCTGAATACTATCCAAAGGACATTCTCTCAAGGGATGTTTCTTTCTACATTTGGAACAAAAGATTGCTAGAGCTTGTTCTTGTTCTTCTTTCTTCTTGTTTGCCTTTAGCACATCTACTTGTGTCCCTAATGTACTCAAGAGATCTGTTTTGAAATTTTCCAATAAGCTTCCTATTTCAGCTCTTGTTATCCCTCCTGCAGCTGACTTTGCTGCTTTTGAACTTGCTTCCCTTCTTCCGGTTTTTGATCTTCCTCTAGAATATTTTTGACATAACTCAACAATTTCATCAAATGGTAGGTTTGAAATGTCTCCTTTACCCATCACATTCAAAATGTCAAGGTATTCATCCCTTACACCCTTGAGAAAGATTGTTCGAACGGTTTCTTGATTTAGAGAGTGTTGTTTAGATTTCTGTAGATTATATGCAAATCTTTCCAAATATTCTTCTAAACTTTCATCTTCTTGTTGTGTCATTCTGAAAACATCTTCCTTTGTGTTAGTGTCAGTCTTTCCAGCCTTCCTCCAGTGATCAAATGTGCTCTTACAAAGTGGTCTCAGAGTGTCAAGGTCAAATTTTGTCATTTCAGCGAGTCTTCAAGCAAAATTTGGTCACTAGGCATTAGGTCTAGGGTTTGTTTTCACTCTTTTCAAAGTTGTCCAAATGGCAGTCTATGTCACTATTCAGCTGAGCCTATCATCATTCAGAGGGTTGTCATTATCATGTCAAGTTCCATAGGGTCATCCTACAGCTTATTCATGCTTCAGTTGTGCCTAGGCAAGTTCATTTCCCTCTCCTAGGGTTTTGAAGGCAATTTCTCTTGGAAGGCCAAATCATCGGCAAAACTCATATCCTGATGTTCATACACCTTCCCCTATCCTTAAAGTACCTTATCAAACACTTCCCAACACTCAGATCCCCCAAATTCCTCATTTTTGCACAAACCCTAGTTTCTAGTTACAACCTGGCAATTTTCTAGGTTGGGCCTGTGTTTTGCCCTTTTGGACCCCTTCCCCTCACTCAATCTCTGAGATTCCAGTTCCCCTACTTCCTAACATCCCTACCTACTCCCCAAAATTTCCCCAAGAATTTAGAAGCCCCTTATCCCCTTCATTTCGCTTCATTTCGACAAAATTCCTTGTTTCACACATCGGGACAAGTTTCACTCAAATGATGTTTCAGAGAAATAAAAGATGAATTTTGGAAAAATGAGAGAGGTTTTTTTCCAAAACATTCCAATGAAGAATAACCTCCTTCACTTTTTACACAGGTGTCATGGTTTGAGAGAAATGTCAAGAATATCGTTGCCTCAAGAGAATCAAAGACACCTCTGAAGTGACCTTGGGAAAATCAATTTTTTCTCCTAGCTTGGTTGGCCAAATGATTTTATTGATGGGTAAAATGATAACTAGACACAAATATATTTCCAATGAGCTATCATGAGCTCAATTTGGGGTTGAGGAAGGCATTCAAAAGTTGACTGCAACAGCACTCTTCTTCAGGCAGCCTCATTTGGCACTTTTTGACCAGTCTTGGGAGATTTGCTTTTTGATAGGTTAAATCAACTCCAAATTGAAAAATTCTAGTTGGGTTGGAAAGTAGACTCAAATAAATTTCCAACGAGCTATCTTGCACCTAATTCTGACACTGGGAAGGCCTCCAAAAGCCTCCTGAAAGGCGCGTGACCCGTCAGGCACCCTCTGCCAGTGCAAAAATTACACTGGCGCGACCCGTCAGGGTTTTCCCCATAAAAGATTTGCCAGTAAACTTGCCAAGGAGCCACAAATTTCAAAATTTTGTAAGGTAGGCCCTCTACACTTCAATTTGGTTGTTGGTTATGATTGAAGGCCCTCATGCTTGTGTTTAAAAGATAAATTGTGCAAGTGGATGAAATTTCAAATGACTGTAATGTTAATGGTTAAATGTGCTAGGGTTTGTGTTGTTTCAAGGTTTTTTCCCTTTGTAATTGTTTCCCTCCTTCCCCTTCCCACTCACATTTGTATTTATATCTATTTCCCATACTATTTTATAAATAAAATGCAAACCCTCCCCTCTCCCTAATCACTAAAAATGCAAACCCTACCCCTCTCCCAAAGCATAAAAAAACTCAAACCCTAATCTTGCTGCACCATATGCATGTGTAAACACAAGAATTTGTTGGTGAATATGTAAAGAGTTTTGTAAATATGTTTCCCTGTCTTCCCCTGTTAATGCATGTATTCATATTCCCATATGTTCACTTTCTATACATGTATTCCCATATGCAGTGATTTTTGCAAATGATTTCCCAATATTCCTGATTATAAACATGTATTCCTATATGCAATAATTGTTTGCAATGCTTTCCTTAAATTCCCTGTTATATTCATATATTCCCAATTCCTTGTAAAAAGGTCCCTCCCCTAACATTTCCCTCATGTCCTTGTCCCCTTGAAACAACATAGAATTTAGCACTTTTAAAGGCAGAAACAACAGTACATTTTGTCCACTCTGCTCCTCAAACATGTCAGAAACCGAAACATATGAGCAGAGTGATGACCAAGCATCAGTGTCTGAGATTGAGGTACAGAGGAGGCCACATAGGGGTGGTAAGAGTGGTCACCATGTAAGAGAGGAGCCCACCTTTTTGACCTATTTGCAGGCTTGTCCACTTACAGTCACCTGTTTTCGCCACATGTCATGTTATGAGATTTGCGAGAGGCTATGCTTATCCAGGTCAATGCACACTTGGAGAGGCTGTTGGCTAAGGCTAACCAAGATAAAAAGTTGCTGAGGAACATGAAAAACCATTACTGGACAAGAATGCATGTGTGCAAGGCCAAAATGAAGATGTTTCAAAGGCGGTTGTCCGAGGCCTTAAAAGGGAAAAAGAAGACCAATCCACTCCGTATCTTGGCTGAGGCTTCACTCAAAGATCATGACACTCAATAGCCTAGCCACAGGTCAAATCCCAAATTTTTTTGAGAATTTTGGGTAATTTTGGTATTTTTTGGTAATTTACAGGTTTTGGCTCTTTAACGGGTCTCACCCCCGGTGAGACCCTTTGTCATGGCAACTCCTTTTTACAAAAACTCAGCATTTCTAGATTTGTCATGTAAAATTACATATGCCTATGGATGGACTTGAGTTTTTATGGAGTTTTGGGCCTCCAGAAGGTCAAAATACATGCAAAATTTGACTTTCTGCCCCTTTTTTGAGTTGCAGAAACCAGTCTTGGGAGAATTAAGTTTTGACAGAGCAAATGACCTCCAAATTCAAAAATTCCAGTTGGGTTGGAAAGTAGACTCATAGAACTTTCCAACAAGCCCACTTTTGCTCAATTTGGACACCTGCAAGTGCCTCAAACAGGGCTCCAAAGGGGCGCGACCCGTCAGGCAGGGGGGCGCGACCCGTCAGGCAGTTTTTGCCAGAATTGACTTGTTCAGCCCAGAAAACGCAGTTTTGACTCAGTTTGACTTTTTGGGGTTGAAGATGATTATCTTTGATGTAATTTTTGTAACTCTAAGACACTTTTACTCTTGTGTAACATTTCTAGAAGATTCATTCATGTAAAGGGTAAAAATTGAATGTATGAACTGGTTTCCAAGTTTATAGAGGCAAGTTGTTTTGACTGCCTATTTTGTAGTGCTTAGTTTAGAAGTGGTTGAAACAGCTCCTAGGATAGTGAGCTCGACCCATGGAGGAAGAGAAAGAGGTTAGATCATCTATATTATGTACTTTCTTGCTCATTTTCATGGTTGGACTCTTGAGGGAGAAGCTATCATTGTATTATTTCACTGTATCTCTGCAATTTTTGGCTAAGGAAGACCAGGGTTTTGCAGTCCTCTTTGGGATTCTTGTGGACTCATGTGTTGATGGTGTGTTTCTCAATGTACTTGTAAGCTTGTTATGTGATTCATTTCCTTTCTTTTACTTCTGCACATTAAACAAATGAAGTGTTAAAGTAAGAATTCATGCCTGCCATGCTCTGCTTTTAAATTTGTTTAATTTCTATGTTTTCTACTGTTTAAGGAGAATTCAAAGTATTATTTGCTCTCCTTAGCTCCTCACCGGTCTTTTCCATCCACTCACCTCAGTCAAAGGCATCAATACGGTCTCCTACCTCGCCCCAAAGAACCCCCTGCAGAAACTGTGCCAAATCCCCACACCCAAAATTGCAATTCCTCAATTTGCCACCAAAAACCCTAAAAAAAAACCCAAATCAACCTTTTTAATCAGTTTACTAGCCTAATATCAGTGTTACCTTGTTGGTCATCTCATCCCATTGAAGATCTACCGAGATTGACCGGAGAGAGCCTTCTCCTGCCTCGTAGGGCTAGCTACGAGGTTGAATGGTTTGATGTAGCTTTGAGGTTTGCCTTTCTCAGCCTGAGGTGGAATTTCAAGTGCTAACATACTGGCGACCATACTGGGGAGAACAAACTTGTTTGTGGGTTGATGTGTTTGTTTTATAAGCTACAGACGGAGCCTGAATTTATGCCAGGTAGCCTTCGAAACGCTTTTGCTTTGCATTAGCGAAAGTAGATAAACGCTGCTTCAGTCAATCTCCGATCTAGCTTGTAAACGTGACATCTAACTTGTTAATTACCCCAGTACATGTATCAAGTTCAGATCTGATTGTTGATAGTGGACAACGATAAGACACTTGAAAGGCTGAAATCATTCACTGGTGACTCCTTCACTGAAAACTCTAGAGATCAATGCTTCATGGTGACTTCACTGCAGAGAGATCAGTAGCTGTGAGATTTTCAAGATGGACCGAATCACAAGAAGATATGCTCCCTTGAGCCGAGATCACATTCCAGGTTTTCCGAATAAAATTCCGAAGGTAGATTGGTCAAGGAATCTGCCTATATTTAATGATGATGGTAAGAAGGATGCTGCTCTTCATCTAGTTAGATTTCACATGCATATTCGCAAGTTGAAGGTGGATTTTCCTGAAGATTGCTTGATGAAGATATTCTTGGCCACTCTGGAAGGTGAAGCCCAATCCTGGTATGAAAGTTTGCCGCCTGCTTGTATTTACTGTTTAAAGGATTTTCATGCTATGTTCATTGAATGATATAAGGACTCTTATCCATCATTAAATTTAGTTCATGACTGTTGCAAGCATGCTTGTAGTTTTATTGAAAGCCTTGAGAAATATTATGAAGATGATAATTTTATGGATGTTGAGATCATGGAGGCTCTGTATGAAAATCCGTTTCAGCAGCACATAGAAATCTTAGAGGATACCTGTCAAGATCAGCAGGCTGAAGATTTGCAGTGCACACATAGTCAGGAAAGTGTTGGGGAAACTTCTTCCTCTGTTGAAGAAGATGATTGTCTTGTAGATCAGCAAACAGAGAATGTTTTCCTTCACAAAGATGATAATCCGGCTGTCATATCATATGAAGATCACCTACCATATTGCCAAACTACAGAAGATCAAAGCATACAGGATTACCTTTCAGATTCTTCATATGTTTCATGTGCTGAAATGTTTTTCCAAGAAGAGATCTGCTCTTCCATTTGTTCGGAGTTTTTTGAAGCCCATGAGCATACTTTCACCGAAGCACATGATGAAGGTAGATCAGAATTTGAAACAAAGGATACCTTGTTCTTTCAGTAGGAGGTGGCAATGTCAAATCTTCATGTTTTTCAAGATCCAATGGCAGATCTCTTGCAGTCAACAATGAAGGTGATTATTGCAGTATTAAGTGATGAAGGAGAATATGGTCAACTATGTTTTTGGATGCCCAGTGATAGGTTTGTACTGTTGACCAGAAGATCTAATCAGGAGAATCAGTCAAGAAGGCATCTGCTTGATTGGTTACATTGGCATTATGATATAGTTTGATGTATATAGTCTTGTAAGAAACACCGGTGGTTGTCATCATGATTTCACATCTTGATGGACTGCTGCCCTTCTCTTGTTTTAGTTAAGTCAGTCATGAGTCATTTGTGTTTGGTCTATTGAGTGAGTTTTTTCAAGTTATTTCAGTTTGCCATCGAGTCGGTCTGAGTCAAGCTTCAGTTAAGTTTCAGTCAGTTTTCAGTCAAGTTTTCATTCAATAAATGAGTCAAAGTCTTGTGTCATTTTCCGAAATAATGACTCCATTGCCCAATGGTTGGAAGGCACTGGTCTGCTCTCCCAGAGGTCTGAGGTTCTTGGTACCTCCAAGGAGCTACCATCCTCATTGGAGCCAATGTTAGTGTCAGTCTTTCCAGCCTTCCTCCAGTGATCAAATGTGCTCTTACAAAGTGGTCTCAGAGTGTCAAGGTCAAATTTTGTCATTTCAGCGAGTCTTCAAGCAAAATTTGGTCACTAGGCATTAGGTCTAGGGTTTGTTTTCACTCTTTTCAAAGTTGTCCAAATGACAGTCTATGTCACTATTCATTTGAGCCTATCATCATTCAGAGGGTTGTCATTATCATGTCAAGTTCCATAGGGTCATCCTACAGCTTATTCATGCTTCAGTTGTGCCTAGGCAAGTTCATTTCCCTCTCCTAGGGTTTTGAAGGCAATTTCTCTTGGGCGGCCAAATCATCGGCAAAACTCATATCCTGATGTTCATACACCTTCCCCTATCCTTAAAGTACCTTATCAAACACTTCCCAACACTCAGATCCCCCAAATTCCTCATTTTTGCACAAACCCTAGTTTCTAGCTACAACTTGGCAATTTTCTAGGTTGGGCCTGTGTTTTGCCCTTTTGGACCCCTTCCCCTCACTCAATATCTGAGATTCCACTTTCCCCTACTTCCTAACATCCCTCCCTACTCCCCAAAATTTCCCCAAGAATTTAGAAGCCCCTTATCCCCTTCATTTCGACAAAATTCCTTGTTTCACACATCGGGACAAGTTTCACTCAAATGATGTTTCAGAGCAATAAAAGATGAATTTTGGAAAAATGAGAGAGGTTTTTGTCCAAAACATTCCAATTAAGAAAAACCTCCTTCACTTTTTACACAGGTGTCATGGTTTGAGAGAAATGTCAAGAATATCGTTGCCTCAAGAGAATCAAAGACACCTCTGAAGTGACCTTGGGAAAATCAATTTTTCTCCTAGCTTGGTTGGCCAAATTATTTTCTTGATGGGTAAAATGATAACTAGACACCAATATCTTTCGAATGAGCTATCATGAGCTCAATTTGGGGTTGAGGAAGGCATTCAAAAGTTGACTGCAACAACACTCTTCCTTCAGGAACCCTCATTTGGCACTTTTTGACCAGTCTTGGGAGATTTGTTTTTTGACAGGTCAAATCAACTCCAAATTGAAAAATTTCAGTTGGGTTGGAAATTATACTCAAATACCTTTCCAACGAGCTATCTTGCACCTAATTCTGACACTGAGAAGGCCTCCAAAAGCCTCCTAAAAGGCGTGCGACTTGTCAGGCACCCTCTGCCAGTGCAAAAATTACACTGGCGCGACCCGTTAGGGTTTTCTCCATAAAAGATTTGCCAGTAAACTTGCCAAGGAGCCACAAATTTCCAAATTTTGTAAGGTAGGCCCTCTACACTTCAATTTGGTTGTTGGTTATGATTGAAGGCCCTCATGCTTGTGTTTAAAAGATGAATTGTGCAAGTGGACGAAATATCAAATGACTGTAATGTTAATGGTTAAATGTGCTAGGGTTTGTGTTGTTTCAAGGTTTTTTCCCTTTGTAATTGTTTCCCTCCTTCCCCTTCCCACTCACATTTGTATTTATATCTATTTCCCATACTATTTTATAAATAAAATGCAAACCCTCCCCTCTCCCTAATCACTAAAAATGCAAACCCTACCCCTCTCCCAAAGCATAAAAAAACTCAAACCCTAATCTTGCTGCACCATATGCATGTGTAAACACAAGAATTTTTTGGTGAATATGTAAAGAGTTTTGTAAATATGTTTCCCTGTCTTCCCCTGTTAATGCATGTATTCATATTCCCATATGTTCACTTTCTATACATGTATTCCCATATGCAGTGATTTTTGCAAATGATTTCCCAATATTCCTGATTATAAACATGTATTCCTATATGCAATAATTGTTTGCAATGCTTTCCTTAAATTCCCTGTTATATTCATATATTCCCAATTCCTTGTAAAAAGGTCCCTCCCCTAACATTTCCCTCATGTCCTTGTCCCTTGAAACAACATAGAATTTAGCACTTTTAAAGGCAGAAACAACAGTACATTTTGTCCACTCTGCTCCTCAAACATGTCAGAAACCGAAACATATGAGCAGAGTGATGACCAAGCATCAGTGTCTGAGATTGAGGTACAGAGGAGGCCACATAGGGGTGGTAAGAGTGGTCACCATGTAAGAGAGGAGCCCACCTTTTTGACTTATTTGCAGGCTTGTCCACTTACAGTCACCTGTTTCCGCCACATGTCATGTTATGAGATTTGCGAGAGGCTATGCTTATCCAGGTCAATGCACACTTGGAGAGGCTGTTGGCTAAGGCTAACCAAGATAAAAATTCGCTGAGGAACATGAAAAACCATTACTGGACAAGAATGCATGTGTGCAAGGCCAAAATGAAGATGTTTCAAAGGCGGTTGTCCGAGGCCCTAAAAGGGAAAAAGAAGACCAATCCACTCCGTATCTTGGCTGAGGCTTCACTCAAAGATCATGACACTCAATAGCCTAGCCACAGCTCAAATCCCAAATTTTTTTGAGAATTTTGGCATTTTTTGGTAATTTACAGGTTTTGGCTCTTTAACGGGTCTCACCCCCGGTGAGACCCTTTGTCATGGCAACTCCTTTTTGCAAAAACTCAGCATTTCTAGATTTTTCATGTAAAATTACATATGCCTATGGATGGACTTGAGTTTTTATGGAGTTTTGGGCCTCCAGAAGGTCAAAATACATGCAAAATTTGACTTTCTGCCCCTTTTTTGAGTTGCAGAAACCAGTCTTGGGAGAATTAAGTTTTGACAGGGCAAATGACCTCCAAATTCAAAAATTCCAGTTGGGTTGGAAAGTAGACTCATAGTCCTTTCCAACAAGCCCACTTTGTCTCAATTTTGACACCTGCAAGTGCCTCAAACAGGGCTCCAAAGGGGTGCGACCCGTCAGGCAGGGGAGCGCGACCCATCAGACAGTTTTTGCCAGAATTGACTTGTTCAGCCCAGAAAACGCAGTTTTGACTCAGTTTGACTTTTTGGGGTTGAAGATGATTATCTTTGATGTAATTTTTGTAACTCTAAGACACTTTTACTCTTGTGTAACATTTATATAAGATTCATTCATGTAAAGGGTAAAAATTGAATGTATGAACTAGTTTCCAAGTTTATAGAGGCAAGTTGTTTTGACTGCCTATTTTGTAGTGCTTAGTTTAGAAGTGGTTGAAACAGCTCCTAGGATAGTGAGCTCGACCCATGGAGGCAGGGAAAGAGGTGAGATCATCTATATTATGTACTTTCTTGCTCATTTTCATGGTTGGACTCTTGAGGGAGAAGCTATCATTGTATTATTTCACTGTATCTCTTCAATTTTTGGCTAAGGAAGACCAGGGTTTTGCAGTCCTCTTTGGGATTTTTGTGGACTCATGTGTTGATGGCGTGTTTCTCAATGTACTTGTAAGCTTGTTATGTGATTCATTTCCTTTCTTTTACTTCTGCACATTAAACAAATGAAGTGTTAAAGTAAGAATTCATGCCTGCCATGCTCTGCTTTTAAATTTGTTTAATTTCTATGTTTTCTACTGTTTAAGGAGAATTCAAAGTATTATTTGCTCTCCTTAGCTCCTCACCGGTCTTTTCCATCCACTCACCTCAGTCAAAGGCATCAATACGGTCTCCTACCTCACCCCAAAGAACCCCCTGTAGAAACTGTGTCAAATCCCCGCACCCAAAATTGCAATTCCTCAATTTGCCACCAAAAACCCTAAAAAAAAACCCAAATCAACCTTTTTAATCAGTTTACTAGCCTAATATCAGTGTTACCTGGTTGGTCATCTCATCCCATTGAAGATCTGCCGAGATTGACCGGAGAGAGCCTTCTCCTGCCTCGTAGGGCTAGCTACGAGGTTGAATGGTTTGATGTAGCTTTGAGGTTTGCCTTTCTCAGCCTGAGGTGAAATTTCAAGTGCTAACACTTTGAATCTCTAGATCTACAATAAGCTTGATATTTCTTAAGGAAGACAGATCTCATATCATCCCAAGAAGCTATTGTTTGTTCTCCTAAACCCATAAACCATTTCAAAGCTGTTGCTTTTAATGTTGCAGGGAAAAGACGAAGTTTATGAATGTCATGAGTATATCCATATGTTCTACATAGAATATCAAATTCAAACATAAATGCATCAGGATCTTCTGTGGACATTCCATAAAAGTTTGACAATATAGAAGGTGGAATATTTTTCATTTTCACTTCTTCTCCTAATATTGCACTTGTGTCTACTATTGGAAAGCCAAAGGTAGTCTCTTGATCATTACCATCTTCTTGTCTTTTCCGATCATTTTCTAGCTTTCTATCATTTTCTTGTTTTTCCTCCTCTTCTCTCTTTCTTCTCCATTCTCTTTGTTGTCTTTCATATTCAGCTCTTTGTTCAGGAGTGAAAATAACAGATCCATGTCCCTCTTCTGCCATTGGTTGATTTGTTTCAATTTTGAGTGGAGTTTCAGGTTGTTGGAAGATAGGAGGATTTATGGATGGAAAGACAGGTTGTTTTCCTTTGATAATTTCTTTTTGTTTTCCGGAAGTTGAAAATTGTTTTTGTTTTGCTTCCCAAGCTAACAAAGTTTGCCTTTCAATCAAGGTTAATCTTTGTCCAGTTCTTTGTTTTTCTGCCAATTCCTCAATTATTGGATTACCAGTAACTGGGGTGTTTGATGATCCTATCTCTATTTGTGGGGGGTTTTTGATAAATCTACCTTGAGGATCTCTATATCTAGGCATAAAGAAACATAACTAAAAATGAATGTAACTAATGTTTTTGTTGTTTTGAAATTTATCTTTCTATTGACTATGCCGATATTTGCCTCCCCGGCAACGACGCCAAAATGTTGAGCTAATTTGTGGACCTAAATTAACACAATTATTTCTTATCAATCCGGGTTGTTTATGCTTTGAGGCAAGTTCACTATATGTGAAGATCAGATGTAATCAAACCTTGAAAGATAAGTTATTCAAAAGCTAAAAGTAATACATTCTATAACTCTAATTCAATCAGCTTAAAAAGAGGAAGAACATTGAAATGGTTCTTGACTCAAGAAGTCCACCTTCACCTCAATTATCACTTAATGAATCAGAGATTGAAACCAAAAGCTTAAGATGGATAAATTATTAATGAAAGAAGCTCTTAACTTAAGAGACACATAAGGTATTCCATCATAATTCATTCATCTCAATATCAAAATCTCAATAAGAAACTACTTGCATGCAAACAAAAGAAACTAGTTTTGATTCATCATTTTAGCAGAAGGGATGCCCAACTTGAACACCTGTTTTTCCAACTCAATAAAGTGATGAATAAGCTATTAACTAATGAAATCAATCACTATGCATAAACCATAAAGCAATCTGAAATAAAGCTTTGAAAAACTAGTGCTACAACAACTAGATTACAAGGAAATAAAACTACTTAACAAGGAAGTGTACTTATCTTGGAATGGGGGCCTTCCACCCTTGCCTTGCACACTTGAGAGATGATATCAGAAGCTTAAATTCAGTCACACATCCATAGCATTGAACAACAAAATAATAATAACACAAGTCTTCAAATTAACTCCTCAATCCAAAGATGTCACAGCATAAAAGTATATCATAAGTCAATACATAAGCCATCAAAGTTTTGGCTTTAAATAAGAAGTCTCATGAACAAACTGATATATATTCACTCAAACAAACCCATCTACTCTCATCCACCTATCTAAGTCGAATTCATTACTCCCATCCCAAGAAAGATGACCAATCCTATAAAATCTCAAAACTGCCCTATTTCTATGGGATTCCTGAATGACTAGTCATGGTTGACTAGCACCAAATGGGCCTAATAAAGCTTGTTCTATTCGAACTAAGCATTGCTGGCTTAGTCCTAGTTCCCAAGCTATTCATCCATGCATTCCATTCGTGCCCAAGTGTCCTGCAACCATATCAACCATAGAGCTATTATGGGAATTTCTGAATCTGCCAATTTTGCACTAAAAAACCAAATTTTCATAAAAAATTTAGAAATTGAAAAATTAAAATTAAATACCTGAATGGATATCAAATATACATCAAAATGGGATAAATGAAGGGAAAATGGATGGAAAATAGATGGATAAGTAAGTTTCTTTGAGCAAAAATAAGACCAAAACTAAGGCCCAACAATCAACATGTTGTTGCTCAAGTATTGTCATTAATTATTCTATATTTCTTGCGAATGATTGTTTTTGTTCTTTACTTAGAAATTCCATATATATATATATATATATATATATATTTGTCTAATATTATTATTAATATTATTTTTTAACTCTACAACTTTGACTTTAAAATAATAAAGTATATTTTATCTAATTTTTTAAATACTTTGAATTTGAGAGGTACCTTTCGTATTATTTTATTATAATGCTTCCTCTCTTTTTTATTTTTATTTTTTATTTTTAAATTTTTACTTTTAACTAATTTTCTTTTTGGTTAGTTATAAAAACATACCTCTTCTATTTTTTAATTTAATTTTTCTCTTGCTGCACTTTTGTCCTTTCTACTTTTATGGGTAACTATCCACCCGGTTAATAGAAAATCTCAATCATATAATTTATATAATAAACTTTTTTCGCAATAGTCTCAACCTCTTGGTGTACTTAACTGGAATTCATACTTGTATTGCTTCATATGGACATTCTATGTAAAACAATTTTTTGATGTAAGGTTTTGACAGTGTTTATATGGTTGAGGACTCGATGGCTCACATGTCTTTGTCTCCTTCGATTACAAGTCAACTTTTACACAGATGTGTCTCCTATTAATATTTATGCTTTTCTTTTCTTGTCGGAATGTGGTAGCGACAATAATGGTTGTGGGTAATGTTTAGTGAGTCAATGGAGTACTTAACGACAGTTTTCCATGACGGTGGCTGATTCTGACGGTGGTTTGTGCAGTGGTCTTTCTGACGTGGACCAACATGGACTACGAGTTTGGCATCGGCGGCTAGATAATCGACTGTGGATGGGCTTGTCGGATGATGAGTGTTGATTGGTTGCGGAATGCTGCCTGGAGATAGCTTGTGCAATGGTTGGACTGGGGCAGATTGTGGGTAGAAGGCAGCTTGCATCAGTGGGTGTATTTGGCAGTTGTGACTATGGAAAAACAATGACCGATATGTTATGACAAGGTCAAGTGAGGTTGGAATTTTTTTAATCACCTACTCCATCATATTAAAACCTGGCTTAGCCACAAGAAAACGATGGGAGAGCACTACGCGCATGAGAGGAGCCGACACAGTGAGAGACTGCGCACAGCACCATCGCCATGGCCCCGGGAGGGGGCTACAAGCTGGATCCTCCCCTCTCACCTGAGCTAGATGCGTATCCGGAACTCGTAGCGGCATGCAATAAACGACCAGTAAAGGAAGTTTGTCAAAATAATGGAAACCATTCCCACAGTTGCTTTGCTGACTGAAGAACCTTGCAAAGTAGCTTTGAACCTAGCAGAACGAGGGCTTATTAGGCAATTCACTGGGCTATGGCCCTCGCCTAAAGCTGTAGATCCCTGTGTGCAAAGGAATTTGCGATCTCTTGTTAAGGAAGGAATCAAAAGCCACTTCGTCGGTAAAGGCTTCTTTGTCTTCATTTTTGAATCGATAGAAGACAAGAACCTAATATTCTGAAATGGCCCGTATTTCATGGGGCCTCAGGGTTTGTACCTAAAACAATGGACTCCAGACTTCGACCCGACTCAGGATGTGCCCTCAGCTGTCCCCGTCTGGGTGCGCTTGCCTCATTTACCTCTGCACTGCTAGAACCCCAAATCCTTAGAAACCATAGGCAATAAACTTGGCAAATACATCGATCGAGCAGACAGGAGGGACCAATACTCCTACGCGAGAATATGTGTAGAAGTTGACTTGGAGGAAGGCCTCCCTAAAGCTATAAAACTTATAGTGGCTGATTGGTCTCACATCCAAGTGCTAGATTATGAGAAACTCCCATTTAAATGCCGGCATTGCCATGACGATGGGCACTTTGCCAGGCATTGTAAAAAGAAATCAGAGGAGGGGGCCGAGAACGCGAAAGGAGATCAATGGATTTAGGTCCCGAAATTAGCAACAACTAAGCAGAACAATAGAAACAAAGGGAAATGAGTGTTCACGGGGAGTGGTGCTCCTCCCATTGTGCAAGTGGAGGGGATTTCAGTCCCTCCAAGAGCAGACATACCCACCAATCCCTTTGAAATACTCAGTACACTAGAAAAACTCCCAGATCCAACAGATAAAGAGGCTGAACAACAGGCCACCACCATGGAAGAAGGAAAAAGGTAGGAGGAAACATGCCCTCTCCAAACCGGAACTCTAAGAGGTGTCTCTTGTTCCCCAACCTATGCAGATATGACAAGGAAAAAGACTCCAGATATTTCTAGATCCCCGGAAGATGAGACAATCGAGAGGCCTTCGAAAAGAGTGGGGAGGAAATCTCATAGAGAGGCTAGAAAAAAAGAGGCAGAGAGACAAAAAATGAAACGCAGCCAGCCCACGATTGAGATGTCCATCAACAAAAATACTAGAACCAGGCCTCCCAAGGGAGATACTGCCCCCCCCGCTAGTAAATAATGCAATTAGTCTCTTGGAATTGTAGAGGACTAAGGAATCCCTCAAAAGCTGAAGCAGTCAAGAACCTATTGAAATCAGAATTTCCCAAGATCCGCATGCTCCAAGAGACTAAAATAGAATGGGAAGCCCTTTTGAACCTCAACAAAGTAGAATGGAAAACCAAAGCCGAAAAAGCAGTAAGTGCAAGGGGTACATGTGGTGGGCTTGCCACTCTCTGGGAGGAAGACAAGTTTCATATTGAGAGATCCTTTCAAACGCATCATTATATTTACAATGAACTCCACCACCTTGCTAGTAAGATTACCTTTGCTCTCTTTAATCTTTACGTACCTGTCCTCTATGCAGAAAAGAAAGACTGCTGGCAAACCCTATCTGATTTCCTTGAAGCTTACTCCCTCAAGAATATAATTCTAGTAGGAGACTTCAATCTAATCCTTGACCCAAAGGAAAAGGTGGAGAAATCAGCAGCAGGAACCACTTCCTTCCCTTCGTGGAAGACTTGATTCAACAATGGGACTTACTGGACTTTAAGCCAAAAATAAGGCTTTACAGGTGGACAAACAACAGAGTTGGGGAAGAGCACATTTCAACCTGGTTGGATAGGTTTTCACTTTAGAGAACCTTCCTCTCCGAAAAGAAGATCATTTCCACAAAAATTCTGCCAAATCTGACTTCATATCATAAACCCATTCTTCTTCTGCTGGAAGAAGAGGAAAATTTGGGGCTAATCCCCTTCCGGTTCAACCCTCTCTGGGTAGACATGGAAGGGTTCATGGATACAGTCAAGAAGGCCTGGTCCACCCATGTTCTTGGATCGCCTAGCTATACGTGGGAACAAAAGCTAAAGGCCACCAAAACAACCTTGAAAGAACGGACAAAAAAGCACAAAGACTCCCCCAGTAGTCATAGAAAACAGAATATAAAGCAGCTGCTTGATTTGCAAAGGGGCATGGAGCTACAAGACATTACCTACTTAGAAATTTAGATCAAGCAAGAATTTCAACTTAGCACTCTCTGATCATTCAGAGAGGAGGAAGATTCCTTGAGGCTCAAATCACGTAATCTCTGGCTTGTGTCTGGAGACAAAAATTCAGCCTTCTTTCACAAGCAAATTCGAACCCGACTTTCTAGAAACCACATTGCTGAAATCAGCTCATCGGATGGGGCTGTTATCCAAGGCACAACTCTGATAAAAGAGGCTACAACCTCTCATTTCCAGCAACTGTACAAAGAAGAAGGTGCGGATGATGATGAGGAATCACAAGACTTCCTCAATCACGTCCCAAGACTGGTTAACGAGGAGGATAACGCAAGACTCCTGAAGCCTTTTACTGAAGACGAAATCAACAATGTCATATGGAAGATGGAACCAGACAAAGCTCTATGACCTGATGGGTTCTCTATTCACTTTTATAGAATCTGCTGGGACATCATTGAGGCAGAATTGTATTTAATGATCAAAGGCTTCCTCCAAAAAGCCAAAGTGGGAGGAAGCACAAACTCCTCTTCCTAGCACTCATCCCAAAAGAAGTGAACCTGGTGGCGTTCGATCACTTCAGGCCAATCTCGCTATGTAATGCGTCCTATAAAATTATCACCAAGTTACTTGCAAATAGAATAAACCCTCTACTAGAAAAATTCATCTCTCCCAACCAGGGTGGGTTTGTCAAAGGCAGGCATATCCTGGACAACGTGATTCTGGTGCACGAAATCGTCCATTCCAACCACCAATGCCAAGAGAAAGGTATGCTCATTAAGCTAGACATGGCGAATGCCTTTGACCGAGTAAGGCACTCTTTCCTCCTCCAAGTTCTTACTGCATTTGGTTTCAGTTCTGATTTTATAAAATTGATTAAAGCATGTATAGAAGAACCTTGGATAGCCCCTTTAGTAAATGGTAGGCTAGCAAACTACTTCAAAGCTTCGAGGGGCATTAGGCAAGGCTGCCCACTGTCCCCCTTCCTGTCAGACTCCCTAAGCCAAAAGCTTACAACAGAGAAGCACAATGGGACACTTCCAGGTATCAGGGCAATAAATGGAAAAACACCAATCAATCATGCCTTGTTCGTTAATGAATCTATCCTTATGGGAGGAGCCTCCATGAAAATTGCAAGGGCCTTCAATGAAGTAATCCAAAGCTTCTGCAGAGTTTCGAGAGCTATGGTCAACAAGAGGAAAAGCGTTGTGTATGGTTGTGCGGTAGACCAACAAAATATTCTCAGAATTTCCTAAGCCCTGGGCTTCATAGGCTATGTCTCTTGGGACAAATTCAAGTACCTAGGCCTGCCTTTAACATTGGGATCCAACAAGGCCCCTCATTGGATGGAAATTATCAACAAAATCAGGGCAAAAATGAATGCATGGGGTAGGAAGTGGGTTACCATAGTCGGGAAGCACATTCTTGTTAAATCTGCTCTCCTCCCTTCCAATCTATCAGGCTTTGTTTCTTTTAGCTCCAAAAATGATCACCAAACAACTATCTAAGCTGATTCAAAATTTCCTATGGCAAGGAGAAAAGTGGAACCAAAAAAAAATTCACCTTGTAAGTTGTGAGATAGTGAAAAGGCCAATATCTGAAGTCGGACTTCAGGTAAGAGACCCCGGGTTAGCCAATCTGGCTCTGGGAGGTAAGATCCGATGGAAAATCTTCTCAAACAAAAGATATCTTGTAAGTCAAGTTCTAATTAAAAGGTATCTGCGTAGGCTCTCAATAAATAATATGGATGTAGGAGCTTCCTACAAAAGAATCACGCTATGGAAGCTTTGCAGCCAAGGCTGGGAGTTCTTTAAACACCATCTCTATAGAATCCCTGGAAACGGAAAAAAAATTGGGTTGTGGGAAGACAAGATCATGGGCCTCTAACCCCTAAAATTTTCCCCTAAAATTGCAGACTTGTGTGACTAGCTCATTCAGAAAGGTATTCACAAGCTGGCTGATATATGCTCTTGGGATCCCGTAGGGAATTGGAGCAATTGGTCTCTCCATTGCCCCCTTGACTGACTGCTTCATCAACTTCACCTTTTTCTAGCAAAGCTCTTAGGTCTGGCTCGTGTGCATCTCCATTCGAGGGACAAGTGGGTCTGGGGGAAGACCGGAGCTTACTCAACATTGTAGGGCTTTGCAGCTCTTCAAGATCATCAACCTCAGATCCACTCTACATCGCTTTGGCAGCATGTTTGGGACCCCTTTTGTCTTGCAAAAATCAATTTCTTCTGTTGGATTCTCATGCATAGAAGGGTCCTCACTGGAGATAATTTAGTGAAATGTGGAATTATCTATCCTCATAGATGCCCTCTCTGCTGCACGGCTCAAGAAAAGATTGAACATTTGTTCATTGACTGCCCCTTCACTCAAGAAGTATGGTCGGAAGCAATGCTCGGGCTCAACGCCCAAATTCTAGCACAACTTTTAGTAGTAAGTCTCTTCGTCTCCTGGAAAGAGCGCTACCCTCACACTTTGAAGAGAAAATGAACATGGGCCAAAATATGGAATGCAATTCCAAAATACATATGCTGGGAAGTTTGGTTAGCTAGGAATGAAGCCATCTTCAACAATAGATTACAATCTACCAATGCAGTGACCTCCAAATCCAAAGCTCTGCTGCTGGAAACTTATGAAAATAGACCTCATAAGCCAAACAATGCTCTCCTCCAGGAAGAGATTAGCTGGTTAAGTGAGTCCCTGAGGCGGGCCAACAATAAAAAGACCCCCTCTCAGTCTTGCCTCAATCCATAGTGGCGGCTTCGAATCTTTGAGTTGGACTTTCAAAAGTGGTGGAAAAAACAGGGCAAAGTTTTGATATTCTTCAACGGAGTCTCCAAAGGAAACCCAGGGATATCAAGGGCATGGGGAGTAATCTACTCCTCAGACAGGCATAAAAAGGATAGCTCCAGTTGGGGCCTAGTGCAGAGCGCTAATAACCATGCATAGATTCTAGGAATGCTCAAAGCATGTCAACTTGCTCATGGGAATAGAGGGGATAACCTTCATGTCTTTGGGGATTCAGAAATCCTGATAAAAATCCTAAATAGAGGAGATCAACTAAATAGCTCAACGCTCAACAAGACCCTTGAAAGACTAAGAAAACCACTGTAGAACTTCACTACCTGTTCATTCTACCATATCCTCCAAACTCTGAACAAGGAAGCTGAAATAATGGCAAATAAGGGATGTCTATTAGCCCAAGGTTTTCTATTAAAGAAGGATGAAGCAACAGAAAGGCATCCAATTCCTTAACAGAGAAGACCAGCAGTGCAAGGTCAGGGCAACCAATGTTTTTCTCTCCTTATGCAATGGCTCTCTCTCCATGAATGTCCATTACTCGGCGTAGGCAGCATACAACCGAACCACATCTGAACGCTGAAGAACTCTGCTGATCCATAGCCTTGTTACATGCTGATAAACGCTGCTTAACGACATTGAACACAAATGATGCACGACCTTGACAACTCCAACATCTAAAAAAGAACCTCACAACGGGCTAAACACAGCTAACGCGACCAACACTTAAGCATTCAACACTCAAGCAGTGAGATAATGAATAGGCTTAACAATGTTTTCATAAACAAAGGATTCAGTCTGACCAGTAACAGAAATCGATTTTGGGCAATGTGAGGTTTGCCTTATCCTATCAGAGAAAATCGGAATAGAATCCTTAGATGTCTCCTTGTTTTTAGGTTCCTATGCCTTATAAAAATCAATTGTACAAGTTGGCCCTCAGCGAATGGCTAATGGATAAAGTCACATTTTGAGGATTCTGAAACGCTAGAAAGCAAATAGTTGAAGCTCAATGTAATAGTGGTTGTTTGGCTCAGGCCCAAACTTTCTTTATTAAATAAAAATAAACCATTCTTGTTAAAAAAAAGGTCGAGTGAGGTGGGTCAATGGCAGGAAACCGATCTGCTCGATGGTCGCGACGAAGGCTGTATGCTGCGGTTGCATGTCACAGATGATGTTGTTGCTACAGGTATGCAATTATTATTTTTTATTTTTATTTTTATTTTTATATACACTCTTTTTATACATCCTTTTTTTTAATATTTTTGAGCTTTTCGTTTCTTTATATTGACCCTTTCTCTCTCTCTTTCTCTCTCTCTCTCTCTCTCTCTCTCTCTCTATATATATATATATATATATATATATATATTTTTTTTTTTTTTTCTTTTTCTTTTTTTCTTCTAATATTTTATATATAAATTGTATTTTTTCGTAATTTTTTTTTTTCAAAAGACAAAGGCCTGATGACGATGGAGAAACTCCAAATTGTAGCGAAACACTTGAATCCTGACGACAACAATGTTGAAGAAACCTTGATGGCCAAGGGCCTAGACTGGAGAGCGTGGCTCTCTGCAACGGTGAAGCAACGGGAGGATCAAACTGCTCTGATACCAAATGAAGCGAACAAAGTTCCTTCTTCAGATTAATTACTCCATAAGACTTGGAATATAAAAATATCCATGAGGATACAAATATTATATATTAAAAATGTATGAATAAGAATTGATTTTACAATGAGAATGAGAGGCTTTCTTATATACCAAGCAGGTGTCTCTTCATGGAGAGTCATGTCTCATTTAGACATGACTCTTCAACCTAATTACTTAACTAATAATTATTTATGGTTATTATCATTTACAGTATTTCTTATATATTTATTCATAACATTTATATATATTCTTCATGTGTTTAATAAGAAAATATGATATGTGACAACTTGTTTGGATGCTTTGTTGGGGTTTTCTATTTATCACTCATCCATTAAATTCATTTAAGACCATTATAAAAATATTCCACATATCGTAAGAGGAGTACCACCTTTATAAAAACAAGGAGAGTCTTTCTTGTACCCCACCATATTTTCTCTCAATGTTTGATCCAGATTAGATCATTATATTGTTTTTAATCCATATTCATTCTTTACGAGTGGAAAAATAGAGGAATCAACTCATCAGACCACTTTCACTAGTGGGTCGCAACTAGGCGAATTAAGATTTTAAACATTCCGAAAGTAATTTGAGGCATCAAATGAGATTTTTTGGTGGTAAAATTTTATGCTTAATTGCTACACCACCTAACACTATCTTACACTCATAGACACAAATACCTTTCTAAGGGTGCAAGAATTGCCTCAATCAGAGTCCATATGCAAAAATTATGCCACTCGAAATTTGACCTTGCTATTTTGACCACCATGATATGAGAGGATGCCACGTTAGCCCCTATTATTCATGGAAAAGGGGGTAGCCACATGATCATGATGAATAATACTCTATAAGAGTTGATACTGTAACTCTATTTAAGAGTTAAAGGAGTCAAAATTAACCACTACTAGGCTATCGACCTATGTTATAACTGAGCCACTAGGAGGAAAAGGGATTGAATTTTGTTCAGTAGACAAGTAGAGTAGCATAGAGTGGATAGAGATAGAGAAAACATAGAGGGTTTGTGCATTGTAGTAGCCCATTGGATACATGTCTCACTTCTTTGTACTCTCATCCATTTCCATTCAGATAAAGAGAAAGCATAACAACCTCACCTTCCAACAAGGTTTTCTCTCGAAAGGGTTTCCCATGTCATATCTTGTGTTTTAATATGGTTGTGAGTGATTTCATTTTCATGTATTCTCTTTTTTGAATTTTATATCTTACACACATAAAATAGTAACTTAATAAATCTCAAAGTCTAACAGAAATAATCCTCATAGTATAGATTTAAGATTTTTAATATAAATTTATAAGATATGTTGCGACAAATTGTCTAGTGTAATATCCATGGAAGTTTAGGGATCATATTGATGTCACAGTAGGTTTCTTTGGGTATATTGCAGGGAGTTGTAGGGGATCTTGTTGAATTTGATTAGAGTTGTATTATTCTTTTCTTTAAATAGTTGCACATTATTTACACATTTTATTCACCCCGCAAGATTTTAACATTATTACTTCACATGCAATTATGTAGAAAGAACAATATCAACAATAATGCAACAGAAATAAAAGGAATACGAGAAGAAAAGAATTCACACATAGAGACACCAGGATTGGTTGGAGACCAGGGAAAAACCCCACAAGGGGGAAAATGCTAAAATTCAATTCTTCTTCTTCTATTAGATATTCATCAATTGTTTAGATGAGATACAAAGTACATCCATGGAGAAGTACATCTTTATAACAGACCACCTAGGGCCTACCCAGGTCAGTTCAAAACTTTGTTTGTGAACTGATGTTCCATAAACCAAGAACGTTACAATCATAGAAGTATTGTCATCATCATGTCAGGGCAGTATCATCATCACAAACATACAAATACTGCCATCATGAAGATAGATCATTATAAAAGCATTATGTCATTGCTAGGTTGTATTGTCATTAGGGTTTCACTTGAGTTTTCAGCATATGTCTTGGAAATGCTGTAAGACTACAATATATACATCAAGCCATACGATTCCATAACACTAGTCATCCATACTATGCGTTGAGGTCATATTGTTACATTTATACAACGTCATATGATCTGTAAACTATGCCATACAAAAAATTATACATGATGCCAGTAGTGCCATGCATATTTTTTAGGCCCCTATACTACTAGTGTAACCTCTTATTGTTATTAGTACAACCCCCTTATTATATTGTTGTACCCATGTAGTCCCCATATTGTTACTATTGTGCCCCATAGAAGCCCACTATTGTTATTATTGTGCCCTTACATTATTATTGCTATGTCAGCTCTGATTATATTATGACCCCTTAGACTCCTATATATAGAAAGGAGGTCTTGTCATTTGTATCATCTAAGAATTGTTCATTTGTGTAATGTAAAGGAGGTTTCCCCCTCGAAGAGGCTTATTTCTAAGGTGTTAATCTATCTTTTCTATCTTTTTGTGAGCTGGTTTCATAACATTTGCTATCAGAGCTTTGGATTCTAGGGTTTCGTTGCTCCAAACAGGTCATCGTGGCATGTTTGCTATAACTTTTTTTTTGCGATGTTTCAGACACTAAAAAAAAACCTATTTGGGTTGAAATCGTTTTGAACCTCGGGTCCGAATTTCAGAGCTTTTCGAGCTATATTTGTGGAGATATGATTTGAGGAAGTTGGCCTTTTTGCAGACTCCCGAATTAAATTACAAACAGGTGACCTGGGGAAAATAGTCATAACTTTTGTTTTGAGCATCAGATTGAAATTTCGGAAGAAGTTACAAAAAGAGGACAGATTGTAGTTTCCTGTGTATATTTTTGGGAGATTGTGCATAACTCTTTCCTGGAGAATCTGAATTCGATCAGACTGGTGGCATTGGAAAGAGGGCACAGAGGGATACTGCAGGTCGCAATTTCAGAACTTAAAGATCCAAAATTACAGAGTTACAGTTGTTTCAAGGTCGAGCTCTTAAAATCAAGAAAAATCGAGATGAGGAAGTTTGATGGCAAGGATCTGGTAAATTGGATACTACAGATGGAGAAATATTTTGATCTACATGGTGTACCACTTTTACAAAAGGTATGTATTGCATCTTCATATTTAGAACAAGATCAATTTTTATGGAATAAAGGGCTTTGTTCTCGTAAACCACTTGTTACGTGGTCAATTTTCATGGAGGAAATTATAGCACATTATGAGGATACACAGAACAACACCTTCTTTAGAACAACACCACAACAATTGGAAGAAAAAAGAGCAAAAGGGCTTTGTGACAAAGTGGAAAGCAAAATTATGGCAACAAGGAAGTCTACCCCTCACAACTATAAAAATGGAAGTGTTGTTTCTCCTAGCCTTCCACAACCTACAAGGGTTACACCACAACAATTGGAAGAAAAAAGAGAAAAAGGGCTTTTTTACAATTGTGATAGCAAATGCACTAAAGGTCATAAGTGTGCCGAGAAGAAGTTATTTTACATAGATTATGAAGAGGAGGAAGAAAAGGATCAAGAAACATCAAAAGAAGAGGATATATACCAGGAACCAACCCCAGAGAAAGAAGAAATGAATCTGACCATATCTTGTAAAGCATTGGAAAGAATTACCACTCCTCAAACTCTCAAGATAGAAGGACATATCAAGAAGAAAAAGGTTCAAGAAGTGAAAGATCACATCGAGAAAGAAGAAATGAATTCAACCATATCTTGTAATGCATTGGCCTTAATTACCACTCTTCAAACTATCAAGATAGAAGGACATATCAAGAAGAAAAATGTTCAAGAAGTGAAAGATCACATCGAGCATCAAGAAATGAGTCCGACCATATCTTGTAAAGCATTTGAAGTACTTACCACTCCTAAAAATCTCAATATAGAAGGACATATCAAGAAGAAAAAGGTTCAAGCAGTGAAATATCACATCGAGCATCAACAACAAGTTCTCCAACTTTTAAAGGATAACACCACTTTGGTGCAGAATCAAATGAAACAACAGGTATATCAACATCGCAGTGAAATTTTTTTTGATGTAGGTGATTGGGTATTTTTATGGCTACATCTCAATCAAGCTATTTCTGAGAAGGAAATGTTGGCAATACTACATGCACTTAAGAAATGGCGACCTTACCCAATGGGAAGACACTTCAAGGTAAAAATGGATCATGATAGTCTTAAATACTTTTAGAGCAAATATTACATTTAGAAGAACAAAAAAAATGGGTCACAAATATGTTGGGTTATGACTTTGACATCATCTATAGAAAATGGAAGAAAATTTTTGTTGTAGATGCACTCTCAAGAAAGGATGAGGATGTGGAAGCATTGTTTTGTACTATTTCTATTATCCAACCAGATTGGATAAACGAAGCAAGGGGTGAATGGAAGAAGGAAGAAGAAGTTTGGCCACACATTCAAAAGTTGCAGAAGATCCCAATTCAAACAATATTGCTACAACTTGAAGAGGAAGGAAAAATTATATTGGAACCTGGAGCAGTCACAGAAACAACAACCCGACAGCTACGAAATTGATCAATTCAAGAGTATCTCATCAAGTGGAAGAACTTAGCCGCAGGAGATTCCACATGGGAGGACAATAATTTTATACAGAAGCATCAAGAACTACTCAAACATTGAGGACAACACTTTTTGAAGGAGAGGGGCATGTTAGGCCCCTACACTACTAGTGTAACCCCTTATTGTTATTAGTACAACCCCCTTATTATATTGTTGTACCCATGTAGCCCCCATATTGTTACTATTGTGCCCCATAGAAGCCCACTATTGTTATTATTGTGCCCTTACATTATTATTGTTATGTCGGCTCTGCTTATATTATGACCCCTTAGACTCCTATATATAGAAAGGAGGTCTTGTCATTTGTATCATCTAAGAATTGTTCATTTGTGTAATGTAAAGGAGGTTGCCCCCTCGAAGAGGCTTATTTCTAAGGCGTTCATCTATCTTTTCTATCTTTTTGTGAGTTGGTTTCATAACAATATCACTGAGCTGAGATGCTAAAATGGTCAATACAATCATCCAAGATATACTACTATGATGTGAGTAACCATAGTACTATAGTGTCACGACAAACCATAATGCCATAGTGCTGAGAAAATTCAAACTGCTATAATTCCAAAACCAATTATGCTATTGTGTTGAATATGTATAATGACATACGTAAAACATGGTGCATACACTAGAGCGAAATTGAAATCATATACAAAAAAATTGATACCATATGTATATGCTGTGAGGGCCCATGCATATCATAGAGGTATATATAAGACACAGGGGACAAAGCGAGACCACAAAAAATATAAATCATATGATATTATAGAGAAATCAAAACCATGTGCCATCACAAATTATACAGTGTGAAACTTCAAGCTAGTATAGTCTTACATTATTATAAAGAGAGATCATAGCTGATACACTACGACCAACCTAAAACAAATTATCGTCATAACCATATATGCCAAGTGTAAATACCTTTACAAAGATTCAATAATACGATATAAATTCTAATGTAATGTCAACGAAATTGTAGAAGAACAAGTGTCGAGACATCGACAATAGAGAGAAGCCATGTCAATATGAATCAATGCCATACCTTAGAAGATGAGGCGTTATACCATTGTGTGAAATCATGCAGTCCTGTATAGATTTGTGCCATTAGGATACCATAGAAATGTGAGATACAGATCATGTGTGGACATGAGTTCTGTAGCTTTTGCAACAGAGATGCGAGACCTAATTCATAATGCAAGAGTATACAAGAGAGCCTCAAAATATTATAAAAAAAATCACCAAGATCGTTTTCCTGAGTTATGTATTCTTATGAACGAATGTGTGTCAATATATAGAGAACATGATACATTAGAAGGGCAAGCCGACTTAACCTGATTGGAGGGAATTTTACATTTGAACTTCAATAACTTGTTAACCACAAATATTATATTTGCCTTTTAATATTTACTTACCCAAGGTGTAATTTTCCATATTAAATAATATTTCCTTTTTAACTAAATTGAGTTCTTCTCTTGGGGTTGTAGGGTTTTCTTTTGGGAAGGAGGGTTTCCCAATGGAAATTCTTCCTGACGCTGCCCTAATTTCAACAAATCTATATTGGCGAAGTTGAAAGACAAAAAACCATAGTCATGGGTGATGAATATGTGAATAACCCTCAAGATCCTATAGAGTAGAAGTTTGTGTGGCTGGAAGCACAAGTTGCAGATATAAACCATAATGTGAGCCTCCTCATGGTAGCCCTGACCAATAAGCTCATGCTATTATTAGAAGATGGATGTTCTAATGTGGATGCCAGAACAAAGGGGAAATTGATAGATTGGGAAGAACAAAAAAGGGAATCTATGAATGAACATGAAAATGAACAACCTAGTTTGAGTGCCTTGACTCATTAACTATCCCTATTCAAAATGGAAGTGAAGGTAAACATTGAGCCATGTCAAGGTGAGAATGATGGTCCGAAGTTAAATCATTTGCTGTGGTAACTAGAAGTTTATTTTAGTGTTCATCGTATAGAGGAAGAACATAAGATTTCATTTTCTCGGTTAAAATTAGAGGGAAATGCCATGACTTGGTGGGAAAGTGACATGATGACCCTAAGATTGGAGGGAGATCCTCCAGTGACTAAGTGGGAGGATTTCAAAACTCTCATAAGGTCATAGTTTTACCTTATCGGGTATGTAGAGGACCAGTGGATTCATTAGAATTACTTTAGGTAGAAGCAAGGGAAAAGTGTATAAGAGTACAACACAAAATTTAGAAAGATGGCCATAATGATAAACAACTCCCCAAAGAACCCATATGTACTCCTCAAGTATCTATAGGGTTTACCCAACCATCCGTAAAATCAAGTAATGTTGTTCAAACCCAGATTGGTGGATTAGGCTTGTGTACAAACATAATACCTAGAGAACATAGGCCAAAAGAAAGGGAAATCAAGTGCGTCAAAATAGAAGAAGCATCGAGTAGCTTCCAAGGAGAGGAAAAAGAAGTTGAAAGGGGTAAAGGAAAGAAGACAATAGGCACACCACACCAGTGAAAATATCTCATCAACCATTGTGACCACTGTAACATTGATGGTCATATAGAGGAGAGGTGCTGAAAGTTGCATCTAGAGCTCAAACAAAAAAAATTAAAAGAAATATGTTTAGAAGAAAATATCATGTCCATATATTCAAGTAATCAGGTGGAAATTAGTTTGGACGTGGATGAGAAGATTGTCTATACATTAGTGCAGAATGTGGTGAATATGAGTCGCCTTTAGCAACAAGAAGACATTGAAATGCCTAGACTCTTCCATATTAAGATACAATTTAGAAGAAAAAATTGATTCTTTATTCAACTTAGGATCACAGACGAATCTCATTGTAGAAGAGTTCGCAAAGAAATTTGGATTGGAAGTTGGTGATTGTCCAAGCCCATATCCACTAGGATGGATAAATGAGGATGCATAAATAAAGGTAATTAAACAGTGAAAAATCATATTTTCTATCAATGTTGATTTTATTGATGAGGTAGAACTATATTTTGTCCCCCTTGATGTATGTGGGGTGGTATTTGGAAGTGACAACTTATATGTACATGCAGGATGCAATATTCACTCAGAAAGCTAAATAGTATCGCCTCATCAAGGATGGAAAATCCTCCACCATCAATGAGCACAAGGACAAGTTCAAAATTTTGTTGGTAAGTTCCAATCAAGCTAACAAACTAAGCTATTCTAGAAAGAAGTATGCTTTACTATTTTTAAGAGAAAATCAATCTATAGAAGTGTCATTGTGAGTAAAGTCATCCCTAGAGGGGTGTACTAAGGAACAAAAACAAAAACTGGAAGAGTTGCTACAAGAATACAAGGATGTATTATAGGATCCTAACTTGCTACCACCCAAGATGGAAGTGGAGCACGAGATCCAACTATTGTAGAACTCTCCATTTCCAAACAATGGGTGTTGCAAGAAGTCCATTATAGAGGAAAAATAGGTGAAGAAGCAGTTGCAACAACTAATGGAACATGGTTTCATTTGACCAAGTACCTCACCATGGGTTTCCCATCATCATTGTGCCAAAGAAGGATAAGACTTAGTGGATGTACATTGATTACATGGAATTGAACAATATAAAGCTAAAAAAAATGTATCCCCTACCCAAGATAGATGATCTGGTTGATTAGTTGCAACAAGAAAAATACTTCACCAAGTTAGCCTTGAAGTCTGGATGTCACTAGGTTTGAGTCAGAGAAGAAGATACCTGAAAGACTGCCTTAAAAACTAAGTGAGGTTTGTATGAGTGGTTAGTCATGCTGTTTGACCTATGCAATGCACCAAATACAATTATGAGGTTGATCAATGATATACTACACCCTTTTATAGATTCGTTTGTTATTAGTTATTTGGATGATATACTCGTATACAATGCTACCTAGGAGGAACACATATCACATTTGATGTATGTGCTATAGACATTAAAGAAGCACAAACTACTAGAAAATATCAAGAATTGTGAGTTTCCACACCATTCTTTGATGTATATAGGATATGTGATTGGTGGGGGAGAGATGAAGATAGATCTTTCCAAGGTTAGGAATTTCATTGGGGCATCACAATTCCTGAGGAAATTCATAGCCATGTTTTAAGTAGTAGCAACACCGCTCCACACCATAGTAGTGAGTTGAAAGAGTTTCCATGGGGGGAAGTGTTAGCAGAGGCCCTTTGATGAGTTAAAGAAGAATATCAATCAAGAACCAGTTTTGGCATTACAAAAATTTCAATAACACTTCATAGTGGAGATAGATGTGAGTGGGTATGATATGGGAGCAATCTTGAAGCAAGGAGAAAGGCATGTATGTTAGCATTCTAAATTATTTCATGGGATGGATCTCGACTACCTTACCTACAAAAATAAGCTCTATGCCTTGGTGCAAGTTGTGAAGAAGTGGAAGCATGGGAAAGGATACAATAACCCAAACAGATCACCAGCCACTACAATACCTACAGGCCTAGAGTAAGCTACAATAGACTAGGTGCAAGCATTACAAGTGGATGGGGTTTCTACAAGAGTTACATTTAGTGATAAAGTACATAAAGGACAACACAAAAAAGTTGGTTGGCATGCTTTCAAGGCCACCTACATCAAAGATCACAACTTTGGAAACTTTGATGCACCTTGATCCTTTCACCCATGATGCATATAAAGAAGCTCAAGAAAATGATGATTACTTCAAGGGGGTGTTTATTAGTTGCATAGCCATAGTCATGTGCATGATGATGACAACACAATTGGCTACCATTTCCAAAATTAGTTACTCTACAAGTTATATAAGTTATGTTTTCCTAAAGGCGAGCAACTATTACTTATCAAAGAGGCTCACACCTCCAAGGTTGCATGGAATTTTGGTGTAGGGAAGATAGTGACCAATGTGTAGAGTTATGTGTATTGGCATAGGATGTACGAAGAAGCAGCTAGGTTGATGAGAGGATTCATGCTTTTTTGTACCAACAAGCCTAGTAACAAGAAGCAGGGTCTATATAATCCCTTACATGTACCACTCATCCTTGGGAAAGCATTTCCATGGACTTCATGGGAGCTTTACCAACAACCAAGAAGGGACATGAATACTTGTTCATGGTAGTTTACATGTTCAACAAGATGTGTGTTCTAATGCTTTGTAAAAAAACCAAAAGTGGGAAAGAAGCAACGAACTTGTTCTTTGGACAGGTTTGGTTGCACTTTGGGATACTAAGGAGCATCGTTTCAGACATGGAACTGTTATCCATGATAGCCCTTAGAAATATTTTTTAGTTTGATTAGTCATTTTAGATAAGGTTTTTCACCGCTGCCCTTTTCATCTATCTACTGTTTTTCTGAAAGAGGTTATTGTGCTTCGCATTTGAAGATTTAAGGAGGAAGAACAGGTCCAATTTAAATTGTTTTGGAGAAATTCTCTAAAACCCATTTCTTTCACTCATCCTTTGTCTTTCAACTCTAGCCACATTAACCCATTTTCAACTCTAGCCGCATTAACCCATTTCCCTTTGAAATAATTTAAAACATTAATAAAAACATGCCGCAGTCCTTTTAAAGGCATGGGACCTGCAAAAGATATCGCTATCGGCCTTCCCTTTTGCAATAAATAGGCACCTGTCTCCCCTCCCCTTTTGCGATTGCAATATCGCATATCGCAAAGTTCCCCACCGATTGCGATATTGCATAAGTCTCGTCACTACTCCTCCGCTGATATCACAAAGTTCTTTCCTCCTTTCCGATTGCGATAAGTCCCACTCGCTGATTGCGATAACTCCTCTCCCTGCCGATTGCGATGTCATAATCAGGATCGCACAAATCATAAATCCCTCCTCCACCGAGCTCCCTTCTGACTTGTGGTTGTGATGTACTCGATAAGTTATGTTTTATGGTTTTGAGAAATTTCAAATTCAGCATATTGGGAAATTACCATAAATCAATGTTAAATGCCCCTCCTCTTCTTTGCGATAGTGATACGGCAAACCACCCTTCCAGATGTGATAATTTATGGGACATATTATATTAAAGTTTCGCATCCAGACAGTTGGTAAATACCATGAAACATGGAAAAAAAGCCCTCTCCTATATTGCGATTGTGATATCAACGGGCCCGAATCAATGACCCAAATTGAATTAGCCCAGATCAACGACCTAGATCAAGCAGAATGGTCATCAAACAGAATGTAGAGAAAAGAGGGCAGCGAGACACAAAGGGTAGTGAGACACTTTCAACACGTTTTACCCATAAACAACACAACAGGATTCGAAAGGGCCAGATGTTCTAAGTTTCCACAACTACAGTGCCACACTACAAACAATTTTATTTTCCTAAATAATTGCAACGTTTAGATAGATTCTGTTTAGGAGACTCCCATTTATATTCAAACTCTGGTAAAACAGAAAATCCTTATGAAGGCTCAATGTTTTATTAATCAAATAGGATTATATCTCTTAGCTGTTGATTGAATCTAGCCCAGGTGGCAGATTTTGTAAAGAAGATCTCACTCTATATATGGGTGGTTTCTTGACTTTGAAAAGGGGGATCGATGATGTGAGAAGACCACATTTTGTATACTTTTCAGTTAATAAAAATACAGTTTGCAACAATACTCTGTTTTAACCTGAGATTCATTTTTGGTTTCAGTTCCATCCTATCATGCTCCTATGTTGTTATCAATTTTCATAACTTATTTGATTACTTGGAATTCAATGTTATATTGCTCCAACTTCCTTCAATTTTGCTATGATTACTGTAAATATCCATATTCACATTAGGTAACCAAAAATGCCTCAGCTTCCACAAAACAATGTTGTTTGTAATTTATTTAATTTAATTGAATCCATGCCCAATGGTGGCTGTCTTCACACTCTTTCACCTGCAAAATCACATGAAACACAGAGTTAGCCATCTGAATTTTTGAGCTTATCATAGTCAAATTTTTAAGTATATTGAGAGAGCCCTCTCAGATTGGAAGGGCTAAATTCCAGTCAAAAGTGGGTTTGAAATAGCTACATTGGGTTGAAGGTTGACACAACCCAACCCTTTCCAGTCCAGTGATAACAGAAACAATATTTTTTAGTGCATGTTGGACAACATTGTGGGAGAATATGGACACAAAGTTGAAGAGGTCTACACCATTCCATCGATAAATAGACGGGAAAACGTAAGTAGTCATCAAGGCTTTGTTTGAGGGGCTACAATTAGAAGCATTCGAATACTTGGTATGGAAATTTGGTATATATAAAACAATCTTATGACGATGTAGTCCACACTTCTACTGGTAAGTCCCCATTTGAGACTTGTTTTGGATATTTGACACCTTCAGATATTGCATATGGGTAACAAAGAGGAGTAAGGGATGATATTACATGGATGCATTAAGGGCAAAAAAACTTGTTGAGAATATCAAGGAAATACATCTATAGGTATATGAGAAACTACAGAATTTATAGGAAAAATACAAGGCCAACATGATCTAAATAGAATAGGAGTCATTCAAGGTGGGAGATAGAGTACAGTTACAATTGAACAAGAATAGGGTATAAGGTCTTGGTAAGAAAATCAAAGCTCTGCAATATGGTCTCTTTGAGATACTAGAGAAGGTGGGAAATAACACCTATAGACTTATTCTACCCCCATACATGCACATTTCCTCAATCGTGAATGTTGAGAATATGAAACTCTATGTGCCTTCCATGCTAGATCAAGAAGAGAAACGAGTCCTACCTTCTGTAGATGATTTGGCACTAGATGTTAAGGTAGAGTAGATAGAGGATACATTTTGGAAGAAGAGGTCTATATTTAAAAGACATGGGTAACATGAACTTTGGAATATTTGTTTAAATGGACAACTTCTAGGCAAGGATAAATGATACACCCAACAAAAGATGGAGGAAAAATTTCCTCACCTCATTCAATAAAAGCTTTTGGGGACCAAAATCCTCCCAAAATTGGGAGGTATGATCCGAATTGGATCATTATATTGTTTTTCGTTCATCTTGACACTTTTAGAGTGGAAAAAGTGGATGAATAAACTCATAGGACCATTTTTACTAGTGGGTCCCAGTGTGGAAAATTATCCCGAAAGTAGTTTGAGGAATAAAATGGTGTTTTTTTGGGTAAAAATTTTCTACTTAAGCACTACACCCCATAGTTATACTCTACACATAGATACCTTTCCAATGATGCAATAATCACCTTAATCGAATTTCATATTCAAAATTTATGCCACCCAGAATTTGACCTTCCTATTTTGACCACCGTGATTCAAGAGGATGCCACATCATCCTTCATTATTCATGGAAAATGGGCCAGCCACATGATGATTATGAATAATACTCTAGAAGAATCAATATTTTAAGTCTAGTTAAGAGTTGAAGGGTCAAACTGAACCACGTGCAGACTATTGGGTTGTGTTATAACTGTGCCATTAGGAGGAAAAGGGATTCTATTCTATTCGAGTGTATTTTTTTCCATAAATGTGTAGACTAGCCGAGAGTGGATATATAGAGAGAAAATAAATATGGTTTATGCACTTAAGCATCCCATAGGATACATGTGTCCTTTATTTGTACTTTTATCCATTTCCATTTACAGAAAGAGAGAGCAGAGCACCCTCACCTTCCATTTGGGTTTTCTCTTGAAAGGGTTTCCTAGGTCATATGTTGTGCTATTGTGGTTGTGAGTGATTGTATTTTCATTTGTTCTCTATTTTATGTATTTTCTATATTACATGCATATAAACAATAACTTAATAAATCCATAAGTCTAAGGGAAATAATACTCATTGTATAGATTTCATATTTTTAATATAAATTGATCAGATATGTTGAGATGAACTGTCTAGTGGAATATCCACAATAGTTTACGAATCAATTTTGGTTATTTTCTGTTGATAGGAAGTGAAATCAATCATATTGTCTAAATGAACTCATGGATGTATAGTCCACATGTTTTCCCCCTTTCTCACACCATTCGTGGGTTAATACTCATTTTTCGATATGGAGACTTACCCATGTTTTCCATTGAATTCTAAGAGTACTCCAAAACCACCACTCAACCCCCATAAATGTGGCAAGTGGTTTCTTCAAATACCCATTGCTTCATTCAATGAATCATGGGTTAATGGGAAAACAAGGTAATAAAATTTCGGATTCAAATTTTGGCATAGATCACTGGGTGCATTTTTTTTCTTCTGGAAATCATAGGAATGGTTAATTTGTCGTAGCCCTCTCTCTAATTTTCTGGCCATGGTATCACAATCTCTATCAATGCTCGCATTCCAAGTCGGTCACTCAAAATTTTTAATGATCAAAGAAAATATTTAGATATGCATCCTTTTAAATCATTTAGTTTGGTTGGTCACCATGAGGACATTTAAAAATCACTGCAAGCAATAATTACATAATTAGTTATTGTAATCCTGGGGTTCAAAATACGTTATTACAATCCCAAACCCATTAAAGGAACATTGTCCTAAATTTTCTTCTGAATACAATAATGTCTTATGTAGCATACAAAAATGGATGTGCCTCTCTTATGGCATTCTCTAGTTCCTATGTGGCTTCATCCACTCTATAGTGCTCCTGTTGTAACTTTACTTACGTGATGGCTCAGTTATGAAGCAATCTCTCCTCCTATCTAGTAATGCATTGGGGTTATAGTTGGAATCCTCATTCTGATTCCACCTGGATCACACCGCAATAAATTATGTGATCAAAATCATAAACATATTTATTAAGAAAAGAGATGTGGAATTCATCACGCATTTTACTTTTAGCAGACAAGGCAAGCATATATGCCATTGGTTCAACTCTCTCTAGGATCTCAAATGGTCCACAGTAGTGGGGCACCAATTTGGCATAAGTTCTCATTCTCAAGGAAATTCTTTTGGGATTAAGCCAAATATTCAAATGGTCCCCCACCTTAAATTCTTTGTCGGTTTTGTTTTAGCTCTTTTGATGATCTCGGGTCGCTTTCAACTTTTTCTTGATTTGTAAAACTTTCTACTCCATTTCCTTTAGCATGTGAGGCCCAATTGTAATTTGATCCACTAGATGGTGCCAACTAATTTGAGTACTACACTTATTGCCATATAAGGCCTCAAATAGACTCATTTTCAATGATTCCTAGTTGCCATTATTGTATGCAACTCTATTAATTGTAGATAATTTTCCCATGTACAGGTTTACTCATCATGTACATTCAAATCATATCTTCTAGGATCTTTCCTCTCTATTTTCCCATCCGTGTGAGGATGGTAGGTAGTACTAAATGCTAACTACATTCTAATTCCTTCAAATAATGCTTTCCAAAATCTTCAAGTGAAATTGGCATCTTGACCAGACACTGTTATCTTCGGCATACCATGCAATTTAAAATTTTCTTTAATGAAGATTTCAACAATATCAATTTCCTTGTGAGTGGATTTAACTGGGATGAAATGAGCTACTTTTCTCAACTTGTCCATCACTGCCATTATTGAATTGTTTTTTCTTGTGGTGATATAAAACCTTGCGATGAAATACATGGGCATGGTGTCCCACATCCATTCTGGAATCTAAAGGGGTTGTAAGAATCCTATTGGATGTCTATGCTCAACCTTGACTTCTTGGAATTCCAAACATCAAGTGGTGTATTCCACAACTTCCTTCTTCATCTTAGGTGTGTAATATAACTTCCTCATCACTGTAATCACTTTTTGGTAATCCATGGCACCCGTCATAAGGCTTTTTATGTAGTTCATCCATAATGAGCTTCTTTGGTTTGGAAACATTTGGTATGTGAAACCTATCTTGGTAGATTAATAACCTATACTTAGTCAATTGATATCCTACACAAATTCTTTAATCCATTGTTGCAAGCATTCTTGAAGCACTTAAAATGTGCATCATACTGCATAACATATTTTTATCTTAGTTCTCAAATTAGTATCATAGGTTTTGATCGCTGCAATATGTATTACTTGCATACCGTAGCTTAATGCATATGCCACATGATTTTCTTTCCCTTTTATGTGTTGAATCTCAAAGTCATATTCCCTAATGAGTGCCAACTATCTGCCTTTCCTGGCATTTAGAAGGGACTAGCCAAACAAATACTTTAGCCTGTTGTGAATAGTCATGAATACAAATCTACAACCAAGCAAGTAATGTCACCACATCTTAAGGGTATCGATACAGTTGTGAGTTCTAATTCATACGTGACAAATTGATTCTCATGCTCATAGATCTTCCTGGTGTCGTAGCTAATTACATATCCATCTTGCACAAGGACTCATCCTACCCCTTCTTTGCACGGATTGGTGCACACTAGGAATCTTTGCCTGGATTTGTAACCTTCGATATCGAAGGCATCAGGTAAGGAGATGCTTTAGTTGTCAAAAGATTTCCACATTTATTTGACCAGAAAAACTTCACTCCTTTCATTTGCAATGAAGTGATTAGATGGCTGATCTTGGAGACTCCTTAGATAAATAAAATAGAAACGACTTCTTTTTATTTTCTCTTTTCTTTAGTAGTATTCTATCTTGATAAGTTTTTCATAAAAAAATTTCCTAGTTATTTTCACTTTTTTTTTTTAACTTTATTTTATTTCTTCCTCAACACTAATAAAAACTTCCTTAATTTTATTTCAATTTAGTCATTATGCTTTTTGATATTTTTTAAGATTATTTTTATTCCCTTCATAATTTATGATTTTTTCACCAGAAAAAAATCCATTATATTTCATATTAAAATATACATCATGTAGACTACTAGGGCCTTCATATATTTGCATAAAGCTTCAAAATATCAAGAAATATTGGATTACACAAAACTTAAAAGTCCTTTATTCTCCATCATCATCTTAACTGCTATATATCATCATATTTCTGTGACTACAACTTCCAAGGCCTATCCCTCAAAGTACTCATGGATTTCCAAAACTTCATGATGACCATGAATGACATCTTTGGATAAGCGATCAACTAGTGTGTTCAACTCTCTATATATGTGACCATAACTGAACCATTCTAGTTTCCCAATTTCCCTTTCAATCTTGAACTTGATAAGGGAGAAGTGTGGAGCAAAAATTCCAACCTTTTTACTTATCCAATCCACGACCAGCTGTTAGTCACCTAGAACTTGCAACTTTTTTTCCTCATAAAGGTTTGTAGTATATACCAAAGTCCACAAAGTAGAAAATTTGGCTCAGTTATTTGATCCTCTCCTAGGTGAGACTCATATTTGAGGGAAGCAAGTACTGTTGAAGAAAATGGCCACACTAGAACTACAAATGAGGGGAGGGGGGTGTCTTGAATGACCCCATCAAAGAAGCCCCATGACACTCCTACCTTCAAATCATGCCTTATAGGCACCTTAGGCTTCCTCCTCTTAGTTTTAGATTTGATTTTTTTACAAGTATGTTAAATAGATCCAACACATACTTCTATAGGAATCAGTTTGTCTTGAAATGTGGCCATATTTTGGGCCCACCAAATGTTGTGACCAAGGATGCAGGAAACACTGAGAACTCCCGTATAAACTTGTCTATTTCCTAGTCCTTAACAAAATCCTCTAATATCATTTTATCCCATGATCCAGAAGTAGGTCTTATAAAAATTATTATTTGAGAACATACTTGAACGACACAAGGGCGCTATGCGAAAATGTGATTTATGACTTCTTCATTTGTGCAAAACATAGGGCGTCAACTAAGCCCATGCCATATTCTACTAAGACTAATATCCCAGGTTAACAATTTGTTATCAAGTGCTAACCATAGCACCAATTTGCACTTAAGAGGAGCTTTTTGTTTCCACACAAACCACCACCACCATTTGGAAATTCCTCCAAGGTCATCCTAAATTTGTGCTCAGTACCCTAACTTTGTGAAGAAAGAATTGGAGGTAGGATTCTTTGTTCAAAAAAGGGAGTCTTAATCTTCCTCCAAAATTTAGTTCATGGAGGAAGCCAAAAAAGCGACGTAGGAATTCCATTCACCAATTGTTGCATATGGAAATCCAATTTTGATAGTTGATTTCCAGGCTCGAGTGCCCCACACTTTCTCATTTTGAGAGAGGACATCCAACAGGGTAAACAAACTAGCGTTGTGAAGCATGGATAAAGTGACCTATGAGAGCCTATAGTTGTCTCTAGCTCTAGAACAAGGGTCCAAGCCCAATATAACACTTCTATCATTCCTGATCTTCCATGCTATCTAATTACTGATGATTAGAAAAGAACTAGAGAGAGTTCTCCAAACTATTGAGGAGTTTAGAGCTGCCCTCAAAGGGAACCTTATCCATTCGATAATAGACCCACTTGCGAAGTATTTACTTCTTAAAGCTCTTCCCCCAAATAGCTCTATCATTTAACATCCACCATTGGCTCTTTGCCGCTAAAGCTTTTCTAAACATGAATGGATTCTTCAGTCCCTAACCCCCCCATTAGTTTAGGTTTAGCAATAGTAGTACATTTGACTAGCATAATCCCATTCGTGGGACGACTACCCACCCACGAGAAGTGATAAGCCTTCATAAGTTATGATTATTATTATTTTCATAATTTAAATATCAATAATATCATTTTAATAATGTGATCGATTTTTAGTTAGAATACAAATATTCTTATATGTTAACTTAAGAATTTGCTCTGTATTTTTAATTTATTAATAATTTACTCCATATTTTATTTAGAGTAATAACAAACTTATATATTTTTTTGAATCCTTTAACTAATTTCTAAATCTTTATCTTCTTTGACTTCTTGATCTTTTTTTGGTCTCAAGTTTTCCCAACTACTATTTCATTCTTTATTTTAATTAAAAATATTTCCAATCTTTGGAAACATGTTTCTACTTTAACGGTTCACTATTTCCCCTCAGCATTATATTCTCTCTTTCATTCAATCAAATCAGTGCATACTTTATTGTTTCCATGGTCTCTGATGATGGTTGGAGTGTCTATTCGAAACGTTTGTCATTTCAAATCTAGAACACAATTTATTCCAAAAAAAACCCTTTGCAATATCTCACCTTAGTTAAGTGACTCAATTAGGATGGATAGCGATGAAGTTATTGTATGCCCTTGAACTTTCTTTGTTAAGTGGTGTATGTTTACCCCATAATCGATACCGCTTCCCCACTCGAGATTGAGAGTATCTTCTCCCACACTCGATTGAGGGAGCTCTGTAAAAGGACTCAAGTCCATATATTTAAAAGCTCATGGACCTTCATTAAAATATTTGAAAATGGGCTAAACATTCTTGAGATTTATTAATTTACAATGAGCATACACATCGTGGTTTTAGATATCTCATCTCAATCCAACAAGTCAGTGAGGAAGAATTGCCATAAAATTGTTGTACCCTCTCAAACTTTCTTTAGTAAGTAGTTGAAAATTATTACCACAACAAATCCCCTTACATTTTATAAAATTATCAGAAACCTCTCCACACTCAATTGAAAAAGCTCATAAAAAGATTTGATCTAGATATTAAAATTTTTTTAAAATATATTTTTAGTAATATTTACCATTTCTCTTACTTCCCTTCACATATTTTTCAATACTTACCCAAACAATAATAACATATAATTATCAATCAATATTATTTATTAAATATTAATTTCAATAATTATATTTAAAATATAAATAATAATAACATATCTAATTATCAATCAATATGATTCTTTGGCATTCACTCAGAAGAAGGAGAATTATCCTCCTCTTCTTATCTCTATTTCTACCACAATCCAATATAATCAAATAGATTTTTTTGAAAATGAGCAAAACATCCTTGAAACTTTTTAATATTTAATATGAATTTTCTATAACTTTTGTGAAAGAGGTTATTTAATGTTATCGGTTATCAAAGTAAAAATTCTCTTGCTTGCAATTTAAAGCTTTTGATGGAAATATCATAAGGTTAAAAAAAGCACTGGGAACCATTTGGGAATTTTTGAGTTGAGGTGAAGCTTCCTAACATCTAAAAAAGCATTGGGAACCATTTGGGAATTTTTGAGTAAAGATGAATGTGGATAATGGCTTAACCAAAATTAGAATATAGTTATAAAAGTTATATGAGTATTTTCCTTTATCATGCCTAGCCAATCTTAAAGAGATAAAAAAAAGAAAAGGGGACGAATAAAACTTTAGGTTAACTCACAAATAAAAACAAACGAGCATGTGTCCTCTGGTCAAAATCACTTTAAAATTTTGTTTTTTCTTGTGATTTAATTCACCCTCGCTTTCATGTGAGAGGATACACTGCGCATCATAATTGGATCATATAAGAGGAAGCTAGTACTTTTGGTTTTTAGTCTGAAAGTTTTTCTCAATAATATATTTTGTATTTTTTAGAAAGTATATTTAATTTTTTTTTTGTCATGATTTGTTTTTTATCTAATTGTGATAATCAACTATATTTATTGATTTGAACATCGGTTAAAAATTTCCATTGTAAATTTCCATTGTATGATTTTTACTGAGATTTTATTATTATTATTATTAAATATAATAGTGTATACTCTTTAAAGATTATATTCATATTTATTTATATATATATATAATAGTGTGTATTTTTTAAAGATTATATTTATACGGGAATGTTTTTTAATAAAATGGGTAATATTGAATTTGTATTTTATTAGTTTTTGGTTTTTGAAGTTATAGGGATTATATAAATCGACGTTGTAGTTTAAATCTTTTATGTTTTTGTATTTTTGGGTTAGTTTTACTTGAAATTTGATAGAGATTTATTAGAATGACAAGTTTGAGTTGTGAAATTTATATAACCCAGTGCTACAAAGGTTTTTCATGGTAAATTTATTTATGGATTCAAAAACACATTTTAAATAACAAAAACAACCATGACTTTGCCAAAGATTGTATCACTATATTTTGTTAAAAAAGAACAAAATATAGAATAATTAGACTACACCTAAATTAACTTGTCAATTTATTTTTTAGATTTTATATAAAATTGATGTACCTTTTGCTATTTTATCTTAAGTTTTGAGAATATTTTTTTTGGATGAATCAAATACATATATTATTTTTTTCACCAATCCATATAATCATCCTTTCATTTGACTTTATTTTGAAGCGAGTTTATTTTCAATAAAATTGATTTTTATAAAGTCTTAAATGTCCAGTAACTCTTCTCTATAGAATTTTCATTGAAATTTTTGAGATGGATTAATGCTACTAATGATTTACCATTAGTTTCACATTACTCAATTAGATCCCTTCTTTATGTGGATCAAATTGTGTTCATAAAACTACTTACATGTTTGAACACCTTTTAGAAACCATCTCAAAGGTAATCATGAACAAATATGTCATGTGAGAGGTTGTAGTTGATAAACCTTGCTAGAGAAACTAATTAGATTGTAGTTGACACAACTTTTGTTAGAGGAATTCATTAAGTTATAGTTGACACACATGTTGCTAAAGGAATTCATTATGGTAATCTTCAACAACCATGTAAGTATAAGTCATTCAATCCCTACTCTTGTCTTGTACGGATATTGACTTAAGAGTACAAATTTGTAAATAATATATTAATTAACTATATAAATAGCTAGCCTATGTAAGAAAATTGGAATAATTATATAACTATATAAGTTATACCAGGAAACTAAAATAAATATACCATGAAATATATTTTGAGTTGTATTTAGAACTTATATTGTTTGCATTTATCCTTTAAAAGAATATGACATGACCACCGCACTCTTAAGTAACGAGGTGCTTACCATTCCTATCAATCACCATCTTTAAATGATGTTGGTATGCAGATAACAAGTATAAGTCAATTACAAAGAAAAAACATAACTCAACTTTGCTAGAATGGAAGGCTTCTGAGGCTTTAGTAACTAAAAATATGGCTCAATGATTATGGGAGGTTTGGTTAGCATTAAGGTCTTTGTTAATTACTGACTCTGTAAATATAGAAATCATGAATCTTACTTGATTACTGCAATTGTCATCGGCCATGGTTCATCCTGCAGTTGTCATTAGTTCATCCCTTCAAGGCGTTATATAGTTGATAACTCATTCTATATTTATTAGACTAACAAATATTGACCCAACTAATAAAATACTTGCAAAGAGCTCCAAATACTATATGAAAATTATCCCATTGTTGTACCTAATGTACTATATATAAAACCGACCAAAGGTAGGTTGGATTTTATTAGGAAACATTTTATATCTTGTTTGGAGATATGTATATCCCATATGCCTTAAACATGCACACTGTAAGGATGGTTTTGGTTGATATATCTTTTAAAAAACACGACTTCTTCAAAATGCAAGCTAAAGCTTTATTATGTATTGCATGAACCAAGCATTGGGCATACCAAATTTAAAACTTGGGTTGGTGACTTATGTTTACATCAAAAGGAATGTGAACCATTGCATCAACAAAGGTTACGACATATGATAACTCATCTTGAATTCCATCAACCATCAATTGTGCATGTTTAAAATTAAGTGGTATATGTGTGGCATCATGGATAGCAACGTTTAAAACCATTTATCGGTATGTACAATATTCATTATTTGGATTTTTAAATTTTAAAGTAAGTTGGAAAGATGTCTAGGAAATTATTAAGTAAATTGAAAAACTGTGTGGGATTATAAAATGGTTATTAAGATATAATATACCATATTTCAAATGTTTGTGAGTATTTGAGATTAAATGTGGAGTAGAGGTTAGTTTATACCCATGCAACAAATTTAGCTATTTTTTTAGAATGTAATATTTTTGAGATGTAGTATAACAAAGTGAAAGTGGATGGATTGGGTCTTTAATGCTTAGTAACAGATTTTGGCATTTGAAAATTAAGATATGTTATTCTTTTTTATTATTGTAGATGTCGATTGGAGGACACTGTAAGTTTTTGTTCATTATTTACTTTCTTGGCAGCTTATACTTGTTTTCCATTATTTTCCTACTAGACTTATACCTAAGTGTGAATTCAAGCATAAATACATACAAGAAAAAGAAAAAGAAAAGCTAGGTTTTGCCCCATTTAGAAAATTCAAATTCATCTGCACACAATTCATATTGTTGAGCTTTATCTTCCCATTTCGTTTATGTTCCAAATTCATTATTTTGTCCAATGCAAGTATAGAATGCACAAACAACAAATATGGCATGTGACCACATACATTTAAATACAAAAAAAAAAAAAAATGCTCTAGTTTTTATATATGTTAGACTTTCATGCCAAAATAAAGTACACAAGTTATTTTGCTTGAAATAAACACTTGCATATGAGTTATAAGTCATAAAATCGCCTTTCTAATTTCACGACCACCCTCTTATAATTATTACCTACGAAAGAATTTGGTTAATGAAAAGGAAATACATAAATAAAGTACATAATCCATGTACAATGAAACACATCAAATACAACTTGTATATAATGATGTATGCTTGCTCTAAATAAGAGCCATATTTTGGTTAATCTTGTATGTAATGTATTGTGTCCATCCAAACCTTTCACTCCCAAACCCTAGCCATCATTTTACTATGTTAATGAACAAAGGGTGACATTATTATTTGTTTATAGTTAGCGATAATGAATAGTAGGTTACCAATTTGAAATGGTTTATAAAACAGAGAATGATCATGTTTTATCCATCTTGTTAGATGACTTTCTTTAGCAGAGGCTCTTAGGGATCACGATGACAACAAGGGAGAAGACCCAATATAATTTGGTAAGAAGGAAAAAATAAAAGAATAAGATTCTCATTGCATTTTGATACTAATTTAGGCGAGCTTAATCAACTAGCTCAAACATTACATTTGTTCTTGAGTGGGCAAGCCCTATATTAGCCAAATAATTAGGAACCATTACTGCCAATCACTTCATCTATTACTACACTTGCAAACTCATTTGCTCAACACCAACCATCTGCTGAAAATAAGTTTTCTATACTTAAATTAGAAAATAATAAAAAGATAAAACAACTTATTGATTAGTTTATGAATTATTAAAACTTAAAATCATCTCAATTGATCTCTATCCGCTCAAGAACATATTACAAATATTGAAGGAGAAAGTAAGAAGGAAGCATCTAATTTTCCCAATATTAATGATTGATTCAACTTTTATGATTATGTGGTGGTCACATGCACTCTAATTTTTGACTAGTTAAGACATCGTAAATTATAACACTTATGTGACTACGAGGATCAAGTATCATATTTTTTGAACTTATCGTGAAAACAAGGAGTAACGAGGTTATTATATTTATCTATTTTTGATGGGCGCATGTTTCTTTTGATATTTAATGAGAGTCACAAGGGATACAATTATATAATAGGATTCCACCTGCGTTTTAACATTAAGTTGTGAAATATAATCACTCAATTACCTTATTCATTAGAACCAACGTGTCATTGATTCTCTCATTTCCTTTCATTTATAAAGTATTCATTAATTAAAATGAAAATTGTTGCAACTAATAACTAATGAAGGAGGATACATAAAAAAAGGAGAAGATTAATGGAAAATGTGTCGATATAGAGAGGCATGCTACGGTCTCGGAAATTCCTCACATGTTAATTTCATATCCACACTCACTTTTATACCGAATTAACACTTTGTTGATAGTAGGGATTTCTCAAAAAGTGATAGATAAAGGAAAAGTGCAAGTATGATTTGATTTTTTTATATATGCGATGGTTTATTATTCTGTATGTTTGTTCTGTTTAGAAGTTTTTTTTAAGGGTTAATCGATGATATATTTTGTAGATTATAAATTTTTGTGTATCACGTTTACTTGGTTGGTATTGTTGGTAGGCAAAATTGTTTTATTTTTCATTTTTTTTTTTCCTTCAAAACCATAACCTTATATCTCTATTTTAATCTTGAAAATTCTCTTATTCTTGCACATATCCCTTACTGCACTAGTTTTATGTTTCTTGTTTAAGAGTTAAAAAATGCTTAATTAATTATTTTTGAGATTTTATGCCTTTAAATATTTGTAACTAATAATTCTTTTCCTAGAAAGTATTTGATGGGCAATGAATTAATTATTTTGTTAGCATGGTCAAGTGCAGGTAGGATTCTTGCACCACTCGCAAATCTTCAACTACTGTGACAACTCACCACTCTATGCGGACGTCGTGTTCTGAAACGATTAATTCAAGTTGGGATCAGAGCATGGAGGAAAATCAGGGATATGGTGGAGATTAGGTCGCCGGTCAAATACCTAGAATAGTGTTTTGTTATAGCTGAAAGGCTCAGCATGGGTTGTTGTTGTTATTTTTATTATAGCCGAAAGGCTCAGATTGGAATGCTTGTTGTAATTTGGTTACGGCCACAGGCTTGGATGAATGTATAAAACGTAGGACTCAGATAGAAAATGGTAGCGAGCGATAGATATAGAAAGGATACTGTGATTCTGTCCTTTTGTAATTTTTCTTATATTGCCCTCGTTCTGGGCTAGATTCGAATTCATGATGTATATTTGCTGATCATTAATAGAAAGGAACTACGCCATGTTTTCTCAATCTTGCACTGTAACTCTGTGTTGATGCGTTGATTAAAGAGCTGAGCTTTTACATTTCCTAAAACAGGGAAACGAGTTGGTTGGCTAGGGCCCAACCAACCCAACTCGTTCTCCCTTGTGTTCTTTTCGTTTTCGATTAAGGTGTGTTAATTATTTTAATGCAAAGTGTGAAGTAAACAAATGTTTCCTTTATCTTTCTGCAAGGTTTAAATCTGATTTCATTCTAGTGTGATGAATCCGTGGCGTGCGAGTTAAATTGAAGTTTAATATTATGATTTCCTTCTTTAAAGTTTAATCTCGTTTTCTGCCTGGATTGTGCAGGCACGCATTCCTACACTAGTGCACTTGTAGTTTCGCATATTGATTCTTTCGGTTCATTATAGCAATGGTATTTTGTTTTTATTTGATAAGTCTTAATGCGATCCTGAAGAGTGTGATTTCTATTAAGTCTTAATGCAATTCTGAAAAGCATGATTTCCATTCTAAAGTTCTTTTGATATTTAGAATTAAATACACTTCTGAAACAAAACGTTGTTGTGACACACACTGGTTTGTGCCTGCACTTTATATTATTTAGGAAAGATCTAATTCATGCGTAATAATTCTTAAAGGAAATCTTTCTGGGTTTAAAAGGTTATGCATGCAGATCAGTAGTGTGGAGAACTATTACAGGACTGAAGCTTGCTGTCATATTTCAATGATCTCTTAGATTACATGCAGAAGTTCCATAATTAAAAGTGTTCTTTGACTTTGGAATTAATTCTCGTTTTAGACATTAAAGGATTAGTTGAAGCATCTTTCCGTTTGATGATTTTTTTTTTTTAAGTTTTGTTCACATTCACAAGTTATTTTTCTTAGTTAACACATCCTTTAATTGTTCAAAAGAAGGATTGGAAAGCTTGGTGCAGGAACCTCTGTCCCGGTACAGGAATCGATCTCCTGATACAGGAACAGAGTGCTCTAGCCTTGAGGCTTAGAGTTCCTACATAAAGACATAAATCTTCAGTACAGGTGTAAAGTATACTCCCAGCACTTAAACTTTGTTCTGGTACTAGTGCAAGCACATTGCAGAAGTACAGGAATAATAACTTAGTACATGGAGGAAGATCTAAAAGGAGCCATATATCTTCAAGGGTCCAATTATTAATTTGGAACACAACTATACTGAAGATAAACATATATTTACAATTTCAAAGATTGTTGCAAGAAGTTTTGAGAATTCTTTTCATTTGTTTTCCTGCAAAAGTACTTTCTTTCATATTCCAACACTAGAATATCTTTGGTGTAAATTGCGAGGTGATCTTTTATTTATGATTATGCAAGATTGCAATTAAGGAGGTAGGAATAGAGTTTAGAAAAGTTCATATCATTTCTAGCATTTCCTGTGCTTCGTCTCTAAGTTTATGAAACCCCTGGGTTGACAATTAAGTGTTGAAGGAGTCTGCGTGACAGTAATTCCTGCACCCAACAAATACAAGTTAACTGATTTTAGTCTTGCCATTTTCAAACATTTGGTTGTTGTATTATTTACATTACAAGTAATTATAAGTGATTGTTATGTCCAAAACAATTGTATGGGTCGTTTTGATAATAAAGGATTATTTAGTTCAACTTTTTTTTTTTTTTGTTCTCACTATTTAAATGATTTTACTTTTTATTTTAGATACAAATAATGATAATGAAAACATTAATTTTAATGCTGTTTCTCATTTCAATTTTGTTTTTTTTGTTTTTTTTTTAAATATCATTTATATTTTATATGAGGAATATACATATTTGGATCAATTACATCATAAGCTAAAAGTCATTACATCAAAGCTCATTATGTCAAATTGAGGAATTGAACATGCCATTCCAACCACTCAAGCTAAATCCAATTGACTATTTTAATCTATTTATTAAATGAATTGATTTTATTTATTCTTTTGTGCATTAAATATTTAAGTATTGGTTATTAGACTATTTATGTATTGATATTTGTATATTAGTTCATTTACTTTATTTTGATTTTATTTCAATTTTTGTGTGTTTGTGTGCGCACACACACTATAAATGCGCATGTGCTATTTTTTTGTTTTACGTTTTTTTTGGAAGAAACTTGTAATATTTCATAAAATATAGATATTTGTAAATAAAAAAAATCTTAAGAGCTTTTATGTTAAGACTTCATTTTAAATAAGGTCTTCAACATTCTCTTGAGGCTTTAGACCCAATGTTATATTCCCATTTTACCTTGTCTAACCTCATGATATTGAGGTGTTGATGATCAAAACATTATAGTTTCAACACCAACAAAAAACAAGTCCTTGTGTTCCTGCATGAGTTGATATGTTTTTGGAGATTCTATTACAAAAGATTTCATGGTACTTCATTTAGAACAATAATGGTTCCTATTCTTTTGGATGGTAAAATTATGGACTAGAAACTTCACAAAACAATGCAACACAATATTCATTGGCAATGTATGTTAGGACCATTTCTTTATTGATGGTTTTGTATGTGGCACAAATCTCTTCTTTGTTCTCATCATATCACATAACTCTTATGTGACATCCCCTGGTTAATATTTCTCCCATTGTAAATAATTGTAATTATTTTAAAAGGCTAAGAGAAAATGGACACAAATTCCATTGCTTAAGGGAATTGTTGTTTTAAATATCAGTCATGGTTGGTTGGGTGGCTTTAAATGGGATGATTGTGCCATAAATTAATTGAAAGAGGAAATGAGATGTCTAGGTGTCTTTTAGATTGAATGACAAGCAAGAAAAGGACAAAATTTATAGGCAACATGGGTTGCACAGTCCTAAGGGGGTTGAATGGTGTAAAGTTGGAAAAGAGGAGAGACAATTAGCCTATTATAAAAGGGTAGGACCTTCATTCACACAGTCTCTCACACACACATGCACATGCATATGTAAAGGAAACAAGCTCTCTCATACACTCACACATAGAGGCAGTGGAAGAGAACATACAGATAACAAGACTGTAAGAAAAAATCCTCCAAGGGCGGAGGTGAAACACAAAGAGAGGGCAGTAATGAGAATTCGTAGTAGTCAAGCTCTGGCGAGAATAAACCAGTTGAAGTACCCTCACCAAGGCTAGCTGGGATAAAAGCAAGATAGAGAGCAATGGCTTGCTTGTGAGGCTGAAGAACCCACTGGGAGTTTATGGATTGATGAACCTACATTCTTGGGAAGAGTCACTTAGGTGCTTGTGAGGGTTGTTAAACCACCAAGAGTTGCCTTGGGGCTGAAGCTATGGTGCTTGAATCACTAATGAATTATCCGGAGTGGAAACTTCTTACCCATCAATGGTTTATCCACTAATGAACCTTCCTTTTATTGGGGAATCTTTTCTCCTGAAAGTGAGTTGAAACTCTTTGTACTGTGGTATACTAGCATGGATGTTTATCATGTAAGAATAGTATGAAAAGACTGAGTTGAAGCTTGTGTAGCTAGTGGTTGAAGGCATAGTGGCCTTGATACATCCTATATTAGTTGCTGTTTTGGTTGAAGTTTTTCCCTCAGAAGCACTCCACCTTAAGCTTTGGAATCTAGCTCAGGGGTGATAACTACACATAACAGTGGTTGTAGCTTCTCTATGGTTGGTTGGAGAGTCTGTAGAAAATCCTCTAGATTCACAGGCTCATGCAATTTACTACAACAAAAGACAAGAATCTACTTCTACTTTCAATCAGCGGAAGCCAATAGATCAATGAAAACAATATGAACAAGAAGAAGATAAATCAATGACACATAACACAATAAATATCCGGGGAAAGCCACAACTCAAAATCCCACTATCTGTATTGCATATATCAAAAATCCAAGATGATAGTACAATGCTTGTTCTCACAAGAACAATCCTAACACTCAGTAAAATCAATCTCCAGCTCACAAGTAAACTCTTGGCAAACACTTAGCCAATTCTCCATCTCTCCAAGCCCCTATTTCCTTGTGCAATTCCTATGGATGATTAGCCCATATTAATGGGAAACCATTGCATCCAAAACTACACAATCCCTTCAAGGTTCAGTTCCTGATTGCATGCATGATCTATACAAATCAATAAATCATACAATTGATAGTACATTGTCCCTGCACTTTGGTCTCAACTGGGTCTTTCTTAGAATCAACATGCATGAGTTTCTAATGAGGGAATCTTTAGTTAACTGGAGTAGCACTAGTTAATGCATTAGTGCACCAACTGACTGTTAACTCACTATTAGTTCCTCAAATAGTTTGGAACTAATTTAACTGAACTTAACTCAGTAAACTGAGTTATCTAATTACAACTCATACTTAACTCATCTTGGACCCCTATAATATAGGGAGAACATATACATGGCTTCAGAAAGACTTCCAACTCGAAATTCCTAAGTTAATTAAACTTAATTAACTATTTACAAGTTGCTATGAGAATAGAATTCGATTTTAATTCTTAGTTTAATTCAAGGACAAATTAAACTAGAATTGCTTGTTTCCATTTCTCAACACTACCTCTCAACAAGAAAGGGATTATTAGCTACCCCGATCCTGTCTCTGTGAAACTCGAATTTACATCTTGACAATGCCTTTGTCAAAATTCATCATGTTGCTCCTCCATGGGAATGTACTCTAACAACATAATCCGCCTGAATACACAATCTCTGAGATGATGATATCAGATATCAATATGCTTGGAACGATCATGAAAAACTGGATTTTTAGAGACTTTGATACAACTTTGATTATCACAGTAAATCACAGTTGGATCCATTTGCTGAACAAACAAACCAACCAGGATATTCCTCATCTAGATGGCCTCAGATGCTGCTTGACTTGCAGCCATGTACTCTGCCTCTACCAAACTGAGTGGAACCGATCTTTATTTCTTGTTGTACCAAGAAATTGTCGCTAACCCAATACTGAAGATCCCTCCTAATGTTCTCTTCCTGTCGGATGGAATCCCTGCCCAATTTGCATTGGTGAAGCCTTGACGCTTCACTCCCTTTGTCCTTTTGTACCATAATAGATACTGAGAAGTGCCCCTGAGGTATCTCAACACATGCTTTTCCACCTTCCAATACAAATTGGTAGGCCTAACCATCGCTTGAATAAGCTGGTTAACAGCATAGCACATATCTAGTTGTGTTTTCACCAGGTACATGAGTGAACTCACAAGCTTCCTGTAAACAGTAGCTTCCACTACTTCCCCTGAAGTAGCATCCTCCTTCCTCTAGTTACATGCTAGAGGAGTCTCCATGGGTTTGCTACTCTCCATGTGGAATCTCCTGAGTATCTCGTTGTCATACTTTCCTTGAGACATGTTGTGCTATGCAACAACCCCCCCCCCCCCCCCCCATTTTTATTATATATAATACAAATAGGGACCCTTTTAAATTGAATTTTCCCCCTCTTTGTGAATAAAATGCCAACTCTTAGAAAATTGTCACTTTTCAAAAAAGCCCTTTTTAACCTAACTTAAAACATATTAAAGTCCTCATTGCAAATTGCAAATCGCATGATTCCTTAGTAGCAAAGTTAAGCACATTCAAAAAATACCGATATGTGACTTGCGATTGAACTTTGTATGCGACATCTCGATCGCATATCGCACATCGAAGGATATTATGTCATGAGCTTAATTATTACCTATCAAAACCTCGATATTGCGATATCCCGATATTGCGATCTTGTGATTTTGCGATATCGCATATCGCAAGATCCATCAAACAAAGTTTCATTCGTGCTATAGCTTAAATATCCAACATGACGGATTTGACAGATGTTTAATAGTGTTTTTAAGTTGGACACAAGTTAGGTCAGAATGATTTAATACAGTTATCATCCCTATGCATGTAATCATGGTGTTCGTTATGGTTGATTAATGCTGAACTCAATCCCAGATCTTTTCATTCAAAGTACAGTCATTTCATCAGATTTTTTATTTTACGAAACAATTAATTATTGTTGGTTTTAATAGGAACTCCGCTTAAGCGATGTGCATTCGAAAGGTGATGTAGAAGCATACCAAGAAATCTATCGCAAAAACTGAAAGCACAGATATGCCGTCCATTTTTACAGATACAGTATGCAGTGCAGATGGAGGTGCCACTACATGGAAAACTATCTATACTACGCTGGAGAATGAAAACCCTGAAGTAACAGACATTTGACCAATCGCTGACAGCATAGAACCGTCAGGAGTGCAGTTTAGAGACATTGCGTGCTCTTTCCTTCACCGAATAGCAACAAGGGCTAGGCTCTTTCCATACATAGATATGATAAGATGGGTAGTAGAGAATACAGAAGTCGAAGACAAACTTATCAAGACAGCTAAAAATACAGTCTTGGGTTCTTTCAGAGCCGAAGATTTACAACAAATGTACAAGCTACTCGATGCCCAGGACATTTACGATAAACAATTTGTTGCAAAGTTTGTAAAGGAAAACGAAGACCCATTTCAAATGATACAGGAATGGAGGAGAAGAGACAATAAATTCAAACAAGATAAAGCGGGTATGTACCCCATTGCTTCTTTGGCCAATCCTTATAATTTTGCAGCCTCTATGCTATGTAGATTGTATGGTCTCCCTGATAATTCTAAGTTCTTGATCAATTGGGTTCCTTTAATTGATGCTTGTGTTAATTCTCACATTATGAATTGGGCAACCATTCTGTCTGAGAATTTGGCCAAAGCGATTACTGAATATCACCAAACCAGGGTTTCCTCCTCTAGAGCAGTTCCCCAATTCTTCATGTCTGCATATGTCTTCGATGCCATTTGTTTCTGCACTCATTTTCCAACCATGGGTTGGAAATGGACTACCAATGATCCTACTCCTATCTTCCTAAGTTATAAGCAAATGTGGGAACAAGATTTTATTCCACATTTTCACCAATTATGCCAAGGAGTTGTTCTTCCCTTACATCAGTTAGTTTTCAATAGAAGATGTCCGAGATTCACAAAAGAAGCTATCACAGACCTCCAAGCAATCAGAAGGTATTTTTTTGAAGAATCCTTCTCTTATATTAGGATATTTGGTAGCCAAGCTTTCCCACATGTCCTCCCTATGTATGTATCGGATAAACTATTGGCAAGAGAAGTAGCATACCAAACAGTAGGAAATGGCCTCACAAAAACCCTGAAGGAAATGAAGAAATCCCTATGGCCAAATTTTCCCCTTCAGTGTGGGTCATTTACCCTTCTTAATTATGGTCATGCATATAAAGAGTATCAGAATATGCAGTTATTAAAGCTCCTCATTCTACCAGCAAGGTCTTTTGATCCACAGCAAGTAGCAAACAAATTCACCCTTTCAGTTAAGATCAGACCTGTAACTCATACAATAGATGAGTTTGAAGATTTACTGGAATCAACCGAGAAATTTGAGCAGATTTTGAATGTGGCCAAGACAAAGTTCGACCCAGAGAAATTAAGAAGATTCCAGGAGTTTAGAGGACAGAGGTTAGAATACCTCCCACAAGAATTTTGGATTACTGATCATAGAATTGAAACCAAGTCTCAGAAGCAGAATAAGCCAGGCACATCACGAGAGCAGGAAGCAGAAATAAATGAATTAGAAAAGCTGTGGGATGCATTCAATGACAAACTACAGGATACCCCTAAGGTATCATCAACACAAGAAACCATAGGATTTCAGACCCTGCCAGGGCAAATAGTAGTAGTGACCACTGAAGGTCCAAAAACAAGTTTCCAAGATACAAAGGTAATCCCTGCAGATCCAACTACTGAAATTGTCTTGAATGTAACAGATATCCCTCCTCTAGACATCTTTTACAACCCTCTTCATAAATCTATTGTAAAAAGATAGAGGAAGAGGAGGAGAACTGAAACTCCTTCAGAACATGAATTTATGGATGTCCTATGGAAGGACACACAAATAAATCCGACTGAGCATTTGACTCAGCTATCTCAATTTGCGAAGCCTATGCTACAACAACAATCGACAAAGCAACCGAAGTCTCTGTTTTGATTAAAGAAAAGGATGACCAGATCACACTATTACTGCGACAGTTAGATGAAGAAAGAGCCAGCATGAACCATCAAGTAGAGGAGCAGCTGCATAAGCTACAACAGGATATGGAAGTACTGAAAATAAGTCATGAAAATGACTTATCTGCTAAAAACAAACAAATCCAGGAGCTAAAGAGTGACCTAGCAAAGTATAAGGATATTCCTACTGTAGAGGAATTCATTAATGAGGCTTTAACACTGAATACTTTACTGACAAAGCAAAAGCAACTCTTCCTCCAACATATATCAAATATCATTCCACCTCTGAATACTAGTGAACAATTAACAAACATCATTATTGATCAAAGAATTGAGTTCAATGAACTCAATTCTAAGATCTCTGATTATATTGAGTGGCAGGATTTAGATGAAGGGAAAAGGTCAAGTCTCCCGAAGATCAACGAAAGACATAAGGATATTCTATTCACTGATTGGGACTCACAGGTGAAACAAGCCGAACTAGAAATAGCCAGAGCATCGGGTATTTCAAAAAGCATTATCAAAACAATAAATCACATGTTGCACACATCTAACCTCATAAAGGAGAGTGATCCAAAAACACTTCCTGATCTTAAAGCATTAGATGAGAATTGGAAGAATAAGAGTCAACTATAGAAGGAAACAATTGAGGGGCTATCAAAAATCGACTGGGAGGCAGTATGGCAACTTTTGGTCAAACCACACAGTCAGATCATGACCTTGAATTGCTCCTTGGATTTAGTATAGAGAATGCTGCCACCTTTACATGATGCTATATTTGCAGGGCAGTTGAGAACACAATTCGGGATGCCACCACAAGTCAGGCCAATGTCCGACATTTGTGAGCTGAGAGGCAAAGCTGGCAGCGGTGATTAATCAATGAAGATTTGAGTCATTTTTGAGCAATTTTATTTTCGGAAAGTTGGTGTTAGGGTCCCACCCTAACCCCCTTATTTATGTCATGGGATCACGTCATAGTCAAGAGTCAATAAAGCCCATATTAATATTTGTAAGTGGTTAACCCGCAATTAATGACGGGACCACAGTTAGTTGCAAATGGGCCGTAGTATTAGATAGATGGTATTAATAAAACCCACGGTATTGGCCCGTGGTATTGCATGTATGAGTCATATATAAGGGATAGAGACTCCCTGCAAGGAGCATCGTGTCTTATTTTGTAGTCGAGCTCTACTCTATTGGAGGTTGCCCCCTCGAAGAGGCAAGTGAACATTACTCTCTGAATAATAAAATCATTGCTATTCTGTGTTCTGGGTATCTTTTCTTCGCATATTCTGTATTTGGGTATCATTTTGCAGGTTAAGAGCATAACAAGTGGTATCAGAGCACTTTCCAGGGCCAGTGGGATCTCCAATTCTTAGCAATTTTTTTTTTTTCGGCTAGAGACGTGTTCCGACGTCTTTAAACCACGGGATCTGTCGTTGAGCGCATAAACCTGCAGATTTGGGGAGGCATGCACACAGGAAATACAAGAGGTGGTCACGTCTGTTGGACTCCCTTGTAACCCCTGTGGGTACCCCTTCGAGTAGTAGCGCATTGGATAGAACCGCGCACGGATTGTCTTCCACATATCCTCTGGGTATATCGGAAGCCCCCTAGGCTCCCTTGAAACCTCGCCATAGATAAACCGTCGGCCGTCTTGTGGCTATAGTACACCGAGAACAACACTCGGAGAGATGACTCGCCCGTATGATAGGGTAGTCAGGTTGTACGGCTAAGGGTACGGTAGATCCTCCTTAGTTAGAGCCCTGAAACATTGGGCCGAGTACTACTGCCAGACCCTTATGTATATTGCGATCTGTAGCACCTGACACTCCTCAAGACCATAGTTCCATTTTTCTATCGGGGGATCGCACATCATCTATATCAGATCCGCTTGTGCAAAGGAGTGCAGTAGCAGCAGCAGACATCAGTCCCGCAGTCTCGAGTTCGCAGATCAGTCATTCCGATCTATTAGATCCAGCCAATCCGCAACAGCAGTCTGTTCCGCCGCCCAGAGCTATCTGATCCGCCATTCAGATCTACCAGATCAGAGTTGTTGTGAAGGGTTCCTATACCGGGGTATAATTTTCGCAGGACTTTTGGCCGCATTGACATTTTGAGGATTTGGCGACTACAGTATTGATCAGGAAGGAGTAAAACTCTGCTAGGAGTTTTCAAAAAAAAAAGAAAAAAAAAAAGGTCTGAGATCTTCCGGGGCGCTTATTGGTGATCTAGCCCATCAGAATCAGGATGACGAGCTGAGCACGGTGGTACCATTCAATTATTAGTGAAAATTTTTCGGCGGTCCCAATTGTTCATCAGGGTGGTGTATGGTAGAAACTAGAGCCCAAGCGATGGCCAATGAACGGATGGACAAACTTGAAGAATCCATGCAAACCCTCACCAATCAGCTTAACGGACTATGTATCCAGGTCCAACAATTAATCCCGAAGGGCAAGGAGCAAGCCCACGAGGAGGCGTATAATGGCAATGAATACAATGAGGGTGAGTCTAGCCACTCTCCTCACGTCTGGCACACCCACCAACCACCCAGTCAGCGACCTCCCAAGTTGGATATGCATAAATTTGACGGTTCACACTCGTCGGCATGGATAGCACAAATGGACTAGTATTTAAAACTGAATCGTATCTTAGATGATGCGACTCAGTTTATGTTGGGGAGCATGTACTTGGACAATGAAAGGTGGCAATGGTGGGAATGGCATCAACGTTGCAATGGACCTTTTAAGACTTGGACCCAATTTACAAAAGCTCTTCAAAGCCGCTTTGAACAGGAGGACTCTTTTTTGGGTTGTCTTATTAAGCTCCGACAGACGGGTACAGTGGATGAATATATTACAGCTTTTGAAGCCTTAGCCTTCCGCACTTGGGGTCTCTAAGATGTGTTCTACACAGAATGTTTTATCAGCGGTTTTAAAGAAGCCATCAAAGCTCAAGTCTTACTGCACCACCCTCCCACATGGACAGAGGCTTGCAAGGTAGCCCGTAACGTGGAACGTGCATTAGCAGCCCAATACAGTCGCCCAAATTTCTCCACTAAAGGTCGCCCCCCACAAGCTCACAACACGACTCAAACTCTTAAGGTCCAAAAGGTGTCACCTGCGGAAATGGCTGAAAGAAGAAAGCAAGGACTATGTTACTACTGTGATGAAAAATACTCCCCAGGTCATAAATGCAAGGAGCCTAAATTTTTTCAAATAGATGCCACTGACTACAACTCAACAGAGGAAGATCCACCACTTGAGGAACATGAGGCACTAGAAGAAGACAACCAAAAGGACAATGTCTCTGACGAACCAGTTATTTCGTTGCATGCGTTGGCAGGGATTTCTTCCCCTCAAACTCTCAAAATCAGAGGTTTTCTTAAACATCACCCAGTAGTATTCTTGATTGATAGTGGAAGTACATATAATTTCATCCATCAAAAAGTCACAGAAGCAATGCATTGTTTTGTACGAGCAGTTTCTAACTTCCAAGTCCAAATTGCTGATGGGGGCACAATGAAATGTGAAGGCAGCTGTGAAAATGTCAAACTTCAAATGGGGGATTATCAGTTTAAAACCCACATGTTTGCCATACACATGGGGGGTTGCGACATTGTCCTCGGCGCTGAATGGCTCCGCACTCTAGGGCCAATCACAATGGATTTCCAGGAGTTATATATGAATTTTAAGCAGAACAACTCCACACATACCCTCCGTGGACTCCAGGCGGGAACCCCCTCTATCATCAGCTCGCATAGGATGGAAAAATTGTTAAAAAAGGGCCATCATGGAGTGGTAGCTCAATTTAATGCTATCCAGGTAGTCGAAACCAAGTCTCTGCCAATTCATCTTGAGATGCAACAGATTTTAAATAACCATCTGCCGGTCTTTGACAAGCCTCATGAGCTTCCACCCTCGCGAGGGGAACATGATCATAGCATCACCTTAGTTCTAGGGGCCCAACCCCCAAATGTGCGTCCATACAGATATCCGTTCACCCAAAAGAATGAAATAGAAAAAATAATCAAGGAACTTTTGGAAGTAGGTGTCATTCGTCCCAGCATTAGTCCTTATTCATCCCCAGTGGTCATGGTGCTCAAGAAAGATGGGGAGTGGCGGATGTGTCCCGACTTCAGGGCCCTCAACAAGCTGACAGTCAAAGATAAATTTCCCATCCCGGTGGTTGACGATTTGCTGGACGAACTCAATGGGGCTCAATTCTTCACTAAGTTGGATCTTCGCTCAGGCTACCACCAAATTCGCATGAAGGAAATCGACATTCCCAAGACTGCTTTCAGAACTCATGAAGGCCATTATGAGTTCCTGGTCATGCCATTTGGTCTTTGTAATGCCCCCTCTACTTTTCAGAGGCTTATGAATCACATTCTCAAACCATATCTTAGGAAATTTGTCCTTGTCTTCTTCGATGACATCCTCATCTATAGTGGCACTTGGGCTGCACATCTTCAGCATGTAGATCTACTCTTGCAACTGCTCCGCAAGCATAAATTATTTGTCAAGATGTCCAAGTGTTTGTTTGGCATGGAAGAATTTGAGTATTTGGGTCACATTGTGGGGCGTGAAGGTGTCAAGGTGGACCCCAAAAAGATCCAGGCAATGCAAGAATGGCCTCAACCTAAGACCTTGAAGAGCTTGAGAGGATTTTTGGGTCTCACAGGCTATTATCGTAAATTTGTTTGCAACTATGGCCACATAGCGAAGCCCCTCACTCAACTCCTAAAGAAAAATTCCTTCTTCTGGAACGAGGAAGCACAACAGGCATTTACCGCTCTCAAAAACGCCATGTGTTCCACTCCAGTCTTAGCACTACCTGACTTCACCAAATCTTTTTTCATTGAATGTGATGCTTCGGGGACAGGTATTGGGGCGGTCTTAATGAAGGAAGGGCGACCTTTGGCCTTCACAAGCCAACAAATAAGTGGGAGGAATCTGGGCCAATCTACCTACGAAAAAGAAATGATGGCCATCTTACATGCAGTCGAGACCTGGCGACCTTACTTATTGGGGCAGCGTTTTCAAATCCGCACAGATCATCACAGTCTTAAATATTTTTTGGAGCAACGCCTATCCTCCCCACAACAAAATAAATGGCTCGCCAAAATGCTGGGATATGATTATGAGATCATTTACAAGAAAGGGAAAGAAAATAGTGTAGCAGATGCATTATCTCGCCAATTTGAGGAAGAAAGTACTCTGCTAGCAATTTCCCTCCCCATTCCAGAGTGGATTGAAGAGGCTCGCAAGGAATGGTTTTCACACCCCGGGCTATCCCAACTCATTTCTCAATTGCAGGTAGATCCAAATTCCACCAAGGGCTACTCGTGGCAGGATGATATTCTTCACTACAGGGACAGAGTCGTAATAGCACCAACATCCACCCTCAAAAGTCGCATTTTGGCAGAATTGCACTCATCTCCCATTGCAGGACATTCGGGCTTTCAGAAGACGTATGCTCGCACCAGAAGATCATTTTTTTGGACAGGCATGAAAAAGGACATCCTTACTTTCGTAGCAGAATGCGATGTCTGTCAACGCCACAAAGGGGAAACCGTCAACACACCAGGCACATTACAACCATTGCCCATTCCGACATCAATTTGGATGGAGGTTTCTATGGATTTCATTACAGGTCTTCCAAAGTCTGGGAACAAGTCAGTCATCATGGTGGTTGTGGACCGACTGTCGAAGTATGCTCATTTCTGCGCCCTACCCCATCCGTTTACACCAACTTTGGTCGCTCAATCTTTTCTGGATCAGATTTTCAAATTGCATGGCATGCCCACTTCTATTGTGTCCGATCGCGACCCGATCTTCACCAGTAATTTTTGGCAGGAACTTTTCAGGATACAAGGCACTCAACTAAAACTCAGTACTTCCTATCATCCGCAAATGGATGGTCAAACTGAAGCCGTCAACAAATGTCTAGAAACCTACCTTAGGTGTTTCACTTCAGAAAAGCAACACCTTTGGGTACAGTGGTTACCTCTGGCTGAATGGTGGTATAACACCAACTATCATGCCACCACCAAAATGACTCCCTATTGAGCAGTATATGGTCAACTTCCGCCTTCCCCTACTTCTTATCTCAAGGGGTGCTCCAAAGTACAAGCAGTGGATCAACTCCTACAACACTGCGCAACCATGCTCGCCCATCTTAGAGAGAATCTTCATCAAGCTCAGAACCGTATGAAGCAACAGGTCGACCAGCATCACTCAGAGCGCCAATTTCAAGAAGGAGATCAGGTCTTTTTGAGGCTGCAACCATATAAGCAAACATCACTCAAAGACAAGGGTTGTCAAAAGCTCTCTCCAAAATTCTACGGACCATACCAAGTACTTCAGCGCATTGGAGAAGTGGCTTACAAGTTGGCTTTGCCACCTACTGCAAAAATCCATCCAGTTTTCCATGTATCGTGCCTCAAGAAAGTGATTGGGAACAATTGCCGAGTTCAAACTAGTCTACCTGAATTGGACGAAGAAGGGTCAATCTGGCTTCAACCTAGATAGGTTCTAGACACACAAGACAAGCACCTGCGCGGCCGCATGATTAAGGAAGTCCTCGTCAAATGGAAAGACACCTCTCCGGAAGATGCAACTTGGGAACCAACCACTATTCTTCAGCAGTTTCCGCAGCTTCAGCCTTGAGGACAAGGCTAGTCTTAAGGGGGAGGGCATGTTAGGGTCCCACCCTAACCCCCTTATTTATGTCATGGGATCACGTCATAGTCAAGAGTCAATAAAGCCCATATTAATATTTGTAAGTGGTTAACCCGCAATTAATGACGGGACCACAATTAGTTGCAAATGGGCCGTAGTATTAGATAGATGGTATTAATAAAACCCACGGTATTGGACCGTGGTATTGCATGTATGAGTCATATATAAGGGATAGAGACTCCCTGCGAGGAGCATCGTGTCTTATTTTGTAGTCGAGCTCTGCTCTATTGGAGGTTGCCCCCTCGAAGAGGCAAGTGAACATTACTCTCTGAATAATAAAATCATTGCTATTCTGTGTTCTGGGTATCTTTTCTTCGCATATTCTGTATTTGGGTATCATTTTGCAGGTTAAGAGCATAACAGTTGGATACTAGGAACGAGGAAGGTTGTTTGAAACCTCCTCATAGATATTTTGTATAAGTTATTTTTAGTTAATTAAGAATAGTATTTAAACCCTTCTCATGCATTTAGAGAAGGGTCTAGAATTTTATTAAGAACATTTACAAAGAATGCGTTATCGTAAGTTTGTAAATGCCTTGATGGAATCATGGAACATGGTCTTTTCAATCAAATATCTTTTTGTTGATCACTGTTGATGCACTATTGTATTCTTTGGGATACTTATTGGTAGAAGATTGATTATGGCCTATTGTCACTAGTCAAATGAGCAGAACGGTACACATCTGGTACTATTATCATGTTTGCTAAATATTTGTTCTAGTATTAGTGATAAGTTTATCTTTCATGAATTATGTATGAAATCTGTCATCTCTGTTTGAAGTATCAGTTGCACTATTGTACGATATTAGAATAGAGAATGGTCTGTTTTATATGTGATCATTAGAATATGTGATATGTTTTTCACAATTCTTTTGATTAACTATTTTCTCAAAGGAATTATCTTACAATATATTAATTCTATATAGTCTGCAATTGATCTATATCATCATATATTACATAGACATCTTTTTATATTGCATAAAACCAACAATAACCTTGGTTAGATTAAAATAGATTTAATTCAAAGTTTTGCATCTTAGAATAAAGCTGTGTTAATTTCTAGAAGTCAATAATGTATAAGATTGCATGCAGGTTCCCGGTCTCCCCATACACAGACATTATCAAGTGGATCCTATCACATACAGATTCAAAGAGCATGATCCTCAACAATTCTAGTAGACAAAGGCTTGCCTCATTCATGGCACATGATTTTCAGCTTATGTATCATTTTCCTTTGCCAGAAGTTTACATGGATTTTCACTTCTATGCAGTCACCAACTACCTGAGCATTAAATATGTCATAAAAGGTTAGGTGAAAGAGCCATCCAAATTCTTCCAGACACCCAACAACACTTACAAGACCAAATCTCTCAGAAAATCATTCTAATACTTGATAGTTATATGTTGTCGAATATACGTTCAAAAGAGTACTGATACCTTTCCTGAAGGTTGTGAATTCTTACTGCATCAGGTGGTGAATGATAGGAAAGCATTCAATTGGTCAGACTTGTTGGCTCAATAGTTAAATATCCATGTAACCAATGCCAATAACCCTCCTAAGGGTAAGAAGGTAACATTCTACATGTCCAAAGTGGACCTGGTCACCAAAGGAATCTGTTGTCTACATTTATTGAAAATTGATTTCAGAGTGCAGCTAAAGGGATCCATGGAGAAGTTGACCAATCGCTTCCTCATACCATTATACAATATGATATTTGAGGAAAAGCCACCCTACATGTCTCACGAGGTGATGGAAGCAATATCATAGTTGTCTGATTGGTTATCCTCACCTGATGGCACCTACCTTAGAGTGTTTGGTGGTTAGAAGTCTTCACATCTGTTATCGAGGTATGCCACTGACAAATTGGTCATGTAGGAAGTAGCTTATCATCTTTCCACAGGGTTATCACTAGTTTTGCAGAGGAAGAAGAAAACACCTTGGCCCACTCTTCCTTTGAAAAGTCAACCGTACGAGATAAATAAATTGAAGGTTTCAAAGACCGAGGGGAAAGAGTTAGGAAAATTCAAGTTCGGTCTTAAGGAATATCATCCGTATGATCTTAGAAGTATTTTCAAGCAACACTATGCAAAGATACATTTCACTTGGCTAAGTGAGACTCATTTCAAGCCAAAGGAGGAAAAAATGAAGAACTTTTATAATGCATATAAGCCCAGCACACTAGTGAAATTTGCAGGTACATCATAGATCACTCCCCAGCCAGAAGCAACTCTGGAAGAAAAACCATGAGAGAGGTGCAACCCAGTACGCGGAAAGGGGAAGAAGAAGGTTGTGAATAGTCCAACAAAAGAATAGAGCCACAAATGGAAAGCATACCCAATCATCTTGAAAGTGGCCATAGTAGCAGAAAGACAGAGGAAGCAGAAGAAGTAAGAGGAAGAATTAAGGTAGAAGGAAGAGAAAGAACAAAAGGAACAAGAAGAGAGGCAAAGACAAGAAGAAGAAAGGCAAAGGAAAGAAGAAGAATAAATAACATTAAATCAAGCCGCAGAAGAAGAACAAAGTCGACTACTTGAATAAGAAAACAAGTAGCTGCAAGGCAAAGAACTTTCCCAGGAAATCGAGGACTTGGTAGTGGTCCAAGATATGGAGGTAGAACTGGAGCAACAAAATCAGGATGTCAATATCATGCCTTGCACGCAACAGATCACCACTAAGTCTCCCCTTCCTCTTACAAAAGGGCAAGCTCTAGGTGAGAAGAGGAAATTGCTCCTCTTGATGAAGGTACAGTGATGGATATATACAATTTAAATTTTGATGATCTACAAAAGTTGATTGTATAAGAAAGAAGGAAGCACTTCCTGGATGACCTCACACATCCTGCTTTTATCAAAGAAAAGGTGATCATGATGGACATCAGGAAGAATTCATAAGCTATTTCTACATCCAACTTGGCCTTCACAGGAGCCTCCAAGTCAAACACAGAGTATTTGATGACCGAGAACAAATAGATGGAAAAGAACTTAGAGGCTGCAAAGAAACAAATTGAAAAACTCTAGGTAGAGGTTCAAAAAAGAAATCCCACACAGGTGTACTTAAAAGAACTTAAAGAACCCATACTTGGTGAAGTATCAACAATGGGAGACACCATGAGGAGCCTCTATGAGGAGCTAGTCACTGTGCACAAAGCAGTTGTCCACCTGCACAGCATGCAACAGAAATGTAGAGAGAATTCTAAATCTCTCAAGGATGTCCACACAACCATCACTATTGCGCATGAGTGGGGAATGCAGTATAGAGGAAAACCTCATAACATGGTAAAGAATACAAGGCAACAAGATGAGTTGGATAAAGCGGAAGTTCAAATGATTATCCAAAGCAACAAACAACTCGACTGTTTCATCGCCAACATTCAATCCTATTATGCATGGTTGTACAATAGTGTGGATTTCATGGCGAAGTCACACATTGAAGCTAAAGGCAGAAACAAGGTCAAACATGAAGTGGAGGAATACTTGGCCTAGTTCAAGTAGATCGCTACCAAAGGATATATAGAGGTGAACAAACATGATATGCAAAAGTATATTGGTGGCCCTGCCAAGATAAACACCATGTTGTTCTTGTTAAAGAAGGAAAAAAAATTAGCTCCAAGGCTGTGTACCTAGATGCAATGGAGGAAAGAGTCCGCTTCCAGCCTAATCCCATCGCAAATTTTGGGGAAGTCATCGCACAATATAAATCTTGGCATCACTATGTGACCGAAAAGCTACAAGTTGAAGTGGCTGAGTTGGAGTTTTCCCAAAATCAAGCTTGACATGTTTTTTATCTTATTAGGCTTGTTTAGTTGACTCTACCCAATTTTGTCTTATATGGGTATGAGAAATATTGTAATATTTTATTTGTAATTAATTTGTAAGTGAAATTCCAAGTGTCAATTGTGGGATGTGAAAAGTCATTTTGTAAGGAAGTCAAAAGGTCATGGTTGAAAGAAGTCAAAGAGTCATGAGGAAAGTCCAAGAGTCACAAAGGGGAGATGATTAGTCATCTCATTTTTTATAAATATACCCTCATAACTCAAGTAAAGGGATTTTGGCCGATATTTGGCTAAGATCGAAAGCTAAGTTGTTTTTTTCGAGAGCCTTGGCTTCTCTTTTAACATAGAGAGAGTATATTTCTTTGGAGGAGAAGTTGTTGGCTTCATTTTCCACTATTGGGGCTAGTGGTTTGTCAATTGTATATGTATGTTTGGAACTTTCACTTTAATAAAATCTTGGAGCCGACATGTTTTCATGCATATGTTGTGAATATAGTAGGACTATTCTTGTAATGTTTGCAATATATGTTATTTCATGTACGCTAAAGCTTATGAACTAATTCATTTACATTATTATGAATCTTGTTGAATGCATGTTGTTATGTATTTGTATCATGGTTATATTGTGAACTATTTTGTAGGTGAACTTATGATTCCTTTTATGCTCGTGTGTTCCTTTCAAGCTGTGTACTATTACAGGCTTTTAAGGGGCTCACTTACTTCTCCTTGTTGTGATAAAACCCCTCATGCATTGCAATTGACTCTTCACATAGTTATACACTTGTTTTACCAAAGTGATGAGTACATGATTCTATGCATCATCGCAGCCAAGGCATACCACTAAAACCCACTATTTCGGCAACTAGGTTGTATTTCGGATGGGGCTCTACTCCAAATGGTGTGAAGTCTAATTGGGACTTCATATCAGGGAGACCCCTTGAATGTTGATGGGTCCAACACCGTTAATGTTTCTGGCACTAGAAGGAGGGCCATATGAGAATCTGAGCCCGTGGAGTCTATTTGAACTTTCTTTATCATTAAATGACTTCTTCCCAAATCTTAACCTCGACATGTTTTTCCAGAACTGCAAATATGAAAGTGCCCACGGGAATAATTCATGACTTTTCAAATTTAAAGTTTGATGGCGGGGGTGGAATAACCTTTCTCGAGCACACAACTCGTTTTCTTGAATTCTGCACTCATCATAAAATTCAATATGAATACACTGCCTGTAGTTTGTTCGTCCTTACATTTGAAGCATATGTTAAGGAATGGTGTTACATGTTGCTGACCACTTCAATTCACTCTTCTGAACATCTCTTCAAGGAGATTTATGGCGCCTTTGACATGTATGACTATAAATATTCTTACAAGAAAATCGCGCATCTTCAAAAAGCACCTGATGAATCTCTTGAATATTTTCATGATCGTTTCATTCATTTTTTGTTTTGAATTTTTTGAAGATGATATTGACTGGGATCTTATGACATAGAAGTTTCGTTTTCTTGTTCATATTCAGTTAAAACCATCATAATATGAATATTTCGAAAGTATCCCAATATATATCGGTTATGGAGACCTTAAATCTGTGAAAAAAGAAGTTGTTGTCCCAAGTGACTCTTCGTCTCCTCCTCTTCCGGTAGCTCCATGTACGTAGGTTGAGGTTGGAGAATTTGAGAGTTCATCTGTTAATCTACTATCATCCTCTCCTACCTTACATGTTCAATATCTTAGCGCAAGTTTCGATGTTGAGCTTGGTTTGATTAGTGATATTACTTCTTCCCATACTTCACATGCAGTTTCCTTTCATCCTCCTGAGTTTGAGTTGTCACAACTGTCTACTTTAATCGTTTCTTTTGACGTTCAAGAGGATCAAGTTTAGAATCAAGATAGTGTTAACTAGGAAAATTGTGATATCATTCATCATGAATATGCATGATATGTTGTCGTGGAACAAAATTATGCAACCAAAGGTGATTTTCTCTCTCCCTCACCTCTCCATCATTATCCTGACATCTTCCACAGATCTGTCATAACTGTTATATCTTTTTGTGAACCAGTTTTTGACAATGTGAATTTTGATCGTAATCAGGGATGTTAGCTTTTTATTAGAATAGGGTGGGAAAAAATCTTCTCTTCAAGATCTCCCTCATAATTCATCTAATAAGTCTTTAGAAATTGAGAGTGAAATTCCGTATTTTCAATCACTGCCTCTTTATGATTCATCATATCATGAGGTTTCTCATGAGGAAAATTATGATCATGTTTGTCTTAATCTTTTGAATGAATCATCTAGCAGTGAATCTGTGCTTTTTACTATCAATTATTCTAAGCCATTGATATTTAATGATCTACCTTATAATATCTTAGAGCTACCCTAAGATGTCGAGGCACTTCAACCCGCGCTGATGGTTATGTCAAGTTCTCGTAGTCTTGTTGCTAGGCCCAAGCGTGATTAGGATGATATTCTTTCATTCAAGGATCCCCACCAAGCGATTATGAAATTTAAAAATCAATATAACTTGCCATCTTCAAATCCTTCTTTTGTTTTTCATGATCCTATTGCTCAGTCATTGGAGGAGCCATACATGACAAGCCCGTTTGCAAAAAATATTTTTTTTACCTTTTTCATGCTTGCCAAGTTTGAAAATTCAGAAGAATGCTCTAGCATAATAACTCGTCGTGATGTATACAAACACCATGATCCAATAGCATAATGTTTGGCATGCTCTTTCTTATCATATTTCTTGGATTTTGTTTTTAGCCTTCAAATGTTTGAGTATTTCACATTTGATATTTCATGTCAACTATTATTCCTGATGATATTTCTTTCTGAATATTCCCTCACCCTTACGGGTTAGGAAATGCATCAATGGTTACACTGGAAGTTTCATTTCACGTAAGTCTGAACTATCTTTGGTTAGCTTAGGAGTAGGGTTAGTTTTTCTTTCTGTTTTGTCCCTTTCTTTCCTTTTTGTGAATAACTTTGCATGGGACTATGTTTGGCTTCTAAAAGAAGCATGGAAAAGTTCAAGAGTATATTGTACGACTGCCAACGCTTGGATTTTTTTTCTATTCCTTCTCTTTGCATTGGACCTTGTATATTTTAGTCAATGATTCCCAGATTGGAAATACGTTCTTTACGGAGAGAGCCTTAGTGAAACTGTGATGCTTGAATCTTTAACTAGTACCTTCTTCTCTAATCAGTTTCTTATGTTTATTTGGTTTTGTCCTGTCAACTAAGTTGAGTAGAGTAAGGAGGGGAGGAAACTTAAACAAGTGGACTATATTTCAGAGGTGTATAAATATCCTTCTCTAAAGGGACAACCTCTTCTGCTCTCAATAAGTCGGGATCCCTCTTCCGCCCCATGAAATCAATAAGTTCCAATGCACAATTCTATGAATAAAATATAAAATGAATAAAGGGTGAAAGAAGAGAAAGGCTTCTTGCACAGGGAGGTGAAGCAAGAAACTCCATCAGGGTATTGTCTAGGCTCGCTGGCAGCAGAGCAATGTTTATGTTCCTAAAGTGACTCCGTTAGGGTACTGTCTAGGCTTGCTAGCAGCAGAGCAACACCAGAGATGAAAACCTAGACTTTGATAATCCTGTCCCACTTGTATATCTATATACTCCTCGTCCCCAATTGAAAAAACTAAGTTGACTTGATTTTGTTAGTGTGCCACCAACGAAGAGAATGTTAGGGGCTACATCTTAACTCAATCCAAGTAAATAAGATATGGAAATCGATTAATGAAAAATACTTCCAGAAGAGTTAGACCCGATTTACAGAGAGTTGGAGTTCTACCAATGTGTTGCCAAGTGTTGTAGCCGCTACAACACCCTCTCCAAAATTTTTCCTATGCCTTGATTTTGGAGCCTACCTTCTATCCACAAGGACCAATCTTTCACTATCGTCAAGTATTCAGTATGATTTTGAAGACTTATCTTTGCATGTAGAGCTTGTGATAACTTAGTTTGATCTTAACTGACCATTTTCTAACATAAGCCTTTCCTGCCTTGATCTTGCACTTTTTATTTGATTTAACTCTTGGAACTGCGCATTCCACTCGCTTTGGAAACTACGCTAAGCTTTGAGGATCACAACTATGCAATATTGGAAGGCAGGTAGTCACCGAGATCAGAAACTATGCTAAGCCTCCTCTTCCCTAACCAAAACTGCGTAATGCATTGAGGCGAGGAATTGTACAATCCATTGATTGAGAATCCCTATCTAATAGTGTGAAGTGGAAGTTATAAAAAAAGGTTAAGTTGTCATCCCTAGAAAATAGGAGTTTCCCAACTAATGTCTGATTAAGTCCACTAAGTTGCTAATTATTACTTTAAGAGAAGTGGCACTTTTTCCTTGATTTTGGGCATGTGTGTCAGTAACCCTAACTCGACTAGATGTATATAATAAACACCTCTAGAACTCATTTTCACGTTCCATCTTGGAGCTCTAGCCTTCCCAACAAGATCAAGGAACTTTTGGCTAAGTTTGCAACACTTTTCTGGGTAAGTTTTGCATGTGTCACTTTTTGTCAATTTTCCGTCCTTTTTGATCCTATGAGTGCTATTTTTCCTGTTTATTTTCGTTGTTGCTAGAGTTTCAATTATTGTTAGCTTGTATAAGTGTTGGGTCAGTCTATCGTTCAATTTTTCTAAATGTCGCATTAACTTCTTGACTTTTTCCCACTAGGAGTTGCCACTGTTGGGTCATTTTATGAATGCTCATTTTTCCTTTTGCATGCTTGTTTCAGGTACTTAATTTTCATTGATCTAGCTTCCCCTCAGCCCAATCTACGTTCCTTCCTACCTGAACACTAAGATTTGATCTCTTTCTCTCTCCTTCCTTGGCATATCTATGCAAGAATGGCCAACAAACTGCCATTCCTAACTGCGTAATTCACATTCTCTGGGCTCAAGATTCATGCTTGGCCTCTAGGAATGTGCAATGCACAATGCCAAGCCTTTGATCTCAACCCTGGCCACTGATACTGCGCAATGCACAATCTCTTCCTTTAGTTTGCCTGGCTAGGACTACGTATTGTATAGTCTCAAGCCTCTAGTTGCCACCTTGTCTGCTCAGACTGTGTGATGCACAGTTCATGAGCCTAGTCTCTCACCTTCGGTCCATAAATTGCGCAATATTTCCCTTCAGTATTTGAGTTGCTGCCTTGATCTTGCTGGATAAATTGTTTTGCTTGAGTTAATTTTTGTTTTCCATGAGTGCATATTGTCATATAGGTACTACAATGTTTTGAGGTTATCTCTCCCTATTTTTTGTTATCGTGTTTCCACCAAAGAGATCCACCTCAAAAGACACCATATAAAGAATCACCAATGAAGTAGTTGAGAGCACTCCTATTACCATGCAGTTCTTTCAGACACTCAACTGTTCATTGAGAAAGATTCATATATAACATGGCACACAATTAAGGATGCATTCATGACAACTAATTACAAAGCTGATCTTGAAGACAAAATGGTATATATCAATGTACAAAAGTCAAGATTGCATAAGATTGCACGTAGGTTCCCGATCTTCCCATGCACATACATTATCAAGTGGATCTTGTCACATATAAATTCAAAGAGCATGATCCTCAACAGTGCCAGTGGAAAAAGGCTTGCCTCATTCATGGCACATGATTTTCATCTTATGTATCATTTTCCTTTGCTAGAAGTTTACATGGATTCTCACTTCTACGCAGTCACCAGCTACCTAAGCACTAAATATGTCATCAAAGGTTGGGTGAAAGAGCCATCCAAATTCTGCCAAACACTCAACAACACTTACAAGACCAAATCTCTCAGAAAAGAATTCCAGTACTTGATAGTTCTATGTTGCCGAATCTATGGTCAAAAGAGTACAAAGACCTTTCCCAAAGGCTAGGCATTCTTACTGCATCAGGTGGTGAATGATGGGAAAGCATTCAATTGGTTGGACTTGTTGGCTCAACAATTAAATATCCATGTAACCAATGCCAAGAACCCTCCTAAGGGTAAGCAAGTGAGATTCTACATGTCCACATACTCGCTAGATGTGATATGTGCTCAAAACACTTTTCCTAGCAATAAGTGGATCTGGTTACCAAAGGAATTTGTTGTCCACATTCATTGAAAATTGCTTTCATATTGCAACTATAGGGGATTAATTGTGAATTTTACTGATCACTTCATCATACCATTGTACAAGATGATCTTTGAGGAAGAGCCACCCTGCATGTCTCGCGAGGCGATGGAAGAAGTATAAGAACTAGCTGATTGGTTTTCCTCACCTAATGGCACCTACCTCATCTATTTATTGAAATATATGGTAGAAAAGTCTTTCATATATCTTTCTCATCCTGATGATGAACCATCGTTGCTGGTTCGAAACAGATTACAACAACAATAAAATGTGATATGAATCCAGAAATTGATTTACATAATGATAAAGATCGCAAAAATATGAAATCAGAAATACTCACCCAATATGGAAGGGACATAATGAAAAGTGTTCACATATTTGAACGATACAGATTGCTCTTAGTGAAACGGAAGTCTGATCTTACTTTCTGTTGGGTTGTGTTATATTCTTTCCACAACTAACCCACGTAGTGAACCGGGGGGGTTAGAGGGGAGGTTGAGCCCCCCCTTTGTTGTGCCGATTGTGCAGTGGGGGGGGGGTCATAGGGGGGTTTGAGGGGGGCGGGTAACCCCCCTCTATGAGGTTCGGGGCAGCGCCCCGAGAATTTTTTTTTTGGACCCTATATTAGGTTGGGCGAACCTACCTATGGTTTTCGGTCCATGGTTTTGGACGCGATGGTTTTTGGTCCATGGTATTGGATGCTTCGGCATGTAAAAATATGTATTGTAACATTGAAAGGAATATAATGAAAAATCAAGCTAGTAGTCTTGGTTTTGGGATCCAGGGGAAAATCTCTGTGTATATGTGTTGTATGTGTTATGCTTTCGCATTGTTTATTTTCTGTGTTTTAGAATTCTTATGCAGGTAATTTCTATGTGGGGTTAAAACCTACATTTGGTATCAGAGCTGTTTTGGCTTCAAGGGGATGCCTTTGTTGCTGAGGGGTTTCGCTCGGGCCTATGGTAGACCCTGTTCAGTGGGAGATCTACGAGATCGATTCTAGTGGTAAAAGAAGATGGCGAGCAGTGGAATGATAGAGATCGAGAAATTTAATGGTTAGAGTTTTGAGTTGTGGAAACTCAAGATGGAGGACCTGTTGGTGGATAAAGATTAGTGGATCATGGTAGATCCGGGTACTAAACCAACGGGAGTGTTTGATGAAGAATGGAAGAAGTTGGATCAGAAGGCAAAGAGCATAATACGATTATGTGTCTCAGATTCAGTATTGCTAAATGTATCAAGGGAACCTATGGTGAAGGCTTTGTGAGACAAGTTAGGGACTTTGTACCAATCTAAGTCTCTGGTGAATAAACTGTTCCTACGGAAAAATATGTATAACCTGAGGATGAAAGATGGAGACTCGGTGACAGAGCATCTGAATGCATTTAATACTGTGTTAAGTCAGTTATCGTCTGTTGATATCAAAATTTCAGATGAAGATAAGTGCATTAGTTTATTGTGTTCTCTACCAGATTCGTGGGATAGTCTGGTTATTGCAATAGGTAGCAATGCAACTACCTTGCAGTTTGATGAAATAGTCTCTTCCTTGCTGACGGAGGAGATGAGACGGAAAAATATGGATAGCCTGAATGGTGATGCCTTATCTGTACGAGGACGGTCCCAAAACAGAAATAAAAATAAGTCATTGAGTGGGAGATCTAAATCTAGAGGGAGATCTAAATCTCTAGGAAAACCTGTTAAGGTGGTGTGCTGGAAATGTGGAAAGGAAGGGCACTACAAAAGGGACTGTAAATCTAAACCTCCTGATAAAGTAAAGGGATCTGATGATGCTCCTTCTGCAGAGGCGAAAACCACCTCAGATAAAGGTGGGGATGTGTAATTGGCTTCTTCAAGTACACATGTAGATCATGAGGCATGGTTGATTGACTCAGGTGCATCCTTTCACTTCACTCCCCATAGAGAGTGGTTCTGCGAGTATGAGAAATATGATGGTGGTGATGTCTTCTTGGGGATGATAGGAAGGCTAGAATCATTGGTCGCAGAAAAGTAAAGTTGAAGTTGCAAGGTGGAAGGGTTAGAACACTTCCAGGTGTTCTGCATATTCCTGCATTAGCCATAAATCTGATTTCTGTAAGCAAGCTGGATGATGCATGTGTAAAAAAAGTGTTCGAGAAGGATACCTGTAAGATGGTTCGAGGAGCACTCGTATTGATGCGGGGAGTTCGGACTGGAACTATGTACAAGCTGCAAGGTAGCACTGTTGTTGATGGGTGCAACAGTTCTGTGGTTCTTGAAAGTGGAGCAGAAAATCTAGTGGTCTCCGGAGAGAAGACCATGTTGTGGCATCAAAGGCTTGGACATATTGGAGAGAAGGGCCTTCGAATAATTCACGGTAAAGGTATGGTCGAAGATATGAGTAATAGCTCTCTGGATTTTGATTTCTGTGAAAATTGTGTATATGGGAAGCAGAATCGGGTGAGTTTCCCCTCTGGTGGTAAGAGGGTGAAACAAATATTAGAGCTTGTGCACAGTGATGTGTTTGGACCTGTGAAGGTTCCACCACTGGGTAAGTCTATGTACTATGTATCATTTATAGATGACTTCTCAAGGAATACATGGATATATTTCCTTAAGAAGAACTTTGAAGTCTTTGACAAGTTTAAAGAATTTAAGGCTCTGGTGGAAAACCAGACAGAGAAGAAGATAAAGGTGCCGAGGACAGATAATGGTGGAGAGTTTTGCAGTAACGAATTTAAAGAATTCTGTAAGAAGTGTGGTATAGCACGACATAAGACTACTCCATATGCACCTCAGCAAAATGGAGTTGTAGAAAGAATGAACAAGACATTGATGGAAAGGGAAAGAATCATTCTTAGTGGTGCCGGGTTAGGACAGGAATTATGGGCAGAGGCGGTGGAGACAACATGTTACCTGGTCAACAGATCACCTTCACCAGCGTTGGAGGATAAGACTCCACAAGAGGTATGGACTGGTAAGAAACCCTCTCTTTCACATCTGAGGGTATTTGGATGTGATGCATATGTACATGTTCCAAAGGAGAAATGAACCAAGTTGGATAGTAAATCTGAAAAGTGTATCTTTATTAGGTATAAGGATGGTTTAAAGGGTTATAAGCTTTGGAACCCAGAAACAAAGAAGGTTGTGTATAGCCGAGATCTGGTGTTCAGAGAGGTGAAAGATGTTATTAAACATGAATTCCAATCAAAGGAACCTAAGAAGATCGAGTTTGAGCTAAAGGAGGAAGAATCAGACTCTACAATAGAGGAGGAATGAGAAGATGAAGAGCCACAAACTTCGGGTGTAAGAAGATCAGTTTGAGAAAGAAGGCAGCCAGAAAGGTATAGCCCATTTGCTTTTTGTTAAAATTTTGCTTTATCTATTACTGATGATGATCCCAGAACTGTGAAGGAAGCAATAGGTTCAGAGGATGGAAAACTCTGGAAAGAAGCCATGGTTGGTGAAATGGAATCTTTTCACAAAAATGACGCTTGGGATCTGGTGGAGTTGCCGGATGGAAGGAAACCCATTGGCAACAAATGGGTGTTCAAGAAGAAGACAAATGCAGAAGGAAAGGTGGAGAAATACAAAGCTCGGTTGGTAGCAAAAGGTTATTCCCAGGTGCCAGGAATTGATTTTGGTGATATTTTTTCTCCTGTTGCCAAGGTAACTTCTATTAGATTACTTTTATCTGTTGCTGTTTCTTTTGTTTTTGAGGTAGAATAGATGGATGTGAAGACAACATTTCTTCACGGGGATCTGGAAGAGGAGATCTACATGAAGCAACCTGAAGGCTTTTCGGTGAAGGGTAAGAAAGAACTGGTATGCAAGTTAAAGAAGTCTCTGTATGGGTTAAAATAGTCACCAAGGATGTGGTATCAGAAATTTGATACATTTATACGAGGACTTGGCTTCACCAGAAGCAAAGCAGATCACTGTGTGTATTTTAAATTAATTGGTGACTGTATTATTTATCTGGTCTTGTATGTGGATGATATGTTGTTGGTTGGAAATGACAAAGAAATTATCCAGGATTTGAAGACCCAATTGTCCTCCAAATTCGACATGAAATATCTTGGTGATGCAAACTATATTTTGGCCATGGAAATTAAAAGAGATCGGGTAAAGAGGAAGCTCTGGTTAAACCAGAGGAAGTATGTCGAGACAATACTGCAAAGGTTTAATATGCAGGATAGTAAACCGGTGAAGGTTCCTATTCTTGTAGGTGTAAAGTTATCTGCTGAATAGTGTCCCAAGACACAAGAAGAGGAAGAGGATATGTCCCATGTTCCATATGCAAGTGCAATCGGTAGCCTGATGTATGCAATGGTTTGTACTAGACCAGACATTGCACATGCAGTGGGAGTATTGAGCAGGTTTATGTCAAAACTAGGAAAGGAGCATTGGACAACAATGAAGCGAGTTTTCAGGTATTTGCGTGGCACTAGTGATTATGGTTTTTGCTACCAAGGAAGACCAGGATTGGACAGAGTTTTAGATATCCATGGCTTTGTTGATGCAGACTGGGCTGGAGATTTGGATCAGAGAAGATCTACAAGTGGGTATGTGTTTAACCTATTTGGAGGTGCAGTCAGTTGGATGAGTAAGAAATAATCTGTAGTGGCACTATGAAATACAGAGGCAGAATACATGGCAACCACTCATGCAAGCAAGGAAGCAGTTTGGTTGTAGAGATTGTGTTCAAGTATGGGGTTAATACAGGGAGATATAAGGATAGACTGTGACAGCCAAAGTGCAATTTTCTTGGCAAAGAACCCTGCTTATCATTCAAAGCCAAAGCACTTTGATGTTCAGGATCACTTTGTGAGGGATATGATAGAAGACAAAAGGGTGTTGCTGGTAAAGGTGGACACTTTGAAGAATACTGTAGATGCATTGACAAAATTTGTGAGCTCTGAGAAGTTCTCCTGGCGTAGAGAAACAATGGGCGTTTCAGGGTTGAAAAAATGACTAAGCTCTTCTGTGGAAAGAAAACAACAAGTGGGAGAATGTTTGTGTTATATTCTTTCCACGACTAACCCACGTAGTGAACCGGGGGTTAGATGGGGGGCGGAACTCCCCCTTCGTTGCACCGATTGCGCAACAGGGGGGGGGGGTCACAGGGGGGTTTGAGGGGGGCGGGTAGCCCCCCTCTACGGGGTCCGGGGTAGCGCCCTGTGAATTTTTTTTTTTGGACCCTATATTAGGTTGGGCGGACCTACCTGTGGTTTTCAGTCCATGGTTTTGGATGCAATGGTTTTCGGTCTATGGTATTGGATGCTTCGACATGTATAAATATGTATTGTAACATTGAAAGGAATATAATGAAAAATCAAGCTGGTAGTCCCGATTTTGGGATCCAAGGGAAAATCTCTGTGTATATGTGTTTTATGTGTTATGATCTCGCATTGTTTATTTTCTGTGTTTTAGAATTCGTATGCAGGTAATTTCTGTACGGGGTTAAAACCTACACTTTCTTAAAGAGATGCAAAGATTCTTCGATTATTCCAACTTTTGCTAAAATTAATCATTCCCTTAGAAGCCATTACAACAATCGGATATTCATCAAAGCCAACATTGCTCTTATTCACAGCGAAATCAAGAAAATCAGGTTTGAACTCAGCACATTATCTCAGAAAACTCTTGATCTTCACACAACTTTGGCTAATTTGATCAATCTGTATTTATGGGTAAAAATTGATTTGGCTTCTGCATTGAAAGCTTTTAGACTTGAAGAATTAACATGTAAAAAAAATTCCTAGAAATTCACGAAACTTCTGAACAGAAAATCGGTCTCTCACAATTCGTCCTATGATTCAATCTCTCACTGTAAAATCAATCCTTTGCAGATATCTTCCTTGAAATCTCTAATCGACCTTAATCTTTCTCTCAATAACAATAATCTTTCTCCTAACACCACTGGGCCAACAAAATATTCGAATTCCATTAATGAAAACATTATCCTGGGTATGGAATCCACAGTAACTCGTACTCCTGAATTCTCTCAATGTAACAACATCTGTAGTGAGTTTGTGCCTACGCAATCTGCATCTAGTGGGACACAATCCCATTACCCTTCCAGATTCCAAGCATCTCGGATAATCCATAATCAAATTCCTTGCAAGTTACTGTCACAATCACTGAAAAAATGACTCTCTGAAATTTATTGGTAACCAAAACCAGTGATGGACGGTCTCTTCTTTCTCAAAAAACGCCCTCAACCCATCGTTTGATATCACGCACCTGTAAAAATTAACATTAGTCATAATTATCCTACACATAATAGACCCAAAAGTATGCTCCGTTATCAACCCACATGTTACTCGCAGAATTCTCGAGCAACGACCAACACCACCATCGACCCGATCAACGATGGTAATGAATTACCCCAAGATTTTAATGGTAATAAGCAGTTAACGTTTGTGCATTCTAGATCACAAAGTCTGCTCCCCAACGAGTTCCCTCTCAGTAATAGTAATGCATTAACGCTTGTGCATTCTAGATCACACAGTCCGCTCCCCTCTTCCACGCAGTCCATATCACACAGTCCACGTCCCTCTTCCTCGCAGTCCATATCACTCAGTCGGTTCTCATCTCATTCAAATAAATCTCTTCCATCTCAATTAAATCACCCTATTTTTAATGGTAATAGGCAGTTACCATTTGCGCATTCCAGATCACACTGTTCGCTCCCCAACGAGTTCCCTCTCAGCGATAGTAATGCATTAACGCTTGCACATTCTAGATCACACAGTCTGATCCCCTCTTCCACACAGTCCGTATCACACAGTTCACGTCCCTCATCCTTACAGTCCATATCACTCAGTCGGATCTCATCTCATTCAAATAAATCTTTGCCATCTCAATTAAACCACCGCCTTATCAATTACCATGAGAATCCCATCATAAAAACTGAAATGTTTTCACCCCACATTGTAACTAACAATGCGTTAAATTCATAACATGATTTGTTAGATAATAATAACAATTCATTAATAAATTGTACTTCTTCGACTGAAACCCTTACCTTTGGAAACTTTGTATACAATTCTCCGCTAGCATTCCCTCCTATTAACACAAACCCTAATAACACCAACCCTTCAGATTACCCTAATAACACCAACCTTTCAGACATTAATAATAACACCGGCCCTAACAATACCACCCCTTCGGACAATCTTGTAATCAATCTATCTAACCTCCAATTAAGTGAACATATCCTCAACTTGTTGAGAAAAGGTTTAAATTTCTCCATCACCCCTTGTAAGATTCCTTTTGAAGACATTCTTTGCAACATTGAGTATGGCATTAAAGACCTCCCTGACAACATCAAGGAACAAATTAGACAGGATTATTCCATCGCCCTTAGGAAATCTAAACCCCCCAAAAGCAACATTAGCAAACATGAATATCTTGCTCTCAAATCTTTAAACTCTAACCCTAACATTGTGGTGTTGAAAGCAGACAAAGGAGGGGCCACTGTCATCATGAACAAAATTGACTACAATGAAAAAATGTTAGATCATCTAAACAATAGTGGTTGCTACAGGAAACTCAATAAGAACCCTTTAAAAATAATCTCTAGAAATGTGTGCAACTTAATCAAAATAAGCAAGATACAAGACAATAAAAATATTTTAGTTAATAATCCATATACCCCTAGAATTTATGGTGCTCCGAAAATTCACAAAGAAGGTATCCCCCTCAGACCGATAGTAAACACCATTGGTGGGACCACATATCATCTTTCCAAGCACCTTTCCAAGAAACTAAAACCTCTAGTGGGAAATACTGATTCCTTTGTCAAAGACTCTACCCAACTCATTGAAGAAATTAAGAATATCAAACTAGATCAAAATGACATTTTGGTAAGTTTCGATGTTACTTCACTATATACCAACATCCCCATTGATGATGCCATGGAAGTTATCTGCAAATTAATGGATCCTGATACATCTAAGTTAATTGAAATTTTCCTAAGATCCACCTTCTTCAGCTTTATGGGGGAAGTTTATGAACAAACATGTGGTGTTTCCATGGGGTCTCCTTTGTCCCCTATTATCGCCAATTTATTCATGGAAGACTTTGAAGCCAAAGCCCTCATGACTTCACCCTTAAAACCTAAATTATGGAAAATATTTGTCGATGACACGTTTATCATATGGCCTCATGGAAGAGAAACCCTAGAAACTTTCAAGCAACACCTAAACAATTTATCTTCTTCCATTAAATTCACCATGGAAGTTGAGGTCAACAATAGCTTCCGCTACCTTGATATTCTCATCACCAGGAATTCCAATGGCTCCATATCACACCAAGTTTATCGAAAGAAGACTCATACCGAACAATATCTTCATGCCTCCTCTCATCATCATCCCACCCAGAAACTAGGTGTCCTTAACACCTTGGCCACCAGGGCTCTAAGAATCTCTGACAAGGAACACTTAGAAAAGGAAAAAGAACATAACGTCAAGCCATTAAAGCCATAAACAAAGAAAACACAAGACATAAGAGTAATACAATTTTTTATAATATTGTGGGAAAAGTTAACCTCCCTTACATTTTAAGACCACTGATAAAATATCCTGCATCTTGAAAAAGAATAATATTTTAAGCACCTTCAAACCTTTAAAAACCATTTGAAGTTGCCTCAATTCGGTAAAAGATCCCATTGATCCTAAGTGCCATAAGGGCATCTATTTAATTCCTTGCTCGTGTGGTAAACCCTATGTAGGTGAAAATGGCAGATCCTTCAACACTAGAATCCAGGAACATTCTGCTGACATTAAACATAATCGATCCAAAACATCAGCTTTAGCAGAACATTCTGATAAAACCAAGCATCAAATCTGTATTGAAAATACCCATATCTTAGCTAGAATTGATCACTACTTCCTTAGGAAATTCAGAGAAGCCATAGAAATCAACAAGCACCCTAATAACCTTAATAGAGATGATAGATGGACCATAAGTGAGAATTGGATTCCCACTTTAACATCCACTCTAATCTCTCCCTAAACTCTCTCCACCTCCCATAATGATTCATGTCTTCAACATTCTATTAATCTCTCTATTTGTTAGTTTATAATAATAATTGACCTTATATTTAATATCATATCCCTAGTTTAACTAATTATTTAATCAGTGAATGGCATCTATTACTTCCCATTATTATCCAGTAATCAACATCAATCATCATAACAAATAGACTCACATATTAGTATTCACTAATTTTTCATAATCATAATTTATTTTAAATAAACTTTATAAACTTTAGTTTGAAACGCGTCGACAAAAATATTATAATGTGATTTCCGCCGAAAAAGCTTATGATTAAACTTTAGTACCATTCATCGTTGATTACATAAATCCCTTTTAGATTCATTTATCCCAACATCTTAATTCATTCTCTCATTTAATCATTAGAATTAACATATTTTTCTTTTTCTCTAATATCTAATACATTATCACATTATATTCTTTCTTTATTTATTTGTTTAAATATATATCCATCTATGATTTAAACATTCATTTAAATGAATATGATTTTAAACTTTAAATCCCTCTCTAAAATTTTATATTAATAATTAAATTTATAGTCAACTTTACAATTCTCTAGGGTTACTATCGGCTCTTCATCTTTGTCATCTATTTATTGAAATATATGGTAGAACAATCTTTCATATATCTTTCTCATCCTGATGATGAACCATCGTTGCTGGTTTGAAACGTCGATTACAACAACAATAAAATGCGATATGAATCTGGAAATTGATTTACATAATGATAAAGATCGCAGAAATTTGAAATCAGAGATAGATCATGCATAAAGTAACTTGCCATCTTTCCATAGGTTTATTAGCAGTTTTGCAGAGGAAGAAGAGAGCACCTTGGCCCACTCTTCCTTTGCAAATTGGATCATACGAGATCAAGAACCTGAAGGTTGTGGAAACCGAGGGGAAAGAGTTAGGAAAATTTGAGTTTTGACTTATGGAATATCATCCGTACGATCCTGAGGAGGAAAAGATGAAGAACTATTATAATGCACCTAAAGCTCGTGCACCAGTCAACTTTGCAGGTACATCGAAGGTCACTCCCCAACAAGAAGCAACTCTGGAAGTAGAACTATCAAAGAGGCGGAATCCAGTGCGTGGAAAGGGGTAGCGGAAGGTTGTGCACAATCCAATAGAAGAAAAAAGCCGCAAATGGAAAGCAGACCCAATCATCTTGAAAGCAGCCATAACAGCAGAAAGAAAGAGGAAGCAAAAGAAGTAGGAGGAAGAATTAAGGCAGAAGGAAGAGCAAGAATAGAAAGAACAAGAAGAGAGGTAGATACAAGAAGAAGAAAGGCGGAAGAAAGAGGAGGAAGAAACAACACTAAAGTAAGCTAAAGAAGAAGAACATATTCAACTACTTGAAGAAGAAAACAAGCAACTATAGGACAAAGAAATTGCCCAGGAAATCGAGGAATTGATAGTGGTCCAAGATATGGAGGTAGAACTAGAGCAACAAAATTAGGATGTCTATCTCATGCCTTGCATGCAACAAATCACCACTCAGTGTCCCCCTCCTCCTGCAACTTGATCATTGATTGAACAATATTGCACTTCCAGAACATGGTCATGAATGAGATTTCTGATGAAGTGCATGTGTATTTCAATGTGTTTGTTGCGCTGATGTTGGACTAGATATTTTCATATTTTAATGACACTTTGATTATCACACCAAAGTGTAGTAAGATGTTGCTGCTGAAAACCAAACTTTGACAGGATCTGACGAAGCCACATGGCTTCCTTAGTAGCTTCAACAGTGCCACGATACTCTGCTTCTGCTGAAGAAAGAGAAATGGCACTTTGTTTCTTACAAGCCCATGTAATAGGTCCAGAACCAAGAGTGAAGGCATAACTTGTAGTAGACTTCGGGTCATCAGGGTCACTAGCCCAATCAGAATTAGTGAAACCAACCAATAGAGGAGATGCTTCTGGACTGTAATGAATCCCAAACTGAAATGTACCTTGAACATAACGAAGTTTTCTTTTAGCTGTTTTCCAATGAATTTCATGTGGGTTTTGCATAAACCAAGAAACAAGGCCAACAACAAAGGAAAGGCTAGGATGGGTATGGGTCATATACAAATGTTTTCCAACAAGCTGACGATATAAGGTAGCATCAACTTCAGGGGAAGTACAAGTGACTGAAAGTTTGGCTCCAAACTGAAAGGGAGAAGGGGATAACTTATAGTCTTCCATGTGAAAGTGGCATAGAAGATCAGAGACATACTTGGACTGGGAAAGGGAAATACCTTCTTTGGATTGCAAGACTTGAAGACCAAGAAAATAATGAAAGTGTCCTAAGTATGTCATTTCAAACTGCTTTTTAAGGCCAAAATTCACATGGTTTATAAGGTTGAGATCACTACCAGTAAGGATAACATCATCAACATAAAGAACAAGAATGATAAGAGACTTACCCACTTTCTTGGTGTAGACAGTATTGTCAGAATGACACCTAGAAAAGCCAATATCTAAAAGAAATCTATCCATTTTGGCATACCAAGCCCGAGGGGCATTCTTGAGACCATAAAGGGATTTCCTAAACCGATATACAAGGCTGGAGACTATTTGTATAAATCCAAGAGGTTGTTCCATATAGATTTCTTCATGAAAGTCCCTATGCAAGAGGGCAGATTTAACATCTATCTGATGGACTTCCCATTTGAAAGAGGCAGCAAGGGAAAGAACAAGGCAGATAGAGTTCATTTTGGCAACATGGGAGAAGGTTTTAGCATAGTCAATGCCTTCAACTTGTGAAAAACCTTAGCAATAAGACGAGCTTCATGTTTTGTCTTTGAGGTTTCTGCGAGTCTCATGTTTGTGTAGATTTTCTTCCAGATCCATCACATTCAATTTCTTTTTAGATCGACATTTCGAACCAACAACGGTGGTTCATCTTCAGGATGTGAAAGAATTAATTGAAAGACTGGTCTTATTTGTCAAATATATATAGAGATGCAAGAGATGCTTAGCCGACAGATCTTTAAATTATTTTTAATTGTTCTATTTAATTGTATTATTGTTAATTTTATTAGTATTAATTATTTCATGTTTTAATTCTATCTATTTTAATTATATTTGCTTTAATTAATTTAATTATATTTGTTTTTAAATTAATTGTTTCTTTTAATTATTTTAATTTTAATTAATTTATTAATTAAAATCAAAATACATATTCATGTTTATTTATTAATTAATTAAAATTTAATATGTATATGTACATATACATATTAGTTTATTAATTAAAATTAAATATGCATATGTATATAATAAATTTATTAATTAAATTACATATATATGGGTTATACTTATGTTTATTTCATTATATTTATTCATTTTATTATTTTAATTGATTATTAATTTTAATTGTTATGATCCTATTTGTTTATGTTTTAATTTTTTTAATATGTCTCAGGATGCATTGTCTTGTTCTAATGAATTATTATTTTAATTATTTTAATTTCAATTTATAAATTAAAATACATATCCCTATTCTAGTTAATTAATTCTTTAGTTAATTCAAATTATTTTAATTTTAATTAATTTCTTAATTAAAATTAAAATACATGTCCATGTTTATTTATTGATTAACCCTTAAGTTATTATATTTGATTAATTATTATTTAATTCTTTTAATCCTAGTTAATTTATTGATTAAAATTATTATAATTCTAATTAATTTATTAATTAAAATTAAAATACATATCCATGTTAATTTATTAATTAAAATTAAATATGTCTATGTACATATACATATTTATTTATTAATTAAAATTAAATATGTATATGTATTTTAGTTAATTTATTAATTATAAAATTAAAATACATATGTAAGGGTTATATTTATATTTATTTATTTATTTTAATTAATTATTAATTCTAATTGTTTATTAATTTTAATTGTTATGATTCTACTTGTTTTTGTTTTAATTTTTAATTTGTTTTAGGAGGTGATGTCCTATTCTAATTATGTTAATTAACCCTTTGGTCATTCTATTTGATGAATAGTTATTATTGTAATTGTTTTTACTATGTTTATATCTTAATTTTATTACTTTTAATTATGTGTTTTGATTGTTTATTAAGGCTTCCTATATAATGTCCTAGGTTGCGGATTTATTATGGTTAAGATATCTACGATTGATGTTTATTGTTAAATTATATTTTAATAAGGTCATAGTGTGTTAATTTAGTTAGAATGGATTAGATTTTTGGTTAATTGGAGGAGGATTATCGTTGAGTAGGGGTAGATTTGGATGATAGGATTGGAATCCAGTTTTCGCTTATGGTCCATCCATCGTCTCTATTGAGGTTATTAGGGTGTTTTCTAATTTCTATGGCTTCTCTGAATTTCCTTATGAAGTAGTGATCACTCCTAGCTAAGATTCGAGTATCCTCTATGCATATTTGGTGCTTAGTTTTTTCTGAATGTTCAACAAGAGCTGAGGATCTGGTCCAAACTTGGTTCCGTAAACCTATTTGCATCTAACAAGTTTTTGTCCCTTTGGGAGAGGAACAAGGTCCCAAGTATCATTTTCCAATAATGAACGATATTCTTCATTCATAGCTGCGTCCCAATCTAGGTGGCATGAAGCTTCTACAAAGGTGTCAGGATCATAATTCGCTGAAGCTTGAGCCAGTAAAGAAGAGGCTCTATCAAACTGAGAACGTGTACGACATTGATCTATAGGATCACCTGCAAGAGCACCTGCTGCATCCTGAGTAGTGCGGACCCATTTTGGAAGCTGGGGAGCTAAAGGAGGATCTCGAGAAGGTGGGGGAGGATTTCCATCCTCATTGTAATCATCTAAAGAAGGAATATTTTCAGAAGTAGAAGGGATAGAGAGAGGTGGCACATCTGTCTAACTAGGCTTGTAGGCTGATATATTTTCAACAAACTTTACATCTCTTCTAATGATTACATTTTTTTATTTAGGTTGAAGAAGTCTATATCCTTTAACATCTTCAGAATATCCAACAAAAATACACTTTTCACTCTTAGGTTCCAAGGCTTTATGTTTCTCATTTGGAATATGGGCCCATGCTTCACTTCCAAAAACACGAAAGTGACTTACATATGGTTGAATTGAGCTCCATGCTTCTTCTGGAGTGATATTCTTTAAAACCTTAGTAGGAGTGCAATTTACTCTGTAATTTGCATAGTTAATTGCTTCTACCAAAAAATTAAGACTAAGTCCTTTAGATTTAAGCATACAATTAGCCATTTACTTTAAGGTGCAATTCTTCCTTTCAGCTACACCATTTCGTTGTGGAGTATATGGAACAATGTGTTGCAATTGAATTCCATGATCAATGCAAAAGTTGATGAATTGGTTGTTAACATATTCTCCGCCATTATCAAATCTTAGCTTGAGAATTTGATGTCCAAATTATTTCTCAAAAAAGGCCGTAAAAGCCAAGAACATGTTAAATACTTCACTCTTGAGTTTTGAGAAGTATACCCAAGTGTGTTTGGAGAAATCATCAATGAAAGTTAAGAAATACTTGTAGCCAGAGAATGAAACAACTAGAAGTGGACCACATAAATCACTATGCCTAAGCTATAAAGGGGTTGAGGCATGCAAAGAGGCAAGTTTTTCAAAACTATCTCGATGATGTTTTCCGAGTACACATTCGGAACAATCACCATCTCTGCAAGATACCGTAGGAAGACCTGTCACCATATTCAATTTACATAGATTTTGAAGGGAACGATAGTTTAAGTGACCAAATCGCTCATGCCAAAGTTTGTTCACTTCATCATTATGAGAAACAAATACTGAGGGAAGAGTTGAGGACCCAAAGTTTTTAAACTTATACAACCTTGTAGAATCATCAACAATGCCAGTAGCTAAAACCTGACTAGGATCTCTTAGGTCCTTAATTACGACTTCATGAGGTGAAAATTCAACAGTTTTACCATCGCCTGAATGAGTTATTTGATACACAGATAGAAGGTTGCAGTATAAGGTAGGAACACATAATACATCATTAAATTAACCATTGTATAGATGAATAGTTCCAATCCCTACAACCTTAAGAGATCTATCATCACCAACATATATATATTTTTGGTGTTACAATCATTTAAAGAAGAAAACATGGCTTTGTTTTTGGCCATGTGATAAGAAGCTCCAGAATCAATGAGCCACTCATGAGAATGAGAAGAAGAAGATACATTTAGTGCATAACCAGACCGAGATGCTTGACAACCACATGCAGAAAGTGTTATTCTTGAAATGAAGTTGAAGTTGAAGAGTGCTCCAAATGGATGTTATGCTTCTTTATTACTGCTTCCAAGACTTTCACCTTCTTAAAACATTTGGATTCTAAGTGGCCATTATGATTAGAAAAGTTGCAATGTCTATCAGTCTTCTTCCCTTTGTTTTTAGTTGCTTTATCATTTTGTTGAGTTGATTTTTCATTTTGAGACTGAAATGGCTTAGGACCCTTGTTTAGTTTAGGACCATTCTTTTTAGGATGCTGCTTCTTAGGATTCTTTGAACTTGGTTTCTGCTGGGCTGCTAAGGCTTTCTTAGAAGAGTTTCCAGTATTAAGAAGACCAAGATGTAAGAGTTTTTCTTGTTCTCCTATTAAAGAATCACAAAAGACATCAAAAGAAAAGGACTTGTAGTCTTGTCCCTAAGAAATAAAAGCTTCTCTAGTAGAATGGAAGGTGGAAACAAACACAGAGTAGGTTGGTCCTAACTTAGTAAGAATGGAATAAATAAGGCTACCATCTTATTTTCTTAACCTTAACACCTTTGAAGAGAAGTCTAAGGGTCTTGAAATTGGACAAAAAATATTCAATGGAAGAAAAATTATTGGGGCCCAATGTAAGCAACTCATTTTCGAGTTGATGGGCTCTAATTTCATTTTTAATTCAAAAAACTTTATTGATATTTTTCATTGCTTCATCGCGGTTATCAATTTCTACGATATGGAATCTAAGGTTTGGAGAAATAGACATCCCTATCAACCCATGTGCTTGATCTTGCTTATTTTTCCATTTGGCTTGCTTATCTTTATACTGAGGTTTATACTCTTGGCCTAAGGCCATTCTATAAACACCCTTACTTCTAAGTAAATCCACCATGTAGGATAGCCATTGGAAGTAGTTGGTGCTGTCAAGAATAACTAGGCATGAAATTTCCATTTTAAAATAAATTGAAGTTGTATATGCCGAAACTAAATGTTCAAATGGAAAGATATTGAAAAATTAGGGCGATTAAAAAAAACGGCTCTGAAAACGGCTTCCAGATGAAGAAGTTATGGCTTTTTGAAGAAACATTGTTGAAGATGCCAACGAACCACGTGAATGTTGGGAAGTCGATGATAATGTTATAAAAAAAAATCTCCCCCTTTCCAAACTTAATCTAATTAGCTCACTTAAAAAAAAAAAGATTACTTTATGTGATCCGCTTTTATAAATAAGTGAAACTCACTTTTACAATGGTACTTTATGAACTATCTACTAAATTGTAACTTAAATAAAAGATAAAGTAATTTTAGAATTATAAGTGACTCACTTTTTTATAATGGGTGAGAATACTTTTACATAAAGTAACCTTAAAACATAAGTTACGTGTGCTTTTTGAAAAAGTAACTCAACAAAAAAAAGACTTGAACCCAAGACTTCTATTCTCATAAAGTAACTTTAGACCAAGTGAACTAGTTTAAAAGGTTAATAATTCTTGGAAAGGAGGAAGGGTTTTTTTTTGCTCGCTGAAGCTTTGGGGTGCGTGCTTACTCAAAAACCCCCTTTTTTCCTACAAAACATAAAAACAACTACACAAACCAAACGAACAAGCAAAAGTATCCAAGCCTTACAACTTAAAGTTATATTTGGCCAGAAACTATATATTTTCCTCAAATGTTTATGATTTTCCGAGATCACACTAAGGCGCGGCGAAAAAGAGCATACGCATGAGAAAAATCATTTCTTTTTGTTTCTGGTTTGCCCAAATCGCACAGAGTCGCGGGCAAAGAGCATACACAGAAATGAAAGGTATAGATCCAGTAATATATATATATATATATATATATATATATATATATATATATATATATATATATATTATAGAGGACAATAAACCGAAATAAATAGAGAGATAAAGAACTATAATTGCAAATAAAGACTGTATGCCTCCAGATCATAAAAATGACATAGCAAGGGCTACCAGAAACCTTTTCGCGTGAAACAAAAAGGGGTTCCTTATTGGAACAGATGCTGCTAACACAATAGAGTAGTCCTCTCAAGTCGAAAGTGGTCATAAACAATAGATGTAGGAAATGACAATCACATGGAGTTGTACTGGCTTCGTATTTGGATCACCAATGGATGCAACCCTCGAATAACTCTGATACCTAGTAGGAATTTACAGGGTAAGTTCCTTATATAGAACACCAAAGGAAACCGCTCACAAATAGATCACAGATTAGTACACCAATATTCTTGACGTGGTTAAAACCCTCAAAGAGGGAAACAGTCCACGACCTGAGCCAACGCGGTCACTTAAGGCAATTTATTAATGTAAAAGAAAGAAAATTTACATAAGCTTCTCTCATGAATAGTTACCAGACACATGATCCTCCATGCTCTTTAAATAGAGATCATGGGCTAATCGGGTGTTAAGCCACATATCAAGTGTCGGCAATACCGAGGAGAGAATGAACCGTCAGATCACTTAATGTCTAGAACATATCGTGACCTTCAGAGTGTAAGTTACAAAAAGTACATAAACACACTTTACCTAACTATACACTAGACCAAGTTATACTTAATTATTTCCTATGTGTCGGGATATCCTAACATTCATAACTCATGTAAAGGGATTTTGGCTAGTCTTTGGCTAGGATTGAAAGCCAGGGAGTTTTTCGAGAGCCTTGGCTTCTCCTTTAGCATAGAGAGAGTATCTTTGTTTGGAGGAGCAGGTGTTAGCTTCATGTTCCACTATTGGGGCTAGTTGTTTATCAATTGTATATGTATGTTTGGAAACTTCACTTTAATAAAAGCTTGGAGGCGACACGTTTTCATGCACATGTCGTGAATATAGTAAGACTATTTTTGTTATGTTTACAATATATGTTATTTCATGTATGCTAAAGCTTATGAACTAATTCGTTTGCATTAGTATTAATCTTGTTGAATGTGTGCTGTTATGTATTTCTATCATTATTATCTTGTGAACTATTTTGCAAGCTAACTTATGATTCCTTTTATGCTCGTTTATTCCTTTCAATCTGTGTATTATTAGAGGCTTTCAAGGGGCTCACTTACTTCCCCTTGTTGTGATAAAACCTCTCATGCATTGCACTTGACTCTTCACAGAGTTATACACTCGTTTCACCAAAGTCACGAGTACATCATTCTATGCATCATCACAGCGAATGCATACAACTAAAACCCACTATCTCAGAAACCGTGTCATATTCTGGACGGGGATTCTACTCCAAACGGTGTGAGGTCTAATTAGGACTTCATATCGGGGAGACCCCCTGAATGTTGGTGGGCCCAACGCCCTAAACAGGTGGATTTATAAATCAAAGGTCAATATTTATGTGGAGTATATTAATGGTTGCTAAGTCACTAAATTTTATAAGTTGTAACTTGAGTTCCTGTTGTCCAATTGGGAAAATTGGAGTTCATTTGGAAAACTAAAGACATGAAGAAAAAATTGGAGATGGTTTCCATGGCTAAAATGGCATCTGTCATGCTCAAACATTTAAATTACAATCATGACCATTTATTGCTTGGCAAGAAATTACTTTAAAAAAAAATCACTGATTTAATGAAAATTTTGAATGTTTAATGTGAACTTATTTGAGGAATGAATATTAAAGTTTGTATTTACCAAAGATATTTAATTCAGTTACCACAAAGGGGAAAAACCATAACCGTAAATAAATTCCAAGAAGATGAAGTAATTATTATAAAAAGCATGTGAAGAACATTCAAAAAGAGAGAGAGAAACCCCTTCCAACATAATACGTAAAATAACCTCTTAGTTGAGTTTTTTGATATATTATTCTCAATTGGCAATCATCCAACCTTAGATTTCAAAGTCATTTTGAATGAAAAGAGCTAATTTTCGACCATTTTCCGGTTTCCTTTCTAGGTCTTTTCATTTACATGGTCCATGGGAGCCTAATTCAATTTAGTTTGGACAAATCCATTTTAATTTTTAGAAAGCTGAACTCTTTTTAAATATTTGTATTTGAGGTTCCACATAGAACTCTTAGGAATTCATAGCTAGTGTGATTTTTTGACTAAGTTTTAAGATTAAGATTGCAAGTGTGTAACTCCTTTCATCCCTATGAGTTTAATGGAAATATCATGTTAAGTTCTCTATAAATATGGTTTATTTCTTTTCATCTTGCTCAATGACATGGTGTGTTTTACTTACTACTATGCTAGAAGCCAATCTTCTCACAACCTTTTCTTTACTCTTTAAAACTATTATGATGTAAATATTACAATGTGAGAATCATTGTTGATACCATTTGCATGAGAATAATGTTTTTAATTTTCACATGCAAACATTGTATATAAAATATTTTCTTGTTATATTTATTCCTTTTTGTTTCCATGAATGAGATGACATGCTTTACAAGTAAATCTACTATATGAGAGATTTATTGGAGAATTTGTTGTGGTTTTCTCTTTAGCACTCACCCACTACATTTATTTGAAGATAGAAGAAAAATCTTCCATCAATCAAGAGAGGAGTATCACCTCTATAAAAATGAATAAGGTCTTTCTTGTTGCCACAAGATTTTCTCTCAATATTAGTCATTTTCTATTGTCAAAAAAAATATTCAACACTAATTTAACATAACTTTCATTTCCTTATATGTTAATATTATCATATGACACATCATTTACATACAAATAACCACATCACTTGGATCCTTACCCACTGCTGCTACTTAGTACTACTATTGCCCTCTAGCCAGTGACCCAACTGTTCATATGCTATTAGGATGACCCTAACTCAATTAATTTATTAAGAAGCCTTTTAGAACACATTTTACCCATATTTCCATGTCATTTATTCCCCAAATTAGTAATAATAACTAGTTCACATTAGTCACCAAACCATTAAATAATTCTTATTTAACCACGGCCCAAAATATATATTAGATGTCATCATTGATTTTATTTTATAAATACCATATTAAACTTACATAGTTAGCGCACACAAGGTTAGGCTTCAAATGTTTCCTAATCCAAGTGTTACGACAAGCATCAACGAATATAACTATCTTTAAAAGGGCCTTGAACTTTTGTACTCTCAATAGCAATACCAAAAAAGAGCTTACACAGTGAAAAGCAATGACTCACTATTAAGATTTTGTTGAATTTTAAAATAACCAACACAATTACAATTTGTTTATGATGAATTCCTTCAAAAGCATACTTTCCAACTTCAATATCCAAACTTAGTTTGTATCCTAACATATATGTGTTCTCACCATGTCTTCCTAGATATTTGTGGATCCAACCATCGAGGGCCAGCATAAAAATTCATCGAGGTCTGGCATACAAATTCTCGTAGGGTAATGACAATGTTGTCACATGATATGCCAATTTTATTGGTAGTGGATGCAATGTGTTTATTTGTTATATGTTTTGGAAGTTTTTTTATCTATTTTTTGGTTTAATTTACTTAGAATATGACAAAGATTTGTTGAAATTACAAGTTTAAGTTGTGAACTCTCTACAATATGAGTGTTTAGGGTTTTTTTGAGAGCTAAATCTATATATACAATCAAAAACTGATTTTAAACAATACAAATTAAGATTCTATCAATTTTTTTTTGCTAGATTCCAAAAAAATTCCAAAACATATAATGTTTAAACAATACCATTTTGAAATGTTATAATGATGCTTGACATGCTCCTTAAGGTTTTAATATGATCAACACTTACCCAGATTCTTGCCATCTCTTTTGATGTAATAGTTTGATGAATAACAAAATTTGAATATTTAACACTTACATGGTAAAGTGGATTTGCAATTCTAAATTGCAAAAAAGGAAAGAGCTTTATTATACCTACCGCATGCATGATATTAGGCATCCAATTTTGATTTGACTGGAATTAGGTTGTGTTAGACCAAAAAATTTGCCATTTAACATTGAGAATTCATTTTTTGTTATTTTTTATCATTATTTAAAGTTATTTATTTGTAATGTGATTGGTTGAAATCTTATTACACACTCTTTAGTAACTTCCATTTCTATTAGTTACTGATTGTTTGTTTTTAGTTTTATTTCATTTTTATTTAATTTTTTTTTCCCTTTTTCTTTTATTTCTATTTTCATGAATTATAAGTTTTTTTTGTCCATATTTTCAATCTAAGATGACTATTATTATATTAAAAACATATTTTAATAAATTTATAATAAATTATATATATATCTATATATACATATATATATTAATAAAACATAAAACACACACATATAACAAGAGCTTCACACTCCCTGCTACCTTAGCTTATAACTTAATTGAACTAAAAATTAATAAAGACAAAGATTTCATCACAAAAATAAAACAACTAATAAAATACTGTGTTGAATGTCCTCACCAAAAAATAAGAAATATATTTAACTAATAATGTTTATATTAATCAAAGAGATATAGAACATTCGGTGAAGGAGCGCGCTGTTAAGGCGCTCCGTAAGCAAAGGTCACCGGTTCTAGTCTCGCCGATACCAAAAATCCAGCATGGTTTCCGCTGGTGTGGCTCAGGCCGGGTGCGATCCCTGGGTGATTTTGACGGCTTAGATGCCCCTGAGTCGTGGCCTCTCAGCCACAGGGTAAGAGTGATTTTCAGGATTCACCCACTTATCAACAAACAAACAAAAAATGTTTATATTAAATTTATCAAAATATGTTTTTAATATAACAATAAGTGATTTTAAATTAAAAATATGGACAAAAAAACCTATAATTCATGAAAATATAAAAAATAGAAAAAAGACAAAAGAGAAAAAAGTAAATTAAATAACAAGGAAATAAAACTAAAAACAAAAAATTAGTAACTAATAGAAATGGAAGTTAATAAACAACCCATAATAAAACCTCAACCAATCACCTTATAAATACATAAATTTAGATAATAATAAAAATTAACAAAAAAATGAATTTCCAATGTTAAATTATGGATAAACAACATAAATTTTTGGTGAAAGACAACTTTTTTTTTTTTTTTTGACAGAAACGATTATATTGTGATTATATTCCTCCTGGCTTGGATGCCAAATTTCTGTGTACAATAAGGATGCCTGGATCCTGAGGAGTTTCACTTATGAAAGTGTGGCTGTTGATGTTACTTGTGATTTTCCCCTTAGCATCAAGATCTTTAGATTCTATATTCTCTATTTTCCCCCACTTGGATATACATACAATTTTTTTTTGAATCAAGCAGTAAAGCATGGTGAACTGCAAGTTAAGGAATAGCTTCCCATGACTCTTTTCCTTCTTTCATCTTGACCCCGGCAGATAGAAGAGCTGCTTTGTTTGCTTCGCTGTCAGCTTCTTTATTGTGGACTCTCAAGATATGGTAGTAGCTCAGCTTCTGGAAGTCACTTTCAAGGGCCTTGATTCTGAAGATCATTCTGGCTAGATTGAGGTCTGCTGCAAGGGAGTTAGAGATCATAGCACCTATTATGATTTGAGAATCTCCTATAACCGTTGCTTCTTTTATTTTCAGCTCTTTTAGGGTCTTGAGGCCTTGCAGAAGGGCCAAGGCCTCAGCTTGTGTGCTGGTCATATGTCCAAGCCCCCAAGCATATGAGCGTATTTTTGTTCCTGTTGGATTTAGGATGACCCCTCCAGCACCTGCTCTGCCCGGGTTACCCTTAGCTGCTCCATCGAAGAAAAGGAAGTAGCTTGATTGAGTTTTAATCCAGTCTTGGAAGTCAGCTTCTGTTTTCCTGATTTGCCATTCTTTGAGAGGAGGTACTTTCCTGATTGCTGGGAGGAAATGTAATCCCAGGAAGGCGCCCCAAACATTGTCTTGCTGGGTGAGATTTGCATCATCTTTGATTTGGGATAGACATTCCTTTAATTGGCACTTGATCTTTACTTCAATAATTTTTTGGTGTTGCCTGTCATTTTTGAAGGTTCTCCTGTTGCGCTCCAGCCACAACTGCCAGCAAATGACCTTTGGGAGGATGGCCCAGGCTGATTTGATTACCTGATTCTGAGGAGAAGGCCCTGGGTAATTTGAAGTCCAGCTAGCGAAGAGGTCAGCCATTGTATTCGGTAGGTGAAAGGAGGGATCCAAGACATATAACAGCGCGCTCCAAATCTGTTTAGCAAATCTGCACTCCAGGAAGATGTGCGCAGCTGTTTCTTCACTATTGCTACATAGGTGACATATGGAGGGACCGTTGAATCCCAGCTTTTGCAAACGGTCAAAGGTAAGGATTCTGCCATGGCACAGCATCCACGCAAACATGTCTATTTTGGGCCACGCCTGAGTTCGCCAGATCGTTTGCCATGGAGCTGGGTTGATGGGGACGTGCGGCCTCTCTCTGTGTTTAACGTAGCCTTCAGCCACCGTATACCCTTTGGATTTATTTCCCCAGCTGATAGCGTCATGAGTATACCTGTTCAAGGGCGCAAGGCCGTGTAGAAGATCGATTAGCGTGGCCCAGTCAGCGGCCAGGCGATCTGGCAAATCGACAGACTTCCAGCCAGTCCACTCACTGCCTTTCCAAGCGGAGATATCCCAGAGCGTGTTTAAGTTATTTCTTTCCATCCACTCCCAGAGCTCGCCCAATTGCGCTCTGTCGCTGATCGGGACAGAGGATAGGATTCTGTCAGACCAAATTTTTGTTTTCTTGCCGTTACCTGGAATTCTATAACAATAATTTTTTATCAGAGAGGCGGCCTTATCATAGAGTTTTAGGAAAGGCGAGTTTGGCAGTCGAATAACATGGTCCAAGCAGCTGGAGCGAGGACCTCGGAGATATTTTTTCCTGAGAGCTGTCTGAGCCCAACCAGGATTGGGCGCGATAACTCTCCAAATGACCTTTGCCGCCATTGCTACATTCATATGGCCCAGATTTTTGAAGTTAAGCCCTCCCTCCCACAGAGGCTTAGAAATAGTTTCCCAGCTGATGAGGGGGATTTTTCTTTCATTCTGCTTTCCACCTTTCCAGAAAAATCTCCGAATATGCTCGTCCATTTTTTTTAGGATGATTGAAGGAGCAAGCATTCCTGCAAATTGAAAAATAGGAAGACTAGTGAGCACTGATTTGATGAGGACGGACTTACCAGCATAGTTGAGCCAGGTAAAGCCCCAAGCCTGAATTTTTGCTTGAAATTTTTCGAGCTGGGGAAGCCAATCTTTGCTGGAGATTCTTTTGTGTACAACCGGGAGGCCCAGGTATTTGAAGGAGGTCCATGAAGTGGAGGCTGCGATTCCAAGGCACCTGGAGATATCTGTGAGAAGTCTGGGCGGGGTATTCCAACTGTAGATGTGGGATTTGTTCTTATTGATAACGCTACCAGAGGCCATGCTGAGTTCATCCAGGACATCTTTGAATTTGGAGGCAGTGGAGAGGGAGGCAGCGCCCAGGAGCAAGGTGTCGTCCGCGAACAAAGCGTGATTGATGTTCTTGACTCCTCTTGCTATACGCAGTCCCATTAATTCTTGTTCTTGCATTCTTTTTTCCAGGAGGAAACTGAGAGCTGAAGCTTGAATGACAAAAAGCAGAGGAGAGAGAGGGCACCCCTGCCTGAGTCCTCTTGAAGCTTTAAAGAAGTCTGTGGCTCTTCCATTCACAAGAGGGGCAATCCATGGTTCCGAAACGCAGGCCCGGATCCAGCTAATGAAGTTTGATCCAAACCCAAACCTGTTCATAACTTCTAGCAAAAAACTGTGATTTACACGATCAAATGCATTTGCTAGATCAAGTTTAATTATCATACCTTGCTCTTTACGGTGGAGACTTGAGTGGATTGCCTCTTGAACAAGGATGAAGTTGTCCACTATCTGCCTCCCTTGGATGAAGCCGCCTTGATTCTCCGGGATTATTTTGGGGAGTATATGCTTCAAACGGTTTGCTATGACTTTTGTGATTAGTTTATACCCAATGTTGCATAGGGAGATCGGCCGAAATCTGCTGAAGTTGCTGGCCCCTTTTTCCTTTGGAATGAGGGCTAAGAAGGCAGAGTTTGTGCTCCCACCTATTTTTTGGGAGTTCTGAGACTTTCAGATCATTTTAATCAGGTCTTTTTCAATAATGGGCCAGCATGATTGAAGAAATCTGGCAGTGAATCCATCCGGCCCAGGGGCCTTGTCCGGATCCATGTCATTTAATGCTTTTCTGACTTCCTCTTTGGTTATTTTGGCCTCCAAGGTTTCATTCATACCTGGAGAAATTTTGGCTGGGATCGTTTCTAAAAGATTTGAAGCATGGTGCTGTACCTTTTCTTCGCTGTATAACTTTAGGAAGTGGGCGTGGGCTGCCTTCTTTATGTCTGTAAACTCCTTGAATGTTTCGCTGTCCACCTTGATCTCGGAGATGGTGTTATAACATTTTCTGCTCTGCGCTTGCTTATGGAAAAAGGTTGTATTTATGTCCCCTGATTTTAGCCAGAGGCTTCTAGATTTTAATCGCCAATATTCCTCTTCTGCAAGGCAGGCTTTATTGTAGTGTTGTTGGAGTTGGGCTTCTTGGTCAAGCAGATCTTTGGTGATTGGAGAATCTTCCATATGAGTTTGATGTTTGGCAAGGGCTACTTTGATATTTTTTCTTTCAGTATCCGGTTTGGGTAGAGTTTTGGCCCATTGTTTTAGAGCTCTTTTTACCCTTCTGAGCTTTTCTTCCCATATGAAGAAGGGGGATCCTGTAATAGATTGATTCCAACAATCCTTGACAAGCTGCATGAAGTCTGGTTCCTTGATCCAGTTTGGGCTGAATCTGAAGGGGATAGGACCCAGGTCAAGTTGAGGAAGTAATTCTAGCTTTATGGGTTTATGATCCGAGATACTGTTGGGGAGAATGCACATTCTTGGTTCTACTCCCAGCAATAAATAAGAGCTTTGCATGAAGAATCTGTCTAATCTAGCTGCTATATGCCCCGGACCTATTCTTTTGTTGGTCCAAGAGTACTTACCGGAGGAGGGTTTGATGTCAATCAGGTCCCAGTCTTGCATGAGGTCCTCCGCCCATTCTCTTGCCGGATCACGAACAACGCTACCACCTCTTTTTTCAGACGAACTGAGTGTAAGATTGAGGTCTCCGACAATGATGATATTCTCCAGATTCATGAGGTCTGCTTGAAGTCTTATCGAATCCCAGCATGCTTTTTTTTCCCCAGCATTGACTGGGGAGTATACATTGAAGATGCAGTGAGTTTCTTTAGTGTTCAGATCCTGGATTTTCAACAGCAACCAATGAGTGTTGCTGGCTTCAGTGATGACTGCATATTTGTTTTCAATCCAAAGAGTACCAATGCCTCCCGAGGCTCCCCTTGCGGAGACTGCTCTTGCTTCACTTTTGAACCATATTTTCTTGCTTGTTTGCCGGAAGACAGAGTCTTCCAGCTTCGTCTCCTGGATGAGAAGTATGTCTGGGGTCTCTGTTCTTATCAGACTACGCATGGCTTCTTCCTTGATCTTGCTCCCCATACCTCTGCAGTTCCAGGAGATGATATTCATTATTTGTGTTTTTGGTGGGCTCCCTTGGAGCCATGGGGCTGGCTTTTCGGCATTCTGGGTTTGGAGGCTAGCAATTTTTCCAGAGTGGGCTGGCTGCCTTGTAGTTTTTCTTTATACGTTTCCTCCTCTCTTTTTTCTCTATCCGTTTTCCGGCCTCTCGTGGATCTTCTGACCGAGGCTTGAGACTCACCTATTTCTCCTTCCTCTTCTGAGTCATCTGTGATCTGCTCTTCTTCATTGTCTTCATCTTTCTTGCTTTTAGGGGTTTCCTCATTTGTGTCTTTGTTGGAGGCTGGAGGAGAACCTTTGTTTGAAGAATCGGGGTTTTGTTTCCCAGTCTCCTCTGAAGGCTCGCTCTCCTTATGGATCTCAGCATCCTGAGTTTTCTCTTGTTGAGAGATGAGTGGATCAGATCGATTCCCTGAGGGAGGTGCAGTATTTTGAGCAGATGGCTGTCCTTTTCTACTAGGGCCTCCCGTCTTCCTGGGTTTGTGGCGCTTGATTTGGTTCCATCCATCATCTTTTCCCTGTGCGGCCTCGGCGTTGGATGGGCAGCCTCTGGCGAAATGTCCATACTCGTGGCATTTCCGGCATTTGAAGGGTAACTGCTCATAATCCAGCTTCTGCAGATGCGTCCAGCTTCCAACCTTTATCGTGATGGCTTCAGGGAGCCCTACCTCCAGGTCTACTTCTACGCATATCCGGGCGCAGTCGTATTGATCCTTGTTGTTTGCTTGATCAATGAATTTACCCAGAGCGTTTCCAATATGCCGCAGAGAGTCCCAATTCCAACAATGGACCGGAAAGTGCGGGAGTCTAACCCACACAGGGACTGCGTTAGGGACATCGATAGCAGGATCGAAGTCCGGGGTCCATTTGTTAAGATACAGACCCCGAGGACCCATGAAATAGGGGCCGTTTCGGAAGATCAGTTCTTTGTCCTCCTTTGCTGTAAATTCGAAGAGGAAGTATCCTCTCCCCAAGAAGTAAGAGGTGACGCTTTCTCTGATCAACGGCGCCCAGTTTCTGGTTACCCAGCTCTCCGTAGTTTTAGGGGACGGCCAGAGCCCCGTAAACTGACCAACGAGGGCTCGATCGGACAGCGACAGAGCGACTTGAATCGGGGTTTCAGGCGGAAGGGAAATCGCCGGGATATCCTCCAATCTTTTCACAAATTTCGAAGGTTCTGGGGCTTTCTTCTTAGGCAGCCCTGCCAGAATCTGCATGAAGGCCTCCGCAGGCGAGAGGGATGATGGAGCGGATGGACCCTGGGGGGAGCCCAGAGTCTCCATGATCTCAAGTTTAGCTGAGGTCAGATCCTGGCAAGAGCTCCATAAACACCCACAAGTTCAATCGGATCCGCCCTCAGGGCTGGGGGCGCTCACGGATTGAGCACTCCAGGACCTGCAATCCGGATCAGATATCAGGATAGCAGAGGCGTCGCTTTGACCGGCAGAAGGGGTCGAAAATCGGAAAAGCGGCCTGCTCAATCCGCTGGGGGAGCAGATCGCGCAGGGGATGGCCTGCAAGGGCCGAGGCAGCTCGAATCGCTCTCAGGCACGGCCGAGGCAGCTCAAGCTATCCCTCGTCGTTATTATTTTAACCTCCTCAAGACAACTTAATATATAGTCAAAGCAAAATTAAATATAATAAACATATATATTAAAGTGTATATATGTTAATATAAACAATATTAGTTAATCATATTTTATTAATTAATTAAATAATCATATTTCTTAATTTTTAATTATTACATTTAAAAATACAATATTATATTAATTATTTTATTTTTTGATAAATTTTTTATCTTTATTTTTTTTAATTAAATTAAATTATATTTAAATTAAGCCACCATTACTACCATATAATCTTTCCTATATATTTTTTAAATAATAAAAAAAATAATTAAATTATATACCAATTTAAATAACAAAAAAAATCAAAAGCAAAGTTCAAATTACAAATATATTAAAATCGTTGAATATAATATAAAACATGATCGACTTTGGAAAAAATCGATGATGATCTTCCACATGTGGTTTTTATTTGATGGATTGAGTAATCTTCTGTTTTTAATGTATGAAAGTTTGACTTTTAATAGATAAAGGTCGGATTTATATAGAGGCTTAACGTTGTTTTTCTTAGGGAAATGCTGTTTACTCTGCATTAAATGGTGTATGAGCAATGTTGTGTTTTAATGGATGAAGTTTGCCTTTTAATTCATAGAAGTGGGATTTATGAAAAGATTTATGGTTTTTTTTTTTTTTAATGATATTGGGAAATGATGTTAACTTTGCATTAAATGTTATACGATACACGAATATAGTTTTGTTTAATTTTATTGGTTTATATAAATTTAATAAATTTTGTATTTTTGAAAAGGATTAGATTGATTTTTTTTTCACTTGATTATTTGGTTTAACTTTGGTTTGATTTTTTATATGGTTTTTAATTGGTTTAAAATGATTTTATAGAGTTTTTAGGTATCCAATATGGAAAATGAAGATGTTTTATTTGAATTTGATTTAAAAAGAATTAAAAGTGTAATTGATTTTATGTCAAAATAAAAATGATTTTTTCTATTAATAAAAATAAAGATAGTTATATTTGCATGTTTTGTGAATATTTATTAATTTTTATTTTCCAAAAAAATTGAAAAGGAAAATGTGACATAAGAATCACTTAGAGTGCAATATGAAAGAGGTCATCTCTAGAGTAGCAAAAAAATAGGTCAATGAAGTTTGCAACCAGGAAAAGCCTTCAAAATGACAAAATGATGCTCTATCTCACTATCAAAAACTGACCAGAAGTCAGCTGGACCAAAACAAAAGGGCAAGTCGCAAGAAAAAAACGATCAACACGAGAGGAAGAAAGCCTCAAAGCTGTTGATGTAGCCACAGACAAAAAAATTGAACCGAATTTTCCCATGCATCACCCAAGAGCCTCTTTTGGAGAGCTAATCTACCATAACATTTTGCTCACGATAAATGTGAGAGAAGGAGATGGAAACACAAGAGACCTTAAAATGATTGATTTGCTCCAGCCCATGAAGTAAGGAAGGCACCTCCATAGAGGATTTTCCATTAGCCCAAACAATGATCATCTTCGAATCACTAGCAATCAAAATATCCTCAACGACCAACCAAGATGCACATCTCAACGCCCCTTAAAGAGCCAACACCTCTGCTTTAATGTTGGTACTATACCACCCTGACCAAAAGAAATGGAAGGCCATAGAAGGTTGGAAAATGATGATAGCGCCAGATCCATACTCACCATTCATAGAGGCACCATCAAAGAAACCAACAAGGGAGAAATCATCAAGGTTCTTGTTAGTCCATAGGCTTGACTTGTGAGTCTTGGGATAAATCATCAAGTGTTATTGACTTATGGAGCTTTTGAACAATAATTTAAATGGGCATATTTGCATTCCAAAACTTCTTCGTTGGTTGAGGTAGGTTCTTTCTTTGACCTAAAAGTTTTCTAAATATTATTGGTGATTTTTTTGTGTGATTTGAATAATTTAGTAAATTTGTTTTTAGTTATTCATTATGGTTGGAGTTTTCATTTCATGACTGATCACAATTGAACCCATATATATTATTATATTTCTAAAAAAGCCCAAAATCCTCATAAGGCAACATTTAGGGGATTTTATATCTTGCTTTTCTTGTAATTTGTGTAAATATCCCTACACAACTTGAAAATGGAAGCCTCAACAATCAAATCAAGCGTAGGCACAAAACTGAGGGCTTCAAGCCCCGACCCTTTGCTCCCTCAACTCCCAATATTACAAAAATCATGTTTATATCCTTAAGATTCACATAATTATGTTTTACAAATTGTTATAAGTTTGGTATGCCAGTTTCATTGCCTCCTCATTTAACATTGATTTTGGATGTTGCCTTGATGATACAACTATAATAACATGTTTTTTTTATTTGCCTCACAACAACACATCTAAGGCCCATGTTTCGATGTTTTCCTCAATTGAATTCACCTTTAGGCATGGGTTTTCACTTGCTTAAGGTACAGTAGCAAACCTAGATTAGGTTCTACGAAGTTCTAAATTATTTATAACTCATTTGTTCATAACTGCGCCTATAATTTTTTCCTTCTTGTGTTGATTGTATTTTTTGAGCTTGCATAACTCACTTTTGGAATTGATTTTTGTATTGAACCAACCAACCAAATATCTTTGTTGGCATTGCTTAAGACCAGGTGGTTTGTGTTTAATGTGGTATATAAATGTACAAACATTTTGATGATATGTTTTAAGGTTTAATCCCAACTCACAATTATTTACTTATTAGGACATTAAGAATAGAGTTTGAGTTGATATTAGTGAATGCCAATATGATTTTAATGGTTTAATTCATTTATGTCATGTTAATTCATTTTTAAGCTTGAAGAAATTTTTATGAAACTAGTTGTGGATTATAGCTTATGCTTTAAATTTGACCACACATTACATATATTTTGATCTAAGTTGATTTTATTGTTGATTTTGATAAAAATCAAATATCATTGTTTATGAATGATAAATATTTTCTTGTTTTCATGGTAACTGGTGAATCGGTAACTTCGAAGGGACAAGACACATGATTGAATCACAATAGTTGCCACTATTCATCTCAATATCAATAAATTCAAATTTTCCTGCCGCTTCGGGCTTATAGGAATTATATCACAATTTTCAACTTGTTCAAATTTTTGTCACACATGCTAACATGTCGCCGAAGAATAGAACCACGGTGGAGGGGGAATTGAACCCATTAGCTACCACTTGAGCTATTGTCCTTTAACAATTTCTTCTCAAATTATTAAAGATCAAAATCATTCCAAATTTACAAATAATAAGCATGATGTTCATTCAAGCCTATTATTGAATATTTGATTCTTGAAATAAAGGTTGAGATTAGACTTAATTTTCTCCTGGTTCATGGTTTTCAACCTTGTTTCTTCTAAATGAATATTGGTTAACTTGTCTCATACAAATTTGAATATATTTCAAATGATATAAATAGAAACTTGGATATATTTTAAGTGTTTTAATTTGGTATCATGAATTTAGGAGTGCTCATTAATTTTATGCTTGCTCTTATTGATGTTTAATGTTTTCATATTTTAATAAAAATATGGGACATAATGAATCATATCTCAACCTAGAAACATGATCTACAACTCAAAATTTAGTTGATGGGGCATATCCTTAACTAGTTCCAAATTTGTAACGATTCAAGAATGGAAAACTATGATAATTAGTTAATATTGTTAGCTAGTAAAGATGTTGATTTTGCAAATTCTTTATTTACATTCCAGGTTGATATTTCATGAAGGCATTAGAAGCTTGATGTAAAAATTCCTATGATTATATAATATTTGAATGATTGGGAAGAAACTTGCATGCAAATAAGATGTTTTGTCCTGCTTTCATCAAAACCATTAGAAACTTGATGTGAAAATTCCTATGATTGAATTCAATATATTTGGAAGAAACTTACATGCAAATAAGGTGTTTTGTCCGGCTTCATCAAAACCATTTCAATCTTGTCTAGCCTTCATTAAAATATTTTCAATCTAATTTTTTTTAGTTGGTGATTTTTTTTTGTCTTTTCACATTTTTATATTTCTTAGTTTGTGATTTTTTCTTTTTTCACATTTGGTTTACATGATTCATTTAAATTATGTTCTTATTATACCACAATTAATTAACTTTTTTATTTTTAACAATATTGTTATAAAGATAAATGTTTTTTTAGATTTTATTAACTTTTTTATTTTTAACAATATTGTTATAAAGATAAATGTTTTTTTAGATTTTATTGAAAAGACAAAAGGAAAGCTAACTTTTCCAAATACAATCATAAATGAAGTCATTATTTATTAGGTTATTTAAGCAAATTTGAAAAATTATAAATATGATGACAAAGTTGAGAAATTATAAATATGTTGACAAACATTATATACTATTCGAGTTTAGGCTTTTGTGATCCATATATAGTTTTTAAGATTTTTTTTTCGGCAATAATCACATCAAGAAACATTTGTCGACGCGTTTTGAACCAACCAGTGTGGTTCATCGTCAAGACAATATGAAGAATCAGATCATGACAACTATTTAACCTCTTGTCACGATCTGATTCTTCATCTTGTCCGGACAATGAACCACACTGATTGGTTCGAAATACGTCGATAAATATTTCTTGATGTGATTATTACTAGATTTTAGTTCGAAACACGTCAACAAATATTTTTTAATGTGATTATTGATAGTTTTTTTTTTAAACATTATATATCTTTAATAATACGCTTTTATTGTTATATTTTATATACAAACTATTTGTATTACTGGGCATGATATGCATCATGGACTTATCATATTAAAAATGGTCATTTTGCAACACTTATCTATTTAAATGCTTATGAGTTGGTAGAACATTTAATATGGTCATTTTGCAACACTTATCTATTTAAATGCTTATGAGTTGGTAGAACATTATGTTCTGTGCGTATATTTAATGGTTTGGAGTAACATGGGTAGTCAACATTTATCTATTTGAATAGATATGTGTTTATGAGTGGTTGGGGAATTACATTTTATGTTATATATACCAACGATTAACATGGATAGCCAACATTTATTATTTGAATGATTATGTGTTATATACCCAGGATTAACATGGATAGCCAACATTTATTATAGCTAATATTTATTATTTGAATGATTATGTGTTTGTGAGTTATTGGGACATTATGTTTTCCAGCTATTTATAGCCATAAGTAACATGGGTAGTCAATATTTATTTGAATGATTATGAATTTGTCAATTGTTGGGACCTTATGTTCTCATACTATTTATATGTGATAGGGTCATATTATTTATATGTGATAGAGTAACATGGGTAATTAATACTTATCCATTTAAAAGATTATGAATTTATAAATTAATGGGATATAACGTAACAATATTTATACATTAGATTAATATGAGTAGTACGTACATTACATGAGCATAATATTATTGAAGATATGAGGGGAAATCGTGGTGTTATAATTAGCCCAATAACTTAAATGGAAATCTTAATTTTTATATTTCACTCAAATAGTGTGGTGGGATCATGGATTTAATAAGTACACCTCGTGTTCTATTTTTGACATAGATACTTTTTCTCCTTTCTTTGCGTTCTCACATTTTTATTTTTCAAAAGAATAAGCCTACACTTTTTGTTAATTGATAAAGATTACATTTGCATCGGTTGTTACGACACCTTCCCATATAGTATCCGCGTAGTCTAACGAAGCGGAGGAGATGCTCATAAAGATATAGAAATTTAGGTTATTTTAGAGAAAATTTTGCAAAGATTTTTGTAAACACAAGTTATAGTTGAAAAACTTCAAATTTTTAGGTGTGTTAGATGTTTTTGATGGTGCTAAATTCATTTTCACCATCAAAAACACGATTCAAACACTGCATCTACAAGATTTTTTGAATTTTTTTTACCTGGATTCCGGCCACTTTTCACCGTTCGGACAATTCCTCTGCCTCGTTAAACGACTCCTATAATATCTAAGATATATCACTTGGAAGTCTTATAATGGTTTTACTAATCACAGTTTTGAAACATTAAAAAGTCTAAATTGCTAATCGTAAACTTTGTTTACATGATCATAATTTTTTTTAGTATATTAAAATATGTTCATTGCGAAAGAAGTATTGATATACAACTTCAATGTGCACATTTTCACAATTTCACCTTCTTATGGGTTGTCTTGATAGGCACATTTTCACCTTTTTTATGGGTTGTTTTGATATACAACTTTTCAAAGTTTAGTTAGATTATAATTTTTTAAAAATGATTTTGTTATTTCGTTTCTTTATAAATGTAGGTGGATTATTTTATGTTTGGAGTTTGTTTGTTTTTTAGTGTTATTTGTTTATAAATTTTTATTGAATCATTAATGACTTTTGAGTCACTATAAATATAGGGATTTAGATATTATTTTTCATGGTTATATTTATGTCTAATAAAGTGTTTATAATCATTAGTTACATTTTATTGATATCAATCTATGATTAGTATTGATTTTGATGATAATTTTTTTATTGTTGGCGATTAAGATCCGATATTTTAATTTATAAATGCTTGAGTTATATCTATAAATTTGATCAACGTGCCCATGAATTCTTGATAAGTCTCGTGTGGGGTGAATGAGCACTTTGAGGGCTTTGTTTTTAGTACTAACACGTTGTTTGACATGCTTGCTTTTAGATTGTAAAATTATCAAGAATTTCCCTCTTGTATTGGAAAATAAACTGATTTATCACTACTCAAATTCAACTAAATGACCTAAAATGCAAGTGATTACGAAACATATTTTGTGCAATCAATCTATAATTCTAGTGCCTAGTTCAAATTATCACCATCCCATGTGGTTCTTTGCATAATCAGGATGGTTACCCAAAAATCCATTGAAAAATGACCATGAAGAAAGAGGTGACTAATTATTTTCGTATATTCTTTAGAAGGCGGGCTTCTACCTAAGCCCTTACATCCTCTATGTTGTAGGTTATCCCAGGATTATACTAAATTATTAAATGTCTTCTAGGAGAAGGTTCATGTTTTATTGGGCATTTATAGTTTCCATATTGTGTTAACACCAATTTCAATTCCCTTACATGATCATGGAGTGGAATAGGTTACCTAAGCTTTACTTAATAAATGCCATGATTTTAGTTTTCCCCCATTTGAGCATATCAATCTTCGCTATGAGCTTTATTCCCACCAATGTCAATTGTATTATGAAGTCTTTCCATTGATTTTCTTCCACTCTTATTATCCCAATGTCATTTGATTAACTAAGTTTCATCACAGGCTATGTTATTTGGGATGATTTATATGTCTAAAGTGCCATGAGCTAATTTATTTGTAGTTATTCTTGTAATAAGTGAGGCATTTATAGGGTGGCTTCTTTCAAATCCATCCATTTACGCATCATTAGACACTAGTTCCATCCTCAATTCACCAACATAGATATTTTTTGGTGATATTGAAGGAGGATATGGATGTTTTCTAGATGCTATTGATCCTCTAACATGAGATTTGTTGGGGCTTAAGATCTAATCTTATAATGTATGGGGAGCTATTTATTTTTTTGTAGTTAGTATCTTAAACCAAAGGTTATGCATGCATAGTAGTTTCCAAGCAACCTTGACTGCTAGAGCACTAGCAAAATTTCCTAAAGGCTCAATGTTGCAACCTCCTTAATCCTTGCATTGAGATAAATTTTGGCGTGATACAAGTGGTAGGTCCCTGATATCTTTTGTTTCCATTCCATAAGTAAGATAAATAGAGATTATGACTCGTATATAAAATATAGTTGGGAAGAATGGAAAGGGAGAGCCATTAATCATGTATTTCGTGAAAAACGCTTTTAATCAAAACCATTTCCTCACTAATAAGCTCTACATATGGGTCCATTGATTAATCCTCATCTTGACCTTTTCCATTATCCTATACCAATCATTTATTCAATATTTATTTGGTTTTACATAAAATCCCATATATGATAGCTTGTCCTCAAAGTCATAAATAGAGAATCAGATAAATTTATTGATAATCTCTCATTGTCCTCAAGGTATGAGGTTAAACATAGGGTGGATGTGAGTTTGTTTATCTCCATGCACGTGGAAATAAATTTCTTTTCCGGGTTTTGTCACATTTGTTTACCTTTGTAGTGGAGTCGTTTCTAAACAACAACAAAGTCATAAATGAACATTAATGGGCCACATTATCTAGATTCCACTTGTATTAATTCATTGTACTCTTAGTAAGAATGAGAAAGAGAGAGATGTTGAGTATGAAGTTCTAAAACAATGTGAGACCATCTCTTGGTGGCAACCCTAGCCATATCTCACAATGGTTGCTACTTGCAATCATCACTTCCTTGGTATATTCTACTCATTTTTGGAGTATACTACAACATCTTGAAGAAACTAAGGTCAAGGTAGAATCCCTTGGTATCTTCAGTATGAGCACCCTTTCTATTTCTAAGGAGGAAGTGTTCATTTCTATGATAGGATCCTAAAATCCAACAAATGAGAAGCATCCAATGAATAATAGGTTTTTCAAGAAGGTAGAAGCCATCTCGAAGCTAGACATTTTATCTTCAGAGCTAGATAGGAAAGCCCTTCTTCTACATGATCGAGCTTTAACAGGAAAGTTCATAAAAATTTTACCTAGTATTTAAATAGTTCAGGCATGGAGTTTAGAGCACTAGAAGGTCAAAGAAATATATTTGTATTTTCTTTTGGTCAAGGATTCATTTTGTTTTTATTTAGTAGTAATGAGGAGAGAGATTTAATCTTTAGATCAAGTCCCTATTTCATGGTATGAAATGGATTGTTCCTTTCCCATTGGTCCCTTTAATTTGATCTAAGTATGGAAATATTAACCATGAATATGTGGGTCATGTTTCCACACCTCCCCATCATATTTTAGTATGATTTAACTCTCATAGATGTTGGAGACAAGCTGAGACAATGGGAAACATTTTTTCCTATCCAAGAATTTGTCAAGAAATTGATATGGAGAAGAGTCTTTTGAAGGAAATGCATCTAAATATGGAGGGATGGAGCCATATTCAATCCCTTAACTATGAGTGTATTCGTTTGAAATGAAATATTTCCATAACTATGGCTGCATGTAGATGCCCATGAATATAAGAAATGAAAACCATTCCAAATTAGTCTCTAAATCCATTGAATGAAATATATTATGATTCTTTCAAGCAAGTATCTGAAAGGCATAGGAAGTGTGAGTCGAAGGGGCCATTGATCCAATTTATCTTGTCCATCCATTATAGTGACAAATTTGGGGTTCTTGAAGATCCAAAGGAAGTGTAAGATGAAAGAGTTGAGTTAGATCTACCAAATTCCCTTTCAAATCCTAAAGTTGGAACAATACCATTTGAGGTCTAAGTGGAACGTGACGATATTAGATTAAATAATGTAGATGAGGCCCCATTTGAGCCAAGAATGAAAACTTCTTTAGGGAAGGTAGTATAAATATAAGAAGAGGAAGCATAAGAAGAAAAGGAGGAAGACGAGGAAATAATGAAAGATGAGAAGGATGCAAGGGTTCATGACCGTCTTGCTAAATCCTCAGTACAACATGTGCAATCACATGAAACTTATGGATATCCTTTTTTCATCAAAATCTTGGAAAAAAGGTTCACATCTCTTTTCCCCACCAACAAAGGGAAGGAAATCAAGTTGAGAGTGAAGAGAAAGAGGTAGAAGTAAATATCCTTTTGGGATTAAACTAACTTTGGACTCTACCTTATTTAAGGAGGGGAGAACTCATCAGAAGTGGTAACTATGTATTGTTTCTTGCGTTTTAACATGCAAGAAATTTGAAAGAATTTATTCTTTTACTTAGGAAATAGTAAAAATGAGTTACAATGGGAAAATTTGTTGGATCCCTTTCTTCTATAGCTTTTATAAGAGGAGGTTGGCATTGCAATATAGATTCATCCTCCACACATTTTTGTATTATCAAGAAGTTTGGTTCAACTACAATATTTTTTTAATGCAATCTATAAACATTTCCATTAAAAAAAGGAATAGGAAAGAGTAGGGTGAGAGGGGGAAACAATACCTTAGTTGTCAAGAGTATTAGAAAAATGGGACACTGATTCATTGACTAGAATGTTGAAGGAGGTAGAATTGAAGCAATCTTCAATCCAATCTATGAAATGGAAGGAGAAACCTATGCAAACAAATATAAATTTGAGGTGAAGTGAATTGGTGTGGTTAAAGGCTTTAGATAGGTGTTGTTGTACCCCCTCACCTTCGTTTTTGAATTTTCTTCATATAAAAGAGGATATTGTTGGAAATAATACTGAGAGGGGGGGTGGATCAGTATTATCAAGTTCTTTTAATAAATCTTCCTTATTTATTCTTTGAATTATTTTTGCATGTCAGTACCATAAAATAATGAGCATGAACAAAGAAAACAGAGAGTCACACCAAAGAACACAAGATGTAAGGTGGAAACCCAATGTGGGTGAAAACCACCTGCTGCAATATGTCTCTATCTTCTTTCAAATTAGAAACTCCTTTTACAATGGTTTTGTACTGGTGCAGTCCTTTACCAGTACGCAGGCTGCAACCTGCAGAGAGCTACAACTCTCTCTCGTTTTCCAGTCTCTCCTGGAAGGGAGCTACAACCCCCTACTTCTTTTCTTTCAAGGACCACTTTTCATAAATTTTCAAACTGGATCCAAGAACATCAAAAACCCATCAACTACACTTGCATCATCAATCTCTGATTTCACCAAAGCCAACCCGCATACAGATCTGCAAATATTTCCTTATAACTTTGCAGTTGTTACATCAGACATACCCAGATCATAACATGTGTAAAATAAAACATGCATCAATAATTCAGACCCAGATTATTAGATTTATAGATCAAGCGTATGCCACATATCACAGATCAAAATCATATAGAGATACCACTATTCCAGCCTTAAGATTTTGACCCATCAATAGAACTTATCCTTCTCCTTACGCTCAGGTTCCTTCTTCATTCAGATCCAGATCTGCACCAAAACCCAATCACAATATTCCAGATCTAGCACTTTATCAGATATTCGATAATTCAGAAGATGCTTTGCCAAATGATCTCCTTCCTCTTTTATAGTCTTAGGCCTTTCACAATACCACGGGCCAAAACCATAGGATCAAAAAAAATGTTGGACTAATACCATGAACCAACCATGAAAGTACGTGAGATCAACACTTTTGGATGCAATACCACGGGCCAAAACCATAGGATCAAAAACTGTCGGACTAATACCATGAACCAACCATGAAATTGCGTGAGATCAACACTTTTGACGAGGTACCATGGTCCAAAACCATAGGTTCAAATACCAAGGACTAACTACCATGGACCAAAGGTACGTTCTCCAACATATACGCCCTTTTCCTTGCATGAAAGTGCGTGAACTTTTTCTCTACATGAAATAAACTTTTCTCTGCATAAAAGTGCGTGAACTTTTCTCTACATGAAATAAACTTTTCTCTGCATATAAGTGCGTGAACTTTTCTATACACTATAATTTATTATCTGAGATGAGTGGGTTGCCATCAAGTACAACATATGTATCATAATGCCAACAATCTCCCCTTTGGACTTGATGGCAACAACAACCAATCACTCTCCCCCTTTGACATCAAGGGCAAAGGGTTATGCTCCCCCTAAGAACATGCTCCCCCTGACTATAAACCAGATCTGCAAAGAAGAACCATAATCCATGACCATGAAAGAGATAGAGACGTATTGCAGCAATATTCAGATCAACATCCATGATCTCCTTCTGTACTTCCTCCATAATGCCAACAATGCATGATATGCTCCCCCTGAACCTGTGCCATTCGATCTTTGACCAATCTGCAACCCAGCACATGTACGCATATACTTCAGATGAACCTTGCGTACAACCAACAATCAGAAGAGATTCAACAACAAGATGATGCATCAACAACCCCCAGCTTTTGCCTGAGGTATTCAAAGGTCTCCCTAGGCAATGGTTTGGTGAGTATATCAGCAACCTGTTCCTTAGAAGGAACATACTCCAACTTGACCTTTTGTTCAAGCACTTGTTCCCGGAGAAAGTGATACTTGATTGGTATGTTCTTGGTTTTTGAATGCATGACTGGGTTCTTTGAAATGTTGATTGCACTTGTATTATCACATAAGATGGAGATGGGTGGTGTACAAGTGATTTGAAAATCCTGCAAGGTCTGCATCATCCAAAGGAGTTGAGTGCAGCAAGATGCAGCAGCAACATATTCTGCTTCAGCTGTAGACAAGGCAATCGAACTCTGTTTCTTGCTGAACCAAGATACTAATCTGTAACCCATAAAGAATGCATCACCACTTGTGCTTTTCCTGTCATCCACGCTTCTGGCCCAATCTGCATCTGTATAAGCATGAAGTGTGAGATCTGTATCTCTAGGATACCATAAGCCATAGTTTTGAGTCCCTTGAAGATTCTCTTTATTGCCTGAAGATGAGTTTCCTTTGGATTTGCCTGAAATCTTCCAACTATTCCCACTGCATGCATGATGTCTGGTCGGGTACCTGTCAAATAAAGTAGACTTCCAATCATAGATCTGTAAGTTGGTTGATGCACTGCTACTGATTCATCATTTGAACTGAGGTTACATCCTATGACCATGGGTGTACATACTGGTTTTGCTTCTTCCATACCATATTTCTTCAAAATCTGCTTGAGATACTTGGTTTGAGACATGAAGATCCCTCCTTCATTTTGTTGGATTTGCAAACCAAGAAAATATGTCAGTTCTCCCAGCAAGGACATTTCGAATTCTTTCTGCATCACCAAGGCAAAGCTTTGACTCATAGCTTCTTCATTGCTGCCAAAGATAATGTCATCTACATACACAACAAGTATCACCAATTTGTCATTTTCAACTTTTATATAAAGATTGCTGTCTGCTGATCCTTTTGAAAAACCTTGTTGATGAAGATATTTGTCCAAACGATAGTACCAAGCCCTTGGAGCTTGTTTGAGGCCATAGAGAGCCTTTTTCAATCTGCATACAAGATTTGGATCATTTCCAAGAATGAAACCATCTGGCTGCTCAATGTATACTTCTTCTTCCAAGTCTCCATTCAGAAAGGCTGATTTCACGTCCATTTGAAATACTTTGAAGTTTTGAAAGCTTGAGAGAGCAAGGAACATTCGGATAGCCTCAAGTCTTGCAACAGGAGCAAAAGTTTCTTCAAAATCTATTCCTTCTTGCTGCACATACCCTTTACAAACAAGTCTGGCCTTGTTTCTAATTACTTCTCCATTTTCATTCAATTTATTTTTGAAGACCCATTTTGTTCCTATAACATTCTTATCCTTTGGTCTAGGAACCAGCTCCCAAGTGTTGTTCTTTTCGATCTGCTCAAGTTCTTCATCCATTGCTTTGACCCAACATTCATCTTTGCATGCCTCTTTCACATTTTGTGGTTCAGTGGAAGAGAGTAATGCCAAATAGCTTGAAGCTTCTGCAATTGTTCTTCTTGTTTGTACACCTGCTTCTTTCTGTCCCAAAATCTGAGATTCTGGATGATTCTTCTGAACATATCTGGATGGAGTCTTCTCTTCTATCCTTATCTGCTCCTCTGGTTCTTCTTGAGGTTCTTCTTCTTCATCATTCTGTCTTTGAGGATGGCCTTCATCTTCTTCGATATCTTCATGATTTACTTGCCTAGGAATGTATCCCTTCTCATCAACCACTACATCAATGCTGTCAACAATTCTTCCAAGTCTTTTATTATAGCACTTGTATGCTTTGCCGTGTGGAGAATAACCAAGAAGGATGCCTTCATCTGCTCTAGGTTCAAGTTTGCCAAGTTGCTCATCAGTATTTTTAATATAGCATTTGCTCCCAAAGATTTTGAAGTGCTTTACCGAAGGAGTCTCACCATACCAGAGCTCATGAGGGGTTTGAGTGTTGTTCACTCGGACATTTATTTTGTTGAGAATAATAACCGCCGCATGTGCTGCTTCACCCCAGAAAGTTGCGGGAGTTCCAGATTCATCAAGCATAGCACGAGCCATTTGTTGGACAGTTCTGTTCATTCTTTCCACCACTCCATTTTGCTGAGGAGTTCTAGCTGTAGAGAATGCTCTTCTTATCCCATGTTCTTCACAGAAATTGAAAAATTCATTTGAGGTAAACTACCCACCTCTGTCGGATCTAAGACACTTAATTTTGTATCCTGATTCATTTTCAACCAAGGCTTTAAAGGATTTGAATTTTTCGAATGCTTCATCTTTGTGCTTCATAAGTCCTAACCAGACAAACCTGGAGAAATCATCAATGAATAATATCAAGTATTCTTCTCCTCGAGGTGTCCTTTTCCTGAATGAACCACATGTATCTGTATGTACTAGCTCAAGAGGCATGCTAGCTGATCCTTCCTTTTCCGGAAAGGTAGTTCTGGTTTGCTTTCCAAACTGACATGATTTGCATATGGTGTTGTCTGGAACTTTGATATCTGGAAGACCACGGACTGCCTGATATTTGCATGCTTTCCTTATTTGTGAAAAGCTTAGATGCCCCAACCTCCGGTGCCATAACCAGTGCTCATCATCCTTGCTCAGATAGCATTGTTGTTGTCCTTCTTCAAATATGTATAGATTATTTGGAGTTCTTTTACCTTTGATCACTGTTTTATCTGTATCAAGATCACGAACAATACATCCATTTGATCTGAATATCACCTCGGTTATTTGATCACACATCTGGCTGACACTTAGAAGATTATGTTTCAATCCATCAACATACAAAACATTTCCAGCTTTGACCTTTTCTTTTAACTGAGCAGTGCCTTTTCCTTTTATAGTTGCAGGAGTATCATTTCCAAAAGAAACTTTCTTTCCTTTTTCTAGAGCAGAATATGATTCAAGTTTTTCTTTATCACCTGTCATATGCTTCGAACATCCACTGTCAATGTACCATAGATTTTCCTGTCCCTCTGCATAAAATGCTATCCCACATCTTTCTGTTTGTGGTTCCTTTATTCTCCATGTTTTGGTGCTCGAGGCTTTTTCCTTTGTCTGCTGAAACCTGCTCCTGCATTCAGAATCTTCATGACCAAAGTTATTGCAAATAGAACATTCAACTTCATTTTCAAGAACTGAAAAGTTGTTATAGGTCCTTTTTGTAATCCCGGTCATACTTCTTTGTTTTTGAGCTTCTCTAGTCATGATCGTTTTATATGCAACACATTGAGCTGCTTTGTGACCAAAGTTATGGCAAGAAAAGCATTGTCCATTGAAGAAATTTCCGCGGTTATCAAATCTTCCGGCCAAACGATTGTAATTTCTATTGTCATTCATTCTTGAAGCAAATTGAGAGGATTTTACCTGTGGCTGGTTGTAGCTTTTGTTCATCCTTAAGACAGATTGCCCCTGATTTGCCTGATAGTCTTTGTTTGTAATTGGTCCCTGCTTTACTTGGTGATCTCCATTGTGCTTTTGCTCATTCCTTCTTGCTGCATCAAGATAACTCTTTGAGGTGGATGCTTGAGAAGTTTCTCCATTATAGCCCAGACCTGTCTTGTTTAGAGGAGAGCGCTGTACATTGATGATCTCATCCAGAGTTTCAGATCCTTTGACAAACTTAAGATTAATAGCCTTTGTTTTCTCAATCTCTTTTCTAAGACCAACAATTTCGCCTTCTAACTTTTCAAGATATTTTTCTTTTTCATCAATTTGAAGTTGTAGAGTATCAATGATCCTATTCTTTTCTTCTATACATGTCTTGAGTCTAGAAATTTCTTCACAAAAGCTATCCACATCTATAGCATCCATGTAATCATCATCTTCAAATGCCATTAAGAGTTTATAGTCATTACCTCGTTCATCTTCGTCACTATTTGATAGACCGTCACTATCTTCATGAGTGTAGTAGCTTTTCTTATTTGCAATCTGTTTCTTGTTCCATCTAGCAGGTTCCTTTCCTTTATCCTTATGAGGACATTTTGCAGCATAATGACCTACTCTTCCACAAGCAAAGCATTTAAAAGGTAACTTACCTCTGAACCTTCCAGTTCCCCTTTGAAGATTTCTGACAAAATTTGATTCTTCTTCTTCTTCTTCTGGCACGTGACTTGCTTCATAATAGTCTCCTTTGCCTGAAGCCTTGAAAGCAACTTCTCTTCTGTCTGATGGACCTCCCTTTCTCATTTCATAAGCAGTTAGAATTCCGTGTAGCTGAGACATAGTAAGAATTCGTAGATTTTCCTTTTCTTCTATTGCAGACACTTTAGATTCAAACTTGGGGGACAATGATCTTAGAACTTTTTCAACCACAATAGCCTCTTTATTTCTTCACCCAAGTTTTTCATGCAATTAACAATCTCATCTACCCGAAGGAAATAGTTAGCCACACTTTCATCATTATACATTCTGAGATTCTCATACTGAATCCTGAGGGTTTGAAGTTTAGCACGCTTTACCTGTTCATCTCCTTTGTAGCTCAAGACAATCTTGTCCCATATTTCTTTTGCGGATTTATATTGCATAACCTTCACGAATTCTGTTTGAGATAAGCATCCCAGCAGAGTATTGACTGCTTTAGCATTTGTTTCATATTTCTTCTTTTCGGCCGTATCTGTAGGAGTAGCTGAAGGAAAAGTGTAGCCTGTATCTATGATATCCCAAACTTCTATACCAAGAGATTGAAGATAGGTAGTAACTCTTACCTTCAAATAATTGAAGTTTGTCCCATAAAAAATTGGTGGCCTGATTGATGCTTCCCTCTCGTAGTTGCTCATGATGAATGATCTTCCTTCAAGCGATCAAGCTTCTCTGAAGGACCTGCTCTGATACCAATTGTTGGAAATAATACTGAAGGGGGGGGGGTGAATCAGTATTATCAAGTTCTTTTAATAAATCTTCCTTATTTATTCTTTGAATTATTTTTGCATGTCAGTACCATAAAATAATGAGCATGAACAAAGAAAACAGATAGTCACACCAAAGAACACAAGATGTAAGGTGGAAACCCAATGTGGGTGAGAACCACCTGCTGCAATATGTCTCTATCTTCTTTCAAATTAGAAACTCCTTTTACAATGGTTTTGTACTGGTGCAGTCCTTTACCAATACGCAGGCTGCAACCTGCAGAGAGCTACAACTCTCTCTCGTTTTCCAGTTTCTCCTGGAAGGGAGCTACAACCCCCTACTTCTTTTCTTTCAAGGACCACTTTTCATAAATTTTCAAACTGGATCCAAGAACATCAAAAACCCATCAACTACACTTGCATCATCAATCTCTGATTTCACCAAAGCCAACCCGCATACAGATCTGCAAATATTTCCTTATAACTTTGCAGTTGTTACATCAGACATACCCAGATCATAACATGTGTAAAATAAAACATGCATCAATAATTCAGACCCAGATTATTAGATTTATAGATCAAGCGTATGCCACATATCACAGATCAAAATCATATAGAGATACCACTATTCCAGCCTTAAGATTTTGACCCATCAATAGAACTTATCCTTCTCCTTACGCTCAGGTTCCTTCTTCATTCAGATCCAGATCTGCACCAAAACCCAATCACAATATTCCAGATCTAGCACTTTATCAGATATTCGATAATTCAGAAGATGCTTTGCCAAATGATCTCCTTCCTCTTTTATAGTCTTAGGCCTTTCACAATACCACGGGCCAAAACCATAGGATCAAAAAAACTGTTGGACTAATACCATGAACCAACCATGAAAGTACGTGAGATCAACACTTTTGGATGCAATACCACGGGCCAAAACCATAGGATCAAAAACTGTCGGACTAATACCATGAACCAACCATGAAATTGCGTGAGATCAACACTTTTGACGAGGTACCATGGTCCAAAACCATAGGTTCAAATACCAAGGACTAACTACCATGGACCAAAGGTAAGTTCTCCAACATATACGTGCTTTTCCTTGCATGAAAGTGCGTGAACTTTTTCTCTACATGAAATAAACTTTTCTCTGCATAAAAGTGCGTGAACTTTTCTCTACATGAAATAAACTTTTCTCTGCATATAAGTGCGTGAACTTTTCTCTACACTATAATTTATTATCTGAGATGAGTGAAGAGAAAGAGGTAGAAGTAAATATCCTTTTGGGATTAAACTAACTTTGGACTCTACCTTATTTAAGGAGGGGAGAACTCATCAGAAGTGGTAACTATGTATTGTTTCACTACAACAAAACAGGCAATTTACGCCAGATTTAGCACCAGATTTTAGTGTATTTTTCTCTCCATTGGGATGAGTAGCCTAGCGCTAAATCTGGCTCTATTGTACAATTTTTAAAGCGTCCTTTTTTGCGCCAAATTTTGCATCTTTTTTTTTTTTATGCCAAATTTCGCATCATATTTTGCACCAAGATTTGCATTTCGTTTTACAACAGGTTTTGCTTCTAGTTTTGTGCCATTTTTTGCATATATTTTTGCATCGTTTTTTGCTTCCTATTTTGTGCCATTCTTTGCTTCTACTTTTGTGTCGCAATTTGCATCGAGTTTTACACCATCGTTTGCATCTGATTTAGTGCCTTTTTTGCGTCGAGTTTGTGCCATTTTTTGCATCTAGTCTTATGCCATTTTTTTCTTCTAATTTTCTACTTATTTTTACATCTATTTTTGCACCAATTTTTTTGCCTTTCTTTACACCATTTTTTGCATCTAATTTTGCACCATATGTTGAATCTGATTTAGTGCCAAAATTTTCCTCCATTTTTGCACCATTTTTTTCATCCACTTTTTCATTTCACTGCATCCTATTTTTCACCTAATTTTGCATCATTTGTTGCATCCAATTTAGCATCATTTTTAACAACATTTCTTGCATCCAATTTTGCATCCTTTTGAGCATCTAAATTTTCACCCTATGTTGGACCATCTGTTGCGTCCACCTTTGAATCCCATTTTGTGTCTAATGTTACATTCAATTTTGAGCTATTTTTTTCGTCTAATTTTTCATTTTCTTTTGCACCAAGTTTTGAATCATTTGTTGCACCTCATTTTGCATCCAATGTTGCATCCATATTTGGGCCTTTTTTATGCCCATTTTCGCACCATTTTTTCTACTTTTCTGTCCAATTTTTCACCATTTTTTATGTCCAATTTTGCATCCTTTTTGGTGTCTAATTTTGTATCCTTTTTGGAATCCAAATTTGCATCATTTTTTCTGCCACATTTTGTGTCCACATTTGCATCTCATTTTGCACCTAGATTTTAGTTTGAATTTTCATCTAGTTATGCATCATTTTTGGCATCCTTAGTTTCACCATTTTTTAGTCCCATTTTTCTTCTTGTTTTGTGTCTTTTCTTACATCCTTTTTGCACCCAATTTTGCATCCTAATTTTACACCATTCTTTGCATCCTCATTTTGGTGTCCATTTTTGCATCCTTGTTTGCGCCCAATTTGGTATCTTTTTGTATGCCCTATTTTGTTCCCTTCTTTGTGTCTAGTTTTGCACCCTTTTTTAATTCTACTTTAAAACCCTTTTTGTCTCATTGTTTGCCTTGTTTTGATGGCTAGTTTAACATCCAATTCTACTTCCAATTTTGCATCGATGGTTACATCCACTTTTGGCTTCTTGTTTAGAGTTTTACTTTTACTTCCATTTTACTAATTTTATTACATAGTGAAATATATTATAGTTTATAAATATCATTTTGCTGTAGGATTTAATGCATAGTTAGATGAACATAAAACCCTCTCAGTTTACCCAGAAACCTAAGATAGACTGGTTAATAGATAGGTTGTTATAACGCTCAGGATTCTTAGCAGATCAAGATGTAGAGTATAGATTAAGAAAAGAATAATGAATTCATGTGAGTCCTCGCATGCAGGTCTTGTTGGAGTTTTTAGTGTAGTTGGGAAGCGCTCCTAGATAGCTCCAAATCTTGGTCCTACACACAAGAGAGAGAACAAAGAAAACTTCACAACATAATATCTTGATAATTGAAATTATCATAAACATATAAAGATTATTGAATAAATAAATAAAAATCAAAATCCCATACATTCATTAGTTAAATAGGATAAGTAAAGAATGAATAGTAGCATATGGAAGGAAGAACAACTAATCTATATTAATAAAGGAGTTGGAGGAAAGTTACAACCATCAGATGCAGTTGCAACAACACCTCCCCCAACTCTTAGCTCCAAAACTCTCCCTCTCAAGATAGATCTTAGCAGCGTGACAATACACGAATTCCCAACATTTCTTCAATGGCCAAGCCTCCAATATATAGGAAAGTGAAGGCTATGAAGATTCCCAAATTCCTCATTAGTTCAATTTTGGAAAAATCTTTTGGGTGAATAATGTTTCCTGATATAAAAAATGGCATTTTCCACTTTTTAGATGCTTTTGTGCTTAGGAAAAAGCTTCTCCATGATTTATGGTTCTTTCCCACTTTTGTATGCTTTTTTTTTTTACGAAAAATCTAAAGATGAGGATTAAGAGATAACATTCCACCATATGAGTTTCCAAAAGCGAACAAGAGTGTCAAATTCTAGTTAACTCGAGCTTTTTTCCTCGCATTAGAGGAATTTTCATTTTAAAATGTTAACATTGAATTTCCATGTCATAATGTGTAAGCCAATCAAAATCCTTTAAAATTTAAAATACATACAGGTGTGACTAGGCAGTGGATTTTTTTTAATAATATAACTTACCTAATTTAACTATGAATGGTGCTCAAGTGACCCAAAACTATATTAAATATTAAAAATAAAAGTTAGAATATCGAGAATATTTTTAATGAAGGGTAAATCATGGCATGTTAAATAAATAGATTTAAATATAAAATCCTAAATCCTAAATTTAATTTAAATTTTAAATTTACTTTCTTAATTTAAATTTTATTAAATGTTGTATTGATAAATTAATTTAAATATAAAATATAAATATATCGTTATTTTGATAAAAGTGCATTTATTTGAGTAACTTAAATTTAAATTTAACTTAAATTTATATTTTAAATTTTCCTTTTAAATTTAAATTTTCTTACATTTTGTGTTAATAAATTAATTTCAATATAAGATACATGTAGACGGTTATTTTTGATAAAAGTGACGTTTATTTGGGTAATTTAAATTTAAATTTAAATTTCCTTTAAATTTTGAATTTGTTTCTTTAATTTAAATTTACTTTTTTAATTTAAATTTTATTAAATCTTGTGCTAATATATTAATTTAAATATAAAATACATATACAGTTATTTTGATAAATGTGAGATTTATTTGGGTAATTTTGGTAAAAGAATAATAAAAATGATATATTAAAAAATTGTCTACATGGCATTATTTTATTAGTTTCTTAATTTTTTCTTAGGTGGTTATTTTTTGAGTTGAAAATTCCTCTAATGTGAGAATTTTGGTAACAAACGTTAGATGAAGGGGACAACTTGTTATAGACTAGGATACCGTGGTCCTCATGGTACATAACTTGTATTATAGAATTATATAACTTAGGAGAAAGGGGTATTTCAACCAACAATATAGTATTCTCCTCCAAGATGATGAGGAGGTATTTTCATGTATAACACATTTAAGAATATATCACAATTCAAATTCATAACTTAGTGTTTGTAAACAAATTTAAGAGTAATTGATAACATTCATAAAAAATATAGAAGTATCCTCATATATAACAATTCTCCATCAAAAATTCATTGACAATTTTCAATATACATGTATTACTACTAAATCAACATTTATCGCAAATATCATTATTCCAAGGTAAATTCAGAACATTACATCCAAAAATAGTAATATCATCATACATAATCATTCTCCATTAAAAAGCATTGACAGGTTTCAACACATATATAAAATAACAAGTTAATACTAATAATATCCTCATCATCTTTAATCAAATCACCTAAGATTCAAATGTGTGATTATCATATCAAAATATTTCATGAAAACCATTATTCTAAGGTAAATTCACAACATCCATCAAAAGATAGTAATATCATCATACATAATAATTCTCCATCAAAATAATGTTGATAATTTTCAATATATACATAAAATAACAAGATAAAAATGATAATATCATCATCATATTTAATCAAATCAACTAAAAGTCAATGTAAGATTACCAAATAAAAATGTTTCATAGATATCATTATGCTAAGGTAAATTCACAACATCCATAAAAAATAGGAATCTCATCATACACAATAATTCTTCATAAAAAAATTGTAAACAATTTTCAACATATTCATAAGGTAACAAGATAGTACCAATAGTATCATCATCATTATTCAAATAAACTAAAATTCAAATGTATGATTACCATATTAAGACATCCAACTAAATATAAAAAATAACGCATGGCTAGCTAGCACCACGAAAATCATAGTCAAGCTCATCCTCATGATCATTTCCATGATCATCCTCCTGACCATCCTGATAGTATCATCCACATAATCATCACCAATGCCATCACCATCCTCATCATCATCATCTCTAATATACAATGTAATCTAAACATAGTCTATATCATCATCTTCGTGGTCATTACCTATAGCGTTCTGGAAAAAAAATCAATATTACATGTTAGTACTAATTCTATAGAAAAATGTATATTTTTACTACAGTTCTAACAATAAAATGAGGTAGGACATAATAACATTTAATAGTACTAAAAATAAAATGAAAATATGGCTTAAGATATACTGGAGATCCGACTAAGGTTACACTTGTAATTCACATTAAGTAGTAGAAGCATTTTTTAATCCATATGAAGTAGGTACCCATTTGTTCTTCATATTATATTGTGAATGTTTCTTATGATTTCCATGTAGAATTGGCAAATTAATATTTACTGGAAGCTTTATTTCAAATTACAATTGTAATTCAAATTAGAAATAGAAGAAATTTTAACAAAAAAAGAATGTCACATGAAAAAATAAATTGTTTCTAATGAAAAATAATTCGCATACAATATGAATGTCACATGAAATATTGAGTTGTTTTTAATGCATGTACTTTTCTCTATAATAAGATGGATCCTAATGTTCGTTCAAGAACAAATTCTCACAAATAATTACTTCATTTTATCCATTATCACACTTAATCCATTATACCTAGTGACGACAATGATTCCATTCAAATTGCTTTGAACTCCCTAAATATAATGTAAAAGAGAAAACTCCATGACCATGACCATCACTACAACCCCCTCCCTTGCCTCGTCCACCATTAGAGACAATGAACTTGGAGTTATGACCACGATAACAACCCCTCCCTTGCCTTGTGTCCACCATTAGAGGCATTGAACTTGGAATTAAGAGTACTCATGTTTTCTTTGCTTTAATTAATCTCCAAGGAATCAAAACTTGATCAATATATCAAGGACTCCATCAAGGAATAGATATATCATAAGAGAAGCTCAATAGGCTTTGCCAAAAGAGTGTGAAATAACACTTATCTATGTTTTATGAAATAGCTCGAGTGAGTGGAATGAATGGTGGGAAACACTTACCAAGGAAAGGAATATTTTTGGTCCGTCCTTATTTCTATTATTATTTTTGCTTCTTAGAATGGAGGGAAGTGTTTAAAAAAATTCTAAAAAATATTTAAAAAAAAATAAATATTATTTGCTTAAGTTTAGTTTTTTTTGTTTTTTTTTAATATATATCCAGTTTAGTATTTTTTTACGTTCTAAAAAAATAAATTTAGTTTCTGTTTTTTTATAAAACAAAAATTATATTTTCCTTTTATAAAAATGGATTTTAAACATCCATTCATTCTAAATTTGTGATTTTATGATATAAGTTTAAATTATATATAAAAAAGTAACTTAATGCCATGCGTTGTGTCACTGAGATGTGTATTATACATCTCTTCCTGCTAAGTTATAGAATGTGCTTGGGTTTTCTTAATGAAATAAAATTAATTCTTCTCTTTATTATATCTTGAGATGTTCAACATGCATCTAATAAAACAATAAAGTTAAAATAGTTTTTCCTTTGTCCTTTGTAGATTTCTTTCTCCATTAATCCTTGTCTTAATAGATTAATTGTCTTATGGTGGTCTTGAGTGGTCACTCCCATTAGTTGCATGCTTTTTAGTTTTATGTTAGTGACATTTCTTAGGATTGATAACATGTTATTTAATTTATGAAAATGTGTTATTTTCCATATTATTGTTAAATATTAATATTAAATATGTTGGTTTTGAACATGGTTTAGCAAAAAGTTCCCAAAAGTTCTATAGATTGTAATTTATAATGTAATGCTTCATTGCTTGAAGAAATTGTTTTGGATATTTTTTTAAAGATTCATTGATTGATGAAATTTTTATGGATTTTTTTTTAGTATATTAACTTGTATGTGATAAAGTCAAAAGTCACCTCTTTTTGAGATTTTCATTGGTATTTCCCTTAAGGCTATCAAGTTCACCATTCAGTCCTAGGTTAAGGAAGTATAGGAGTCATGAAGTGACATTGTCCAATAACTTAAATCTTGGAACATTATTTTTAGTCACATTATACTTCCTTTCTGTGTAAATTCTCCATGAAAATAGTTTCATGGAACATGAGGGACCTCAATAGTACAGGAAAACAAATACTCCTAAAAGAAAAATGGTATGCAAAGCACCCATCAATCATGTTGATATAAGAAATACAAATATTAAGTGAGGTTCTACCTCATATAATTAGAAAATGGGGAGGAATTTCCAAGTAGTAGTGATTGATGATTAGATATACTTGGGTGGAATGGCTATTATTTGGAATGATCAGGACATCAAGGTTACCAATATGTTTACCTCTTTTCGCATTATGACAATATAATTTTAGTTAATTGACATCGAGGACTACTACCATGTATCCAATGTCTATGACTCCAATATTGCAAATGGAAAACCTCTATTTCTCAATTATATTTCCAGCACAAGTAATTTATACTCCCCATCTCCGTGGATTATTGGGAGTGACTTCAATATTATCAAGTGTCTCGAGGAAAAGAAAGGATGAATCACAATGTTTACCAAGAGATTTTGTAAGATATACCATCAAGGCCCTAAAGTAGTATCCATTAAAGTTCTCAAGCAATGAGTCTCCAACCCACACATGTGGATCAATGACATGTAATACATGTGTGTGTGGTTACTAACTTAATACAATGTTCTAATAACTCCATAAACTTAAGTATTTCACTCCGTCACATGATTGACCATAGTGTGACATAAGTAAACCAAGAGTAGACATGAAACCCTTAGGCAAGAAAAATTCCCTAGATCCTCAATTAGGTGCTTAAATGATGAAGTTAAACTGAAAGGGGAAAAGAGGACTTGATGATTTAACCATCACAAACATGTGATCAAGTGTGACTAGGAATGTATATATTAATATGTTTTCCAAAGAGGGTGTGAATACATGAGTTACCATTCATTAGGCCTTATTTTTCTTTCTTTTGATTTTTCTTATATATAGGACTTAGGGAATAAGGTTTTCAGAAGTTTTGAACAACTCATAGATATAATATTTACATAAATTTTCACTTTAACCTTAGAGTTTAGACTTAGATAAATCATTATAGTGTATCTTTAATGTTTTTGGCTTTCACTTTTTGATTTTCTTTCATCACAAATGACAAAAGGGGAAATATTTTGCCACAAATCTATGAATGCTTAATCATAAAGGCATCATGCGATGAAAACAAATTAATGATGTTATTCCCTATGAAAATGATGGGTATTCTTAGGAAACGTTTATGCTTGTGGATGTCTCCTCCTTGGTTGAGAGGGAGTGAGCATTAACACCATATTATCCATTTGTCATGTACTATGGCCGAGACTAACAGTTGTAAGCCTACTAAAGACACCAGTAGGGAGTATGGTGGATTAGATAAACATCTGGGACCAATATTCTTTGATAATTTGACCTTTGCCCTTGACTAACCGCCATGATAAGAATAGTCATGAGGATCGACATTTCTTGGTGTCAAATATTATGACAATGGATTAGGAAATGATCATGTGAGGACACGCCTGACGAACATCCTAGTGCGGTAAGTGCCTAAAGAGGCAGTGGTGTCCAAATTTATGCCTCCCAACATTGTGCTATGATCTAATGGAGAGATATAACTTGTTAGTCAAGGCCTTTCTATTTTGACAATGTTGGCTATGATGATGTAAATGATCGTTGATGCTTATCAATCTAGATCCCTTCTTATATGAATATTTCAACTTGAGAGTACTTTTTGTCTCATTATGAGTATCTCCCTAGTTGAGAGGGAGTTTCATCATCTTCATTATCATCATCATCACCACCATCAATCTCATCATTGCATTATCGTCATAATCACCATTCATGTCGTCATCATCATCATCATCATCATCATGATTATGGACATTGTCGTCAATTGTTCATAATTATAAGTGTCATAAGAAATATCATCAACCCAAAAGATATTATGAGTGCTCAAAAAGGGTTGTTAGGACACATGATATATGCAAGAGAAATGACAACTTTATTTTTTAGAGATGATCGATGATCATCATCATCACTACCATTATCATCGTCAATATAATTTTCATCATCCCCATCATCATAATTAATGTAATTTCTATCATCATTGTTGTCAACTTCGTCATGAACATCATAATCATCATTCATGCCATTATTGTTGTTGATGATGACCAAGATGAGAATAATGATAATGATGATCAAATGATGATGACTTGGAAGATGACTCTAAAGATAATGATTATGATTATGACCATGACAACATTTAAAAATTGGGAAGATTGTCCAAGGTCATTAGCATCGCCATCATCATTGTCATCATCATCATTGTCATTATAACCCCCATCATCTTTATCATCATTTTGATTATCATAATAATCATAATTCATGTCATCGTCATCATCTTCATTATCATCATCGTCATAATTATTGACATTGTCATCAGTTGTTCATAATTGTTAATGTCATAAGAAATATCATCAATGCAAAAAATATATGAGTGTTTGAAAATGGATGCAAAAGTAAAAAAAAAATGGGGGCAACAATAGACGTAAAATTGGATGAAGAGTGGACACAACATAAGTAGATGCAAAACAAGACAAAAAAATTGACACAAAAGTGGATGAAAAAGTAGATGCAATAGTTGATGAAAAATTGGGCACAAAATAGGATGCAAACATGGATGAAAAAGTGGAAGAAAACATAGGTGAAATAGTAGGCATAAAACTTAGCATGAATTGTTGTGAAATAAATGTGGATGCAACAATGAACACAAAAAAGACACAAACTTGGATGCAAAAAAGGAGGAAAAATTGGATTAAAAAATGGATGTAAACATGGACCAAACATGGATGCAATAGTGGACGCAAAATTAGATTCAAAATTGGATGCATCAGAAGTGGATGTAAAAGTAGATGCAAAATGGGATGCAAAAAACATAAAAATTATTTGATGCAAACTTGGACACAAGAGAGGATGGAAATGTGGATGCAAAATTGGAAGAAAATGTGGGTTTCAATGATAGGCACAAGATATGGCACAACAAAAGTGGATGAGAAAGTGGATGTAATAAAAAACACAAAAAAAGATGCAAACTTGGATGCAAGACAATATGCAATAAGGGATGCAAAAGTGGATGCAAACATGGGTGCAATAGCAGAAACAAAATTGGATGAAAAATATGGATGCAATGGAAGTAGATGCAAAAGATGATACAAAATGAGATGCAAAACCCAACACAAAAGTGGATGCAAAAATAGATGCAAAAGTGGATGTGAAGATGGATGCAAAATTGGAAGCAAATGTGGGTACAACAGTAAGTACAAAACATGGTACAAATAGTGTCACAAAAAAAGTGGATGTAATGATAGATGCAAAAAAAGAAGCAAATGAAGATGAAAAATAAGATGCAAAAAGGGATGCAAAAGTAGACGTAAACATGGGTGCAACAATGGATGAAAAATATGATGCAAAAGTTGATGCAACAAAATTCGATGCAAAAGTAGATGCAATATGAGACACAAAAGTTGATGCAAATCTTGACGCAAAGGGGATGCAAAAAATGTTGTAAAAATGGATGCAAAAAATGATTTAAAAAATGATGCAAAAGAGGATGCAAGAGATGATGAAAAAGTTGATGCAAGTGTAGGTGCAAAAAGTGGATGCAATAAATGATACAAAAGTTGGTGAAACAAAATTAGGTGCCAAACTTGATGCAAAACATGGTGCAAAGGATGGCACAAAACTTGGCATAAAACCTGGCGTAAAACCTGGTGTAAAACCTGATGCAAAACCTATTACAATACCTGGTGCTAAACTTCGTGTAAGACTTGGTGAAAAAATCGGTGCAAACTTTGCATCAATTTTTGCACCATATTTGATAAATGGACACAAATAGCACCAAAAATGGGCTTTAGACGCAAAAAAGGAAGAAAAAAGGGACGCTAATCATAGGGTTTTGTTGTAGTGTTTCTTGCGTTTTAACATGCAAGAAATTTGAAAGAATTTATTCTTTTACTTAGGAAATAGTAAAAATGAGTTACAATGGGAAAAATTGTTGGATCCCTTTCTTCTATATCTTTTATAAGAGGAGGTTGGCATTGCAATATAGATTCATCCTCCACACATTTTTGTATTATCAAGAAGTTTGGTTCAACTACAATATTTTTTTAATGCAATCTATAAACATTTCCATTAAAAAAAGGAATAGGAAAGAGTAGGGTGAGAGGGGGAAACAATACCTTAGTTGTCAAGAGTATTAGAAAAATGGGACACTGATTCATTGACTAGAATGTTGAAGGAGGTAGAATTGAAGCAATCTTCAATCCAATCTATGAAATGGAAGGAGAAACCTATGCAAACAAATATAAATTTGAGGTGAAGTGAATTGGTGTGGTTAAAGGCTTTAGATAGGTGTTGTTGTACCCCCTCACCTTCGTTTTTGAATTTTCTTCATATAAAAGAGGATATTTGTTCTTGTATAGGGAAGGATTGAAAACTCCATAAAAACAAAATGGGATTAAAAAAAAATGAAAGAAAGCCGAGGCATATTCAAGGGAGAATCTAAAGAGGAGATTAGGAGGACTGGTGCAAAGAATAACAAAGTTTGAAGCCATTTTTCTGGCTAAATATGAGCTCAAATACTACATCAAACTCATTCATCCCGAAAGTTCTCTGGAAGATCTTTCCAGTGGTATGCAAATATTTGAAAATGGCCTCCCAAATCGTGAGATAAAGCCAGTCAAAGTTGGTGCCCACAAGTCAATATTGTAGAACTAAAAGGAATTTGGGTGAACTATTGGAGCATAGATAAAGTTGGCTTGAGTGCCAAATTCAGCGGAAAGGTTGGAAGAGTCTTTATGTGAAGCTTCGGGCAGACATGGCTGACACATTAGCAATAAAAAACAACTTTATTGGTCATTGGTGGAGCCCACCTGAAAAAGTTACCCCGACGGTGTGTTAAGATCAAAAGAAATAAAGTGCTGGGATGTTTTGAGTGGGTGGGGTCCACCCTGTAGAGTTATCTTGGAAGAATGTTAGGAGTGCACAATGTTCAATGCTGGGAGAGGAGGACCATTATGGCATCATCCCAACAGTCATACCCCTGAGGGTTAACCCCAAATATTTTAATAATGGTGCAAGCTTTGTAGTGCCAGGATGGAATAGAGTGGGTAGATCCCACTTGACTGTGATAGCTCGGAGGAAAATAAAGAGGCAGTGCAACAAAGGGGAGTCGACCCAGAGGATTTTGGTGGAAAAATAAAAAATAAGGCCGGTTAGGCCAAAAGCTAATTAACAAAGCGAAAGGTAGCAAAACAGGCCTTAGAGGACCTTTTCTCTCTCCTCCAATAGAAGATAGGTGGCATATCATGATTGGCCCAAACAAAAAAGGATTGTGATGTCAGCACCAACCAATAGGAGGTGGACATGTGGCATGAAAAATATGGCATTTTTGGGCACACAAGCCATCCTTTTTTGAATGAAAAGTGTCACCACTCGGAGCTCGACATGTGGCAGGAGTGACATCATGGTGACATCATCTCAGAGGGATCATCCTAGAGAATTCAATTGGTGGTGATGCTAGGTTGTAGAGTGCTCGGACACGATGGCAGTGGACAAAGTTATAACCAATAAATAGAGGGCCATGTTGACCCTACTGTTCAACTCATGTCAGTGGGTGAATCCCAAAATATTAGCAATATGACACAAAGGGGATGCGCTAGTTTAAAGGGGGATCTGACATTAACCCTAGGCGCAGATTCTAGTGGAGCAGTTGTGACCAATGGCGCAGATCCATTAAGTAAAGTAAAAGGTCCGAGTAGGGCTCAAAAGGGCTAAGCTCCCAATAGCTTAAGCTGTGGTCACAGAGACTGGTCCTATGAAAGAAAATAGGTAAAGGCTAAGAAAAAGGGGTCCACCTCGACATTAAGTGAAAACAAGTAACCAAGGAGAAATTAGCAGGAAAATCACCATTAGGTCTAAGGCCGTTAGGTCCAGGAAGAAACTCTGAGGGGGTAAACTAGTGCAGCGTATAAACCGATGCTAGCCCCCAAAACAGTCAACATCAACTATCGAGTATAACCTATCAATGACAAGGATCAATTCGGGGGGGGGGGGGCTCAAGCCTCACTCCTGATCTTGTTCATTCTCCCTGTCGGAGTAGGGGCACCACACCTACCACTAATGTGCCAACACAACAACGAAATCAACAAGAAAGCATGATTCTTGTAGGGTCGAGGGTCTCCCCCCTCCACTTTCCGTCCAACCCCATGTTTCCATGTGTCCTTTTCAAACTTCTCCACGTGTCTCCCATCCACTTTTCATGCCACCATATTCCCCACCTATATAGTCATCACCTGCGTGCCGTTAGTGTTCAAATTTTAATATGTTTCAACAGTGTCCTATGTTACCCTTTTTGTAATCAACCCTATTTAACCATTAGCCAGTGCATAACAGTTTCAATGCCACCACACCAAATCATGTCCACCCACCATGGATTTTAAATCCGAAGGATGAAAGGTAACACCATATAAGAAAGTCTAACTCCAAAAAAGGGAGAGTTTAAGTAGTTAGAAGGAGAAAATGACATGTGGATTGGTAGGTAACCATGGGAGGAATACAATGGTAGAGGAGTCTCTAGATCATCAACACACCATGAACCCAGATAATGGAGCCTGAGTCCACCTTAGGAAATCAGAGGAATCGACGATGGAGGTATTTTGCTATGTCAATTATGACACCTCATGTTTTTCATGTTTTTTAAATATTTCATTTCAAGAAGGAATCAAAATCTGTTAGGTAGTCATTAGGACAACTAGGCCATTTGCATGGTCAGATCGTTGGGCAGATCATACAACTGTAGCATTCATGATATTTTTGTAATTATTTGTTGGGACTCTCTCCCTATAAAAGGGAAGAGGAACTCATTATATGGGTTCTAGATTTTCCAGTTCTGGTGGTTTGATTTTCCTGTACCAGAGGCTGTAATTATTTTGGAAATTTTAGAAGTTTGAGCCTGTGACATGTATTTCATTCTTGTAGATTAATGAAGAAGTTCCTAGTGATTCCAAGCATTGGGATACATAGTATGTGTTCTACCTTCATATGTATTTTTCTTCTTCAGAAATTGTGTAATTGTTGTTGTTGGATTCATTCTTAAGTCACATATTTACTTCTGTTATGTTGCAGCAGACAATACTTGTGAGATTGCAGATTTATCTATGTTATGTGATAATAGATGGTACATGTGAGATTGCATATTTACCTATGTTATATGATAACAAATGGTACTTGTGAGATTGTAGATTTACCTATGTTATGATATAACAGATAGAACCCATGAGATATTGAGTTGAAAGCCTTAAAATACACTCCATAAGTTGTGCGATTCATTTCCTTTATCTTTTCATGATTCTACTAGGGTTCAGTGCATAGGATTCTGTGTGTGTCTAGTCATCTACACTAGGTTTCTTCTTTATATTTCTTCTTTCCACCTTTACTGCAATGACCAATCAAGCTGTATTCTCTATGTGTAGGCCATCATATATGAACATTTACTCTTGGGAATGATTAACTGTTTATGTGTATATTGAATTTTCCTCTGAGAAGGGTAATTGAGAAAAATTTAAATCATTTTACATTTATATCTTGATAAACACCGATTCATCTTCAAGAGAGACTAATATGTCCTAGGAACTGAACCTTATCCTCAACTCAAGGGTTTTATCTAGGAGCGACAACATCTTCTGGCGCTATTTCCGGGGAATGAATTAGAATGTATTTTCGAGGGTAGAAATTTGTGCATTTCTTTGTTTGGTGAGCAAAGGAAGTGTGGGTTGAGATCTCTCACCTAAATGGGTTTCTTAATGGCTCTTCCCGCATTCTAGGCCAACAAATTCACCCCACTATATTTTTCTTCTGTTGTTGGTTACCCTCATCATGTTCCTCCATTTCAAGAATGGTATACCTATTTGCCTAGATTCAGTGAAAGAACAAATGGAAGCCCAACCCAACACCTTAAGGACTTTCATGAATGCATGGAGAAATAGGGTATTTCTTGTGAAGATGTGAAAATTAAGTTGTTCATGTATTCTTTGGATAAAGAAGCTAGGCTTTGGTACAAAACCCTACCTCATGGAACATATCTCCTTTGAAGAGCTTTCACATTGTATATACTTATTTTTGCAAAATATTATATCCACTAGATTCCTTGTTTGAAGATTGCTATGAACATTTTAATATTGAAAATCTTTCTGATATTGATGATGTTGTGGAAGATTTTTGTGGATCCCAGCTCCAAGAAAACATAAACCTGTATGAAGAAGTGCTACCCAGCAAACAAGAAAAGGAAGAAGAATTAATTGAACTGTAGAAAAAACCTTAGAGGTCATACTTTGTATATTGTTCTGGTGTTCATGTTTATGATACTTATCTTTCATAGGAGGGTTTTGGTTCTTTAGTAGATTCTCGAGTTTATGATACTTACAGTTCAAAGGAGGAAAATTCTGCTGCAAATTTCCAAGGAGATTTTCTTATGGGTGTTATGTGGACAAATCCCTCTCGTGGACAAGAGCGATCTCCCTAGACTTCAAAGAACCCTAGTAACAAACAAATAGGAAGTGCTACCTTTCTCTAGAATCCGATTGACTGAAAGAGGCCTCTTACCGATTAAATGAAATAATTGATGAATTCCCTTTTAAAGCTTTTGTCCATTTTCTCCTTGATGCTTTAGAGTTCCTCTTATCGCTCCCCAAAACTTCTCCATAACATCCTGAAATAGACCTGCACAGACAAAGAAAAACAAGAGATCAAAGCATCCAACATATAATTAAAGAGATAAATGGACTAATTAACCAATTATATAACATAAAATGATTAATATGCAATCACAATCCATGTAGGTGATCAAGGAATCCTACAAATTAGATCAACAAAGATGTATTTGAGAAAGAAAAAAATGCTTTTATAGTAATAAACTAGAGAAAATCCTTACATTCATATAGCCTTGATGTTGCAAGTCCCTTATGCAATCTCCAACCCTCTCCCTTGCAAGAAAATCCTTCCAACCTAATCTCAACAACATCTACCTACTCGCAACAGTCCTCTCCCAATCCTCATACCTGTAGTAGCTTTATAGGCCAAGAATGGGAAGTTATGGATCCATTATCCAAGGGATGAGATCCACTATTCGTGGGAAAGGGGTTCTATAATAGATGGGGAGTTTCTCCATGATGGGAGGGATTAGCGCTGACTAGGTACCCATTCGAAGCTTGTTGGTTGGAATAGATTCTACCAACAATGCTTGTAGACTTTACTTTTTATTTTTTCATTCGTTGAATCATGTTCACAGGTCATAGTGTAAGCGAGTGCGTAATTATGCCATACTTTTAATGGTATTCTCTGCATATGCACAAAAATTAGCTAAGAAATTGCGAAGGTAGCCAAAATAGGGTTTTGTACCATGGGATCCAGGAACTCCACTTTCTTTGGGATGATTTAGTTTCTAACTTTATAGGGGAATGTTCTTGGGACACATTTGTGGATAGGGAAAGATCCAAACTGATGGTCATTTTCCTAATGTGACAAAATGACGTGTAATAATGGGCCAATGGAAAGAGGATGACTAGAAACAACCTTTCGAGGAAGAGCCCAAGGTTGAAGAGTTAAGCAGTCACTATAGCTGCTCTATGCAAGAAGATACATGTCAGCAGATTTTTCAAGAAAAAGAGGAAACTACAAATTTATCTCATCAATTTTGGGATCTAGTAGCTGACTATATGGAAGCCTTCTTTGGTAAGCAACAAATTTCAGTTTCAGGGTATGTGCAAAAAATTTTATCTGAAAATTTTATATGGCACATGCTAGTTTTAATTTCTGAATTTCAGCATAACGGAAGTATAAGGTCTAGTACTCAAATACTAGCCTGGTACCACTGGAAAGTGGATATCACTTGAGTGCATTAAATATTTTTTTTAGGTATGACATTTACATAAATAATCTTAGGTGTTGAGCATTTCATTTTTAGTTGCAATTTTTAGTTTAAGTTTTTCAGATGGTGAATAAGGGAAGTAGTCCTAGTTGAAAACAAATTTACGAGATTTTGGAATTTAGTATTCAAACTTGATTTTTGACTCCATGCCCAATGATGAAGGCTAATAGTTTGCACATTCTCGAAACCTTGCCAACAAGGCACTGTCCCCAGTTGGAGTCGATGTTGTACCCGCTCACCCCCATTTTGAATTTTATTCATATAACATAGGACATTTGTTATTGTATGTAGGTAGGGATTGCAAACTCCAGAAAAAAAAAATGGGATTAAAAAAAATCAAAGCAAGGATGAGGTATATTCAAGGGGGAATCTGAAGAGGATATCAAGAAGATTGGTGAAAATAATAAGAGAATTTGAAGCCATTTTTCTGGAAAAATATGAGCTCAAAGACAACATCAGATTCATTTAGCCATAAATTTCTCTGGAAGAGCTTTCCAATGAGATGCAGAAGTTTGAAAATGGCCTCCTAGATCGTGAGATAGAGCTACTCAAAGTTGGTGCCCACATGTCAAAGATTGCAGAACTAAAAGGAATTTGGGTGAAATTTTGTAGCGTAGTGACAATTTACTTAAGTGCTAAATTCGGAAGCAAGGCAAGTAGAGCCTCTACGTGAAACTCTGGGCAGAATTGGTCGATACACTAGCAGCAAATAATAACTTTATTGGTCACTAATGGAGCCTAACCAAAAAATTTACCGCGATGAAGTATTAAGAGCGAAAGAAATAAAGTGCCGGGATATCCTAAGCGAGCGGGGTCCACTTGGCAGAGTTACCCCAGTAAAATTTTATTAGTGTGCAATTTTAAGTGCCAAGAGAGGAGGATTGGGATGATGTCATACTGACGGTCATACTCCGGAGGGTTCACCCTAGATATTTCAATAATGGTGCAAGATTTGTAGCACCGAGATGGAAGTGAGTGGGTGGAGCCCACCCGAATGTGATAGTCCGAAGGAAAACTAAAGAGGCAGCGCAATAGAGGGGAGATGGTCCAGAGGATTTTGGCAAAAAGACAAAGAAAAATACCAACTAGGCCAAAATGAATTAACAAAGTGAAAGGTAGAAAAACATGCCTTGGAGGACCCTTTCTTTCTCCTCCAAAAGAAGACATGTGGCAGCTCGTGATTGGCCCAAAAAATAAAGGATTTTGACGTCAGCACCAACCAATAGGAGGTGGGCACATGGCATGCAAATATGGCATTTTTGGGCACACAAGTGGCCCTTTTATGAATGACAAGCGTCACCACTTAAAGGTTGACATGTGGCAGGAGTGACATCATGGTGACGTCATCCTAGAGGGATCAACTTGGAGAATTCAATTGGCAACGGTGCTAGGTTGTAGAGTGTTGGGACACGGTGGTAGTAGAAAGAGTGACAACTAATAAACAGAGGGTCGGGAGTACCCTACCGACTAGCTCATCCCGACAGGTGAAGCTTTGAATATTAGCAATATGACACAAAGGGGATGCACCATGTTAAAGGGGGATCCGTCCTTAGCCCCAGACACGGGTTCTAGTGGAGCAGTTGTGACCAACGATGTGAAGCAAGTAAAAAAATGCTCAGAAGGGCTAAGCACCCAATATCTTAGGTCATGGTCGCGAAGACTGGTCCTATGGCAGAAAATAGGTAAATGTTAGGCAGAAGGGGTCCACCTCAACATTAAGTGAAAACAGGTAACTGACGAGAAATTAGCGGGCATATGATTATCAACTCTAAGGTCACAAGGTCCTAGAAGACACTTCGGGGAGTAAACTAGTGCAACATATAAACTGACACTAGCCCCCAAAATGACCAATCTCAACTGTCAATTATGACCGATCAACGACCAAGGTCAATTTTGGGGGGGTGGGGTAAGCCATCACTCCCGATCTTGTTCACTCACCCCATCCAAGTAGGGGTACCACACCTGCCACCAAAGTGCCAACACAACATCGACATCAGATAGCGAGCATGATTTTTGCGGGGCCGAGGGCCTCCCCCTCCACTTTTTGTCCAACCTTGTGGCTCCACGTGTCGTTCCCAAACTTCTCCACGTGTCTCCCATCCACTTGTCATGCCACCATATTCCCCACCTATATAGTCACCACCTGCTTTCCATTTGTGTTCAAATTTTAATATGTTTCAACAGTGTCCTTTATCACCCATTCTGTGCTCGACCTCGTTCAACCATCATCCAATGCATAACACTTCCAACGCTGCCACACTAAATCACGTCCGTCCACCATGGATTTTAATCCCGATGGATGAAAGGTAATGCCATACAAGAAGGACCAACCCTAAAAAAGGGAAAATTTAAGTAGTTAGAAGAAGAAAACGATAGGTGGATTGGAAGGTAACCATGGGAGGAATACAATGGCAGAGGCGTGGCTAGATCATCAACCCACCATGAACCTAGATAATGGAGCCTGAGTCCACCTTAGGAAATCAAAGGAATCAACAATGGAGATATTTTGTTGTGTCAATTATGACACCTCATGTTTTACATGTTTTGTAAATATTTCATTTCAAGAAGGAACCAAAGTCTGTTAAGTAGTCATTAGGAAACCTAGGCCATTTTCATGCTCAGATAGCTGGGCAGTTCAGAAAACTTTAGCATTCAGGATATTTTTGTAACTGTTTATTGGGACTCTCTCCCTATAAAAGGGAAGAGGGGATCATTAACAGGGGTTCTGGATTTTTCGGTTCTGGTGGTTTGATTTTCCTGTTCTAGACACTGTAATTGTTTTGCAAATTTCACAAGTTTGGGCCTGTGACATGTATTTCATTCTTGTAGATCAATGAAGAAGTTCTTGGTGCTTTTGAGCATTGGAATATGTACTATGTGTTCTACTTTCATGTGTCATTTCATGTGTACTTTTCTTCTTCAGAAATTGCATAATTGTAGCCGTTGGATTTAGTCTTAAGAAACAAATTTATTTATGTTATGTTGTAGCATATGTTACCTATGAGATTGTCGATTTACCTATGTTATGTGATAGTAGACAATACTTGTGAGATTATAGATTTACCTATTTTATGTGATAACAAACGGTACCTCTGAGATTGCAAATTTATGTATGTTATGATATAATAAATAATACCTGTGAGATATTGATTTGAAAGCCTTAAAACACACTCCATAATTTTAGCACTTCATTTCCTTTATCTTTTCTCCATTCTACTGAGACTTAGTGCATAGGATTATGTGTCTATCCAACCCTCTGCACTAGGTTTCTTCCTTATATTTCTTCTTTCCACTTTTACTGCAATGACCAATCAAGTTGTATTCTCTGTGTGTAGGCCACTAGATCCGAACATCTACTCTCGGGAATCTGTTGGCACGACGAATTTTCGTGTGCCAACAAAGGGGAACCAACCCGATCGCAGACCCCGATTAGATCTGATTTCGTTTGGAATGGCTAGTTCCGACGGGTTTTAAAGGATCCCGTAAACTGTTATAGGGGCTAAAATATTGCTCCCCGGAGGAAGACTTCCATTAAATCAACACAAGAAACAACTAAGCTATCTGTATCAAGTCCTATCTATACTGATTCTACCCACTTTTGCTAGTCCTAACTATTCTAATCTATCATGCAGGAGCGTAATAAAAGAGATTAAACATCATATATAGATTCCAGTCCAAATGAATCACTTACTAAATTCATCGATGAACAAGATTGTATTTAAGCTTAATTGCAATATAATTATTCATACAAGAATACACATTCCTGTTCCTACAAATAAAAATTGCAACTAATGTTTAATATAGCTTTGAATCAGAGACTGCTCATGAGTTAACCATGATAACAAATTATATTCGAATAACCAAGACTAGTCATAAGCTGTCTGTTATCACTGTGCACAAAAACAAAACATATATATCTTCATGCCAGTCACAACATCTTGATTCCAAACATAAACAAAAAAGGAAAATGAATCTAAAAAAATGCTTCTTCTTGACCCAAACAATCTTCTTTATTAGCAAAATAAATCAAACCCTGTTCTGTGGAGGTAATACTTATGTATAAAGAAACTGACCCTCTGTCTTCTCCTGAATTTTCCCCTTCATGCCCTTTTCGATATACAAATTAAAATATACAGACGTAGAATGGTCGGTGAAACCGCTGACACGTCGAGGCCACATTTGCTAGAGCGTTTTATTTCCTGGGGAAATGAATGGATGCCGAAGGAAAGGAGCATGACTACGTGTCATCTCTTCATGATAAAACCTGGGAAAACAGGACTTTCGGAATACACAAGCAACACATGGAAACCCGACCGTGAGCACCTAAGGCTGGATCTTCAATAGAATACACCGGCATATATAAACTCTTCGGATCCGCTCATGCGTCTTTTACCCATAGCCATTCCTGATGCTTACGCATTTGTTCTTCAACCTCACTTGCCTTCCCTTGATTCTTGCATGCAGAAATAATTAACATTAGCTAAGATTATGAAAAATATTCTAGAAATGCTAAAAAAAAACAAATCTTGCCCTCATTAAAACTTTTATAAAAGATGGACTATGGTGAAAGAATCGGCCCCTAGTTCAACCAAGGTTGCGATGCGATCAAGTCGCAATCGCACACTGTAGTGGGCAGTCACATGCAAAATCACCCCTGGTTCCGCCGATTGTGATTTATGATGGGCCAGACCCGAAAAAATATATGCGTTATGTTTAATAATCCCAGCGGGTCCACCATATCGCGGAATGTTGAAGCTTGGTCCGATGCACTGGTTGAGAGTGCCGATTGTGACTTGTGATAAGCGACATTATGGCTGACTGTTGGATCATATTCTCTGATCAATGGTGGAGAAGCTTAAATGAACATCGCATTGTAATGTTTCAATGGTGAGTGAATGGACCTTGGGTTTTAATAAAGCACGATTACGATGTGCGATGCGATCGGGGCCTAATCGGATTGCAATTATTCATGGGAAGTAGAACTTAGCCCTTAACCAATGTAAAATGCGATATCTAATGGAGCAATTTAATGGTGGACTCGATAGGATATGGACGTGGTTAATTGTATTTGAAGTCAGGGAGGTCATCGCACATCGGATGCAAAAGAGGAATGCATAGTGTGACCGCGGATATTGCGGGATTGTGATAGCGATAAAGGTGAGCTTCGAGAAATGTGTAAAGACCGAGGAAGTGCGAAAAGGTAAGTTATGCATGCTTGTAGAGTATTTCTATTATAAGAGCGTTATAATAGAAATAAAGATGCGCTATAAGGTTTTGTTGGTTGAGTAAGTCCCAATGAAAGGATATGAATGAAGGGTTGGATTGGGTTATAAATAAATCATTTCGTAGAGGTTTATTCAAGGGGGTCTTGGCCATTAAGAATTGAAAACATAATTCCATGTGACAACTCCAGTTAGAAACAAAAGACCAAACGTCTAGGGGCCCATTCAAATTTTCCACCAGAGTAGGTTTTAATAGGGCGGTGGTTATGGCCACAACAAAATGGTGAACCACTAGGCGAACCAGTTATCTCTGTTACCAAACAAACTTTGATCCATAGAACATCAGGGTGTTAAGATAAAATCGAAATGCAAACTGTATTGACGGAGAGGCATGGGTTCCACTTCAACATTAATCGCTTTAGGTGGGATAAAGACAAATAGCTTCTACTTACTGACAAAGTTTTGATAGGAATTCTCTAATGGTCTTATTATGGGATTTTTTACCTGTTTTCTACTTTCAAAATCATTTCGGGGCCATCACCGGTTTGTCAATACCTATTTAGGTGTGTACCTCAACTATTTATCGCGCATCAAGCTTGACGAATATATGTAGATATGTTTATCCACACTTTATGTAAGAATTTTTTAGTGCTATACTTTCATATGATTGAATGGGGCACAGTCATGGATCATGCCATATTTTTAAACTGCTTAAGAAAGGTTGGGCTTGCTGTGTCAACTGGTACTCTGAGTCCAGCAACAGTCCCTACTCCAACCATCTTACCAAACAACCTGTCCTTCCAGATTGGCACAAGGACTCGACATTTCATTTTCTTTTAAATAAGTCATTCTAGTTTCGGGCACAAGGACTAGAGCACAATTAAATTTGCCACAAGATATACGACAGTGAGCTTAGCCCATGAAAGGAGGTTTACTTGTAGATGACAGATATTGGCAATTTTAGTGTGGTGGACGGAACCAATGGAGAATGACTGCAAATCTCATAGGCAAGTATAGGCTAGGTCTAGGTCGGATTAAAAAAAAAAAATGTAGCGTTCCACCATGCCAGTCCAACCGTGGTTACACATTTTCGTTTTATAAAGATGTCCCTACATGCTTCAGGTATCTAGATTATCAACAGAGCCTACCTAGTTCCCAACAGATGCCAATGAGTGGCTTCGATTTGAATTTTACCGCTGATTTTCCAATTCTCATGGGCTCATCGAAGGTTTGTTCAACTTGCAAGGTAATAATGAATTTAGGATCTATAGACTCATCAACAGGTTAATGAGGGAAGCAAAAGCTGGAGGTAGCAAATGAGGGCGATCTAAAGAGAGTTATAAAAGGTGAAAACGAGACTAAAAGACCGAAATTAATTTGCTGAAAAGGACTGAAATTCAAAACAAAAGGAAGATAAACTTTGCGGAAAGAAAAAAGAAAAAAAAAAGAAAAAAAGAAAAAAAAGAAAACAGAAAAAAAGAAAAAAAGGAAAAAGGAAAAAGGAAAAAGAAAAAAGAAAAAAGAAAAAAGAAAAAAGAAAAAAGAAAAAAGAAAAAAGAAACAAAAGTATAATTAAGCTATCAGCAAAACAAAGTGAATCCTAACCTACTCAAGAGGTAACCACCACGTGGTGGCTACCGGAAGTATCTCTTAAGATGTTGGCCATTAATAGGGAGTTTTTTCGGTTTATCCTTGTAAAGTTTTCAATCGGTAAGTTCCCTAACCAATTTTTTCCTCAACTTGGAACAGGCCCAACCATAAGTGTTGGAATTTCGTGTGCTTACCTTTTGGCTCACTCAAATTGTCCCATTTCAGGACAAGCTCTCTGACTTGGTAATATTTATCTCCTGTCAGATGGCGATCAAACCATCTCTTCACAATCATTTGGTGATTCCTAAACTTGTTTATGGCACTATCTCTCGATTCCTCCAACCTCACCAGTTGGTTGATCCTTTTTTGAAGTAAGGTTGAAGGGGTCCCTCTCGAGGCTTGGGAGAGCTATAAATAGGGAAGGGTAACGTTTGGAGGCAAGATGGATTCCTGTCCATAGGCAAGGAAGTATGGGGAGTTTCCTAATGTGACTTTTGGGGTGACCCTATCGGCCCAAAGGGCATTTGTTAGAGCGTTGTGCCAATTCCTCTGGTTGTTGGCAACAGATTTACGGATTATGTGGATGAGGTTTTTATTTGAGGACTCTGCAACTCCATTCCATGGCGGTAGTAGTTTGATGCATACCTTATGCGAATTGATTTATCGATAATAAATTCAGTAAATTTTAGTGATGAAAAATAAGAAGCATTATCAAATATGAGAGCGTCAGGGATGCCAAACTTGTTGATAATAAATTTCTCAATAAAAGATATTACCTCGTCTTCATTAACCTTCCGAAGCAGGATGGCTTCGGTCCATTGGGTGAAGTAGTCGATCGCCATGAGTATATACTTATGCTTCTGTGAAGAGTTCGGAGTGATCTCACCTATGACATCTAGGCCCCGTTGCTGGAACAAGCGATAAATCATAACGGGCCTGAGGGGAAAGGCCGGCTTTCTTTCTCGCCCTATGGTAGTTTTACACACCTTGCACTTTCGAGCGTAGGAATGCGAGTCTCTGAACATTGTAGGCCAATAATACCCAACGCTTAATATTTTGTGAGCAGTGGTCTCTCCGCCATAGTGACCCCTTGCTGGGCCATCGTGCATTTCTTTCAAGACATGATCAACGTCATCCTTTTCCAAACACCTTAGCCAAACTCCATCGCAATTTTTTCTATATAATGTGTCATTGGCTAAGTGATATTGATTAAATTTTAATTTGATCACTCTCCTTCTTGACGCATCCATGTGATCAAGACATGATCCCCGTGTTAGATAAAAGCGTATGTCATAATACGACGACTCAGGGTCCAAAGGGAGTTCCAACATTTTGCGCTCACACATCAGCATTTCGTTAATCCATCCAGGCTCCTCCCTGAATTCTAGTTGCGTATTCCGTGTGTTCTGCGCTTCTGGTTCTTCTGACACCCCTTCTTTATCTGCCAAAGCTTCTGCTGCAAGCTTACACAATCCTTGCCCTCGAACTATCTTTGCCAGCTTAATCTCGAGGTCGTATTCTTGAAGAGTAGTTATCCAATTCCCTCTCTGTTCCCCCATTTCCTTTTGCACGAAGAGGGTTCTTACAGCAGGGTGGGGAATGATTACTTTAGTCCTGGCCTTTAATAAATAAGGGCGGAAATGTTTCACAGCTTTAAAAACCGCAAAACCTTGTTTCTCCATGTTTGGGTAGTTCAGTTCTTCTCCTTGAAGATTAGAGCTCATATAAGAAATAGGGACTTCGTTGCCATCATCATTTTTCTGGGTGAGGATTGTGGCATATGAAACATCAGAAGCGAAAGTGTACAAAAGGAATTCCTTGTCAAAATTGGGGTTGACCAATGCAGGAGCTTTTGCAATGGCCTCATTAATTCGCTGAAATGATTTCTTATCTTCATCGCTCCACCTATACACAACGTCTTTCTTCATCATTAGATGAATGGGACGCATTATTTTTGAGAAACCTGAAACAAATTTCCTAATGAAATTAATTTTCCCGAAAAAAGATTGCATTGCCCTTTTATTTTCAGTGGGTTGTATTCTCATGATGGTCTCTAATCTTTATAGGTCAATAGTAATCCATTCTTTAGAGAGGATATGACCCAGTAGTTTCCCTTCTGTAACTGTGAAAATGCTCTTCTTGGGATTCAACGATATTCCGTACCTTCGGCATGTTTCGAAGATCTATTTCAGGTGATAAATATGATCCCTTTTGTGATACGAATACACAGTAATTTCATCCATGTAAACCACTACTGATCTGTTAATCAATCCTCGAAAAGATATGTCCATAGCTCTCTAAAATGTGGCGCCCACATTAATAAGACCAAACGACATTTTACAATATGAGTAAGTGCCCCATTTAGTGTTGAAGGTTGTCTTAAGTTGATCTCCATTTGACACCAACACTTGATTATATCCCGAAAACCCATCCAATAGGGACAACATTTTAGACCCAGAAACGAATTGAAGAATGTGTTCCATAGAAGGGACATGATAGTTATCTTTTTGCGATGCTCTGTTCAGGTTTCTGAAATTGATACATAACTTGATGTCTCCATTTTTATTTCTTACTGGCACGAGATTGGCTACCCAGCGGGTGTGCCTGACTGGAAAAATGATTTTAGCATCTAACATTTTGTTTAATTCTTTCTTCACCAATGGTTCCAGGCTTGGATGCATCTTACGAAGCTTTTGTTGGTGGGGCTTGACATCCTTTTCCAAAGGAATTACATGCTGCATAACACTGGTATCGAAGGTTTTTAAGTTGCCATATGTCCAAGCAAGGACATCCTTGTATTCTTTAAACAACTTAACAAATGCAGCCTTTTCTTGTGGAGAGCATCCCAAGCCCAAATTAACATTTTTCAGGTCTTCTTCAGTTCCAAGGTTGACCGAATCATACTTCATGGATGAGCTATGTGTTCTACAGTTATTCGGCTTCTTAAATTTATCATGCAGGTCATAAAGGTGCTCCATCTTGACAACTGACTAGGGAATTATATTGGGCTGATATTTTTCCTCATCCTCACTCCCATTCATAAGCTTGTCATACTCTTTTTCATCAGTGAATGCATTTTTGCATGTCTTTTCGCAATGCAGGAACTTATGGATTTGCTCATCACCTTCGAACGCCTGCCAATTTGAGATGTTATCAGGTACGGATGGTCTGAAAATCAATTCAACATAATATTTATTCTTGTTTAGTCTAAGATCAGGCAAAAGTTTTTCAGCCATACCAACCATCAGATTGGCATCTTGGTTTTGCCATCGAGGTATGTGTGTGATATTAAAAGAATCAAAACTGTCCATTAAGCTCCATAACTCATGTTGGTATCTTACCAGGTGTGGTGAATTGCAATGTATCCTTTTCCTTATCTGGTCCTTGTGAGTCACCAAAAACTTTAAGATTTCTCACCTTCATATCAATGGCTTTCTTCAAGCCCTGTAGCAAGCCTTTGTATTCTGCTGCGTTGTTGGTGCATGCGAACTCCAACCAGTTGGCCATCAAATGTTGGTTCCTTTGCGGATCAATGAGAATACTCCTAGCACCTACACCTTCTAGGCAGTTAGAGCCATCAAAATAGAGTGTCCAAAACATAGAATCTGATGTTATATCAAATAAATTGGCCCTATCATCTACCATATTATAGGGAAACTCATCCATCGGACTATGGGGGAGAGATTCCAACTGTGTGTTTATTGCAGTTTCTTCAATTGTCTCTGCATGGAATTCTTCCAAACAAGTTTTTGTGGCACAAACGTCGAAACTATAATTCCCAAGGATAGAGTTGGTAAACATTACAGGTTCATTGGGGTCGTTTAGTTCTATCACTACATACTTCATGTATCTTTCTCGATCAACTCTCAACATATCACCTTTCCCTTCTGATGGGACCAATAAGTTGAGAAATACCCATTCAGATTTGCTAACTAGTCCCTACTAAGTAGCATTCCATATGCCTCGGGTATGTCGACTACCACTATGTCCATGACTTGTGTGTACTGTGGTTTGGTAGCCATCCGAATCAGCAAATCTTTCAATTCTCCAATTACTTTCACATTCGTTCTGTCCAGTTGCATAGTTCGAGTTCTATTTTTCTTGGGCAACAGTGTAAGGCATAACAGTGGATGAGGCACTGGAATCTACTAGGCAATTATATATGTTCATGTTGAAGATTTCAAATGTTGTAAGGAAAGGTGGAGTCATGGATTTTTATTTCCTTCCTATCATGGCAGTCCTGACATCTTGAGGCGTTCGATTCATTTTTGACAGAGTGGTTTCCATGGCTGATGGCATTTGGGTTGTACTGGGGTTTCTACCAGGTCCGGACTCCGACTTCTTGGTTTGGTGATCTGAAAATCACCCTTGAGTGACCTCAGTTAAATAATTATTAAATGAAGGTATTACAAACTCATGTGTCGGTGTGTGTCTATGTCATTTTCGGCAGCGAATCGATCAGATTGCAAAATACACAGACACTGGAAATTGTTGAAGCCCCGAAAATCGGGTCTACAACAAGGGGGATACCCACCCGGTCCAGACCTTGGTTAGCAGATCCTTTTCCGTTTGGTATAGTGGGTCCGACTGGGGATATGGGACCAGTTTCCAAATTTATGTGTGTGTGTGTGTTGAGATTTGATATTTCCTTTCTAAAAGTTCCTAAGTGAAATGATTTTACTTTAACTCTAATCTAATAACATGCAATTGTATTCTAATAAACAGAAATATCTAATTCTACACTAACCCGGGGTGTAATATTTCCATTATGCAATCTAAAATGATTTCAAATAACAATTGGTAATAAAGATCATTCAACTGTTATGAGAAAAGAATTCAATAAAGATAAACCACTTCGTATAAAAAGTTAGACGAAACAATTGCGAAAAGCATATCGCATAATAAGCTACTCATACATTAAGCATAAATAAATAGCTATCACCGTATAGAAGTGCCAAATGATAACTCAAGCATTCACGCATCAATATATAAACAACTGAACATAAATATCACTTTAACACAAAAGGCAGAAATAGTTAAGAGATAGAAGTACCATTTATAACTAGTTCTACTCATGAGCTTCAAGCGATAATGATTTATCTCTTCTTAATCCAACATCCACTAAGAGTACAAAAGTGCAACATCAGTAGTAGATATTAAATGTAGATATCAATAAATCGTGTTTCATTCATTCATCAAAACCTCCTCGGAGGGTGCAAAAGTGCATGTTCTAAGGACAAGTTTTTGACAAATTTCAGGACCCTTCTCTAAATGCATGAGAAGGGTTTAAATATTACTAACTAAATCTAAAAATAGCTTATTACAAAAATGTAGGATACGGTTTAAATGACCGTCTTCATTTCAGGCGAAAAATAAAGCAAAATTTATACTAACAATGAATCTAAAATTAAAACTAACAACTAACTATTTCTGTATCTGTTCCTTGAAATTGCAAGCGTTCAACACTTGTTTGAGAAGAGTCGGCTGGATGACTTCCGACTTTAACTGTCCTGCGAAAACGACATTGGAAAGAGTTGGCGCCATCTTCTCGGTAGAATTGATGATACATTTGAGAGTCATGCACTGGCTGTGTGGTCTTACCAAATGTGCCCAGTAAGAATCCCAATTCAACTTAGTTAATCTTTTGATCGATTCTGCCTTTTCTTGAGCCTTTTGTCTCCAGCATATCTGCAGTTGCTGTGCTTTTGGTAGATACCCTGGAATGGTTTTTGAGATCAGATTTTCTCTGTGCAAATTTTCATTTATGCAATCAATAACACTGTTTGTTGTTGTGGCTGCTTCTTTTGCCGCTTGCTCTACTTTCCTGATTTATGCATCCCATTTGTTAAAGAGAAGTTCTTTGTGATTGTCGTTGATTATTGGCGTGCCTGCTCTTTTCCCCTCCTCTGTTTCTTGCCAAGCCAAATATTCAGTAACTCTTTTATCAATTAAATCATAATCATGTCGTAAGTCCACGACTTGATTAGTGATTTTATCGCTTATTTCGCAATAAGAGTTCCACTGCGATATTCTTTGGCACAATGCTTCCTATTGTTGCAGTAGTTGATCATTTAAGGAAATGGATTCTGTAATGAATTCTGTAAGCTTAGGATCATCCTTGTGCATCTCTTGCATATCTTGTAACTGTTTTTCTCTTTCAGCCAAACTGTTCTAGTAGCCTATCTGTATTTGTTGGAAGTCCTGCTGTAATCTTTCAAGTTGTTTCTGTGCTTCGTTGTTGGCGTTGGCTTGTTGCAGCTGTTGCTGCAAAACCTGTATTTGATCTTCCTTCTCTTTCAGTAGTTGTTGTACCTCAGATGCTTTATCAATGGTCGCAGAGGCATATGCTCCTGCGATCTGAGATAATTTGGTGAGATTTTCAGTGGGATTGGTGGTAGGATCTTGCCATAGGATGTCTAATTGCTCTGCATCATGAGAGAGCACGTTTTCCAATTTTCTTTTCTTTCTTTGTCTTCTCACTATTGCCTTGTGTTGTGGACTATAAAATACATCAAGAGGAGGAATCTCCTCTATTTTGAGCATAAGTTTAGAGGATGGGGTAATGGGAATATGTTCCATTTATGAGACATTGCTAATTGTTCTTGTGACTATATCTTCTGTTGCCTGTATATTACTCACAGGTGTCTTTGTGCTTTTTCCTTCAATATTGATTAAATCATTGAATGTCTCCCATTCTTTATCTAGCTTGGTTCTGATTGATGGTGGTCGGACGATGAGAGGGGGAGGATCTAGCTGTGGAGAGATCAAAGCCTGTTGTTGTGGGATCTCTTTTGACTAGGCAGTATCCCTTACTGACCCTTCGCTTTTATCATGGCCACTTTTGGATCTCTTAAAATGTTCTGATGTTTCTTTACCGGATTGGGCCGAATGAAAAATTTCTTCAAGCATACTTTTCTGTTGGAACATGTCATCAAAAAGATCATCTTCTTTAGAAAACACCTTTATTTTGACTGCAGTAGTGAAATTCTTAGCAATATCATAAGGGTCGAACGGTCTTCCTGGAAATTTGAACAATCGTAGACATGTTATGTTGTTTACTTCTTTGAATGCATGGCCTACATCAAATAGTGAAAAGGCCCCACAGGCCACAGGAAATTGTGGCCAAATAGCCTTCTTTTTGTCTTTCAACTCTTTAGTCAAGCCTCCTTCTCCGCAGGTTTGATAAGCAATTTCTCGTGCCATGAGTTTATCAGGAACATACAAAGGTAAGACATGAGGGGAAGCGAGACTTCCGAATACCCTGACATATGTAAACAGTTCTTCTCCGAACCATCTCACGACAGGGAGTATATCTACCTCTGCTTCAGGAGAAAATCTTGGAGCATCTTTATCATACAATATTTTGTACAGGGGCAGCATGATTCCATGACAAATCTTGTAGAAATACGGAGTGAACTTAGAATCCCACAATTCTTTATGATAAATATGAATGGGTAAGGGGTCTTGAGTCGTCCATTTCCAACCCATTAAAGGAAACTTGGAAACATAACAGATTGCATCCATCACATATGCAGATAAGTAGAAAGGGGGGTAAATTCTCTGAGAAACAGTTCTTTTAGACCGGTAACTTACAATAGCTATGGCTAAGTTTTCAGACAATATTTTAGCCCAATCCATAATAGTAGCATTAATGGCGGCATCCAATAATGGTAGCCATTCAGATGAAAATTTGTTAATGTCTGGCTTCCCAAAAAGTCTACAGAGCATAGCAGCAGCAAAGCAATACGGGGAGGTGAGAGAACCAGTACTATACATACCATGTTTATCCCTTTTTAGTGGTTCGTCCCTCCTTGACCAGTCTTTGGTACATTTTGCCAGGCTTTCATTTTCTTTAGCAAACTTTTCTATGAACTGTCCGTTATAAGTCGCCTGTGGCTCTAGTAAATGATACGTGAGCTTCAAATCTTGTGGAGTGAATGAGCTAATGAGTCCTTGACCCCGAGTCTTAAATTGTCTATTTTTATGTCGGCACTGTCCAGTACCCATTTAACCATGTCCGTGTATGGAAGAATTTTGGGCCTCGCCGCTATTCGGTGTAAGAATGAGCAAGCTAGCTCTGCAATAGACGCCTTAGAAGACCCATGTGAGCCTGCAGCAGCTGTAACCTCCATTATTTTGGGATTCTCTTCCTCAAATAGAATATACATGCCTTCCCAAGTAGTAATACCAGCGTCTCTGTTACAGGCGGTGTCTGTATACAAGGGCGTCATTTCTTGATCTTCAGAACTCGGAGCTTTGCCTTTCTTTCCCATAGTATCCTGAATATTGCTTTGTATTGTTCTCTGTTCTTTGTTCCTTCAGTTTACAAATGAGGTGAGAGTCATGATAAGGAAAAATGTGACGGGAAAGCTTTAAATTCTGAAGACATATAAAATATACCACCTTACGTGAAATGACTCTTCGATAAGCATGAAACCCTATTTCATTAATGATTGGCAACTAACTCCTTAATTAGCATTAAAGTGCATAACCAGGTCTCGGTTTATGGAAAATACTTTTTTGAACAACGAGCTCAAAAGATTTGCGATGAAGCAATTTTGTGATTTGCTTCGCAATATCGCAGATCGCAACATCGCAATATCGTTTTATCGTATTATTGCAACATCGCAACATCACAATATCGCAATATTGCAATATCGCAATATCACTATATCGCAATATCGCAATATCGCTAGAGCGTAGCATATGACAATCATCTGTTAATGTGTTTTCCGCAAAATGCAATTTGCGATATGCGCCATCGCATATCAGCAGTTTGAGGTTTTTCAGCGTAAGTGATATTTGATGCATGCGATGCGATGAAGTTTCGCATCGCGATCTCGCAACCTTAGAATTGTGTTTGTTAGGAGGTATCCATTATCTTTTTTGTGATGCGATATTTCTTAAGGAGTGATTTTATCCTACCTCATCATGAAACTTAAGCTTTTTAGATTTTTCAAGGGTATTATCCTAAGTTTATGATGGTAAGTTTTATTAAAAAAAGGAAATTCAAGCACTAATTGATTTTAAATTTTTTTGACTAAGGGTCCCCACTTATTTAGTATTAGTAATAACACTAAATAAGAAAGGGGTTGTTGCTGGCCACAACAATTGGCGATTCACTTAGAAGAACCAGTTATCTCTACTTTTCTTTTGAATTTTCTAAACTTCCAAAACAGAAAATTTTCCAGAAAATCAAACTTTATTATAGAAAGACAAAGTACATTATGCTTTTTCCTATCAATGATATTTCGTTTCTTCTATTTTTTAATTTTGATTATTTACTCCCTCAAGCTAGTCCTTGTATCTACATCAGTCACTACTTGGTTTATAAAGATTAAAAAAAAGCCTTCTCTATAAATCAGTTTTAAATATGCTCATTTGTCATAGGTAGAGCCTTTGCTGCCAGAAGGCGTTTATAGCCTCGACAGGGTTACCTGTTACCCAACAATGATCCTGTATCCTACTTAGAGAAATATACAATTTTCAAAGAACAATCCATATTCACACTTATTGCTTTCATTTTTCTTTTTTAACCTTAAAGAACAATGTCTTGGTTTGGTGGCCAATTTATGACAGTGTCATTCACTTGATTTATAACTTTGCTGAACAAGCTGGCTCGTGATGAGCCCCTTGTCTTTTGATTGCAACAATCTTTGAGTCATTTCTCTATTGTGGTATGTAGTATTGGCAAAGTCAGCAAGCTATAATATCTATGATCATGATAAGTCGGCTCGTGATGAGACCTCTTTCTCTTTAAGTTAAAGTGTATCATTGGATTATTCCTTGAACGTTGTAATTTCTTAGGTGGGGAGGAAGTCATTGTTTCCTTAAGATAGCTCTAGACGACAATGGTAGAGCTTTTGGAAAGAGCTTTTCTATAGAGAATCTTCGTTTTGTTATTGATACCTTTCATTGGACTGATATAAAACAATTTCCCACTAAAGGTCACTTTTCATCAAAATTTACAAGGTTGAAACTAGTATCATTTCTAGGCCTAGAGCCTTTGACTGTATCTTTCAGTGATAACGATCAATTTTCTAAAAGAATTCTATTTATACAAGTGAAAAAAAAAAATCTAACAGAAAATTTGTGTCTTTTTCGTGAATTCCGAATGTAACCATTTACAACTGGTTTTATTATGAAATAAAAAATAAAAAAAACTAATCTACAAGATAGAAGAATGATCTCCTATGGAAAATATTTTTTGAGGATCTGTCCGTTAACAGGTAAAGATTCTCTTTTTCCTATTAAATCTTGTAACATAAAAGTAGACGGACCTATGACTTCTGCGATTTGAAAAGGGCCAAGCCACATTCGTTGAAATTTCGTATGTTTCCCTTTTTCCTCATGAGCCTTGTCCCATTTTAGAACTAGATCTCCCATCTGAAAGTCCTTTCTGGATATTATGTTTGAATCAAAAGAAGCTTTTACTAATGCTTGGTGATGAGCATGCATTATTTTGGCCTGTTCTCGTTTCTCTTCTAACTTAATTATTTCCAGTTGCCTTAGTTGTAAGGAAGAAGTTGGTGATTCATCGATATATTGCACTAAGGCCAAAGAGGGAATTGCTAAATGAGTTGGAAGAACCACTTCTTTCCCATAAACTAAGTTAAAGGGAGAAGTGCCAATGGAGGCTTTCTGCATTATTCGATCTGCCCATAAAGCATATATTAAGGACTTGTGCCAATTTTTGTGATTTTGATCAATGGTTCGCTTAATGATTTTGATTAAGTTTTTATTTGTAGATTCAGCTAACCCATTCCCTTGTGGGTAATAATTGGCAGAGTATTTAAGCTTGAAACCCCTTTTGAGTGCAAATTCAGTCATCGCATTACCAGAAAAATATGATGCATTATCAAACATTAAAGTAGAAGCAACCCAAACTTGGTGACCATGAACTGATCTATGAACTCGATGATGTGTTCAGCATTAGCCGTCTTGAGAGGGACTGCTTCTACCCATTTAGTGAAGTAATCTGTTGTTGTAAGGATATATCTATGCTGTTTAGAGGAGTGAGGAACGATCTCACCTATTATGTCCAATCCCCATTGATCAAAAGGCTGCTCAATGTTGACCAGTTGCAGCGGCAATGATGGTTTCTTTTGTCTCCCAGCAACGGTTTGACAAACTTGACATTTCCTTGCGTAGTTATGTGAGTCTTTGAATAATGTGGGCCAGTAATAGCCTGCGCATAAGATTTTATGTGCAGTAGCGTCTCCAGCATAGTGTCCACCTGCTGGCCCATCATGGAGTTCCTGCAAGACTTTTTCAGCTTCAGATTTCTCAAGACATCTAAGGAGAACAGAATCATAATTTATTCTAAAAAGAACATCATTCACGAGCTGATATTGTTTAGCCTTCAACCTTAGAGCTCTTTTCTTGGTATGATTGAGGTTTGAAGGAGCATATCCATTCTTTAGATAAAATATGATATCAGTGTATAATGATTCAACATCATTTAGGCTTACCTCATACATTTGTATCTCTGTAGATGGCATTTCGGAAATAAGCGATGCTCCAGCCAACATTTTGCAAAAGCCTTAACCTTTTACAATACTTGTTGGTTTGATTTCTACGTCATATTCCTATAAGGCAGTAACCCAATTGGCTCTTTTCTCACCCACATCTTTCTGTACTAAGAGATTTCTTACTGCTGGAAACAATACTATGATTTTTGTATGGGTTTTAAGTAGAAAGGGTCTGAAATATTTAATTTCTTTGAAAACATCATAAGCTTGTTTCTTTACATCTGAATAATTTAACTCAGCACCCCGTAAATTTGAACTGAAAAAATCAATTGGAGCTTTTGCCTTGTCTTGATTTGCTTGAGTGAGTATTGCAGCATATGATCTATCAGAGGCAAATGTATATAAAATAAAAGGATCGGAAAAATTTGGAGTTGCTAAATATGGAGCGTTAACAATTGCTTGTTTGATTAGATTGAATGCCTCATATTCGTCTTAGCCCCATTTGAAGTTTGAGTTCTTTTTAATCATTGCTTGTAAAGGAGACACGATTCTTGAAAAATCTGGAACAAATCTCTTTACAAAATTAATCTGGCCAAGGAAAGATTGCATAGCTTTCTTGTTGTGAGGTAGGGGTATTTCAGAAATCTCCTTGATTCTGTCAGGATCAATATGAATTCCAGATTTTGACACTATAAATCCAAGAAGTTTTCCTTCACTTAATGCGAAAAAGGATTTTTTCGGGTTAATTGAAATTCCATACCTTTGACAACGTTGGAAGACTTGTTTTAAATCTCTCAGATGATTGCCTCATTTCTTGGAATATACAATTATATCATCCAAGTAGATTACCACTGATTTGTTAACTAATCCCTTGAATGCGATGTCCATGGCTCGCTGAAATGTGGCACCAACGTTGATCAGACCAAAGGGCATCTTTCGATATGCATAAGTGCCCCATTTGGTTCTGAATGTGGTTTTTAATTGATCATCGGGATGAACCAACACTTGGTTGTATCCTGAGAATCCATACAACATTAATTTTGATCCTGCGACTGTTTGCAGTATTTGCTCCATGGGAGGTAAAGGAAAATTATCCTTTTGACAGGCTTTGTTAAGGTTTCAAAAGTCAATGCAAATTATAATGTCTCCATTTTTCTTTCTAACGGGAACCATATTGGAAACCCATTTGGAATGTCGAACGGGAAAAATGATTTTGGCTTTCAATAACTTATTGAGTTTAGATTTGATCTGGTTTTCTAGATTGGGATGGATCTTTCTCAGCTTTTGCTAGATAGGTTTTTCATCGTTTAGCATTGGGATAGTATGTTGGATGATAGAAGTGTCATAAGTTTTGAGTTCATCGTAGTTCCAAGCAAAGACACTTTTGTATTGTCTCAAGAGACGAATATACGCTAATTTTTCTTCAGGAGCTAGGCCAAGGCCTAGGTTGATATTTTGTGGTTTGGCATCAGTTCCTAGATTTACTAATTCATAGTTCGAAGTTGAACTTTGCAGTTTTGAATTGGTAGATATTTTGACTCGTTCTTTCAAATCATAAAGGTCTTCTAACTTGACTACTGATTTTGGTATAGCATTATTAGTGCTATCTTGTTGTAATTGTCTGTCATGTTGGTCCTCATCAATTATCTGCTTGGTGTAAGGTCCTTCGGATGTGAGAAAACTCACAATATCAGGATCGTTGTTGAAAATCCTCCAATTGGTAATGTTATCAAGAATTGAGGGTCTAAAGATTAATTCGATTGAAAATCGATCAGGGCTATAGTCTTCTGAAGGAATGAGCTTGGAAGCTACGTTAGCTAGGAGGTCTGCACTAGCATTCTGGAGTCTAGGAATTGATGAAATATTGAATGCTATAAAGTGTTCAGTTAGATCTTGAACTAAAGATTGGTAATGCTTTAAATGACCTGATAAACAATGTATAGTATTGCATACCTATCTGATTACAATTTCAGAATCTCCGAAAACTTGAAGATATTTGATGTCTAATCCGATTGCTTTGTATAATCCTTGGACTAAAGCCTCGTATTTTGCGGTATTATTGGTGCAATCGAATTTGAGTCTACAAGTTAGCATAGTTTTGTTTCCATATGGACTGATTAACACGCATCCTGCTCCTACTCCTTCGTTAGATTTAGAGCTGTCAAAAAATAACTTCCAAAATAAATATTTATTTACAGGACTATCTATAAAATTAATACATTTAGAACTATCTCTTTGAGAGAAATTTTCTACTTGAGATAAAACAGAATGTTCTAAGTAAGGTGAAGTATGAGCATTATAATTTCCTAAGAAAGAATCTACTGAGTAGTTTCCAATGCTGTTGTTGCTGTATGCTACTGGTTCATTCTCTCCTTCCAGTTCCGTTACTATGTATTTCTGATGTCTTTCTCGCTCAACTTTTATCTGATTTGGTTTACCATTGTAAGGGAGCCACATGTGCGACCAGTGAGTTGCAAAGTATCCATGAGGTTTTTCTGACCAATCTCTGCTAAGAATTAAGCCATAAAATTTCGGAATATCAACTAAAATGTCGATTTTGGATGACAACCTTATGGGAACCTGATTTCATTCACCGATCACTTCAACTTGCGATCGATCTAGCTGAACTATGCACACAAAAGATTTTTTCGGTTGAACGTTCAACTTTGCACATATTGATTTTGGTAGAATATTAGATGAAGCTCCAGAATCCACTAAGCAATTATGCAAATTTTTATTGAAAATTTCATAAGTAAGAAGAAATGGGGGAGTGTGAGATCTCGAACTTCCTCCAATTAAAGTGATTTCATTTGGATCAACTTTATTAATCATGTTAGTTGGAGGTCTTCCCATTTCATGGGAAGCTTGAGAGATTACAACGGCAGGCAAAGGTGCAATTGGTACAGTGTGTAATTCTTTCAAAAGTACCTTTTGCTGGTGTTTTAACTTGCTCAATTCGTAAAAAGTGATGTTAGCCCTAGTCTTTTTCATGTCTTCTATGATATTATACTCCATTTCATTCGAAATGATGAGCATTTTTGATGGAGTTGATGAATCTATTTGGACTGGGCTGGTTTGAGTCACTTTAGGTGTCGTTTTCTTGGCTGCGACTTTATCCTTAGTCATTGAGCTTGCACTCTTTGGCTTAGGAGTAGGTTGAGGAGGATCAAGTTGATTTCTACTTCGAGTACTAACCAGGGATGCCTCTTGATCCTCTTCATCTGGGAGGATGAAGTCCCACATACCTTGTACCTCTACAACTTCTTCTTCATTGGTATGCTCTTCGGTAACAATTTCCTCTTCTTCTTCTTCTGATTCAGCATTTGTGATAGCATTTGGCAGCTTTGAATCAGTTGAAGGGTTTCTTCTATAGGGCTTGTATGACTTTTTAGAAGAATTTTCTGCCACTTGTTTCTTAATGTCGACCATTTCATTAGACATGGTTTTCAAAACTTTTTGCAATCCTTCTAAATCGAACGGATCTTTCGATTGTTTTTTCTTGGGGTCTTCCTTGAAAGTAACCTTCTTGGATTTTCGTTCTTCTATCGTGTTTTTCTTTTCTAGAGCTATGATACGTTTCTCTACCGCTATTGCTTCTTTCATATTGTCGGCTAAAGTTGTTTTGTTAGCCCTATCAACAAAGATTGCTATGTTTGACGGTAAAGAAGAGATGTACCACTCACTTCACACTTCTTCGCTAGGCTTGGAAGCAGTAGGAATTTTATTTAACAGTTTATTGAAACGTGAATTAAAATCTTTGATAGGTTCCTTTGACTCGGCCCTAAGGTTAGACAGGTCGTTGATCAATGTCGCCGTAGACCCGTCATCACCGAACTTAGTGAGGAATTGTTCTTGGAAGATATCCCAACTAGTAATAGATCCAGACGGTAATGAGAAATACCATGATCCGGCTGCTCCTTGCAGAGTATAAGGGAAAATTCGGATGACAACATCTTCGTTGGTAACTCCATTGAGATTTATGGATAACATAAAGTTATTTATATGTTCTTCCGCTAGCATGCCTGCTTCAGGATTAAACTTAGGCAGCCATTTTTCAGGATGGGCTGGTAACTGACTCAAGGGTGCAGGCATTAAGACTACCCCTAGGTTATTCCATGGAGATTGGGCCATCACTGAACTACTAACAGAGGAAAGTGCAGAAGATGATCCCTGCGATTGAGAAGATGAGGATATTATGACTCCAGATGATTGAGAAAAAGGTGTGGAAGTTCCTGTGGACTGGTGGACAATAATCTGAAGTGGAGGAGTGGATGGTTGACTTCGCGGTGGAGAGGTGGAGATGGATGATGATGATGAAAGAGTCTCGCTATCAGACCCTTTAGGTGATTTCCTTGCTCTCTTTCTTGTAGGTAGAGGTAACTCAGTTGGCTGAACACCAAACTTTTCGCTCTTTAATCTGGTAAGAGGATGAGCAGGGTTATATTGCGAAGTCACGATGCCTTGAGATTTATCAGATCTTTGAGGTGATATAGAAAATCGCTGAAGTTTATGGATCAAAGATTCAACTTCAGGAGGTTCAATAGTAGATTGTTCTGAAATGTTAGGGTTTGTAGCAGCGGCTATTGTTCTTTCGACTTCTGGCTCTAGATTTAAATATTCTAAGTGCGATGGAGAAGTCGGGGGAGATGGTGAGGGCGATTTACTCTCAGAATGGTATTTAGATTTAGACTTACTTGCCATTCATAGTTCGGGGCCCTCCTTCTAGCGCCAAATATGTTGAAGCCCCGAAAATCAGGTCTACAACAAGGGGGATACCCACCCGGTCCGGACCTTGGTTAGCAGCTCCTTTTCCATTTGGTATAGTGGGTCCGACTGGGGATATGGGACCAGTTTCCCAATTTATGTGTGTGTGTGTTGAGATTTGATATTTCCTTTCTAAAAGTTCCTAAGTGAAATGCTTTTACTTTAACTCTAATCTAATAACATGAAATTGTATTCTAATAAATAGAAATATCTAATTCTACACTAACCCGGGGTGTAATATTTTCGTTATGTGATCTAAAATGATTTCAAATAACAATTGGTAATAAAGATCATTCAAATCTTATGAGAAAAGAATTCAATAAAGATAAACCACTTTGTATAAAAAGTTAGACGAAATAGTTGCGAAAATCATATCGCATAATAAGCTACTCATACATTAAGCATAAATAAATAGCTATCACCGTACAGAAGTGCCAAATGATAACTCAAGAATTCACGCATCAATATATAAACAACTGAACATAAATATCACTTTAACACAAAAGGCAGAAATAGTTAAGAGATAGAAGTACCATTTATAACTAGTTCTACTCATGAGCTTCAAGCGATAATGATTTATCTCTTCTTAATCCAACATCCACTAAGAGTACAAAAGTGCAACATCAGTAGTAGATATTAAATGCAGATATCAATAAATCCTGTTCCATTCATTCATCAAAACCTCCTCGGAGGGTGAAAAAGTGCATGTTCTGTATCTGTTCCTTGAAATCGAAAGCGTTTAACATTTGTTTGAGAAGAGTCGGCTGGCTGACTTCCGACTTTAACTGTCTTGCGGAAATGGCATCGACAAGAGTTGGCGCCATCTTCTCGGTAGAATTGATGATACATTTGAGATTCATGCACTGGTTGTGTGGTTTTACCAAATGTGCCCAGTAAGAATCCCAATTCAACTTAGTTAATCTTTTGATCGTTTCTGCCTTTTCTTGAGCCTTCTGTCTCCAGCCTATTTGCAGTTGCTATGCTTTTGGTAGATACCCTGGAGTGGTTTCTGAGATCAGATTTGCCCTGTGCAAATTTTCATTTATGCAGTCAATAACATTGTTTGCTGTTGTGGCTGCTTCTTCTGTCGCTTTCTCTGCTTTCCTGATTTGTGCATCCCATTTGTTAAAGAGCATTTCTTTGGGATTGCCATTGATTATTGGTGTGCCTGCTCTTTTCCCCTACCATGTTTCTTTCCAAGCCAAATATTCAGTAACTCTTCTATCAATTAAATTATAATAATGTCAAAAGTCCACGACTTGATTAGTGATTTTATCGCCTATTTTGCAATAAGAGTTCTACTGCGACAATGCTTCCTGTTGCTGCAGTAGTTGATCATTTAAGAAAACAGATTCTATAATTAATTCTGTAAGCTTAGGATCATCCTTGTGCATCTCTTGCATATCCTGTAACTGTTTTTCTTTTTCAGCTAAACTGTTCTAGTAGCCTATCTGTATTTGTTGGAAGTGTCGTTGTAATCTTTCAAGCTATTTCTGTGCTTCGTTGTTGGTGTTGGCTTGTTGCAGCTGTTGCTGCAAAACCTGTATTTGATCTTCCTTCTCTTTCAGTAGTTGTTGTACCTCAGATGCTTTATCAATGGTCGCAGAGGCATATGCTCCTACGATCTGAGATAATTTGGTGAGATTTTCAGTGGGATTGGTGGTAGGATCTTGCCATAGGATGTCTAATTGCTCTGCATCATGAGAGAGTACGTTTTCCAATTTTCTTTTCTTTCTATTTCTTCTCACTACTGCCTTGTGTTGTGGACTATAAAATACATCAAGAGGAGGAATCTCCTCTATTTTGAGCATACGTTTAGAGGATGGGGTAATGGGAATATGTTCCATTTTTGAGACATTGCTAATTGTTCTTGTGACTATATCTTCTGTTGCCTGTATATTACTCACAGGTGTCTTTGTGCTTCGACCTTCAATATCGATTAAATCATTGAATGTCTCCCATTATTTATCTAGCTCGGTTTTGATTGATGGTGGTCGGAGGATGAGAGGGGGAGGATCTAGCTGTGGAGAGATCAAAGCCTATTGCTATGGGAGCTCTTTTTACTAGGCAGTATCCCTTACTGACCCTTCGCTTTTATCATGGCCACTTTCGGATCTCTTAGAATGTTCTGATTTAGATTATATTTGTCTGTGCCTAAACTTCCACTGAGACTGATACTCAGAGTTGGTTCCCTTATGGGTTCCAAGCGTAATTCTTCCAAAGGGATATTAGTTAACCTCCTTTCCCTGTATATCTTGAACTCTTGAAATTTTGCTGGAGGGAATCGCACTTGGGCCGAATGAAAAATTTCTTCAAGCGTACTTTTCTGTTGGAACATGTCATCAAAAAGATCATCTTCTTTAGAAAACACCTTTATTTTGACTGCAGTAGTGAAATTCTTAGCAATATCATAAGGGTCGAACGGTCTTCCTGGAAATTTGAACAATCGTAGACATGTTATGTTGTTTACTTCTTTGAATGCATGGTCTACATCAAATAGTGAAAACGACCCACAGGCCATAGGAAATTGTGGCCAAATATCCTTCTTTTTGTCTTTCAACTCTTTAGTCAAGCCTCCTTCTCCTTAGGTTTGATAAGCAATTTCTCGTGACATGAGTTTATCGGGAACATACAAAGGTAAGACATGAGGGGATGTGAGACTTCCAAATACCCTGACACATGTAAATAGTTCTTCTTCGAACCATCTCGCGACAAGGAGTATATCTACCTCTGCTTCAGGAGAAAATCTTGGAGCATCTTTATCATACAATATTTTGTACAGGGGCAGCATGATTCCATGACAATCTTGTAGAAGTACAGAGTGAACTTAGAATCCCAAAATTCTTTATGATAAATATGAATGGGTAAGGGGTCTTGAGTCGTCCATTTCCAACCCATTAAAGGAAACTTGGAAACATAACAGATTACATCCATCACATATGCAGATAAGTAGAAAGGGGGGTAAATTCTCTGAGAAACAGTTCTTTTAGACCAGTAAATTACAATAGCTGTGGCTAAGTTGTCAGACAATATTTTAGCCCAATCCATAACAGTAGCATTGATGGCAGCATCCAATAATGGTAGCCATTCAGATGAAAATTTGTTAATGTTTGGCTTCCCAAAAAGTCTACAGAGCATAGCAGCAGCAAAGCAATACGGGGAGGTGAGAGAACCAGTACTATACATACCATGTTTATTCCTTTTTAGTGGTTCGTCCCTCCTTGACCAGTCTTTGGTACATTTTTCCAGGCTTTCATTTTCTTTAGCAAACTTTTCTATGAACTGTCCGTTATAAGTCGTCTGTGGCTCTGGTAAATGATACATGAGCTTCAAATCTTGTGGAGTGAATGAGCCAATGAGTCCTTGACCCTGAGTCTTAAATTGTCTGTTTTTTATGTCGGCACTGTCCATTACCCATTTAACCATGTCTATGTATGGAAGAATTTTGGGCCTCGCCGCTATTCGGTGTAAGAATGAGCAAGCTAGCTCTGTAATAGACACCTCAGAAGACCCATGTGAGCCTGCAGTAGCTGTAACCTCCATTATTTTGGGATTCTCTTCCTCAAGTAGACTATACATGCCTTCCCAAGTAGTAATACCAGCGTCTCTGTTACAGGCAGTGTCTGTATACAAGGGCATCATTTCTTGATCTTCAGAACTCGGAGCTTTGCCTTTCTTTCCCATAGTATCCTGAATACTGCTTTGTATCGTTCTCTGTTCTTTGTTCCTGCAGTTTACAAATGAGGTGAGAGTCATGATAAGGAAAAGGTGACGGGAAAGCTTTAAATGCCGAAGACATATAAAATATACCACCTTATGTGAAATGGCTCTTCGATAAGCATGAAACCCTATTTCATTAATGATTGGTAACTAACTCATTAATTAGCATTAAAGTGAATAACCAGGTCTTGGTTTATGGAAAATAATTTTTTGAACAAAGAGCCCAAAAGATTTGCGATGAAGCAATTTTGCGATTTTCTTCACAATATCACAGATCGCAACATCGCAATATCGTTCTATCGTATTATCGCAACATCGCAACATCACAATATCACAATATCGCAATATCGCTATATCGCAAAATCGCTATATCGCGAGAGCGTAGCATATGACAATCATCTGTTAATGTGTTTTCGCAAAATGCGATTTGCGATATGCGCCATCTCATATCGCAGTTTGAGGTTTTTCAGCGTAAGTGGTATTTGATGCATGCGATGGGATGAAGTTTCGCATTGCGATCTCGCAACCTTAGAATTGTGTTTGTTAGGAGGTATCCATTATCTTTTTTGTGATGCGATATTTCTTAAGGAGTGATTTTATCCTACCTCATCATGAAACTTAAGCTTTTTAGATTTTTCAAGGGTATTCTCCTAAGTTTATGATGGTAAGTTTTATTAAAAAAAAGGAAATTCAAGCACTAATTGATTTTAAAATTTTTTGACTAAGGGTCCCCACTTATTTAGTATTAGTAATAACACTAAATAAGAAGGGGGTTGTTGCTGTCCACAACAAAATTATGGAAAACAGCAGAGAAACACAGTAAGCAAATACAAGAACACAATAATTAATAAGGAGTTCGCCCTATCCTCCAGGGCTACATCTCCGGTCCAACTTTCAGTGGTGACCTTCATTTATTGTGTCTTTAAAGCAGAGAATTAAAATGAGGAGCTCAATTTGAGTCTCCTAAACAGAATTTCTTGGCAGGGTGGTTCTTGGATTCCCCAAGCCACTAGAGTGCACAGACTCTTTTCCTTACCAGCTCTTGACCTCTTTGGTTTTTAACGGAAGGAGCCCAATGTGGTGCTCAGTTCCCTGACAGATCCTCTCAGGGATGGCTCAATGCTGCCTTATGCTGCAGGTCAGCTCGGCTCTTTGTCTCTTCTGCTCTTTGCTTCACTATCTCTTTGTTCTCTGTCTTTGTCTTCTTCTTTCTATTCTCTCTTCCTCTCCGTTTTTTGTTCTGTCTGTTCATGGCTTTAGAGAAAGTCACTCTCATGACTACTCGTTTCCTCTTCTGCCCCCGTCGGATCATCTACTACTGCTCGCTTGGAGTTCCTTGTCTCGGTGTCATCATCAACGACTCATAGGGAGTGGCCACTTGTCCTCCTACGAACTGCGCCAGCTTTTCCTCGTCGGTTCGGTTCTTTGGTTACGTCGAGAAATGACTCGTCTGCCACCTCAGCGGTCAAATCGGACATCAAATCCTTATTCATCGCGGCTTAATCCTTTGTCAAATCCGGTTCTTTCATCGGGCGTGATCTCAACCGTAAGATCTAGAGCCCCCAGATCTGACGCCATTTGCTCATTTCACACGGTTGACTTGCTCGACTGTTAGCACACTATGAGTGGCGGTTTTCTCTCTCCTCTACTTTCCATGCATCAGGTGCTGAGTGGAATCACTCATTTTTCTCCAATTTCACTTACCCCCCAAGGGTTCCCCTGATAAATACCTCCAGTTTTGGAGCGTGGGTCCCACCTTCAGCCTTTGGCACTTTCCCCATGGTTTTCCTGGTTTCCATGCGACTGAGTGCTTGGGGCCTCTCCTTCTCGAGGGGTTTTTCCTAGTGATGCGCGATTAGCGCTAATCACGCGTCAGCAATGCCCTCTGTTTCCCGATCCGGGCTTCCCAATGGCTAGTTTTGCCTCATGTGTGGTCTCCATGGGCCTCGGTCAGCGCGCTTTGACCGAGGTCCTCATCGTTCCTCGCTGGCTTCCAACTGCCACTATTAAGAGGTCTTCCTGATCGCTCTATGCTCTTAATTCTTTGAAGTCTATCATGTTTTGATACAGTCATGGTGCTTCGATTATTCTTCATGGATCCAATTAGGATCACGACCTTCCCAGTGAAAAAGCTTTTGGACCACCAAAAGTTAGTTTTCAAGCATCGACTAAGTGAGGGTACAACTGTCTTACTTGTCTAATCTCTATCCACTTTGCACTGCTCAACTTTGAACCTTTGAGCCCAATTCTGAGGTACTCAACATCTCCTCTGCGCATTGTCCTCACCTTCCTGTCCAAAACTGTGTCTTCCTGTAATTCATTAAGATATTCAGGTAGCAGGCCATCAATAGAAGGCAACTGACTCTACTCTTTAGGATCCTCAATCAATGAGGATTCAAACAATCTCAAGCAATCTGCATTTACGACTGAGTAGATGTGAATGTAAGCTGGTAGATCAAGGCGAAAATCATTCTCACCAATCTTCTCAAGTATCTTGAAAGGTCCATACCTGACAGGCTTTAGCTTTCTACCTTCACCTTGCATCCTGTCCTCGCTGATGTACAACTAGACTTGGTCACCAACCTGAAAACTATGCTCCATCTGATGCTTGTCATGCCTTGCCTTGTATTTGGTTTGGTTCTTTTCCAGCTGTTCCTATACTGCCTGGTGGATCTCCTGGATTTGTTCAATGAACCTAGTCGCCTTGTCCACATCAATGTGTCCATCAATTGTGGTATCTTTACCAAAGACAAAATCCAAAGGAGACCTTGGTGTGAAACCAAAACAGGTCTCAAAAGGAGATCTCCGTGTAGAAGAATGTTTTGATCTGTTGTAAGCATGCTGTACATAACACAAATGTTCATCCCAAAGCTTAGGATGTTTGCTGCAATATCCTTTGAGTTACTGGATCACTGTCTTGTTAACTACTTCTGTCTAGCCATCAGTTTGTGGATGTAAAGTTGTGCTTTTCTTTAGTTTGGTGTCCATCAGTTCCTACAGACTTGACCAAAACTTTCCCACAAATCGGGTGTCTCGATCAGATACAATGGAAGTGGGTAATCCAAAATGAACCCATACATGTTCAAAGAAAAATTTTGCAGTTTGTTCAGCTGTAATATGTTTATTACAAGGTATCAAAATACACATTTTTCTGAACCTATCCACAACAACATATAGATAATCATGACCTTTCCTAGATTTAGGCATTCCTCCAACAAAATCCATGGAAACACTTTCCCAAGGGTGAGAAGGAACTGGTAATGGAGTGTACAAGCCTAGTTTTCAATTGCTGGGTTTGCTTTTAGGACACATAGTACACCCTCTTACATATCTAGCAACTGTCTCATTCATTTTTGGCCGATAAAAAAATATTTGCAGTTGTGAAACTGTTTTACTTACCCCAAAGTGACCCGATATCAGAGAAGTGTGTGCTTCTCTAATTATCTTTACTCTTTCAGTTTGCGGAATGCATAACTTCCCACAATGGTATAAGAGTTGGTCCTGTACATGATAGTCCAATTATTCTACTCGTTTGCCTTAACTTAAAGTTGCATATACATCTTTAAAGTCTATATCTTGAACATATTGTTCAATGTAACTCTTATGTAACACAAAATTATGCTTAAGTATAGCAGATGCACTTATAATGGGTCTAGATAACATGTTTGAAACTTTATTATGTATGCCCTTTTTATATCTGATGACTAAATGAAATTGTTGTAGAAAACCCATCCATTTGTAGTGTCTTGATTGTTGCAACTTAGTTTGGAAGTGTAGATATTGAAGTGGTTGATGATCAGTATGTATTACTGTCTCTTTGCCCATTAAGCAAAGTTTCCACTTTTTCACACTCTGAACTAATGCATATAATTCTTTATCATATGTAGGATAGCTAACTACTGCAGAATTAAATGTATGAGAATGATAACATATGGGTTTATCGTGCTGTGTCAACACTGCTCCCATGGCATAGTCACTGGCATCTGTTTGGATCTCAAATGGTCTTTGAAGATCAGGCGGTGCTAGTACAGGTGCTATACTAATCTTTTCTTTCAAGGTGTCGAAGGATTTTTGATGTTTTCCTCCCCACTGAAACACCTTGTTCAATCCTGTCAAAGCATGTAAGGGAGCTGCAATTGAGGAAAATTTAGAAATGAACTTCCTCCATGTTACACTAAAAAATGTCACCATGACCACTTACAGTTAGTATGGCTCAAATCAACAGTCATGCTACCCTCTTAGGCAAGTCTTATGCCTCTGCTATCCATCTCAAACTCAAAGAAGAGAGAAAGTCTTGTCAAAAATATGTTTATCTCTGGGGTCGCAGGTTCTCTCTAGCCTTACCTGCGGGGACGCTCACAATGTTCACAAAAGGTGCGTCCTTGGATGCTCTGTATGTTAAGGGACAGGTGCGTCCTTCTGTAAAAGGCAAAATGCGTGAGTTTCATCTTAAAAAAGTTACTTGTGGTTACTTCTAGAACTTTCTAGAGGTCGGTTTGATGAATTGGATGCGCCTCCAGTTGGTTCATGTATCTCTATTAAGGAGGAACTTATCCCATCAATAAGGGAGCTATCCCACCCAAAGAGGGGGATTATCCCATTGATGGTGGACCTGAATAACCTCTTTACAACACTATAAATAAAGACATTGAGCCAGAGGGAGGAGAGGTTGAAGCTATACATTTTCTTTGGGTAAATGCTGCAGGAATTAGGACTCCCATTTAGAACCTTGTGAGGAGAGATTGTCTTTGCTTGATTCTACTTGGAAGTGGGTGAGCTTTGTCAAAGTAGAGGAAAACCCTTGATGGACCCTGGGAGGAACTTGCACAACACCAAGGCCAGGTTGTAAGAGTTTCTTTGTTTCGTTATTAATACAAACTGGTTTATTTTTCTCAATAGCTTGTGTTAATGAGTTATTTCATGTGTTCCTTGGTCTGCATGTTGAATATATGTTTTATTATATGAAATGCAAGTGCTTGGTAATTGTTGATTGTTTGTGGTTGCAGGAATTGACGTGAAGGAGGAGCTCATCCGGATCGGCAAGGACGGACTACAACAACAGCGTTTTGGAATAAGGTAAGCCTAAACACTTGTAGTTTTCATGTTTTAAAAGGTATATTTAGAGAAAGATCACTCCATTTTGTCTTGTTTGTCGCTAGAGAGTTTAGACTCCTAGGGAGGTCAGTTGTGTCCGCACAAACGACTTTTTCCGCCACGACAAATTGGCGACTCCGCTGGGGATCGAACCCAGAATCTCTGGTTTCATGCGCTCTAGCAGTTACGCTTAGGGGGCATCAAGCACAGTTTTCTCTCTGTTTCAAGCTTGTGAAAAAATGAAACTACTTTGAAGCATAGTTTTTCCCTGTTTCAAGCTTTTGTAAAAATGAAACCTATCTCGAGTCAATTTTGGTTATTTTCAAGACTCGTTAAACTCATGAAAATCCCGAGATTATTTTGCTAATTTTCATTCTCGTAAAACAAATGAAAATGCCGAGTCCTTTCCGTCTTTTCCTGCTCGTAAATTAAATTGAAAGTCGGCCATATGAGTACATGTTTTATCATTTTTTCGAACTCATTAAAATTTACGAAAAAGTGAAAACCATGAGTACATTTTTATCCCTTTTTCGAACTCGTTAAAACTTACGAAAAAGTGAAACCTTGGAGTTCTCTTTTAAGCCCTTTTTAGACTCTTAAAACATGAAAAGATTGCCGAGCGTTTCTTTTACACTCGTTAAAACGGAATTAAAAGACGGTCCCCTTTTAGCTCTTTTCTGACCGCAAAATCAGGAAAAGATTGCCGGGTTTTTGTCGTTTCAAACTCGATAAGGAAATAAAACGACGTGTCCTTGATCGCTTTTTACTTTTCAGGTCAACGACACTATTATGAAAGTACTCCTTGGTCGCAAGATCAAGCGGTTCCCCCAGGTATTATTTTATACTTTGTCGGGCTTGAGGGACACAAATGTACGAAAAAGTTCAATGTGGAGTCTCCTTTTGTTTTTTCAGACTCTTTAAAAATGAAAAACGCCGAGTTTCTCCTATACTGGACTCGTTAAACTTTTACAGTAAAGGACCTGTTCAATTACAAACAGGAACGAACCACTCCTTCCTAGGGTTCGAATTTAAACTAGGTTGGACTCGTCCGAAGGATGAGCTTATAATCAAGCATATGTTATCCTCCTCAAGCTTGTTAAAAATAAAGAGGTACTTGCCAGAAATGGTGGGGGAAAAGAGAGAAGAATGAACCTGTTTGTCACCTTTTGTCTCAAAAGAAACTTTATTACCACTCTTGAACACGACACTTTTCATTCACCTGGGTTGGGAAATCTTTTACCTCACAGTTGACCAAACCACTTCGAAAGTCTTTAACCGGGTTCCGGGGATTAACTTTGAGTTATTCGTCACCAAGCCATTTGTCGTGTCGTTATGTGTTCAAGAGGTCTGCAAGCAAAAACTTTCATCTGCAAAATACTTGTCATCCATTTGACCATCCCTGAGTCAGTCCTTACAGCAACATTTCTTCAACTTGAACAATGATTTCGTGTTGCGGGCTTGCTTGCAACGGGTCGCTTTCTATCGACATCGACACATTATCTAGAAAGATGACTTAGGAATCGACAGCACCTTGAAGTCTGCATGCATCAATGGCAGGTTTCTCGCCTTTGACGTCAGTTTACATCATTGACTTTCGATCAAAGGATTCCGTGAAGTGTTCGACATCAAAACATCTATTCACATTTCACGGGTTGTGCTTGGTACTTTGAGAACCATTGACATTACTGGTGGTTTCTCTCACGCTTGTTAACAGTTTGCATCATCGACTGGTAATCAAGTGGTTTCTAAGATGTTCGACATCGAATCATTTAATCACATGGCTAGAATCGTACCAATTCGGGAAGTAGAAGTGAAGACCCTGGATCTAGTTTCTACCATCCAGGCTGCGAGGAGTTTTGTATTCATTATCTATGTAGACTAATCATAAACAGATGGCTGCGTCCATACTGTGTCTACAAAAGTCTATAAAAATGATGTACTGCAAGATCATTCCTGTATCAGAATAGTTAGTCCATTAGTTAAAGTTTTGAATCTGAGTATGGGAATGCCTACCTCAGTGATGATATAATCTTATACATGTATTTTGTGTTGAAAATTGCAGGTTCCAACCAGGTCATCCACAAGACAATCCTTGAAATGATAAAGCGCTTCACCCTTCCTAGAATTACAAAACCCTAATCTATTCCAGGCTTCACACTTTACGGGGCAATCTGTTACACTAAAAAATGTCACCATGACCACTTACAGTTAGTATGGCTCAAATCAACAGTCATGCTACCCTCTTAGGCAAGTCTTATGCCTCTGCTATCCATCTCAAACTCAAAGAAGAGAGAAAGTCTTGTCAAAAATATGTTTATCTCTGGGGTCGCAGGTTCTCTCTAGCCTTACCTGCGGGGACGCTCACAATGTTCACAAAAGGTGCGTCCTTGGACGCTCTGTATGTTAAGGGACAGGTGCGTCCTTCTGTAAAAGGCAAAATGCGCGAGTTTCATCTTAAAAAAGTTACTTGTGGTTACTTCTAGAACTTTCTAGAGGTCGGTTTGATGAATTGGATGCGCCTCCAGTTGGTTCATGTATCTCTATTAAGGAGGAACTTATCCCATCAATAAGGGAGCTATCCCACCCAAAGAGGGGGATTATCCCATTGATGGTGGACCTGAATAACCTCTTTACAACACTATAAATAAAGACATTGAGCCAGAGGGAGGAGAGGTTGAAGCTATACATTTTCTTTGGGTAAATGCTGCAGGAATTAGGACTCCCATTTAGAACCTTGTGAGGAGAGATTGTCTTTGCTTGATTCTACTTGGAAGTGGGTGAGCTTTGTCAAAGTAGAGGAAAACCCTTGATGGACCCTGGGAGGAACTTGCACAACACCAAGGCCAGGTTGTAAGAGTTTCTTTGTTTCGTTATTAATACAAACTGGTTTATTTTTCTCAATAGCTTGTGTTAATGAGTTATTTCATGTGTTCCTTGGTCTGCATGTTGAATATATGTTTTATTATATGAAATGCAAGTGCTTGGTAATTGTTGATTGTTTGTGGTTGCAGGAATTGACGTGAAGGAGGAGCTCATCCGGATCGGCAAGGACGGACTACAACAACAGCGTTTTGGAATAAGGTAAGCCTAAACACTTGTAGTTTTCATGTTTTAAAAGGTATATTTAGAGAAAGATCACTCCATTTTGTCTTGTTTGTCGCTAGAGAGTTTAGACTCCTAGGGAGGTCAGTTGTGTCCGCACAAACGACTTTTTCCGCCACGACACTCCAATATTGTGCTGCTCCTAAGAAGCTTCTCACTTTTGTAGCAGATTTGGGTTTAGGCTAGTTCACAATGATTGCCACCTTAGAGGGATCTATTTTCAATTCGCCACCCCCTACTATATGACCCAAATAATTCAAAGATGTTTTGCAAAATTCACATTTTGAGAGTTTAACATGAACTTTTTCTCTTTTCAAAACATCTAATGTTTGCTTAACATGCTTTAAGTGCTCTTCCCACATTTTACTAAATATCAGAATGTCATCCAGATACACAATAACAAAATCATCAAGAAAAGGTTTGAGTACATCATTCATTAATCTCATGAAAGTAGCAGGAGCATTAGTTAAGCCAAAAGGCATAACCAACCACTCATACAATCCCTGATTTGTTTTGAAAGAAGTCTTCCATGCATCTTGTTCTGCAACCCTGACCTGATGGTATCCACTGTGCAAGTCTAGCTTGGAAAAATAAACAGCTTCTTTCAATTGATCCAAAAGATCATCTGTGCGAGGAAGGGGATAACGATTTTTTATTGTTATCTTATTCAGTGCTCCATAATCAATGCACATTCTCCACGAGCCATCTTTCTTTCTCACCAAAATAATTGGTGACCCACAAGGTGATGTGCTAGGTATGATGAACCCTTTCTCGAGCAACTCTTGCACATGCTTCTTGATTTCAACATTCTTTAAAGTAGACAAACTTTTATACTTGTGGTTGCAATAGTTGTTTCATCTCCTGAGTCTAACCCCAAATCTTTCTGAATAGCTGCAACAATCTTCTTCTTCTTGCCTTCGAACTTCTTAGGTCTCAGCTCTGGATGTAGAATCCAACAATGCTCATCATCATGCCCATCCTTTTTACAGTCAGTGCATGAAGCTTTGCTCTTCTGTGCAGTGTTAGCCTTCCTTGCTTTCCATTTCTGCTTTCTTTTCTCCTTATTCTTGCTTGCAGTGGGTTGGATGGTCCCCCAACTTCTGGATTTCCATTCTTTCCTCTAGCTTCTAGATGAGTAGCTTGTACAGATACCTCATCTATACTAGTGGGATTAAACATGAGGACGATATGCCTCATGTAGCTGTGTAGACCACCAATGTACTTCAACAGAGTCTCTGGTGAGTCTAATGAGATTCCTAGAATCAATGCTCTCTTTCTAAATTATTGAGTGTACCCTTGCACACTTTTCCCTTTGAACTTTCGAAGAGTTTGCCAACTCATCATGGCTTGTTGCATGTAGGCCAATGGATAGAACTGCTTTTTGATTACATAAACAAATTCACTCCAGACAGAGATGGTCTTACCATGTCTCTTTAGGTCAGCTTGGGTCCTGCCTTCCCACCAAACCAAGGCAGTTCCTCCAAGGCGTAGGCTGGCCAGCTGAATCTTTCTCTTGTCTGAATCAATACTCTACACTCTGCAATAAACATCAATTTGTCTAATCCAATTGTCCAACTTTTCTGCATTCAACTCTCCATCATATATAGGAAAATCAAATTTAACATCTATCTTAATCAAAGATGGCTTCTTGTTATGTATAGGGCTATTAGGTGGTGTGAGAAATTGTTCTTCTTTCCCTTTTCCCTTTGAGTGGTCATGGAAGTGAGACTCATCTTATCCTTTGTCTTGTTTAGAGCCCGATGAATCTTCGTCCTTGTGTTTTCTAAAGTCCCTATACATCTCTTCTACCATGGACTTTATGTCTAGGAAACTATCTATGAATTGAGGGTCTAGCCCTATAGAGCCTTCTTCTGACATTGTCTTCCAAGAATAGACTCTCCCAATTTTAGGATTAGTTTCGACCAACTCTCCTTCTCCTAATTTGAGCTTTGATCTGGTTAGCATTCAATAGCTAAACCAACACAAGCTTGTCTAACCTTAATAGCCTAAAGCTCTGATACCACTTGATTTGAAAATCACCCTTGAGTGACCTCAGTTAAATAATTATTAAATGAAGGTATTATAGACTCATGTGCCAGTGTATGTCTATGTCATTTTAGGCAATGGATCGATTAGATCGCAAAATACACAGACACTGGAAATATGGAAAACAGTAGAGAAACACAGTAAGCAAATACAAGAACACAATAATTAATAAGGAGTTCGCCCTATCCTCAAGGGCTACATCTCCGATCCAGATTTCAGTGGTGGCCTTCTTTTATTGTGTCTTTAAAGTAGAGAATTACAATGAGGTACTCAATCTGAGTCTCCTAAACAGAATTGCTTGGCAGGGTGGTTCTTGGATTCCCCAAGCCACTAGAGTGCATAGACTCTTTTCCTTACCAGCTCTTGACCTCTCTAGTCTTTAATGGAAGGAGCCCAATGTGGTGCTTAGTTCCCCAATAGATCCTCTTAGGGATGGCTCGATGCTGCCTTATGTTGCAGGTCAGCTCGGCTCTCTGTCTCTTCTACTCTTTGCTTCACTGTCTCTTCGTTCTTTATCTTTGTCTTCTTCTTTCTGTTCTCTCTTCCTCTCCATGTTCTATTTTGTTTGTTCATGGCTTTAGAGCCATTCGCTCTCATGACTTCTTGTTTCCTCTTCCACCCCTGCCTGCTGCTACTCCCTTGGAGTTCCCTGTCTCGGCGTCATCATCAATGGCTCACAGGGACTGGCCACTTGTCCTCCTACGAATTGCACTAGCTTTTCCTCGTCGGTTTGGTTCTATGGTTACGTCGGGAAATGACTCATCTGCCACCTCAGCAGTCAAATCGGACCTCAAATCCTTATTCATCACAGCTTAATCCCCTGTCAAATCCGGTTCTTTCATCGGGCATGATCTCAGCCATTAGATCTGGAGCCCCCAGATTCGACGCCATTCGCTCATTTTGTGTGGTTGACTTGTTAGACCGTTAGCACGCGATGAGCGGTGGTTTTCTCTCTCATTTGCTTGCCACGTGTCAGGCGCTGAGTGGAATCACTCGTTTTTCTCCAATTCCGCTTACCGCCCAAAGGTGCCCCCGATAAATACCACCGGTTTTGGAGCGCGGGTCCCGCCTTCAGCCTTTGGCGCTTTCCCCACGGTTTTCCCAGCTTCCATGCGATCAAGCGCTCGGGACCTCTCCTTCCCGAGGGGTTTTTCCCAGCGATGCGTGATTAGCGCTAAGCGCTAATCCGCTAATCACGCATCAGAAATGCCCTCTGTTTCCCAATTTGGGCTTCCCAATGGCTAGTTTCACCTCCTGCATGGTCTCCATGGGCCTCGGTCAGCGCGCTTTGACCAAGGTCCTCGTTGTTCCTCGCTGGCTGCCAACTGCCACTGTTCAGAGGTCTTCTTGATCGTTCTGTGCTGTTAATTCTTTGAAGTCTATCCTGTTTTGATACACTCATGGTGCTTCAATTATTCTTCATGGATCCAATTCGGATCATTCGGCTACTCAGATTGGTGGGAGATTTGCTATTCTTTTCATTCATAGCTTTCAAAACCAGATCTCTTTGTTGCGTTAACTCTAACAAATCGAAGTATGTGATATTAGCTCGATATTTCTTAAGATCATCTACAATATTGTAATAAATGTTATAAATAGGGTAGGGCAGAGTAAACATACCGGTTTTTCCATTCTTAGGTGGGAGTTTACCATTTTGAGTCGCCTTCATTGCATTTGGAGATGTATTATCTTTCTCTGGATAGTTCACGACTGGAATGCTCTTGGAATCACCACTAGATTATTCTTATCAATAAGAAACTTGGGAGCATATGCCTTCGTAGGGCGAACATCTTTCTTTGTCTGGTCTACAGGCTTCATCATGCCCGCAAGTGGCCCTTTACTTTGTGTGTGGATTTCATTAGTGTGGATTTCTGCTATACTATCTTCTTCGTCATCATTGTTCCCGTTTGTATAGAAATCCCATAGTACATTGACTTGAGATGCCTCGTCCAAGGGCTCTTCTACTTGGTACTCTTCCTCATCTTCTTGTTCTGGCTCTAGCTCTACTATAGGTTCTTCTTTGGTAAGAAGCGATCCGATAAGAGCCAACTCTTCCATATTTAGATTCCCTTCGTTGGGTGGAGCAGGAAACGAAAGTTGACCATGACCACCTTCTGTCTTCTTACGGTAGAAAGGTTTGAAGGATTTTTTGTCATTATAATCTCCTCCATTCCCACTTGACCCTCTCCTGAATTCCTTTTCATATCGATGACTATGCTCGTCAATTTCTTAATGATCCGATGCAAACCTTCCACATCTGTGGTGTCCTTTTCTTTGATCTCAACCACTTTGTTATCACTCCCATTATTATTCTTGGATGACTGAGAGGATTTCTTTCCTTTGGTCATATGATGACATGTTGTGAGACTGATCATTTCGTTCTCGACTTTTACTGCTTCATCGATAGCACCCTGTAAGGTTTGTGCGTTACTCCTTTTAACCCACATTGCGGTAGGGATAGGGAGAGCAGTGATGTAGAATTCCATGAGCACCTCATTAGTAGGTCTAGCGTTAGCCTAGATTTTGTTGAACAAAGTATTGAAACAGATGTTAGAATCCTTGACCTTTTCTCTGGTTTCCACTTTTAAACAGGATAGTTCTAAAACTAAGGCTGCAGGTGTTTTTTCATCTCTAAACTTGTCTAAGAAGGCCTGCTGAAAGGTACCCCATGAGGTGATCAATCCTATTCTCAAGCTAAAGTACCATGCAGAAGCTGTACCAATCAGAGTAAAGGGGAACAAGTGACATACCACATCTTCATCGGCTACCCCCAACATGCACACGACTAGGAGGAAAGAGTGAATATGGTTATCAGCAGTGTCTCCCCGCTCATGGTCGAATTTAGGCAATACTCTTTTTGTGTTCTTGGTTAAGGCATGCTGCTGCCCAGGCACCGCTACAACATCCTGTGCAAGCCAGGGAGGGAGTTCTCTCAGAGGAGGTGGGGGTTGATTCCCACCTGGAGGAGGCGATGGAGGTTGGTTCCCACCTGGAGGTGGAACGTTAGCCATATTATGGTTGGGGAGGTTCTGGTTGAAGGTTTCCCCCGGGTGTTCTTTGTTAGGATTTCCCAAATTGAGCCAGGGATTACCTTTAGAGAGGGGAACCTTGGGAATTTCTTCCCAAGGAGTGGCAATACTTTGCAAGGACTCTAGCACAATATATTCAAGAGAAGGGGCTGCAGATTTCTCGTCGTTTATGGGACAAATCCTTCGCTTTCTTTTAGTTGTCAGAGGTAAAGAATGAAAGATGGGGAGCTGAGACAGGGAACTAGCATAAGCATGAGTAAGTATTCTGACAGGTTGTTCCTGAGTGACAGGATACTCCCGCAGTCTCTCTTCCTTGGGTGACCCAAACACGGGACTTAGAGGGACCTCTGCTTCTTCAAAATGAGGCTCTTCCAAATGGGTAGAAGGATCTTTTCGACCTTTACAATCCATACATCAATCCTTTCGAATCCATGTGCAATGTTTATAGATGAAATCCTGAAAGCTGTGGACAGAAGTTCAGGCCCTCCTTCTAGTGCCAAATTTGTTGGCACGATGAATTTTCATGTGCCAACAAAGGGGAACCAACCCGATCGTAGACCCCAATTAGATTTTCTTTCGTTTGGAATGGCTAGTTTCGACGGGTTTTAAAGGATCCCGTAAACTATTATAGGGGTTGAAAGATTGCTCCCCGGAGGAAGACTTCCATTAAATCAACACAAGAAACAACTAACCTAAATGTGTCAAGTCCTATCTATACTGATTCTACCCACTTTTTCTAGTCCTAACTGTTCTAATCTATCCTGCAGGAGCGTAATAAAAGAGATTAAACATCATATATAGATTCCAGTCCAAATGAATCAATTACTGAATTCACCGTTGAACAAGAATGTATTTAATCTTAATTGCAATCTAATTATTCATACAATAATACACATTCTTGTTCCTACAAATAAAAATTGCAACTGATGTTTAATATAGCTTCGAATCGGAGACCGCTCATGAGTTAACCATGATAACAAATTATATTAGAATAACCAAGACTAGTCATAAGCTGTCTGTTATCACTGTGCACAAAAACAAAACATATATAGCTCATGCCAGTCATAACACCCTGATTCCAAACATAAACAAAAAAGGAAAATGAATCTAAAAAAGGTTTCTTCTTGACCCAAACAATGTTCTTTATTAGCAAAATAAATCAAACCCTGTTCTGCCCTCCAAAAAACCCCCTTTTCGTCTCTGGAGGTAATACTTATGCAGAAAGAAACTGACCCTCTGTCTTCTCCTAAATTTTCCCCTTCCCGCCCTTTTCGATATACAAATTAAAATATATAGACATAGAACGGTCGCTGAAACCGCTGAAACGTCGAGGCCACATTTGCTGGAGCATTTTATTTCCTGGGGAAATGAATGGATGTCGAAGGAAAGGAGCATGACTGTGTGTCATCTCTTCATGATAAATCCCGGGACAACATAACTTTCAGAATACACAGGCAACACATGGAAACCCGACCATGAGCGCCTAAGGCCAGATCTTCAATAGAATACACCGGCATATATAAACTCTTCGGATCCACTCATGCGTCTTTTACCCACAACCATTCTTGATGCTTACGCATCCATTCTTCGACCTCGCTTGCCTTCCCTTGATTCTCGCCTGCAGAAATAATTAACATTAGCTAAGATTATGAAAAATATGCTAGAAATGCCCAAAAAAACAAATCTTGCCCTCATTAAAACTTTTATAAAGAGATGGACTATGGTGAAAGAATCGGCCCCTGGTTCAGCCAAGGTTGTGATGCGATCAAGTCGCAATCGCACACCGCAGTGGGTAGTCACATGCAACATCACCCCTGGTTCCGCTGATTGCGATTTGCGATGGGCCAGACCCAAAAAAATATATGCGTTATGTTTAATAATCCCGGTGGGTCCGCCATATTGCGAAATGTTGAAGCTTGGGCCGATGCACTGGTTGAAAGTGCCGATTGCGATTTGCGATAAGCGACATTATGGCTGACCGTTGGATCATATTCTCTAATCAACGGTGGAGAAGCTTAAATGAACATCACATCGCAATGTTTCAATGGCGAGTGAATGGACCTTGGGTTTTAATGAAGCGCGATTGCGATGTGCGATGCGATCAGGGCCTGATCAGATCACAATTATTCATGGGAGGTAGACCTTAGCCCTTAACCAATGTAAAATGTGATATGTGATGGAGCGATGTAATGGCGGGCCCGATAGGATATGGAAGTGGTTAATTGCATTTGAAGTCAGGGAGGTCATCGCACATCAGATGCAAAAGAGGAATGCGTAATGTGACTGCGGAGATTGCAAGATTGCGATAGCAATAAAGGCGAGCTTCGAGAAATGTGCAAAGGCCGAGGAAGCACGAAAAAGGTAAGTTATGCATGCTTGTAGAGTATTTCTATTTTAAGAGCGTTATAATAGAAATAAAGATGTGATAGAAGGTTTTGTGAGTTGAGTAAGTCTTGATGAAAGGATATGAATGAAGGGTTGGACTGGGTTATAAATAAATCATTTCACAGAGGTTTATTCAAGGGGGTCTTGACCATTAAGAATTGAAAACATAATTCCATGTGACAACTCCAGTTAGAAACGAAAGAACAAACGTCTAGGGGACCCATTCAAACTTTCCACCAGAGTAGGTTTTAATAGGGTGGTGGTTGTGACCACAACAGAATCATATATTGTTTATGTGTATATTAAATATGCCTATGAGAAGGGTAATTGAGCCAAATTAAATCATTTTACATTTATCTCTTGAGAAGCTATGATTCATCTTCAAGAGAGACTAAGATGTCATAGGAACTGACCCTTCTCCTCAACTCGGGGGTTGTCCCTAGGAGCGACAACAAGTGTATTATGGTTCATTTGAGTTGAGTGGAGGACCTTTTAAGTAGGACCCATTAAATCATGTATATCCTTTCCATTAGGAAAGCCCATTCATTCCTTGGGTATGATATTAGAAAGGATGGGTTTGAGTCTAATTAAGATTGTTCTTACAATGAGTTTGTAAATGTAATATTATAATGATATGGGCCAAATTTGTGAAAATAGATTGGATCAATTGCCCTGGGGATGGTGGAAATGAAATAATTGTTGAATGATCCTAATGATTTCCCACGTGATCTAGAATTATCAATTATCTTAATACTATCCTCTCCAAACAACTCCATGAAACTATAAATAATTCAAATGCAAATCTCCTAGGTCCCAATGCCTTTTCATTTTAAATCTTTTTGAATGCTTGGTTTAGTTCCTTCATAGTGACACATTCAATGAGAAGGTAAATCATGTCATTCTCCACCCACCTAGGGAAAGTTATAGCAACCACCATGATGTTTGGATGTTTTCCTTTAAGCGTTGAGTGTAAAGGGTCTTGTGGAATGATACACTTGCATTGTTGCTTTGCTCCTTCCTAGACATGATTTTCTAGATTATATTGTGGACTCATTTTCTCATGGTTTATTTATTAAAAAAGGTAGTGTTATGATCTTGAACTTGAGCCATACAACCTTGCCTTCATGTGTCATCACTCATCCTCCCATGTTAATAGTTGGTGCATTTATTTCTCCAAGGCTTCTAGGTCTAATTCCCATTTTCGATGAGGATCACAATCTAAGATCTGACCATAAAGAATTGATTTGTGACTTCCAACCTCCTTCAAGAGAGAGTTAGTATCCCTAGACTTTTCTTGGATCCACTACTTGGAGACCACTTTAATTTTTAGTAGTTGTTTCATGACCCGGGACATTATAATATCCCTTTCTTCTTTAGTCAGTGGTTCCCAATTCTCTTTTCGTAGAGCCATATAACTGAGGTAACCAACTAGTGCGGGTTGAATGTGAACGGGGATGGAAATTTCCTAGTGGATATCTCAATTTATAGTATGATTATTGAATCGCTAACTCATCATTTGAGTACACCAATGGTCATAACTGGTATACTTGCATAGTGAAATTTTTCTTTTACTAGAAATATTTCAAGTCATGTGCAAAATTTAGGTTGGGAAATGGAGATCACTTTGACATCGACCATTCCATTGCTCTCAAAAAGTTTAATAAAATAGTTGAATAGAGGGTCCTCCTTAGATTTGTTTTCTTGTTTCTCAGTGTCATTTATTATTAAATTCAAATCCGCTCTAAGAAAAAGTGAGTGGTGAACCATCAATCCTTAATCACAAATCTCATCCCCAAAATCTTCATAATTGGTGAGAGGGATGTAAATGCTAAATAGATCAATGTTAGTGATGAAGCCATTTGAGTGAAGCACTAACACAATAAAATTTGTTTATATTATATTTTTGATATGGTTCAAGGAGGATTTAAACCTACTATCAAACCTATAGAGTGGCTAACCACATTTTAACACTCAAAACTCTAATACCTGAAATGATTCCTTAGGGCCATCTTGTAGGAAGATTAGGAGATAATGATTTCCTTAAAAAAAGGATGTTGGGTTTGTGTACATTGATAGTTGTCAATTGGGTTTATCTTGAGTGGTCGAGAGGAATGATTTAAATCCTCCCAACTCAATTTCAATTCCTACAAGTGACATGATGAACTTCGATGTAATACCAATAAAATTTCATCATACATAATATCAATTTCATCGTTGTGGCTTTAGAGATGAGAATTAATTGGGAGGACCCTTAGGTGCTTCTCTTGCTCCAATTGACCAATAAATGGTGAGTTATCAAGCCTATTGTACTTCTATGTCCCTATAGGTGTTGTACTTGGTTATTTTAGGTTTCCTACTAGAAATTTTCTTCTTCAGGGCTATGTTGGCTTCTAGTTCCAATCCCCATTATATGACAATGAGTGTTCCCTACACTACTATATAATTTTGATATTTTCGTATATTAGTGCTCAAGAGGATTTGAGCTTGAAAATTGTCAAGACTAAGAGGGGGTGACTAGGGGAGCCCTTGGGGTGGTAGCATTTCCAATTTATTGCATTGGTTCCATTATAGGAATCAAGATTGATCCTTGGAGATTGATTGGTGGCCTAAAATAATTTTCCTTTGATAGTGGACATGGGGCATTCCTCTCTACCTTGTTTTGATGAGACCCCCCACCGAACCCATAGTTCATCCAGCATGACAGTAATGCTTATGTATGTTTGTAGTTTTTTAATGACCATGCAATCTAGATCTTCCATAGATCCCCTAATGCTCTCTATTAGTGGGTTAGAGGATTGTTAGGCCTCCTTAAAGAGCTTTGGTGGATGTGGGAAATTGAACCTTTTCTCATGAATGGGTCCAATCCAAAAATTAGTTTGAATATTCAAATGATTGTAAGAATTATCGGTGTTTTGTAGCTTTTATTCAACCAAATACTCCTCCATTTGACCATCCACCAATATTCATGGGTAAGTGGGCATTTCAAGATGTCCAAATAATCTAGAGAGCTAACATCAAAAAGGTATGTTGAAATATTCTAAGACCTATAAATGTGATTATTGGCCAACTTGGAAAGCTATGCCTTTAAGGATTCCCTCACTTAGGTTTATCTCCACCTAAATTTTAGCCACTACAAAATGAGCTAGAGCTAATGTGGCCTCATACACCTTAATGAAGTCTTTAATATTGTTCTTTATTCTCTTGAGGATATCCAAGTTATAGTACTTCACGTGGAGATTTGGTTGCTTAATCGAAGGATGTATCTTGGAGATTTGATCATGAGTTTAGTTGAACCTTGGTTGCTAGTAGGAAATATATAAGGAGGCGTGATTGACATAAGGATATATTGCTCTTTTCTTATGCAAATATTCTTAGCTTTTGAAGAGGAAGGTGGTGAATCCTCATGATTGCAATTGTAGTTTTGGTTCATATCTGTTGAGATTGCAACAAGATGATGGAGCTTAGTGAAAAGAGTCGCCTTCACTAAGTGGGCCCGCAGGCTATTTTTGGCGCAAGTCTATTTTTAGACTATGTCTATTTTTAGACATATGGATCATGTCTATGTTTATGGATGATTGATCAAGTTGGGAAAAATAGATGGACTTCTATTTTTTATGAAAGTGTGAGTGATCACAGTGTGAGTGATCAAGTCTATTTTTAGACTGGCTGTCAAAAATAGAAAAGTCAAATATTATTATCTCACAATAATATTTGGACTATAAACTTAATCTTATTCTCTTGGAGCACTTCAGTTTGAGCTACGGAAGTGGCACATGCAGCTGTCAGAAGGAAATTCGTTTTTCTTATGAGTCAGTTGAGTTGTTGCATGCATGACTTCAGTTAGAACTCAAGTGAGTTGAGTTTAGTGGACTGGAGGTACAGTTGATGGAGTTGTGTTCAGTTTAACTTAGTTAAACTGGTTGTAGTTAGTCTAACTGTAGATAGACTAATGATGAGTTGTTAAACTAATTATTAACTCATAATACAACTAAAGAATACATTAGTTAACTCAGTTGCATGTCAGTGCATGTTCAGTTCAACAGGGACAGGTGGTAGAGAATCAGATTGCTATCAGTTGTGACTATAGTTGTGCACCAGATCTTGCACAATCAAAGGATTGAGTATGCCAATGAGTTTGCTCACGTATTTGGCCCGCATTTTAGCCTTTGCTCACGTCCACAAAGAGTGAGTGACTATTTTGCAGGTGAAAATCGAGTTTGGGAAGCAATTCTCATCAGTTCTTGAGCAGGTATTGAGCAGTGGAGGCAGGCAAGCAGTGGAAGAGATTTGGAGATCAGATCTGAGTTGTATTGTGTGTAACAGAGGTGGAGATACTTGTGAGAAGTATTATGCTGTGTAATGTTACATGACTCAATCATTAATATACAGATAGTGTGGGGTTTTTAGCGAGATGCTTTCCCCGTGATACATACTGTGTTAATGTGTGAATGCTCTTGATGTTTTATTGTTATTGATGCTGCTATATTCTTGATCAACGTAGAGGAGCTTATGTATTGTGTATGTTTTCCGCATTAGTACATGATCAGGATAATCTCCATTGAATATGTGTTAAATTATTCAAAATTTCTACAATATCCACGGGTTTTTCCCCATTTCATCAAGACTTGACGTCTTTGGGTTTTTTTTGAAAGCTTTATACATTGAAATTTTCTATGAATGATTGATGTGTATATTACAAAAATATAAACTTTTATAAGCCTTCCTCCACTATCATGTACATTTTCTCTATCTATTGCCTAATACTCCCAGTTCTCTTCTTCCTTAGCCGTGGATGGTTACAGAGGTGGTTAGTTCCCTCGTCTTCCTTAGAATATCCATGTTGGGATCCTTCCTAGGGGTGTGTTTGGGTGGTGGATAAAGGGCTTACTAGAGTAATAATAGTTATGGTGGCCATTCAATGTAAAATGAATTATGTCCACTATGGTTGTTACTATTAAACAACAACTACTACTTAGTTAGAATAAATGTAGTGTTGCCTCATTAAAAAAGGTCTACTTGGTAGTTGGGAGATGATTATGATTATGGTTCTTTAGTTAAATATACATAAGGATGTGGTCCTTCTCATCGATCTTGTATCGAAGTATTTTGTATTGAAAAGTTAATTCATTGAGAGATTAGAGTATCTCAAGAAGCAAGTCAATAAGAGAAAAAATTCCTTATATAGAAAGATCATTATAAGATATCAACATACCTTAAAAATCTTTTGATAAATAGCATGTGAAATTTTTTTAATATCATTTTTAATGATTCAAATTTAAAAGTTAAAAATCATAACAAGTGGTCTATAACTTCTTTTTTCTTCTATTCGTTAAAAAGAAAAAATACCCAATTTTATAAAATTTCACAGGGAAAAAAACCAACACTCAAATCCATATCCATTTCAATAATGTATTATTTGTAAATTAAAGAATAAAATAATTTTAATAACGTATTATTTGTAAATTATAAAATACATTATATTTATCTCTTCATTAAACTTGAAATTTATATAGGCGAATAAAAATAAGCATAAACCAACACTCAAATCCATATCCATTCTTGTCACTTTTTAAATAAAATTTAAAAATACCAATACCACAACTTATTGGGACTTCATTTTATATTCACGAATACAATTCAAATAAAATATTGTATTATTTGTAAATTTAAAAATAAAATAATTTTAATAATGTATTATTTGTAAATTAAAAATACATTATTATTACATCGATAGGCGTTTTATTATGATGTTCTTTCTCATGATACTATCGAAGATTCATCATTTGTTAAACGAATATACCAATTCAACAATTGCCACAGAGGACACCAATTCGACAGTTGTCCAAGAGGACATGTGATCAATTTACACCAATTTCCCTTTACACCAGTGTTCACTACATACCACAAAGAACTGCCACTCAACTCTTTCACTATGGTTTTAGTGTGTGCTAGTGCAAACCCATTTCGAACATTCAGGAAGTTGAGGGTGAAGCCTCTTTCGAAGATTCCCGATAAAGAGAAGTTTTGATGTACCTAGGTCCATGGCTCTGATCCAACATTTCTAGACGTGAGTGGAGATCACTTCCGCCTAATCCCAAGAAAAAATTTTCTTAAGCTCTAGGAGCTATGCAAAGGCACAATGTTTTTCAGAAATGAAGCATACAAAGCTACCAATAATTGTGTATGGCCTCAATCGTTTCCTTGAAATTATAGAAATTCTGAATCTATGTAAACTTGGGATGCAAGTATTGAACCCGAGGTGGAGACCTGGGGCAAAGAAAATGCCTCCCCCAAATTGGACGAACTGAAACCATGGTTCCCCCTCTACCCATATTCACCTATGCATGCACAAGCTACGGACTTCCCTGTTGGGTCCCTATAATACTAGTGATTACCCCATTACTATTGTAGTTATACCCCCTATTTATATTGTTGTGCCCCTATTACCCCCATATTGTTATTTATGTGCCCCATAGAATCCCTCTATTGTTATTTTTGTGGCTTTATATTATTATTGTTAGGTCGGCTGGATTATATTGTGACTCCTATATATAGAAAGGAGGTTTTTTCATTTGTATCATCCAAGAATTGTTCATTTATGTAATGTAAAGGAGGTTTCCCCCTCGAAGAGGCTGAATTCTAAGGCGTGGATCTATCTTTTCTATCTTTTCTTGAGCTGGTTTCATAACATTTGGTATCAGAGCTTTGGATTCTAGGGTTTCGCTGCTCCAAACAGGTCATCGTGGAATTTTCGCTATAACTTTTTTTCTGTGACGTTTCAGAAGTCGCAAAAAAAAACCCATTTGAGAAGAATTGGCACTGAACCTTGGGTCCGAATTTCAGAGCTTTTCGCGCGATATTTTCGGAGATATGATCTGAGGAAGTTGGTCTTTTTGCAGACTCCTGAATTACATTCAAAACAGGTGACCTGGGGAAAATCGTCATAACTCTCTCTCTGAGGATCGGATTGAAATTTCGTAAAAAGGTACAGAAAGAGGACAGACTGTAGTTTCTTGTATGTGTGTTTCAGATTCAAAGGTTGAAACAGTGACTCGTGGCACGTCGTACAAGTTCGCTCTACTGAACCAGTCTAAAAGCAAGTCACTGTGGGAGATTTCACATAACTCTTCCTTGGAGAATCCAATTTGGCTCAGACTTGTGGCATTGGAAAGAGGACGCAGAAGGCTACTACAGGTAGCAATTTCAGAATTGGATGATCCGAAATTACAGAGATACATCAGATTCAATATCAGGCTTCTATAAAGTGAAAAAAGGTGTGTAGTTTTTTTTTAATTTTTGTGTAAGCTTGGTTTAACGGAATTCAAAGGGCATAGTAAAGCATTATTATCGGTAACTGATGCCCCGAGGAAAGAAAATGCAAACACCTAGTAAGGAACCTGAAAGCTCTAGCATGACTCATGAAGAAGAGGAAGAAATGCTACATGATATATCAAAATTACAAGAACAAGTGCAACAAATGTCACGCTCACAAAAGCTAACAGAAGCTAAGATAAGTGGCGTGGAATCTAAGATAAATGGCGTGGAATCTAAGGTAAATGGCGTGGAATCTAAGATAAAGGGCATGGAAGCTAAGATGGATGGCATGGAAGCTAAGATGGATGGCATGGAAGCTAAGGTGAATGGCATGGACGCTAAAATTGATGGCATGGATGATAAGATGGATGAATTGAAGAAGTTGCTACAAGAAAGGGTCACTAATGGTGAAAAGGTAGTAAAGGAAACTCATGATGAAAGAAATGTTAATCATGATTCCATAGACTCTAATGTTGGATCGAAGACTCACCATGTTCCAAAAATCGATATGAGGAAGTTTGATGGCAAGGATCCCGCCACATGGATATTACAGATGGAGCAATTCTTCGATCTCAATAATGTGCAAAACACACAAAAGGTACGTATGGCAACTTTATATTTGGAACCAAATCAGTTTGTATGGTATCAATGGCTTTGTTCTCGTAAACAATTTATCACTTGGGCAATTTTTACGGAAGAATTGATAGCACATTATGAGGATACAAAAAGCAACACTTTTTTTAGCCAATTGATAAGTCTCAAACAAAAGGGTTCAATAATGGAGCACATTGAGGAGTTCCAAAAATTGAACATAAGGGTAAAAGATATTCCAGAGGAGCATAGGATTGATGTGTTCATAGGGTCTTTAAAGGATAATATCCAACATGATGTGCGCCTTTGGGAACCTGATTCATTAGAGAAGGCATTCAGGTTAGCAAGAAAAATGGAAAGCAAAATTATGGCAACTAGGAAGCATACCATTCACAACTATAAAGACGGAAGTGTTGTTGCCCATAGTCTTCCACAACCTACAAGGTTGACACCACAACAATTGGAAGAAAAAAGAGCAAAAGGGCTTTGTTACAATTGTGATAGCAAATACACAAAAGGTCATAAGTGTGCTGAGAAGAAATTATTCTACATAGATTGTGAAGAGGAAGAAGAAAAGGAGCAAGAAAGGTCAAAAGAAGAGGATATATTCCAGGAACAAAGCCTAGATGAAGAACAAATAAATCCGACCATATCTTGTAATGCATTGGCGGGAATTACCACTCCTCAAACCATCAAGATAGAAGGACAAATCAAGAAGAAAAAGGTAATAGTGTTGATTGATTCAGGAAGCACCCACAATTTTATTCATTGTAGGGTAGCAAAAGAATTGAATTGCTTCCTATATCCAGCACCAGAGTGTCAAGTGATGATTGCAAATGGAGGAACAATAAATTGTTCTGGAAAGTGCCATAATATCAAGCTATCCATGGGAGAATATGTATTGACTAGCCCAATGCTTTCCATTCCAATGGGAGGTGCTGATGTTGTACTAGGAGTCCAATGGCTACAATCCTTGGGTACAATAGCTTTTAATTTTCAAGAACTTTTCATGAAATTTTCTGTGGAAGGAAAGGAAGTTGAATTAAGGGGTATTGCAGGGAAACCAGGAAAGATAATCAGCTCTAATGGCATGACAAAGCTTCTAAAAAAGGAGCAAAGAGGTGTAATTGCACAATTATGTTCGCTAGATGTTTCCACATTGGAATCATCTATTTCTCCAGATCTCCAAAAAGTCCTGGACAATCATTCCAAGGTATTTGAGACTCCCAAAGGTCTCCCACCTATGCGTGATCATGATCATGCTATTCATCTGATTCCAGGAAGTGTTCCTCCAAACATCAGGCCGTACAGATATCCCTATGTCCAAAAAAGTGAAATTGAACGTATGGTTGCAGAAATGCTAGAGGCTGGTATAATTCAACCGAGTCAAAGTTCTTTCTCAGCTCCAGTAGTATTGGTGCACAAGAAGGATGGATCATGGCGCATGTGTCCAGATTATAGGGAGCTCAACAAGCTCACTATTAAAGATAAGTTCCCCATTCCTGTTATTGATGAATTACTGGATGAATTGCATGGATCAATTTACTTCACCAAGTTGGATCTTCGTTCGGGATATCATCAAATCAGAATGAAGATTGAAGACATTCCGAAAACAGCATTTAGAACTCATGAGGGTCATTATGAATTTTTGGTCATGCCTTTTGGCCTTACCAATGCACCTTCAACATTTCAAGGTTTGATGAATTCAATTTTCAAACCATTCCTTAGAAAATTTGTGTTAGTATTTTTTGATGATATACTAATCTACAGCAAGTCTTGGAAGGATCATGTTGAACATGTTGACAGGGTGCTACAACTATTGGAGGAGAAACAATTATATGCAAAAAGATCCAAATGTTTCTTTGGAGTCCAGGAGGTGGAATATTTGGGTCATATTGTATCTCATGAAGGAGTTAAGGTAGACCCTAGCAAAATTAAAGCCATTAAGGAATGGAAAATCCCCACATCCATAAAGCATCTGCGAGGATTTCTTGGGTTGACAGGGTATTATCGCAAGTTTGTTAAGAATTATGGGAGAATAGCAGCACCTCTAACAACATTATTGAAGAAAGATTCATTTTCATGGACTCCGGAAGCAACAAAGGCCTTTGAACATCTTAAAGAGGCAATGTGCCAAGCACCGGTCTTAGCTACACCGGACTTCACAAAAACCTTTATTGTGGAATGTGATGCTTCAGGAAATGGAATTGGTGCTGTTCTAATGCAAGATGAAAGACCCATTGCTTTTGAAAGTCGTCCAATCAAGGGAAAGTTTTTAAGCAAAGCTATTTATGAGAAGGAAATGTTGGCAATACTCCATGCACTTAAGAAATGGCGACCCTACCTAATGGGAAGACACTTCAAGGTAAAAACGGATCATGATAGCCTTAAATACTTTTTAGAACAAAGATTATCCTCTGAAGAGCAACAAAAGTGGGTCACAAAGATGTTGGGTTATGACTTTGAAATCATCTACAAAAAAGGGAAGCAAAATGTGGTGGCAGATGCACTCTCAAGAAAGGATGAGGATGTGGAAGCATTGTTGTGTGCCATTTCTATTATCCAACCAGATTGGATAAACGAAGCAAGGGAGGAATGGAAGAATGACGAAGAAGTGTGGGCACTTATTCGAAAGCTACAACAAGATTCCAGTACTTCTGATACATTTAGCTGGCAAAATGATTCGTTATGGTACAAAGATCGCTTATACCTCTGTAAGAATTCCCAGCTAAAACAAAAGATTCTTATGGAATTGCACACTTCTCCCTTAGGAGGGCACTCAGGATTTTTAAAAACTTACCACAGGGTTAAGAAGGAATTTTTTTGGGATGGCCTTAAATCAGATATTCAAAAGTTTGTGGCGGAATGTTTGGTTTGCCAACAAAATAAAGTTGAAACAATTAAGACACCGGGTCTATTACAACCTTTATCCATTCCAAGCCAACGTTGGGAGGAGGTTTCAATGGATTTTATCACAGGTTTACCCAAGTCTGAGGGAAAGAGTGTCATCATGGTGGTAGTTGACAGACTTACCAAGTATGCACACTTTTGTGCATTATCACATCCATTTAAAGCCAGTACAGTTTCTACTGCATTTATGGAAACAGTTCAAAAGCTACATGGAAACCCAAAGATTATTGTAAGTGACAGAGATCCCATTTTCACTGGAAATTTTTGGACAGAATTATTTTCTTGTCTTGGTACTCAGTTAGCTCATAGCTCATCTTATCATCCTCAATCTGATGGGCAAACTGAGATAGTAAACAAATGTTTGGAAGGATATCTTCGTTGCTTTGTATCTGATAAACAGACACAATGGGTCAAATGGTTGCCTCTGGCTGAATGGTGGTATAACACTTCCTTCCATACAGCAACAAAAATGACCCCATTTATGGCACTTTATGGGTATCAACCACCATCCATCACATCATATTTAAGAGAAAATTCTAAGGTTCAGGCAGTGGAACATCACATCGAACATCAACAACAAGTCCTCCAACTCTTAAAGGATAACCTCGTGTTGGCACAAAATAGAATGAAACAACAGGCAGATCAACATCGCAGTGAAAGAAGTTTTGATGTAGGTGATTGGGTATTCCTACGGCTACAACCATATAAGCAAATGTCCCTAAAGCAAGCTAAGAAGGATAATAAATTATCACCAAAGTATTATGGTCCGTACAAGGTGTTGCAAAAGATTGGTACTATGGCATACAAATTGGAGCTTCCTGCAGCTTCTCGATTGCACCCAGTTTTCCATGTTTCATGTTTAAAGAAGGTTATAGGTGACAAGCTCCCAATTCAAACAATATTGCCAGAACTTGACGAGGAAGGAAAAATTATATTGGAACCGGAAGCAGTCACAGAAACAAGAACTCGACAGCTACGAAATCGATCAATTTCAGAGTATCTTATCAAGTGGAAGAACTTATCCGCTGAAGATTCCACATGGGAGGATGAGAATTTTATGCAGAAGTATCCAGAACTACTCAAGCGTTGAGGACAACACTTTTTTGAAGGAGAGGGGCATGTTGGGTCCCTATAATACTAGTGATTACCCCATTACTATTGTAGTTATACCCCTTATTTATATTGTTGTGCCCCTATTACCCCCATATTGTTATTTATGTGCCCCATAGAATCCCTCTATTGTTATTTTTGTGGCTTTATATTATTATTGTTAGGTCGGCTGGATTATATTGTGACTCCTTAGACTCCTATATATAGAAAGGAGGTTTTGTCATTTGTATCATCCAAGAATTGTTCATTTATGTAATGTAAAGGAGGTTGCCCCCTCGAAGAGGCTGAATTCTAAGGCGTGGATTTATCTTTTCTATCTTTTCTTGAGCTGGTTTCATAACATTCCCAGTGCATCATACAAGCAGTGGATAAATCCCACACAGAAAATAAATCCTTCACATTGCAACGAGGTAACTTCACTGAAATGAATGTTAAAAATAATTCACATTCATGGGTACGCTTGGTTGTTTCTTGAATAGAGGACAAAGTTACCTGAACAACCAACAGTGGAATGCCCACAAAATTATTGATATCAACCTTATACAATAACTTCTTCCAAGTATTGCAAGGCTTCTGGATGTAGTGGAATTCATTGATGGTCAAATTTATGGAAGCTTCAAGAAAGATAACTCCTTCTCCATTGCAGATGACCTCTAACTTGCCATTTCTCTTGTTTTGCAAGTCACCTGATCTTCTTAAACTTCCTAAAACTAAGACTTTGAAAAGTGCATTATTTGGCATTACCACTTTCGTCTTGGAAGGTGGTAGAACCAAGGAATTCGAGCACGATAGAACCATAGAATCCAAGCAGGGTAATAATAACATGCCAGTTTTCTTTGACTATTGGGCATGTTGATTGGAGGAAGTAGAACTAGAGAATTTGAGCACGATAGAACCATAAAACATGAGCGGGGTAATAATAACATACTAGTTTTCTTTGATGGTTGGACATGCTGAATGGAATGGTACCTGTGATGAACAAAAGAAAGAGCAGACTGGTACAAACAAGATTCATTCTGGGCATTGTTAGATTTGTGAAGAATGTAAGCGGTTGGGATGTTAGTATTCCATTAGGTGTGAGTGTTCATTGGATAGGCCAGGTGGGCCTCATGTAAGGCCTTGCCTTGCATTAGCTCGACATGCATGTAATTTTATTTATTTTATTTTTAATTAGGATTTTTGCATTTTACCAACAAAAAAAGGAAGATCATTTCTCTTTATGTTTTCTGTGGTAGCTAACTTCAGATGAATTTCTCTTTATGTTTTCTGCGCTGGGTAGATTAGGCTGAGTGAAGCCAATGCCAAAGGTTTCACGACCTATATGAATTAATGGTGATTTTGGTGTTGGTGTCTTCTACTTCAAATTATGAAATTATGAGGGAAGGGTGAACTAATTTGGTGAATTACGTAGGTTATTTTTCAATCTGACATCTGTGTTGGGGCTTCCAAATGGGCGTAAGAAATTATTTTATTCATGCTTTTTCTAATACTTGTTGGAAATTCACTATGTAAGGTCTTACAAAATCACCAAAGATAGGAGTTCATTAGCATCTAGCTTTGGTCGTGTCTAATTTGGGTATGTAGAGGAAAGAATGTTGAAGGTGAAGAACCTATAAAACCCTACACTCTAGTACCTTAGATTCTAATGTTGGCTACTTTGATCTGGTGATTAAGGTGAGTGAATGTGTGACTTGACTAGCCATTTTAGCTATTTTTTATTAACCATAATCCTCTATGTAGAGCAAGAAAACTTCAAAACAATAATGTTGTTCTTACATCTACTATTTAGGTATGCTGAGAGCAATACATTCAACAATAATGATACTTATAATAACAGAAAGAGTATCATATTGGTGCATTGATATTTCATGCTTAGATGGTTGTGGCTGTGTTAGATTAATACTCCTTGAATTAGTCACATATCATATGAAGCTAGGCTTGAGCTATAAAATTTTTGAATTGAATGGGATTTTAAAAGATAGGGGAGACATTTGGAAATTTAGCAAATGGAGTGCTAAAAGACTTTTCAGTTCCCTGTTTGATCTGGTTCTTATGATAAAGGCACCTCTTGACTACTTTCGAAACAACTACTTTCTAAATAAATAAGGTTGTTGTCTAGATAAATTTTTGAATTTAAATTCTCGAGTACTAGCCCTATTTCAAGGGACACCATGATCCAAACCTTGAAAAATAATGGGTGCATCTAAAGCAGTCATTTTCACTAATTTAATTCTAGAGCCTTTATAGAAACATATAGCTCATCGGTTTCTTGTGGGTGCCTTGCTGCTCCAAATTACAAAGCCTGCCCATTATCATCTGCTGGTACCTCTGGCTAGCTCGGAATCACTTGACTTTTGATGATAAAGTGATTCACTGGCCTCACCTCACGGCAAAGATCATTGTTGTATTCAATGAAATTCCGGAGCCTGCACAGCCTAAGCCCCGTAGGCCACATGACCCTCCTCATATCAACCACAACAGCCCGTGGGCCTTTTTTGATGGTGCTGCCCAGCAGCAAGGATGTGGGGGGGGCTTTATACTCTACAAAACAGAACAACATTACTACAAAGCAAAGCTGGGTTTGGGTGTGGGTTCAAATAATTTCGCTGAGCTCATCACCCTCCGCCATCTTCTACATTTTGCATTGAGCCACAATTGCTTGCATTTGAACATATATGGAGACTCAAAGATTATCATAGACTGGTTCAACAATAACACTGCATGTCACACTCACACACTCAGCAACATATTGGATGAAGTAAATTTATTGAAGGCACAGTTTATTGATATCTCTTGCTATCATATCTACAGGGAACACAACAACAGTGCCGACCAACTATCCAAGGAGGCTACGGCACTTCCCAGAGGCGAGTGGATGATACAGGAGCAGCAAGGCGACAATGCATACCAGTACTACCACCGGCCGTATATAGATGCACAGTATCCCCGGGCAGCCAGCCCATGAATATGTTTATGATCTGATATTTATTTTTGAACTTTATTGTATATAGCTGAAAATGAAACTATTGACAGCCCTGCGTGGCAACTTATATATATGATGATAACAAAACATCCTATGAGATGCTTTTTTGCTCTTTTGTTAGATAGGTACAGAAAGTAAACAGCCACACACTTATATGGCGGAATGAACATACAGCATATGCTAAACGCATCTACAACATGTAATTTTTTCCAAATTAATGAAAAGATTACGATTTTTCCAGGGGAAAAAATATATGATCAACCTTGCTATCATATCTCATCCATTTATCTTCCCAAAAAATAAATGGAATTATGAAATCAATCATATTAGTCATCTTACCAAGAATCCCATTGAGAACACAACCAGCGATTGAAATGATGAAAGTGGTTAGTATTTCTCATCATTATTTCTCTTTCAAGGCTTCCATATGAAATTATTTGCTATATGGTAGTCACAATTTACATGTATTTAAGAATATGGATGGGTGTACCAAACTTTGTGCTTATAAGCAATAGCTGACTTATGTGTTGTGATGGAAAATAGATTATCAAGTGCTCTCATTATCCACAACATGCAACATAAGTTTTGAGTTGGGCATGTGCCCCACCTTCATATTTCTAGGCATGCCTCCAATATTGAATTGATTTCCCCATTTGGTGTAAATTGTCATTTACCATGAATGAATGCACTCTAATCCTGATATCCAACTATATCCTAGATTTTTTTAAGTGTTATCTTTCATCAATTTGTCACCTTCCATGTTCTTAAGTGACATAGATATACAATCCAAAGTCCTATGTTTCCAATTCATAAAAGTATCCTACAACATATTTCAAACTCCAAATTGGCATTGATCCTACAAGCACTAAGCAATGCTCCCCACTTACCTACATTAGGTTCATACAATATATTATTATAGTCCTTTCCTTCTTTTGGGACATCTTCTTAGCTAAGAAGGTCAATTATACACACATGGTGCTCAATTCCTAGGTTGAGATTGGAACCTTGATTCAAGGAATTGAAGTACCAATGACCCTCATTGACTAAGATTGTATGGTTGCATGCATAAAGAACACTAATAAAAGTAGTGTGACCTAGATTAATGCATGTTTGTAGCATTTATTATAAATCTAGGACCCTCTTTTCCATACTCGTATTTAGCATATCCAATGATAATAGTTCCCATAAAACTAAATCTAACTTTAGCATTTTGTGGAACATATGGCATGCCATCTTCTATGATCCTGTGTTTGGCATACATAGTAATAAGGGCACTACCCACAAACACATAGGACTCAAATCTAGATTTGGTAATGCCTTTAAACATGTTTATCCTGTTTCAGATCTACCATTGCACACAAATATTTAGCAATGGTGATCCAAAAAAGTTTTAAATCCTCTTCACCATACCCATGCTCAACATATGTTGAAATCATCAAATTACTAGATACAACTTGTTGCTTATACATGTTGTCAAATAGGTAGTGTGCTTAACCTATATGCTTAGAATTTTCATATCTTGTAATTATTGTAGTCCATGCTATTACATCCTAAACAATCATGTTCTCCCAGAAGACTATGTTTTCCATCTTTTATACTCCAAAAGATTGCATACATTTTAACCAAGGCATTGCCAGTAAAGGCATATGACTCAAATCCTACTCTAATTATTTATGCACAAGATATGCTCTATTTCAAATATGATAGGTTGGCACAATCACTAACACAAGTAGTCTGGCAGGGAATAACATCTCATTTTGGTGAAAAAGTGATGTTCCTTGTCCTCGTTCTCCACATCATGCAACACAAAGTTTGTGTTGGTAATGTACCCTACCTCCATCTATGTAGACACAAGGCCTCCAATGTTGAATTCATTTTCTCAATATGTGGGTGTGTAATGTAATGGATAAGACTCCAAGTTAGAATGAAATGATGATGTCATGATCAATGAGTTGGACAACCAAAAATAAAATATTTCTTTGTTTTACGAAAAAGGCATTATTGCAAAATACTATGACCCATGAGATACTAGAAATTGTACCATACTGGAATGTTGCCAATCAATTATGTCATGGTTCCCTTCAATTACCTACCCATCCCACAAAGTTGATATCTTTTCTTAGAAGATAACTCATCAACTATGGCATGACAACCTATAACTGCAGCAAAAATTTAAATACAAAAGTTACTTTTGCCACGCATTATGTTTAAGGACATTCCATGAAAAAATAATACAGTTATGTTTACCACACAATATGCTCAAGGATATTCCACATTCGCTTTGGGTGACAATAAAAAACAAATGTAGTACTTAAGGAACCTTCCTTAGAAGACACTCTACATAGAAACATGAGAAAATATAAAAAAATACTTGTGCTTATGAAAAATTGCAACAATTCATTTGGTTGATTGGATTCAATAAGTATTCTTAATAATCCTCAGCGTCTTGAATAGATTTAGCCTCATATACATTAATTATTTGGGCGGGGACCTTCTGTGAGGCTTTAAATAATTCTTTCTTTGGTACTTCTGAAACAATCTTAGATCAAGAGGTAACTACACTCACACCAAGCACTTCTAGGAAGTTAGTTAGAACTTCTACGATGTCATATTTATGCCTAACTTCTAATGTGGCAGATTCATCCCAATTGTTGGTCCACTCTCGATAAGGAATCCTAACATCACCCTTTCCTAGGAAATATTTTTATAATTCATGTAGGAACTTTGTATAATGTGAGAACAAAATTTTGAATCATAGGTTAAAACTAAGGCATGCCATCATCATCATCATATTCATCCGAGACTTGATTTTATGAAAGTATTCTTCTATCTAATCCTTACCAAAGTCATCAAAATTAGGATCTATGATAGATTTGATTGCCTAAAAGCATTATTATGTTTAATACTTACCAAATTCATTAAAATCAGGATATATGATAGCTATAGACACTAGTTTAACAACCTTGAGATTAGAGTGTAGATCACCCCCTCAATCACTGATTCCTTAAAGTTTGCTCTTCATTTCCTGGGAATTTTTTTTTATAATTCCTTTATGAGCTTTATCTCATATAATAATCTAAGATTTTTTTTTTGAATCATAGCACAAAACTAGGGCATTCCATCGTCATTGTCATCATCATCATATGTAGCCTAGATCTATCTTCCTGAAAGAATTATTTTGTCTAATCCTTACCAAAGTCATCGAAATCAAGATTTGGGATAATTGTAGACAATGGTTCGACAACCTTAAGAATTAAGTCCTCCATATCACCCCTTAGTTAGTGTTTCCTTTAATTTTTCTCTCCATTTTCTCACCATTTTGAGGGTATTCCTTGGTGTTTTTCTGGGATCTCAAGTGGTTTTATGTGCACTATCTTTGCTACCTCCTGAAAGCCCATGACTACAACTATAGCACTTGCCACCGTTGAATCAACTTTTGCGGTTCCTTTCATTATTTTGAGCCTTTTTCTGATCTCCATCCTTGTTTTCTCTATCAACAGATTCCAAAGCTCCTACATTAACAAATCCTTGCCCATGGATCCCTAACTAATGGTTTGGTAGTCTTGTTCATATTGAGTCTCTTCGCATTTTATAATTTTGCTTCTCTTTACCGGATTCATTTTACTATTATATATTTCCTCTACAATACCATCATCTCCGTAGTCAGTAGAAAGTGGGGAAACACTCTTTTATGGTTTCGAAGTTTCAAACTTCTATTGCTCTTTACCTGATTTGTTTTACCATTATACATTGTCTTCTCTACCATACCATCAATAATGTAATCAATATCATTCCTAGAGATAAAAGTTACATTGTGATGAGAATATATTGTAAACAAAGAAACTTAATTAACTAAATGGAGACTCACTCTTTTTGTGTGGAATCTCTCTCAAATTCAATACAAACCTTTTTTGGAAGTTATAGTTTCATCTAAATTAAATGAAACTTGGACCGTGAATAGTTTGATACAAATGAGTGTTAGGTCTCTATACTACTAGTGTAACACCTTATTGTTATTAGTGAAACCCCATTATTATATTTTTGTGCCCATGTAGTCCCCATATTGTTATTATTGTGCCCCATAGAAGCCCACTATTGTTATTGTTGTTCCCTTACATTATTATTGTTATGTCGTATCTGCTTATATTATGACCCCTTAGACTCCTATATATAGAAATGAGGTATTGTCATTTGTATCATCCAAGAATTGTTCATTTGTGTAATGTAAAGGATATTTCCCCCTCAAAGAGGCTATTTTTAAGTCGTTGATCGATCTTTTCTATCTTTTTGCGAGCTGATTTCATAGCATTTGGTATCAGAGCTTTGGATTTTAAGGTTTCACTGCTCCAAATAGGTCATCGTGCAATTTTTGCTAGAACATTTTCTCTACGAATTTTTAGAAACTACAAGAAAAATCCATTTGCACTGATATCTTTTTGAACCTCGGGTCCAAAATTCAGATCTTGTCACGCTATATTTTCTGAGATATGATTTGAGGAAGTTAGGGTTTTTGCAAGCTCCAAAATTCCATCTCAAACAGGTCATCGTGGTAGTTTTTCTATAATATTTTTCCATGAAGGTTCAGGCCTTGAAATTAAAACCCATTTGAGCTGAAATATTGGTGAATCTCAGGCCCGAATTTTAGATCTTTTTTTCCTATATTTTCGGAGATATGATCCAAGACATTTAGGGTTTTTGCAGAATCCCGAATTACATTCCAAGCATGTAACCTTGAGAAAATCATCACAATTTTCTCTCTGAGCATCAGATTGAAATTTCATAAGAAGTTACAGAAAAAGGATAGATGGTAATTTTTTGTGCATTTGTTTTAGGTCCGAAGGTCGAAAAAAGTGACAAGTGACAGGTCATACAAGTTCGCTCTACTGAACCAATCTATAATCAGGTCATTGTAGGATATTTGAAATAACTCTTTATCGAAGAATCCAATATTGATAATACTAGTGGGGTAAGAAATAGGACTCAGAGGGCTACCACAACCCAAAATTTCGAACTTGAAGATATGAAATTACAGAGTTACAGCCGTTTAAATATCGAGCTCCTAAAAGCAAGAAAAAAATGACTCGAACCAAGAAAATCGAAATGCCTAGTAAGCAAAATTGGATGGATGATTTGAAGAATGCAATCGAAGCTAAGATAAATAGTTTTATATGTTCCATGGAAGCTAATATCGATGGCATGGAAGAAAATTTGAAGAAAGGCACGGAAGATTTGAAGAAAGACATGGAAGGTTTGAAGGAAGGTGGGACAAAGCTGCTATAAGAAAGGCTTCCTAATGACGAAAAGGTAGTAGAGGAAATTCATGATGAGAAAAAAATAAATGTTAATCATGATTTCATAGAATCTAATATTGGATTGAAGACTCACCATATACCAAAGATCGATATGAGGAAGTTTGATGGCGAGGATCCCATAACATGGATACTATAGATGGAGAAATATTTTGATCTATATGATGTGCAACTATTACAAAAGGTACTTATTGCATCTTTATATTTAGAACCGAATCAATTTTTATCGTATAAAGGGTTTTGTTCTCGTAAACCACTTGTCACTTGGTCAATTTTCACGGAGGAAATGATATCACATTATGAGGATACAAAGAGCAACACCTTCTTTATCCAATTTATAAATCTCAAACAAAGGGTTCAATGGCAGAGCACATTGAGGACTTCCAAAAATTGAATATAAAGGTAAATGATATTCTAGAGAAGCAGAGGATTGATGTATTCGTAGGGACTTTACAGGATAACATTCAACATGAGGTTTGTCTTTGGGAACCTGATTCATCGCAAAAGGCATTCAGGCTAGAAATAAAAATTGAAAGCAAAATTATGGCAACAAGAAATCATACCACTCACAATTATAAAGATGGAAGTGTTATTGCTCCTAGCCTTCCACAACCTACAAGGTTGACACCACAACAATTGGAAGAAAAAGAAGAAAACGAACTTTGTTACAGTTGTGATAGCAAATACACTAAAGCTCATAAGAGTGCTGAGAACAAATTATTTTACATTGATTGTGAAGAGGAGGAAGAAAAGGATCAAGAAACGTCAAAAGAAGAGGATATACACCAGGAACCAACCCTAGAGAAAGAAGAAATGAATCTGACCATATCTTGTAATGCATTGGCAAGAATTACCACTCCTAAAACTCTCATTATAGAAGGACATATCAAGAAGAAGAAGGATAACCTCACTTTCATGCAGAATCAAATGAAAGAACATGTAAATCAACATCACAACGAAATAAGTTTTGATATAGGCGACTGGGTATTTTTATGAATACAACCATACAAAAAAATGTCCCTCAAGAAAGCTAAGAAGGATAATAAATTATCACCAAAGTACTATGGTCCTTACAAGGTGCTGCAAAATATTGGTACTATGGCATACAAATTGGAGCTTCCTGCATCTTCCCGAGTGCCCCCAGTTTTCCATGTTTCATGCTTAAAGAAGGTTATAGGTGACAAGCTCCCAGTTCAAACAATATTTTCGGAACTTGATGAGGAAGGAAAATTCATATTGGAACCTGAAGTAGTCATGGAAACAAGAACCCGACAACTACAAAATCGATCAATTTGAGAGTATCTCATCAAGTGGAAGAACTTACCCACTGAAGATTCCACATGGGAGGACGAGAACTTTATAAAGTAGCATCCAAAACTACTCAAGTGTTGAGGACAATACTTTTTGAAGGAGAGGGGCATGTTAGGTCCCTATACTACTAGTGTAACCCCTTATTGTTACAGTGCAACACCCTTATTATATTGTTGTGCCCATGTAGTCCCCATATTGTTATTATTGTGCCCCATAGAAGCCCACTATTGTTATTGTTTTGCCCTTACATTATTATTGTTATGTCGACTCTGATTATATTATGACCCCTTAAACTCCTATATATAGAAAGGAGGTCTCGTCATTTGTATCATCCAAGAATTGTTCATTTGTGTAATGTAAAGGAGGTTGCCCCCTCGAAGAGGCTGATTTTTAAGTCATTGATATATCTTTTCTATCTTTTTATGAGCTAGTTTCATAACAATGAGACAAATATTTACCTAGAAAAAAACAAATAGACTAGTAAGAAAGTTTGGATTTGTCTAATTATTATTTAAACCATGCCTAATAAAACACCTAGTTGGCAACATACATTTGAGATTTGAACCATCAAATGATCTTGAAAGAACATGAAGCTGGGATAGACTGAACTTGTTGAGAACTTAAATCCATGTAGCCTGTACATTCCTCTCAAGTTTTTCAAAGTCTTTAACATTCTTCTGAGCAAATTATTTAGCATTATCTTGAAGGTTTGGCTTCTCGAGTGTTGCATAAATCTTTAGGTATGCTCCTAGTGATACTTCACATGACTAGACAATTGGAAATATAAAAAATAAACATATATTTTGTTGCGTCATGACCTTTAAAAGGTGCAGTCCTTCAAAGACCCATTCTCCTCATTAAGAGATGAAGTGAATTAGACGAGATAAAATATATGTCCATCAGCATGTTTGTTACAAAGAAGTAACCTTACATTTTAGGGTCATTTTCATGACTTTTAAGTCAATATTAGTCTACAAAATGAAACTTCAAGGTGACAATTTATCTCCCGCTTGGGCAGATTTGCATTACATGGTTTCAGTATCTGGAACGACACCACTGAATTGAAGCAAAGAACATATCCACAAGAATCTGTTGTCCATACCTGAAAATTGTCAATATTTTGTCCAAGATTCTGGAAGGACAAAATCTTTCCAATGTTGCACCCATCATCCTATATTGGTCAACTTTGCGGTCAATTGTCCAGGGATAAAAGGGCCAAGGAAAATGCTATATTACAACAATTGTTTAAATACCTCTGAACATTGGTTATCAAGAATTGGTCTCCTATCTAGTGAATTTCCCATTAGGTAAAAGAACAGGATGCTTCCTACTTTCCAGTATTTACCCACCCAAAAAAGAAAAAAAAAAATCAATGAAAGCAATCACCTTGGGATATCAACAACTCTAATGGTACAATTTTCCTTGAAGGAACATCAATGCAGCATGAGTAACATTAAGCTTCATGGTTTCAACTTCTCCATGCCCACCTCCTTTTTTCCTTCAAGTCCACAACCAAAATCGTTATATTATCAGAGCTTCCACGTTGAATAGCAAGCTTGCAGAGATGATTAGCAGCTGACTGTGCTGCAGGGTCCATTGACTGATCCATTGATTTTAAAGATGAAACTAGATTCTTATTATGCCAATGAGCGATGCACCTTCGAGCTATATCACAAGCCTCCTCAATTAATATAACGTCCCATAATCCATCACTGGCCAGTATCAAACATTCATCTTCTTTTACTCGTTCAATGAATGTAATATCAAGGTCAGGAATAATAGATGGCTTCAAATAGTGATCACTTGCAAGTATTAGAAATGATAATAGATATATCAAGTACCAGGAAAGCACCAAAGCACACATATGTACTTGTTATCTTGCCACAAACATATCATACCAATGGCCCTTGACATTTCCAACACTCCTAAAACACGATATCCATTCCAACAAATAACCTTGCCCCTTTTTGGTTGGCATCTATGAACTAATACTTTCAAAACTCCTAGTTTAAACTAAGGTTAATGAAATTAAATGTAGGACGGTTGGATCCTAGGATGTTTATTTCGAACATATAAATTGTGTTTGATTAGATGTTATAAACGACCCAGACTAGTTTCTAGTCTGAAACTCAACAAAAGGTTTGTTTAAAAAATGAGGACTTTATGCTCTTATCAATTTGCTTTATAATGGTGATTATGAATTTGATGTGTTTGGTGCTTATTGAAGTATACTTCAGTGAGTTAGGCCCCCTGCCATCATCAAATGTATGATTCCACCACACTGAACCCATGGACAAAAGGTGTTGGGTTAGTTTAGGAATTCAATTTGGCTAGTGATGAATACTAATGGTAATCCATTCATATATTATAATACATGGAGAATATTCTTCATTAGCGATGAAATCTGTCTTACAAGAAAAGGAAGACATGTGTGTATTGAGGAAAACATACATGCTCTGCTATTGCAAATTTCTGTGCACAGTAACACTCAAAGGTTTCCTTCTAAACCCTTTACAAGAGACAAAGTCCTAAATAAAACTTTAAAACCATATAAAAAATGGCTTAAAATGCAAGATTCAAGCCTCTAAAACTTCTTCTTCTTTCTCCTTTGTGATGGACCCTTCGACACCTTTGAACACATCCCTCTCATTGACGAGCTCCATGTTATCATCATCATATATTATAACACATAGATAGATTGGATGTAACCAACAATCAAAGTAATATGGAAGCGAGCAGTTCATGTTGGTGACACCTTTCCTTCGATTTCCCTTTTGAGCGAGATCTACTTTGCTTAAAAGTCTCATCATGCTTTTAAAGTTGAAGGGTGAAATCTGGATCGTCTATTAGGAAACTATTAATTTGAGCATCCATGTGGCCCATACAAAAATTCAGTATCCTAGTTTAAACATCAATTCTAAAGTGAAAGGGTGATTTTGAATATGGTACTTATCATTTGCCAAGGATTATTCTGGAGTTTATGGAAAACTATTGCTGATTTGTTCCAAGATGCTTGAAGAGAGTGGAATCATCCTTTGGTTGAGGTATGATGAACTTGAATGCCGACAATGAAATTATTTTAATCAAATGAGCACATGGAATTACATCAGAGAGTATTTTAAATTCAGGCTTCATCAAAATTCTGAGACTTGAATAGATAAATATTCATTTTCCCATTTTGTAATGATGTGATACATATTTTAATCCATTCAAGGAAGGAGGACATGAACAAATAAATCAAGTAACAAAGTAATAAGAAAAAAATTAAATTCTCTTTTGGAGAAGCATTTGGGAAGGAAGAGAGCAATGCTAGATTGCATGTGCTTAAACAGGTTGTCAGTTACTTTATAGCAACATTTGTCAAAATAATTAAAAACTCATGAAGTTTTTAATATTTAATAAATTCTGAAATATTATTTGTTCCTTAATATAGTTTGAATTTGCCACTATTAGTTGTATTTTCTACATACAAAAGTAACCTACCCTTCGTTATGGTATTTGTGTTTATATTGTGATCCCAATGCGAATGTGATGTTTTACCAGATATTTTGTTTCCCTTTCCTGAAAGAAAAGATCAGACTGAGTCAAGATATTCTTGCCATTTACACCGAATTGAAGGTTTTAAGTCAAGATTTTCTTGCCATTTGTAATGAATTGAAGGTTTTGATTAATAGGTCAATCTGGAAAAACTTGTGGAAAAGGAAATTAGAAAAAAAATGGTTTCTTTGGCTTATAATTGAGAGAATTGGGTTGATTGCATCTTAAAGAAGTACATGGTCCAGACCTGGGCACGTGTATTACCAATTCACAATCAAAGTCAATTAAAATATTAAATGTTGATATCAACACTTAAATTATGAATGAAATAAATTCTCAAGGTTTACTTACATGGAAGTGCATTATCAAGGTTTTCTCACATGCCTTATCCATTCAAATTCAATATCCATTAAAATATGAAAGATATGTTTTCCCATATTTCTTTAATTTATTTTTTTCATATAATAAAAATCATTTTTTCACATCTATGCAAATAATATGAAAGGGTAGACTTTTATCATGTTTGTTTGTTTTTTTAACATTGGATTGGTTTGTATAATGGATTAATGATTTGATTTGCAATTTTTCACTCTAGCTTGGAGACAACTCAACATGTTTCAATGATCACAATCACTCTTTTGTTGAAGATTTTGGAAAGGGAAGGGAAGTAAGAGGAAGAAGAGGCGGGGGTGGGGGAGTAGCAACAACTAAGGTTATAACCTGAGTTTGGAAGTATTGGATTATATTTTTACACACAACCCAAATTTATATTGAGTTGTGGTGAAAATTTCATATACGATATTTGATGTCAAGAGAAATTTGGTGTTGGAAATAAAAAACTGGGTAACTATAAGTCAATTGTCCGTGCCTAGGTGCCAACCTTTTGAATAACCGGTGGAATTTTAAATGGTTTTGGTCATATAATATTTGATTCCACATTAGTTTTATTAGGGGTTCCAAGATCACATGTTGATGTGAAATTTTATGGCAACAAATTGAATTCAAAACATGATTCATTGTGCTTCACCATGTATATATTCTATACAGAGGTAAATTATTCATGTGAGTATTCATTATTATTTACCATGTGTATATGGATTTCATTAGTATAAATTAGTTGTTTTGATATGAGTGCATTCTGTTTATTTCCTACAGCTTCTGTTGGAAAAGTAGTTAAAGTTTGTTAATTTCATTAACATTCACTAGAAAAGAAATTAGGTTTTGTAGCCAAATATAAATGTAAGTCATATGGAATACAAAGGAGTATGGATTGTCTTTATCGAATTCAGTTATTCTGTGAAAGAAATGAGAAGCGAAACAATAGCCTTGCTTGAATGTTATTTGAGAAGAAAAATAGTATAACAGTTCACCAATGTATCAAAGTCGGTAATAGATTGTCACAACACTCCAAAGTTGGTAAGTTATTTGTTACAAATCCAGAAGAACCATTGAAGTGAGGACTCAAAGACCCTCTCTGTTGTTTCTCAATCAGTGGAGGTGAAGACTCCTCAAAGAACTACTCTGTTGTTTTCAGTTGGAAAGGTGGTTATTCAAGTTAATTTCATTGATATTCTCTGGAAATGAAATTAGATTATCGTGATAGAACTTAAATGTAAAGTCATATGGAATACAAAGTAATATGGGTTGTTAGATATGTCAAATTCATGTCCTCTCAAAGAAATGCAAAGCCTTACTAGAATGCTATTTGAGAAGAAAAATATAACAATTATATTATATCAAAGTTGGTAAAAAACTTTCCGCAAAACTCCCACAAAATTGAGGTGTACGGGTCTTTGGATTCTTCTAAGGGGTGTTTAGATAACTATTTTGTAGCAATTGAAGTGTTTTCTTCAGTATTAGGGTTATTTAGCAGGTATCTTGCTTGAAAATTCTTGGAACTTTGAGGTATATGGAATTGTTGGGAATTCGTGTTGAGACTAGCTGACCTTCGAGCGAATAGTCAATCTCTGACCTCTGGTGAAATATTGGAATCCCTTCAATTTCCAATGTAATTGTATATATATTCGAAAGGGTAAAAAAATCCCCAAAACACTATCAGCGTGTCTTTGCACCTCATAGTGCAAATGCTAGTTTGTAAATATTTGTCTTTTCATTAAACTTGAAACTTATATAGAAAAATAAAAATAAGCATATGAATATTACATGGGGCATCTTAACTAAAGTTCCTTTGAAAGCTTAATCATTCGTTATCAATTCATATTTCTTGTGAAATGCTTATTTATTTGTTATCTTGTAGCATGATCCAGATTACCCACAGTTTCTAGTTCATTCTGTCGACGTTTCAAACCCCAAAGGGGCTCCATCATCAGGACAAATCAGATAGAAAATGAATGAAAGATTATTGAGAGAAGGGAGCCTTGCGACCTGGATATAAATAAACCAAGAACCCTAATTTTGAAAGGGCCGACACATGATTTCTTATTTATTAATTAATTTCCTTAAATTTTATTTAAAAGTTTTATAAAAACATTTTAATTAATTATTTAATTATTCATTATTAGTTCAGGATTAATTATTTTCATCATGAATTCTTAATTGATTCAATCTTATAAAATTATATAATTTAATCAATAATTTAATTTAATATAATTAATTATATAATTAAATCATTAATTTAATTTAATATAATTAATTAAATTAATTAATTAATTAATTAATATAATTAATTATATAATTAATTATATAATTTAATTTAATATAATTAATTAAATTAATTAATTAATTTGCTTAAGTTTTAATTAATTATATAATTAAATCATTAATTTAAATTAAATTAATTAATTAATTAATTAATTTGTTTCTAATTTAATATAATTAGTTATATGATTAAATCATTAATTTAATTTAATTAATTAATTAATTAACTTAATATAATTAAATTAAATTAATTCATCAATTAATTTGTTTAGGTCAATTAATTAAGATTTAATTAATTATATAAATAAATCAATAATTTAATTTAAATTAAATTAAATTAAATAATTAATTTGTTTCTAATTTAATATAATTAATTATATGATTAATCATTAATTTAATTTAATTAATTAAATTAAATTAAATTAAATTAATTAACTTAATATAATTAATTAAATTAAATTAATTTAATTACTTTGTTTTAATTAATTAATTAAACTTTTGAAATGAAAGACCCCTTTTTTCTTTATGCTTCCAAGGGTTCGGAGGGGTTTATTTGTTTGATCAGAAGAAGCCAATTTCCACTGATTTCACTCCCATTGTCCCTGTTGAGGTTCTGAGGGAATTTTATAATTTCTATGGCCTCTCTGATTTTTCTTTTATGATAGTTGTCCTCTCTAGCAATTACCTTGGCGTCTCCCAAACACACATGATGTTTGGTCTTGGACGAGTGCTCAGCAAGGGCTGATGTACGGGATCTTTCATTCTTTATGTCAGCAACGTGCTCTTTAAGTCTTATTTTCAGAGACCGACCTATTTCCCTAATATAACTCTTGCCACATGAGCAATCAATCTTGTACACGCCCTTGAGTTGTTGACGATCAATGTTATCCTTAACCGACCTTATCATTTGCCTTATCGTTCCACATGTTGTAAACTGCTTGTCTATGTTATTCTTCCTTAAATTTTTTGCAATTTTATCAGTAACCCCTTGGATGAATGGAAGGTAAACTTTCCCATGATTTTCTTTCTTGTCTTTAGGGGGATGCTTAGAGAGGGCCCTATCCTGAGCCCTTCTTATAGCTCTCTTGATACTCCACTCCTTGTATCCAATGTTTTTTAAGACATTGGTTAAGTGATCAATCTCATCCTTCAAGTGATCAGGGTCAAAAATCCTGAAAGCCCTCACAGCTAGGGTGTTTAAGATGCCAAATTTTTGGGATGGATGATGATACGAGTCAGCATGAAGATAGTTATCAGTATGAGTTTTCTTCCTGTAGACCTGGTGCCCCAAAGTGCCATCCTCTTTTCTACTGATCAGAACATCAAGAAAGGGGATCTTACCATTCTCTTCAAGCTCCATAGTAAATTTGATTTCGGAAGATATAGAGTTAAGATGATTGAAGAACTTCTCAAGCTCTGCCTTACCATGAGTCCAATTCAGGTTGGTGTCATCGACAAATCTTTTCCACCATGCTGGCTTCAAGTGGAATGAGTCAAGGGCTTTTCTTTCAAAGTGCTCCATGTATAGGTTGGCGACAATAGGTGAGAGCAGGGAACCCATGGCGACTCCAGAAATTTGTTCATAATAATGATCTTGAAAACTGAAAAAAGTGGACCGCAAACAGATTTCTGCAAGCTTCGTTGTTCTGGGGGCGGTGGCCATCTTTATAACATGAACAGCTTCATCAAGAGGAATCTTTATAAACAAGGATATGACATCAAAGCTTACTAGAATATCATCTTTATCCCACCTGGAGGTAAACTTTCCCATGATTTTCTTTCTTGTCTTTAGGGGGATGCTTAGAGAGGGCCCTATCCTGAGCCCTTCTTATAGCTCTCTTGATACTCCACTCCTTGTATCCAATGTTTTTGAAAACATTGGTTAAGTGATCAATCTCATCCTTCAAGTGATCAAGGTCAGAAATCCTGAAAGCCCTCACAGCTAGGGTGTTTAAGATGCCAAATTTTTGGGATGGATGATGATACGAGTCAGCATGAAGATAGTTATCAGTATGAGTTTTCTTCCTGTAGACCTGGTGCCCCAAAGTGCCATCCTCTTTTCTACTGATCAGAACATCAAGAAAGGGGATCTTACCATTCTCTTCAAGCTCCATAGTAAATTTGATTTCGGAAGATATAGAGTTAAGATGATTGAAGAACTTCTCAAGCTCTGCCTTACCATGAGTCCAATTCAGGTTGGTGTCATCGACAAATCTTTTCCACCATGCTGGCTTCAAGTGGAATGAGTCAAGGGCTTTTCTTTCAAAGCGCTCCATGTATAGGTTGGCGACAATAGGTGAGAGCGGGGAACCCATGGCGACTCCATAAATTTGTTCATAATAGTGATCTTGAAAACTGAAAAAAGTGGACCGCAAACAGATTTCTACAAGCTTCGCTGTTCTGGGGTCAGTGGCCATCTTTATAACATGAACAACTTCATCAAGAGGAATCTTTGTAAACAAGGATATGACATCAAAGCTTACTAGAATATCATCTTTATCCCAAGGTGATAAAGCAGGTCAAGAGAGCCATCATGGAAACCAACCTGGAGGATAAAATAAAAAAGAAGCTGATTCCCTCCTGTGAGGTTATTCCTAGAATATATGGATTATCGAAAATCCATAAGGAAGGGGTCCCTCTTAGACCAATTGTTAATACCATTGGTTCCCCTACCTATGAATTAGCTAAGTATGTAGCTAAGATCCTAAAGCCTCTGGTTGGTAACACAGACTCTTTTATAAAAGACTCAAGTGATTTTGTAAAGCTTATTAAGAATAAAAGGATAGATAAAGATGATATTCTAGTAAGCTTTGATGTCATATCCTTGTTTACAAAGATTCCTCTTGATGAAGCTGTTCATGTTATAAAGATGGCCACCGACCCCAGAACAGCGAAGCTTGCAGAAATCTGTTTGCGGTCCACTTTTTTCAGTTTTCAAGATCACTATTATGAACAAATTTCTGGAGTCGCCATGGGTTCCCCGCTTCACAAATTGTCGCCAACCTATACATGGAGCACTTTGAAAGAAAAGCCCTTGACTCATTCCACTTGAAGCCAGCATGGTGGAAAAGATTTGTCGATGACACCAACCTGAATTGGACTCATGGTAAGGCAGAGCTTGAGAAGTTCTTCAATCATCTTAACTCTATATCTTCCGAAATCAAATTTACTATGGAGCTTGAAGAGAATGGTAAGATCCCCTTTCTTGATGTTCTGATCAGTAGAAAAGAGGATAGCACTTTGGGGCACCAGGTCTACAGGAAGAAAACTCATACTGATAACTATCTTCATGCTGACTCGTATCATCATCCATCCCAAAAATTTGGCATCTTAAACACCCTAGCTGTGAGGGCTTTCAGGATTTCTGACCTTGATCACTTGAAGGATGAGATTGATCACTTAACCAATGTCTTCAAAAACATTGGATACAAGGAGTGGAGTATCAAGAGAGCTATAAGAAGGGCTCAGGATAGGGCCCTCTCTAAGCATCCCCCTAAAGACAAGAAAGAAAATCATGGGAAAGTTTACCTTCCATTCATCCAAGGGGTTACTGATAAAATTGCAAAAATTTTAAGGAAGAATAACATAGACACGCAGTTTACAACATGTGGAACGATAAGGCAAATGATGAGGTCGGTTAAGGATAACATTGATCGTCAACAACTCAAGGGTGTGTACAAGATTGATTGCTCATGTGGCAAGAGTTATATTGGGGAAACAGGTCGGTCTCTGAAAATAAGACTTAAAGAGCACGTTGCTGACATAAAGAATGAAAGATCCCGTACATCAGCCCTTGTTGAGCACTCGTCCAAGACCAAACATCATGTGTGTTTGGAAGACGCCAAGGTGATTGCTAGAGAGGACAACTATCATAAAAGAAAAATCATAGAGGCCATTGAAATTATAAAATTCCCTCAGAACCTCAACAGGGACAATGGGAGTGAAATCAGTGGAAATTGGCTTCCTCTGATCAAACAAATAAACCCCTCCGGACCCTTGGAAGCATAAGGAAAAAAGGGGTCTTTCATTTCAAAAGTTTAATTAATTAATTAAAACAAAGTAATTAATTTAATTTAATTTAATTTAATTTAATTAATTATATTAAGTTAATTAATTAATTTAATTTAATTTAATTAATTATATTAAATTAAATTACTGATTAATCATATAATTAATTATATTAAATTAGAAACAAATTAATTAATTAATTTAATTTAATTTAAATTAAATTAATGATTTATTTATATAATTAATTAAATCTTAATTAATTGACCTAAACAAATTAATTGATGAATTAATTTAATTAATTATATTAAGTTAATTAATTATATTAATTAATTATATTAATTTAACTTAATTATATTAAGTTAATTAATTAATTAATTAAATTAAAATAAATTAATTATATTAAATTAAATTAATGATTTAATCATATAACTAATTATATTAAATTAGAAACAAATTAATTAATTAATTAATTTAATTTAATTTAAATTAATGATTTAATTATATTAAATTAATTAAAACTTAAGCAAATTAATTAATTAATTAATTATATTAAATTAAATTAATGATTTAATTATATAATTAATTATATTAATTTAATTTAATTAATTATATTAAATTAAATTAATGATTTAATTATATAATTAATTATATTAAATTAAATTATTGATTAAATTATATAATTTTATAAGATTGAATCAATTAAGAATTCATGATGAAAATAATTAATCCTGAACTAATAATGAATAATTAAATAATTAATTAAAATGTTTTTATAAAACTTTTAAATAAAATTTAAGGAAATTAATTAATAAATAAGAAATCATGTGTCGACCCTTTCAAAATTAGGGTTCTTGGTTTATTTATATCCAGGTCGCAAGGCTCCCTTCTCTCAATAATCTTTCATTCATTTTCTATCTGATTTGTCCTGATGATGGACCCCCTTTGGGGTTTGAAACTTCGGCAGAATGAACTAGAAACTGTGGGTAATCCGGATCATGCTACAAAAAACTTCCATAGTAGCTTGAAATCTAACATATTTGTTATCTATTTTATATTTTTTTCCACAATAATCTTTTAATTTTAGATAAGAAAATGTTGCACTTAAATTATGTAATTTTGTAATATTATAAAAAGTAAAAATGGTTGTGGTATGTCTAAATTTGTTTAGACATTTTCTTATTTTTATTTTATCTATTTTAGTTTTTGGTTTAAGTAGTATTTTATTTTACATATTGGTTTAGAAAAAAAATGATTATAACAATACATATGATAATTTATAAAGAGAATTGTTAAATTTCTTTCTTATGAAGTGGTTGATCTTGCATGTTTTTCCATGACTATGTTACAATGTCATCTAAGTGTTACTCTTTCACAAATTAATAGAAGTATTGGTCTCACTTGTGTCATAGTCCAGTTATAGGTATTGGGAGCATGACTTGTCCTTTAAATCCAGAGAAAGTCTACATATAAAAGGATCATCAAATGGACTAAAGTCATCAATAGTGGGTACATGTAATAACTTTTTCAGGAAAGCTTTGGCGGGACAATATTCTTCTAGCCAATAATTGTAGAGATTTTTCCTATTCATTTAGATCCAAGCGCTTTCTTTGAATATTAATTCTCATGAATGATTCCACTTCTTTCTCCCTTTCTCATCCAAAATGTGTTCTTTTATTTCAATTGCACGATAGTCACTAGCATATTTCTCCTTCTCAATGCACTTTTCAAATTCATCTATCCACTTATTCTAATGGCTAGTTGTGATATGATTATGTCATTTCCTTTTCATAATGTTTTCTACTATGTTTCACTTCATTAAATTGACATAGTACGCCACACTTCTCATGAAATGATAATAGCCATTGGAGCCACTCTTCCTTAGTATGCCACAAACTGTTTAACATTGTCCTTGACTCACAGTTAATAATGTGGTTTGTAAGTTTTGGCTAGACTTCAACACTCACCTAAATATAACACTCAAGCCAATTACACTTGGAGAATCCATTTGAAGGGTTAGAAAGAGAGTTTAGATCAACATCAAATACACCCATTCGAGTCTCGACTTATAGCCTTATGCACTCACATTTAGAGTCGTGGCATATGTATTCAAACCAAGTTTCAATGCTAACCTAAATTCCATACAATCTCCACTTGCACTTAGAGAAGCCACAATGTGAAGCAATGGTGTGAGGATTTAACTCCATAGAAAATAACTCAAGTAGAGTCCTAATTTCCAACCATATGCACCCATACATTTGAAACTTATAATTTATGGAGGAGATGTAATCTAGGGTTATGATAGATGGCTCATGCTAGGCCTAAATTACAAGCCAATTTAACACACACACACATCCCTTGGTATCACCATTGTACCCTTGTTAGTCATTAATGTCAATCAATTAAGGTAAGAAATAAGGGGGTGATGATGGTGTAATTATGTTCTATCTTGTTTACATTAGATGGAAAGGAAAGTTTTGAATTGAAAGGGGCTCACCAATATGATTATAATATCATGGGGGTGTAAGGTGACGATCCCCCCATTTATATCACATACTTTTTTCGCTAACTTATCTCCTTGATTAGCTTGCTCATATCTTAGGTCTCTAAGGTACTTTACCCAATCCTATGGAGTTTTAAGTTTTTTGGAGGGTCATTATGCTATGGGGATTCAATGATAATTGATGAGTCCCTGATCAACATTATTTTACAAACCCTTTTATCTTTTAAAATTGAAATACATTTATATAAAGTTAATGTTTAATTGGTTGAGGTCCCAATCCACCATGCAAATGCAATTTATTTTGTTTCTTTTAGGTAAAAATTGAAACCCTCCCACCCCACTTGGTACTTGTTTCCCTTCCATAGATTTATATCATATAACTAACATAGCTATATAAACTAAATGGGTAGTAAACACTGATAAACATAAAAAAACTTATCTCATGATACATCTAACATTGCCAAAATTTAAAAAATCCTAAAAGTCAACTAAATTATAGCTTTATTTTCAATTGTTGTTATTATTATTATTATTATGATGCTACAAGCATGTCTATTTTGGAATGGGGCTTCTAGCATTTTGATTTAATTATTATTAATTATTAGTTGGATGGTAAGGATTTAACCTCCATAGAATATTTTTAGTAATATACAAATAAATGCTGTGTTGGTCGCCTAATCTGCAAGGGTTATGGCGTGGAATATGAAAGGTCACTGGAGTCCAAAAGACTACTTGGTATATGGAAACCAAGAGTCATAACAATGCATATCTTGTGAATAGTAAATAAAACTCACGTTTATCTTATCTGCTTCTTATTATTTTGGTGTGTGTTTAACATGATTTCAGAACCGACTCCTAATTTTTAGCTTCCCTTTATGCTCTTATAACTCCTTTCTGTCAATTTTTGTAGTCTGTCGTATCTGCCAAATCCCTGCCATTCTCTGCAGGTTCATATTCATTTCTTTGCCTTTCTAATTGAGGCATACACCTAATGTTGTCAGTGTTATGGTTCTGGGTGCGAAAAATCCTACCGTCGTATTCATTTTCATTGCAGGGAACATGACATGAAGCGTACTGTAAAATAATGTGTTCGAATTATAATTTTATCTTATTAGAACCGTGAGATGCCTTTGTCCTCTGTCCCATTTGCATTCTATCTTTCGGTGCGTCTTGTTAGCTGGTCCATTGAATAACTATGCCGTTTTTGCTCCTCTGTTGATTATGGTCATGACATGAGGCATGGTGCATTTCATGGTGAGTGTTGTGTGTTGGAAACTGTGTAATGACTTATGGTGAGTGTTGTATAGTGCGCTTGGTGCATTGAAGACTCCTGTTGCATTGAAAAGTTCAAACTGTACTTTGAAATGTTCCATGAAGGCTGTGAGCTGTGCGTTGAGAAGGACTGCGTTGTATGGTATGTACATTCTTGTGTTGAATGTTGAAAGGTCATGAATGCATATATGAAGAACTGTTCAATTATATAAGTTGGAATTGAATTATGTGCATTGTCGTAGTTGAAAAGGACGTGTTCCATTGTTGTGTGTTGATCTTCTTGTTTGAAGGCTGATTTATGCATACCTGTGATTCATGTGTGAGTTGAACCCTTTTTATGAAGGTTCGTGAGGTACATATGGTTATCCATACTCGTAAGTGCATGAGATGACATATAATAAATTTTGAAAATCCATGACTTATGATGTATGATGCGTTGAAAGTGGGTATATGTAATATGAGAGTGTGTTGAATTCTTATGGTGTGAGTGGTCGATATGATATATGTTATATGATATATGAGTGGTGGTATATATATGGATAGAATATATGTCCATGTTAAAAATTTGACATGGTAATATTAAAAGTATGGAAGGTTGAAACAAAACATTGGAAGTTTAGCCCAGGTAGTTGCAACATAGATAAATTGTTACTCTTATGAGTAATGTTGGAAAGTTGGATAATAGTGATTTTGGTGCACAACTTTCATCGATTTTGAGGACCACTTGAATTATTTTGAGTTGCAGCTATATGGAATTGTGGAAGCTATCTATCTATTTCTAAATCATTGTGTTTCCTCTTTGCATCAAGTTGTTTTTTGTTTTGTTGTTGTTGTTGTTGTTGTTGTTTTTTGTTTTTGTTTTTGTTTTGTTTGGTTTTTTTTTTTTTTTTTTCCCTCCTGAGTAAGATTAATTCTATTAACAAAGTAAAGAAGTATAATTACATGGAGACCGAAGTGAAGACTCTGCTCTGATGAGAGGCAGAACTGTCAAGAAAAAACAGGTGAGAACACTGATTATAGGTAGTGAGTTCATGGTTGTGACAGAATTCAGGACCCATGCAGGGGACCGGGATGATACTCTCTTGGTACTTCATAGTTAACAAAAATATCAAAAAACATAGGAAAACCACAAAACAGTATACATTGCAAACTTGCCCAGTGATAGACGTAGCATAACCAAAAAACGAAGCCGGGGAAAGCGCGCTAGTCATCTTGAGGTTCTTCCTCGATACGACACCATCCATATTCTGGCACATCCCTTGCTTGAGCCACGTTCTGATCGGAGGGACCAGGGTCAACCGGCATCATCACCGCATCCTGAGTGCTGCAACCCAGAACATTCAAATCCTGTCGAGGCGCATTTCCAATTCCCAGCTGGATGGAAGGAGAAGGAACAGAGACTGCCCCCGAACCTCCCGAATGAGAATCAGAGTCCTCCATCTGATTAGTCTCATGGAAGACCACCGTGATATGAGCTGTTATCCTAGGCCGATGCAGGGAGCTATTAAAAGAGAAAATTGCAGAGCCAGACGAGGAAGGAGGCCCAGGGTGGTGTCTGGAGGCACGGAGCCGCCCTCTCCCACTGCGAGTGCTGGGGTAGCGGCCGGCAAACAGCTCACTGGAGAGGGAAGGCGAATCAGAGGACGAGCTAGTTGGCGCACGCCAGGGCTGGCCTCTTCGGCACCCCATTCTTTGGCGAAGTCGAGGCATCTGAGAGGGGGCAGCAGTGGGATGCCGGACAGGCAAAGCAACGATCAGGCAAGTAGAGCAACAGAGACACCGAGACCAGGAAGGGAGCCCGCGGATCCCCTTCGCTGGCAAAACAGAATTGAACACTAAGTTATCCTTTCCAGGGAAAGTTCGAGAGACCTTAGGAATGACAGGGCCAACCTCCCACCACCCGGTATCAGAGACAAGGCCTGAGACCGGATAATTAATCGTCGGGACAAAGGCTATGAAAACACAACTCGAAACCCACCACCTGAAGCCAAGGCCTGAGACCGGATAATGAAATGTCGAGACAAAGACCACAAAACAACAGCTCGAAACCCAGAAGAGGAATGAGAGGGACAGCAGGAGCTGCTCCAGGAGGGCCGAGCCAAGCACCAGAGAGACTTTCCCCTGCAAGTGCCAAGAGACCTCAGAAATAACAGAGCTTACCTCAAACAGCCTAAAATCCGAAATGAGACCAGAGGTGAGGGAATGAACCAAGTGAAACAGCCTAAATGACTTCATCACGAACCCGAGACAGAGCCTAGCCTTAACCTTTTCTGGCATGCCTCGAGATGCCTCTTCCATTACTACAGCATTGAAGAACGCCGCCTTCTCTTGCAGGTTAGAGCGTGCGGAGGGAAGAGCCGTCGCAGTAGACAAGAAGTATGAACCAGAGCCACTGGAATGTGAGTTGTTTAACCTTACACTATGTGCATGCCAAGCGCTCACCATCTTACAAGTATTTAACTCTTTGTACTGGGTGGGCAGGTGTCGAACTGCCTCGCCCCACCCCTGTCTCTTCACAGTTAATGCCGCCTCAAACACCCGCATTCGGGGCTCTTTGCATCAAGTTATCACCAAAAGACCATTGACATTTTTGGATTGTTGGCATCTAGAGATTGTTTGAAATTCCTTCCTATCAGGTGCAAGGCTTGAGGACTTGTTAGAGTTATTAAGCACTCTAATGCTATCTACTGTTGAAGACACAATAAAAATCAACAAATCTTCTCTTGCTGAAATTATAATCTATTTACAGTATGCACAAGAAAACATTGAATTTTTGCAGATTGAGTCACAATTACAACAAGATGAGTTACAATAGCGTAAGCATAATTCTAAACTTTTTTTTGTTCAAAACAATCCCATTTTTTAGTTTAAAGTTGAATACCATCCACAACTAGAATTTGATCAAATCAATGAGCCCATCTTAGGATCCATTTTACATAAAGATGCATAAGTTCAAGTCCCACTTCCGAAGACCATTATCATACCTTGGGAAGAGCTTGTCAACAACAGGAAAATAATAGGTCTTAGATATGACAAGGATGTGTTCTTTCATATTTCGGACTATACCAAGCCAATAAAATTTCAAAGTGTTGGGTTTCTTCATGGCAGTTCATCTTCACTTGTTTCAGATCTTGCTCCTCTTCCAAAGTAGCCACATATTGTCAAATGTCAACATTGTGATAGAGTTGGTCATGTGAAAGATCATTGTTTTAATCTTCATCCATGTGAGCATTGTGGTCAACAAAATCATCATTCAAACAAATTATTTAGAAACAAGCCTCCTACAAGAACAAAGATTCACCTTGGTTGGACCGCTTCTTGGAAATGAGCTTCAACAACCAAGAATATATTTAAATCATATGACAAGATTTGTTCTCAAATATTGAAAAGTCTTGTAGTTGATATCTCTTCATATTCTCACCTTGTATCTAACAAGGGGAATTAATGATCATATACAAGATTCAAAGCCACGTCAAGTGAGTCTGAGCTACAACCTTTTAAAAAATACCAACACACATATCATCACACCACTTATGAACTACGCCCTTTTTTTTATTTCCACAATATACCACTTCATATTATGTAATATGAGCATAAAAATCTCAATGAATATTAAACACAGTGGCATCATTTTAAGGGAACCATTATGGCACCACCTTTTTTAACTAGGGAGCTGCCTGAGCCTATAGCCTGAGCCACAACCTGAACCTTCTACCTGATCCTACAACTAGAGATAGCCATACCCCAATTATGAGTTGTATATTGAGACATAGAAGCCCCTAAGAATGCATATGGTTGGTGGCCTTCCTTAAACCATCACAAGTTGAGACCTCCCTTTTGAGGTTGAGGTTCTCCCTTTTTCCACAGGTTGAAGACCTTCCTTTTCTAGGTTGATAGTATCCCTCTTAAAAGCATTAAGGAGCACTTCCTCTAGATGAAGACTTCATCTTCTTTCCAGATTCAGAAGAGTTCTAGGAATTGCCCTAAGCGTTCCAGGTTGAGACCTAAAGGTCTCCCTTGTCACAAAAAATGGGAGAACTTCCTCTAGTAGAAGACTTCAACTTCTAGCCATATTTGGAAGAGTTCCAGGAACTACACTAAACGTTCCAGTGTTGGTGGTCATCCTTAAGTCATCATCGGTTGAGACCTCAAGTTCTCCCACCTTATGCCATCTTTTCAAAGATCACATTCAACCATTGGTTGCAACTATTGTATTACAACTCTCTTCTTGGACTCATATATATCCCTTTGGATTAAGGGGGGAATGTTGGACACCTAATCCTCTAAGGGTTATGGTATGGAATGTGAAAGGTCATTAGAGTCCAATAGAAAACATGGTATATAAAAACCAAGGGTCATACCAATGTATTATAAATGTATATATTGTGAATAGTAAATGCAACTCATATTTATCTTATCTGCTACCTATTATTTTGGTATGTGTTTAACAGACTGAGATTTATTTCTAAAGTTGTTATGCTCTTTTTTTTCCCTTTTAATTAAATTCATTAATTAAAAAAATGTCATATGAAATGGGTTATAATTTTTTGGGCATGTGGTAATTATAAGCCATGAGATTTTCCCATGGTATTGTAACAAATAGATAGATTAAGAATCTCCATGGTTAAGAATCTTGTTACATGTTTTTTTAAACTGTATATATGTTTAAGATTAAGAATCTCCATTGCTAAGAATCTTGTTACATGTTTTTTTAAACTGTATATATGTTTAAGTTATATATTAATTCCTTTTATCAACAACAACAATAATAATAATTTAATTAATTCTTAAGATTTTTTTTTTATTTTAGCAACTTGAGATGTATGAAGAGTTAAGTGTTTTAATGTTTATTATGGATTGATATTCACATTTACCAACCATTTAATTTGTATGGTTGCTCTTCCTATTATTCACAAGAATCAAGGAAGAGTCTTACATAGCCCTACTCGGGAATGGACCGAGACTTGTGGGGACCAAACCACCACACACAACTATTGGACCACACCATCAGAGTTATTCACTCCCTACTTTACCATGGATATTATTCACCTGTAAATAGGATTTGTTAAAATACCATTTGATAATACCATGGATTACTAATACCAAATGCCCAAAAAAACCATAACTCATGTTCATATGACATTTTTTTTAATTAATTGATTTAATTAAAAGCTCCAAAAGGGCATAATTACTTTTGAGAGTCTTAACCTTTGATTTCTAATTACTACTACAAAATGTTATCTGATAGGCATATCTATATTGGAATTGAGCATCCAATTTTTTTTTTTTAATTATTAATAATTTATTAGGTGGATGAAGGCATTTAACCTCCATAGAATATTCTAAATAGTATACACAAATCAAAGTACGATATTTATTTCCAAAGTAGGTATGGTTTTACTCCCCTTTAATTAACTTCATTAATTAAAAAAAGGTCATATGGACACGTGTCATATGAAATGAGTTATGGTTTTTTGGGCATGTGGTATTGATAAGATATGGTATTAACCCATGATATCGTAACAAATCATAATTATAGGTTACATGTTTTTTTAAATGTATATATGTTTAACTTATATGTTAATTCCTTTTATCATTAACAACAACAATAATAATTTAAATAAAGTTATAATTTAGTTAATCCTTATGATTTTATAATTTTAGCAATTGGAGATGTATGATGAAGTAAGTGTTTTGATGTTTATTATGGATTGATTTCTATAGGTATCCATTTAATCTATATGGATGCACTAGTTATCAAAGAAAAATTAATATATGAGTTGAACATATATGCATTTAGAAACATGTAACAAGATTTTTAACCATGGAGATTCACTCCCTACTTTACCATGAAGACTCTTAATCTGTAAATAGACTTTGTTGCAATACCATGGTCCAATACCATGGCTTACTAATACCACATGCCCAAAAAAACCATAACTCATGTTCATATGACATAATTTTTTAATTAATCAATTTAATTAAAAGCTCCAAAAAGGCATAATTACTTTTGGCATAAGTCTTAACCTTTGATTTGTGATTAATACTAAGACTTGTTATACTGATAGACATGTCTATTTTGGAATTTGGCTTCCAAAATATTAATTTAATTATTAATAATTATTAGGTGGATTGTAGGGATTTAACCTCTATAGAATATTCTAGCTAAAATATTCTTATTAGTATACACAAATTACATTCCTAGTACATCAAAATTCACAATTTGTCCAAAAAACAGGAATAGTGGCTACCAATTAGCTTACAAACCAAAGTATCAGCATAGTCACATAACAACCATCCAAAGATCCAAAATGGAGCACAAATATTCCGAGAAAAACCATAATAGAGACTAGTGGCATGAGAGAAAGAGTGAGCATGAGAGAGGGCTAAGAGTCTGATGAAGTTAGCTAGTTTTGGATCCCGTGCACTGGTTCCAGTTGGGCCCAAAAGCTTGCCCTCACATTAGATATGACTCTCCAGATGAGCAAGAGGAAAATTAAGTTATTCCTAAAAATATTTCTAGTGCCTCTGAATTCTCCAAATATCATTGAGAAAGGATATAATATCATTCCCAACCTACCTTTTTTCCTTTAGAACCCGTCCAAGAAAAATTTTCATCTCCCAATGGAAGGTAATAATATGAAAATATTGGTTCCTTTGACCCCTGGAATTCATAGGGTTTGGGAGCCAATTAGATAGAACAACCACTAACTCATAATATGAATAAGCCTGATGTTCGTGAGCCACCTTAGATTCTGATTGTCAAATGTATGCTCTTGTGTCAAGGGAGGTAGATGCATGATTGCAAGAGGCTACCTCTTGCACTTGGGATTGTGCACATGGCCTTCCTAAAGAGTTATGACCCCCTCTCCTAGTAGGTTTGTGAAGACACCACACTACCTGACCATGGTAGAAGGGGTGATCAAAATCTAGCACCCACAGATCCCTGCAACAACTAAAGGATTCCCTACGCATAACAAAGATACAATATCAACATCAACATATGACCCTAGACAATAAGGGAGAGGGAGGTCACGACCCCATGGAACCCCAACCAAAACCCAGAGTACCAAACCAAACAATTATGTCCAGGAAGTAATCTCCACCAAAGTATGCAAAGAATCCTGAAATATCCCCTTCCAACTCCAAAAAAAACAAGTTCCAAGAAGAAGGTGACAATATTCTTATAAACAAACAACACACAGAGAGGTGAATGCGTAAAGAATACTTACAACAACCATAAGGAAACCATAAATCCCATTGGCTAGAAGGAATACCAGAGAGGGACCTCCACCCAAATTTAAGGGACAAACCCTGTCTCTCAACACCACAACCAGAATAAGAACCAACACACTAGATATACCAATCCAAATGTCACAATGCACTAGAACATGCTTGGTGGTCTAATAGACTTCCTAGGATAACCATGAAAACCCTGTTGCCAAAGATATAACATAGGACCTCTAATAAACTAGAGGCTACACAAAGAAACTCGACAAGAGAGACATAATTCTACCAGAAAAAGTATTGATAACCAATAGACTAGATAATACTCTAGGAAACTCCAAAGAGGCAAGGATTCCTAACCTCCACAAAGAGGACTCACAAATAACATAAATTACCCAAATGGGAAGAACCTAACACCAAGCCATAAAATACCTTATTGTAGCACCATCAATAGCTCCAAGGATTCATTGAGAATGAGAACTGCTCCTATTTCATAAGACATATCCAACTCCTAGATTGAGGAAGTCCCTCTAATATGCTGAGTTTATCTATCCAACAACCAAAAAGTTTGTCCGCCACTCAAGGACCACTGGTAGCTTTGAAAAATCCTTCACCAAAATTAGTTGGTCTTTCATGAAGAGGTAATTTTCAGCCCAAAATCATCCTTTTGTTGGATGCACTACCCGTGTGAGTAGGCCAATCGAGGAGAAGAATAAACCCACCTTCATCGATTCATTGTGGTCTCAAAATATTAAATAGAAACTTCCTCCTTAACAAATACAAGCAAGAGAGCATTAATACACTGGGTAACAAGCATGTGTTTGTACAAAACATGCATGTAGTTGTCCTGAAGGGTGCAGGCCATGCCAACCCCCTCCATTAATATCCTCAAGAGACGACAAGGTGGTGAGTATCTCTCCTAATAACTCATTTTGTCTAGTAGATCACCTCGATTAGGAAATTAAATGCCGACAATTATTTCCAAAGTAATTATGCTATTTTCCCCTTTTAATTAAATTCATCGATTAAAAAAATGTCATATGAACAAGTGTCAAACGAAATGAGTTATGGGTTTTTGGGCATGTGGTATTACTATGCCATGGTATTGTAACAAATCTTATTTATAGATTAAGTATATCCATGGTTACGAATCTTGTTGCATGTTTTTTTTTAAATGTATATGTTTTTAACTTATATATTAATTCCTTTTAATAATAATAATAATAATAATAATAATAATAATAAAGTTATAATTTAGTTAATTCTTATGATTTTTTAATTTTAACAATTTGAGATGTATGATGAAGTAAGTGTTTTGATGTTTATTATGGATTGATGTCTATTGACATTTACCAATCATTTAATTTATATGGATGCACTAGTTAAAAATAAATAATTAATATATGAAGAAGAAGTCAAACTAAGTCAAAACAAAAGTAGCGAATAATGGAATGTAAATGTATTTGGATATTGGGAGTTTTTTGGAGAATTTTTTGTTGGAAAGGGTATTAAATTTGTGCCATGGGGAACTCACTTGAGGGTTTGGATTTCCTCTGTGCTCACTTTCAAACCTCCAAGCAAGATTGAAATATGTAAAGGTTTTGGCCTAGTAACCATATATTTTTGCGCCAAGAAGCGCTCTCCAGCCCAATATGGTAGAGATGTAACATGGACTAGTAAGGAACCTTCTCTTTCACATTTGAGGGTATTTGAATGTGATGCATGTGTACTTGTTCCAAAGGAGAAAAGAAAAAAGTTGGATTGTAAATTTGAAAGGTGTATCTTTATTGGGTATAAGGATGGTTTAAAAGGTTATAATATTTGGAACCTAGAAACAAGGAAGGTTGTGTACAACCGAGATGTGGTGTTTAGAGAGGTAAAATATGTTATTAAATGTGAAGTCTTACCAAAGGAACCTGAGAAGATAGAGTTTGAGCTAAAGGAGGAAGAATCACACTCTACAGTAGAAGAGGAATAAAAATATGAAGAGCCACAAACTCCAGCTGCAAGAAAATCAGTTAGAGAAAGAAGGCAGCCATAAAGATATAGTCCATCTGCTTTTTATTCAAATTTTTCTTTATCTATTACTGATGATGATCCAAAAAATTTGAGGGAAGTAGTAGATTCAGAGGATGGAAAACTCTGGAAAGAGTTCATGGTTGATGAAATGGCATATTTGCACAAAAATGAGGCTTGGGATCTAGTGGAGTTGTCGGTTGGAGGGAAACCCATTGGCAAAAAATGGGTGTTTAAGAAGAAGATGAATGCAAAAGGAAAGGTGGAGAAATACAAAGCTTGGTTGGTAGCAAAAGGTTATTCCCAGGTTTTGGTTTGGTGATATTTTTTCTCCTGTTGTCAAAGTAGCTTCTATTAGATTACTTTTATCTATTGTTGCTTCTTTTTATTTTGAGGTAGAAAAGATGGATGTGAAGACAAAATTTATTCACTAGGATCTGGAAGAAGAGATCTACATGAAGCAACCTGAAGGCGTTGCAGTGAAGGGTAAGAAAGAACTGGTAAGCAAATTAAAAAGTCTTTATATGGGTTAAAACAGTGACCAAGGATGTGGTATCAGAAATTTGATACATTTATACGGGGACTTGGCTTCATCAGAAGCAAAGCAGCTCACTGTGTGTATTTTAAATTAATTGGTGACCGTGTTATTTATTTGGTCTTGTATGTGGATGATATGTTTCTAGTTGGAAATGAAAAATAAATTATCTAGGGTTTGAAGACCCAATTTTCCTCCAAATTTGACATGAAAGATCTTGGTGCTGAAAACTATATTTTGGGCATGGAAATTAAATGAGATCGGGCAAAGAGGAAGCTCTGGTTAAACCAGAGGAAGTATGTTGAGACATATTGCAGAGATTTAACATGCAGGATAGTAAATCGGTGAAGGTTCCTATTCCTGTAGGTGCAAAGTTATCTGTTGAACAGTGTCCCAAGACACAAGAAGAGGAAGAGGAGATGTCTCGTGTTCCATATGCAAGTGCAATCATTCGCCTAATGTATGCAATGGTTTGTACTAGACCAGACATTGCACATGCAGTGGGAGTATTGAGCAAGTTTATGTCAAAACTAGGGAAGGAGCATTAGACAACAGTAAAATAGGTTTTCATGTGTTTGCGTGGAACTAGTGATTATGGTTTGTGCTACCAAGGAAGACTAGGTTTGGACAGATTTTTGGACATCTATGGCTTTTTTGATGCAAACTAGGCTAGAGATCTGGATCAAAGAAGATCTACAAGTGGGTATGTGTTTAACCTATTTGGAGGTGCAGTTAGTTGGACGAGTAAGAGACATTTTGTAGTGGTACTTTCAACTACAAAGGTAGAATACATGGCAGCCACTCATGCAAGCAATGACACAGTTTGGTTGCAGAGATTGTGTTCAAATATGGGGTTAGTACAATGAGCTATAAGGATAAACTATGACATCCAAAGTGAAATTTTCTTGGCAAAGAACCCTGTTTATCATTCAAAGACAAAGCACATTGATGTTCAGTATCACATTGTGAGGGATATGGTTGAGGACAAAAAGGTGTTGCTGGTAAAGGTGGACACTTTAAAGAATATTGAAGATGCATTGAAAAAGTCTATGAGCACTGATAAGTTCTCTTGGTGTAGAGAAAAAATGGGCATTGCAAGGCTAGATCAATGACTAAGCTCTCCTGTGGAAAGAAGACAACAAGTGGGAGAATGTTGGGCACAACAAGGGGGGTGGTTGCCCCCCCTGTTGGGAGTATGCAGGGGGCGGTAGCCCCCCTGCACAGGGTTTGGGGTAGCGCCCTGAGAAGTTTGTTTTTTGGACCCTATATTAGGTGGGCGGACTTACCTATGGTTTTGTGCATGGACTTCGCACATGGTTTTGGGCATGATGGTTTTCTGTCCATGGTATTTTGTAGATTCAGTCAAGGGAACTACGATTATGTTCTAATCCATGGTTAATGGATTGTGGTTTATGCATGCTTCGACATGTATATATATGTATTGTAACATTGAAAGGAATATATTGAAAAATCAATCTAGTAGTCCTGATTTTGGGATCCAGGGGAAAATCTATGTGTATATATGTTTTATGTTTTATGCTCTCACCATTGTTTATTTTTTGTTTTTATAATTCGTATGTAGATAATTTCTGTACAGGGTTAAAACCTTCAATTGCAACAATTATTTCTTATGGGACAAATTTACAGGATTATATATTATAGGTAGGAGAATAGGATGACATGTACTAGCAACTTAAGCATATGTTACATTAGTAGGGTACAGGTGAACAAGATGTGGATTATCATGTCATGACATATGGATTGGTCACCTTCAAGAACAAAATTTATGTGTTGGATTATAGTGATCTCAAGAAGTTTATCTTGAGGGAATTTCATGTTAAGCCATATTCAAATCACCCGGGATATCAGAAGACATTGACAGCGGTTAAGAAGTTCTATCACCAACCGAATTTGAAGAAAGAGGTGGTTGATTATGTCGCGAGATGTTTGGATTAACAATAGGTAAAAATAGAGTGTAAGCATCCAGGTGGTTTATTGCATGATTCCAATGCCAGAGTGGAAATGGGAGGTCATTTAGATGGACTTCATTACAAGTTTTCCGAGGACATCAAAGCAGTATGCTTCTATTATGGTTGTGGTTGACAGGTTGATGAAGGTATCCCACTTTATTCCTGTGAAGTATATGAACTCAGCTAGTGACATAACTTAGATCTTTATCAGGGAGATAATGAGATTGCATAGTATTCCTAAGAAGATTGTATCTGACATAGATTCTAAGTTCACTTCCAGGTTTTGGAAGGATATTTTTGCAAGAATGGGAACAAAGTTAGCCATTAGTACAAATTATCATTCACGGACAGATGGATAGACATAGAGGGTCAGCAAGATTCTTAAGGACATGTTAAGGATGCATGTAATGTATCAACAATAGAAGTGGGAAAAGTATCTTCTACTAGTTGGGTTTTCTTTTAGCGATGGGTATTAGGAATATTTGAAGATGAGTCCGTTTGAGGAACTTTATGGAAAAAGTTGTAATACTCTTATCAGTTGGAGTGATCTAGTGAATAGGGTGTTGATTGGACTAGATATGTTGGCAGCGATGGAATAGAAAATGTAGGTTATCAAGAAGAATATAATGGCAACACAGGACATGCATAAGAGTTATGCATATCATCATAGGGTATTTAAGGAGTTTCAGGTTAGGGAGCATGTGTGCATCAAGCCCAAGAAGAGCTCCTTGAGGATTTGATCATTTGCCAATATGGCACCTTGGTATTGCGGGCCTTTCAAGATCCTTGAGAGGATTTGACCAGTGGCCTACCGACTTGCGCTGCCTTCGACTGTGAAAGTCCATGATGTTTTCCATGTGTCATTGCTTAAGACGTATGTGAAATATGTTGATCATGTGATTGAATGGTCTATATTGCAAGTAGAACTAGAAGGAAAATTCTACCCAGAACCTCAGTACATTTTGCAGCAAAAGATGCTCATGCTTCAAAATCAAGCAAATTATCGAGCAAGTTAAAGTGCAATGGAAGCACTTTGAGCCTGATGAAGCTACATGGGAGATGAATGATCATATGTGGGCTATGTAGCCTTCTCTATTCACTGTTTGAGCATATGTATTCTGATATATGTTTTGAGATTATGTTTTGATTATGTCTATATATGCATATTTATGTAAATACCACATCGAGCTATGTTATAAATCTCCAAGAAGTGGTATGGTGTTCATGTTATGATGGCCATAGTCTCAGTAATATGATATGATGTAAATTATCCATCAAGCTGTGTTATAAAGCTCCATGGGAAGAATGTATTTTTTCGGTTTATAAGCATCATTAAACACCAAGGACAATGTCCCCCCAAGGGTGAGGGATTTGTGACAACCCCTGGTTGATTTTCTATGTAAATAAAATAAGACCAAGGTCATGGGACACATATTACAAGCTGAATGCTAGGAAAAACATAGTGATGGGGTATCACTAGTGATTAATTAATAGATATGGAAATTGGAAAAGGCATGGACAAAGGCAAAGTGGCATTAATTGGCATTTATTTATAAAAATAAAGGAACATAGGAGAAAAGGAAGGTGAAGGGTCACAAATTTGCATGAGAGGGAAATTAAAGGAAAAATGAAGGAAAATGAAGAAAATAGAGGCCTTAATAATAAAAATACTTTTGAGGATGAGTTCACGACTTTTGTCAGTTCAGTCTTTGGCATTTCCATTCTACTCTCTCATTCTTTCATACTATTGCACACTTAGAGTATTCTTGGAGCATTCGTAGAGCACTTTGGCATACATTTGACTTGGAGAAAGAAGGCAAGGGAAAGTAGGAAAGCGCAAGGGAAAAAGTGGATCATCAACTACAACTGGATTTCTTTGCAGGTAACATGTTGCATGTGTGATTTCCTTGTTGATTTATGGATGCAGGGTATATGCATGTGATTTTCCAGTTATGTGTTGTCATTTGCATGGAGATATTCTTGGATTGAAAGTGGTTTAGCCTTGACTTTCCATTTCTTGAATATCCATGGTGTTGTGTATTTTTCCAATTGATTTTTTTTTATTGGTGCTCATAACTCCTTATGAATGTGGGTTGGAACAAATGCTTTGGAAGCCCTAGAATAACTTGGGTTGAGTTACTAGTCCTGGAGCCCAGGTTGGGACAAATGCTCTGGAGCCCTTGGTGGGTTGAGTTACTACTTTGTGGAGCCAGGTTGGAAAAACGATCTAGATCCCTTGAAGGCTGTGAATTGAGTTACTAGTTCTTGGGTAGAGACCGATCTGGTTGGTGTTAGTGATGCATGGTCATGACGTGGAGTCATTGTTTGAGGGTTGAGGTGGTTTGGCCTTTGGAAGCCTTAGTTTGGTTTTGTTTGGTTTATTCCATGAGATCCCACATTAATGCTTGGAATATGACATGGGGATGATTAGCTGAAAGAGATATTTGGTTCAAACCAATGTATGGTCGAGTAGTATGTGGAGGTCTCTTAGTTGCTTGGTAAATCTTTATATGTTAATAAGAATTATTTTTCTATTGTGGTTCATGTATATTTGTTGACAATATGTTGGTGATATTATGGTTGGGTTGCCATGGTTTATATGCTGGTTATTTTCTGGTTATATGTTGTGTTAGCGCTTGGAATTCACCTAGGCTGAGATAGACAAACTCTCAAGGCTACATCAAACCATTTCACCTCGTAGCTAGCCCTACGAAGTATGAGAAGGCTCTCTCGGGTCAGATTCGGTAGATCTTTCAATATGATAAGCTGACCAATTAGGAATTAAGATTTTAGGCTAGTAAATTGATAAGGGGGGTTGATTTAAAGATTTTTGGGGTTTTTGGTGGCAATTGGAGGGAGTGCAATTCAGGGTGCGGGGATTGGGCTCAGTTTTTGCAGGGGGATCTTTGGGGCAAGGTAGGAGTGAGTGCTGATGCCTTAATCTGAGATGGATGATCAGGAATGATAGAGGAGGAGCTAAAGAGGGCAAACAACAACTTTGAATCCTCTTTAGACAGTGGAAAACATAGATATTGAACAAAATTAAAAGCTGAGCATGGCATGCATGAATTCAAACTTTATCACTTCATCTGTTCAATTGGCAGCAATAGAATAAGAGATGGAACACATAAACACACTTACAATGACAAGTAGGAAACACACCATCAACACAATAATCCACAAGAATCCACAATGATGTCTGCAAAACCCTGGCCTTCCTTTTCCTCAAATTGCAGAGATACAAGTAAAATATACAATAGAGCTTCTCCCTCAAGAGTCCAACCATGAAAATGAGAAAGAGAGAGCATAATATAGACCATCTAACTCCTTTCCCCACCTCTAGGGGTCGAGCTCAGCTTCCTAGGAGCAGTTTGAACTAATTCTAAACTAAGCACTAGATAATAGGCAGTCCAACAACTTGCCTCTATTACTTAGCTAACTCATCCATGCATTAATTATTCACTTTTTACATCAAGGAAGCTTCTAGAAGGGTAAAGAGAGATAAAATCTATCAATGTGCCATGAAAATTATACATTCATCCATCATCTACAAGTAAAAATCATCAACCAAGGTGAAAACAGTGTTTTCTGGCCTGAAAAGTCAAAACTGCCAAATTCAGCTCGAGTGGTCGCGCCCCCTGCTCGAGTGGTCGCGCCCCTTTGCAGCAACTTTTGAGTGGGTTCCACTGGTCCAAATCAGGTGCAAGATGGCTCATTGGAAATCTTGGTCTGTCTAATTTCCATCCCAAGTGGAATTTCTGGATTTGGAGTTGATTTGACCCCTCAAAAGTCAATTCTCCCAAGGTCACTTTCTGCAACTCAAAAAGTGGGCAGAAAGTCATTTTTTTGATGTATTTTGAGCTTTTGGAGGCTCAAATCTCAAAATCAGGCTTCTCCCAAGTATAGGTAATTTTAGTTTTTGCATGCCCTTTCCAAAAATGTCAACTTTTTGTGATTCTGAGCAGTCCTCCCGAGTGGTCGCGCGGGGGGTGAGACCACTCCACAGGCAAAAACCTGTAAATTTCCAAAAAATTTCCAAAATGCTCCAAAACTCTCAAATTTTTTTGATTTTGCTGCTAGATCAAGGCTGATGAGTACCATGGTGAGTGAGGGATGCCTCAGCCAAGATACGGAGTGGGTTTGTCCTTTTCTTCCTCTTCCGGGCCTCAGACAGCTTCCTTTGGAGAATTTTCATTTTTGCCTTACAAACATGCAATCTGGCCCAATAATGTGTTTTCATGTTGCGGAGCAGCTCTTTGTCATGATTTGACTTCTCTAAAAGTCTCTGCTGTGTCTCAACCTCCGTGGAAGAAAACCGGTCATCACCTTGCTCATTAGTCTCAGTGGTTGACATGATGTTATTGAGCAAGGTGGAATCAAATAGGCAAAGATGATTGCTGCCCTGCCTGCAAAATGCTAAGAAGTATGTTGTTTTCAAGGGGAAAAATCATGAGGGAAATGTTAGGGGAGGGAGTTTACATAAGGAAAGGGAAAATATATACAAAAAACAGGGAACTTTGAAGGAAATAATCACACAATGTCAAACATGCCATCTCATCTCTCATCATTTGCAAAACAATACTTTATTAGGGAAAATTTGTATTTTGAGCACCAAGGGAAAGGAAAATAAAAATCTTCATCGTGGAGGAAATGAGGGCATCAGTATCAGGGTATGGGGTAGCATCAACCACAATCAATTTTACAGGCTGCTCCTTTTATTTTGCTTTTAATGTCATTCATGAGCATACTCTGTTTTTTCAACCTTTAAAATGGCTTTTGGATGCTAATGGGAAACAGAGATTTAGTTTATTTGATCACAAGGGGAGGGGAAGGGTTCTTGTGACAATTTTGCAATGGAAGGGAGAGGGACTGTATCAAGGGAATTAGGGAAATGAGGGGATAAATGAATTAGGGTTTGGGACTAGGAAAACTACTAACAATGCTGCCAACCATATTTCATAACAGCCGTTCCTTTACAATGCTGGCAGCTTTCATATTTGCTTTTGTCATGGGTGAATTAGGGTTTCAATTACATGCTTTAACAAAAGGGAAGGGATATCAATTGCATAGGGATTTTTAGAGGATTAATGAGCAATTGAATTAGGGTTTTCATGAGGGGAAAGGTAAGGGAAAACAGAGTTTAGGGATTAGGGAGGAATACCATGTCATTGTGCAAACCCTAGCCACAGCAAACTGCTCCTTTTGAAAACATTGCAGCTGTACATTTGATAATCTTTGCATGAACACCATATAGCTACTAACCTCTGATTTTTGTGCAGCAAGATGTCCTTTCTTTTGTTTTTGTACTAGGCTATGCAAGTTACATTTTTGCTCTGTTTTGTGCATGCCTCTGTCATCAATTTCTTTTTCTTTTCACTATGTTTGTTTTCATTCATTGCTGTGCCTTTTACATATGTTTGCTGTGTACAATAGTGTTTAGGGTTTGAGCATGATATATGAGGGAAACTAGGGTTTGAATAGGGTTTAGAAGGGATTTGGGTTTCATGGAATTGGGCTGGGGTTTTAGCATTTCTTTGCAAATGAGTTGATAACAACAACACTTTAACATTTGTGATTTTATAATGGGAAAACAAATGGAGGGAACAAAGGAATAAAGAACCTTGAAAAACAAACAAACCCTAGCATAAGCTTGCAAAACAACAAGTCACTTAACCTATCTTTTGATAATTTTTTGCATGGTGAACATGAGCAAAAACCAATCATTGAATCCATGGCACCATCACTTAAAATGTTTAGGAGGCCTACCTCACTCCAATTTGCAAATTTGGAGGAAATTTGAGTCAATTTGGCACTTACAGCCTGAGTGGTCGCGCCCCTGCTTGAGTGGTCGCGCCCCTTAGGAAAATACACTGCAGAGAGGCCTCTGAGTGGTCGCGCCCCTGCTCGAGTGGTCGCGCTTTTGCAGGAGGCTTTTGGAGGCCTTCCTGGTGTCAGAATTGGGTGCAGGATAGCTCGTTGGAAAGGGCTTTGAGTCTACTTTCCAACCCAACTAGAATTTTTTAATTTGGAGTTGATTTGAACTGTCAAAAATCAAATCTCCCAAGACTGGTCAAAAAGTGCCCAATGAGGCTGCCTCAAGGAAGAGTGTTGTTGCAGTCAACTTTTGAATGCCTTCCTCAACCCCAAATTGAGCTCATGATAGCTCATTGGAAAGCTATTTGTGTCTAGTTATCATTTTACCCATAAAGCAAGTCATTTGGTCAACAAAGCTAGGAGAAAACTTTATTTTCCCAAGGTCACTTTAGAGGTGCCTTTGATTCTCCTGAGGCAACGGTATTCTTGACATTTCTCTCAAACCATGACACCTGTGCAAAAAGTGAAGGAGGTTTCTCTTCATTGGCATGTTTTGGACAAAAACCTCTCTCAGTTTTGCAAAATTCATCTTTGATTGCTCAAAAACAGCTTTTGAGTGAAACTTGTCCCGATGTGTGAAACAAGGAATTTTGTCGAAATGGAGCGAAATGAAGGTGATAGAGGGCTTCTAAATTCTTGGAGAAATTTTTGGGAGTGGGGAGGGATGTTAGGAAGAAGGAGAAAGTGGAATCTCAGAGATTGAGCGAGGGGAAGGGGTCCAAAAGAATGAAACACAGGCCCAACCTAGAAAATTGCCAGGTTGTAGCTAGAAACTAGGGTTTGTGCAAAAATGAGGAATTTGGGGGATCTGAGTGTTGGGAAGTGTTTGATAAGGTACATTAAGGATGGGGAAGGTGTATGAACATCAGGAAACAAGTTTTGCCGGTGATTTGACCATCCAAGAGAAATTGCCTTGAAAACCCTAGGAGAGGGAAATGACCTTGCCTGGGCGCAACATGAAGCATGAACAAGGTGTAAAATGACTCATTAGACACTGACATGATAATGACAACCCTACGAATGATGATAAACTCAGCTGAATGGTGACATGGACTGACATTTGGGCAAACCCTAGACCTAATGCCTAGTGACCAAATTTTGCTTGAAGACTCACTGAAATGACAAAATTTGACCTTGACACTTCAAAATCACTTTGTAAGAGCACATTTGATCACTGTAGGAAGGCTGGAAAGACTGACACTAACATTGGCTCCAATGGGGATGGTAGCTCCTTGGAGGTGCCAAGAACCTTAGACCTCTGGGAGAGCAGACCAGTGCCTTACAATCATTGGGCAATGGAGTCATAAACTCAAGCTGAAATGCAAGACTGAAAACTGACACAAACTAACTTAACCACAAGGCTAAAAATTGACTCATAAAGGACTCATGACTCAACTAAAAACTGACTCGATACTTAAACACACTCGACCAACTGAAAATGATGCTCAAAGTGGAGCTTATTCATCAAAACCTACTCTAACAGTTTCATTCATCACCTGGTCAAGTGAAATGAAACAACCAATGTAACCAAGTAAGTGTCCCATCTGCTGTTCGAATTCTCCACAAGTGTTCGTTTATGACCAACAAGAGAGAACTACCGAAAGGCAACTCCCATGACAACTTAGAAATAGATCCAATGAATGATATGGATGCTCTATCCACCTCCAAAAACACTGCATAAGGATCTTGAAATTCAAGCTCACTGGAACTTAGCTCATCCAATGGATTACTTCTCGTTTCCTCATACCATGAATGCAAACTTTGATCGGAGCCTTGTGACGAGACTTCTGCTGAAAATGACAAAGAAACTGGCTGCCGGATCAAATTCATATCAGCACATGTTTCAAGCTCACATGTAGTTAATGGAGAAAGACCTTGACTGCAAACCTCATCCAAAACATCAGCTATTGGATCATGAAAAACTTGAAAAGACTGCTGCAATGTATCCATTGAAAATGTATGAAGATTCTGCCTTATAAACTGAAATGCTTCGAAACAAAAGGGTATAGAATCTTCCGGCATCATCAAATCATCTTCCACATCTTCATCTGTAATCTGCCCTTCAATTTCATTTGGTGGCTGCAAATCTGATGCTACAGGCTGCTCAAGAATTTTGTCATTTGTCTCATCCTCAACCTTAAATGATTTACTATGCAATCTACCCTTCAAAAACTGAATTGATTCGAAACAAAAAGGTAGGGAACCTTCTTGTATCATTTGATCAAATATGTCAACTTCCATGCCTTCACCTGCAACTTGACAACCAATGGCATTTGGGGGCTGCAAATCTGAATATGAGAAGTCTTGAACAAGATTTTTATTGCCTTCAAGATGGTCTAGATCAAGACTTGTTGACAGCTGATTCCTAATTTCATGGAAGTTGTCTCTAATGAACTGAAACGAATCAAAGCAAAAAGGCAAAGATCCTTCACTTACTTCAAAATTTGCTGCACTTTCCTCGTCACTGTCATAGCTGATATATGATGGCTGATCATTGTATTCGAGCTGCTGAAAATGAACTTTCTCCTCCCACAAACTAGCTGCTGATTTGTCTGCAAGATTAGCTTCTGTTTGGAGAACATAATCGTCATCATACTCATCAAACCGAGGCAAATCATCGGTATAAAACATATCATCAAGCATGCAGGTCATATCAACAGATCTCTCTTCTCTAAGGTGATCTACAAAACAATCATTATCAGATCTATGACAACTAGGAAAAGAAACAAAATGTTTTGGATCAACAACTTGTTCTTCTTCAATCAGCGAGCCTTGCTCATCATAAGCATTTCTTGCGGTGATCTTGTCCATCATCTCTTCTACTGCACTTACCAAAATGTCAAGCTTTACCTCTAGAGATGTTGATTCCCCCGGATCTATGTTTTTCATCTCTTCTTCTTTCAACCTTGCCCTTCGGATCAGCAGATGAGCTTCTACACTTACTGCACTGTTTTGCATCTCATGAAGTGTTGCAATATCCCTTTCTCTCAGCTGAAACTCCATCTCCGGATCAAAGGCACCCGGATAGTGCAAGAGAGCAGATCTAGGAGAAGGTCTTATATCAACTGGCATCGAATAATAAACTTGATTAAATCTGGCTGAAAACTGTTGTACTGTCTCCCCTGGCAATCTTTTCAGCTGGTTATACTCCTCTACAATCAAGAAAAGGTTCTGCCCAATCATCCACCTATCGAGAAAAACTTTGACGAACTGCTGGAAATCTGAGATACTCGCATCAGGCAGGGCTTTGAACCAACTCTTCACTTTAGCTTGCAAAGAAAGAGCAAAAAGCCTAATACTGACATCTTCATCATCAACTTCAAAAAGATCTAGAAAATTCTCAAAATTCTGGACATGTTGCTCAGCGTTGACATTCTTACATTCACCATCAAACATCGGCAAGTATAGATCATAGTTTTTGGGGAAAGCATGGAGAACAGAAGGTAAAACAAGAGGTTTATACCGATCTGGAATTTTACAAGGTATAGGGGTATGTACAGCAGATATAGAATCGATCTTGGTCTTTTGAGGTTCATCAATCTGGAGATGCTCATCACAAAATTCGGAAAAAGGATCTTGATCAAACTCACAGGCATGCAAATCTTTGGTATTCACAATCTTCGAAGGAAAAGAATTAACTGTAGGCTGAGGATCTCTTCTCAAATACAATATACTTTGCAAAGCCTTCTTGACATTCTTGGGAAAAGAGAAGAAATAATTTACAACAAAGAACAAAATGTCTTGGATGAAATTCCAACTTGAGTACCTGATCTTGCCATATTCTCCTTTCATGTTTCTGCTGGTCGGGATCATCCTCCAGTGGAGTCTTTGGATCTGATCTTCAAAACTGATTTAGAGTCGCCAAGTGAATGATTTCAGCCTGTCAAGTGTCTGATCGTTGTTCACCATCAACAATCAGATCTGAACTTGATACATGTACTGGGGTAAAGTGTCAATGAAGCGCTACGTTCACAAGCTCACGGAGATTGACTGAAGCAGCGTTTATCTACTTGCGCTGATGTAAAACAAGAGCGTTTTCGAAGGCTTCTGGCGTAACTTCAGGCTCCGTCTAAGACTTATGAAATAACACGTCAATGAGCAAAGGATTAGATGTTCTCCCCAGTATGGTCGCCACTATGTTAGCGCTTGGAATTCACCTAGGCTGAGATAGACAAACTCTCAAGGCTACATCAAACCATTTCACCTCGTAGCTAGCCCTACGAAGTATGAGAAGGCTCTCTCGGGTCAGATTCGGTAGATCTTTCAATATGATAAGCTGACCAATTAGGAATTAAGATTTTAGGCTAGTAAATTGATAAGGGGGGTTGATTTAAAGATTTTTGGGGTTTTTGGTGGCAATTGGAGGGAGTGCAGTTCAGGGTGCGGGGATTGGGCTCAGTTTTTGCAGGGGGATCTTTGGGGCAAGGTAGGAGTGAGTGCTGATGCCTTAATCTGAGATGGATGATCAGGAATGATAGAGGAGGAGCTAAAGAGGGCAAACAACAACTTTGAATCCTCTTTAGACAGTGGAAAACATAGATATTGAACAAAATTAAAAGCTGAGCATGGCATGCATGAATTCAAACTTTATCACTTCATCTGTTCAATTGGCAGCAATAGAATAAGAGATGGAACACATAAACACACTTACAATGACAAGTAGGAAACACACCATCAACACAATAATCCACAAGAATCCACAATGATGTTTGCAAAACCCTGGCCTTCCTTTTCCTCAAATTGCAGAGATACAAGTAAAATATACAATAGAGCTTCTCCCTCAAGAGTCCAACCATGAAAATGAGAAAGAGAGAGCATAATATAGACCATCTAACTCCTTTCCCCACCTCTAGGGGTCGAGCTCAGCTTCCTAGGAGCAGTTTGAACTAATTCTAAACTAAGCACTAGATAATAGGCAGTCCAACAACTTGCCTCTATTACTTAGCTAACTCATCCATGCATTAATTATTCACTTTTTACATCAAGGAAGCTTCTAGAAGGGTAAAGAGAGATAAAATCTATCAATGTGCCATGAAAATTATACATTCATCCATCATCTACAAGTAAAAATCATCAACCAAGGTGAAAACAGTGTTTTCTGGCCTGAAAAGTCAAAACTGCCAAATTCAGCTCGAGTGGTCGCGCCCCCTGCTAGAGTGGTCGCGCCCCTTTGCAGCAACTTTTGAGTGGGTTCCACTGGTCCAAATCAGGTGCAAGATGGCTCATTGGAAAGCTTGGTCTGTCTACTTTCCATCCCAAGTGGAATTTCTGGATTTGGAGTTGATTTGACTCCTCAAAAGTCAATTCTCCCAAGGTCACTTTCTGCAACTCAAAAAGTGGGCAGAAAGTCATTTTTTTGATGTATTTTGAGCTTTTGGAGGCTCAAATCTCAAAATCAGGCTTCTCCCAAGTATAGGTAATTTTAGTTTTTGCATGCCCTTTCCAAAAATGTCAACTTTTTGTGATTCTGAGCAGTCCTCCCGAGTGGTCGCGCGGGGGGTGAGACCACTCCACAGGCAAAAACCTGTAAATTTCCAAAAAATTTCCAAAATGCTCCAAAACTCTCAAAATTTTTTGAATTTGCTGCTGGATCAAGGCTGATGAGTACCATGGTGAGTGAGGGATGCCTCAGCCAAGATACGGAGTGGGTTTGTCCTTTTCTTCCTCTTCCGGGCCTCAGACAGCTTCCTTTGGAGAATTTTCATTTTGGCCTTGCAAACATGCAATCTGGCCCAATAATGTGTTTTCATGTTGAGGAGCAGCTCTTTGTCATGATTTGCCTTCTCTAAAAGCCTCTGCTGTGTCTCAACCTCCGTGGAAGAAAACCGGTCATCACCTTGCTCATTAGTCTCAGTGGTTGACATGATGTTATTGAGCAAGGTGGAATCAAATAGGCAAAGATGATTGCTGCCCTGCCTGCAAAATGCTGAGAAGTATGTTGTTTTCAAGGGGAAAAATCATGAGGGAAATGTTAGGGGAGGGAGTTTACATAAGGAAAGGGAAAATATATACAAAAAACAGGGAACTTTGAAGGAAATAATCACACAATGTCAAACATGGCATCTCATCTCTCATCATTTGCAAAACAATACTTTATTAGGGAAAATTTGTATTTTGAGCACCAAGGGAAAGGAAAATAAAAATCTTCATCGTGGAGGAAATGAGGGCATCAGTATCAGGGTATGGGGTAGCATCAACCACAATCAATTTTACAGGCTGCTCCTTTTATTTTGCTTTTAATGTCATTCATGAGCATACTCTGTTTTTTCAACCTTTAAAATGGCTTTTGGATGCTAATGGGAAACAGTGATTTAGTTTATTTGATCACAAGGGGAGGGGAAGGGTTCTTGTGACAATTTTGCAATGGAAGGGAGAGGGACTGTATCAAGGGAATTAGGGAAATGAGGGGATAAATGAATTAGGGTTTGGGACTAGGAAAACTACTAACAATGCTGCCAACCATATTTCATAACAGCCGTTCCTTTACAATGCTGGCGGCTTTCATATTTGCTTTTGTCATGGGTGAATTAGGGTTTCAATTACATGCTTTAACAAAAGGGAAGGGATATCAATTGCATAGGGATTTTTAGAGGATTAATGAGCAATTGAATTAGGGTTTTCATGAGGGGAAAGGTAAGGGAAAACAGAGTTTAGGGATTAGGGAGGAATACCATGTCATTGTGCAAACCCTAGCCACAGCAAACTGCTCCTTTTGAAAACATTGCAGCTGTACATTTGATAATCTTTGCATGAACACCATATAGCTACTAACCTCTGATTTTTGTGCAGCAAGATGTCCTTTCTTTTGTTTTTGTACTAGGCTATGCAAGTTACATTTTTGCTCTGTTTTGTGCATGCCTCTGTCATCAATTTCTTTTTCTTTTCACTATGTTTGTTTTCATTCATTGCTGTGCCTTTTACATATGTTTGCTGTGTACAATAGTGTTTAGGGTTTGAGCATGATATATGAGGGAAACTAGGGTTTGAATAGGGTTTAGAAGGGATTTGGGTTTCATGGAATTGGGCTGGGGTTTTAGCATTTCTTTGCAAATGAGTTGATAACAACAACACTTTAACATTTGTGATTTTATAATGGGAAAACAAATGGAGGGAACAAAGGAATAAAGAACCTTGAAAAACAAACAAACCCTAGCATAAGCTTGCAAAACAACAAGTCACTTAACCTATCTTTTGATAATTTTTTGCATGGTGAACATGAGCAAAAACCAATCATTGAATCCATGGCACCATCACTTAAAATGTTTAGGAGGCCTACCTCACTCCAATTTGCAAATTTGGAGGAAATTTGAGTCAATTTGGCACTTACAGCCTGAGTGGTCGCGCCCCTGCTTGAGTGGTCGCGCCCCTTAGGAAAATACACTGCAGAGAGGCCTCTGAGTGGTCACACCCCTGCTCGAGTGGTCGCTCTTTTGCAGGAGGCTTTTGGAGGCTTTCCCGGTGTCGGAATTGGGTGCAGGATAGCTCGTTGGAAAGGAATTTGAGTCTACTTTCCAACCCAACCAGAATTGTTTAATTTGGAGTTGATTGGACCTGTCAAAAATCAAATCTCCCAAGACTGGTCAAAAAGTGCCCAATGAGGCTGCCTCAAGGAAGAGTGCTGTTGCAGTCAACTTTTGAATGCCTTCCTCAACCCCAAATTGAGCTCATGATAGCTCATTGGAAAGCTATTTGTGTCTAGTTATCATTTTACCCATCAAGCAAGTCATTTGGTCAACCAAGCTAGGAGAAAACTTGATTTTCCCAAGGTCACTTTAGAGGTGCCTTTGATTCTCCTGAGGCAACGGTATTCTTGACATTTCTCTCAAACCATGACACCTGTGCAAAAAGTGAAGGAGTTTTCTCTTCATTGGCATGTTTTGGACAAAAACCTCTCTCAGTTTTGCAAAATTCATCTTTCATTGCTCAAAAACAGCTTTTGAGTGAAACTTGTCCCGATGTGTGAAACAAGGAATTTTGTCGAAATGGAGCGAAATGAAGGGGATAGAGGGCTTCTAAATTCTTGGGGAAATTTTTGGGAGTGGGGAGGGATGTTAGGAAGCAGGAGAAAGTGGAATATCAGAGATTGAGCGAGGGGAAGGGGTCCAAAAGAATGAAACACAGGCCCAACCTAGAAAATTGCCAGGTTGTAGCTAGAAACTAGGGTTTGTGCAAAAATGAGGAATTTGGGGGATCTGAGTGTTGGGAAGTGTTTGATAAGGTACATTAAGGATGGGGAAGGTGTATGAACATCAGGAAACAAGTTTTGCCAGTGATTTGACCATCCAAGAGAAATTGCCTTCAAAACCCTAGGAGAGGGAAATGACCTTGCCTGGGCGCAACATGAAGCATGAACAAGGTGTAAAATGACTCATTAGACACTGACATGATAATGACAACCCTACGAATGATGATAAACTCAGCTGAATGGTGACATGGACTGACATTTGGGCAAACCCTAGACCTAATGCCTAGTGACCAAATTTTGCTTGAAGACTCACTGAAATGACAAAATTTGACCTTGACACTTCAAAATCACTTTGTAAGAGCACATTTGATCACTGTAGGAAGGCTGGAAAGACTGACACTAACATGTTGTTTATATGATGTGTAACTTCTATGGCTCTTATCATAAATTGTTTAGCTATTGATCGGTTGATGAATGCATGGATTAATAAGTGTTGTTGTAGCTATGTGGAGAGGGCATAAGGCCTTCTTGGTGTTTCTCATATGAATCTCAGGCTTTTATGATCAGATATGCATTCATGACCTGTAGCTTACATGTTTTCCATGTGTTTGATGAAATATTTGTTATGTTCTAGGCAGTCTAGGTCAATTTTTGCCTTCAACTTTGTATGTTTAGCTTTTTTTCATGTCATTAATGATTATGAGAAGTCTCAGGAAGTTTTGGAAAGTGGTCTAGAGGTTGACCTGGAATTGTGGCTCAGATCTCAGGACCGCACCCTCTGAACTGGACAAATCGGGTCACAATCACACTTAGGCAGGCCTGTAAGTGTGGTTGGAGGCCTTCAACCGCTGGAGGCCTTGACATGCATGTGGTTAGGGGTTAAGTTGTGTGAAAATGTGCCCAACCTTAGCGTTTGGTCACCTGGGGTGGTTCTTTAGCCCCTGACTATCCTTGTAGCCTTGAGGAATGTTGTGAGTTGTCAGTTAGTGGTCAGTTGTAGGCCCCACTTCCTTAACTGAAGTTAGGAGGTTGGGTCATGTCATAGTAACTCTTCGTCTTATGTTTACCCTAGCAAGCCGATGAAACTGGTAAATGTGGGAGGGGTGGTTATAGAATATTTGAATATACAACGATGCAAAATTTATCTATACTATAAATAGTATTATGAAGAACCGTCATAGATCCTTCTTAACTCCAAATTTATGAAGCACTGAGAGGAATCAAATATCTCGAGTTGCAAACTTTTTCTTAAGTTTTTCACTTAAAGAAAAGTTTGCATTTTGAGAGATTTGATCCCTCTTAGAGCTTGGTAGATCCATATTTAAGATGGATCTATGTTGGTTCTAATATAGCTATGATATTCTAATATTTCATAACTTATATTTTAATAACTATAAACAAATAAAAACATGAACCTTTCTTTTTAACCAAAATGAGAATATCTAGAGAATTGATAACTTCGATCAGATTGACTACCAATATTATACTAGATACAACTATTTCATAAATGCCACTAACAAACAAGTTACAACATGTCAACAGAGACTTGAACCCACACATTCAGGGAAACAAATTGTTCATCAAACAAATTGAGCTAAGATTCTTTGACAAATATAAACATGAAACTATCTAGACCAAATGCAAACAATACATAATTCACATAATTGATTAAATTTTGTGCAAAAAATTATAAATAAAGGTTACCTTTCTCTAAAATATAAATAATCAATTCCCCCTCCATCTCCTAACATCTTTTATAAAGATTAAAATACATCTTGAGTGGGCCTAATGGTTAGGAATATGTGCTTCTTCCTAAGATGTCATAGGTTCGAATCCAAAGGGGGTAGAGTATGTACACATCCATAGACTTTAGCATTCAAATGGTCCATTTTCCCACAAACCCTCTCTGTACTAAACCGTATTTATGAAGAATAAACTATATATGTCAAGCTTCAAAAGAAACTTTCTCATGGAAGTGAATCTTAATCTATTGTAGATAAGCTGAAAATTTCTTGAGACGAAAGTTATTTTAAGTACCAAATGGGAGGAGGAAACCCATTTCTAAATGTTTGTAACAAATTATTTTTTAGTATGAACAATTTTTGGGGATCTACATGATTTATTGTCACCTTCATTATCTAAAAAATTAGCATACACCGTTATTTTCACAATAAATACTAATGAAACACCACAATCGTAAAATTGTACATTTTCACCATCCAAACCACTCCTTTCATCTATAATTGTTGACTATGAGTCTATGTTGTAATTCTACCATAATAAACATATCAACACTCTTTGCACCAAAAGTCTCAAAATATTTATGGTTAGTTTTATTATCACAAGACAATAGGACCCTAGTTACTTTTTGATAATAATTGCATTACAAACATGCTTGCAGAACTTGAAACTCCACATGAAATCCAAGCCAGTGGGCTTGGACTTGGGTCCAAATTAGTGGAAGATATTCCTTTATTAAATTTTTAGATCCATGTAACATTGTTGTTAGTACACGAGCCTACAAACTAGACATTATTATGTGATGCCATATTTTTATCTTGTTATTTTTTAGAAAAGAACACTAATTCTTGTTGTGCTTGATACATTTTTTTGGAATCTATGAGGTTCTTTCCATACAAATTTCTATGTTCCTACTTGGTGATGTCTTCGTATTGACAATAATATCTGATTAAAATTTTGATACCTTCAATCCATTTACACCAAACGATGATGCTCTATATTTTTCTTTGGATGTAAACACACACAAAAGCTAAGATGGAATGTCACATGAGACATTTGCAAAATTCCAAAGAATAGCATGGCAAATGGGTGCCTTTTGGAAGAGGCCGTTTGGAAGAGGATGCAAAGTAGTTGGTTGTTTGGGATCATAAGGATTCTTATGTAGTTTGCAGATTTCGTGCATCCAATCAGCATGGAGCAAAGTCAACCATTCTTTAATTTTTACTAGACTTTTCTTCACGCTTTTTTCCCTTCACCTTCCTCCTAGTAATTTAATTAGCGATTGTGGGGTTGAGATGGTACATCCTCATGTATACATCAATTGAAAGCTAACTCAATATAATAGTTTTTGATGTGAAGGAACATAAGCATACTCCATAGTTGCTTGAAAAAATGTAACTTATTAAGCTACTCAAGGAGTTTGCTAGATTAGTTGCTTCTTGAAAATGTCATTGAACCCTAAATAATATTCCCTTTTGTTATTCTCTTTATAGATAGTGATTTGCGTGTACTTACCTGATATTCCTTTGTGTGGATGCAAAGAAAGGTCACTCATTCAATAGATAAACTTAAATCGATGCACTAAACAATAACCAATTGATATTGATATATGATACTCCTTAGAAAGACTGGTCTTCTTGTTTTTTTGAAGGTTATACTCCTTAGAAAGATTGGTCTTCTTGTTTTTTGAATGTTGGTATGTGTTATATTTATTGTACAACTATATTGAGGGACGTGCCTCTAATTTTTTCTTGGGGAAGTTTTTGCGTGAATTTCTGGTAGTTTTTAGCACATGGTTTTCACCTCTAGAAGTTGTATAGTGCATGCTCGTTTTTCCCATGGTTTTGTAGTTTTAGTTAAGGAACTACAATTATATTCTAACCCAAGGTAAATGGATAGGGGATTTATGGATGCCACTATATATATATAGTATTTTTTTCCAAGGAAAAAATCGTAATTTTATTAATGAAAACAAAATTACATGTTGTCCATCATCTAGTCAAAGGCTGATGATCATAAGTTCATACAAAAAACAATCAACTAAATAGCGAGGAGAAAAGTTAGACTTTTCTCCATTCTTCTTTTCAACCTTCTGCCATTCTCCTTGAGATGGTGTGGATGAGATGATAGCTAGCTGATTTTTTTCTATTCTTGAGGTTTCCTTGTCTGAATCTGAATTATCGGGAGTATGTCGACGTTTGTTTCCTCCATTGTCCTTTTCTTCAGGTCTCCTTATTCGCTGATTTTTAGGACCTTGTTGTTATGTTGGTATATGTGTCTTTTCGAATTTTTCCTCTTTTTTCTTGAATGTGCTATTCTTTCTTAGCTGGTTTGGATTCCTTCTCCATTTCTTCCTCTTCCTCATCTAATTCATTTGGGGGGAATTTCCAACCTTTTGGTTGCTTCCCTGGCTTCTTCTTCCTTCACTGCTCTTTCTTGGCATCAGGGCACGTGTTTTGTAAGTGACATGTTTGGTGACATGTTCTGCATCTGAAGGCTATGTTCTTGAAATCCAGAATTTGAGTCCAGTTCTTCTTGTTGTGTGTCAGTTGTATGCGATCCAAAAGGCCTTTACTGAGGTCCACCTCTACACATATGCATGTAAAAGTATAGATTCGTTCTTCTATCCTTTGTTCATCGGTCTTTATGTATCGTCCTAAGATATTTCCAATGCCTTCTAGCACTTGATTATGCCAGAAGTGTAGGGGAAGGTTATGTAGCCTAACCCAAATCGGAATCCTTGATACAATCATGGTGTTAGCATCGAAATCCGGGAAACATGGAGTGATGAAGAGCCCTGTCGATCCCCAAAACCATGGGCCTTCTTATAGGATAATTTATCGTTCTTCCAATGATGCAAACTTTACCATGAAGAAGACTTTGGAGTAGAGGTGTATGTCACAATTTGTAAAGATCCAGTGAAAAAGATCCCTTGGTTTTGGCCGAAAGTTGTTATATCTGCAGATGAGGGCTTGTGCCTGAAAGGTTGTGCAAAAATAGTTTGTCTCTGAAAGTTCTATGTTCAGTTAGGGTACATAATTTTCGTGCTCCACAATGTATGGATTGGGATTATTATGTATCTGATTTGAGTTTGTTGTGGCTGTTGATTTCCCTTGGAGTATGTTTTTGTAGGAGATAGCAACATTATCATGTTCCTGATTCGGTTCTGTTCCACTGGGTAAATTAAATCCAACAACACCTCCTGTACCTTTGGATTTACTTGATCTCGTTGCTTCTCCTCTCAATCTCAAGTTGAGGATGATGGTGGTTGCAGGAAGAATATTATATTCATGTAAGCTGCGATCGTCCTGCAGGGATCTACCTTCGCAAATCAAATTTTGCAGGTGTGTTGGATATCCCAACTTGTGCATGATGTTCCGTTTCATTTGTAGTATCTTATCAGAAGCCTGAACCCAGAGTGATGAAGATTTACCAGCGGGGGTTTTATAAAAATTTGAAAAGTGTTCTTCTTTTCCTGTTTCAAATGGTCGAAGGGGAAAATTGTCGCTTCTAATGCTTGTTTCGAAAACTGCGTCTATGTGGGGATATTTTGTATTTGCCGTGTCCATATTTCCCTGTAATCTAATGCAATTGTGGATAGATCTAACGGAATTGGTTCCTGTAGCCGCAAAGAAATACCAAATCCACCTTGTTTGAGATTTTTTGCGCTCCAGAAGGGGGAAAATGCTAGATATGGTAAAGGAAACGATGGAATCCTCAGATCTGTTTGTGTCTGCCACTATATAGATATATATGGTGCATTACAACTGATCTCTATGCCGGTATACCATTCCACATGTGAAATCTAGGAAGAAAGATCCAGATCATCAAAACGCAAAGGGTCCTTAGAGATTGAATGGGGGATCCTGATGTTTTTGTTCACAGGTGCATCGATCCACCCTGGGCTTCACTGAGGTAGATCTGGGCCAAAAACAGAGGATAAACGACGATGAATTCTGCTATGTCTTGCCCATATCACGGGGTTCGGATTGATTGCAAAAATGCGAAGGGATAGGAATCCCATGGTGCGCTAGCCGTTCCGGTACAAAGGTGGGTGAGAAAGATGCATCCCCGAAGAAGACCAAACCCTTATTGGTGGAAAATAACAGGCCCATGCGTTCCTCTCCGCAGACCCTCCATCTTCGTAGTCTGTCACCCCAGATACTCCATGTCGGATGATCTTCTTTGCCTCATCTCCTCCATTGCCGCAGACGATTGCCATCATCGCAATATATATAATATTATACTATGCAAAAGAATATGTTGAAACATGTTTCGAAATTTCCTTATTTTGAGTTTCGAAGATAAAATCTTTGTGTTAAGGTGTGTTTGTCATTGCATATTTTTTGTTTGATTAAGAATATGTTTGCAACAATTAATCATATAAGGTTAAAATCTACATTTGATATTAGAGTAATTCTTGGCTAAGGGGTTTTGCTTGACTTGTGGTAAACCTTGTTAGAATGGGAGATCTGTGGAATCATTTCTTGTGGTGAAAGGAAATGGGAAGTATTTCAAAGATGGAGATCAAGAAATTCAACGGCGAGAGTTTTGAGCCATGGAAACTAAAAATGGAAGATTTGTTGGTGCACAAAGATCAATGGATTGCTATAGATCCAAGTGTTGCAACAATAGGAATGTCGATAAAAGACTGGATCAAGTTGGATCGAAAAGTGAAGAGCACAACATGGTTTTGTCTCTAAGATTTATTATTACTACATGCTTTGGGAGAAGCTATAGCAAGCCATTGTTGAACAAGTTAAGAGCTTTGTATCAATCTAAGTCCTCGATGAACAAATTGTTCCTACAAAAAACGTTATATGAAATGAGGATGGAAGATGGAGAGTTTGTGAGAGAGCATCTGAACACCTTCTATACTATGGTAAATCAAATACTATCTCTTGATATTAAAATTTCAAAAAAATCTAAGTGCATCAATTTGTTGTGTTCTTTACCAGACTTGTGGGATAGTTTGGTTGTTTCCATAGGTAGTATTTCAACTAATTTAAGTTTTGATAACATATTCTCCTCCTTGTTATTGGAGGAGATGAAATGAAAAAGCATGGAAAATCAAATCATAGATGCCTTGCTTGTAAGATGATGCTCCCAAAATAAAATTAAAAATAAGTAATCAGGTGGGGGATCTAAATATAGAGGAAGATCTTATAAGGATGTAGAAAAGAAGGGCATTAGAAGATATATTGTAAATCCAAAATTGCTAAGAAAGGGAAAAAATCCAATGATTGTCCTTATATAGAAGCAAAAACCTCCTCAAATAAAGGAGGGGATGTGTATTTGACTTCTTCAAGTACACATGTAGAACATGAGGCATGGTTGATTGACTAAGGTGCATCCTCACATGGAGTGGTTCTATGATAATGAAAGATATGATGGTGGTGATGTTTTCTTAGGAGATGACCCAATAACCAAAATAATAGGACAAAGAAAATTCAAGTTGATGCTCATGGGTGGAAGGATTAGAACACTCCCTGTTGTTCTGCACATTTCAAGATTGACTAGAAATTTGATTTATGTAAGCAATATGAGTGGTGTTGGTGTAAAAACAATGTTTGAAAAGGATACTTGCATGACGGTTCAAGGAGTAATGATATAATAACTGAGGGCAACTCATATTGGAACTTTGTATAAGCTATTAGGAAGCATTGTTAGTGATGGGTGCAACAATTCCATTGTTCCTAAGAGTGGAGTAGAGGAAGGAAACACTCTTGTAGCATTTGGAGAAAATACTACGTTGTGGCATCAAATACTGGGACATATTAAAGAGAAAGGCCTTCAAGTAACATATATTAATGGTATTATAGAAGTTATGTCTAGTTTCTCTGTATTTTGATTTATGTGAATATGGTTTATATGGGAAACAAAATTGGGTAAGATTCTCCTATGGCTGTATGGGGTCGGAGTGAATATTACAATCAGTGGGGCACAATGATGTGTTTGGACCTATGTCAGTTTCATCACTAGGTAACTTTGTGTATTATGTCTTATTTATAGATGACTTCTTGATGAATACATGGATTTGTTTCCATGGGAAGAAGTTTGAAGTCTTTGACAAATTCAAAGAATGTAAGGATTTTGTAGAAAATTAGATAGAGAAGAAAAATGTGGTGTCGAGGATTGATCGTGGTGGAGAATTATGCGGGAATGAATTCAAATAATTCTATAAAAAGTGTGTTATAAAAAGACAAAAGACTACTCCATACACATCTCAACAGAATGGAGTTGCAAAAGGGATGAATATGATGTTAAAGGAAAAAGAAATGAGCATGCTCAGTGGTGTTGGGTTCAAACAAGAATTTTAGGCAAAGGCAGTGGAAACTACATGTTACCTAATAAATATATCACCTTCATCAACTTTGGATGATAAAACTCCACATGAGTATGGACTAATAAGAAACCTTCTCTTAAACATCTAGGGTATTTAACTGCGATGCTTGCGTACAGATTCCAAAGGAGAATATAATTTATCTAGATCAGAAAGTTGAAAAGTATGTCATTATAGGTTAAAGATGGCTTGAAATGTTATAAGTTTTAGAACCCCAAAACGAAGAAGGTAGTGTAAATTTTAGATGTAGTGTTTAGAGAAGTCAAAGACATTGTCAAACAAGAAATCCCACCAAGGAGAAAGAATCAGAAAAGATAGAGTTTAAATTGAAAGATGATGAATTGACTTTACAGAAGAACATGAATAATAAAAAGAAGAACCACATACTCTAGTATTGATCTCTCGGGAAGGAATCTACCTAATTTTCATTCAGATTTTTAGTTGTTCATTATTTATGATGATCGTAGAACTGCTAGAGAGACAATGGATTCAGACGCTAACAAACTCTAGAAAAAGGCCATGGTTGAAGAAATAGACGCCTTAAAACAAAAATGAGGCTTGGGATCTATTGGAGTTACCAGCGAGAAGAAAGCCCATTAGCAAAAAATGGGTGCTTAAGAAGTTGAATGCAAGAGGTAGAATAAAGAAATACAAAGCTCAATTAGTAGCAAAAGGTTATTTCGAGGGAGAGGGAATTGAATTTGGTGATTTTTTTTTCCTGGTGTTAATTTAACTTCTATTATATCTCTTTAATCTATTGTTACTTCTTTAGATTTTGAAGTGGAATAAATGGATGCGAAGGCAACATTTCTACATGGAGATTTGGAAGAAGAAATCTACATGAAGTAGCTGGAAATTTTTGATGTTAAAAGAAAGAAATAGTTGGTATGCAAACTGAAAAAGTCATTGTATGGGTTAAAGCAATCACCAAGGATGTGGTATAAAAAAAAGTATACTTATATATTGGGAGTTAGCTTTACAAAGAGCAAAGAGGATCACTGTGTGTATTTCAAATTAGTTGGTGATCATCTTAATTATTTGGTATTGTATGTGGATTTTATGTTGTTGATTGGAAATGACAAAGAAATCATCTAAGAAGTGAAAACTCAATTGTCTTCTAAATTTGACATGAAGGATTTTGGTGCTACAAATTTCATTTTGGGCATGACTAAAATTAAAAGAGACTGCAAAAAGAGAAAATTCTGGTTAATTATAGGAAATATGTTAAGATAATTTTGTAGAGGTTTAATATGCATGAATATAAACCGGTAAAAGTCCCTTTTCTTGTAAGTGTAAAGTTATTTGTAGAAAAGTGTCACAAGCCACATGAAGAGGAAGATGACACAACCCGTGTACCATACACTAGTGCAACTGGATGTTTCATGTATGCAATAGTTTGTACAAGGCCAAACATTGCACATGCAATGGAAGTATTGGGCAAGTATATGTCAAAACTAAGGAAAGAGCATTGGACAACAATAAAAGAAGTTTTCAGGTATTTATGTGGCACTATTGTTATGGATTGTACTAGCAAGAAAGATTAGGTTTGGATAGAGTGTTGGATATACATGGCCTTGTTAATGTAGATTGGGTTGAAGATCTGGATCATAGAAGATTTACAAGTGGGTAAGTGTTTAACTTATTTGGGGGAGAAATCAATTGGGTGAGCAAGGGATAGTATGTAGTGACACTCTCAGTGACATAAGCTTAATACATATCAAGCACTCATGCAAACAAGGAAGTAGTATGGCTGTAGAGATTGTGTTCAGGGATTGGGTTGGTATAATGAACTTTGAAGATAGATTGTGATAGTGAGTGCAATATTCCCACTATAACAGAGCATATTGGTGTTCAATATATCTTTGTGAGAGATATGGTTGAAAAAATGAAGGTGGGCACTTTGAAGAATGTTGTAGATTCATTAACAAAATCTACGAGCAGTAAAAAATTCTCTTCTTGTAGAAAAAAAATGGACATTATTGCTTTGGATTATTGATCACGTATTCTTACAACCTCTTATGTGCAAAAAAACAAGTAAAATAATGTTAAATATGTGTTATATTCTTTGCACAACTATCTCAAAAGCAATACCGCTAAAAAATTAGTAGATAGATCATTTATCTGAAGTAATGAGTAGCGATTCACCTTCATCGCCCAGATCTAAGATTCAAGACAAAACTGTTAGATTAATCATAAACTTAAACAGCGATTCTGCATGCGGAATAAAAACTCAAAGAATCACTGAAACTAAATGCCCAGGGATACGAGTTACCTCCAGCGATTGGTGATGTTTTGATGGAGGCCACAGTCCACTTGCTCCTTCTTCAACACTCCAGCTTCAAACCAAGCAAAAGGAAAAGAACACGAAGAATTCTGAAGGCACTTCCAAACTCTGCTATCTCAGCTAGATGGTGTAAAACTGAAGGGGATTGAGATGCGAGCTTGGGGACCAAACAGATGAATTTATAGCTAAGCTTCCATCAAACTTCTGATAGCTATGTGTCAGATGTCCCACAGATCAAGGCAGAGAACTCCAGATGGGAGTAATGGACCACTTCAGTAGCTCCTAACAATAAATTTATTAGCTGTAGTTGATTTCCTTAACTTAAGGAAACTACTGCAGTTGGTTTCCATAAGTTAAGGAAAGACTGCAGTTTAAATTCCATAATTTTAGGCAGCAATTATTGCAAAACTTAATGGAGCTAACATTCTCCCACTTGGTCCATACTTCCAAACTTAATGTCTCAAAAACCATTGATAATCTTTATTAAGTAATAGATACATGAATCATGGCGATAAGTCCTCTTATGACGAGTATTATCTTCCATGTATTACTATGTATTTATTCTTATTATAATTTATGTGGCAACAATTTCTTAATGAATAAACCCTATGTTTATTCTTGGTCCTTCTTAAATGAATTTTCTCAAATCAACTTAAGGTGCACATAAATATGAGAAAAAACATCACAATAATTAAGAATTTCATAATCATTGTCCATACAATGAAAAACTGCATAATGGAACCAAGTCCCATATTCAATACATGATCCCTGAATTTAAACGGTGGCATGCCCTTACTCAAAGGATCAGTGATCATTAACTCAGTGCTGACGTGCTCAACGACCACTTTCTTTTCCTTAACACGTTCCCTTATAGCTAAATACTTAATGTCGATGTGTTTATTTCGACTCCCACTTTTTTAGCCATAAAACCAGCAGCTGAATTATCACAATATATTCTCAATGGCTTAGAGATAGAATCCATAATTCTAAGCCCAGAAATGAAATTCTTAAGCCATACACCATGTAAAGCAGCCTCAAACAGGATATACATAAGCATGTAGTCTTTTGTCCCTTGAAGGTAACTCATTACTTTCTTTGCAGCTCTCCAGTGGTCTAAACCTGGATCACTCTGACATCGTCCCAACATTCCCAATGGGAGCTACACTTGGTGAACAATCCTTCATCCGAAATCTCTCTAAAATTTTATTAATATAGGTTTCCTGTGACAGACCCAAGATGCCTCGAAATCTGTCTCTATGGATCTTAATGCCAATGACACAAGATGCCTCACCTATATCCTTCATATCAAAAACTTTTAGAGAGGAATTGTCTCACCTCATGTAGCAAACCCTTATCATTGGTTGCTAGCAAAAGGTCATCCACATATAAAACAAGAAAACAAATTTTACTCCCACTAACCTTCAGGTATATACATTGATCCATAATGTTTTCTACAAAACCAAAAGAAGAAATTACATTATGGAATTTCAAATACCATTGGCGGGATGCTTGTTTTAAACCATATAATGACTTCTTGAGCTTGCAAACCAATTGCTCACCATGACTAGAGGGGAATCCTTCAGGTTGTTTCATGTAAACCTCCTCCTCTAGATCTCCATTAATTCTATCTATGGAGATATGACCTAGTTTGGGAATGTCACAACGAATTTCAGAGAAATTTGTAGGTTGTACTACTGCATCAAAATAAAGAATCACATGCTTATGTTAAAATTGAGGCTTAATAAACTTTCATGTTTTACCAATGTAAATCATGCAAAAAAGAATTGAATCAAATGACATGAAAACTGCCTGTGGGCTAAATTTTCAATTCAAACAGACTCAATAAAACTTTATGAACTTTCATGTTTTACCAATGTAAATCATGCAAAAAGGAATTGAATCAAATGACATGAAAATTGCCTGTGGGCTAAATTTTCAATTCAACCAGACTCAATAAAACTTTATGAACTTTCCTGTTTTACCAATGTAAAACATGCTAAGAAGAATTGAATCAAATGACATGAAAATTGCCTGTGGGCTAAATTTTCAATTCAACCAGATTCAATAAAACTTTATGAACTTTCACGTTTTACCAATGTAAAACATGCTAAGAAGAATTGAATCAAATGACATGAAAATTGCCTGTGGGCTAAATTTTCAATTCAAGCAGATTCAATAAAACTTTATGAACTTTCACGTTTTCCCAATGTAAAACATGCTAAGAAGAATTGAATCAAATGACATGAAAATTGCCTGTGGGCTAAATTTTCAATTCAAGCAGATTCAATAAAACTTTATGAACTTTCACGTTTTACCAATGTAAAACATGCTAAGAAGAATTGAATCAAATGACATGAAAATTGCCTGTGGGCTAAATTTTCAATTCAAGCAGTTTCAATAAAACTTTATGATAAAACTTATTAATTCATAACTCCTGTGGGTAGGTTATGAAATTTTATCCTAATTAATCACATAAATATAATAAAAATTCCTGTGGGATAAAATATATTATATTCAGTGTAATTAATTACAATTCAATGTCTAAATAATCTTTATGTGATCTTGCCAATCAATATATAATTTTATTTAATTAAAGATGCTGTGGCTACTCTCTAATTAATTAAAATTACATGGATCACTAGACATTATTTTGTTGCATAAACAAACCTTAACCAGAGAGAAAAATAATGTTTACTGAAAAGAGTAAGTCAAAATGACATTTTAACAAACTCCATAAAACTGTAATAATTCTCCAGCAGTCAGCATTACCGAAAATGACTACAAATTGATTGTTCAATTTATAAACTTAACCCGGAGATTGACTGAATCAGCTTTGATCTACTTTGCATTTGCATAGCAAATGCAGTTCAAAGACTAGCTGGCTTGACTTCAGGCTCCGTCCTTAAGTTTATAAAACAACAAAATAGACCAGCAAACAAGCTATTTTGCTTACAAGATAAATGGAATCAAATTTACATTCCTTAGTCTCACTGTCCCATAATTTATTTAAGACTAATTCTTAAATTAATTACAAAATGGGCTCTAAACAATTTGCAAACAAAACTGCAAATTCAAAGACTAAACTATTTCAATTGTTCAAATAGTGAAATATTCAAATATTTAAGAATGCATAAACTATTTCCTTTAATTTGCAAACACGCATAAAACATGACTCATATAAAAAAGGAATAGACTTCACAAAACATTTCATGTTCATACCCAAGACTTTGGTGAAAGCCTTCATGTCATGTGTATGTTCTTGAATGAATTGGATCATACATTGACCTTTCCATTTACTTTAAATATTTATTTATAAAATCATCTAAAGTTATATAAACATAATACATATAACCAAAGTTATAACCAAATATATATAACCAATGTTATAACCGAAATATATATAACCAAAGTTACAACCAAAGTTATAACCAAAATATAAATAAGTTTATAAAGTTATATAAATAAAAAGTATATATAACCAAATATATATATCAAAATATATACCAAAACAAACTTTAACATACATATATACCATATAAAACAAAAACCAACGTATCACAAATACGTGGCATCTCAATCCCCTTCAGTTTTACACCATCTAGCTGAGATAGGAGAGCTTGGAAGTGCCTTCAGATCTTTTGTGTTCTTTTTCTTTCGCTTGGATTGAAGCTGGAGTGCTGAAGAAGAAGCTTGTGGACTGTGGTCTGCATCAATACATCACCAATGGCTGGAGGTAACTCGTATCCCTGGGCATTAAGACTTAATGAATCTTTTCAGTTATTCCGCATATAAAAGAATCGTTGTAGAAACTGTAGAATTTCTAACAAAAACTACAGAAGCAAAGACAATCAGAAGAAGACATTGCCTAATTAAGGTTGTTTTTACAAAGATGTCAATTCAATCTGTGGAAACTTCTTGATGGCTTGTCATTGAAAATTTTGAATGGTTTGCCACTGGGGAGATTCAAAAACAGCTGTCCACGACAATGTCAGAAATATTTAGGTGAAGCGCTTGGGGAGTTCAAGAAATTTTCAATCTTCCCGCTTGGGCAGTGGGAAGATTTCGAGATCCCATCGACGCAGATTTCAAAATACCATATGATGCATTAGAAACATGTCGTTGGGTTCAATTAAATAATGTTAACGAGTTGTTTTACAACTTTCCAATCGAACCTTTAAAAAAGGTTCCAACTTTCATAACCAATGGAGTTTGAAGTGTCTCTTTGGTGGGAAACTTTAACTATGCATTATCATGAATCTGCATCTTAGATTTCAATTTTATTGGTTAAGTTGAGTGTTTTGTGGGTTAATTTCAATTCAAATTGTCAATCTGTTTATGTAAGTCAAAATATGATTTTGGTTATAAACTTTGTTAATTATATATAAGGCAGGAATGCCTTTTTCAAATCATATCATATTTCAATTATAAATTTTCAGACTGACAAGAAAGGAATATCATCACTAAGAAATGAGAGAACTCCCACCAATTTTTTTTTTTTAATTTTTGAAAAATATATTCCAGATTATATGTGGGAAGTTAACATGTACAAATTTACCATTTTCTTTTTTCATTGCTAAATTTACTTTTCACAAGAGATTAGTTGCCTTTTATGGATGTTATGAAGTGGTCCTAGGAGACTAAAAGCCTGATCTTCCCTAAGAATATTCTTAGAGAGAAGTAAAAAGTAGTTAATGCATTCCTAAAAGATTAGCTCTATTTAGGTTGATTTGTCATTCACCTTCCATGTGCTAAAATGTTGGTCTGGGTGAATACCATTCATTATTTATTTAAAAAACAGGTTCAATTAGACCTTTCTTTATTTGATATGGAAAACCTTTTCAATTCTAATTCAATTACAATTACTATTTAGATCATTTAATTATAAAAATTCTAAAATTATTTCAATTTAGGTAGATATTCTAATTGCACCCAGAGATGCTCCATAGCCTAGTATAGGAGAGATGTAGTGCACATTAGATGAGATGTTGTTGTGAAGCATTAGTTGAAATAATAATAAATGTTGACTCAATTAAAAAGTAATTTAAAAAATATTAATAAAGATAATAAGTTGATTCAATTCAACTTGTTATATTATAATTTTGTTTTTGTTAATAAAATTACAAGTGAAATAATATAACTCACCCGTTTGTCACACTTATGAAATAGATGTATGTGGTGTAATAATGACAATCTTTCAAAATTTTAGATTCAAGTTCAGGTTTCACTTAAAAATAAATAAATAAAATTACAAACAATTTTATTTGGAAAAAAAAATCATAATATGCATATCACATTAAAAGAAAACTAAATAATGACGATTCATATTTGCAACCATGATATTTCAGAACTTCATATTTACATTAAATTAATAAGCATATAAAAACTCAATACTTACAATAAATTCTTATTTCATATATATATATATATATATATATATATATATATATGACATGTTAAATAAAAGTGCCAAGCACATTTTTATGTAACTATATGTATTATTAAGGTTTTAATAAAATTAAAAATAAGAATATTTCTATATATATAGATGTGAAATTTATATATAATATGAATAGTATTATTAAGAACCATCATAGATTCTTCTTAACTCCGAATTTATGAAACACGAAGAGGAATCAAATATCTCGAGGTGCACACATTTCCTCAAGTTTTGCACTAAACATAAAAAGAGTTTGCATCTTGAGAGATTTGATTCTTCTTAAAGCTTGATAGAGCCCAAGTTATGAATTTATATTGGTTCTAAAATAACTATGATATTCTAATACTTCATAACTGGATTTAATAACTATAGATAAATACAACTATGAAACTATCTAAACGAAATGCAAACAAAACAAATTATAGATAAAGTGAACTGTTATAAAATATAATGAATCAATTCCACATCTATCTCTTAACACCATTTATAAAAAAAAATGTACATCTTGAGTGGGCCTAATGGTTAAGAATATGTGTTTTTTCCTAAGATGTCATAGGTTCAAATCTAAAGTGAGGTAGAGTATGTATACTTTTGTGGGTTTTAACAACCAAATAAGAGGAAGAAACCCATTTATAAATGTTTGTAATCGAATTATTTTTTAGTATGAACCAATTTTGGGGATCTGTATGATTGTATTGTTGCCTTCCTTATCTAAAAAATTAGTATATGCCATTGTTTTCACATTAGATACTAATGCAACACCATGGTTGTAAAATTGTACATTTTCACTACCCAAACCACTTCATTCATCTATAATTGGTGATTGTGAGTCTATCATTATCATTCCAATAGAAGCAACATACCAAATGACACCATTTGCACCCTAGGTCCCAAAATATTTATGGTCAGTTTTATTATAAGGAGACAAGAGAACCCTAGTTACTTTTTGACAAAGGTTTCATTTCAAACATGCTTTCAAAAACTGAAACTCCACATGCAATGCAAGCCAATGGGCCTAGACCTGGGTCCATATTAGTGGAAGATATTCCTTTACTAAATATTTGGCTCCATATATCATTATTGTTAGTACATGAGCCTAGAATCTTGACATTATTATGATATGCCAAACTTTTATGTTGTTATTCTTGCGCAAATAATATTGATCTTATTATGCTCAATAATCTTTTGGAATCTTTAAGGAGCTTTCCATAAACATGTCTTTGTTCGTACTCGGTAATGTGTTTGTACTAACTGTAGTATCTTATTGCAATGTTGATTCCTTCAATATGTTTAGACTAGATGATGATGCTCTATATGATTCCTTCAATATGTTTAGACCAGATGATGATGCTCTATATTTTGTTTAAGATGTAAATATGGAATGTCACCTAGGATATTTGTAGAATTCCAAAGAATAACATGCAAAGTGGATGCATTTTAGAAGAGGATGCCAAGTAGTTGGTTCTTTGGGGATATAAGCATTTGTATGTAGATTGTAAATTCTATGCATCCAATTAATATGGAGAAAAATTAAGCATTCTTAAATATTCATTAAACTTTTCTTCACACGTTTTTCCACTTCACCTTTCTCCTAGTGATTTAATTAGCGATTGTGGGGTTGAGATGATACATCCTCACATATATTTGAATTGAAATCTAACTCAAATAAATGCAATAATTGTTGGTTTGAAAGCACAAGAACATACTCCACAATTGCTTGACAAAATGTAACTTATTTTTCCACTTTAAGCCATCTGAGGAGTTTGCTATATTAGTTGCTTTTTAAATATGTCACTCAACCCTAAATAATATTTCCTTTGTTATTATCTTTATATATAGTTATTTGGGTCTACTTTCCCATACTTCCTCCATGTGTGTGCAAAGAAATATCACTCATTAAATACATAAACTTAAATTGATGCACTGAACAATAATCGATTGATATTGACATATAATACTACTTAGAATGAATGGCCTGCCTATCTTCTAGATGTTGGGTATGCGTTATATTCTTTGCACGACTATCTTGGGGGGAATTACTCCTATCTTTTTTTGTTGTTGTTTCGTGTCGGTTTTTGGCATACATTTTTTTACCTTTAACAGTTTTGTGGTTCATGGTGGTTTTCCCCATGGTTTTGTCATTTTAGTTAAATAACTATTATTATATTCTAATCCTTGGTAAATGGATTGGTAGTTTATGGATGCCAAATAATATGCATTGTATTTTAATACTATTCAGAAGAATATATTGAAAATTCTTTCTAGTTTTCTTGATTTTGGTTTTCTAAGATAAAATATATGTTTTAATGTGTATGTTTTCCATTACATATTGCAAAAATTAACCATATAGGGATAAAATCTACATTTGATATCAAATAAGTTTTGGCTACAAGGGGATGCTTTTGTGCTAAGGGGTTTTGCTCAAACTTGTGGTAGACCTTGTTACAATAGGAGATACGTGGAATCGATTATTGTGGTGAAAGGAAATGGCAAGAGTTTCAAAGATAGAGATCAAGAAATTCAAACAACGGAGTTTTGAGTTGTGAAAACTCAAAAATGAATATTTGTTGGTGTACAAAGATCAGTGGATCATTGTAGATTGGGGTACCACACGAATAAGGATACTGACAAAAAACTCGACCAAGTTGGATAAAAAGGAAAAGAGCACAATATGGTTGTCTCTCAGATTTAATATTACTAAATGTTTCAGGAGAAGCTACACCAAAGGCATTGTGTAACACATTAGGGATTTTGTATCAGTCTAAGTCCCTAATGAACAAATTGTTATTACAAAAAAAGTTGTATAACCTAAGGATGAAGGATGGGGACTCGATGATAGAGAGCCTAAATGCTTTCAATATTGTGGTAAGTCAGCTACTATCTTTTGGTATTAAATTTTCAGAAAAATATAAGTGTATCAATTTGTTGTGTTCTTTACAGGACTCATGGATAGTTTTTTGCCCATAGGTAGTAATTCAGCTACTTTAAGATTTGATGACATAGTCTCATCCTTGTTATTGGAGGAGATGAGATGGAAAAACATGGAAAGTTAGAACACATATGCCTTTTCTGTAAAAGGATGCTCCCAAAATAGAAACAACAAAAATTCATCAAGTTGGGGTTATTGATGTTTTATTAGGAGATGACTCAATAACCAGAATCATTGGATGAGGAAAAGTCAAGTTGAAGCATATGGGTGGAAGGATTAGAATTCTCTTTGGTTTTCTGCACATTCTAGGATTGGCCATAAATTTAATTTTTGTAAGCAATATGAGTGATTTAGGTGTAAAAACAATGTTTGAAAAGGGTACGTACATGACGGTTCAAGGAGAAATGGTATAATAATTGAGGGGAGTTCGGATTTAAACTCTGTATAAGCTATTGGGAAGACTCTGTTAGTGATGGGTGCAACAATTCCATTGTTCTTAAGAGTGGAACAAAATAAGGAAAAAATAATGCAACCTTTGGAGAAAATTCTATGTTGTGGAATCAAAGAATCAAGCATATTAGTGAGAAGGGCCTTTGAGTACCACATGGTAATTGTATGCTAGAAAGTATGTCTAATTTCTCTTTGGATTTTGATTTCTGTGAACATTGTTTATATGGGAAACATAATCGGTTTAGATTCTCCTTTGGTTCTATGAGTCCATAGATTACAATTTGTGCATAGTGATGTGTTTGGACCTATGTCGATTCAATCATTAGGTAAATATGTTTATTATGACTCATTTATAAATGAATTTTGGAGGAATACATGGACTTGTTTCCTCAGGAAAATATCTGAAGTCTTTGAGAAATTCAAAGAGTTTAAGGTTCTTGTGGAAAATTAGATAGAGGAAAATAAGGTGCTGATGACTGATAGTGGTGGATAATTCTACGGGAATGAATACGATGAATTATGCAAAAAGTGTGGTATAAGAAGGTAGACGACTACTGCATACACAACTCTGCAGAATGGAGTTTCATAAAGGATCAATAGGACATCAATGGAGAAAGTGAGTCACCTGCTTAGTGGTGTTGGCTTTGGATAGGAACTCTAGGAAGAGGCACTAGACACTTCATGTTACCTAGTAAATTTATCTCCTTCATCATTTTTTTATGATAAGACTCCACATGAGGTATGGACTAATAAGAAAAATTCTCTTAAACATCTATGGGTATTTAATTGTGATGCTTACGCACATGTTCCAAAGGAGAATAAGAGTATGCCACATAAGAAAGCTGAAAAGTGTATCTTTATTGGATAAAGATAACCTGAAAGGTTATAAAATTTCGAACCCAAAAACTAAGAAGTAGTGTATAGTTGTGGTGTAATATTTAGAGAAGTAAGAAATAATTCCAAACAGGAATTCCTACCTTGTTATGTAACCAGATAAGAAAATAGAGGAGAAGATAGATCAATGATTGAAAATAAGCCTCTTCGAGGGAGAAACCTCCTTTTACATCACATAAATGAATAATTCCTAGATGATACAAATGACAAGGCCTTCTTTGTATACAAAAGAGTCTAAAGGGTCATAATATAATTAGGGTCTACATAACAATAATAATGTAAGGGAAAAATAATAACAATAGTGGGCTTCTATGGGGCACAACAATAACAATATGGGGGCTACATGGGACACACCAATAACAATATGTGGAATACACAAGTATTATAGGGACCTAACATGCCTCTCTCCTTCAAAAAAGTGTTTTCCTAAATGCTTGAGTAGTTCTGGATGCTTTTGTATAAAATATTCATCCTCCCATGTGGAATCTTTCGTGGGTAAGTTCTTCCACTTAATGAGATATTATGAGCTTGATTGATTCTGTAGCTGCCAGATTCTTGTTTATGTGATTTCTTTGGGCTCTAATATGATTTTTCCTTCCTCATCAAGTTCTAGCGATATAGTTTGAACTAGAAACTTGTCACTTATAACCTTCTTCAAACATGAAACATGGAAAACCAAATGTATTCATGAAGATGCAGGTAGCTCCAATTTTTATGCCATAGTACCAATCTTTTGCAATACCTTACAAGGCCCATAGTAATTGGGTGATAATTTATCGTCTTTCTTCGCTTTCTTGAGTGACATTTTCTTGTATGGTTGCAGCCGTAAAAATACCCAATCGCCCACATCAAAACTTCATTTGCTGCGATGTTGATCTGCTTGTTGATTCATTCAATTTTGTGCTAAAGTCAGGTTATCCTTTAAGAGTTGGAGAACTTGTTGTTGATGCTTGATGTGATCTTCCACTTCTTGAAGCTTAGCATTGTCTCTTCGATGTGAGGTGATGTACGGTGGATGGTATCTGTAAAGTGCCATAAATGGGGTCATTTTTGTTGTGGTATGGAAGGAAGTGTTATACCACCATTTTTCCATAGGTAACCTCTTGGCCCATTGTGTTTGTTTATCGTATACGGAGCAACAAAGATATCCTTCCATTTTTTTCACTATCTCATTTTTCCCATCATATTGAGGATGATAAGATGCACTAAGAGCCAATTGAGTACCAAGACAAGAAAATAAATTTGTCCAAAAATTTCTAGTGAAAATGGGATCTTTGTCACTTACAATAATCTTTGGATTTCCATGCAAATTTTGAATTATTTCCACAAATGTAGAAGCAACTATATAGGCTTTGAAAGGATGAGATAGAACACAAAAGTGTGCATACTTGGTAAGTGTATCAACTACCACTATGATGACACTCTTTCCTTCAGACTTGGGTAGACATATGATTAAATCCATTGAGACCTCCTCTTAATGCTGACTTGGAATGGATAATAGTTGTAAAATGCCTAGAGTTTTAATTGTCTTGACTTTATTTTGTTGGCAGACCAAACATTCGACCACAAACTTCTGAGCATAAGATTTAAGGCCATGCCAAAAACGTTCCTTCTTGAACATGTGGTAAGTTTTTAAAAATATTGAGTGCCCTCATATAGGTGATGTGTGCAATTCCAAAAGAACTTTTTCTTTGAGTTTGGAATTCTTACATAGATATAAGAAATGCTTGTACCATGGTGAATCATTTTTTCAGATAAAAATATCAGATGCACAGAGATCTTGCTGCAACTTTTGAATGAGTGTCTATACATGTTTTCCATTCTTTCATTCATCCATTGCTTCATTTATCCAATCAGGTTGGACAATAGAAATGGCATGAAGCAATTCCTCCATATCCTCATCCTTTCTTGAGAGTGCATATGCAACAACATTTTGCTTCCCTTTCTTGTAGATGATTTCAAAGTCATAACCAAAATCTTTGTGACCCATTTATGCTGCTCTTCTAAATATAATATTTGTTCCAATAAGTATTTAAGACTATCATGATCTGTTTTTACCTTGAAGTGTCTTCCAATTAGGTAAGGGAACCATTGCTCCAGGGCATGTAGAATTATGAGCATTTCCTTCTTATAAATGGGTTTGTGTAAATTTTATCCTTTGATTAGACGATTTTCAAAGGCAACGGGTCTTCCTTATTGCATTAAAACAACACCAATTCCATTTCCCAAGGAATCACATTCTACAATAAAGGTTTTTGTGAAGTCTGGTGTAGCTAAGACCGAAGCTCGACACATTGCCTCTTTAATATGTTCAAAGAGTTGCTTTTGGAGTCCAAGAAAATGTATATATATATATATATATATATATATATATATATATATATATATATATATATATATATATATATTTATTTATTTTATTTTTAATTTTTATTTTTTTAATTTTAATTTTATTTTTTTATTTTATTTTATTTTTTATTATTATTTTATTTTATTTTTTAATTTTATTTTATTTTTTAATTTTTTTTTATTTAATTTAATTTTTTATTTTACTTTTTATTTTATTTTTTATTTTTATTTTTTTAATTTTAATTTTATTTATTTATTTTTTTCCAGTGATGTTGGTAGAGGTGCTGATATTTTCCCATAATTCTTAACAAACTTGCGATAATACCCTGTCAACCTGAGAAATCCTCGAAGATGCCTTAAAGTTGTGGGGATTTTCCATTCCTTTATGGCTTCAATTTTTTTAGGGTCTACCTTAACACCCTCATGAGATACAATATGACCCAAATATTCCACCTCTTGTACCCCAAAGAAACATTTGGAAGTTTTTGTATACAATTGTTTCTCTTCCAATAGTTTGAGCACCTTGTCAACATGTTGAACATCATCCTTCCAAGACTTGTTGTAGATTAGTATATCATCAAAAAATACTAACAAAAATTTTATAAGGGTTTGAAATGTGGAAGGTACATTAGTAAGGCTAAAAGGAATGACCAAAAATTCATAATGACCTTCATGAGTTCTGAATGTTTTTTCAAAATTTCTTCACACTTCATTCTAATTTGATGATATCCTAAATGAAGATCTAGCTTGGTGAAGTAAATTTCTCCATGTAATTCATCCAACAATTCATTAATGACAAGAATGGGAAATTTATCTTTAATAGTGAGCTTGTTGAGCTCCCTATAATCCAGGCACATATGCCATGATCCATCCTTCTTGTGTACCAATACAACTAGAGTAGAGAAAAAATTTTGGCCAGGTTGAATTACACCAACCTCTAGCATTTCTGCAACCATACATTCAATTTCACTCTTATGGGCATAGGGATATTAGTAAGGTTTGATGTTTGGAGGGGCACTTCCTGGAATCAAGTGAATAGCATGATCATGATCATGAATAGGTGGGAGACCCTTGGGAGTCTCAAATACCTTGGAATGATTGTCAAGAACTCTTTGGAGATATGGAGAAATGGGAGAATTAGATGTTTGAACATCTGGTGAGCATAATTTTGCAATTACACCTTGTTGTGGCTTCTTCAAAATATTTATCATGGCATTAGAGCTGTTTATCTTACCAGTTTTCCCAGTGACACCCACTAATTCAATTGCCCTTTCCTTGTAGAAAAATTTCAAAAAAAGTTCTTGAAAATTAAAATCTATTGTCCCCAAAGATTGTAACCATTAGGCTCCTAATACAACATCATAACCACCCATTAGAAAGGAAATCATTTTAATATTCAATACATATTCCCCCATGGTCATATTGATATTATGGCATTTCCCCGAGAAATTTATAGTTCTTCCATTTGCAACTATCACTTGACACTCTAGTGTTGGGTATAGAAATCAATTCAAATCCTTCACTATCTTACAATGAATAAAATTATGGGTACTACCCAAATCAGTCAATACTATTACCTTTTTATTCTTAATATATCCTTCTATCTTGAGAGTTTGAGGAGTGGTAATTCCCACCAATGCATTACAATATGTGGTTGGATTCATTTCTTCTTTTTCAACCCTTGGTGTTGGTTCCTAGCGTATATCTTCTTCTTTTGATGTTTCTTGTTCCTTTTCTTCCTTCTCTTCACAATCTATGTAAAATAATTTATTCTCAGCACATTTATGAACTTTACTTTATTTTCTATCACAACTTGTCATCTGGAAAGAGTCAATTTTGCGGACAAAAACCGACCTCCCTAGAAGCTAAGGCTTTCTAGTGACAAACAAGACAATTAAGAACTATCTTTCCCTAAATATGCATTTAGAATACAAGCAATCAGGTGTTTATAACATACCTTTAGTCCAACGCTTTGTAGCAGTCCAATCTCTCCGATCCAGATGAGCTCCTCTTTCTCTTCGAAACCTGCATTCACTAACAAGCAAACTATTACATAACACCTGAATAAATCATAAAATAAAACATATTCATCATAAAGACCAAGGAGTATATGAAACAAATTATGTATAACAACTTGTTGAGAAAAATGAACTTAATTGTATTAAGTGGAAACAAAAGAAACCATTACAACCAGTGCCTTGGTGTTGTGCAGGTCCCTCCCAGGGTCCAGCAAGAGTTCTCCTTTACTTTGATCAGCTCACCCACTTCCAAATGAAGCTAAGAAAGGATGGGAATCTCTCCTCTCAAGCTCTATAAGGGAGTCCTAATTTCAGCAACATCTACCCTTAGGAATGTTCAGCTTTCAACCTCCCCTCCCTCTGGCCCAATGCCTGTATTTATAGTGCTTTGGAGGAAGTTAATCAGGTCCACCATCAATGGGATAAGCCCCTCTTTGAATGGGATAGCTCCCCTCTTGATGGGATAAGTTCCTCTTTCATAGGGATACATGAACCACCTGGAGGCGCTCAATACACGTCAAACCAACTTCTAGAATGCTCTAGAATCGACCACAAGTAACTTTTTTGAAGTAAAACTCGCGCCTTTTGACCTTTACAGGGGTACGCACCCACCCCTTTACAGACAGAGCGTACAAATACGCAGGTATTGTGAACGTGGGGTGCGTACATGCAGGTAAGGTTAAGAGAAACTGCGTAACCAGAGTTAATTGACTTTTAAGGACTTTCTCTCTTTCTTGAAGTTTGACATGAAGAGCAGAGGTATAAGACTTGCCAAGGAGGATAGTATGACAGTTGATGAAGCCATACTAACTGCAAATAGTCATGGTGACAAATTTTAGTGTAACACAACTATAACAAATTCCTTTTACTATTTTTTCTTCTACCTTTTGTGGTATCAACCTTGTAGGTTGTGGATGGATAGGAGCAACAACACTTCCATGTTCATAGTTGTGAGTGGTATACCTCCTTGTTTCCATAAATTTTCTTTCAACTTTTCTTGCCACCCTAAATGAATTCTCCAATGACTTAGGTTCCCAAAGGTGAACCTCATGTTGGATATTATCCTTTAAAGTCTATATGAAGACATCAAACATATGCTCCTCAAGAATATCAGTTACCTTAATATACAGTCTTTGGAAGTCCTCAATGTGCTCCGCCAATAAACCCTTTTGTTTGAGATATATTAATTGGCTAAAGAAAGTGTTTCTCTTTGTATCCTCATAATGTTCTATTGATTCCTCCATAAAAATTGACCAAGTAGCCATCTACATCTTCTTTCCAACACCACTAGTTATAATGAGATTGGATTCTTCAAGATAAAGTTAGGACAAATATCCCAAGATGACCTGCTTATGGATTGATTGAGTAGAGCGAACTTGTACGGATTGACATGTGTCATTGTTTTCATCCTTTTTAACTAAAATTGGTACCCAATAAAATACAATATTTCTTTCCGCTACTTTTTACGAAATTAAATTTGGGTTCCTAAAACGAAAGATATGACTATTTTCCTCGAGACACCTATTTGAGACAAAATTCTAGAGCATACAAAAAGCCCAACTTCCTTGAATCATATCTCTAAGAATATAGCAAACCAAGCTTTGAAATTTCTACACAATGTTCATCAAGAATTCTGCTCCTCATGGTCAAAATTTCATTTTCTGAAGCCTTTCATAAAAAACGTTATAGCGAAAATTCCAATATAACCTATTTAAAGTGGAAAAACCCTAGGATGCAAAGCTTTGATACCAATTGTTATGTATCCAGATCAGAAAAGAAATTAAAATATAGAACAACGACTTGAAAATAAGCCTCTTCAAGGAGGCAACCTCCTTTTACACCACGTAAATAAGCAGTTCTTGGATGGCACAAATGACAAGACCTCCTTTTTATATATAGGAGTCTGAAGGGTCACAATATATTTAAGGCCTACATAAAAAAAAAAAAAATGTAAGGGCACAATAATAACAATACTGCGATTCTATGGGGCACAACAATAAAAATATGGGGTATAAATGGGACACAACAATAATAATATGAGGGTTACACTAGTATTATAGGGACCTAACATACCCAGGGAGAAAGAACCATAAAATATAGAATTTGAATTTAAAAATGATGAATAAGACTTTACCAAATAACATGAATTAGAAGAAGAAGAATCACATAATCTAGTATTGAGGATATCTTTTCGGGAATGAATTCAAAGAATTCAATAAAAATTGTGGTATAACAATGGAAAAGACTACTCCATACACATCTTAGCATAACGGAGTTGTAGAAAGAATGAATAGGATGTTGATGGAAAAAGTAATGAACATGATCAATGGGGTTGGGTTTAGACAAGAATTTTGGGCAAAAGGCAGTGGACACTACATGTTACCTAATAAATAAATCAGCTTCATCAATTTTGTATGATAAGACTCCATATGAGTATGGACTATTAAGAAACATTATAACTGTGATGCTTAATATGTACTTGTCCAAAGGAGAATATAAGTAAATTAGATAACAAGGTTGAAGATTTTATATTTATTGGATAAAGATGGCCTAAAAGGTTATAATATTTAGAAACCCAAAACTAAGAAGGTAGTGTAAAGTTAAGAGTGTCAAACAAGAAATCCCACCAAGGAAGAAAGAACCAGAAGAGATAGAGTTTCAATGAAAAAATAATGAATTAGACATTACTGAAGAACATGAATAACAAGATGAACCCCATACTTTAGTATTGAGGAGATTAGTTTGAGAAATAAGGAAGCATCCATAAAGATATGCTCCACCTAATTTCCATTCAAATTTTTCTTTGTTTACTAGATTCTTAGAACTGTTGGAGACACAGTGGATTCAGAGGATGACAAACTCTGGAAAAAGAACATGGTTGAAAAAATGGTTATCTTAGAATTTTTTTTGCCTTGGGATCTAGTGGAGTTATTAGTTGTGTTAGCTCTGCTGTATGACAATGATTTTCTAAAGTCAGAGATGATCTTGGTCCACTTGGTTCCGCTAAAAATAAGCTCACAACGGTCATATTCTCTATCACAAATCGAATTCGTGTATGTATCAAGGCCGTGCCCCTTGCCTTCCGCCAATGCGATATTGAGATGCGATCTGATCGTAAATCGCATTTGGGTATGTATAAAGGCTGAGCCCCTCAGCTTCAGCCGATGTGATATTGCAATGCGATTCAATCGCAATCACACGTCGCCATACGTAAAGGCCTAAGATCCAAAAACCCGATTCGACGACTACCGTCGCGCCCGATAAAGCGACTCACCCGATTATCCCTCTGCCATCCGATCAGCTCCACTAAGATCCAATGGCCCACACTCATTCCGCTCCCGCTTCTTCCGATATCCCTCGCCAAGCCATCTCCACCGCCTATCCTCCTGATCCAATGACTGAGCCTTCTCCTTCTTCCTACTCGTCCACCTGCTGTGCAGTCCACGTCCACCTGCTGTGCAGTCCACGTCTCTAAACTGTTCTGTGCTCCCGAAGGATGAAGGTGACCAGTCTACCAATACCAGGTGCATTTCCTCCTCAACAACCGCATTCAACAGACAGTATGGCCAAGAAGGAAAAGGACAGAGCATGAACAGGAAAATGCATTTAACAGTTATGGGACTTCATCCCATACGACACTCCAGCCACCTGAGAGGACAGCAGAGCACCCGAGAAGATCAAATTCATCCACTATAGCAAGCAATCGCACTTAGACTCCATCAGGCAGTTAAAGTGGTTGGTGGTTAATTATGACCCCTCCATACTTAGAATGGCCGAGTGCCTTTGTAATAAAACTCTATATATACCCAGAAACAAGATGTAATTAGGGTTGATGGTTGATGTTTTGATGTAAGGTTCAACTTCTGGAGACTGTGACTATTTTGATACTTGCAGCGTCTCGTCTTCATTTTCAGCTAATACAAGCTTCTTTTGTTGTTAATTGCTTGCTTTGCATTCTCCTTCTATTCTAAGTTGTGCCTGATATGTTGTATTTCTGAGCTCTTGATATTTAGCATTATAGGAGCTGTCATCCTACCTCTGTGTTAAAGTCTTGTATGTATCAGTGAATGAGTTATTCAGGTTTCTTTTCACCTAATGCCAGAGAGCTGTCATACTGTCTGTGTTGGGGAATTAGATTTATAGACTTCTTTACTGGTTGCATCCGACCATCGCATGGTCTTATGCATCTGTTGGTGTGGTCAGTATTCTCCATATTCACCCAATCCTTAAATTGTGAGTAATTTGTGGTCTAAAGCCTTGTAGTCTGGGGGTGTTCACGCATGTCTGGAGTCAAGCAAAGTAGAAGTGGTTATCTGGATTGAACAAGCATCATCTCTTTCATTCATCCATTTGAAAAAATAAGTTGAATTTGTAATGTTCCCGAGCATCTTCGAGCTATAGCCTAGGAGAGTTTCTTGGGGTGTTAACATTAATTGGCGCCATTGCCGGGGAGAGGAGATTGAAGCTTTGTTTCCCTGGGAAAACGACACGGTTCCAGCTTTGATGATAGACAAGGTCTGGACATATTTCAGGTTGTAATCATCTATCTGGAAACTCTACTGGAGAGCCAACCTAGTGGCGACTCCACATTACAGTTCTGGCTCAGTTTGTGAGGCATACGTGGAGAAATCCTCAAAAATCACCAGCTGACCCAGTACCTGACCCTGAGAAGATTGCTAAGCAAAGGAAAACATCACAAAAAGGAGCATCGGGATCAAGTAAGCCTAAAAAATCTTATGTATCTCTACAAGAGGGTCCTATAGCTGAGAATATACCCTTTGAAGATATAGAGCCTAGCATTGTTAGTGAGGAAATACCTTCAGAGATTCATAAAGCTCCTTGTTTATCCAGTTCCCCTTTGGATCTCAATCCAAAGAAATTCTCCCATACAGTCCATCATATTCCTTTGTCTCTGTCATCCGTTTCACTGCCCCCTACTGTTCAGACTACCAGTATCCTCCCACCCATCCCAGTCATGGCAGGCCAACAAGCTCCCACAAAGATGGAAAGAATCATAGCCGCTAGGTATGGACCCATGGTCTTGCCTGTTCCTTTGAATGCCATGCCTGCAGGAGAATATCAGAAATATATGCCCAAGTTCACTGGTACAGAGGGAGTAACAGCTGAAGAACACCTTGAATCTTTTTATAGCTATGTTGATAACCTAGATATCAGTGAAGATGATGTGTGGATGAGAGTGTTTGTCCAGAGCCTTGATGGAGAGGCTAGAAAGTGGTTTAGAGAGTTGACCCCTCGGTCAATAATAGACATTGAAGCCTTAGATGATGCATTTTTGAAGCATTGGGGAGATAAGAAAGACTTGCTCTATTACCATACAGAGTTTGGAAACCTAAAGAGGGAAAATGGGGAATCATTGCCTAATTTTAATAAAATATTTAACCGTATGTATAGTAAGATACCAGCTGAAGTAAAGCCCACCCCACCTCTGCCAAACTCACTTATGCCAATGCTTTTGACTCTGATTTTCTACCTACTCTTAAGAGAAAGAAGATGTGCCACTCTAGCTGAAATGCAAGATGCAGCCCTTGAGGTGGAATCTAATATCATGGCTGCAAAAAAGCTCAAAAGTCAGGTTGACAGAAGGAGGCAGAGAGGTGAGGCTTCTCCTTCCTCTGCTTCATCTTCGGAACCTAAACTAGACAAAATGACTAGAATGATAGAGTCATTGGCTGCTGAGATATCTAAGCTGAAAGTTGAGCAGAGCTCTAGAAAAGCAAGGCTTCCAAACACATTTGCTCCAAGAACACCAAATCCATTCTAAAGAGCAAATGATCAGTTGCAGCTCATCCAGAGGGGTAAAGAAGCAAATGAAGAACAAAAGGTTAAAGCTCCTTTCCAAAACGTAGTCATGGAGGAGGAGCAGTTCGAAGAAGAGGATGAAATTCATTGCATGGAAGATAAAGGCAGTGTTGCCTTTTTGACATTGGCGGCATATGAAGAATCATTACTACAAGACCAAACCAGTCAAGAATGGGACATAGAGGCTGTTTTGCAGACTGGTGAGCAACAAAGATATAATATGAGGTCAAAAGCAAACAATGTCAAGGAGAATCTTGCCCAAAGAGCTATTGGCCCAACAAAGTAACATAATATCAGACAGAAAATACCAGCAGCTAATCATGTCATCCCCAAAGCACCATCTCAAGAGGTAAGAGGTCTTGAAAAGTCCCCTTCCCCTTTCAGTTTTGAATCAGAAGTCCAAAAGTTAAAAATATCTGTGCCTTTAATAGAGCTTGTAAAGAGTGAAGCTTTTAGAAAGACGATCCTTGATGCTCTTGAGCTAAAAGCCTCACCAGCCTCCACTGACTACGTCAATTTGCAAGATGATAAGCCTGCAGTTGTGCTTAGCCCAATGATCGAACCTGCTGATAATAGCTCCCCATCATTCTATGTCTCCTTGACCATTCATGACAAAACCCTCCATAACTGCCTACTAGACACAGGGGCCAGCCACAATTTGATGCCTAAAGCTGTCATGGAAGAGTTAGGCCTTGATATCACTAGACCATATCATGACTTATTCTCATTTGATTCAAGAAAGGTAAAATGCCTAGGATTAATCAAAGACCTAGCCATTACCTTAACTCAGCTGCCCATGAAGAGCATGATGATGGATATTGTGGTAGCAGATGTCCCTCCCAAGTTTGGCATGCTGTTGTCTAGAGGGTGGATTAAGAGACTAGGTGGGACATTACAGAATGATTTATCTTATGCCACTGTCCCAGTCTTTGGAGGGGAAAGTAGGAGATTGTACAGAGAAGCACAACTGGCCTACATCATCAGTGATGAAAAGAATCCTTCTAACCATCCCATATATGCTGTGGACACTGATTTTGGAGCATGTATCCTCCAAATTGAAGAATCCTATAAGGCCTCATTGCAGCTCAAGAAACCAACAGTTCAGGCCGAGGGAGAGCAAGGAAGTCAGGTTTGGGAAATGTTCTTTGATGGAGCATGTTCTAGGGAGACTGCAGGAGCAGGGGTGGTGCTGATATCTCCAAAACAAGAAAGCACACATCTGTCGTTTAAGTTGGCTTTCCAAGTTACCAACAATATAACAGAGTATGAGGCTTTGATATTGGGCCTTAATGCAGCTAAAGACAGAGGAATCAGAAACATAAAGGTGTTTGGAGATGCTGATCTTATCATTCAACAAGTAAACAAAACATTTCAAGCAAAGCACCCAAGGCTGAAAGCATATAGAGATGAGGTATGGAGACTTAAAGATTCTTTTGATAATTTTTATATCTCATATATCCCTAGAGTAAAAAATCAACTTGTTGATTCCCTTGCTGTTTCTGCTAGTATGTTTATCCCTCCCATGCCCCCCAGACTAGTTTATGAAGTCCAAATGAAATATAGACCATCCTTGCCTGATAATGTCCAACATTGGAAAGTTTTTGAAGATGATGATGAAGTGAATAGATTTCTTCAAGTCATTGATGAATTCTCTGAAATGCAAATTGATCAAGAGAATGAAGCCTTGGAAGAAAATCCCCAGCCTCGTCTTAGAAACAAAATTGGTAAAGATAGCATTGTCCAACTGCCCAACAATCATATACCTAAGGGTCTAGTCCCTTTAGAAAAGTTGTTTGACCAGAATGATGTGCCTTATAAGGCTGCCCAAAAAGAATACCAATCTACAGTCCATAGGCATAACATAGGGAGTCCAGAACAACCAAGATATATAAATATGTCCACCCATCTGTCTGCTGCCCAAAGTTATGAGTACTGCAATTTAATGAAGAAATTTGCTGATGTTTTTGCGTGGGAATATAGTGACCTGAAAACATATGAGAAAAATATCATCCAACACAAAATCCCTTTAGATAAAGACACCATTCCTTTCAAGTAGAAACTGAGACTCATAAATCCCTTGCTCCTCCCTCTGATTGAAAAGGAAATCAAGAAGTTGCTAGCTGCCAAAATCATAGTCCCTCTCAGATATTCAAAATGGGTAGCCAACTTGGTGGTGGTAAGAAAGAAGAGTGGAGAAATCAGGCTCTGCGTTGATTTCAGAAACTTGAACAAATGCTCTAAGAAAGACAATTACCCTCTACCCAAGATGGAGCATTTGCTGCAGAAAGTCTCAAGAGCCAAAGTGATGTCTTTCTTGGATGGATTTTCAGGGTACAACCAGGTTGCTGTATACCCAGATGACCAAGAGAAGACTGCATTCACTACTCCTTGGGGCACTTTTATGTATTCTAAGATGCCTTTTGGATTGATGAATGCTGGAGCCACCTTTGAGAGAGCTATGGATATAACATTTGTAGGAGAGAAGGATAAGTTTGTCCTTGTCTACCTAGATGATATAACAGTGTACTCCAGCAGCCATCGTGATCATTTACAACATTTGAAGAAAGTGTTCATGAGGTGTAGGAGGTTTGGGATTTCAGTCAATCCTAAAAAGTCACAGTTTGCTTTAGAGGAGGGCAAGCTATTAGGACATGTTGTTTCTGCTGCAGGTGTCCGAATTGACCTAGAAAGAGTAAGAGCAATACAGACTTTGTCTGCCCCAAGATCAAAGAAGAATATCCAGTCCTTTCTGGGCAAGATTAATTTTGTAAGGAGGTTTATTCCAAATTTTGCAGAACTTGTAAAACACATTACCTCCATGTTGAAAAAGGGGTCAGAAGTCAAGTGGACCGATGCAGCAAGAAAATCTTTTGAATCCATCAAAAGGGCTATTATGGAAGCTCCTACTTTAATTAGTCCAGATTACAGCAAGGAGTTCCATATATTTTCATTTGCCTCTAAGGACACCCTTGCAGCAGTTTTGATGCAAGCAGATGAAGAAGGCTCAGAGCATCTAGTGGCATTTTTCAACAAAACATTAAGGGATGCTGAGCTGAAGTATGATATCATTGAAAAACAGGCATATGCTCTTATCAAGTCTTTGAAAGCTTTCAGAATTTACATTCTGCATTCCAAGATAATTGCATATGTACCCTCTGCTTCAATAAAAGATGTCCTAACGCAGCTCGATGCTGATGGGAGAAGGGCTAAATGGATTGCAAAGCTTATTGAATTTAACATAGAACTGAAGCCCACGAAACTGGTCAGAGGTCAGGGCATTGCCAAATTAATGGCTGAAGAAATTTGCAGAATGCTGGACATAAACATCATAAACACAATTTCAGAGAAAGGTCAGGCAGTAGAAGAAACAACAGAACCAGGGTGACATTAGTCGTTGGCAGAAAATCTAGCTTCTTGCAATTGGTACTTTGCAATAGCTCAATTCTTGTTGAAGCTAGAAGTTCCTCCAGGCTTTAGTTTGAGCCAAGCCAGAACTATTAAGCTCAGGGAAACTAAATATTGCATTCATGAAAATCTGCTCTACTGGAGGGACCCCTCTGGAGTTCTTTTGAGGTGTCTGGACAAAGAACAATCAACTGAAGTGATGCAGCAGTTTCATTCTAGCGTATGTGGAGGACATCATTATTGGAAAACTACAGCCCACAAAATCCTTAGAGCTGGGTACTATTGGCCCACCTTGTTTGCTGATGTCTTTTCCTTTGTTAAATCATGTGACAGGTGCCAAAGATTTGAGGGGAAGCAGCAATTGAAGTCCTTGCCCTTAAAACCCATACATGCTAGTGGCCCTTTCCAGCAGTGGGGCCTGGATTTCATTGGAGAAATCAATCCACATTCCAGTGGCCAGCACAGATGGATCTTAGTTGCCACTGATTATTTCACTAAATGGATTGAAGCCATCCCTACCAGAAAATCTGATCATCATGTGGTCATGAAGTTCTTGACAGAGAATATCTTTGCCCGATTTGGTTGTCCACATAAATTAGTCGCAGACAATGCAGTAGTCTTCAGGGCAAAAGAATTGGTGGACATGTGTGACTCAATGGGCATTAAGCTAGTTCATTCCAACTCATACTACCCTCAAGGAAATGGTCTAGCAGAATCTTCCAACAAGAGCCTGATAAGGATAATTAAGAAACTGTTGGAAGACAACAAAAAGAATTGGGACTCTAAGCTCAAGTATGCACTATGGGTTGACAGAGTAACCACCAATAAATCCATAGGGAATTCTCCATTCAAGCTGGTATATGGCACTGAGGCCGTATTCCCAATTCATTTAACCCTCCCTGTGGCAAAGTTCTTGCAAGAAGAGCAGAATGAGGAAGAAGACATGGCAAAAAGGATCACTGATTTAGCAGAGGTACATCAAATCAGAGAACAGCTAGTTGAGAAGTCTGCAACACATCAAAAGAAGATCAAGGAAGCTTTTGACAGGAGGACAAAAATAGATAATTTTCAGGTTGGAGACTTGGTTCTTAAGTGGGATGCACTCAAAGAGAAGAAAGGCAACCATGGGAAGTTCGATGCTCTATGGACAGGGCCTTTTATCATTTCTCAGATCCAAGGGAACAATACCTTCATACTGTGAAGTATGGAAGGGGAGGGAGTTTTTGATGGCCCAATTAATGGGCGTTTTCTAAAAGTTTATGTCATTTAAGGCCTTTGGTATTAAGTTTGTAAATATGTTATTTTATTAGTTTTAGTGTAGACTCAGTTAGACTCCATGCCCTGGAATGGAACACTAGGAAATTTTGCTAATTTGGTTTTCACAGGGAAGGAAACGGTCTGCAGTTCTTGAGACCTCACAAGGAGGATCTCATCCCCAGAAGGATCCAGTGTTAGCTCTGCTGTATGACAATGATTTTCTAAAGTCATAGATGATCTTGGTCCGCTTGGTTTCGCTAAAAAGAAGCTCACAACAGTCATCTTCTCCTTCCCTTGCACCGCTCATTCTCCCTTCATCAGTCCCAAAAAACAATTAATTCCTTTATCAGGTTCAGGTTTAATCGCTATCATAAATCACATCCGTGTATGTATCAAGGCTGTGCCCCTTGGCTTCCACCGATGCGATATTGCGATGCGATCTAATCGCAAATCGCATCCGGGTATGTATAAAGGCTGAGCCCCTCAGCTTCCGCCGATGCGATATTGCGATGCGATTCGATTGCAATCGCACGTCGCCATACGTAAAGGCCCAAGATCCAAAAACCCGATTCAACGACTCCCGTCGTGGCCGATAAAGTGACTTGCCTGATCATCCCTCCGCCGTCCGATCAGCTCTGCCAAGATCGAATGGCCCACACTCATTCCACTCCCGCTTCTTCCGATATCCCTCGCCAAGTCATCTCCACCACCTATCCTCCTAATCCAACGACCGACCCTTCTCCTTCCTCTTACTCGTCCACTTGTTGTGCAGTCCGCGTCTCTTAATTGTTCTGTGCTCTCGAAGGATGACGGTGACCAGTCTACCAGTACCAGGTGCATTTCCTCTTCAACAACCGCATTCAACAGATAGTATGGCCAAGAAGGAAAAGGACAAAGCACGAACAAGCAAATGCATTTAACAGTTATGGGACTTCGTCCCATACGACACTCTAGCCACTTGAGAGGACAACAGAGCACCCGAGAAGATCAAATTCATCCACTACAACAAGCAATCGTACTCAAGCTCCATTAGGCAGTTAAAGCGGTTGGTGGTTAATTATGACCCCTCCATACTTAGAATGGTCGAGTGCCTTTGTAATAAAACTCTATATATACCTAGAAACAAGATGTAAGTAGGGTTGATGGTTGATGTTTTGATGTAAGGTTCAATTTCTAGAGACTGTGACTATTTTGATACTTGCAGCATCTCGTCTTCAGTTTCAGCTAATACAAGCTTCTTTTGTTGTTAATTTCTCGCTTTGCATTCTCCTTCTGTTCTAAGATGTGCCTGATATGCTGTATTTCTGAGCTCTTGATATTTAGCATTAGAGGAGCTATCATCCTACCTCTGTGTTAAAGTCTTGTATGTATCAGTGAATGAGTTATTCAGGTTTCTTTTCACCTAATGCTAGAGAGCTGTCATCCTGTCTGTGTGTTGGGGAATTAGATTTACAGACTTCTTTACTGGTTGCAGCCAGCCATCACATGGTCTTGTGCATCTATTGGTGTGGTCAGTATTCTCCATATTCACCCAATCCTTAAATTGTGAGTAATTGGTGGTCTAAAGCCTTGTAGTCTGGGGGTGTTCACGCATGTCTGGAGTCAAGCAAAGTAGAAGTGGTTATCTGGCTTGAACAAGCATCATCTCTTCCATTCATCCATTTGCAACAATAAGTTGAATTTGTAATGTTCCCGAGCATCTCCGAGCTACAACCTAGGAGAGTTTCTTGGGGTGATAACAAGTTGTAAGAAGACCCATTGGAAGAAAATGGGTTTTTAAGAAATATAAGGGTTTTTAAGTTGAATGCAAGGGGTAGAGTGGAGAAATATAAAGCTCAATAAATAACAATAAAGTATTCCCAAGTAGAGGGAATTGAATTTGGTGAGATGTTTTCTTTTGTTGCCAATTTAAATTTTATTAGATTTCTTTTATATGTTGTTGCTTCTTTTGGTTTTGAAGTATAACAAATGGATGTGAAGAAAACATTCCCACATGGAGATCTGGAAGAAGAAATATACATGAAGCACCCAAAAGATTATGTTGTTAAAGGAAATAAAGAGTTGGTATGCAAGTTGAATAATTCCTTGGATGGATTAAAGTAATCATCAAGGATTTGGTATAAAAATTTGATACTTATATATTAGGACTTGGCTCTACAAGGAGAAAAGAGGATCATTGTGTGTATTTAAAATTTGTTAGTTATCATATTATTTATTTGGTGTTATATGTGGATGATATGTTACTGATTAGAAATGACAAGGAAATCATTCAGGAAGTGAAAACTCAGTTGTCCTCTAAATTTGACATGAAGGATATTGTGCTGCAAATTTAATTTTGGGCATGAAAATTAAAAGAGATTAGGCAATTTAAGAGAAAACTTTGGTTAAATAAGAGCAAATATGTTGAGACAATTTTGCAAAGGTTTAATGTGCAGTAATGTAAATCGATAAAAGTCCCTATTCTTGTAAGTGTAAAGTTATTTGCATAACAGTGTCCTAATACACATGAAGAGGAAAAGGACATTTCTGAAATTCCATATGTCAGTGCAGTTGGAAGTTTGATGTATGCAACGATTTATACAAACCCAAACTTTTACATGTAGTGGGAGTGTTGGGAAAGTATATGTCAAAACCATAGAATGAGTATTGGACAATAATAAAAAGGGTTTTCAGATGTTTGCATGGCACTATTGGTTATGGATTGCACTACCAAGGAAGCCCAAGGTTGGACAAAGTGTTGGATATACATGACTTTGTTAATGTAGACTCAGCTGGAGATTTGGATCATAGAAGATATACAAGTGCATATGTGTTTAACCTATTTGGAGGAGAAATTAGTTGGATGAGCAAGAGACAATTTGTAATGGCACTATCAACAACATAAGTAGAATACATGGTATCTACTCATGCAAGAAAGGAAGTAGTATGGTTGAAAATATTGTGTTCAGGTATTTAGTTGGTACGAGCCGTGAGGATAGATTATGACAGCGTGAGTGCAATCTTCCCAGTGAATAATTCAACATATTATTCTATGAAATAGAATATTAGAGTTGAATATATCTTTGTGAGATATGGTTGAAAAAATGAAGGAGTTGCTAGTGAAGTTGTAAACTTTGAAGAATGTTACAAATTCATTAACAAAATCTATGAGCACTGAGAAATTCTCTTGGTGTAGAGAAATGATGGGCATTATAGCCTTCGATTGTTGATCATGTACTCTTGCAACCCCTTGTGTGCAAATAAAAAAACAAATGATCTAATGTTGGATATGTGTTATCTATTTTTCACAACTATCTCGGGGCAAACGCCCCTCAATTTTTTTTGAGTAGTTTTTTTGCGTCTATTTTTGGTGGTTTACGGCACATGATTTTCACCTTTATTAGGTTCATGGTGCATCCTAGTTTTGTCTATGGCTTTTTAGTTTTGGTTAAGGAACTATGGTTGTATTCTAATATATGGTAAATGGATTATAGATTTATGGATGCCACGGGATATATATATTGTATTGTGATATTGTACAAAAGAATATATCGAAAAATCTTTTTGGTTTTCATGGTTTTGGGTTGCCATAATAAAATATCTATGTCAATGCACATGTTTTCCATCACATATTTTTTGTTTTATTATGAATATGTTTGCAACAATTAGTTATATAATGTTAAAATATACTCTACAAATATATTTTAATTGAACCCATGATGGATGCTTAGTTCTCATATCAATGTGGTATTTCTTTCTTTTAATCAGATATGCCATTTATCATCAAAGAGTTTTGGGGTCGAGTAAAGTGTACTTAATACTCCTGAACCAAACAAAACTTCTTACCCACATAATCTAATTTAATTTAAAAAATGACATAGTTACATGTGTTTGACATTCGTATATCAATAATTCACCTTCATTGCCCAAATCTATGAAGACAAAATTACAGAAGTAAGAAAATTCACAAATAAGATATTGCTTAATTAACATTGGTTGCAACGTTCACAATAATCACTCAAAATTTCCTTCATCTGTCAATCTTCAGGTTAGTTCCATTGGCTCGCCACTAAGGCCTTCTCAAAATTTTCATTCAAATGATCTCTAGAAAACTTCCAATGGCTTCCAATTGAGCCGAAGATTGTTTCTTCAAAGATGTCAATTCAATCTATGGAAACCTCTTAATGGATTTGTCATGGAAAATTTGAAATGTTCATTCGATGTTGATGCAATCTTGCTGGCTAGGGTTGGAATTTGGATTTCTCTCTACCCGCCAATAGCGAAAAGTTTAAGGATGGAAATTTATCTTCAAGTTTAAAAACATTGGCGAATCTCACTGGCCCCTAATATGCAAACTATAAAATGTTTATTGTTGTATTTGTAAAATTATTCAAATTTATAATGATTTTATATATACTCTCTATATAATGTTGGTGATTTTTAAGATAAAATAATTTTATATTGTAAAATTTGGGCGAATCATTTTTATAAAAAATGGAAATTGGCGAATCTTTTTTTTGGAAAAATCATGGAAAATTAGCTCACCTACGAATATTAGCCCCTAAAATTTTCCATGCCCGCCATACATACATACATACATACATACATACATACATACATACATACATACATACATACATACATACATACATACATACATACATACATACATACATACATACATACATACATACATATATATATATATATATATATATATATATATTTGGTTCTTACGCTTCCCGTCAAGAAACATTATGTTTAAATTTTTTACCCTTTAAGAGTGATTTTCTCATAATAAATTAACCCTTCACCAATAAAGGCTTGATTAAAGAACACCCTTCAATGACATAATTATGTTAAAATGTTTCTCATATTTATGATAAGGAAAAAAACAAAATGACCATAAAACACAAATGACTTATTAAATCTCAAATTTTGATTTGAAATTGCATGGACCACTCACAATAAAATCCTTGGAATCTGGAATCAAATGTCATTGACCTGGACATGCCATAGCATTTGTATATATGAGATATGGCTAAAAATATCTTATCAGGCATATACTATTACCAACATAGTAAACCATGTTATCAATAAAAACTGAAAAGTAGATTAATTAATATGGTTTATGTTGTGATTGACATAATCTAATATATATTATTGGATCTAAAGATAAAGTATACATTTTAACATATTTATTTTAACATTGTTTTGGATCATGGGGTATACACTTATATTAACAAGATTGAATGCATAGTATCTGAATCGTTTAAAAATTAAAAGATTGAAATTATAATAAATGGACAATGTGGATCTTTTAACATCATGTTATGATTTCCTCCATTTTTACATTCTGAGAGAGCAAACAATTATAAGTATTAAATGTGGTAAATCATGCTTTGATCAAGTCCTTCCTTCTATTTATCACCAAGATTTAGTAAAATTGTTTATATATATACAACAAAACTAATGTGTATAAAAGTAACATTGAATAAAATCGTAACAAACTTACTCTAAAAGGGATCCATATAGTATCTAACAAGTTTATTTTTTAGACAAAAGAATTTCATTTGAAACATGTTTATTTTGCTTATTTAAAGTATATAATTAGTCCTAGGTAAAGTACTTGATGGTTATCCATTACATATCTTTAAACTATCATTTAAAAACAACAATTTATATTATGCCACCTAAATATTTAGATGCCCAGTAAGACTAAGTTCCATGAAAAATCATAGATAATTTCGAGCATTATCTAATATAAGGTTTGATACAAAATAGAAATATATGACACCCTAAAAGGGCACAAGAACATACCACCAATGTCCATTTTTCATATCCATCCAATGAGAGAAATAAGTTTGGAAACAAATTATTAATTGATAAATATACATACTATTCCAAATGATGGTTTACTCCAAAATCTAGTTGCACCAAACTAATGTCACAACTTACAAGTTTTTAAATTCCATTGCTCCAATGATAATGAAAGCAACTAAATGCTTCAAATTGCATGGAATCTATGCATTAAAAACTAAAGAAAGAGGGGGATTGGATATATGTGTAAAATAATCTCCTTGTATTTAAATGCATCTTGAGAAGTATAAAGGGAGAGAAACTATGCCATAGTAGAAAAATGTTCCAATCTAAATGCATCACATATTTACTACATTTTCAAAAGGTTGGTAAGATGTGGGCATTCTTCAACCTTGATGGCATTTTTCATGTGCCATCAACTTATAACAACGACACAAAAAATATTTCAAGTGATATATTCGATTTCTTCTTATGGAAAACATCATCCTTGTAACTATTGTGAGGACCTAACCTAGGTCTTCTAACTAAACGCAATTTATCATTTAATTTAATTACAATAAAAATAAAATAGCCTGTTTATAATTCTACATTTACTTGATTAAAACATACAAGTAAAATTTGATCAACAACATATTAAACATTTAAGAAATTTCATTTGCAACAATTTGAATAAATAAAACAAAAAATGGAAGAATACATGTTCTAGTGGCTTGTTTACATACTCCTGACTCTGTTGGGATTCTCCTCCCGACTACTCGACTAAATTTACCTCCCATCTAATTAGGAATGATTTCCTAGCCCAAGGAACCTCCACAAGTTCCCTAGCCCTTTGAGCCCAAGTCTAACCAGCTGTAGTGTGTCCAAGTTAAAACCAAAACTCTCCAATAGATCCAAGTTTGAGTTTTCTCATTTTTCTCTCAATTCTCTCCCTTCTCCTTCTCCACATTCCTCCTCTCAAAATAAAATCCTCCAAAGCCAAAAAAAAGAACAAGGATCTCCCCCTTCTCTTCTCATCCTCTTTCCCTTCATGTCTCTTCCTCTCATCCACCTGAACCACCTACCATTCATGCCATGAATTATCCCCATCCTTTTAATTTAATGTTCTTTACTTTCCTTTTCATATCTTATCCCAAAATAAATATGAGAAGACACATTGGAAATGGAAATATTAATATTTAATTCAAAATTAAATTGGAGAAGACAACCTGGAATACCTTGGGAATTGAAATATTGATATTTAAATTAGAAATAGATTGGAAAAGGTCATATCTTATCCAAGATTAAATTTGAGAAGACACCTTGGAAATTGAAATATGGATATTTAATTTAGAAATAAATTGGAGAAGACCATATCTTATCCAAACGTAAATTTGAGAAGACGCCTTAAGAATTGAATAATGACAAATAATAAAAGTCATATTAGTAAAATAAAATTATTTTTAAGTAATGATTGACAACTGCAGGTATATACCAATATTAATTAATAATTATACACAATATTTTCAGGTTAATTAAACACTAAACAAAATTAGAATGATTGGATCAATTAGGGAATTACATACACCCCTACTTTAGAAAACTTTGTCTCTAAGTTAGAGTGAAAAGGTCACAAGGAGTTTGAAAGAAGTTTGAAAATAAGGCATAAAAAAATAGAGAGAGATATAAAAGTTAAATTATGTAAGTCAAGCAAGGATACCACTTCCCATCAAGAGTCTCCAGCTAACCTATGACCTCCTATCCTCCCTAACCTACTTTTGCTCTCATCCTATCCATCCTTTGCTACAATATACCATGGCATCGACTATACCGTAACAATATGGCGGAAGTGTCAACTATATTGACCTAACTTCCCCAGTAGGAAACTGGAAATCATTATATCACATCTAGGGGAGCATGTCCATCACTACCTTCCCACAATTTCAGGCTTGGAGGTTACACGGTAGGAAATACCTCGACCCCTCCGCAAAACTAGGGTCAACACCCTGATATGGACTATGCTACAGTGTTGGTTGATACTTGTCATTGAATAATCTAGTTAGGAAGCCATGTCACCTACCATTTACACTTTACCCATGTCATAATATTGCATATCAAGTAGATACAAAATGTAATAGAACAATGTACATCATACCATTCATCATTGGATGTATCAACATTCCCCAATCAAAGCGTACATCTTGGTTATCATATAGTTCTTTCCAATATGCAGGTTAGTTATCATCCACGCATATACATAACAACAAAATATATATAGATAAAGATCTTAATCATCGTGTTATTAAGTCTAGTATCCACGTGCCAATTTTGCACTTCATTACAACACACTGGAAGTAAATATTACATGAGATAAATCATAACTTCAATAAGTTATTCATTAGATAAATCATATCCCTTAAGCCATACATCAAACAACAATAGCTCTGATAAGTCATACATTAGATAAATCATAACCAAGTAAGTCATACATCAAATATTTTAGTCGACAATACCTAATCCATCAAATGATTTATATAAGTAGTTTCATTTGTCTAACTAAAATGCACCAATATTACATAACATTCATAAATAAAACAACATAAAACTACAAATAGAGCCTTAGCATAAGTAGTTATCTAAGTCAAAATAGGAATTACAAGTGCTAAAAAATTGAGGGGTAGTCACGATGTATAGTATTTGAAGCCATACTTGTCCCACTCGACTATAACATGGTCCACCATGCGAAATCTGTGTTGTCTAACCCTACTATAGGTTTTAACCCTGTACAAAAATTAACAGCATACGAATTCTAAAAACAAACAAATATACACAAAGATTTTCCCCTGGATCTCAAAATTGGAACTACCAGATTGATTTTTCATTATGTTCCTTTCAATGTTACAATACATATATATACATGTTGAAGCATCCAATATCATGGACCGAAAACCATCACGCCCAAAACCATGTGCGAAAACCATGCACAAAACCATGGGTCCAAAAAAAAAATTTCCCCGGGGCGCTGCCCTGGACCCCAAAGAGGGGGGTTCACTGCCCCCCTCAAACCCCTACGCAACGAAGGGGTGGATCCACCCCCCCTCTAACCCCTTGGTTTGGTTGGGGGGCTAATCGTGGAAAGAATATAACACAACCCACCATTCTCCCACTTGTTGTTTTATTTCCACAGGAGGCCACAAGAGAGCTAGTCATTTATCTAGCCCTGCAATGCCCATGGTTTCTCTACACCAAGCGAACTTCTCAGAGCTCACTAATTTTGTCAATGTATCTGCAATATTCTTCAAAGTGTCCACCTTTACCAGCAACACCTTTTTTTTCTATCACATCCCTCACAAAGTGATACTGAACATCAATGTGCTTTGTCTTTGAATGATAAGCAGGGTTCTTTGCCAAGAAAATTGAACTTTGGCTATCACAGTCTATCCTTATAGCTCCCTGTACTAACTCATACTTGAACACAATGTCTGCAACCAAACTACTTCCTTGCTTGCATGAGTGGCTGCCATGTATTCTGCCTCTGTATTTGATAGTGCCACTACAGATTGTTTCTTACTCATCCAACTGATTGCACCTCCAAATAAGTTAAACACATACCCACTTGTAGATCTTCTCTGATCCAGATCTTCAACCCATTCTGCATCAACAAAGCCACGGATATCCAAAACTCTATCCAATTGTGGTCTTCCTTGGTAGCACAAACCATAATCACTAGTGCCACGCAAATACCTGAAAGCCCGCTTCAATGTTGCCCAATGCTCCTTCTTGGTTTTGACGTAAACCTGCTCAATACTCCCACTGCATGTGCAATGTCTGGTATAGCATAGACCATCACATACATCAGGCTACCAACTGCACTTGCATATGGAACATGGGACATGTCCTATTCCTCTTCTTGTGTCTTGGGGCACTGTTCAATAGAAAAATTTACACCTACAGGAATAGGAACCTTCACTAGTTTACTATATTGCATATTAAACCTTTGTAGTATTGTCTTGACATATTTCCTCTGGTTTAAACATATCTTCCTCTTTGCCCAATCTCTTTTAATTTCCATGCCCAAAATATAGTTTGTAGCACCAAGATCTTTCATGTCGAATTTGGAGGACAATTGGATCTTCAAATCCTAGATAATTTCTTTGTAATTTCCAACCAACAACATATCATCCACATAAAAGACCAGATAAATAACACAGTCACCAATTAATTTAAAATACACACAGTAATCTGCTTTGCTTCTGGTGAAGCCAAGTCCCCATATAACTGTATCAAATTTCTGATACCACATCCTTGGTGATTGTTTTAACCCATACATAGACTTTTTTAACTTGCATACCAGTTCTTTCTTACCCTTCACTGCAAAGCCTTCAAGTTGCTTCATGTAGATCTCTTCTTCCAGATCCCTGTGAAGAAATGTTGTCTTCACATCCATCTATTCTACCTCAAAAAAAGAAGCAGCAACAGATAAAAGTAATCTAATAGAAGCTACCTTGGCAACAGGAGAAAACATATCACCCAAATAAATTCCCGACCTTTTGCTACCAATCGAGCTTTTTATTTCTCCACCTTTCCTTCTGCATTTGTCTTCTTCTTGAACACCCATTTGCTGCCAATGGGTTTCCTTCCAACCGGCAACTCCACTAGATCCCAAGCCTCATTTTTTTGCAAAGATTCCATTTCATCAACCATAGCCTCTTTCCATAGTTTTCCATCCTCTGAATATATTGATTCCTTCACAGTTCTAGGATCATCATCAGTAATAGATAAAGAAAAATTTGAATAGAAAGTAGATGGACTATACCTTTCTGGTTCCCTCCCTTCTCAAACTGATCTTCTCACAACCAGAGTTTGTGGCTCTTCATCTTTTGATTCCTCTTCTTCTTTAGAGTCTGATTCTTCCTCATTTAGCGCAAACTCTATCTTCTCAGGTTCCTTTGATGGAACTTCATGTTTAATAACATCTTTCACCTCTCTAAACACCACATCTTGGCTATACACAACCTTCCTTGTTACTGGGTTCCAAAGCCTATAGCCTTTTAAGCCATCCTTATACCCAATAAAGATGCACTTTTCAGATTTACTATCCAACTTTGTTATTTTCTCCTTTGGAACATGTACATATGCATCACATCCAAATACCCTCAGATGTGAAAGAGAGGGTTTTTTACCAGGCCATATCTATTGTGGAGTCTTATCCTCCAATGCTGATGAAGGTGATTGGTTGACGAGGTAACATGTAGTTTCCACTGCTTCTCCCCAAAATTCCTATCCTAACCCGACACCACTGAGCATGCTTCTTGCCCTTTCCATCAACATCTTTCTCATTCTTTCTGCAACTCCATTTTTCTCATGTATGGAGTAGTCTTCTGCCATGCTATACCACACTTATTATAGAGCTCTTCAGATTCCTTCTTGCAAAATTCTCCACCATTATTTGTCCTCAACACCTTTATCTTCTTTTCTATTTGGTTTTCCACCAAAGCCTTAAATTCTTTAAACTTGTCAAAGACTTCATATTTCTTCTTGAGGGAATATATCCATGTATTCCTTGAGAAGTCATCTATAAATGATACATAGTACATAGACTTACCCAGTTATGGAACCTTCACAGGCCCAAAGACATCGCTGTGCGCAAGCTCTAATATCTGTTTCGCCCTCTTACCACCAGAGGGGAAACTCACTTGATTCTGCTTCCCATATACACAATTTTCACAAAAATAAAAATCCAGAGAGCTATTAGTTATACCTTCTACCATACCTTTACCATGAAGTATTCAAAGGCCCTTCTCTCCAATATATCCAAGCCTTTGATGCCATAGCATGGTATTTTCTCCAGAGACCACTAGATTTTATGCTCTAATTTCAGGAACCACAGAACTGTTGCTCCCATCAACAACAGTGCTACCTTGCAGCTTTTACAGAGTTCCAATTCAAACTCCCCACATCAATACCATTTCTCCCCAACCATCTTTCTCGAACACTGTTTTTACACCTGCATCATCCAGCTTGCTTACAGAAATCAGATTTCTATCTAATGCATGAATATGCAGAACACCCAGAAGTGTTCTAATCCTTCCACCTTGCAACTTCAACTTTACTTTTATACAACCAACAATTCTAGCCTTCCTATCATCTCCTAAGAAGACATCACCACCATCGTATTTCACATACTCATAGAACCACTCACTATGGGGAGTGAAGTGAAAAGATGCACCTGAGTCAATCAACCATGCCTCATGATCTACATGTGTACTTGAAGAAGACTCCAAGTACACATCCCCACCTTCATTTGAGGTGGTTTTCACTTCTGCAGAAGGAGCATCATCATATTCCTTTGTCATGAGCTTTAGATTTACAGTCCCTTTTGTAGTTCCCTTCCTTTCCGCATTTTCAGCACACCTTTACAGGTTTTCCTGGAGATTTAGATCTACCACTCGATGACTTATTTTTGTTTATGTTCTGGGACCATTCTCGTACAGACAAGGCATCACCATTTTGGTTCTCCATATTTTTCCATCTCATCTCCTCCGTTAATAAGGATGAGACTATTTCATCAAACTGCAAGGTAGTTGCATTGCTACCTATTGAAATAACTAGACTATCCCAAAAATCTGGTAGAGAACACAACAAACTAATGCACTTATCTTCATGTGAAATTTTAATATCAATAGATAATAATTGACTTACCATAGTATTAAATGCGTTCAGATGCTCTGTCACCGAGTCTCCATATTTCATCCTCAAGTTATACAGCTTTTTCCATAGGAACAATTTATTCACTAGAGACTTAGATTGGTATAAAGTCCCTAACTTTTCCCAAAAATACTTCGTCGTAGCTTCCCCTGATACATTCAACAATATTGAATCTGAAACACACAATTGTATTGTGCTCTTTTCCTTTCGATCCAACTTCTTCCATTCTTCATCGGATACTCCCGTTGGTTTAGTACCCGGATCTACCACGATCCACTAATCTTTATCCACCAACAAATCCTCCATCTTGACTTTCCACAACTCAAAAATCTAACCATTAAATTTTTTGATTTCTATCTTTCCACTGCTCGCCATCTTCTTTCACCACTAGAATCGATCCCGAAGATCTCCCACTTAATAGGGTCTACCACAGGCCCGAGCGAAACCCCTCAGCAACAAAGGCGTCCCCTTGAAGCCAAAACAACTCCGATACCAAATGTAGGTTTTAACCCCGTATAGAACTTAACTGCATATGAATTCTAAAAACTGAAAATAAACAATAGCGAGAGCATAACACATAAAACAAATATACACAGAGATTTTCCCCTAGATACCAAAACCAGGATTACCAGATTTATTTTTCACTATGTTCCTTTCAATGTTACATTACATATATATACATGTTGAAGCATCCAATACCATGGACTGAAAACCATCGCACCCAAAACCATGTGCGAAAACCACGCACAAAACCATGGACAAAACCATGGGTCTAAAAAAACATTTTCCCTGAGGTGCTGTCCCGAACCTCGTAGAGGGGGGCTAACTTCCTCCCTCAAACCCCCTTATAGGGGGGGCTTCCGCCCCCCTATGACCCCCCGTTGTGTATTGATGCAACAAAGTGGGGGATCTTCCCCCCCTCTAACCCCTCGGTTTGGCTAGGGGGGCTATTCATGGAAATAATATAACACAACCCAACACCTATGGTCCAATATGTGTAATGGTTCGACCATTATGGTTCCCATGTCTAATACTTGCAATTCTTTCCAATCTAGTTTACGAGATTCATCAGAAACATAATGTTGTAGAATAGATACATGAAAAACAAGATGAGTCTTATGAAAATGGGGTGGCAGTACAAGATGATAGGAAACTGGTCCAATCTTCTCCCTGATTCTAAACGACCTTATAAATTGAGGTGACAAGTTCGTCCCTTTCCCAAATGGAAAGACACTTTTGTTGGGTCAGATACAAACAAAACTTGGTCTCCTACTTCATAACTTCGATTAATCTTATGTGCATCGACATAACTCTTCTATCTATCTTGTGCCTCTTTTAACCTTTGTCGAATCTGTATTACCTATTCCTCCTTTTATTGCACCAATTCTAACCCAACTATTACTTGGTCCTCCAAATTTTCCCAACTCAATGGTGTCCTACATGGCCTCCCATATAGAGCTTAATAATGAGGCACCTTAATTGAACTGTGGTAATTTTAATTATAGGCAAACTCTACCAGTGGTAAGTACCTTTCCCACAGAGTCTGATTATCCATGACGTACATTCTAAGCATGTCTTCTATAACCTGATTTACTCTTTCAGTCTAGTCATCTGTTTCTAGGTGATATGAAATGCTCAGGTTCAAATAAGTCCCAAATTCTAACTACAAACTCGTTCAAAACCTAGATGTAAAGCGAGAGTCTTTATTGGAAATGATCTTTTTGGGTAACCCATGTAGCCGAATAACTTCGCTTATAAAAACTTGTGCCACATTAGTAACATTGTAAGTGTCTCTCACTGGGATGAAATGGGCACTTTTGGTCAATTTATCAACTACAACCAATATAACATTGTTCCTCTGTGAAGTGAGTGGAAAACCCACAATAAATCCATAGAAATGACCTCCCATTTAGACATAGGGATATCATGCAGTTGTAGGAGTCCTGTCGGATGGTCATGATCAACCTTCACTCATGACATTTGGTGACAAACTGGACTATGTCATGCTTCATGCATGCCCAAAAGAAGAGTTTCTTCATGTTTGCATACATCTTCTTCACTCTAGGATGTTCACAATAGAGTGCTTTATGTGACTATTCAAGTATGGTTCTTCTTATACCCCCTTCCTTAGGGATGTACATTCTCCCTTGCAATCTCAATATTCCATCTGGTTCAAGGACATACCCCTCAAACTTTGGTTTTATTTGCTTCCCACTTTGGAGTGTTGATATAACCTTGAAATAAAAACTATCTTCAAAGAGTTTATCCAACACACATTCCCTTAAATTAACCCTAAAGGGTACTAGGGAGAAGGTTTGTGGCCTCTTTCTTGGTGCATCAACCACCACATTCTCCTTTCCCTTAATGTAGGAGATCCAAAAATCATACTCACTCATGCATTCACTCCGCCACCTCTATATAGAATTAAAATCCCTCTAAGTGAGGAGGTGCTTCAAGATTTGATGATCATTTCTTAACTCAAAGCTTCTCTTGACAAGCTAATTTCTCCACAGTTTCAAAGCTAGCATCACTGCTGCTAACTCTAAGACATGGGTAGCATACAACTCTTCATGTTTTTTCAACTTCCTAGATGCATAAGCTACTACACATTCTTGCACCAATAATGCTCCTAATGCATTCTTTGAAGCATCTGCGCAGACAATGAAGTCCTTTTCCATGTCTGACACTTAAAGGATTGGTGCACTAGTTAGTAACCTCTTTAGTTTGGTGAATGCAGTGCCACATTCAAATGTCCATTCATACCTTACCCCTTTTCGATGTAATATGGTGATGGGTTTTACAATATTTTAAAACCCTTCCACAAATTTGCAATAATAACCTACTAGCCCCATGAAGCTACGCACCTCATGAGCATTTTTTGGTACTGGCCAATCCATTATGGCCTTTACCTTTTTCGGGTCAATCAAAATCCCTTCTTCTGAAATTATGTTCCTAAGATAATGAATTTTCTTTTGAAAGAAGGAGCATTTTGACAATTTTCCATACAACTGATTTCCCCTGAAGCAGTTCAATACAACCCTTAAGTGTTATTCATGCTCCTTTTCTTTCTTGGAATACACAAGAATATCATCCAGAAAGACTTACACAAATTGGTCCAAATACTTCCTGAAATAGACCATTCATGAGACTCATGAATAATGTTAGTGCACTGGTCAAACAAAATGGTACAACTACAAACCGTAGAATTTCCCACTGTAGATCAATACATTATGCAATATATTAAAGCAAAATACCAGATCTACTTCTACAACAAACTTGCGGAAGCTTAATCGATTATGAGCAAGATCAAATAGAACACATATAATAGATAATGAGAAATCAAGCACACATGAACACAGAAGAATACTCTAGGGAAAGCCTTAGCTAAAAACCCCGATCTTTGTATTAACATACAAGTGGAAATATGTTTGGATTACACAAAGCTTTAGCTCACAAGCTATCCAGCTCTTAGTACAATCCCTCTACTGCTCATAGACAGCCAAAGGCTTCTCACAAACCTTCTCCTCTGCCCTCCAAGCCTCCTATTTCCTTGTGCAATTTCTCCTGGGGTCCAATGCTGCCACCTGTGTGTAATTACCTCACGCACTGCTCACTAACCTCTGAATTAACTGTGCAATCCTGAAGGAGATAATTCCTTCTGCATGGATGAGTTTCCTATATAGGAAAATCCTCCAATTAATAGTACACTGTCCTTTCCTCTGATCTCAACTAAGTCTTTGACTTAACTGACATGCATGAGTTATTTATGAGAGAATATTCAGTTATCTAAAGTGTAGCAGTTACATGCATGCATGCATTAACTAACTGAACTCACAATCAGTTCCACAAACTATTGGAACTAATCTAACTGGACTTAACTCAGTTAACTAAGCTAACTAATTACAACTCAAAGTACAACTCATCCTGATCTCCTTTAATCAAGGTATAACTTCCTCAATCAATGGAGAAACTGTTGCATGTCTTCACATAGACTTCATGTTTGATTTCCTACAACTAATTAACTCAAGATGAATTAATTAATTATTTTACAAACAACTGCTAAGATCAAATTTGAATTTTACTTCTCAATTTTAGTTCAAGGACTAACTAAAATTAGAATCTATCCCAAAATGCTATTTATAGCAATGTTATTTTTAGCACTTCCATTTTCCATTCCTTGTTGCTATGTACAACACTGGTACTTGAAATGCTATTTATAGGAATGCTATTTTTGGCATTTCTATTTTTAGCATTTCTTGTTGCTATTTCCAACACTCCCTCTCAACAAGAAAGGCATTCAACTCGAACCCGATCCTGAACCTTTGGAATGTTCTGCATGCAACACTTCTCCCAAGTGTTGTTGTTCCAGCAACTCTAGAAACAAAAAATCTCCCAACTGACCTCCCTGTTCGGCTAGAAACACCCTCTGATGCTAAAGCTCGCTCTGCTGCTGACAAGTTCTCCCTTTGTGACCTCTGAGCTGTTACAACACTCCATGCATCTTATACCATTGCACACCTCTCTGTGCCATCCTGCACTGGTGCAACACTCCTGTGCCTCTCGCATTGTTGCAGCCTGCTAGCTCTGCATTGTCTTGGGATTCTTGCACTGTAGCTCTCTCTGCCGCTCCATCCGCATCTATCTCTACCCACCCAGGTAGTCCTACTACTCCTCGTCAGGGCTCCCGTAGCAAGGTCTAATCAAAGAGGTTGGGTACCTCAATGATCCTGCCCCTATTCCAGCCTTCTTGGGACTGTCACTCCACATCGCCCCACCTCCTACCTGGAGGTATGGATGCATGTGATCCCTCTATCCATTTGGCTCAAAATTTCCCCCTACTGAAGGTCTCTACATGTGTGGATGCCTCCACTAGATCTCGTCTCGGCTTCTCCAGTTGTGGCTGCTCCACAACCTCCTAAAGTTGTTTCACCAATTGTGGCTCCTTCACAACTATCTGAGACTTCTTTTGGCACTGCATGTTGAGAGGTAATGTACTCTCCCTCTCAACCACCAAGTCTCCATCAATTGCCTTGCTCCTCAAGGTTTTGCATGCATCTTGAACCTCAAGAGCATACAGGTTCTTGACTCATGAACCGATCTGCTTCACCTATCTTGTGGTGACGTGTCTAAGGAAAACCTTTCCCTTACTGAAGACTACATCATATCCTTTGTCTTCCAGCATTGCGATCAATACCAAGTTTTTCCTCACTCCTGGCACATACTTCACATCTTTCAATGTAATGCGAGCTCCATGCTCCCTCTGGAAAACAACTGTGCCTACTCCTAAGACACTATACTTTTCATCATTACCCGTCTCTATGAGTATCTGAAGAACTTTCTCCTCCAAGGTACTAAACGAACTCTTATCGCCGGTCATGTGGAATGAAGCTCCAATGTCAAGAAACCAACCACATCCCACCATGGATGAAACCATGCATGCGATGAGGGTGAAATGCAACTCGAACTATGAGGCCAGTGCCTCACCTTTTGATCCTTCCTTGGATCCTTTCTTGGATTTCTTCAGTGGACAATTTGTAGCAAAATGGCCCACCTCATGACAATGAAAGCATTGCACTTTCGATTTGTCAAACTTCTTCCCACCATAGGAAGAACTCGATTTGGGATGAGAATCCTTCTCCTTCCCTTTCTTTGCCTTACTCGCTAAGGCACAATTTTCTTCATCCTCCTTGGATGAAGAACCATCTTTGGTGCTTCTCCTTATCTCCTCCTGCATCAGATCTGACCAAAGTCATTCCCAATTTGGCAGTTTCTCTCTTCCATTTACCGAGTCTTGGTAGCTATGCCAGCTCTTAGGAAGACCAAGGAGAGTAAGACTCACCATGTCATCATCGGTTGTCATGATCCCTACACTTCCAAGCTCATCCTTGTAGGTGGTGATCTTGTTCAGATATGTAGAGATTGTGTCACCCTTTTCACACTTGATTTTCCGAAGCTTGTCTTTCAGCGCCAACTTCATCTGATCGCTACTATTCTGATATAGATCCTTAAATGTTTTCCACATTGAAAATGGTGTCTCCTTCCCATGGAGACTCGAGACTATGTGGTCTCGAACTCCCTCCAAAAGGATTCTCCTCGCTAGAGCCACACATTTCTTCCATTCTGCCAATTTTGTAGCATTAGCTGTTGTTGCCTTGGGGACTTCTTGATCAATGAAGTCCTTTAGACCGTTGTCCTCTAACACTGCTTCCATGTGATCCTTCCAGGCTATATAATTCGAGCAGCCATCAAGGACATACTTGAGTCTTAAACCATTGAACGCCATTGGTGAAATTTGAGATGTGATAAGAATTCGAATTCTATAATCAGGAACTTCAAGCTTCAAACTTCTCCCTTCTTTGTATACTGTTCTTCACTTTGATCACCTTTGCTCTAATACCATGTAGAATTTTCCACTGTAGATCAATAGATTATGCAATATACTAGAAAAAAAATACTAGATCTACTTCTACAACAAACTTGCGAAAGCTTAATCTATTATGAGCAAGATCAAATAGAAAACATATAACAGAGAATGAGAAATCAATCACACATGAACACAAAAGAATACTCTAAGGAAAGCCTCAACTAAAAACCTCGATCTCTGTATTATCATACAAGTGGAAATATGTCCGGATTACACAAAGCTTTAGCTCACAAGCTATCTAGCTCTCAGTACAATCCCTTTGCTTCTCATAGACAATTAAAGGCTTCTCACAAACCTTCTCCTGTGCTCTCCAAGCCTCCTATTTCCTTGCGCAGTTTCTCATGGGATCCAATGCTGCCACCTGTGTGTAATTACCTCACACACTGCTCACTAACCTCTGAATTAACTGCGCAATCCTAAAGGAGATAATTCCTTCTGCATGGATGAGTTTCCTATATAGGAAAAATCCTCCAACTGATAGTACACTGTCCCTTCCTCTGATCTCAACTGGGTCTCTGACTGAATTGACATGCATGAGTTATTTATGAGAGAATATTCAGTTATCTGAAGTGCAGCAGTTACATGCATGCATGCATTAACTAACTGAACTCACAATCAGTTCCACAAACTGTTGGAACTAATCTAACTGGACTTAACTCAGTTAACTGAGCTAACTAATTACAACTCAAAGTACAACTCATCCTGATCTCCTTTAGTCAAGGGATAACTTCCTCAATCAATGGAGAAACTGTTGCATGTCTTCACATAGACTTCATGTTTGATTTCCTACAACTAATTAACTCAAGATGAATTAATTAATTATTTTACAAACAACTGCTAAGATCAAATTCGAATTTTACTTCTCAATTTTAGTTTAGGGACTAACTAAAATTGGAATCTATCCCGAAATGCTATTTATAGCAATTCTATTTTTAGCACTTCCATTTTTCATTCCTTGTTGCTATGTCCAACAATGGTACTCGAAATTCTATTTATAGCAATGCTATTTTTAGCATTTGTTGTTGTTAGTTCCAACACGAACCCATAGTGCCCAAACCGATTCCAACTCAAATTTTGAGATGTCACCTTCGTTAATCCTCAATTGGTGGTATCTAGATCACAAATTGATCTTTAAGAAAATTATTGCTCCATTCATTTAGTTAAATAGGTCATTTATTCTAAGTATCAGGTACCTATTATTTATTGTGGCTTGATTCAAGTCCCTATAATCTATGCATAGCATTAAGGAACCATCCTTCTTCTTGATGAAAATCACTGGTGCACCCTATTACCACTCAAACTAACATGAGACCTAAAGGGGATTCCTAAAGGGTTAGATGTTAAACCAAGGGAAAAAAATGGAGACTTATCCCACTGTCACCTCAGCTAAGGCTCCCTACTATTTACGAAATTTCACCGATGGAAGGAGACCCGGTATATATGGAGTCACAAATGAAGGATAAATCAACAAATGGATATAAAGTGATCCAAACAATCACTTTCCAAAAGAGAGTTAAGAATGGAGCTTTCTTGCTTTCTAAGAAAGGTACAATGTCTTCTAGGAGAAGGATGTGGGGATTTAAGGGTTAGGTTTAGGGAATATGACTTGTGAAAGAGTTTCCCAATCCCTAAAATCCTTATTGAAATTGGTATCCGAGATGGTTCTTGAAGAAATATCTTTCCAACGAGTGGGACCATAGGGGACCAAGTTGACCCAGCATAGGTTAAGAGACAAGAATCTAGAAACCAATGATGTTTTTAACCTAGACAAGGAGGGGGAAAGGATAAAAGAAATAATTTTTAATTGAAGGTTTCAAATCGATCCTACGAGGTACTAGCCTTAGGGATACCAAGGCAAAGTTTGATATTGAAGCTGGGGCTTGGGTTATCTCACAACTCCACCATTCGAATGGCTTCAAAATTGGAGGATGCCTTTAGGACACGCCAGTGCAGGAGAGGTTAGGAGATCGAAATTTTTTGAGGGCTACTTTGTCAGGAAAATGATTCCATAGGTGACCCAACTTGGGTAGACCTAGAAAAAGGTGAAAAAGAGATAAGTTTTGAGCGACCACCCCTTGGTATATTAGTGCCTTAATCTTGGGAGAATGGATGCTATGATAAATATGAATGAGGACCTTGTTTCTTAGTCAAGGAGGCCTTAAGATTACCTCGCTTTCCTTCTAGGGAAAAGGGAGGCAACCTTACAAATTTTATACTTTGACTTGAAAAAGGTGATAGCTTATCAAGATGAATTCATTTATAGAATTATCCCTAGGAAATTTCATTCAAAATTACATGACCCATACATTAAGAGATGCTATATAGAGACACAATTCCACAATTTAAGCAATAAATGCATGCAACAATTAGCCCTAAAAATAATGAAATTCCCAATCCAGTGTACATGAAAAATTAAAAGAAGAATAACATTAAAAACATGTACCTACATGTAATAGAACATATCCAACCATCTATAATTTTAAAATATAGAATCTCCAAACATCAAAATTCATCCATAAAGCTCCAACTCATCCTCCGAGAAAAAGTGCGAAATTCTCAAGAGAGAGAAGATATCTGATCCAAAGTGATGATGAAAAAATGAACCCATCTCACTTGTATTTATACACTAATGAGGAGTTCAAATTAGTCTCCTAGCCCTACATAAGCCCCAAAAATAAAATCATGTGCAAATAAACTAACTTTTGGTGACAAGCCCACCAAACTAGCTCACAAATGAAATAATAAGCCTCTTAAGAGGTCAAATGATAAATAATACATATCATAGGGCCCTCCAAGAGGCCTAATGAGGTCCATAGGTTCCATAATGAATAACAGGATCCTAAAAAGTGATGGACAAGGGGTTCGCCCCTTGTTCTCAAAACAATAAAGTTGTGGTGCTCCCAGTGGGTGTGGGGGCACAATATTAACCTCATGGGTCTCTAAATGAGTTGAAGATACATGTAGATCATCTGTAAGGGCTCTGATGATGGTGTAGGTGATGCCACATCATCCTACAAGTCCTAGGTTAGCTGTCGAGTGCATGGTACATCTGTGGGGTCGGCTGGGCAAAGGAGAACCAGGTGCATCTTCCTCATCCAATAGGTGAATCTCGAGCAACATATGAACAATGTGCAACAAAAAATGCTCTACTTCATAATAGAGCAATCGATCAAGTTAAATTGCAATGGAATCACTTTGGGCCTGATGAAGCTACATGGGAGATGGATAATCAAATGTTGACTATGTATCCTTCTTTATTCGCTAGTTGAGCAGATGTATTATGATATATGTTTTGATCTTATGTTTTCCTTATGTCTGCATATGCATATGTATGTAAATACAACATCGAGCTATGTCATAAATATCTAATAAGTGGTATGGTGTTCATGTTATAATGGCTATGGTCTCGGTAATATGATATGATGTAAATGTTGCATCGAGTTGTGTTATAAATCTCCATGGGAAGCATGTGTTTTGTTGGTTTATAAGCGTCATTGAACACCAAGGACGATGTTCCCCCAAGGTGGAGGGGTTTGTAACAACCCTTGGTTGATTTTATATGTAAATAAAATAAGACCAAGGTCATGGAACACATATTCCAAGTTGAATGTTAGGAAAAACATAATGATGGAGTGTCACTGATGATTAATTAATGGCTATGGAAATTGGCAAAGGCATGGACAAAGGCAAAGTGGCACTAATTTGAATTTATTTATAAAAATAAAGGAAAAAGGAAGAAAGGAAGGTGAAGGGTCATAAATTTGCATGAGAGGGAAATTGAAGGAAAATGAAGAAAATAGAGGCATCTATGATAAAAAGGATTTTGAGGATTAGTTCACAACTTTTGTCAGTTCAGTCTTTGGCACTCTCATTCTACTCTCTCATTCTCTCATACTATTGCACACTTAGATTATCCTTGGAGCACATTATCATACATTGGATTTGGATAAATAAGGCAAGGGAAAGCAGGAAAGCGCAAGGGAACAGGTGGATCATCAACTACAATTGGATTTATTTGCAGGTAAGGTTGCATGTGTGACTTTCTTGTTGATTTATGGATGCATGGTATATGCATGTGATTTTCGAGTTATGTGATGCCACTAGCATGGAGTTCTTCCTGGATTGACAATGGTTTAGCCTTGTCTTTCCATTTCCTGGATAGCCATGGTGTTGTGTGTTTTTCCACTTGATTGTTTTTTTATTGATGCTCATAATTCCTTATGGTTGGGGGTTAGAACAAATGCTCTAGAAATCCCTGGAACATCTTGGGTTGATTTACTAGTCTTGGAGCCTAGGTTGGGATAAACGCTCTGGAGTCCTTGGTGGGTTGAGTTACTAGTCCCTGGAGTCCGGTTGGACAATTGCTTTAGAGCCCTCGAAGGATGTGAATTGAGTTACTAGTTCTTGGAGCCCTGGAAAACTTGGGTAGAGACCAATATGGTTGGTGTTAGTGATGTCCAAACGTGAGGTGGAGTCATTGCTTAAGGGTTGAGGTGGTTTGGCCTTTGGAAGCCCTGGTTTTTTTTTGTTTAGTTTATTCCATGAGATCCCACATTCATGCTTGGAATATGGCGCAGGGGTGATTGGATGAAGGAGAGATTTGGTTTTCCCCAATCTATGGATGGGTGGTACGTGGAGGTCCCTAAGTTTCTTGGTATATTCATATGTTAATAAGATCTATTCCTCTATTGTGATTCATGTATATTTGTTAGTAATATGTTGGTGATATTATGGCCGGGTTGTGATGGTTTATATGCTGGTTATTTTAAGGTATTATGTTGTTGATATGATGTGTATCTTCTATGGATCTTGTCATAAATTGTTTAGCTATTGCTGAGTTGATGAATGTATGGATTAATAAGTGTTGTTGTAGTTAAGTGGAGAGGGCATAGGGCCTTCTCAGTGATTCTCAGATGAATCTCATACCTTTATGATTAGATATGCATTCATGACTAGTAGCTTACATGTTTTCCATGTGTTTGATGAAATGTTTGTTATGTTCTAGGTAGTCTAGGTCAAGTTATGCCTTCAAGTTTGTATATTTATCCTTTTTGTCATGCCATTAATGATTCTGAGAAGTCTCAAGAAGTTTTGGGCAGTGGTCCGTGTTGAAGAATCTAGGGAAAACTAGTGTAGTGTGATTCTTCGTTACTTGATAACAATTTATGGATACCTTTTACTTTTCTTGTTAGCTTATGCTTCTTCTTATTATTATTAGTGCATATGTGTGTACTTCATCAGACTACTACCAAAACAAAATAATAAGAACACAAAGTTTGGCTCTCTTTTAGGGACAAAACCTCTCCACTCTTGAGAGGAAAACCCTTTGTAAGTTTTCTCTTATTGAAGCTTCTTATTTGAACATGTGCCAAATCCTAGACCCTTGACTAGGATATCCTCCAAGAATAAGTCAAATATTTCCTTTTTCTGCACTACAACTTCTGGCACATTGACCTCTGTTTTTCGACACTTTGCTCCTCAACACTTCGTCCTTTTTCTGCTGCTTGTCTAAGTTAGGAAACCCTAGAACATTAGGGCTTCTTTACTTCATTATAGAGAGAGTCTTCTTCACTTTCCTTTGGATACCTTGTAGACCTAGATACACATCGAATGTTGCTGCCTTCTTCTGCTATCAAATTTGCAAAGGTTTACTTGTTGCACATGTGGGCAGAAACCCTAAAATAGTCTCCTTTTTCCTCGCTGTCCTTTCCTTCTTCTTCTCTTATGAGGGATTCTCCTTTGATTGTAGAGGGAGGCCTTGTAGACCTTGTTAGCACCCAAAACGTTGAGATACGATGACCTTTAATTTTCTGATGCTATGGCTGCAGGAATACCTTCCTTAACCTCGCACGTGTGGTTGTAGTTGTTTTGGAAATGACCTCCTTAACTTTGTTGTTTTTCCTTCTATCTTGTTGCCCTTATAACCCTTTTCCTTGGATTTTCTTCATCCTTCTTTGTCCTCTTTCTTGCTTGAATATTTTAGAGTGAAGTTATCTTAAATTATGAGTGGACAACCTCTATAAATAGAGGTTTATCCCTCCTTTAGCACCCAAAACGTTGAGATATGATGAACTTAATTTTCTGCTGCTATGGATGCCAGAATACCTTCCTTAACCTCACACATGTGGTTGTAGTTGTTTTGGAAATGACCTCCTTACCTTTGTTGTTTTGCCTTCTATCTTGTTGCCCTTATAACCCTTTTCCTTGGATTTTCTTCATCCTTCTTAGTCCTCTTTCTTGCTTGAATATTTTAGAGTGAAGTTATCTTAAATTATGAGCGGAAAACCTCTATAAATAGAGGTTTATCCCTCCTTTTTAGGCCGACTAGACTGTCCATTAGGCCAACTTGACAGTTTGCACTATAATTCATCTTTTAGTCATTATTTTGCTACTTGGAGACTTCGTTGATGCTAGGAGAGGATTTGACTATGCTTGGAGGTGTTCCCATGACCTTGTACATTATGTAACATGCCATCAAAGGGTCTCATCATAATTACATTTTGACTTTGACTCTCTTGAAGTACTTCAAAATGTGTTTGACCTATTTTCAATGAGAAAGAAATGAGCAAGAAACTCATTGACAAATAATATCAAAATAATTTCTCTTTTCTTGAATAAGTACAAATATCAAAATTAAATTTATGAAGACCTAGCCTAGTTACATTTCCTTCAACACTCCCTCTTAACTAGTGATCACGTGCTGAAAGTTAGGCTCAAAACTCAAAGTGGAAGAATATCGATAAACTCATCTTCAGATCAAAGTGCTCGTGATCTTGATTCCAACGGTGTGAATGGCACTCGAATTTGAGCTCATATAAAGAAGTTAGAGCAAGTCAAAGTTCAGGTTTGACTTGGACAAATGGCGGGAGTGAATGACATGGCATGACGCTTCAGCGAATGGGGAAGCGCCAAGTGGCAGGCTTCCATTGGCTCCTTATTTGACAAATCGCATGTCGCAGGCGGTTCATCGTTAAAGAATCAACCCCAGAACAAGCCAAGGTGCATTGCGATGAATCGGCCCCCAATGTACCCAGGTTGCGATGCGATAATCACAATCACACATCATAGAAGTGAAGAGTCTCGTATATTTGTTACCCACCCCCCGACTCTACCAATTTCGAATTACGATGGATCCCAAATGTGATAATATTATGGGTTCTAGTTAATAGTTCCGTTGGATCCGTTGTATTGCAATCGCACATCACCCCGCCACGTTCTTAGACCATAAGACCACCAGTTTTCCACCGATTTCGATTTACAATGGAACAGTTGGTGTCGATAGATTATGCACCACAGTGTGGCCAAATTTTCACCCAATTAGCACAATTTTGGAGATAAATTGTAGGTTCATGCTGGAAATGGTGCAATTTGTGGAGTGAATATTGGGAGAACTAGGAGAGGTCATAACTTCTTCCATTTTCCACAAAATTGGATGCAAAAAGAGGCTAGATAACCATTTTTTAACATTATGGACTCATTGCAGCAGGTTGCAGAAGCATTTGAGCATTATAAACACATATTTTTACACTTTTGAGCATTCTAGAGGGACCCAAGCCACTGGAAGCTGGTCCAAGTAGATATAGCCCAGGAGGGGTGAAATCCTTTATCATGTTCTTGTTGTAATGTGTTTTTTTTGTTGTTCTATACATGTTTATGCTACTATTCAGTCTCTTATTTATGTTAAATTGCACATAAAATTAACATAAAAACTCATCATTTCACTTGCAAAAATTCATGAATCCTTAAGCACAATGAAATCATTTTGTTTTTAATCAAAGGAGGATCTTAGCACAATAATCTAATATTCTAAATTAGATCATTTTGGTATCAGAAATCTAGGTTTTCTTTGTGAAAGAAGGATTTAGTTGTTTGCAAGTTTATGTCATGCTTACAAGGTTAAAACTCAAAAGAGGAGAGGCGTTGGAAGCCCTGAAGTTGGGTCAAGGGGAAGGAGAAAAAGGTTGCCACAATCTCCAACACCAGTTCAGCCTCGAGTTGCAGTTGAGACTCCAGAGATCATGTCTCATGAAGGAGAACCTACGAACATGACAGAAGATCAGAAGACCTTCATAAAGGCTTTCCTTGATATGACATAAATGGTTAAGGTCCTCTATGAATAGAGGAATACCAGGTTGCAAGGGGAAAGTTCCAAACCTCCCAAAGGAGAAGGCTCTTTAGGAGGTGGTAATGGAAAATGAGGTAATGGAAATGCAGACAAACATCCAAACTCTCCACTATCTTCTTCATATTCTTCTTCACAAGCATCTTCACCCTCTTCCACTAACACAACCCTTACTCATACTCATCATCATACTTCAAAAGGAACTGGTAAATCACCTCTTTTAAAACTTGATGTTAAATTTGAGCTATCCATGTATAATGGTGAAGTGAATGTAGAGAAGCTTGATAATTGGATTCGTCAGTTGGATGTCTATTGCAAGATTCAAAGCCTTCAAGAGGATGACATAAAGATTCAGTTAGCTTCCTTGAGAATGGAGGGTGCATCACTGGTATGGTGGGAAGCAAAGACCCAAGAGGAGATTAAAAAACATGGTAAGATATCAATTTATTGGAATGATTTCATTGCTGTAATCAAAAGATGATTCTACCCTCTAGCTTATATGCAGAAATCCATCATGAATTGGCAGAAATTTAGACAACTTAAAGGTCAAAATGTGCAAGATTACAACCAAGAATTCAGAAAAAGGTATTTGATGTTAGGTGTAGATTTGTAATCACAGGACACATTGTTGAAGTACATAGGGGGTTTACACAATTACATTAGGCATACTATCGTAATGTTTAATCCCAATAATCTAGATGATGTGTGTGTGCAATCCACTCATCTTGAGGCAAGACGGAAAAACACCCATGAAGAAGGTAGTAAAGCCATTTAAGAGTAAAGAAAAGGAAAAGGCTTTCAAAGGAAAGGCAAATAAAAATGCGTCTAACAAAAAATAAGGACAAAAAACTACATGCAAACATTGTTCCAGAGAGGGTCACGATGAAGCTCATTGTTGGAAACTTCATCCTGAAATGAGATCAAAGAAAAACAACAACAAGGGAAAACAAAAAACAACTGCAACCACTCAACAAGATTTGGGAAACGATTCAGGTAATGAAACTAAATCACAACCATTGGGTTAAAAGGAAAAGAATACATTGCTAGCACTAGTTCTTCAAACTCAGAAAATGAAACTCCAAACAAAAAGAGGAGAATATAAATTTTTCACATAAGGGTGATATCAAAACACAACAAGATTGATACGCTTTTCGATAATGGCTCTCAAGCCAATCTTATCTCTGAAAACATTGTCAAAAGTTTAAACTTGGAAACCATTCCACATCATAAACCATATCCACTTGGATGGGTGTGTGACAATGCACAATTGCAGGTTACTAGAAAGTGTAAACTGAGATTCACTATTACTGCAAATTTCATAGATGAAGTGGAGCTTGACGTTGTGTTGTTAGATATCTGTGGCATAGTTTTGGGCAGCCTGTACCTTTATGAAAGAAAAGCTATCTTCCATAGACATGAAAAAAAATATCATTTATTCAAAGGTGGAGCAGAATATTTTGTGAGAGCTCATAGTAAGAAAATAAATATTTCGCTTGTTAATGCAGGGCAGATGAAAAGACTAGTGAATTCGAGCAAGAATTTTGTGCTTCTAATGATCAAACCCAAGGATGATGTTGATAATGAAGCTTATAAAGGTTGTGATTCAAATTTGAAATCTGAATTGGTTGACATAGTTAACCAAAATGACGAGGTGTTTCAGGAACCAAAGGGATTACCTCCCAAGAGAGGAATCCAACATGAGATACAGTTGCAACAAGATTTTCCTCTTCCTAACATTGGCATGTACAGGATGTCAGTGATGGAAAGCATAGAAATTAAGAAGAAAATTCAAGGGTTGTTGAATAAATGGATCATCAGACCATCTTCCTTGCCATGTGGTTCACCTATTGTCTTGGTGCCGAAGAAGGATGGAACATGGCGCATGTGTGTGGCCTTTTGTCCATTGAACAAAATTACGATAAAGAACCATTACCCATTGCCTAGAATAGAAGATTTACTTGATCAATTGAAAGATGCAAAGTATTTTACTAAGATGGACTTAAGAAGTGGCTACCATCAAATTAGAGTAGCTTAAGGAGACATTTGGAAGACATCATTCAAAACAAAACAAGGTTTGTTTAAATGGCTGGTTATGCTGTTTGGTTTATGTAATGGTCCTGGTAAATTCATGCGTGTGATGAATGATGTGTTGAGTCCATTTCTTGATGAGTTTGTCATAGTCTACTTAGATGACATCTTATGTTTCAGTAAGATGAACATGTCATGTATGTAAGAAAAGTACTTGATTTCTTGAGAAAAGAACAATTGTATCTAATCATATATTGATCCATGACCTAAATGATAGCTCAAATTTCAAAGTGTTCGAAAGAGTGTCGAACCTAAGCGACCGGATAGATCTCATCTTCCTGATTCCAATTTCGTGAATGGTTCGAAAAACTAATACCGTATGAAGGAGTTATCGCAATTTGAAAAGTCCAGTAAAGCACTAAAACCTTTCCTAAAATGTCTTTCTGTAAGCTTTGTATTGAGCACGTGGGTAGTATTCAGAAAGTAGGAAACGGTATCTCGCGCAAAAAAAAAGCTGTGAACGGTATTTATAAATTCTATACGATTAACTTTAGCGGGCGACACATAGCACGGGAAAATAACTTTTCTTGCGCACTCTCGATCTGATATCAGTCGTGTAAGAATTCACGTGATATTACGCAATAGCCGTTGGATTGAGCGGGATTGATCGATGGTGGAGATCAGTCAAGTTAGTTGGCGAGTGGGTGACGCGATATCCGTTGGATTTGAAGGAGTGAAATTGATGGCATGGATTGAAGTGCCTAACAAAAGGAAAAGTCAAAGAAGAACCGATGGTAATTGGTCAGGTTTTGTTGTGAAGTCCGTTGAGAGAAATGCTTCCAATGTATACGTGGGCCCATAACCGACAGGTCCACGCACGAATTGTGTAAAGATGCAACTTTGCATAATCGTCGGGATTATCCCTAACTGTTGGGATTATACCACCGCATATGCACGCCCAAACAGTTATTGTAACAGTAAGCTTTGATGGTTTAGCTTCGCGGAGTGGCTAAAAAGGCGGAAATGCTATATTTAACTGGAGTTAAGTGTAGTTCACAAAGGGAGTGGAGTATCCCTAGGGGATATTAACTAAATGCACTCCAAGAGCACTTTTTGACTAGAGAGAGAGAGTGAAACAAGAGGCTAGCTAGGATAATTAGAGCCTTATGAAGCCAATGGAACAATCCATAGAAGTTGAAGAAGTCATCTTCATGGAGATTTTCATCTAGGGAGATTTTGGAGCTCATGGCCACTAGGAGTTGGAGGCAGTTGTAGGAGCTATCAATACTCGTTATCAGAGAACCAATAGTCATCCCTTACTGTAATGAGTATTATGAATCCATTGCAGGGATTTGCAGAAGAATTTGAAGACTTCTAAAGGTCGAGATGCTACATGGAAGTTTAAGGCAGCCCAGTGCCAACCGTGGAGGAAGGCCTAGTTTGGGGATGCAATGCTCATTTTGAGCAAATGATCATTCTATTTTCGGTGTCTGATATGTACTGGAGACAAGAGATGAGGTTTCAGTGATAGTTGGAGAATTCTGAAGGAGTTAGTTCCATCAGGAAGCTCAGGGTAGCTCAGAGCACTGATTGAAGGAATCAAGTCTAAGGGAGCTTAGATCTATTTGCAGAGTGATGACAGCCATGACAGGGATATAGATGGTATTCTAAGACCATTGGTTCAGTTCAGTAACCTTTGGAGTTAAGTGTGGAACTTGTAAAAGAAACTTTGCCATAATCCCAAAGAGCCAAGTCAAGATGACAAAAGCTCAAGGAGATGTAGCCCACGATATTCGAGTGAACTCCTAGATTAAATTTGTTGTTATGTGTGGTTGTTTATTTGCTGCATTATATGGCTGTTATATGTGTTTAATATCAATAGAAACAAATGGAATTAAAGCACTTAAATAGTTAAAAGAAAACATACACTTGTTTCAAGTATTTAATTATGCAAATGTCATATACAAGCTAGATCATTTATTTGTTTAATTGAGTGGGAGATTATTGTAAGCATAACAAGTTATCAAACCCCCATTTCAAATAATGTGGTACCAGAGCAGGTTGTTTGATTGACAGAGCATGGTTTCTTGATTGATAGAGCAATAAGTTTCTTGTTTGACTTGAGAGGTGTTTAAACAATATAAAGAATTTGATTGTTTGACTGTTTGTAAACTGACTACTGTTTGAGTTTGCAAAGGTGAAGGGAAAGCTACTGATATCTAAGTCCAAGAAAGGACAAGGAGCAAGAAGGGTTGAATGCATTCTCCTTACCTAAAGGACCTCAAGGCAACCCTTGAAGCATAAGAGGGTTTGTTTGCAAAAGGCTGCTTGAATAAGAGTTTGACTCTACAACCATTAGTTCTTTGAAAGCTTTGTGAATTTTGTTGAAGTTCTTTTGTTCATTTCTATAATGACAAATTCTACAAGTGAGTTTTCAAAATCCTCCTCCTTCACAAGATTCTTTGATGAAGACATGAAGTAAGACTTGTTCATCATGATGGATATGGTGAAACAAATGTATGAAGATGAAAGGAAGAGAATCAAACTTCGAGAGCAGTTGAATTCCATGAAGGAAGAGAAGCAGTTGCTTTTTGACAAAATGCAAGAAATGGAGAGCCAACTTCATATTGCAAATATGAACCTAAAAAGGATGCATGAGTTGGAGACACAGCTCCTTGTTGCCAAAGAAGCCATAGTCTAGCATCACTTTTAAGAAGAGGTAAACAATCCTAGTTTGTCTTCAATTTCCTCTAAGAATGTTTATGTTGGTACCTTTGAAAAACATACAAGAGGTATAGGGTCCAAGTTGAGGTCAAAAATGGGCTATGAAGGAGGGCAAACATGCACAAGGCATAATTGAGCCAATATTGGTTGAGGAAAGGCCTAAGTATTTGGGTCTTGGTTATGGACAATCTTATGAAGAAAGTTCCAAAGCAGCCATGAAGGCAATTGAAACAGTTCCTAGAAGGAATTTCATTTTAGGTTCTCTACCTCAAGTTTGTAAAGATTGCATGGGGAATGCAATTGTTTGAAACATGCTTTGCAAGAAGAAGGTGTTCATAAGCATGCACTCGAACAAGGGAGTTGTGAAAGCTCTAAAATCATTGAAGAGATTGATGGTGCTCTGCTGAAGGGAGCCACTTCTTCATTCGATTCACCTTCTCATGTAGGCAAAAAAGGTGAAAGAGGAAGGTATAAATCTGATTTCAATCAAATTTCTTTTGACTATGTGAAGCATGGTAAATTTCCACATAAGCATTGGAAAAAAATTGCATGTTCCTTTTGTGGTTTGGTTAAACATAGTGTTTCTATATTTTGGAAGAAAATGGCCACATACAGGAAACTTTTGAAGAAAAGGAGGCAAGAAGCCAAAGGTCCATTGGACAAGGAAAATTATGCCATAAAGAGGATGAACATGTGTTGCAATTATTGCCATAAGCAAGGACACATTGCAGAAAAGTGTTGGATTTTGAATCCTACAACGCTTCCTCGAAATTTGAAGAAGGTGGAAAAAGAGAATGGCAAGAATGGAAAGGAATTTTCCATAGTTAATGTGTTTCAGGATGATTCACATGTTGATGTTGATGTGCAGTTAAAGGAAGTGCCTTTGATGTGGATTGGTAGGAAATGGTTAGAGTTCTTATCCAATTAAAGGTTGCATGTCTTTTGATTTGAAACATTTCTTTGCTAGTGGAATGCAAGTTGCAGGGTTTTACCAAAAAGGTGAATGAAAAAGTTGAGTATGAGACTCGCTTTATTGCAGAAAAATTATGTTCATTTCAGCTTTGTAAGTACAGTTACATATGATTGAGGATCTTGCACTTCTGATTGTGCTTGAGAGAAAGTTGAAGAATGGAATACCTACATGAGAATGGTATGTATGAACAAAGGAATGTTCATGAACTCATTGTATTTGAACATGTATGTGTAATTGACTTGATGGTCGATTGATTTGTTTAAACATGCATGCAATGTCATATCGATTTGGAAAAGTTGATTTTGTCTCGAAGATTGAAAAAGGGAGATAATGATGAAGTGTTTCACAAGAGGTGGAATTCTTTCTACTTTGAAAAAAAATTGTCAAGTTCTTTTTGTACATGCTTGACTTGGAGAGTTAGTTGTTTGAAAAGGTATGTTTTTGTTGGCTTGTGATTTAGTCGATCATTTGTACACCCAGATGTAAGAGACATGATGATGATTCACATGATGTGAATTTATGTCGTCAAGTTGTTTTTTTTTTGCATTATGTTGTTTTTGACAAGATGTCAAAAGAAGATTTGCAGCAGCAAAAGTCGCCATAGAAGTGGCTTGGTAAGAAGTGGTTTGACTTCTTGACACAGTAAAACATACTTTCATTGGTACATATACAAATTTCAGTTAAGTATGCATGTATTTATGATGTAATATCACGTTTATTTGAGCCACGTTGGGTCGATGATCAAGGAAGCAATGTTCAACTACCTTCTGTAAACTTCTCAATAGAAATTATGAATGAGTTCAAGGAAGACAATTCTTAACAGGAGGTCAAGTGCATCTAGGAAGGGAAGTGTCGACTACCTTTGACTTTTGGTTCAGAGGCACTAGCCATGCAAGGAAAGTGTATGGAGGTTGAAAGAAGAGGGTGTTGTACTCTCATCTACTGTACAGATCATTATATCAGTCTTTCGAGGTCCAAAAGATTCCTAATGGGGAGGAGTGATCAGATTTTGATCCATGACCTAAATGATAGCTCAAATTTTAAAGTGTTAAAAAAGAGTGTCCAACCTGAGTGACCGGATAGATCTCGTCTTCATGATTCCGACGCCGCAAATGGTTCGAAAAACCGATACCATATGAAGGAGTTATCACAATTTGAAAAGTCCAGTAAAGCGCTAAAACCTTTCCTAAAACGTCTTTCTTTAAGTTTCATATTGAGCACGTGGGTAGTATTCGGAAGGTGGGAAACGATATCTTGTGCAGACAAAAAACTGTAAACGGTATTTCTAAATTCTATGAGATTAACCTTAGCGGGCGACACGTAGCGCGAGAAAACCACTTTTCTCGCGTGCTCTTTATCTGATATCGGTCGTGCAATATTTCACGCAAGATTGCATGATAGCCATTGGATCGATCGGGATTGATCGACAGTGGAGATTGTCCAAGTTAGTTGGTAAGTGGATGGCACAATATCCGTTGGATCTGAAGGAGTGAAATCGATGTCGTGGATTGAAGCGCCTGACAAAAGGAATATTCAAAGAAGGACCGATGGTGATTGGTCAGGTTTTTTTGTGAAGTCCACTGAGAGAAATGCTTCTGATGTATACGTGGGCCCATAACCCACAAGTCCACGTGCGAATTGTGTAAAGGTGTAGCTTTGCAGAATAGTCGGGATTATCCCTAACTGTCGGGATTATACCGCCGCATATGCACGCCCAAATAGTTATTATAATAGTCATCTCCGATGGTTTAGCTTGGCAGAGTGGATAAAAAGGAGAAAATGCTATATTTACTAGAGTTAAGTGTAGTTCACAAAAGGAGTGGAGTATCCCTAGGGGATATTGACTAAATGCACTCCAGGAGCACTTTTCGGCCAGAGAGAGAGAGAGTGAAACAAGAGGCTAGCTAGGCTAATTGGAGCCTTCTGAAGCCAATGGAACAGTCTAGAGAAGTTGAAGAAGTCATCTTCATGGAGATTTTCATCCAGGGAGATTTTGGAGCTCAGGGCCACCAGGAGTTGAAGGCAGTTGTAGGAGCTACCAATTCTCGTTCTCAGCGAACCAACAGTCATTCCTAATTGTAATGAGCATTCTGAATCCATTGCAGGGGTTTGCAGAAAAATCTAAAGACTTCTAAAGGCTGAGATGCTATAGGGAAGTTTAAGGCAACCTAGTGCCAACCATGGAGGAAGGCCTAGTTTGGGGATGCAGTGCTCATTTTGAGCAAATGATCAGTGTATTTTCAGTGTCTGATATGTGCTAGAGATAGGAGATGAGGTTTCAGTGACAGTTGGAGAATTATGAAGGATTTAGTGCCATCAAGAAGCTCAAGGTATCTCAGAGCACTGATTGAAGGAATAAAGTCTAAGGGAGCTTAGATCTGTTTGTAGAGTGATGACAGCCATGACAGGGACATATGGTATTCTAAGCCCATTGGATTAGTTCAATAACCTTTGGAGTTAAGTGTGGAACTTGTAAAATAAACTTTTCCATAATCCCAAAGAGCCAAGTCAAGATGACAAAATCTCAAGGAGACGTAGCCCATGATATTCGGGTGAACTCCTAGATTAAATTTGTTGTTATGTGTGGTTGTTTATTTACTGCATTATATGGCTATTATATGTGTTTAATATCAACAAAAACAAATGGACTTAAAGCACTTAAACAGTTAAAAGAAAACATACACTTGTTTCAAGTATTTAATTCCACAAATGTCATATATAAGCTAGATCATTTATTTGTTTAATTGAGTGGGAGGTTCTTGTAAGCATAACAAGTTATCAAACCCCCATTTTAGATCAATATCTTAAGATGTCAAAGTGTGACTTTGGAAAAAATTCTTTAGTTTACTTGGGTCATATTGTTGGAGGAGGTGAGTGGAAAATAGATCCCTCCAAGTTTGATGTCATTGTGAATTGGCCAAGGCCCAAGACAGCCACTGAGGTAAGAAGTTTTTTGGGAGCAACCCAATATTGGAGGAAATTCATTGCTAATTTTTCTCTTATAGTCACTCCTTTGCATGCATTGACAAGTGTGAAAAAGGTTTTTCAGTGGGGAGGCAAACAACAAAATACCTTTGATGCATTGAAGGAAAAGATTAGTACAACTCCAGTACTTGCACTTCCAGACTTGAGACAATCATTTAAGATTCAGACTGATACTAGTGACTACGCTATGGGTGTAGTCCTCATGCAACATGGTAAGCCTATATATTTTCATTTGAAAACTTTTAATGGTGCAATGATTAACTATCCTACGGATGACAAGGAATTGTATGCATTGGTGCAAAGTGTGAAAAAATGGAAACACTACTTAATGGGTAAAGAAACACTCATTCACACCGATCATCAACCATTGCAATACTTGCAATCACAATCAAAGTTGCATCAATCAAGGCACTTCCAATGGATGGGTTTTCTTCAACAATTCCACTTGGTAATCAGGTATAAGAAAGGAATCTACAATAAAGTTGTTGATATTCTTTCTAGGCCTATTTTTAGTGCAGCTACTTTAGTCATGCATAATTCTATTTTACGTGAAAGTTATATTGAGCAATATGCATTAGATAATGACTTTCAAAATGTTTATGCAAGCTTGAGTCAAGGTAACCAAGTAGAGGAAATGGATTATCATTTGCATGATAAATTGTTATACCATCTTGGCAATCTTTGTATTCCACAAGGAGAAAGAGTTAACATCATAAGAGAGGCACATACTTCTCTTATTGATGATCATTTCGGTGTAAGTAAGACGATGGCACATCTACAAAGGTATTGTTATTGGCCTTGTATGCTTGAAAGTGTGTCTCGTTTTATTAAATGATGTTCATATGTGCAATTAATAAGCCTATAATAGGAAGTTAGGATTGTACATACCACTTCCGGTTCCTTCACGACAGTGGGAGAGTGTTTCTGTGGATTTTGTACAAGGTCTTCCATTGTCAAAAAGAGGTCATGATTATTTGTATGTAGTTGTGGATAGGTTTAGCAATATGTGTATTTGATGCCATGTAAAAAGCAAGTTACAGCTAAACAAACTGCTCAGTTAATCTTTTAGAATGTTTGGGTGCATTTTGGATTGCCCACATCCATTGTTAGTGATCGAGATTCTCGCTTTGTTGGTAATTTTTGGTCAAGCTTGTGGGGATTCATGGACACCAAATTGAAAAAGAGTACAAATTTTCATCCATAAACAGATGGTCAAACATAAGTGGTGAACATAACAGTGATACATCTTCTTCATGGATATTGCAGCAAGCATCCTAAGTCATGGGATGAACATTTTCACTATATTTAGCATGCTTACAACTGAGCCAAGCACTCTTTAACTCAAAATTCACCATTTGAGGCATGCTTGGGATACTTGCCTAAATCTCCTTTGGATTTTATTTTTGGAAAATATGTTGAAGAACAGCTTGAGATTAGCCAAGACAAGTACAAAGCAAGGCACGACAAGCATCGTTAAGATCACAATTTCCGAGTTGGTGATGAAGTTTGGCTTCACATTAACAAAGAAAGGCTCCAAGAAGAAGGTAAAAAGATAAAACCAATTAGATATGGTCCATTCAATTTTTTGGAAAATATTGGTAACAATACCTTCAGGTTGGATTTGCCTTCATATATGCAAATTTATGTTGTTGTTAATGTTGAGAATTTAAGGTTGTATGAGCCTCCTTTGATTGACGATCAATGAGAGAATATTCAAATTCCATATATTGAAGAATTTTCTGCAGAATTCCTTGATGAGCTTCAACAAGACACTATACTTGACAGAAGAACAAGGACATCAAAAAGGGGAAGTGTTGATTATCTTCGAGTGGGGATCAAGGGTACAAATGAGCTTGGAAAGGTGAGGGAACTGTACCCTCACCCGCTAGACAATTGAAAGTGATCCTTTGGAGTCCAAAAGGTTTCCAATGGGGAGGAGTGATCAGGCACTCAAAATTAGGCTCACAAATCAAAGTGGAAAAATCTCAATAAAAACAACTTCATAACGAAGTGCTTGTCATCATGATTCCAACAGTGCAAATGACACTTGAATCCGAGCTCACATGAAGAAGTTAGAGCAAGTCAAAGTTTAGGTTTGACTTGGACACATGGCAAGAGTGGATGATGTGGCAGGACCCTTTAGCGAATGGGGAAGTGCCAAGTGGCAGGCCACCATTGGCCCCACATTTCACAAATCACATGTTGCAGGTGGGTCAACGTTAAAGAATCGGCCCCAGAACAAGCTAGGGTGTGATGCAATGAATCAGTCCCCAATGTATCTGGGTTGCGATGTGATAATCACAATTGCACGTCGCAGAAGTGCAGAGTCTTGTACCCCCCGTGACTTCGCTGATTGCGAATTGCGATGGATCCTGGATGCGATAAGATTATGGGTTCCAATTTATAATTCCATCGGGTCAGTTGTATTGTAATTGCACATCACCCCGCCGCATTCATAGACCATAAGACTGTCCGTTATTCACTAATTATGATTTGTGATGGAATAATCGGTGCTGATAATTATGGACCATCACATGGCAAAATTTTCGCCCAATTAGCGCAATTTAGGAGTGAAATCGTAGGTTCATGCTGGAAATGCTGCAATTTGTGGAGCGAATATTGGGGGAACTAGGGGAGCGAATATTGGGACCCCTTATATTGGTGAGACTGGTCGTTCTATCAATCAGCGGATCAGTGAGCATTCGGCTGACTTAAGACATGGTAGGACCAAGTCCTCGGCCCTGGCTGAGCATGCAGGGAAGACTATGCATCATATATGTATAGAAGAGGCTCAAGTCATTGCCAAAATTGCGCAGTTTCACCATCGCAAATTTAGAGAGGCCCTGGAGATTGAAAAAAGGCCGAACAATCTTAATAGGGATGATGGCTGGAAGATTAGTCGTTGCTGGGTCCCAGCCTTGTCTTCCTAGCCTCCTCATTCCCCTATGGGTTAGGTCTTAGGGTTTCTGTCTTCCCCCTCCTTGTATTTTTCTTTTGGCAGATTTGTCCTAGTATTATGGAGTGTTTTATGTATGATTCTATTGGGCTCGTTATTAGATTTGTTTTTTCCATAAGTTCATCCTTAGAATTGGGTTTCCCTTTAACTAATAAAACCTTTTCAAACCTTATGGTTAATTATTTATTTACCTATTGACATAGGTAACCTTAATGATTTTATTGGAATAAATAGATTTTGAATAAATATGGATTACTATTAAATATAAAATATTTGACCATTATGGATAAAGTTTGATATACCTTATAAGTAAATATTTACCTATTGACTTAGTTAAACCTTAAAAAATCTTGAATTAATACTGATTATTTGACCATTGGGTTTAAAGGATTTTTTATGATGTTGGACTTTAACAACCCTAAATTTACCTAATGTAATTAGATTCTAGGGGTTATTACGTCTGTTTATTTATTTATTTAATTGATTTTATTAGTATTATGAGTACGATTATTTTTATTTGTTTATAAACTATTACTAAATACTACTGTTTAGTAATTTAATAAACAATTTCGAAAAAATTTATTATTTGGTAATCGTTTTTTACTTTATTATTTTATTTCTATAACTTGATTCTATTATTATTACTATTATTATGATTATTATTAACAAAATTCTATTATTATTTTTATTACTCTTATTCTTTTCCTTCTTATTTGTTTATTATAAGGAATGGTCCCTTATTTCCTTTAAAAATATTCTTTAATTCTTCATTTATATAAATAATTTATTCTTCTTTATTTAGATATCTATATATTTATTACCTACTAATGACACCATTTATTTTTATTTTTCATTAAATAAATAATTTATACTATTATTAGTTTATATTTTTTCATTTAATCATTTATTTATTTATTTATTATTATTTTTCTTCATTTATATATTTATATATTTAGTTAATAAATAAATAATTTGTTTATTTTATCTTACACCTAATATAACTAATTTTATATATCTATATGTAAAATTTATTTATTTATTATTATATTATAATTTATTTATTATTTATAATTTTATAATTAAATAATTTATTATTATTCTATAATTCTTTATCTATCTTACACCTAATATAACTAAAAATGATACCATTTAATTTTATTTTTTCATTAAATAAAATATTTTATACTTTTATATTCATTAATATATAATTTATTATTAATTTATATTTCTTCATTGATTTATTTATAAATAATTTATTATTATTTTATAATTCTTCATATGTTTATAGTTTTATCTCACACCGAATATAACTAATTTTATACATTTATATATAAATATATATATATTGATTTATTTATTATTATATTTAATTTAATTGTTATCTATTTTTTACCTAATATAACTGAATTGGACCTTGCTCCCTTAGTTAGGTAACCGTTGGTGTCTCTGCTCTAGCTATTTAAACAGGCGAAGCTGGATCTGTTTTTCAACTTGTCCTGACGATGAACCACACTAGTTGGTTCGAAACGCGTCGACAAAAGATTGATTATGTGATTTTGCCGAAGATTTTCTAAACTAGGGGAGGTCCTAACTTATTCTGTTTTCCACCAAATTGGATACAAAAAGAGGCTATATAACCATTTTTTAACATTCTAGACTCATTGGAGCAGGTTGCAGAAGCATTTGAGCATTGTAAGCACATTGTTTTACACTTTTGAGCATAATAGAGAGGCCTAAGCCATTGGAAGCTGGACCAAGGAGATGTAGCCCAGGAGGGGTGAACTCCTTTATCATGTTCATGTTGTAATGTGTTTTTGATGTTGTTCTGTACATATTTATGCTATTGTTCAGTCTCTTAATTATGTTAAAATTCTCATAAAATTAACATAAAAACTCATCATTTCACTTGCAAAAATTCATGAATCCTTAAGCATAATGAAAGCATTATTTTTATAATTTGAGAAGGATCTTAGCACAACAATCTAATATTCTAAATTAGATCAACTAGGGAGGTATTCATACAACATTACAAGGTTTTTGGCAATTTTAAATCTTGGAGAATTCACATAAGAGAAACTAGATTAGCAATACATCTATTATAGCATCATATTCGTCAACATTGTCATAGTGCAAGGGCTTTACTAACAACTCCATCTTTTTACAAGACCATGAGCTACAATGTTTGCAAGACCAATGATTTATAGACACCTTCATCATTGTCTCTCAGGGTATATACCCACCCAGGTGTTCTCCAAGTATGACCTTCTATCACTATTCTTATCTTGGGTTCCCATCCCTCAAAGAATATCAATACTCTTGGCTACTCTTGTCTTAGATGCCCTACACATCCTCAAAGAGTATCAGATGCTAGATGATTACCTAATCCTGCCATTCTTTCTTCCCAAGTGAAGACAAGAATGTTGTGTCTATCTTGTTTCTACATTTCCATTCATGGCCTTCATCTAGACTTACGGCTCTTAGTCATGGTCTAGCGCATGACACATGAAATGGAAAACACAATTGTCACTCCTTTGAAATCAGGGGTGATCCAAAAACTCCCTCTTGATTAGGGGCCTGTCAGAGCTCCCTATTAACTGGAGACTCTTTCCTTCATCAACAACTTCTTCTTTGTGGGTCCTTCAGCTACTTGATATCCTTCCTTTCTTGATGCCATGAAGTCTTTGTTCAAACTTCTTCTAGGTAGGGCACCATCCATCGATCACTTTCCTTCTTGGTTTGTCATGTCATTGCTTTGTGGAAAGTGATTATCAGGTTTTTCTTGTCATCTTGGCTACTCCTTTGTCATCTTTTCCATGCTTCAGAATACTCTCCTCATGGATGCTTCATAGTACTTACTAGGTTACATGCTTTGATCTAGTAGCTTATCATGATTTCATCTTGATATTGCTTCAACATTGATTTTTCTTTTGTTGGATGGCTTCTTCATCACGACATCTCTATAGAGTAGATTCTACACCTTTATATCTCCAAGGCCTTCATAAGTATCAAGGGTCCTTTATTTCTTTATCAGAGTTGTCGTACCTTCTTTTGGGAGATATCTTCAAGGCATTTTGTTAGATAGTGATTCTCAGTGATCATGGTGTTCTTCACATGCTTGATCTCTTTCTTCATTTTCTTCTTCTCATATAGATAGGTTAACCATCTAATGCTTCTTATGAGAGCATTCCTTCATTGTTTTCTTTCTGGACTTGTAAGCATTTCTTCTTGCTTCTTAGTCAACAATCTTATGCTCTTTATTTGAGCATATTCTTTTGTTGACCTTCATTGCATTGTGGTACATGCCTTCAAGCATGTTCTTGGTGAAAGAGATTCTTTCATGCTTGATCATGTTATAGAACTATACCCATGACTCAATAATATAAAAATAATACATACCTCATCTTGATTCTCCTTTGATCATCCTTTGGTGTGGCCCTTCTTAATTCATCTTAGCTTGTCTGCATATCATCCTTTTCTTGAATCCCATGAATGAGACATATGGCTTGGTTCATGAACCTTCTTTTGAATATTCCATCATAGGATCTTAGAGATCCTATCCTTGCAAATGTCTCCTTTCTTTTGATGACATAGGTCTTGTAAGATTCTTATCACGACCAATTTTCTTTCATCATGTATGAGGTCTATACTAGGTATGCTTCTTCTACATGAATATCTTGAGCTATATCTGCCATGCTCCTATATTCTAGAATATATTTCTACTTATGCATTTTTGTTCTCATCATAAATGCTACATCTAAATGAGTATCTAGAACTCTATGTATATCATGTTGCTAGATTCTATAGGATGTTTCTAGCCATGCAATTTTAATTTATTCCTACATGCTCCTATCCTACTCAAAACTTTGAAAGAAGTCTAGAAGTAAAGAGTTTGACCTGGTCATAGTAGAGATCCAGAGGATCTTCCTTATTTTTCTTCTTTCCTTCTTCTTTCATCTCTTCAGTTATGTGAGCTTCTTCCCTCTTCCTTTTGTTGTTGTCCTTTTTAAGCTTAGGACAATTCCTTTTGTAGTATCCATATTCTCGGCATCCAAAACATTGGATTTTGAACATGTCTTTGTTGTTTGTTCTTCCTGGACCAAACTTGCCAAATTTACCCTTTATTTTGGCCATGGTAGAAAATGCTTGCTCCTTTGATCCCACATCTTCTTTTTCCTTTAGTCTGGTTTCCTCTATCCTGCATAGAGACCACATTTCACTAAGAGTGTTTGCTTCCTTCATGGCATATATGCTTGATGTGAAGTTTCCCCACTCCTCAAGTAGAGAATTGGGTACTACAGTTGTAATCTCTCTGTCACACATGACTTCCCCAAGCTCTTGAAGTTGATCTCTCATTTAAGAGATTTTCATGAAGTAGGGAGCTATTCCTTCCTTTGTTATCTTCATTTTGTATAATTCATTTCTCATATATATTACTTCTCCAGATGTGGATACCGAGAATATCTCTAGTAGCTTATCGTAAATTTATTTTGATGTATAAAACTTGGATACATAAGGAATGATAAAGTCTTTGATTGATTCTATCAGAATCCTTTGAGCTCTTGTCTCATCCTTATTGTACTTAGCTAAGGCTTGAGTCTATTCCTTAGCATGGATAGTGATATTCCCTTTGACATGCTCTAGGAGTTCATTCTCCTTGAGTAGTAGATTAATCCTCTTCTTCCATGCAAGAAAGTTATTGGTACCTACCAATTTATTGCTTTCCTTGCAAAAAGACATTGATGTATATTCAAAAGGGGACATGTACTTACTTGATAGATTTTGAGATGTAATGGATTTCCTTCCTTCTTGAATACTTGATGGCTTGTATTCCCTAGATCTTGATGTTATTCAAGTTTCCTTCTCCAAGTTGACCAACCTAATGAAGAGATTTGCTTAAAGATTTGTAGTTTGATGTAGGTCCTGCTTCAATATGCTCTACTTTGTAGGTGCCTTTATAGAAGGCTCTTCTTCTAGTTTTGTAGACCTTCTTGATGAATGATGGATTGTATACCATTTTTGTCCTTGAATTGATTGAGACTTTTAGGCCTGATGCTTCAACTTTGTAGATTCTTATGCTTGAGGAGTGTTCTTGAGTTGCCCTATCCTTGATGTGTCACCTTATATCTGATACCATGTTGAAGAATCTAGGGAAAACTAATGTAGTGTGATTCCTCGTTAATTGATAACAATTTGTGGAGTCTTTTTACTTTTCTTGTTAGCTTATGCTTCTTCTTCTTCTTATTAGTGCATATGTGTGTACTTCATCAAACTACTTCCAAAACAAAATAACAAGAAAAAAAAATTTGGCTCTTTGTTAGGGAAAAACCCTATCCACTCTTGAAAGGAAAACCCTTTGTAAGTTTTCTCTTATTGAAGCTTCTTATTTGAACAACTGCCAAACCCTAGACCCTTGACTAGGATATCCTCCAAGCATAAGTCAAATCCTTCCTTTTTCTATACTACAACTTCCGACACATGGACCTCTATTTTCCAACACTTTACTCCTCAACACTTCGTCCTTTTTCTACTGCTTGTCTAAGTTAGGAAACCCTAGAACATTAGGGTTTCTTTACTTCGTTAGAGAGAGAGTCTTCTTCTCGTTCCTTTGGATACCTTATAGACCTAGATACACATCAAATGTTGCTTCCTTCTTCTGTTGTCAAATCTACAAAGGTTAACTTTTTGCACGTGTGTAAAAAAACCATAAAATAGTCTCATTTTTCCTCATTTTCCTTTCCTTCTTCTTCGCTTGTGAGGGCTTCTCCTTTGCTTGTAGAGGGAGGCCTTGAAGACCTTGTTAGAACCCGCAATGTTTAGATGTGATGACCTTTACTTTTTTTTTTTTTTATGGCCGCAGGAAGGCCTTTCGTAACCTCACATGTGTGGTTGTAGCTATTCTGGAAATGACCTCCTTACCTTCGTTGTTCTGCCTTCTTATCTCGCTCCCCTTGTAACCCTTTTCCTTGGATTTTCTTCATCCTTCTTAGTCCTATTTCTTGCTTGCAGATTTCAGAGTGAAGTTATCTTAAATGAGGAGTTGAAAACCTCTATAAATGAGGTATGTCGCTCCTCTTTAGGCCGACTAGACTATCCATTAGGCCGACTTGACAGTTTGCACTATAATTCATCTTTTATTCATTGTTTTGCTGCTTGGAGACTTCATTGATGCTAGGAGAGGATTTGACTATGCTTGGAGGTGTTCCCATGACCTTGTACATGATGTAACATGCCCTCAAAGGGTCTCATCATAATTACATTTTGACTTTGACTCTCTAGAAGCACTTCAAAATGTGCTTGACTTATTTTCAATGAGCAAGAAACTCATTGACAAATAATATCAAAATAATTTCTATTTTCTTGAATAAGTACAAATATCAAAATTACATTTATGAAGATCTAGCCTAGTTACATTTCCTTCAACAGTCTGGAGGTTGACCTAGAATTATGGATCAGATCTCGGGACCACACCTTCTAAACTGGACAATTTGGGTCACAACCACACTCAAGCTTGTGAGTGCGGTTGGAGGCCTTCAAATGCATGGATGCCTTGTCATGCATGCGGTTGGGGGTTAAGTCGTGTGAAAAGGTGCCCCATCTTAGGGTTTGGTCACCTGGGCTGGTTCTCTGGCCCCTAGCTGTCCTTGTAGCCTTGATGAATGTTTTGATTTGTCAGTCGGTGGTCAGTTGTAGGCCCCACTTCCTTAAATGAAGCTAGGAGGTTGGGTCATGTCATAGTAACTCTTCGTCTCATGTTTACCCTAGTGGGCCGATAAAAATGGGTAAATGTGGAGGGGTGGTTACAAAATATTTGTATATACAACGATGCAAAGTTTATATATACTATAAATATTATTATGAAGAACCGTCATATATCCTTCTTAACTCCAAATTTATGAAGCACCGAGAGGAATCAAATATCTTGAGTTGCAAACCTTTTCTTAAGTTTTGCACTCAAAGAAAAGTTTGCAGTTTGAGAGATTTGATCCCTCTTGGAGCTTGGTAGATCCATGGTTAAGATGGATCTATGTTGGTTCTAATATAACCATGATATTATAATATTTCATAACTTATATTTTAATAACTATAAATAAATACAAACATGAAACTTTATTTTTAACCAGAATGAGAATTTCTAGAGAATCGATAACTTTTATTAGATCGGCTACCACTATTACACCAAATACAACTATTTCATAAATGCCACTAACAGAAAAGTTACAACATGTCACCAGATATTTGAACCCACACAGTCGAGGAAAAAAATTGTTCACCAAACAACTTAAGCTAAGATTCTTTGACAAATATGAACATGAAACTATCTAGACCAAATGCCAGCAATACATGATTCACATCGTTGATTAAATTTTGAGCAACAAATTATAAATAAATGTTACCTTTCTCTAAAATATAAAGAATCAACCCCCACCCCCCACCCCAACCTCACCCCCGCCGAGCGCGCCCCCACCCCCCCCCCCCCCCCCCCCCCCCCACCCCCCATCTCTTAACATCATTTATAAAAATGAAAATACATCTTGAGTGGGCCTAATGGTTAATCATATGTGCTTCTTCCTAAGATGTCATAGCTTCAAATCCAAAGGGGGTAGAGTATGTACACCTCCATAGACTTTAGCATTCAAATGGTCCATTTTACCACAAACCCTCTCTGTGCTAAACCATATATATGAAGAAGAAACTATATTTGTCAAACTTCAAAAGAAACTTTCTTATGGAACTGAATCTTAATCTATTGTAGAGAAGCTGAAAATTTCTTGAGATGAAAGTTATTTTAACTACCAAATGGGAGGAGGAAACCCATTTCTAAACGTGTGTAACAAATTATTTTTTAGTATGAACAAATTTTGGGGGTCTACATGATTTATTGTCACCTTCCTTATCTAATAAATTAGTATACAACATTATTTTCGCAATAGATACTAATGAAACACCACAATTGTAAACTTGTACTTCTTTCACCATCCAGACCACTCCTTTCATCTATAATTGGTGATTGTGAGCCTATGTTATAATTCTACCAGAAGCACCATACCGACACTCTTTGCACCAAAAGAAAATAGGACCCTAGTTACTTTTTGATAAGGATTGCATTACAAACATGCTTGCAAACCCTGAAACTCCACATGCAATGCAAGGCAATGGGATTGGACTTGGGTCCACATTAGTGGAAGATATTCTTTTATCAAATGCTTAGATCCATGTATCATTATTGTTAGTACACGAGCCTACAAACTAGACATTATTATGAGATGCCAGATTTTTATCTTGTTATTTTTGGGAAAAGAACACTAATTCTTGTTGTGCTCAATACATTTTTTGGAATCTCTGAGGCTCTTTTCATAAACATGTCTTTGTTCCTACTTGTTGATGTGTTCGTATTGACCATAGTATTTGATTTCAATGTCGATACCTTCAATTTGTTTACACTAGATAATGATGCTCTATATTTTTATTCAGATGTAAACAAACACAAAAGCTAAGATGGAATGTCACATGAGACATTTGCAGAATTCCAAAGTATAGCATGGCAAGTGGGTGCCTCTTGGAAGAAGATGCAAAGTAGTTGGTTGTTTGGGATCATAAGCATTCTTATGCAGTTTGTAGATTTCGTGCATCCAATCAACATGGAGCAAAGTCTACTATTCTTTAATATTCACTAAACTTTTCTTCATGCTTTTTTCCCTTCACCTTCCTCCTAGTGATTTAATTAGTGACTGTGGGGTTGAGATGGTGCATCCTCATGTATACATGAATTGAAAGTTAACTCAACTAAATAAAATAGTTGTTGATTTGAAATCACATGAGCATTTTCCATAGTTGCTTGAAAAAGTGTAACTTATTAAGCTACTCAAGGAGTTTGCTAGATTAGTTGCTTCTTGAAATTGTCATTGAAACCTAAATAAAATGCCATTTTGTTATTATATTTATATACAATGATTTGGGTCTACTTACCTCGTATTCCTTTGTGTGGATGCAAAGAAAGGCCACGCATTCAATAGATAACTTAAATTGATGCACTAAACAATAACCAATAACGCATTCTTGTCTTTTGAATGTTTGATATGTGTTATATTTATTGCACAACTATATCGAGGGAAGTGGCTCAAATTTTTTCTTGGGGTAGTTTTTGTTTCAATTTCTAGTAGTTTTCGGCACATGGTTTTCACCTTTAGAGGTTTTATGGTGCATGGTGGTTTTTCCTATGGTTTTGTAGTTTTAGTTAAGGAACTATGATTGTATTCTAACCCATGATAAATGATTAGGCGATTTATGGATGCCAATATATATATATATATATATATATATATATATATATATATATATATATATATATATATATATATATATATATATATATATATATATATATATGTATGTATATATATATGTATGTATGTATGTATGTATATATGTATATATATATAGAGAGAGAGAGAGAGAGAGAGAGAGAGAGAGAGTACAAAAGAATATGTTGAAAAATGTTTCGAATTTTCCCCATTTTTAGTTTCCAAGATAAAATTGTTGTGTTAAGGTGTGTGTTTGTCATTGCATCTTTTTTGTATTATTAATAATATAATTGCAACAATTTATGATATAGGGTTAAAACGTACATTTCATATTAGAGTAATTCTTGACTAAGGGGTTATGCTTGAACTTGTGGTAAACCCCATTACAATGGGATATCTGTGGAATCATTTCTTGTGGTGAAAGGAAATGAGAATTAGCTCAAAGATAGAGATCAAGAAATTCAATGAGGAGAATTTTGATCCATGGAAACTCAAAATGGAAGATTTGTTGGTGTACAAAGATCAACGGATTTCTACAGTTCCAAGTATTGTAACAATATGAATATCGATAAATGAATGGACCAAGTTAGATCGAAAGGTGAAGAGAACAACATGGTTCTATATCTAAGATTTAGTGTTACTATATGCTTCAGGAGAAGTTATAGCAAGTCATTGTAGAGAAAGTTAAGGACTTTGCATCAATCTAAGTCCCTGATGAGCAAATTGTTCCTACAAAAAACATTATATAACCTAACGATGGAAGATGGAGACTCGGTGACAGAGCATTTGAATGCTTCTATACTATGGTAAGTCAACTACTATCTCTTGATATTAAATTTCAAAAAAATATAAGTGCATCAATTTGTCGTGTTCTTTACTCGACTTGTGGAATAGTTCGGTTGTTTCCATAGGTAGTAATTCAACTAATTTAAGTTTTGATAGCATATTCTCATCCTTGTTATTGGAGGAGATGAGATGAAAAAGCATGGAAAGTCGAAACATAGATGCCCCGTTTGTAAGATGATGCTCCCAAAATAAAAATAAAAAAATAAGTAATCAAGTGGGGGATCTAAATATAAAGGAATATCTCATAAGGATGTATAAAATAAGGGCTTTACGAGAAAGATTGTAAATCCAAAATTTCTAAGAAAGGGAATAAATTTGATGATTGTCCTTATATAGAAGCAAAAAACTCCTCAAATGAAGGAGGGGATGTGTATTTGACTTCTTCAAGTACACATGTAGAACATGAAGCATGGTTGATTGACTAAGGTGCATCCTTTCATATGACTCCTCACATGGAGTGGTTCTATTATTATGAAAGTTATGATGGTGGTGATGTTTTCATAGGGGATGACCCGATAACCAGAATAATAGGACAAGGAAAATTCAAGTTGAAGCTCATGGGTGGAAGGATTAGAACACTCCCTGGTGTTCTGCACATTTTAGGATTAGATAGAAATTTGATTTATGTAAGAAAGATGGTGGTGTTGGTGTAAAAACAATGTTTGGAAAGGATAGTTGCACGAAAGTTCAAGGAGTAATGATATAATAGATGAGGGGAGTTTAGATTGGAACTCTATATAAGCTATTAGGAAGCACTGTTAGTGATGGGTGCAACAATTCCATTGTTCCTAGGAGTGGATCAGAGGAAGGAAAAACCCATTTAGCCTTTGGAGAAAAGACTATGTTGTGGCATAAAAGACTAGGACAGATTAAAGAGAAGGGCCTTCGAGTACCATATGGTAATGGTATTGTATAAGTTATGTATAGTTTCTCTGGATTTTGATTTCTGTGAATATGGTTTATATGAGAAATAAATTTGGGTAAGATTCTCTTATGGTTCTACGACCTCAGAGGGAATATTACAATCAGTGGGGCATAATGATGTGTTTGGACCTATGTCAGTTTCATCACTGGATAAATCTGTGTACTATGTCTCATTTATAGATGAATTCTCGATGAATACATGGATTTATTTCCCTCAGAAGAATTTTGAAGTCTTTTACAAATTCAAAGATTTTATGGAAAATTAGATAGAGAAGAAAAATGAGGTCTAGATGATTGGTAGTGGTGGAGAATTATGCGGGAATGAATTCAAAGAATTCTATAAAAGTGTGGTATAAAAAGACAAAAGACTACTCCATACACATCTCAACAGAATGGGGTTGCAGAAAGGATGAATATGATGTTGAAGGAAAATGCAACAAGCATGCTCAATGGTGCTTGGTTCAAACATGGATTTTAGGTAAAGGCAGTAGAAACTACATGTTACCTAATAAATAGATCACCTTCATCAATTTTGGATGATAAGACTCCACATGAGTATGGACTAGTAAGAAACCTTCTCTTAAACATCTAGGTATTCAACTGTGATGCTTGTGTACATGTTTCAAAGGAGAATAGAAGTTATCTAGATAATTAAGTTGACAAGTGTATCATTATAGGTTAAACATGGCTTGAAAGGTTATAAGTTTTAGAACACCAAAACTAAGAAGTTAGTGCAAATTTGACATTTAGTCTTTAGAGAAGTCAAAGACATTGTCAAAAAAGAAATCCCACCAAGGGAGAAAGAAACAAAAAAGATAGAGTTTGAATTGAAAGATGATGAATTAGACTTTACAGAAGAACTACATACTCTAGTGTTGAGGTCCCGGGAAGGAAGGCAACTAGAAAGGTACAATCTACCTAATTTTCATTCAAATTTTTAATTGTTCATTTATTTATGATGATCGCAGAACTGTTACAGAGACAATGGATTCAGACGCTAAAAAACTCTAGAAAAAGGCCATGGTTGAAGAAATGGATGCCTTAAGACAAAAATGAGGCTTGGGATCTATTGGAGTTACTAGCTAGAAGAAAGCCCATTACCAACAAATAGGTACTTAAGAAGTTGAAAGCAAGAGGTAGAATAAAGAAATACAAAGCTCAATTAGTAGCAAAAGGTTATTCGCAAGGAGAGGGAATTGACTTTGGTGAATTTTTTTTCTCCTTGTGTTAATTTAACTTCTATTATATCTCTTTAATCTATTGTTGTTGCTTTTGATTTTGAAGTGGAATAAATGGATGTGAAAGCAACATTCCTACATGGGGATTTGGAAAAAGAAATCTACATGAAGTCGCTGGAGATTTTTTATGTTAAAATAAAGAAATAACTGGCATGCAGGTTGAAAAAGTCATTGTATGGGTTAAGACAATCACCAAGGGTGTGGTATTAATGCATGAGCATCCAGATTAGCAATTTCATTGTATTTTAGTAGACATAGGGGGTCTTGTGTTTTCAAGGAAGTTGGTTTCCTGAGTATTAACTTAATGTAATTATTAAGGTTTCTAAGTAAGATTATGAGAGATATTAATAATAGGAATTAATTAGATATTGTGAGTATATTTGTAAATGTTCTCGAATATTGGAGAACATGAGAGATTTAGGCTAGTTAAGATTCCATAGTGATTGAGAGATTTGGAAATCAATTGTAAATCTTAGATTAGAAATTGGTTTCATGGTTTGTGGAACTAGAGAGGATCCTTAGGGATTAGTTGAGTCAAAAGTGGACTTAGAGGATATTCAGGATTTAGTTCAAAAGATTAAGGATCTGAATCGAAATGGGTTACAAAACCTTTTGTATAAATGTAAGCCTAAAAGGCATAGAGAGAGTGAGTTAGTGAGAGAGTGAGAATCAGAGTTCAGAGATTAGATAGGGTTTGACTGTAAGCCTATGGGCAGGAAAGGAAAAAGGCTACTGATTAGAAAATCAAGCCAAAGAGAGAGATTCATTATGTAAATAATTGTTTATAAAGACAGAGAATTCGATTCCTGAGTTGTGTGGTGTGTATTGATTAATGAAATTATAAATTGTGTGTGAATTAGAGTAATTTTTCATAGTATATGTATGCAGGTGGAATTAAAGTAGAACACAAAGGTGGAGAATGAAGGATAGTGTTATGATTGTTTGAATCCGATTGAAGGATCAAAGTTGAAGTTCAGATGTGATAGCGTTTAAATAATATGCAAAACAAAGCTCAGGAAGGAGTCAAGTGGAAGAACAATCAAAGATCGAAATCAGTGAAAGGAATAAGAAATCCTTGCTTCAACCTGGTTCTATGGTTGAAGTCTTTGATGCAATGTATGGATTGATCGAGCCTGGAGCAAAGTCATTGAATAGTCAAGTCGCACACGGAAGATCAACGACGTAGAAAGAATTAAACAGCAAAGAACGGGAACCGTTAGATCGACTAGATCGACAGATGATATTGATGGAAGATGAATGGCGGAGATTAAAACCACGTGTTAGCAGAAGGATGGAGCGGTCTTCACAAGTGGTTAGTGGTATCTCGCACGCTGTAAAAGCTGTAAATGGTATTCTACGATTTCACACGATTAACCTGAGGGGTTGACACGTAACATGAGAAAACCACTTTTCTCGTGTGCTCTCGATCTAATATCAGTCATGCATGTAATCACGCGATATGGCGCGATCACCATTGGATTGAGGTAGGAGAAATAAACAGTGGAGATTGGCCAGGCTAGTTGGCACGAGTTATTGCGCGACAACCGTCGGATTGAGGAATGAGATCGACGACGAAGATTTAATGCACTAAGGAGAGCATCGATATATGTGCAAAGGTTTGTGGAATGGAGGAAAGGTAAGGTTTAAGTGTGGTTTATGATATATTTCTATTGTATGGGAATTATAATAGAAATAAGCAGGGTTAATGTATTATGGTTTAAGTTGAGTTTTAACCAAAGTCTAAAATCAATGGTATGGTTAATATGCACGAGTAATAAGAATTGACCAAAGATTATGAAGGATTTATAAGGTTCTGCTCAAAGGTTTATAAAGGTCCAAATTTTGGATAGTTAAATCAAACGTTTCCGAATAGAGTTTATTGAAGGAGAATTAAACCTTCACTTGCGAAGGTTTCACTAAGTATGGAATTATAAAATTCCTGAAACATAGTGTGACATGCAATTTTATTTGCATAATGTGCGTAGATGTGGCTTTTGTTGCATCAGGTATAAAAAAAATTATACTTATGTATTGGGAGTTAGCTTTACAAAGGAGCAAAGAGGGTCATTGTGTGTATTTCAAATTAGTTTATGATCATCTTATTTATTTGGTATTGTATGTGGATTATATGTTGTTGATTGGAAATGACAAGGAAATCATCTAGGAAGTGAAAACTCAGTTGTCTTCTAAATTTGACATGAAGGATCTAGGTGCTGCAAATTTCATTTTTGGCATAAAATTAAAAGAGACAGCGAAAAGAGACAATCTGGTTAATTATAGGAAATATGTTAAGACAATTTTGTAGAGGTTTAATATACATGAATGTAAACCAGTGTAAGTCCCTATTCTTGTAGGTGTAAAGTTATTTGTAGAATAGTGTCCCAAGCCACATGAAGAGGAAGATGACACAACCCGTGTTCCATATGCTAGTGCAACTGGATGTTTCATGTATGCAATGGTTTGTACAAGGCCAAACATTGCACATACAATGGAAGTGTTGGGCGAGTATATATCAAAACTAGGGAAAGAGCATGGGACAACAATAAAAATAGTTTTTAGGTATTTATCTAGCACCATTGTTATGGATTGTACTACCAAGGAAGATTAGGTTTGGATAGAGTGTTGGATATACATGGCTTTGTTGATGTAGATTGGGTTGAAGATCTGGATCGTAGAAGATATACAAGTGAGTAAGTGTTTAACTTATGTGGAGGAGCAATCAATTGGGTGAGCAAGAGATAGTATATAGTGACACTCTCAACGACATAAGCTAAATACATATGAACCACTCATGCAAGCAAGCAAGTAGTATGGTTGTAGAGATTGTGTTAAGGTATTGGATTGGTATAACAAACTGTTAAGATAGATTGTAATAGTGAGAGTGCAATATTCCCACTATAATAGAGCATGTTGGTGTTCAATATATCTTTGTGAGAGATATGGTCGAAAAAATGAAGGTGTTCTTAGTGAAGGTGGGCACTTCGAAGAATGTTGTAGATTCATTAACAAAATCTATGAGCAACACGCAGTGCTTGTTGTAGAGAAACAATGGGCATTATTGCCTTGGATTGTTGATCACGTACTCATACAACCCATTGTGTGCAAATAAAACAAGTGGAATAATGTTGAACATGTATTATATTCTTTGCAAAACTATCTCGAAAATAATGCCCTAAAAGAAAGTAATAAATATATCATTTTGGAGTAAAGTAACGAGTAGCAATTCGTCTTCATTGCCCAGATCTAAGATTCGAGACAAAGACAATGGAGTCGTCTAACGAGGCGGAGGAATTGCCCAAACGGCCAAAAGTGACCGGAATCCGAGCAAAAACAATTCAATTTTTTTTTTGTAGAGACAGTGTTTGAATCGTGTTATTGATAGTGGAAATGGATTCAACACCATCAAAAACGTCTAGGACACCTAAAATTTTGAAGTTTAACAACTATCACTTGGATTTACAAAAATCCTTCTGTGATTTTCTCTAAATATAACTGGAATTTCTATAATTTTCCGGGCAATTCCTCTGGCTAATTAGACTACGGCAAAGACAATTCGCAAATAAGATATTGCCTAGTTAACATTGATTACAGCGTTCACATTAATCACTCAAAATTTCCACAGTTGTCAATCTTCAAGCTAGGCCCACTGGCTCGCCACTAAGACCTTCTCAAAAGTGTCATTCAAAAGATATTTGAAAAACTTTCAGTGGCTTCCAATCAAGCCGAAGGTTGTTTTTACAAAGATGTCAACTCAATCTGTGGAAACTTCTCGATGGCTTGTCATTGAAAAATTTGAATGGTTTGCCAATGGGGAGATTCAAAAACAGCTGTCCACAACAATTTCAGAAATCTTTAGGTGAAGCGCTGGGGAGATTTCAAGGAAATTTTCAATGAGGCAGTGGGGAGATTTCGAGATCGCATCGACGCAGATTTCAACATACCATCTGATGCATTCGAAAACATAATAATGTTAACAAGTTGTTTTACAACTTTCCAATCGAACCTTTAAAAAAGGTTCCAATCGAACTTTGGTGGGAAACTTTAACTATGCATTATCATGAATGTGCATCTTAGATTTCAATGAATCTGCATCTTAGATTTCAATTTTATTTGTTAAGTTGAGTTTCTTTTTGTGTTATTTCCAATTCAAATGGTCAATCTGTTTATGTAAATCAAAATATGATTTTGGTTATAAACTTCGTTAATTATATATAATGCAGGAATGCTTTTTGAATGCTTTTTCCAAATCATATTTCAACTACAAATTTTCAGACTGACAAGAAAGGAACATCATTATTAAGAAATGAGAGAACTTCCACCGCATTTTCCTCTTTTTTTTTTTTAATATATTCAAGATTATATGGGGGATGTTACAATACTTTGTTTTATGATGAAAGGGTAAGCTTTTTTTTAGATATACAGTAAGTTTTTTTATATGGTAAGCTTTTTTTAGATATACATTTGCATAGAAAAAACCTTATTATATTTTTTTATTATTGATCATGTTATTTTCCTTTTTCTTTTGAATGGTGTTTATGGATTTCCAATGGTAAAGACATATATTTATGAGAAATGCCTATTTTTTTAATGGACAATTACAACTTTTATGAATGAATATGATATGAAGTTGGTCAACAATGTGAATCCCTTGTGGGCCAATTTGTATTATTTTTATTTGAATGACTTGCTTGCATTATATACTATATTCTTGGAGTTTAGACAAAGACAAGGATAATGACATCTTATGTGAATCTTCCTTCAAGTATGTCTCTTCAAAATAGTTTGGTAACATTTGAAAATTCAAGGAATCTCATGGCATGATAATATCATTGACAAGAATGTTCATAAAATCTATTAAAATTTCTTTTAATTTTGTATAGGAAATCTCATGAGAGAGCATGTCATCTTAATCTTTACCTTCAATTTGAATGATGATTGCACCTCCATCAATGTGGCATGTTTGTAAAAATCAAGGCCTTTTACATGACCATTTTATAAACCAATGTCTTTTCCATTGTGAATAGTGTCATGTGTTGATCTTTTACTTCGTCCATCTCATTTATGGTTAAGTCAATTGAGTTAATGTGGCATGGGTATGAGGGCGAGATATTTTAGGGCAAACATTATCAAATTTTGGAATCTTACTCACATATTGGTAGTTGATTTTCTTTTTCATAAAAGATGAGAGAATTCCAGAAGCACTTGGTCATTTGATGTTTAGAGGGTCCGTGACTTGTGAAATTCATGTTATAATTTCTTGAAAATCATACAACAATCTTTTGTGGACTCATGTTCCTATTTATAAAACTTGTCTAATTCTCAAAACAATGTCCATTTTATAATTATCATGAGCAACTAAAACCTTCCTATTTTTGTTTTCAATGTCATATACAAAGCTTAAATATGTCCTTCCAACGTGTGAGGAAACAATTTGCAATATTTCTGGTAATTGACATGCAAACTAACATTTGTTAGCATGTACAAATGTACCATTTTCCTCTTCATTGCTAAATTTAATTTTCACAAGAGATTAGTTGCATTTTTAGGGATGTTATGAAGTGGTCCTAGGAGACTCAAAGCTTGATCCTCCATAAGAATATTCTTAGATAGAAGTGATAAGTAGTTAATGCATTCCTAAAAGATGGGCTCCACTTAGGTTGACTTGTCATTCACCTTCCATGTGCCAACATGTTGGTTTGGGTAAATACATTTGAATACCCTTCATTATTTACTCAAGAAAAGGGTTCAATTAGACCTTTATTTGTTTGATATGGAAAACATTTCCAATTCTAATTCAATTACAACTACTATTTAAATCAAATTAATTATAAAAATTCTATGATTATTTTAATCTAGGTGGATATTGTAATTGCACCTAGAGGTGCTCCATAGCCTAGTATAGGGGAGATGTTGTAGTGCACATTAGATGAGATGTTGTAGTGAAGCATTAGATCAAATAATAATAATAATAATAATAAATGTTGACTCAATTAAAAAAGTAATAAAAAGTAAAAACTATTAATAAAGATAATAAGTTGATTCAATTCAACTTGTTATATTATAATTTTATTTTTATTAATAAAATTACAGGGCAAAGGATCTTAGCTCCAATGGTTTGGTGAATAATTTGTTCCCTAATTGAAGATTGACCAATTTGTCGCACTTATGAAATAGATGTGGTGTAATAGTGACAACAAATCTTTTGAAATTGTCTATTCAAATTCTAGTTCCGCTTAAAAATAAATAAATAAAAAATTAAATAATGATGACTCATATTTGCAACCATGATATTTTAGAATTTCATATTTAAATCAAATTGATAAGCATCAATTATAGATATATATATATATATATATATATATATATATATATATATATATAGATATAGATATATATATCTGTTAAAGAAAATGACCAAGCACATATGTATGTAAATATATGTAATATTGGGGTTTTAATAAAATGAAAAATAAGAATATTTCTATATATAGAAACGTGTAATTTAGATATAATATAAATGGTATGATTAAGAACCATGATAGATCCATCTTAACTCTGAATTCATGAAACATGGAAAGGAATCAAATATCTCTAGGTGCAAACACTTTCTCAATTTTTGCACTAAACATTAAAAAAGTTTGCATCTTGAGAGATTTGATTCCTCTTACAGCGTGATATTATACTTCTATGTTGGTTCTAATATAACTATGATATTCTAATACTTCATAAATTAGATTTAATAACTATAGATAAATACAACTATGAAACTATCTAAATGAAATGTAAACAAAGAAAATTGTAGATAAAATGAACCTGTTGTAAAATATAATGAATCAATTCCACATCTATCTTTTAACACCATTTATAATAACAAATGTACACCTTGAGTGACCTAATGGTTAAGAATATGTGCTTTTTCCTAAGATGTCATAGGTTCAAATCTAAAGAGGGGTAGAGTATGTATACCTTTGTGGATTTTAGCAATCAAATGAGAGGAAGAAACCTATTTATAAATGTTTAAAATCGAATTATTTTTTAGTATGAACCAATTTTGGGGATCTGCATGATTCCATTGTCTTCTCTGTTATCTAACAAACTAGTATATGCCATTGTTTTCACATTAGATACTAATGTAGCGCCATGGTTGTAAAATTGTACATTTTCACTGCCCAAACCACTTCATTCATCTATAATCGGTGATTGTGAGTCTAGCACTATCATTCCACTAGAAGGAACATACCAACTAACACTATTTGCACCAAATGTCCCAAAATATTTATGGTTGGTTTTATTATAAGACAACAAGAGAACCCTAGTCACTTTTTAACAAAAGTTGCATTACAAGCCTGCTTGCAAAACATGAAACTCCACATGCAATGCAAGCCAATGGGCCTGGATCTGGGTCCATATTAGTGGAAGATATTCCTTTATTAAATGCTTGGCTCCATATATCATTATTGTTAGTACATGAGCCTAGAATATGGACATTATTATGAGATTGTAGACTTTTATCTTTTTATTGTTGGGAAAAATAACACTAATTCTTACTGTGCTCGATATTTGTTTAGAAATTTTGAGGAGATTTCCATAAGCATGTCTTTGTTCCTACACGATAATGTGTCTGTATTAACCATAGTATCTGATTGCAATGTTTATTCCTTCAATATGTTTAGATCAGACGATGATGCTCTATATTTTGTTTAATATGTAAAGATGGAATGTCACATAGGACATTTGTAGAATTCCAAATAATAACATGGAAAGTGGATGCCTTTTAGAAGAGGATGCCAAGTAGTTGGTTGTTTGGGACTATAAGAATTTGTATGTAGATTGCAAATTCTATGCATCCAATTAATATGGAGAAAAATTAACCATTCTTAAATATTTATTAAACTTTTGTTCAAACTTTTTTCCACTTCACCTTTCTCCTAGTGACTTAATTATCGATTGTGGGGTTGAGATGATACATCCTCACATATATTTGAATTGAAAGCTAACTCAAATTAATGCAATAGTTGTTGGTGTGAATGTGTGGGAACATACTCCACATCTGCTTGACAAAATGTAATTTATTTTTCCACTTTAAGCCACTCGAGGAGTTTGCTAGATTAGCTGCTTCTTGAATATGTCACTCAAACCTAAATAATATGCCCTTTTGTTATTATATTTATATATGATGAGTTGGGTCTACTTGCTTACACTTCCACCATGTGCGTGCAAATAAATGTCCCTCATTCAATAGATAAACTTAAACTGATGCACTGAACAATAATCGATTGATATTGACATATGATACTACTTAGAATGAATGGTCTGACTGCCTTCAAGATTTTGGGTATGTGTTATATTATTTGCATGACTATCTTGGGGGAAGAACTCCAATCTTTTTTATGGCGGTTTTCTGTCAGTTTTTGGTGGTTTTTTGCATATGGTTTTTGCCCTTAGAGGTTTTGTGGTTCATGGTGGTTTTCCCCATGGTTTTTTAGTTTTAGTTAAAGAACTATTATTATATTCTAGTCCATGGTAAATGGATTGGTAGTTTATGGATGTCAAAGTATATACATTGTATTGTAATACTGTGCAGAAGAATATATTGAAAAATCTTTCTAGTTCTCTTGATTTTGGCTTTCTAAGCTAAAAGATCTGTGTTAATGTGTATGTTTTCCATTACATATTTTTCATTTTATTAAAAATATGTTTGAAACAATTAATCATATAGGGATAAAATCTAATTTTTTCAAAGATTTTTTGGCTTCAAGGGGATGCTTTTGTGCTAAAGAGTTTTTCTTAGGCTTATGGTAGACATTGTTACAATAGGAGATCTGTGGAATTGATTCTTTTGGTGAAAGGAAATGGAAAGAGTTTCAAAGATAGAGATCGAGAAATTAAAAGAGCAGAGTTTTGAGTTGTAAAAACTCAAAATGGAATATTTGTTGGTGTAAAAAGATCAATGGATCACTATAGATTGGGGTACCATGTAACAGTCCCAGGTTAAAAGTTCATGTAATAAAAGTCAATAAAGGAAAAATAAGACCACGAGAAAGGGACACTTATTCCAAGCTAAATGTTGGGAAAAATATCCTAGTGGGCATCACTTGTTGTGTTTTATGGCTAAGGGGAAATTGGAAAAGTAAATGGCTAAGGCTTTAGAAAGGAAAAAAGATATTTTTGACACATTATTTATGAAAATAATGGAAATTAGGAGAAAGGGAAGGTGAAAGGTCACAGGTTGCATGTGAAGAGGAAAATGAAGGAAAATAATGGAAACTTGAAGAAATTAGAGGTCTCATCAATAAAAAGACTGCAAAGCATCAGTTGGTGGCTTTTGTCAGCCTTTTGTCAGTTTAGTGTTATAATTATCTCAGAGAAGAGAAAGCACCAAGAGGAGAAAGAAAGTAAGAAAGCAAGGAAAGGAAAGGAAAGGCAAAGAAGGACAAGGAAAAGCAAAGAAAGGAAAGGATCAAGCAGCTTCAGTGGGAATACTTACAGGTAACAGATTGCATGTGTGATTTCTTAGCTGGTTTTGACATGCATGGTATGTGCATGTTGGTATATGGTTCTTTTGTTGTCATTTGGATTTTTCCAGGATTCGACAATGGATTATAGCCAAGCCTTTCCATTTCTCGATATGGTGTGATGGGATTGTTCTCGAGTTGAGCTTTGGATTGCCGAATGGTTTTGGAATCTAGGGTGAGGTGGTCTCAGGAAAATTCCCAAAGGCCTAGGAATCCCTTGACCGGTAATGGCGGGATACACGGTAAATCCTGAGGGTGGAGACAAGAAAATTCCTCAAGGATGGTGAAGAAATTCTGAGGCATCCAAGATCGGTTTGGTTTTGTGATCTTGGCACTGGTTTAGGTGTGATCATAGTATGGAGAGGGTGGAGGTGGTTTAACCTCTGGATTCCCTTGGTTGTCTTTGGATTGGTTTATCCCATGAGATCCCACATTCATGCTTGGAATATGGCATGGGGGTGATTGGTTGAAAGAAATATCTGGTTCAACCAATCTATGATCAAGTGTAACATGGAAGTCCCGAACCTGATTGGTAATTTATTATGGTTAATAAAAGCTAATTTTCTCTTGCTTTTGGTAAGGAAATGTACTGGTTATTATGTGGCTTTAATGGTTGTTCTCTTATGGTTATTTATCTAGTTATATGTTGGTTATAAGCATGGTTTTATGACATATCTTAGTCATGGCTCTTTTCATGTTTTCACTCATAACTGAATAAATAATGAATGCAAGACCTAATTGATGTTAATACAACTAATGTGAGAAGGTAGAGACCCTTCTTGTTAAACCTCAAACAAGTTTTTAGTCCCTTATGTTTAGAATTTCATTCATGACCTGTAGGTTTCATATCTACCAAGTGTTTGACAGAATATCAGTCCAAGTTGGAGATGGCCAGGTCAAGTCCTGGTTCCAGTTTTTGGCTTAAAAGTATTGTCTTCATGTCTTTCATGAGTTCTGGAAGTTTCATAACTTTCTGGGCCGAGGCTAATCCTTAGCCCTAGAAAGTAGTCGTCATTCTCGTAGTCGTTGGCACAACATTGTTAGAGAAAGGCAACAATCACACTGATGCAGTCCTATGGGAGTGACTAGGAACCCATAGTTGCATGGAGGCCTTGTAAAGGGAGCAACTAGGACTCCAGGTCAGGAAAAAGGTCAGTTGTCTCAGGAGTTGGACATGTGGATGTGTTGGGTTACTCTTAGAGGTCCTGTGGAATATGAGGGAAGTGAGTAAGGTCTTGTTGTGACGACTCCATTTCCTTAAGTTCATCTAGGAGGTTGAGTCAGATCATAGTAAGCTCTCATCTCATGTTTACCCCGGGTAAGCCGATGAAAGTGGGTAGATGTGAGAGGAGGCCACATTACAGAGTGGTATTAGAGCCAATTTGCGCTCTCTTTGGGTCATATATGATACCATAGGGTGGTATCAGAGCATGGTTCAACACTTGGAGTGGATGGGCTAGATGCATTTTGTTATGTATTCATTGTCATGGTTAAGTTTGTCATGCATGCATTAATTGCATGTAGTTTATGTCATAATGATGCCATTGGTATGTTATGAGGCTGACATTTTTTCCAAGATAGAGAAGGAGATGCAGATCATCAGAGTGAGGTTGCAGTGCTAGACTTTAGGGTAAGAGTCTATCATTTACGTGTATTATATGTTTGGCATGCATGTATGTTGGTTAATGATTTTTATAAGCATTAGGGTTGTGTACATGTTTGTCAATCTATGGTTGTTGCGGTTACACATATGATAGATGTTATTTAGTCAGTGTGATCATATGTACCCATGTCTTTAGTCATGAAGGATAGTAACTTGTTGTTATATGCATTATGGTCATATGCATGATGTTTATGCTCATTGTACTTAGGATATTGATGTTATATGTATCATGCTAATCTAGATTGATCTATGCAAATGGTTAGAGTTATGACATTAAGGTATGAGTCGACCTATTTGTGATATTGTGTTGTACTAATTTAGGCTGACTGTGCATATGTGATTGTTATGCATGAATGACAATTGTTTATGAGTTTATGATGTGAACATGTTAGCTAGTTTATGTTATGTATATCATGACCTTATTTAGTTTTGAGTTGATATTTTGTGAAGTTATATCATACTAATCTAGATTGATTGTGTAGACAAGATAGCCTCCCCTAAGATACAATGAGGTATGAGTTTGATTATGTCGTCTATTTCGTGTTTGAGTGTTTGATTATGTCACATATTTGGTATGAGTTTGCTTATGTCGTCTACTTGGTGCTTGAATGTTTGATTATGTCATCCATTTGATGTTTGAGTGTTTGATTATGCCGCATATTTGGTATGAGTTTTCTTATGTCGTATACTTGGTGCTTGAATGTTTGATTATGTCATCCATTTGATGTTTGAGCATTTGGTGTATATTATATTGTCTATTTATTGTTTGAATGTTGGACTAGTTGCATGATATGAGTTTGTATCTATAATCTGACATGAAGGAATGATCTTGGTTGAGTCGATGGTTGCACTAACACATATGTGATGAGAACAACTGATATGTACTTGATTGTAAGTAGGTGATAATTGCAACATTATGTAATATGACTGATGAATGTGAGTTGATTGTTGATTATGACCTGGTTTTAGACTTGGTAAAGGTTGATTTCTAATTGATAGATATGATGTATTGATATTTGGAACAGGTGGAAGACATGTGCGTTCTGCTACAACGCAGCGTACTTGGCACCACAAGGTAAGATAACTGGTATATTGTTATATTTATTTATACACTGAAAATTATGTGTTTATGGAAGTATGATGCAAGGATTGCATTGAAAAATATATTGCCATGAAATCTGAAGAAGGCTTAGGTTGATATTTTCCCTTGGAAGCATTGGGAAGCCATGGGGATTGAGTCACGATGTTTGTTTCTAGCTTTTTGCTTTTGGTCATTGTGATTTGTTTGCATTTGACTTGCAATTTTGATTATGTTTGGTGCATGGCCATGCCACTTTGTTTGTGGTGTCGTATTGCTATTGGTTTTCATGGTCTTCTTCTTCTTTGTTTCTTATTCTTGCTGTTACACAGTAATTTGTCACTGTCTTCACTCCAGTCTTCCTACTGTGTCATGTGTCCAAGTTGTTCATGCTCATGTTAGACAAATGCTCTCTGATGCTGCCAAATGACCCACTTTTCCAAAGGTTTCTGCCTCATCGCATCTATTTGCTAAATAAACGCACTGATGGGTGCTCCAAAATAGACCAGAAGCGCTGCCATCGCGGAAGTACACTTGATTCCCACAATGGTCGGATTTTATGTGCCAGCGCGATTGTCTCTTGTAGTCCTGAGTGATGACCTCACTAGCTACGTTATTCAATAGTGATGTCAGCGCAGAAGGCCAGTTATGTGCCCGCGATGATCCAGATTGGGAAAATTTGTTCCAACAGTTGGCCTTCCACATGACTCCAGACCTAGTTGTTGGCCTAGTTTATGTCGCCCTCCTTTCTCTGGCGTGGTTGTTCCGTCATTTCTGCTACCTTCGTTGGAGATAATATCACTCTTCCACCTTTCATGGAGACTCCTTCTCCTATTTAAACTCTCACCATTGCTATGTGCTGCTAGTTTTTGGAGTTCTTAGTCTTTGGAGTGGTTGCTGATAGTGCTGTTAGTGCTTGTGAGTTTGCTAGATAGCTGGTGTGAGTGTGACAAGTGTGGGATTGTTGATAGCTTGAGGAAGGTTGTGAAGTGCCTTTGATCTTGTGTAAAACTTGTGAGTGAGAGAGACTTGTGTATTGGGAGATCCATCTTCAAGAGTGAATGCTTGAGGAACATGCTGGTTGGATCCCTCTAAGAAGGCTTGTGACATCAAGACTTTGGTTGTAAGCTTACTCTTATTTCATAATTAATGCAATCAATGATGTTTTCCTATGTCTTGTATGTAATGTACTTGATAGCTCATGACTTCTTGACTTTGTGAGTAAATAGATCATTGTTGTTCCGGTTACGTGCTTTGTTGTATTTCCTTTGCATTGTTTCAGGTTGATTTCTCATTAGGAGAAAGAAGCGGAAGCTGGAGCAGTGCAACGGAACTCCATCGACCACCGGTTGAGGTAGGCCTCCAACTATGGCTATTTAAGGAAAGCTATTGTTGATCTGTCCTTGTTTGTGACTAGACCCACTCTAGGGCTAGAGGGGTTGCCTCTGTCCGTAGAGGGAACACTTTCCTACATCACAAATTGGCGATGCCACTGGGGAATGTGGCCTTTGTTCTTCTCTTGTTTGCTCTTGTTTTGATTTTGATTTTGGCCTCTCTTTAAGTTTGAGGATTAGTTACCAGTCTTCTGAGTTTCCTGGCCTAATCTGGGAAATGTCCTTACTTGATTAAAGATTGATTGTTTTTTATTTGGGAGTTTTCGGTTCGCCTGTTATTGTTTTGAACATCATCGCGGCTTTTAATTTAACAATAGCGCTGTCATCGTGTCACCCCTTTTGTAGTATCCTGTTCATTACATAATTACACTTAACAGTCGCGACAGTTCTGTAAATCGGACCATCACGGAAAAGTCGTGTACTTCCGCGCTGACATCGCTTTGTTCCTGCGGTGTGCTTCCTATCAGCGCTTGTTGCTTGTGTATCACCCACGCTGATTGCTGTAGAATTGATTTTTTCAATTCTGCCTCTTGAATTCATCAATCTTGCTTATCCCCTATTGTTTCTTGTCTCTCATTAGCTTGTTTTAATTGCTTTTGGTTAGGGGCACTATCCCTTTGATTTCATTGAGTGAGTCTTGTGTTTTTAGACCATGTGACCTAGCCCTTTAGTGGGTTACTTGTCTCTTCAAGGTTCATCCACAACTGTCTTATTGATTTTCTTGAGGCTTTTTCACTGCTTGTTTTCTTGCTGGTTGATTTTTAGTGTCGATTATTGAACCAATTTTTTATGTTGATTCGATTTCTTCACTACCAAGCATAGATCACAATTGTTTGGATCGATCAATTCACACTTGCTTGTTTGTCTCTTTGAATTCACAAAAAAAAGAAGAAAAATCAAAAGTTTGCATTCATTTAACATATGAAAGTGAAAGTACATTTGCATTATGAATTTTCATGTTTGAGAAATTGGAAAGCAAATTTTAAATCTTTCATTAGTAGTATCGATGCATCGTGAGATTAATGTATTGATGCATTGTGTTTCTTAGTGTTTTCATTCGCTTGTATTGGTTTGGGAATGATCTCTCTACCCTTCTGTAGGTAGATGTTCATTGAAGTGAAAGATGCTTTATTCATTCTAGCTGCATCCTAGGTTTTTGATATACATACGGTAAGGCCTAAAAACTGAAACATAATCCAAGATCAACTCTAAAATGAACTGAATAAATCTAACAATGCATTGGAACATAACGCACACATTTAGAGGTCTAGGCTAGAGACGTGCTCCGGCGTCGTTAAACCTAGTCACTTTTGTTTCCACTCAAGGTTGGGTGATTCCTCCTTCTGTGACTCAATAGTGGTCTAGCACGGATTTGTGCTCCCATGTACCGTCGAGTATATGCTGGGAGACCCCACTAGGTTATCATCCTTTATTCTTAGGAAGCCGTGTCTACCGCCTTACAAACCGTAACGCACCGAACACAGCATTCGGGAAGATTGATTGTCGTACGGAAAGTCCTTGGTTTTCATATGACTACCAAGGTGTACATGCAGTTTTACAGATTTGTCTGGTAAACCTTTTGCCTAGTTCTCCAAAGTAGTCACTTTCGTTCCTTTTCAGACTCCCTAAAAGAAAAGGTCCATCTGAGCACTTGTCCTTTCAGGCTCATTAAACCTCGAAAGAGATAGAGTCACCTTTTCGTCCTTTTCTCGACTCTTGAAACATGAAAAGGTCAAGTTTTGTTTCTGTGTCATAAAATTTATTTTCCTACGAAATATTCCTGGTAATAGTTCAAGTTCTTAGCTGTGATAAGAGTGTTTTTCAGGCTTGTTCTCGATGGAAACATTCCCTGAGTCTACCGGCCAAGGTCTTCCCCCGGATGGAAATCCTAGTCCGTTTCCTCCATTTGGAAATGCCGGTGCTCCGTATATGGCAACATTGTCTTTGCCTGGGCTAACCATCGGTTTGCCCATGTGGTTGTTTTCAACCTCGGTGGTACCGAGCGTCATGACTCCTGTTCCACCGTCCCCTCCATCTGAACCACGACATGATGATCCCAAGGTTGAGACTACGCCTTCTTCCCCTGTTTCTTCCTCCTCCTCTCCTCCTTCGCCTAGTGAAAGTTTCACATCTAGTAACCAGGAGACTAAGAAGAAGAAGAAGAAGAAGAAGTCCGATAAACGTGAGGCCACCTGTGCAGCTACTGCTCTGAGTACATCTCAGGTCGAACCACCTTCTGCTCCTCTGCGGAAGGTTAAGTTTCCTTGTAAATTGTGCAAGGGTGACCATCTTCTTCGTGATTGTCCTGGCATTCCTAGGATCTTAGAAGTATGGTCTCACGATCCGGCTCGTCCCTCATCGTCCTCTGAAGCTCATGGCGATGCTACCCTATCAACTGGCAATGGTAAGAAGAAAGGGAAGATTCGATTCCCCTGTAGGCTATGTGAAGGCAACCATCCCCTTCACCTTTATCCGCTCATGGATAAAGCTTCCGCTATTTTGGAAAGTCTTACAGCTTCTTCACCCCAACTTCCCGTTGGTTATCAGAGGCTCTCTTTAGACCCACTCCCCGTTGACAAAGAGATTGACTTAAATTCTTCTCTTGTTTTTCCTCCTCCTTCTGAACCTGGCTGTGCTAAGCCTGTTCCAGACCAACCATTTGTCGGAGAGAGTGTCGACTTGGGTTCACCACCTATTGATCACTCTGTTTCGGAAGAGTGTCATGCTCATGTTCTTCTCGTCTTGTCAGATTCTCCTAAGTCCGAGAACGACCCTCCTATCCCTGCTGATCACGAGAGTCCTTCTTCGGTTCCTGTAGAGCAGGGGGGAAATCATACGATTCCCCCACCAAGTAGTTCAGTCGTTTCCTTCGATTGGAGTCATTTGACTGCATTCCGCCTTCCATCCTATGTGCCTTTCCAGATTATAGTACATGCCTATAATAAGGGAGTACCTGGCACTATCTTGGATGAGGGTGCATCTTTCAGTCTTATGCCTTCCACTACTTGGCAAGCTTTGGGCTCCCCACAGCTTGTGCCAGTCACGCAGAATCTGTTAGCGTTTGACGGAGGAACCAGTCAACCTTTAGGGATCCTCCCAAAGCTTCCTGTTACTTTGGGGGGGCAAAACCGTCTATATAGATGTCATGGTTGTCCAAGGTGCTTTAGATTTCAATCTTCTCCTTGGCCATGACTATGTTTATGCCATGGGGGCCCTCGTCTCTTCACTTTTCCGTGTGGCTTGTTTTCCACACGATGGAAGAATGGTGACCATAGATCAATTATCGTTCTTTAGTCCCCCGGTGCCTCCTACATAGCTGTCACCCCATCTCGGTTCTTGCTCGCAAGCAGTGCCTTCCTTGCCATAGGTAAATTATGTGGCTACCGGTTCCGTCTCTGCATCTGCTACTGATCATGCAGATGGTCTCGTACATCATGTACTGGGGGCATTGGAACCCGATCTGTCATTGGTGCATGATGACATGTATTCCTCCCAGAGTGCATTTCTTCCATCCTACGAAGACTTCTTGGGAGCCATGTTCTCGTGTCGCCCATGAACAGGGGTCCCGAGGATAGTTTTGATCTTGTGTCAACCTCATTAAAAAATGAAACAAGGTGTCACGAGGATAGTTTGTTCCTGTGTCAACCTCGTTTAAAAATGAAACAAGGAGTCCCGAGGATAGTTCTGATCTTGTGTCGACCTCGTTAAAAAACGAAACAAGGTGTATGAGGATAGTTTGTTCCTGTGTCAACCTCGTTAAAGAATGAACCGCAGAGTGACGAGGATAGTTTGTTCCTGTCTCAACCTCATTAAAAAATGAAACAAGGAGTGTCGAGCATAGTTCCTGATCTTGTGTCAAGCTCGTTAAAAAATGAAACAAGGGTTATGAGGATAGTTCTTTTTCACTGTGTCAACCTCATTAAAAAATGAAACAACTCCCTTTCCAAATCGAGTCTTTGATTAAGATCTCGTAAAATCCAAGTCGAGTCTTTCCAAGATCTCGAAAGTGAACCTTCATTCCATCCACCTCGTTGAATGCAATGAAGCTTGGGGGGCATGTACCTCGATTTGCGTCATTATGTTGGGGGCATGCGAACTTATAACAAGCATAGTTTTTCGTTTCAAGCTTGTGTAAACATGAAACCGAATCCAAGCAGAGTTCTCCATGGTTCAAGCTTGTGTAAAAATGAACCCATAGCCGATTTACACCTCGTGATTGCCGTTTTTATCTGCTAAATCTTGTTAGATGAGCCTTGGTTGTTTCATTCCATCGCCACCATCTCTTTGGCTGATCATATGCTTTCACTTGATTGTTTATCCTTTCCTGAGGAACCGCAGCGATGAGTGGTTTTATTAGCTAGCCTCTTGACCATTACATGTTTTGAGCAGTTCCACCATTGCCGGAACCAGTTGCTACCCTTTATACCTCTCGTTCCTCTAGGACGAGTCGTCTTTAAGCTCTTTTCCGACATGAAAGATGAAAAGATGGCCGATTTTTCCTCTTGACTCGTTAAAAGAAACAAGAGGCGGTTGCCTTTAAGCTCTTTTTTCGACCGTTTAAACACAAAAAGATTGCCGGGTTTTTGTCGTTTCAGGCTCGTTATTGGTTGCGAAAACGACGTGATTCCGACTGCTTTTCTACTTTTTCGGGTCGAAGTCACTACCTACGAAAAGTACTCCTCGATCGTAATGGTCAGGCAGTTCTTTCGAGTATCATTTTATACTTTTTCGGGCTCGAGAGACATAACTCTATGAAAAAGGACCCCCTTGGAGTTTTCTTTTCCTTGTCATTTTCAAACTCTCTAAACATGAAAAAGACTCTGAGTTTTACCTATGTCGGACTCGTTAAACCCTGAAGACATTGGACTTGTCACCATGACGAGACTCGAGCTTCTCCTTCCTAGGGCTCGTTAAACTATTACTAGGTCAGATTCAATAACAGGTTTATCATTGATTGTCTATGGTAGCTAGTCACTCATGAACATCGACACTTTTGCTTCTTGTCGGGTTGGGACATCCATACATCGTCATTTGTCCTTCCATGGGTTTGGGTTGTCATTTAGCCTCATTCCATCCGATTCATGTCTTCTCCTTCGAGCCTCTGATCCATTCATGCCTGAATGCTACCACCCTCTGGAGTCCTGTTGCCGACATGTTCAAGAGTATAATCCTTCTGCAGTTTACACCCTCATCTTCTCCTCTGGTACTCTGTTTCGCCATCTGCCTCTTTTTCCTTATCTTGTGTCATTGATGGGGGAAACATTATGGTCCTCCTGCGACAGGTCATCTCCTGTCGACTTCATCTCATTATCCAGGAGATTGATCTAGAGATCCCCTTTGGTACCTTAGAGCTTGCATGCCTCAATGGCAAGTTCTTCGCACCTGACAGTCGAATTTCATCATTGATCGTCAATTGGTTGATTCCACGAGTGTTCGACTTCAGCTCCTTCTTCACACTTCGTGGATTGTGCTGGACAGTACCTTGAGAGCCATTGGTATTACTGGTGGTTTCTCTCGCGCTTGTTAACGGTTTTCATCATTGACTGGTAATCAAGCAATTTTATATCATGCTCAACCTTAGCACATCTATTCGCATGTTAGGATTTGTACTATGATTGGATGGTTTCAAGACCCCGAACTCAGATTACACATGTTCGGGCTGCGTGGATTGGTTTTATGATTACATGACTCATTGATGGATGGCTGCAACCATACCTGAGTCTTCATGGATGGCTGCGACCATACCTTTATCATCATCATGGTCTCATTATATGGATGGTTGCGTCCATACCACAAACCTATTTTGTATGTCTTTTGGATGGTTGCGCCCATGCCTAGACTACATGTACTTCATCATCAGAGATATCAGTTGTACTTACGTGCAGGTTCTTCCAAGATGGTGTTCCAGCTCAATCAGTTTCGTAAAGCATTTCACCCCTCCCTCTCTCTCGAGCTTCATGCTTTAGGGGGCATATGTTACACAGTAATTTTTCACTGTCTTCACTCCAGACTTCCTACTGTGTCATGTGTCCAAGTTGTTCATGCTCATGTTAGACAAATGCTCTCTGATGCTACCAAACGACCCACTTTTCCAAAGGTTTCTGCCTCATCGCGTCTGTTTGCTAAATAAACGCGCTGATGGGTGCTCCAAAACAGACCAGAAGCACTGCCATCGCGAAAGTACACCTGAGTCCCGCGATGGTTGGATTTTATGTGCCAGCGCAACTGTCTCTTGTAGTCCTAAGTGATGACCTGACTAGCTACATTATTCAATAGCGATGTCAGTGCGGAAGGCCAGTTATGTGCCCGTGATGATCCAGATTGGGCGAATTTGTTCCAACAGTCGGCCTTCCAGATGACTCCAGACCTAGTTGTTGGCCTAGTTTATGTCGCCCTCCTTTCTCTGGCGTGGTTGTTCCGTCATTTGTGCTACCTTCCTTGGAGATAAGCTCACTCTTCCACCTTTCATGGAGACTCCTTCTCCTATTTAAACTCTCACCATTGCTATGTGCTGCTAGTTTTTGGAGTTCTTAGTCTTTGGAGTGGTTGCTGATAGTGTTGTTAGTGCTTGTGAGTTTGCTAGATAGCTGGTGTGAGTGTGACAAGTGTGGGATTGTTGATAGCTTGAGGAAGGTTGTGAAGTGCCTTCTACCTTGTGTAAAACATGTGAGTGAGAGACTTGTGTATTGGGAGATCCATCTTCAAGAGTGAATGCTTGAGGAACATGTTGGCTGGATCCCTCTGAGAAGGCTTGTGACGTCAAGACTTTGGTTTTAATCTTACTCTTATTTCATAATTAATGCAATCAATGATGTTTTCCTGTGGCTTGTATGTAATGTACTTGATAGCTCATGACTTCTTGACTTTGTGAGTAAATAGATCATTGTTGTTCCGGTTACGTGCTTTGTTGTATTTTCTTTACATTGTTTTAGGTTGATTGCTCATTAGGAGAAAGAAGCGGAAGCTGGAGCAGCGCAACGGAACTCCATCGACCACCGGTTGAGGTAGGCCTCCAACTATGGTTGTTTAAGGAAAGCTATTGTTGATCTGTCCTTGTTTGTGACTAGACCCACTCTAGGGCTAGAGGGGTTGCCTCTGTCTGTAGAGGGAACACTTTCCTGCATCACACTTTCCTTTTATGTTTGAGGGTCTTGGGAATTGGTTGGGAAAGAGGGAGGTTGATGGAGATCAGAGAGAGTTGTGTGGTATCAGACAGGTAATGTAAGACGTGGATGAAGCTGGTGCATGTATAAGGGAAATTGAAGGCAAGAGTATGACAACCGGTTGGATTAGTGGGGTCCATTGGGGTAAATGAATGGTGGTAGGAAAATCATGAGAAAGGTAACATGAAAGGTAAAGTAAATGGATCTAAGGTGTTAGATGCCTTGGCTAAGTTGGGAACTGTTGTTCTCAATGTTGTGCATGTTGTGCATAGATAAAGGGAGTTCTCTTAACCTTGACCTTAGGATATCTGGTAATTATGTTGTGATCATGATTATGCTAATGTGTATATATGTATATATATGTATGTATGTATGTGTTGTCTAACAAGGTCATCAGGGATCATGATTGTTTTATGCTAATATATATATATATATATATATATATATATATATATATATATAGATATACATATACATATACATATACATATACATATACATATACATATACATATATATATATATATATATCAACATAAAAAAATCATGATCCATGATGACCTTGTCATTGTCTGACAGGGTCGTCGAGGATCATTCTTGTGGAGAAATGATTGTTTATATCGGTGAAGGGCATGAAGAGGTTCCTGGTTTATGAGGAATCATGTGGGAAGAGTAGCCCTAGCAGATCTATGAGGTTAGTATCATGTGGATATTATTTGATAATATGTGATCATACTATGTCTATGTTTATGTTATGGATAGGTAATGCTGAGGGATACATCAGCGGAATGAAAGCAATATGATCTACGACATGCTGGGACAAGCATGGATAAGACACTAGAAGAAAGGTTGCTTCGTAAGGACAATGTGGTCTTAAGATGTGTAGTATCGCTATGTAGTATTGTGTACATATGATGTTATGTGCATGTTTCATATAAGTTGTTGTGTGCATGTTGCATATATAGTGTTGTGTGCATGATTGCATATGTTGTGTTGGGTAGCGATGTTGCTAAGTACATGTCGTATATGCAGTGCTATGTACAAATGGTGTTATGTACATGTTGTGAATGCGGTTCCATGTACATTTGGTGCAGTGTACATGTTGTATATGCAATGCTATGTACATATGGTGCAGTGTACATGTTGTACATGCGGTGTTGTGTACATATGGTGCAGTGTGCATGATTGTACATGTGGTGTTGTGTGCATGTGGTGCTATGTACATGTGGTACATGTGGTGTTGTGTGAATGTGGTGTTGTGTACATGTTGTGCAGATCGTGTTGTGTAGATGTTGTGATATGTACACGTCATACGGTTGGTGCTATGTATGCGTGGTGTTGTGTACACGTTGTGTAGGTGGTGCATTGTACATGTGGTGTTGTGCACACATTGTGTAGGTGGTGTCGTGTATGTGTGGTGTTGTGTACACATTGTACAGGTGGCACTATGTATAGGTGGTACCGTGTAGATGTTGTACATGTGGTATTGTGTACACGTTGTACATGTTGTGTTGTGTATATTTGGTATGGGTTACAGGTATTGTGCAGTCATTGTATTGCGACATGTGTATTCATGGTATTGTACAATGTGTATGTATATGTGTTGTTTTGTACACCGAGTGTGGGTGTATGCGTTGTGTTGTACATCGAGTCCAGGTGTATGTGTTGTGGTGTACACTGGGTATGGGTGGATAGGTGGTGTTGTACACTAGGTGTGGATGTATGTATCGTGTTGTACACCGAGGGTAGGTGTATGTGTTGTGTTGTAAACTTTGTATGTGTATGTGTTGTACAATGTGATGGGAAACAAATGTATGGGATTGTCTGGGCCCTTGTGTTGCTATTGAGGGTTGAGGAAGTTTAGTCTCTAGATGCTCTTGTTGTTGATATTTAGGGTTGAGATGGTTTAGTCTTTGGATGCCCTTGTTTTTTCTATTGAGGGTTGAGATGGTTTAGTCTCAGGATACCCTTATTTTTGATATTGAGGGAGGAGGTGGTTCAGTCTCCAGATTCCCTTGTTTCTTAAAGAGAAGGCATTAAGTGCTTGTCGGGTTTAGAAACTGATTTAGTGTGTGTACAGAAAGGACAAGGAACAAAGGCAGAAGAAAGGAACCATTTGAAAGATAAGTATCAATATTTTATTTCAATTTTAATTATGCATTTGATCCATGATTCTGATCTATCATGGTTTCATTTTGAGTTAACCGGATGTGATATGTTTATACATGGTGATTTGGTCAAAGATCTAGTTTGACTTGTTGTGGTTGGACGTAAGCAAAATCGAAAGTGTACCTTATTGACGGGCCACCAATGAGGTATGAATTGAATTTATTTCAATTCCTTTTTGTCTAATGGAAAGTATGTGCTTGGTACATGAAAGAATGGAAATTCCCAGGTTGGGTGGTTGAAACTAACTGCAAGGATTAGCAATAGTGGCAAAAGGAATTGGAAAAGGCAATAATACGTTAGTAAATAATTTCCAGAGAAGGGCCATTATGGGACAGGAGTAGCCAATAATGTCCATTGATTACCATGAGCATGATAGGACCAATATGATGGTTTTTAAGCAGGTATATGCCTTGGTTGTTTGTCCTTCCAATGTGAGCAAACCTTGCCAAGGGATGGATCGCCTGAGATAGGGGATGCTGAGGAAATTGGAAGGTGAGTGACTGCACTAAAGGGGGTAGTTGGATTGCTTGAGGGGCTATGTAGCAGATAAGGGAAGGTCAAGGATGTATTTTTTTTGGTCATTAGCATTTCCAGATGGAATCAAATGCACATTGGGAGTGTGTCGTGGAACAATGAGCCGATAATTGTTCAATGAAAGGAAAAGTGGCACGGAATTGTAGCACCGGACATTAGATGCAGGTTTGACTTTGGTAGTGGATGTTGGACTTCATGGGAAGGAGGTGAATCTTGTTATTACCTTGAGGGTGGAGGTGTGGACCTCTAGACTCCCTTGTTGCGGATGCAGAAATCATATCCTTTTATTTGATGGTTGAGAAAATGTGTATATGTGTATACTATTGTACATACTATATCGAGTTGGATTTATAAAGCTCCATAGATAGTATGGTTATTTTATGGTTGAATTAAATGTTCATAAGTATATGTGTTTTCTATTGTAAATACCGTAATGAGTTGTGTTATAAAGCTCCAGTACACTGTATGATAGTCCTTTGTTCAACATGTTGTTCATTGTAAATACTGCAACGAGCTAGGTTATAAATCTCCAGAGGAAGTATGTTTTTTATTTTCAGTGGTTTTACTGGGTATAGGTGTGGTTCAACACTGAGGACGGTGTTTCCCTAAGGGGGAGGGGTCTATAACAACCCCGGGTTATAAGTTCATGTAATAAAAGTTAATAAAGGAAAAATAAGACCACATGCAAGGGACACTTATTCCAAGTTGAATGTTGGGAAAAATATCCTAGTGGGAATCACTTGTTGTGTTTTATGGCTAAGGGGAAATTGGCAAAGGCAATGGCTAAGGCTTTGGAAAGGTAAAAATGTATTTTTGGCACATTATTTATGAAAATAATGGAAATTAGGAGAAAAGGGAGGTGAAAGGTCACAAGTTGCATGTTGTTGAAGAATATAGAGCAGTTAGATATAGTAGGATTCTTCTAGAATTTATAACAGTTTGTGAAGAACTTTTCCAACTTATATTGTTAGCTTGATATTCTTCTCTTATTATTATTTTGTATGTGATTACTTCATCAAACTACTACCAAAACACAAGAAACAAGAACACAAAATATTGGCTATCTACCATGGCAAAACCTCTCTCTCTCAGAGAGGAAAACCCTTTTGTAATTTTCTCTTATTGAAGATTCTTATTGATCAATGCCAAACCCTAGACCCTTGACAATAATATCCTCCAAGCCCAAGTCAAATCCTTTCTTCTTTCAGCACTTTGTTTCTTGGCACTTTGTCCTCCTTCTTCCTTTGGAAACTAGTGATAGACCTTGTTTATATGAGCTCTAGAAGAGATACTTATCTTTGATACTTAGTGAGATCCTTCACCTATGAAGAAACCTTCCTTCTCTTGTCCAATAGAGTCCCTTATTGATGTGTAATTGCATACTTGATGTGACAGTATTGCAGCCCTAGTTTCTCGCAAGTGTGAGAGGTTTCACTTATGTTTTGATTCCTTTCTCCTTTGCTTGTAAGAGTCTCTTCTTCACTTGAGTAGGAGGCCTTATAAGCCTAAGTTTCTAGCCCAAACAATGAGGGATGATAAATTGTGATGTTTTTGCTATAGTGACCGCAGACAACCCTCCTTTCCTTGCATGTGTGACTGCAATTCACCCTAAAAACAATCCTTTAAAATTTGGTTATGTCTCTTGCTTCTTCACTACACTATAGGTTCCTTATACTTTTCTTTCTTCACCTTTTATTCGGATTCTCTTGCTCGTTGATTTCATAGGTATGATTGCTTGTCATTGGAGGAGTTCACAACCTCTATATATACAGGTATGTCCCTCATTTAGGCCAACTATGAGACTGTAGACTGACTTGACTTTTATTCTTTGTTTTTGCTTCTTTAGTGATGTAGTTTCTTAGAGAGGACTTATGACTTTGCTTGGAGGGATATATTTGACTCTTATACAAATATATATGTAGTGTAACATGCCCTTAAGAGTCTTCAACATTTCTTTTGACTCTTTGACTTACCTATAGCACTTCAACATGTGCTAGACCTATTTCAATGAGCAAGAAAATCATTGATAAATATAAAAAAAAAAATATTTCTTTTCTTTTATAAATACAAATTTCAAAAGTACATTTATGAAGACCGAACCTTGTTATAGTTTCTTCAACACATGTGAGGAGGAAAATAATGGAACATTGAAGAAATTAGAGGCCTCATCAATAAAAAGACTGTAGATCATCAGTTGGTAGCTTTTGTCAACCTCTTGTCAATTTAGTGTTAGAATTGTCTGAGAGAAGAGAAAGCACCAAGAGGACAAAGAAAGTAATCAAACAAGGAAAGGAAAAGAAAGGCAAAGAAGGACAAGGAAAAGCAAAAGAAGAAAAGGATCAAGCAGCTTCAGTGGAAATACTTGTAGGTATCAAATTTCATGTGTGATTTCCTAGCTGGTTTTGACGTGCATGGTATGTGCATGTTGGTATATGGTTCTTTTGTTGTCATTAGCATGGCTTTTGTCGGGATTTAACAGTGGATTTTAACCTAACCTTTCCATTTCTAGATAACCATGGTGTGATGGGATTGTTCTTGGTTTGAGCTTTGGATTGTTGGATGGTTTTGGAATCTAGGGTGAGGTGGTATGAGGAAAATTCACAAAGTCCTAGGAATCCCTTGATCGGTAAAGCCTGAGGGTGGAGATAGGAAAATTCCTCAAGGATGGTGAAGAAATTCTGAGGCATCCAAGCTCAGTTCAGTTTTGTGATCTCAGCATCAGTTTAGGTGTGATCACGGAATGGAGAGGGTGCAGCTGGTTTAATCTATGCATTCCCTTGGTTTCCTTTGGATTGGTTTATCCCATGAGATCCCACATTCATGATTGGAATATGGCATAGGGGTGATTGGCTGAAAGAAATATCTAGTTCAACCAATCTATTGTCGAGTGGAACGTGGAAGTCCTGAACCCAGTTGGTAATTTCCTATGGTTAATAAAAGCTAATTTTCTCTTACTTTTGGTAAGGTAATGTACTGGTTATTATCTGGTTTTAGTGGTTGTTCTCGTATGTATATTTATCTGGTTATATGATGGTTATAAGCATGGTCTTATGACAGATCTTAGTCATGGTTCTTTTCATGTTTCACTCATAACTAAATAAATAATGAATGTACGACCTAATTGGTGTTAAGATATCTAATGTGAGAAGGTTGAGACCCTTCTTTTTAAACCTCAGATAAGTTTTTAGTCCCTTATATTCAGACTTGCATTCATGACCTGTAGGTTGCATATCTACCAATAGTTTGATAGAATGTCAGTCCCAGTTGGGGATGGTAAGGTCATGTCCTGGTTCCCATTTTTAGTTTACAAGTATTGTCTTCATTTCTTTCATGAGTTTTGGAAGTTTCATAACTTTTTGGGTCGAGGCTAAGCCTCAACCCTAGAAAGTAGCCTTAATTATCGAGTCCTTGGCACAAAATTGGAAGAGAAAGGCTACAGATGCACTGATGCAGGCCTATGGGAGCGACTGGGAACCCATAGTCACATGGAGGCCTTGGCAAGGGAGCGATTGGGACTCTAGGTTAGGGTAAAGGTGAGTTGCCTCAAGGGTTGGACACCTGGAGGGGTTGGGTTACTCCTGGAGGTCCTGTGGCACCTGAGGGAAGTCACTAAGGTCTTGTTGTGATGAATCCATTTCCTTAAGGTAATCTAGGAGTTTGAGTCATATCATAGTAACCCCTCATCTCATGTTTACCCCAGTTAACTGGTGAAAGTGGGTAGATGTGAGACGAGGCAATGTTACATACCACAAAAATAAGGATATTGACAAAAAACTTGACCAAGTTGGATTGAAAAGAAAAGAGAACAATATTGTTGTGTCTCTCATATTTAATATTATTAAATTTTTCAGGAGAAGCTACAACAAAGGCATCATGGAACAAGTTAGAGATTTTGTATCAGTCTAAGTCCCTAATAGAAACATTGCTCTTAGAAAAAAAGTATAACCTAAGGATGAAGGATGGAGACTCGATGATAGATCATATAATTGCTTTCAATATTGTGGTAAACTAGCTGCTATCTGTTGATATTAAAATTCCAAAAAAATATAAGTGTATCAATTTGTTGTGTTCTTTACTGGACTCATGGATATTTTGGTTTTTTCCATAGGTAGTAATTCAACTGCTCTAAGTTTTGATGACATAGTCTCATCCTTGTTATTGGAGGATATGATATGGAAAAACATGGAAAGTTAGAACACATATGCCTTTTTTGTAAAAGGATGCTCCCAAAATAGAAATAAAAATAACTCATCAAGTGGAGGATATAAATATAGAGGAAGATATAAATTTCTAGAAAACATCATAAAGGTATGTTGGAGATGCAGAAAAAAAGGGCATCACAATAAGTATATCAAATAAAAAATTGTTGAGAAAGGGAAGGAATTTGATGATGCTCCTTCTACTGAAGCAAAATCCTCTTCATATGAAGGAGGGGATGTGTGTTTTTCTTCTTCAAGTACGCATGTATATCAAGAGGCATGGTTGATCAACTCAGGTGCATTCTTTCCTGTGACTCTTGAGTCAGAGTGGTTCTATGAGAATGAAAGATATGATGGTTGTGATGTTTTCTTAGGAGATGACTCAATAACCAGAATCATAGGATGAGGAAAAGTCAGGTTGAAGCATATGGGTCGAAGGATTAGAACACACCTTAGTATTCTGCACATTCTAGGATTGGCCAAAAATTTGATTTCTATAAGAAAGATGAGTATAAGACTCCACAAAGGGTATGGACTAATAAGAAACCTTCTCTTAAACATTTTGGGTATTTAATTGTGATGCTTACATAGATGTTCCAAAGGAGAATAAGAGTAAGCCACATAAGAAAGTTGAAAAGTGTATCTTTATTGGATAAGTATGGCTTGTAGGTTATAAGCTTTCAAACCCAAAAACTATGAAGGTAGTGTATATTTGAGTTTTAATATTTAGAGAAGTCAAAGATAATGTCAAACGGGAAGTCCTACCTTGTTATGTAACCAGATAAGAAAACAAAGGAAAAGATAGATAACTGACTTGAAAATAAGCCTCTTCGAGGGAGAAACCTCCTTTTACATCACATAAATGAAGAATTCTTGGATGATACAAATGCCAAGACCTTATTTGTATACACAAGAGTATAAAGGGTCACAATATAATTAGGGCCTACATAACAATGATAATGTAAGGGAAAAGTAATACCAATAGTGGGCTTCTATGGGGCACAACAATAACAATATATAGGCTACACTAATATTATAGGGACCTAACATGCCTCTCTCTTTCAAAAAATTGTTTTCCTCAACACTTGAGTAGTTCTGGGTGCTTCTGTATAAAATATTCATCCTCCCATGTGGAATATTTCGTGGGTAATTTCTTCCACTTAATGAGATTCTGACATTTATCGATTTTTTAGTTGTTAGATTCTTGTTTCCATTATTTCTTCAGGCTATAATATGATTTTTAATTCCACATCAAGTCCGGGAAATATAGTTTGAACTGGAAGGTTGTCACCTATAACCTTCTTTAAACATGAAACATGGAAAACCAGGTGTATTCATGAAGATGCAGATAGCTCCAATTTGTATGCCATAGTACCAATGTTTTTCAATACCTTATAAGGGCCATAGTACTTGGGTGATAGTTTATTATCCTTCTTAGCTTTTGTGAGTGACATTTTATGGTATGTTTGTAGCCATAAAAATACCTAGTCACCCACATCAAAACTTCTTTTACTGTGATGTTGATCTGCTTGTTGTTGCATTCGATTTGCACTAAATTCATATTATCCTTTAAGAGTTAGAGAACTTCTTGTTGATGCTCGATGTGATCTTCCACTGCTTGAACCTTAGCATTGTCTCTTATAGATGATGTGATGGACGGTGGATGGTAGCCGTAAAGTGCCATAAATGAGGTCATCTTTGTTGTGCTATGGAAGGAAGTGTTATACCACCATTTTTCCATAGGTAAACACTTGATCCGTTGTGTTTGTTTATCATATGAAAATCAAAAAATATATCCTTCCAAACATTTGTTCACTATCTCAGTTTTCCCTTCAGATTGAGGATGATAAGATGAGCTATGAGACAACTGAGTACCAAGGCAAGAAAATAATTTTGTCCAAAAATTTCTAGTGAAAATGGGATCGCTGTCACTTACAATAATCTTTGGATTCCCATTAAACTTTTGAATTTTTTCCACAAATGCAGAAGCAACTATATTGGCTTTGAAAGGATGAGATAGAGAAAAAAAGTGTGCATACTTGGTAAGTCTATCAACTACCACCATGATGACACGCTTTCCTTCAGACTTGGGTAGACCTATGATAAAATCCATTGAGACCTCCTCCCAACGCTGACTTGAAATGGATAATGGTTGTAAAAGACCTAAAGTTTTAATTGTCTCGACTTTATTTTGTTGGAAGACCAAAAATTCGATCAAAAACTTCTCAACATTAGATTTAAGGCCATGCCAAAAAAATTCCTTCTTGACCCTGTGGTAAGTTTTTAAAAACCCTAAGTGCCCTCATATAGGAGAGGTGTGAAATTCCAAAAGAACTTTTTCTTTGAGTTTGGAATTCTTACATAGATATAAGTGATCCTTGTACCATAATGAATTATTTTTCCAGATAAAAGTATCAAATGCATAGGGATCTTGCTGCAAATTTTGATTGAGTGTCCATACATGTTATCCATTCTTACATTCATCCCTTTCTTAATTTATCCAATTATATTGGACAATATAAATGCCATCAAGCAATGCCTCACATTTGCAACAACATTTTTCTTCCCTTTCTTGTAGATGATTTCAAAGTCATAATCCAACATCTTTGTGACCTGTTTTTGCTGCTCTTCTAAAGATAGTCTTTGTTCCAAGACTATCATGATATTCTTTTACCTTTAAGTTTCTTCCAATTAGGTAAGGGCACCATTGCTTCAAGGCATGTATAATGGCCATCATTTCCTTCTCATAAATGGGTTTGTGTAGTCTCTATCCTTTCATTGGATGGATTTCAAAGGAAATGGGTCTTCCTTCTTGCATTAAAAAAACACCAATTCCATTTCCTGAGGGATCACATTCTACAATAAATGTTTTTGTGATGTTTGGTGTAGCTAAGATTGAAGCTCGACACATTGCCTCTTTAAGATGTTCAAAGGCCTTAGATGCTTCTGGAGTCCAAGAAAATGCATCTTTCACCGGTAATGTTGTTATAGGTGTTGTTATTTTCCCATAAAATAATTGTGATAATACACTGTCAACCCGAGAAATCTCGAAGATGCCTTAAATTTGTGGGGTTTTTCCCTTCCTTGATGGCTTCAATTTTTTTAGTGTCTACCTTAACACCGTCATGAGATACAATATGACCCAAATATTCCACCTCTTTTACCCCAAAGAAACATTTGGAGGTTTTTTCGTACAAATATTTTTCTTCCAATAGGTTGAGCACCCTGTCAACATGTTGAACATGATCCTTCCAAGACATCTTGTAGATTAGCGTATCATCAAAAAATACTAACATAAATTTTCTAAGGAAGGGTTTGAAATGGAATTCATCGAACCTTGAAATGTGGAAGGCGCATTCGTAAGGAAAAAAGGCATGAGCAAAAATACATAACGACCTTCATGAGTTCTAAATGTTGTTTTTAGAATGTCTTTAGTCTTCATTCTAATTTTATGATATCCTAAACAAAGATCCAACTTGGTGAAGTAAATTGGTCCATGTAATTCGTCTAACAATTCATCAATGACAGGAATGGGAAATTTATCTTTAATAGTGATCTTGTTGAGCTCCCTATAATCCAAAGTCATATGCCATGATCCATCCTTCTTGTGTACCAATACTACTGGAGCAGAGAAAGAACTTTGGATAGGTTGAATTATACCAGCCTCTAGCATTTTTTCAACCATACATTCAATTTCACTCTTTGGGCATAGGGATATGTGTAAGATCTGATGTTTGGAGGAACACTTCCTGGAATCAAGTGAATTACATGCATGATCACAAATACGTGGGAGACCCTTGGGAGTCTTAAATACCTTGGAATGATTGTCAAGGACTCCTTGGAAATCTGGAGAAATAGGAGACTTAGATGTTTGAACATCTAGTGATCATAATTGTGCAATTACACCTCATTTTTTCTTCTTCAAAATATTTGTCGTGGCATTAGAGTTGATTATCTTACTAGGTTTCCTAGTGATACTCAATTCAGTTTCCCTTCCTTCATAGAAAAAAAATCAAAAAAATGTTCTTAAAAATTAAAAGTTATCGTCCCCAAAGATTACAACCATTGGAGTCCTAATACAACATCAACACCACCCATTGGAATGGAAATCATTTGACTATTCAATACATATTCCCCCATGGTTAGATTGATATTATGGCATTTCCCTGAGAAATTTATAGTTCCTTCATCTGCCACTAACACTTGACACTCTAGTGCTAGGTAGGGAAAGCAATTCAAATCCTTGGCTATCTTACAATGAATAAAATTATGGGTACTGCTTGAATCAATCAATACTATTACCTTTTTCTTCTTGATATATCTTTCTATCTTGAGAGTTTGAGGAGTGGTAATTCCCATCAATGCATTACAAGATGTGGTCAGAGTAATTTCCTTTTTCAACCCTTGGTGTTGGTTCCTTGTGTATATCTTATTATTTTGATGTTTCTTGTTCCTTTTCTTCCTCCTCTTCACAATATATGTACAATAGTTTCTTCTCAGCACATTTATGACCTTTACTGTGTTTTATATATCACAAATGTAACAAAGTCCTTTTGCTATTTTTTCCTACCGTTGTTGTGGTGTCAACCTTGTAGGTTGTGGAAGGCTAGGAGCAACAACACTTCCATATTTATAGTTGTGAGCGGTAGACCTCCTTGTTTCCATAAATTTTCTTTCAACCTTTTTTGCCACCCTAAATGCATTCTCCAATGACTTAGCTTCCCAAAGGAAAACCTCATGTTGGATATGATCCTTTAAAGTCCCTATGAAGACATAAATCATATGCTCCTCAATAATATCCATTACCTTTATATGCAATCTTTTGAAGTCCTCAATGTGCTCCACCATTAAACCCTTTTGTTTGAGATTTATTAATTGGCTAAGAAAGTGTTGCTCTTTGTATCCTCATAATGTGTTATCAGTTCCTCCATAAAAATTAACCAAGTTACAAGTGCTTTACGAGAAAAAATCCATTGATACTACACAAATTGATTGGGCTCTAAATATAAAGTTGCAATGTGTACCTTTTGTGTGTGTTGCACATCATGTAGATCAAAGAATTGCGCCATTTGTAGTATCTATGTTTTTGGATCATTGCCATCAAACTTCCTCATGTCAATCTTTGTAATGTGGCTATTCTTACACCCCAACATTGGAGTCTCTTAAATCATAATTCATATTTCTTTTTTCCTCATCATGATTTTCATGGATTACCTTGTGGTCACCACTAGGAAGCCTTTCTTGTAGAAACTTTTTCAATCCTTCCAACTTGACATTCATCGTGTCCATGTTTACTTTAAAACCATCCCTCAAACCTTCCATGTCCATTTTTATTTTTACTTCTAAACCATCCATATTGACATTCATCATCACTTCCAATTCATTTTTGGTTATTCTTTGTGAGAGCGAAATGTATTGCACTTGCTCTCATAATTTTGATATATCATGTTGCATTTCTTCCTCTTCGTCATACATCATAGTAGAGATTTTTGGTTGCTTAATGTGAGTATTCATTTTATTGTTGAAAGGAATATTGAAACCAATAATGATAACTATGCTTTACTATGCATTTTGAATCACTTCAGAGTAATTTTTCAAACAAAAATTATGCAAATTAAAAAAAATACACACCTTTTTGTTCCTGTTTTATGGAGCTTGAACTTGAAATTATTGTATCTCTATAATTTCAGCCTCCCTAGGTCTAAATTTTTTTTCCTTGGTAGCCCTTTATATCCTCTTTCCAACAACACTAGTGATACTAAGATTGGATTTTTCAAGGTAAACTTAGGCCAAATCTCCCAAGATGACCTTCTTATGGATTAGTTCAGTAGAGTGAGCTTGCATAGATTGTCATGTGTCACTTTTTAATCTTTTTTCTTTGATAATGGTACCCAAGAAAATACAGTTTGTCTTTCGACCTTTTTTAACAAAATTCAATTTGGCTACCCTAAATGAAATTTATGATGATTTCCCCGAGACACTTGTTTGAGACAGAATTATGGAGCATACAAAAAGCCTAACTTCCTTGAATAATATCTCCAATAATATAGTGAACCAATCTCCAAAATTTTTACACGATGTTCACCGAGATTTCGGCTCCTTGTGGTCAAAATTTCAGCTTCTAAATCATTTAAGAAAAAAAAAATTATAGCGAAAATTCCCATATAACTTGTTTGAAGCAAAAGAACCCTAGGATCCAAAGTTTTGATACCAGTTGTTATGTAACCAAATCATAAAACAAAACAAAAGATAGATAAAAAATTGAAAATAAGCCTCTTCAATGGGGAAAACTCCTTTCACATCACATAAATGAACAATTCTTGGATGACACAAATGACGAGACTGTTGGGTGCAGTATAAGGCTTATAAATATTGTACCAACATTTAATTTGTCAATCTGGAAAGTTCGTGAACATCGAGACGCGGAACTGGAAATCCCAAAGAGAATCCCTGGTAACCTGCAAAATGAATTCTAGTCCAACTTGCACAATAAATGAAATCTTGCACTTAAAAGGGAACTTGAGAAAGAACCAATCCATGCAATCAAAAGCATGTGGAAATAAAAGGAAATCATGTGCCATTTATCAATGCGAAAGGAAATTCTAATTACGAGCAAACAAAAGGGAAATCCGAACTGGAAACCAAGCATGTCGGCACAATATCAAAAAGACTCTAAATGCTAGAATAAATTCAAGAGCAATTCAAAAACCATTCTTCCTGCACTAATTCTACTACATCTACCTCTGTGTAAAATTAACCTGAAAGCATTGGCAACATTTACTATGCAAAAATTATGAAAGAAATGGATTCAATATAGGTTCTCTCGCCTTCCTTATCCCTAGAAATAAATCTTGTAAACTTGTCGAGAACTACAATGGAAAATAAACATTATCGTTTTTAAACATGAGGCAGTTTCATTTTCATAAATGTCGTCTCCGCAAGAATAATGACAAAAATATAGATGTGATCTCTACTTTTGAGTAATATATGGTTTCTTGTAAGCAAAGACTAAATGAGTGCGTTAATACCCTAAAACCATAAACACTTAAACTGATCTTAAGCAGAGACTAAATGAGTGCGTTAATAACCTGAAACCATAAACACTTAAATTGATCTTTAGGTTCTGGAATATAAATTAAATAGATATTAATCAATTCAAAGGATTCAAGTTGCACATTACAGCTCATAAAGGCAAAGTGTCAATGCATAAGCCGATCTTGTAAATTCAGATATTCTGAAGGGACACAATCCTTATTTGATATAAAGAAATATTTCGAGTGCAAGAACAATTTCTAATGCAGAAAACCAAATCAATCTTGCAGTCGAAAGGAAAACATTACAACAAATTAAATAACATTAGTTTGGAGGAGGAAAGAGACTGAAGGTAATTAAATCCTATGATAAGAATTTCACACGGTAAATAATTTAAATATAATTTAATATAAAAAGATGATGAGTGGTGTCGAGTTGGTTTGGCGGCCAACCCAACCAACTCACACCCTCTATTAGTGACCTGGTTCACATAGAATTAGAAACCATTAGATGCAATAAATAAATAAATAGAGCATGGCTATCGATGCTTAAATGAATTCTTGAAAACACAGTATTTACATCATGAGGCAACACTTAACTCCAGCAAATAAGAGGATCGATCCACAAGTTATAACTGTGTGATGCTACATTGGGACCGACTCCTCCCTTTCATGCATTCCTTCTATGCTTCTACGTGTCCCTGTCTATATGCGTGTATATCTATCGACTGATCTCTATTAATCCCCTGCTCAAGGCAGTCTCTTAAACTTATATAGGCATCGATTTACAAGCTGGGGCTTTTAACATCCAATTAAAATACAGGAAGGGAGATTATCGATCTTAACAATTTTCTAGGAATAAAATTGGGTTTCTAACTAAATGTCGAAATGGGAATTATTTCTGGCAAGTCGTTCCTCTTTTCCTAGAATGATGTTGTTGCTAGAAAGTGCGATTTGACTGATCAATTTTCTCCACTCAGGAGTGGTAAACGAGATGCTAGAATCTGGCATTGTTGTAACAACATCTATGAAAGGCACTGCTGCTTTCATTTTTCTCGCCTACCCTACAAATCACGCTATGGAAGCTAACTATATACAAAACTAGTTCAACCTTCTCTAGAACTGATTCCCTGTGGTGACATGGTCGTAAATAACAATCTTGATCAAGGGAAATTCTCCTCAATGTCAATGCAAGTTGGATACTTTGAATTAGTGTACTGTGACTTGAACTCTTAACATGAGAGAACAGTGAAGCCACTAAAGCCTTTCTTGAAAATGTTCTTTTCAGGCTGTGTGCTCCAAATAATAAAATGTTTATCATCAACGTCACTATCGCAATGTTCGTTGCTAGGATGAAATTGTTGAGAGTCAATTTGAACTTGCTCCATGTTTCCCATTATTACCTGTGCCATAAGCCATTTTCTTCAACATCTAAATAACCAACACTGACATGTGAACATTTTTCTGGAGAAAGATAAACACCAATGCCATAAGCTGCCCCATTGTTGGGTGTATCGATTTGGCCAAAACCATCTAATATGATGCCAGCTACACCCTTCCGAAAAGTACCATGCCAGACATATCTGATATTAGCTTTCCCATTGAATTTTCTAGTAATCTGAACGTGATTTTGTAACACCTGCAATCGAGCCTGTCTAAAGAACTTGATGGCACACATCGATAAATACCAACAATGCTGCTAAATGTTAGAAGTGTACTAAGACTAGCCAGCTACATACTCATGATTACCATTCTCTAATTTAATTAGTTTGTATTTTCCATGTGCTTTATAGCAACGAATTGTGCAGTACCCCTTATCAATTCCTTATAACTTTTGAAGAAATCAAAACAGTTGAAAGAAAAGACTGGTATTGTTTCTGGAGGAATCATAACAAGTGGATACAGTAGATCATCTCTTCTATACCACCAATAAACTCCAACCACATGTAACACAGAAAACCAATATGATGCCAATGAGAACTGAAAATGAGTTTAGTCCAGAAATTCTTCAGAGTGCAGGAAACCCACTGTAACTAGTGCATGAATCCCAATTGGTGTAGGAATCTGTTGCATGGTGCAGGAATCTGCTATACTATCTAAGAAGGTAAATGTAGGACCAAAGTGTTATGAAACCAGCTCACAAAAAGATAGAAAAGAGAGATCCACGCCTTAGAATTCAGCCTCTTCGAGGGGGAAACCTCCTTTACATTACATAAATGAACAATTCTTCGATGATACAAATGAAAAGACCTCCTTTCTATATATAGAAGTCTAAGGGGTCATAATATAATCAGAGCCGACATAACAATAATAATGTAAGGGCACAATAATAACAATAGTGGGCTTCTATGGGGCACAATAGTAACAATATGGCCACTACATGGGTACATCAATATAATAAGGGGGTTGTACTAATAAGAATAAGCAGTTAAACTAGTAGTATAGGGGCCTAACATGCCCCTCTCCTTCAAAAAGTTTTGTCCTCTTGAGTAGTTCTTGATGCTTCTGTATAAACTTCTTGTCCTCCGATGTGGAATCTTCAACGGGTAAGTTCTTCCACTTGATGAGATACTCTGAAATTGATTGATTTCGTAGCTGTTGGGTTCTTGTTTCTGTAATTGCTCCAGGTTCCAATATGATTTTTCCTTCCTCTTCAATTTCTAGCAATATTGTTTGAATTGGGATCTTTTGCAACTTTTGAATAAGTGGTCATACTTCTTCGTCCTTCTTCCATTCATCCCTTGTTTCGTTTATCCAATCTAGTTGGATAATATAAATAGCACAAAACAATGCTTCCACATCCTCATCTTTTCTTGAGAGTGCATCTGCAACAAAATTTTGCTTCCATTTTCTATAGATGATGTCAAAGTCATAACCCAACATATTTGTGACACATTTTTTCTGTTCTTCTAAAGATAATAGTTGTTCTAAAAAGTATTTAAGACTATCATGATCCATTTTTACCTTGAAGTGTCTTCCCATTCAGTAAGGTCGCCATTTTTTAAGTGCATGTAGTATTGCCAACATTTCCTTCTCATAAATAGCTTTCTTGAGATGTAGCAGCAAAAATACCCAATCACCTACATCAAAACATTTTTCACTACGATGTTGATATACCTACTGTTTCATTCGATTTTGCACCAAAGTGGAGTTATCCTTTAAAAGTTGGAGAACTTGTTGTTGATGTTGGATGTGATCTTTCACTGCTTGAACCTTTTTCTTCTTGATATGTCCTTCTATCTTTAGAGTTTGAGGAGTGGTAATTTCTTCCAATCCTTTACAAGATATGGTTGGATTCATTTCTTGACGCTCGATGCGATCTTTCACTTCTTGAACATTTTTATTCTTGATATGTCCTTCTATCTTGATAGTTTGAGGAGTGGTAATTCCTGCCAATGCTTTACAAGATATGGTCTGATTCATTTCTTCTATCTCTGGGGTTGGGTCCTAGCGTATATCCTCTTCTTTTGATGTTTCTTGATCCTTTTCTTCTTCCTCTTCATACTCTATGTAAAATAATTTCTTCTCAGCACACTTATGACCTTTAGTGCATTTTCTATCACAATTGTAACAAAGCCATTTTTCTCTTTTTTCTTCCAATTGTTGTGGTGTAACCCTTGTAGGTTGTGGAAGGCTAGGAGAAACAACACTTCCATCTCTATAGATGTGAGGGGTAGACTTCCTTGTTGCCATAATTTTACTTTCCACTATGTCACAAAGCCCTTTTACTCTTTCCAATTGTTGTGGTGTTGCTCTTTGTATCCTCATAATGTGCTATCATTTCCTCCATGAGAATTGACCACGTAACAAGTCGTTTACGAGAACAAAGCCCTTTATACCATAAAAATTGATCCGGTTCTAAATATGAAGATGCAATACATACCTTTTGTAACAGTGGTACACCATGTAGATCAAAATATTGCTCCATCTGAAGTATCCACTTTACCGGATCCTTGCCATTGAACTTCCTCATCTTGCAACAATGTAAACTTTGAAACGGGAACTGATACTGTTACCCGTTTCGTAGAGATAGCAAAAAAATGACCCGATTTTCAAAAGTGGTGATGCAGAATACACATGTTTTTTTTAGAACATGGTTTTTGGAACTTTAATTTTTTTCATGTGCATTAAGTTTTAGAATGGTAGTGATTTTCATGCTGATTTTAAAAAGTGAGTATTCTGCATCACATCCTTTTTTTAAAAGACCTATTTTTTGACTTTAAATTTTCTAGTGTGTGAAATTGTAAAAAATTATTTTCTAAATTTGATAGATTTTGAAGTGGTCATTTTATTCATATTTTCTTGTTCTCTATCTTAATTTTTTTTTTTTTTAGTGGGGTTTTTATTGTTTTGCGTTTTTAAATTAGAAAGTCGATAGTTTGAATTTTAGATAATCTACATATTTATACATCCTTAATTAATTTTTCAATCCACATGAAATAATTGTTTCTAAAAAACAACATTTTTTAACAATGGACATAAAAATAACCATTTTTAAAATAAATATAACAAAAAAACTAAACGTTTTGATAATTTTTTTGCTAGAATTAACATGTCAAAATCACAATTTTTATACAAAAATATTAACTAAAAATGGTCAAATAATAATTTTTTTTATGAAATTCATGTCAAAAAAATAATAATAACAACTTTTTTTTCAAAAAATAATAATTAACTTAAAAATCAATGCGAAAATCACAAATTACAAATATTGAACACATAACAACTTTAATTCATTGATTATTCTTTTCATGAAATGTTAGAGTCAAAACATTGCAAAGCTTGATTTCCAGGTATAACTTAAATTTAATCAACAATGTCACGTAATCCAAACTCATCGTCCTCTAGAGTTTAATCATTGTCATCTTCCACAATATTTTCTGCTTCCTTTTGCGCAATTTCCTCTTCTAATGGGTCTTTGATGTCTGCAAATCTCCCAATATATGTCTTTCCAAACATTCCATGTAATGGTGGTTGGGGTTCCTTTGCCTTTTTTGCCACACGTGATTCACTAAATTCCCCTTTCTTCAACCCAATTTCTTGCATTGCATCTGGAAGAAATTGAAGAGCAGTAATTCTTTGCTGAATGAAATTGCATTGTAATGGATCTTTCTCAATTGCAATGCAATTTCTTCCTTTTTGAAGGCAGCATGCTAGTGTTGTACCTAATTATCAAGCACAAAAAAATAATGAAGTAATTTAGTACAATGACATATTAATTAAAAAAAAGAACATATTGAAATTCAATTCCATGTGGCAAAACCTACCTGAGCCAGAAAATAAATCCAGAACCCAATCTCCTTCATTTGAACATATGTCTATAAGATAGTTAATCAATAATTGTGGTTTCTGATAAATGTTAACTATCTCTCCTTTCGTTTCTTTGTCTTCATATGTTAGTTTTCTCACAACAACATCATAAGTCAATATTTGGCTATGACTCTTTCTGTCCACCTGATTAAAAATCATAGACATATGGCTATCATCTTTTGCCCAACTATCAATATGAATGAACTCACAGTCATTTATAAATTGTTGATCTTCATTGTTAAGAAGATTTGACTTTTGCCTGTAACATAAAATAGTAAAAGTTTAATTAACTTGTACATAAATGAATTTTTCAACATTAATCAAATATACCTTTAAACATCTTACCATGTAAGCTGCATCCTTGAATTTGTTTTCCCCTTGAAGCTTGACAATACCATTGCCAATAGTGTGTCTGAATGAAATGTCACAAATCTCCATAATGGTGATGACGTCACTTCCATAAATCCCGCCACCACTTTATTAAAAGCTTGATAAGTATAAGGGTCACTATCATAGTAAATGTTTGGAATATTGAAACCATGGGGAATATCTGCAATAACCAGGGCATAATCCCTTTTTGGTACGAGTTTAGCAATGTCTTCACAGTCGCCTTGTATTACTTGATATTGAATAGTGTCTAGCCCATTCCAAATGAAATGATTAAGAGTTGGATCAAGTTCAACATTATTAATACGTTGCTTTCTCAGTCTTTCAATCTTTATTTTTTCAATAAAAGTCTTGAAACTGTCTGGTGCTCCATTATCTTCTTTCCTCATCTTTTACCAAACAAACAAATGTATGTGTAAGTTTTAAATTAAAAATAGTACACAGATGATTAAAACTGAATGTATAAATCAAGTTACCTTTTTAAATGCAAGATAAAAAGCTTTTAATGTTGATGTAGAACTTGAATCTGGATAGTTGCGTACAACATAATCCCAACTATCTTCATTCAACAGTTTAACCATTTGTTCCTGAATTTTCATGTAAACTTTGTGACTTCATAGATAAAGTAAGAAAAAGTTAATATAATGATATGTATAACAAATACTACCAATAACAACATGTTTTATTTAAAAGATAACTATAATCCTGGAAATAAGTAAAAATAATTCAGCAAACTTACTTTTGAAATTCTTCAGACATTTCTTCCAATGATAATTCCCCTGACCTCACACGAGATAATATTGTTTTGACAATTTTTTCATCTTTCACTCCTTGCATCGCCCTCCAAGGCGTGATTGTCATATCGTCTGGAAGTTGCTTCAGTTCAGGAGCTGATTTATTGTTGCTACATATCAATGGCTTAGACTTTTTGACCCTCTGGTTTTTAATGCCAATGTCTTCCCACATGCTAAAAGTGTCATCAATCAAATTCCAAATATCTCCAGTTCTAAATGCCAATTGGAAAATGTTATCAACACCTCTGAATAAATCGCTATATCTGCTGTCTTTTCCACCTTTTGAATTGGTTTTCTCTTCAATTTGATAGCCTATTTCCATACAACATTCCTTTCGGAAATCTGCAGTAATATTTATCCTATCCCCACCACATTTTTCTAGGAATTTACTATGAATAAATCTAACCTTTTGGATCAAAGTCATAGACATCCTATATTCATTATCTGAATTATGATCCAATGCCACTAACTTTGCTTCTGTTTCATTTAAACCAGCATAAATGATACATTTCATTGTTTCAAAACGTGGGTTATTAAGATATTCCTCCATCAATTGTCTTTGAGCTTCAACAGAATGGTTCCCCCCAAGCACATAATAATTGTATTCAAAACATTTTGACTTATCAAATGCTTCTTTGTTGGGAACTTGAAGTGGATCAACAAGAAGCACATAAATAACCACATGAGCATATGGATTGCACCTCATCAATGTCTTCAAGTTGTGAACATGCAGATGATGTGGCTTTCTGATTTGATATTGGCATTGTCCTTCACTTGCCTTATAGGTTTGTCTGACATTTAACTGAAATGTACGACTACCATCAATTAAGTTTCTCTTTGTCAAATTCTGTCGAATGGCATTTTGTTTTGTTTTGATTATGCCATCATCTAAATCAGCTCTTGGTGTAATGATTTCTCTGCTTTCTTTTGAAGTTTCACTAGGTTCTTGACTGCTGGTAATGACTACTTCAAGATCTTCAACTCTACTTTTTTTCGTCATAACATTCTCAAGAGATCTATTCTTGGGCATTGTTACTTTTGGTCTTTTATGACCTTCTTCAGTTCCAATGTCATCTTCAGTAATGGCAACATATGCTTCATTGTCAATTTCAACTTCATCGTCCTCAAAAGTAACTTGTTTACCCTTGCTAGATTTATCCACCAGAGGCCTTTTTTTCTGATTCTTTGGATGTAGTTTTGTAGCATCATCAATTACTACATTTTCCATGTTTTCCATATCTTCTTCTGACACTGAGTAAAAATGGCTGACAACTTTCATGATATCATGCTCTATGAAATGAATGCCTCCCAACCTAATTGAATAGCTTTCAACAAAATTCTGCCAAACAAAATATCATATGTTAATATAAACAAAGTTAAAAAAATATAGCGAGACACTTTCAAAACGCAAAATAAAAATACAAATAACAATACTTACGATGTTTTGTGTCATCTCATTTACGATTTGTTTACACAACTTTGTAGATACCTCTCTCGTGTCATATAATGAATATGATAGTCGGTATTTAATCCTTTCATGTGACTTGGGAGATTTTGTAAGTACGTAAACAACTTCAGTGTTTGGTACCGAACACATATCTATGACTCTTCCCATCACCTCCAAATTTTCATTATTATGGGATATATCAATGTATAGATATATATTCACAGTTGTGCTCTCTCTTTCTTTCACATACCAGACTCTTGATGGAAATTTCACCTCTTTTGAACTTTTCCAATCTGAGATTAGCTTCTTATCACTTGAAGCACTTGAAATATTTGTAGGCATGAGCTCAGGTGGAGTTCGTTCACCAATGTTTTTTGAAGATACACCTTTAAGACTCTTTGGTCCAGAAAGATTCACAGAAATTTTCCTTGATGCCATTTTCCTAAAAAAAAACACATAAATTAGTAAATAAAAAAACATATTAACTTAAATTAATAACAAAAATATACCATAAATTTTTTATTTGTATAATCAGAATTGCCCAGCCACCTCTAACGGGCAGGCGGGTCGATGGGCGAGTGGGAGGTCAGGTGAGGGATAATGAGGCTAAGTAGACATTTAGGCAAGTATGGGCGAGCCCCTACCCACGCGCCCCCCACAACCCCTAAGCTTCCCCCCCCCTTCCCTCACCCTACCCCCTACCGTCCCCCCACACTCCCGCGCCCCATCCCCCGCCCCCAAAACCCCTCCCCCCCCCATCCCCCGCCCCCCGCCCCTAAACCCCCTACACCCCCCTACACCTCCCCGCGGCCGCCCCTCCCCACTGCGCCCACCACTCCCCACACCCCGCGCCCCCCCCCATCCCGCGCCCCCCCCCCATCCCCGCGCCCTATCCCCTACCCCTACCCCTTACCCCCCGACCCCCCAACCCCCCTACCCCTTACCCCCCGACCCCTCAACCCTTATCCCCCCCCCCCCCTACACCCTACCCGCACCCTACCCTTACCCCCCCACCCCATCCCCCCCATTCCCCACCCGCGCCCTACCCTACCCACCCACCCATTCCCCCTCCTGCCCCTACCCTACCCCATTCCCCCCCCCCCGCCCCGCCACGCCCCTACCCTACCCCATCCCCCTACCCCCCCCCATTCCCCCCCCACCTCTGCCCCCTACCCTACCCCACCCCCCTGCCCTACTTCATTCCCCCCCTCGCCCCCTACCCCACCCCATTCCCCCCCCCCCCTACCCATCCCCATTCCCCACCCCGCACACCCTACCGGTCCACCCGACCCACCCCTCCCCCTCCCTCCCCCTCCCCCGCCCCTACCCGGCCCACCCCTCCCCCGCCCCTACCCGGCCACCCCTCCCCTCCCCTGCCCCTCCCCCTCCCCCGTCCCTCCCCGGCCCCTCCGCCCACCCCTCCCCGTCCCCCGCCCCTCCCCGACCCCTCCGCCCACCCCTCCGCCTCCCCCTCCCCGCACCTCCGCCCACCCCTCCGCGCCCCTCCCCCTCCCCCTCCCCGGCCCCCTCCGCCCACAGCTCCCACTCCTCTGCCCCTCCCGGCCCCTCCGCCACCCCGGCCCCTCCGCCCGCGCAGGGCCACCCCCGGGCCGCCCCGCCCCGCCCGACCGGCGGCGGGTCGATTCACGCGCAGCACCACCCGGTCGGGCGGCGGGTCGATTCGCGCGCAGCGCCACCCCTGGGCCGCCCCACCCCGCCCGACCGGCGGCGGGTCAATTCCGGGAATCGACCCGCCGTCGGTCGGGCGGGGCGGGGCGGCCCGGGGGTGGCCCTGCGCAGGCAGAGGGGGCCGGGGAGGGGGCGGGGTGGGCGGAGGGGCCGGGGAGGGAGCGAGGGAGGGGGAGGGGTGGGCGGGGTGGGCGGAGGGGTCGGGGAGGGGGCGACGGAGGGGTGGGCGGAGCGGGCTGGGGGAGGTGGAGGGATGGGCAGAGGGGGCCGGGGAGGGGTGGGCGGAGGGGCTGGGGAGGGGGAGGGGGAGGGTGGGGCCGGGGTGGGCCGGGTAGGGGCGGGGGAGGGGGGGGGGGGGGCGGGGTGGGCGGGGTAGGGGCGGGGGGAGGGGGAGGTGTGGGCGGGGTGGGCCGGGTAGGGGCGGGGGAGGGTGTGCGGGGTGTGTAGGGGGCCGGGGGGGGAAATGGGGATGGGGCGGGGGGGGGGGGGGGGGAATGGGGGGGTAGGGTAGGGTAGGGGTAGGGGCAGAAGGGGGGGGGGGTAGGGTGCGGGTTGGGGGGGCAGAAGGGGGTGGAGGGAGAGGGGGCAGGGGGAAGGAGTTAGGGGGTGGGGCCCATAGGGCCGGCGTTAAGGAAGGGGGGGAGGAGTTGAGATTGGAGGGGAATGGGAGTTATGGGGTGGGCTTATGGGGAGGAGAGTTGTGGGGTAGGGAAGGAAGAGTTGGGGAAAGGGTGCGTGGGTGGGTGAGTTGGGGGTGGCAAGGGCTGGCGCATGGGTAGGGTAGAAGGGGGAAGAGGGCATGGGTGAATGGGAAAGATCAGTAATGGGTTGGGGGAAGGGGGCACGACGACGGCCTACCCACGGTTATTGGGTGATTGAGTTTGATTGGGCCCACCATGCTCACGATTGACATAATTGTTATTTTGGCTTGGAAAATTTATTAATTTAAAAAAAAAAATCTTCTTCGACGTTAAATTAATTTAATATGAAAATTTTGAAAAAAAAATTGAACTTACCTTTCAATTGCGATAATTCTTCGTTGAATATGTTGTTGATAGCAATATAGCTGCTCCACAAATTCACGTCTTTCAACGAACTTCAGAAAACCTGAATGTGAGGTAAGTAATAGTGATAACGAAATTTAATATATAAGTGAAATTACGAAGATGTTTTTCTGTATGATTAATGTGGGATAATTTGTTTTAAATTATTATAGAGCGAATATTGTAGAGTTATTTTACAATGGATTGAATGTGGGATTAATTTGTTTTAGAATATATTATAAAAATTAAAAAAAAAAAATTAGTTGTTTAGTAAATATTATATACTTTAACTATTAGAATAATTAATATAGAAGTTGTAGTTTACAATTTGAATTTCAGTGATTGATTTCATAAAAAAAATTAGTTTATGTTTTTCAATGAATTGTAGAATAAAATAATAAAGGTAAATAAATCTAACAAACTTTTGGAGGGAAATATTTTCGCGAAAATTTTTGGAGGGAAATATTTTCGCGAAAATTTTTGGAGGGAATATTTCATTCTTTAAGCTATATAATATTCTTAGGAGACTCCATTTGTATCATTCAACATCTTCTATTTGAAAGGGATGGATTGTTCTGATGGTGAAGTTTCGATTTATACACCATCAACATCTTCATCGCGTAACAACTCTATTCATATTGATGAATATAGCGGGAATTCTTCCACTATGAATAGAAAGTCAATTCTTCCACTTAGTCCCGATTCTAAGGACTATGAAAGCAGCGGTGATGAAGAGCATGATGGTGAAGTTCAAAAGAATGGAGTGTCACGATGTCCACTTAGTCCTAATTCTGAGGACTATGAGAGTAGCAGTTTTGAAGAGTGTGATGGTGAAGTTCAAAAGAATGGAGGGTCACGGTGTCCACTCAGTCCTAATTCTGAAGACTATGAGAGCAGCAGTTTTGACGTGCATGATGGCAAATTTCAAAATAATGGAGTGTCACGGTGTCCACTTAGTCCTAATTCTAAGGACTATGAGAGCAGCGGTGATGAAGCGCGGGATGATGATTTTCAAAAGAATGGAGTGTCAAAGTGTCCAGTTAGTCCTGATTCTAAGGACTATGAGAGCAACAGTGATGATGAGTGTGATAATGAATTTCAAAAGAATGGAGTGTCAAAGTGTCCAGTTAGTCCTAATTCTAAGGACTATGAGAGCAGCGGTGATAGAGCGCGGGATGATGATTTTCAAAAGAATGGAGTGTCAAAGTGTCCAGTTAGTCCTGATTCTAAGGACTATGAGAGCAGCAGTGATGAAGCGCGGGATGATGATTTTCAAAAGATTGGAGTATCACAATGTCCTCTTAGTCCTGATTCTAAGGACTATGAGAGCAGCAGTGATGAAGCGCGGGATGATGATTTTCAAAAGATTGGAGTATCACAATGTCCTCTTAGTCCTGATTCTAAGGACTATGAGAGCAGCAGTGATGAAGCGTGGGATGATGATTTTCAAAAGATTGGAGTATCACAATGTCCTCTTAGTCCTGATTCTAAGGACTATGACAGCAGCAGTGATGAAGCGCGGGATGATTATTTTCAAAAGATTGGAGTATCACAATCTCCTCTTAGTCCTGATTCTAAGGACTATGAGAGCAGTAGTGATGAAGAACAGGATGAGAGCAGCAGTGATGATCCAATGATGGAGATGTTGCCAAGAAATATTGTATCGAGGAGTAGGAGCAGACCTTTTCGTATCAATGCAAACTATTCTAGTTATACAAGGGGTAGAGCAGAATATCTGACGAGAAGAAGTTCTATCAGCGCTCTCATTTCAAGTGAATGTTGCCAAAAAAATTGCTTGAAACGTATGGATTTCACATTTGCATTAGAAAGCAGGAAGAGATATTTGTCAATGAATAAAAGCATGCAAAACTCATATTTAGTTGGCTGCATGCAATCTACATTGTCAGGTTATGATTATCATATTAGGAATTTATTATTGTGTAGAAAAGCTTTCAAAATGTTTCATTCAATTGGGAATTTTCGTCTCTCGAGAATTCAAGAAAATTTGGAAAAGGATCCCACATTTTATTCAGAAGTACGTTATAAAAGACAGTTTGGGCCATTATCAAATACTGCAATGTCATGGATGAAAGATTTCTTTTCAAATCATGGAGAGTGTATGCCAAATAGAGAGACAATACATATTCCAGATAATTTTTCAAGACGAGAAATCTACAACTTATACAAAGAATATGCAGAAAGTGTTGAGGGACAGGGCCAATTTATTACATATCAATATTTTGTGAAGATATGGAAGAAAGAATTCAATAATGTTCGTATTCCTAAGAAGACAAGGATGGGGATTTGCAGTACATGTGCTTCTCTTAATTCAAAAAGGGACAAATGTGAAGGCTCAGAAAGAGGTAAGTGTTCATAACTTTTACTTTCAAAATTGTATAGTCATCAACTATGAAAGCATATTTCTTAATGAATTTCTTTTATGTTGTGTAGATTTAATTGTCAAAGAACTTCAGGAGATCCCGAACAACAAACAAATGAAAGGAAGAAGTTGTACAAGCATCGAAAGAAGTGTTATGATAATCCAAATAAATATTTGGGTTTGATAATTGATGGTATGGACCAGAAGAAAACACTTTTACCACATTTTGTTCGCACACCCAAAAATCAACAAGAGGAAAATTTTATTCAGTTTCACTTGGTCGGTTGTATGGTCTTCAATGGGAAAATGTTGCCAAGGGTGTACTTCACAGCTCCAAATATTCATAATGATGCAAATCTGACCATAACCATAATTCATGATGTGATTTCTCATTGGTCTGGTAATCTTCCTGAAGTTTTGTATCTACAATTGGACAACACTTGCCGTGAAAACAAAAATCAGGTTGTTTTTTGGTATCTGAACAATTGAGAATTTTTCAAAAGGTAAAGGTTGATTTCCTTCTTGTTGGGCACACTCATGACCATATTGATCATATGTTCAGTCGTTTTTCAGTCACATTGAGGAGGAAGGAAGTTGGGAGCTTGCCATCACTAATTGAATGTATTAAGAAATCATACATGTCAGAGCCTGCTTTTGAAGTGTTGGAAGAAACTGTTGACATGCGAAGGTTTATTCTAGGATCATATGGTGAGGGGAAATGCATTGAACAACTTAATGATATTAGCTTCCAACATCAATTTCATATAAAAAAAATTGATGGGAAAACACTAATATGGGGCAAGAAGTTTTCAACTACTACAGAATGGGCACCGTCATCAGGTTTGCAATTTTTGAAGTTCATTCCAGATCGTCCAATATTTGCATCAAAAATATTGTTATTACAATCAGTTGGTGAAGTTCAGAATGCACGCAGACAGAATAGACATATAAATTATTCTGATTGCCTAGAAGAAATTAAAAAATGTATTAGATATACATATGAGTACTTTGACATTGCTGATTCAGTTTGGTGGGAGTCATTTTTCAATAATCAAAGTGATATCATTTCAACAACAACCAATGAAGATATACCTTTGAAAAATCCATTTATTTGGCCACAAAATGTGTCGAATGAACAAGAGGAAGTAAACATTGTTGAACAACAACAAACTCAAGGTATTATTAATTCTTCACAGGCAATGGAAAGAGAGATGTATATTGGTTCCAGAAGATCTCGTGCACAACGTGAAGCCATGGAAGACCTTTATAGGGGTTCAGTACATGATATTAAGGAGGGTTGCATGATTGCAGTGCTAGCACATGGAGATCCCAAAGGTTATCCATTTTGGGTTGCTAAAGTTATAAAGGTCTTTACAGAAAATGAGGATGTTACAAGTGTTGAAGTACATTGGTATGCCACAAATACACACCCATTCAATGGTTTGTATAAGCTAGAGATGGTAGTTGACAAAAAAAATGGTGGAAAAAGAAAAAGAAAGGGTACAAATATAAATCGCCACCGCACAGACATATTACAATTAGAGGATGTTGACATACTTTTTTATGACTTCAATTTAACAAAGAGAGGAACTCTTTGCTTCAAGACGATAGAGATTCTGAAAAGGTTGTTACCAGAAGGAATAGTGTTGACATGGGAGTCTGTTGAAACCAATCATAGATCTAGAAGACTTTTGAAACCTGGAACGTTGGGCATGCATGTGGACTCAGATGGGGCACTAGTTGATGAAAGAGAAGAATATGGAACATCTTCGTCAGCATCCAGTCACTCATCTGAAGATGTGAATTGTGATGGTGTGCAAGAAAATATGAGTGATTTTGAATAATTGTTTAAGACAGATTATATAACTGATGTATGCATCATATCTTCAAATAAAATTAATGTTTTCCATATGTTGTTAAATGAGAAGTTATGAAGCATTTTTATGTTGTTGGATTATGTCTTAAGTATGATAAATTTTATTGTTTAAATATCTACAATGCAATATCAAATTAGAGATATAATGTCTGTTTTATTCAGTATACAAATAAAGACTTTTGATTTCATTCAGTGATATAGTTTGTTCATAATGTCATGGTTTTTTAATTTATAGTTGAAAAAATTTCAATTTCTTTTGTATCTAGCATGGTGTGGTTGAAAACATGTTAAATTTATACTTAGGAAAGAAAAATGATATTCTACCAGAAACATTAATGTGTTTTTTCCTTAAAAATTAACTTTGTTTGAGACATAAAAAATTGGTTTTATTAGCATTTTTTAAAAAGTTTGAAAATTGACCCTAAAAAAAAAAAACGCTATTCCAGTAGCATCACTTTCGTTTTGAAGCTATATTTTGCACGAAAATTTCGTAGTAAATTTCGTAGTCACTGCCATTTTTAAAACACGTTCAAAATTGACACCTAAAAAAAAAAACATCGTTCCAGTATACACACTTTCCGTTTTTAGCACTGTTTTTGATGTTTTTTTGGGGTTTTTTTGCCAGAGTTCCCGTTTTGAGTTTATAATTCCCGTTTCAAAGTTTACATTGTTTTTCCTTTTCTTGATTTTAGGAGCTCGATCTTGAAACGATTGTAACTATGTAATTTGGGATCTTTAATTTCTGAAATTGTGACCTGCATTAGCCCTCTGTGTCCTCTTTCTAATGCCACCAGTCTGATCCCAATTGGATTCTCCAATGAAGAGTTATGCCAAATCGCCCACAACGACCTGATTATAGACTAGTTCTATAGAGCGAACTTGTACGACATGCCACGAGTCACTATTTCAACCTTTGGCTCTAAAAAATATATACAAGAAACTACAGTCCGTCCTCTTTTTGTACCTTCTTATGAAATTTCAATCCGATGCTTAGAGAGAAAGTTATGACGATTTTCCCTAGGTCACCTGTTTGAAAAGTAATTCAAGAGTCTGCAAAAATACCAAGTTCCTCAGATCATATCTCCACAAATATTGCGAAAAAATCTCTGAAATTCGGATCCAAGGTTCAGCGCGATTTCCTCTCTAATGGGTTTTTTTTTTAGCTTCTGAAACGTCGCAGAAAAAAAGTTGTAGCGAAAATGCCACGATGACCTGTTTGGAGCAACGAAACCTAGAATCCAAAGCTCTGATACCAAATGTTATGAAACCAGCTCACAAAAAGATAGAAAAGAGAGATCCACACCTCAGAATTCAGCCTCTTCGAGGGGAAACCTCCTTTACATTACATAAATGAACAATTCTTCGATGATACAAATGAAAAGACCTCCTTTCTATATATAGGAGTCTAAGGGTCATAATATAATCAGAGCCGACATAACCATAATAATGTAAGGGCACAATAATAACAATAGTGGGCTTCTATGGGGCACAATAGTAACAATATGGGCACTACATGGGTACATCAATATAATAAGGGGGTTGTACTAATAAGAATAAGGGTTACACTAGTAGTATAGGGGCCTAACAAAAAGCCTGTATAAAGGCATGATCAAACTAGTTTTAAACCTGCAACGTACAAACCTCTATTAATAATGTTTTAATCCCGATAAAACAACGGAAGTAACAAATATTCTCAAAAATAATCATTTAGCCAAACAACAGCATGAGAGATTTAGAGTAAGAATAGGAAAAAACGGAGGCCCAACATCCCCCCATGCTGACCATATTGCATGTCCTCATGCAAGGAAATCTTTTGCTACCACTCCCTTGAGAAAACAAAATTAGAAACATTTGTAAGCATTCAAAATGATGTTCCTGCAATTTTGTGTGATCACATTTTCTACGCTGAATAAGACTTGTTCTAAAAACAAAGTGTCTGCTAGATTCTTTATTTGCTTAGAATGATTTCAAGAAAATCTAAAACAAAAGTTGCCATGGAAAAACTAAATTGCAAGGATGGTGTTATTACTTGAATAAAAATAGCCAACTTTTAAAATTTCCAAAAAAAATATCTCGCAGGCATCCCTAATCAGAAGTTACACTTTAAAATCCTCATTGTAAATATGAGTGACATGATTTAAAAGCCATGGTGTTAAAAGTAGACATAGTAATACCTTCCCACAGTGACCATTTTACCATTATCCATGTATATTTGAAGCTCCTCTTATCTAGGCACAGTGAATTACCTGCACTAAGGGTCCCATGTCCATAAAAATCATTCCAAAAATATAGAACTCCAAGGTATAACAACAGAAGGATTTTAAAGCCATTCTCAAAGAGATTGATAATGAGTTCAGGGAAAGCAAAAAAAACCAAGTAAATTATAGTGTAGAGTTAACTTTAATACCACAGGCATGGCCCTGCTGCCAGCAGGCATCTATAGCCTCGACAGGGATACCTTTTAACCTCATGAAATGCTTGTGTCCCACCTATTAGATATAGACTCAGAGTTATTTAAGAGCATTTACTTTTTCTCTTTTTAGAAGTTAATTGAAGGCCACTGTCTTGGCTTGGTAACCAGCTAATGATAGTGCCATTCACAAGAACTAACAAGAATGAACAAGCTGGCTCGCGATGAGACCTCTTGTCTTCCAGCTTCTTCAACTGAAAGCCATTACCCTGGCTTGGTGACTAGTGTGGTAATTTCATTCTCCTTAGGACCCATGATCATAGTAGGCCGACTCATAATGAGACCTCCTGTCCCTCAACTAATTCGTTTATGTTTGAAGAAAAAACTCTGATCATGATTAACCTCAGATAGATAGATTACTTAATAGGTGGGGAAGCAAATCTACTCCTTAAGAGTGCAGTATGGCGTGAAAAGTTTTTAATTACTACTCTTTACTAGTTGGTCATGCAACCCTAAAGACTTATTTAAAAAATATCTAAGATAATGACTAAAAAGATTCCATGATTTGGTCATGCGAGGGCTCTTTATGAAAACTTATTATAGTTTTGTAGGTGTGGTCCACCATAGGAGGTTTCTCATTAGTCCCTTCGAAGAGGGACTTGAAAATGTTTTCTAGATGATAGTTTGTTAGAATAGGAGAGAAGTATTATATGTAACTTATAACAATACCCTTCACCGACATATTGATCAACAATCAAAGTCACTTTAAAATATGAGGCATTAAGTGTAAAGTTATTCTGACAAGTCTTACCATGAGAGTGCATAATAAAAATTTCAAAAGTTGTGCTTTTAGGGAATCACAAGTTCAAGAGTGTTGTTATACATCTTTATTCATTATTCTCATATTACCCTACCCTATTTTTAAAGAAAGAAATATCACCTTTAAGTGTAGGTGTACTTCCAATGAAGCCATGTGCGTAACAAAATGTTGATTATACTCACACTTAGTTTTAAAGAATAGACTTCAAGACATACCAAAGCGTGAGAAACCAATTGCTTCAATTGACATGGTACCAAGAGTTTCCAAATGATGAGGAAATAAGGTGGCTTGATGACTGCTCGAAACCAGGATTCAATGGAATCCACATATGTATGATTCTCCAACTAATGCAAGTCTTCCATAGTTTGATAGTCACTCTCCTCGAGGCACAAAGAATCTGGTGAAAGACAAAAGATAAATCCCTCAAGTTCAGGATCAAATATTTGATTTTCAAATTGACAAGAATCATTGAGAGAGATTCTAAGGTTTTGAGTTTTAACAACATTTTGAGAACAAGTTCCAATGAAAGATTGCTCCTCTAGTGGTCTTTGAATTATATCTTCCTCGGGTAAATGTTCTGCAGTAATGGGGGAAGTTTCCAAATTCATTCTCTTTCCCAACATGGAAGATGTGACATTTTGTTCAATAGCGGGAAGAATACGTGTTTCAAACTATTGTGCAACCTGATGGTTTGGATTGGGGTTTATGTTATGGTTTGGGCTAGGGTTTTGGTTAAGGCTTGGACTAAGCTTTGGATTTGGATTGGGATTAAGCTTTGAACTAGGGTTGGATCTAGGTTTTGGATTAAGACTAGGGTTAGGTCTAGGGTATGGATTAGGGTATGGACTAGGGTTAGGGTAATGCAATAGGTTATGTATTAGGGCTAGGGTATGGATTAAGACTAGGATAAGGGTATGGACTAGGGTTATGGTATGAATAAGGGTATGGACTAGGGTTAGGGCAAGGATTAGGGTTTGGATTAGGACTAGGGTATGGATTAGGGCTAGGGTATGGATCAAGGCTAGGATAAGGGTATGGACTAGGGTTAGGGTATGGATAATGGTAAGGTTGCACATGCAGCTGGGGCCATGGAGGAGGATAACTTAATGGTGCATTGGAAAGAAATTGTGGTTTTTGTTGATGCTCAAGTGATTGAATTTGCATGGGAGATTGCCCAAGAGAGAAGGATCCAAATGATTCTTGAGTCCATGGAGATATCTGGCTCGAGGATGAGGGACAAGGAGAGGGCCATTGTGGCCATGAAGTAGGATATTAAATTGGAGGAGGATTAAAAGTTTTCCATGAAACTGTAGGATTATAAACATGTTGAGGAACCTGCTCAGGATAATAAACATTATTCCAAGTATCAAATGGTGATGGGTCTTGAGTTATACCTGGTAGTCGATTCGATTCCTTACTTGATTTCCTGAGTGCCTTTAGTAATCCTGGTAGTGCTGGGAAATGTTCTATTAGATGATCCTCTTCACAAATTTTGCAAACTTTCAGGCTACTAAGTGGACACTTTCCAAGGAAGTGTCTCTTTCTGTATTCGGTGCAAAAGATAAGCAATGGTTTGTCATCCTTCTTCTACACTTCCTGCCAATCATCCAATTTTGAAATCAAAGATTTAATAATATCATTCTTATATTCAATCAAAATATTAAAATTTTCAATTGTTAATTCTTCATTGGATGAATTGTATGTCTTTGTAGCAGCATAAAAATTCCTCATTAGATGATTCCTCAAAATACCATTTTCCTGTTTTTAACAAGCCAACTGGTACATTTGTTAGCACATGAATGGTGTGTGTGTGTGTATATATATATATATATATATATATATATATATATATATATATATATATATATATATATATATATATATATATATATATATATATATATGTAGGGTGGGGAGTTCTTACAACATCAGAGAAAATGAGAAACCTTAAAGCAACAGTGCAGGAAAGAAATAAATTCAAAGAACATAAAATTGCAAGAGAAACTAGGTGAAGGAAAGAAACAAATGCATCAGGTCACCAAGGTCAATTCCTAAGTGTCTCCTCGACAACAACGCCAAAATGTTGGGTGCAGTATAGGGTCTATAAATGTACCAACATTTAATTTGTCAATCCGGAAAGTTCGTGAACTTCGAGATGCAACACTGAAATGCCAGAGAGGGTCCCTGGTAACCTGCAAAAAAAATTCTAGTCCAACTTGCGCAATAAATGAAATCGTGCACTTAAAATGGAGATTGAGAAAACATCAATCCAGATAATCAAAAGCACGCGGGAAATAAAAGTAAATCCTGTACTATTTAACAATGCGAAAGGAAATTCTAAGTACGAGCAAACAAAAGGGAAATCAGAACTGGAAACCAAGCATGTCGGCACAATATCAAAAAGACTGTAAATGCTGGAATAAATTCAAGAGCAATTCAAAAACCATTCTGCCTGCACTAATTCTACTACATCTACCTCTGTGTAAAATTAACTTGAAAGCATTGGCAATATTTACTGTGTAAAACTTATGAAAGAAATGGATTCAATATAGATTCTCTCACCTTCCTTGTCCCTAGAAATAAATCTTGTAAACTTGTCAAGGACTACAATGGAAAATAAACATTATCATTTTTAAACATGAAATAGTTTCATTTTCATAAAGGTCAGCTTTGCAAGAATCATGACATAAATATATATGCGATCTCTACTTTTTAGTAATATATGGTTTCTTATAAGCATAGACTGAATGAGTGCATTAATACCCTAAAACCATAAACACTTAAATTGATCTTTACGTTCTGGAATATAAATTAAAAATATCTTAATCAATTCAAAGGATTCAAGTTGCACATTACAGCTCATAAAGGCAGAGTTTCAATGCATAATTTGATCTTGTAAATTCAGATGTTTTGAAGGGACGCAATCCTTATTTGATATAAAGAAATATGTCGGGTGCAAGAACAATTTCTAACGCAGAAAACCAAATCAATCTTGCAGTCGAAAGGAAAACATTACAACAAATTAAATAACATCAGTTTGGAGGAGGAAAGAGACTGAAGGTAATTAAATCCTACGATAAGAATTTCACACAACAAATAATTTAAATATAATTTAATCTAAAAAGATGAAGAGTGGTGTCAAGCTAGTCTCGCGGCTAACCCAGCTAAATCACACCCTCTATTAGTGACCTGGTTCACACATAATTTAAAACCATTAGATGCAATAAATAAATAAATAGAGCATGGCTATCGATAATTAAATTAATTCTTGAAACACACCGTCTTTACATCATGAGGCAACACATAACTCCAACAAATAAGAGGAGCGATCCACAGGTTATAACTGTGTGATGCCACATTGGGACTGACTCCTCCCTTCCACACATTCCTTTTGTGCTTCTACGTGTCCCTATATCTATGCGTGTATACCTATTGACTGATCTCTATTAATCCCCTGCTCCAGGCAGTCTCTTAAACTTATATAGGCATCGATTTACAAATTGGGGCTTTTAACAGCCAGTTAAAATATAGGAGGGAAGATTATCGATCTTAACAATTTGCCAAGAATAAAATTGGGTTTCTAACTAAATGTCAAAATGGAATTGTTTCGGGCAAGTCATTCCTCTTTTCCTAGAATGATGTTGTTTCTAGAAAGTGCGATTTGACTGATCAATTTTCTCCACTCAACAATAGTCAACGGGATGCTAGAATTTGGCATTGTTGTAATGACATCTACGAAAGGCACTGTTGCTTTCATTTTTCTCGCCTACCCTACAAATCATACTATGGAAGCTAACTATAGACAAAACTAGTTCAACCTTCTCTAGAACTGATTCCCTGTGGTGACATGGTCGTAAATAACAATCTTGATCAAGGGCAATGCTCCTCAATGTCAATGCAAGATGGAAACTTCGAATTAGTGTACTGTGACTTGAACTCTTGACATGAGAGAACAATAAAGCCACTAAAGCATTTCTTGAAAATGTTCTCTTCAGGCCGTGTGCTCCAAATAATAAAATGTTTATCATCAACACCACTGTCGCAGTGTTCATTGCTAGGATGAAATTGTTGAGAGCCAGGTTGAACCTACTCCATGTTTCCCATTATTACCTGTGTTGTAAGCCATTTTCTTCAACATCTGAATAGCCAACACTGACATGTGAACAATATTCTGGAGAAAGATAAACACCAATGCCATAAGCTACCCCATTGTTGGGTTTATCGATTTGGCCAAAACCATGTAATACGATGCCAGCTATACCCTTCTGAGAAGTACCATGCTAGGCATATCTGATATTATCATTGCCACAGAATTTTCTAGTAATCTCAATGTGATTTTGAAATGCCTGCAATCGAGCTTGTCCGAAGAAATTGATGGCACACATCGATAAATACCAACAATGCTGCTAAATGTTACAAGTGTACTAAGACCAGCCAGCTCCATACCCATGATTACCATTCTCTAATTTAATTAGTTTTTATTTTCCATGCGCTTTATAACAACGAATTGTGCAGTACCCCTTATCAATTCCTTGTAACTTTTGTAGAAATCAAAACAGCTGAAAGAAAAGACTGGTATTGTTTCTGGAGGAAGCATAACAAGTGGATACAGTAGATCATCTCTTCTATACCACCAATAAACTCCAACCACATGTAACACAAAAAACCAATATGATGCCAATGAGAACTGAAAATGAGTGTAGTCCAGAAATTCTTCAGAGTGCAGGAAGCCCACTGTAACTAGTGCATGAATCCCAAGTGGTGCAGGAATCTATTGCATGGTGCAACAGTCTGCTATACTGTCTAAGAAGGTAAATGCAGGACCAAAGCCTATATAAATTCATGATCGAACCAGTTTTAAACCTGCAAGATACAAACCTCTATTAATAATGTTTTAATCCTAATAAAACAAGGAAAGTAACAAATATTCTCGAAAATAATCATTTAGCCAAACACCAGCATGAGAGATTCCGAGTAAGAATAGGACAAAATGGAGGCCCAAAAAAGACCTCCTTTGTATATATAGGAGTTTAAAGGCTCATAATATAATTAGGGCCTACATAACAATAATAATATAAGTGCACAATAATAACAATAGCAGGCTTCTATGGGACACAAAAATAACAATATGGGGGATACATGGGACACAACAATAACAATATGGGGGCTACACTAGTATTATAGGGACCTAACATACCTGGGGAGAAACAAACATAAATGATAGAGTTTGAATTAAAAAATGATGAATAAGACTTTACAAAATAACATGAATTAGATGAAGAAGAAGAACCACATACTATAATATTGAGGATATCAGTTCGGGAATGAACTCAAAGAATTTATAAAAAGTGTGGTATAGCAATGAAAAAGACTACTCCATACACATCTCAGAAAAATGGAATTGCAGAAAAGATGAATAGGATGTTGATGGAAAAAGTAATGAGCATGCTTAGTGGTGTTGGTTTCAAATAAGAATTTTGGGCAAAGGCAGTGGACACTACATGTTAACTAATAAATAGATCAACTTCATTAGTTTTGGATGATAAGACTCCATATGATTATGGAATATTAAGAAACATTCTAACTGTGATGCTTAATATGTACATGTTCCAAAGGAGAATATAAGTAAATTAGATAAGAAAGTTGAAAAGTGTATATTTATTGGATAAAGATGGTGTGAAAGGTTATAAGATTTAGAAACCCAAAACTAAGAAGGTAGTGTAAAGTTAAGATGTAGTGTTTAGAGAAGTCAAAGATGTTGTCAAAAAAGAAATCCCACCAAGGGAGAAAGAATCAGAAAAGATAGAGTGTGAATTAAAATATAATGAATTAGAATTTACATAATAACATGAATAATAAGATGAAGAACCACATAGTTTAGTATTGAGGAGATCGGCTTGGGAAAGAAGGAAACCAGAAAGATATGCTCCATCTAATTTCCAATCAAATTTTGCTTTGTTTACTACATCCTAGAACTCTTGGAGAGGCAGTGGATTTAGAGGATTACAAACTCTAGAAAAAGAATATGGTTGAATAAATTGATGCCTTAGACAAAATTGTGGCTTGGGATCTAGTGGAGTTATTATCTAGAAGAAATCCCATTAGAAGAAAATGGGTATTTAAGAAGAAGTTGAATGCAAGAGGTGGAGTGGAGAAATATAAAGCTCAATAAATAGAAATAAATTATTCCCAAGTAGAAAGAATTGACTTTGGTGATAATTTTTCTTCTGTTTCCAACAAAAATATTATTAGATTTCGTTTATATGTTGTTGCTTCTTTTGATTTTGAAGTATAACAAATGGATGTGAAGAAAACATTCCTACATGGATAACTGGAAGAAGAAATCTACATGAAGCACCGAGAAGATTATGTTGTTAAAGGAAATAAAGAGTTGGTATGCAAGCTGAAGAAGTCCTTGGAAGGATTAAAGTAATCATCGAGGATTTGGTATAAGAAAATGATACTTATGTATTAGGACTTGACTCTACAAGGATCAAAAAGGCTCATTGTGTATATTTCAAATTAGTTGGTTATCATATTATCTATTTGGTGTTGTATGTGGATGATATGTTACTAATTGGAAATGACAAGGAAATCATTCAGAAAGTGAAAACTCAATCGTCCTCTAAATTTGACATGAAGGATCTTGGTGGTGCAAATTTAATTTTAGGCATGAAGATTAAAAGAGATCAGACAATTTAAGAGAAAACTGTAGTTAAATTAGAGAAAATATGTTGAGTCAATTTTTCATAGGTTTAATATGCATGAATATAAACCGATAAAAGTCCCTATTCTTGTAAGTGTAAAGTTATTTGCATAACATTGTCCTAAGACACATGAAGAGGAAGAGGACATATTCGATGTTCCATGTGTTAGTGCGGTTGGAAGTTTGATGTATGCAATGATTTGTACATACCCAAACATTGCACATGTAGTGGGAGTGTTGGGAAATTATATGTCAAAACCATATAAGGAGCATTGGACAACAATAAAAAGGGTTTCCAGGTGTTTGCAGGTACTATTGGTTATGGATTGTACTACCAAGGAAGACCAAGGTTGGACAAAGTGTTGGATATACATGGTTTTGTTGATGTAGACTTAGTTGTAGATTTGGATCCTAGAAGATATACAAGTGCATATGTGTTTAATCTATTTGGAGGATAAATTATTTAGATAAGCAAGAGATAGTTTGTAGTGGCACTCTCAACGACATAAGCTAAATACATGGTAGCTACTCATGCAAGTAAGGAAGTAGTATGGTTGAAAATATTGTGTTCGGGTATTGAGTTAGTACAACAAGCCGTAAGGGTAGATTGTGACAATGTCAGTGCAATCTTCCCAGTGAAGAATTCAACATATTATTCTATAAAAAATCATATTGGTGTTGAATATATCTTTGCGAGATATGGTTGAAAAGATTAAGGTGTTGCTAGTGAAGGTGCACACTTTGAAGAATGTTGTAGATTCATTAACAAAATCTATGAGCACTGAGAAATTCTCTTGGTGAAGAGAAATAATGGGCATTATAGCCTTGGATTTTTGTTCATGTACTCTTTCAACCCCTTGTGTGCAAAGAAAACGATAAATGGGATAAATTTGGGTATGTGTTATCTTTTTTGCACAACTATCTCGGGGGAAACACCCCTCAATTTTTTTTGAGTAATTTTTTGCATCTATTTTTGGTGGTTTTCGGCACACAATTTTCACCTTTCGCAGGTTCATGGTGCATGATGGTTTTGTCTATGTTTTTGTAGTTTTGGTTAAGGAACTATGGTTGTATTCTAATATATGGTAAATGGATTAGCGATTTATGGATTCCGTAGATATATATATTGTATTGTGATATTGTACAAAAGAATATGTTGAAAAATATTTTTGGTTTTCATGGTTTTGGGTTGCCAAAATAAAATCTCTATGTTAATGCATGTGTTTTCCATCACATTTTTTTTCTTTCATAATGAATATATTTGCAACAATTAGTTATACAGTGTTAAAATCTACTTTACAAATATATTCTACTTGAAGCATGATGTATGCTTAGTTCTTACATCAATGTGGTATTTCTTTATTTTAATCAGATAACCCATCTATCAGCAAAGAGATTTGGGGTTAAGAGTACTTAATACTCCTAAATCAAACATGACCGCCTACCCATATAATCTAATTTAATTTAAAAAGCAACATTGTTACACACGTTTCACATTTGTATATCAACAATTCGTCTTCATTGCCCAGATTTAACAAGACAAAATTACAGAAGTCAAAAAATTCACAACTATGATATTGCTTGATTAACATTGGTTGCACAATATTTTTGGTTTTCATGGTTTTGGGTTGCCAAAATAAAATCTCTATGTTAATGCATGTGTTTTCCATCACATTTTTTTTCTTTCATAATGAATATATTTGCAACAATTAGTTATACAGTGTTAAAATCTACTTTACAAATATATTCTAATTGAAGCATGATGTATGCTTAGTTCTTATATCAATGTGGTATTTCTTTATTTTAATCAGATAACCCATTTATCAGCAAAGAGATTTGGGGTTAAGAGTACTTAATACTCCTAAATCAAACATGACCGCCTACCCATATAATCTAATTTAATTTAAAAAGCAACATTGTTACACACGTTTCACATTTGTATATCAACAATTCGTCTTCATTGCCCAGATTTAACAAGACAAAATTACAGAAGTCAAAAAATTCACAACTATGATATTGCTTGATTAACATTGGTTGCAATGTTCACATTAATCACTCAAATTTTCCATAGTTTGTCAATCTTCAAGTTAAGCCCATTGGCTCGCCACCAAGGCCTTCTCAAAATTGTCATTCAAATGATCTATGAAACACTTCCAATGGCTTCCAATCATGCCTAAGGTTGTTTTTTCAAAGATGTCAATTCAATCTGTGGAAACTTGTCAATGTATTTGTCATTGGATAATTCAAAATGGTCATCTGATGTTGATGCAAGCTTGGTGGTTAGGGTTGGAATTTGGAGTTTTCTTTACCCGTCATACATTTTTTTTTGGCATTTTGGGCTCTTCTGCTTCCCGTCAAGAAACATTATGTTTAAAATTTTTCCCTTCAAGAGTGATGTTCTCATAATAAATTAACCCTTCACCAATAAAGGCTTGATTAAAAAATTACCCTTCAATAACATAATTATGTTAAAACTTTTCACATATTTATGATAAGGAAAAAAAACGACTATAACACACAAATGAGTTATTAAATCTTGAATTTTAGTTTGAAATTTCATGGAATACTCACAATAAAATCTTTAGAACCTAAAATCAAATTTCGTTGACCCAAACATACCATAGCATTTGTATATATGAGATAGGGCTAAAACAATGGGACAAATAAGATGACCAACATAGTAAACCTATTGAATGTTATCAATAAAAACTCAAAAGTAGATTAATTAATATGGTTTATGTTATGATTGACATAATTTAATATATATTATTGGATCTAAAGATAAAGTATACATTTTAACATAATTATTTTAACATTGTTTTGGATCACGGGGTATACACTCATATTAACAAGATTGAATGCAAGGTATATGAATCTTTTAAAAATTAAAAGAGTGAACTTATAAATGGACAATGCGGATCTCTTAACATCATGTTATAGGATTATGTTATGATTTCCTCCATTGTTACATTCTCAAATAGCAAAATGTGGTTAAGCACGCTCTGATCAAATCCTTCCTTCTATTTATCACCAAAATTTAGTAAAATTGTTATATATATATATATATATACATATATATATATATATACATATATATATATATGTATACATATATATATATATATGTATACATATATATATATATATATGTATACATATATATATATATATGTATACATATGTATACATATATGTATAGATATGTATACATATATGTATACATATATATACATATATGTATACATATATATATATATATGTATACATATATATATATATATATATACATATATGTATACATATATATAGATATATGTATACATATATATACATATATGTATACATATATATAGATATATGTATACATATATATATATATATGTATACATATATATATATATATGTATACATATATATATATATATGTATACATATATATATATATATATATATGTATACATATATATATATATATATGTATACATATATATATACATATATATATATATATATATATATATATATATATATGTATACATATATATATACATATATATATATATATATATATATATGTATACATATATATATATATATGTATACATATATATATATATATATATGTATACATATATATATATATATATGTATACATATATATATACATATGTATACATATATATATATATATATATGTATGTATACGTATATATATATGTATACATATATATATATATATATATATACATATATATGTATATACATATGTATATATATATATATATATGTATATATATATGTATATATATATATACATATATATATATATGTATATGTATATATATACATATACATATGTATATGTATGTATATATATATATATATATATATATATATATATATATATATATATATATATATAAACAACAAAACCAATGTGTATAAAAGTAACATTGAATAAAATCATAAAAAAAATCACTCTAAAGGGCTCCATATAGTATTTAACTAGTTTATTTTTTAGACAAAAGAATTTCAATGAAAATTAAAAAATAATTTTCACCTTGGTGTATTATTTAGAGACTATGCCCTTTAATCTAACTTGTAGACATATCGAATAAAAGTTAAATATATTTAAAATATAATAATTTGACAACTACAATTGTGTAGGTTTCAACAAAAAGTGTTGAACATTTGAAACCTATTTATTTTGTTTATTGAAAGTATATAACTAGTCCTAGGTAAACTACTTGATGGTTATCCATTGCATTTCTTTAAACTATCATTTAAAAACAACAATTTATATTATGCCACTTGAATACTTAGATGCCTAATAAGACTAAGTTCCATGCAAATTCAAAGATAATTTTTGACATTATCTAATATAATGTTTGATGCAATATATAAACATATGACACCCCAAAAGGGCACAAGAACATACCACCAACGTCCTATTTTTAGATCCATGCAATAAGAGACATGTATCTGGAAACAAATTGTTAATTGATATATATGCATACTATTCCAATTGATGGTTTACTCCAAAATCCAATTACACCAAACTAATGTCACAACTTACAAGTTTCTAAATTCCATTGCTCTATTGGTAATGAAAGCAACAAAATGCTTCAAGTTGCATGGAAGTTATGCATTAAAACCAAAGAAGGAGGGGGATTGGATATTTGTGCAAAAGAATATCCTTGTATTTAAATGCATCTTGAGAAGCATAAATAGAGAGACATTATGCCATAGTAGCAAAATGATCCAATCTAAATGCATCACATCTTTACTGCATTTTCAAAAGGTTGGTAAGATGTGGGCATTTTTCAACCTTGATGGAATTTTTCATGTGCCATCAACCTGTAACAACATCACATAAAAAATATTTCAAATAATATGTTTGATTTCTTATTATGGCAGCCATCATCCCTGTAACTATTAATGTTTTTATTCCACATTCCACCAATATACAAAGAACATTAAAATTCCTTATAAAAATTATAAATATAGTAGAGGACAACAAAAGTCAAAAAAATTATATGTACAAATAAGCTTTGTGCAAAGTAAAAATAATATAACTTAATAATTCTCACATTTCAGAAGTCTTATTTCCTTGGTATCTTTCCATTCCACCTCTATTGTCTTAGTACCTATTAATGATATACGCATCAATTCATCAAGTTTGTTAATTGATAATCTTATTCTCCTTATACCTTTGATCATATTTTTCTTAGAGAACCCTAGTTCACATGCAACTTTTCTTGCTCGTATGACAAGAACTACTTGCCATAATTTTCTCATATTTGGATACCTAGAGTGCCAATCTTCTGTTCGAGAAAATGTTTTTCATACATATTTCATTGGGAATCTTTCTCCATTCAAATAAACTGTATCAATAAATTGAGATAATTCTCTTTTACAAGTTGTAATATCAAATGTTAATACATTTTCACCTTCATTACATGTTTTATGTTGCAAACGTGAAAAAAGTGTTTCAAGCCAATGCTTTGCATTATTTTCTCTGACATGAAGATCTGATGGATAATGATAAGGACTAAGAAACCTTTCTATGTTAAAAAGATGAATATATGGAAATTTTGAATTGAAACTTTCAATCAATGCCTAGACATTATTTCTTGTAAGTTGTATCCAACTCTTGAGAGATCCATCAATGCAAGATACCATTGGTTGTGACAATTGTTTATCATGTATTGGAATATATAGCAAACCATGTTTATGAGTAGTCCCCTCTTTGTCAACATTTTCAAGGAAACCATCTTTAGAGTCTTTCAAAAATTTAGTAAGATGTACAACAGCTTCTACAAAAGAATTCGGTCTACAAAAATATATTTTAAGAGTATTTAATGCATGGTCAATAGATATTCTAAGAGTTGTGACATCCACATTATCTTCTTGAATTTTTTTTCTTAGATTATTCAATTCCTTCAAAACATTAGCAAACATATTCAAACAAAATTGAAGTGAAAAAATACTTGCCTTATGATACCATGAATTATGTCTTTCTCTCTTCACAAGCTCAAAATAGCAGGCATCAATGTAACTAGTCTTTCAACCACTTGACCCCTAGAGAGGCAACAAATCCCATGGATTTGAAGAACATGCAAGGATTCTAATTCCGTTATCTCTAATAAAACAATGAGTTCATTATTGCTCTTTGCCAAATTTCCAACCCATTAGTATACCTTATTTGTTATTTTCTCAACATACTAAAAATATGGTATCTTCTTTGAAGCATCTGATGCTTTAAGTGCTTCACAATGTGAAATGAAATGAGTACTAATAATATTTGTTATATAATTCTTTAGCAATATGACAAGTCCATTTTCACATCCAACCATAGATGAAGCACCATCAATCGAAACTACTATTAGTTTCTCATTTTTCAACTACCTTGTTTCCTTTAAATTCATGATGGTACCATATATAATCTTCCCTTTTCCATAAGGAACAATAATCATTTTCATAAATTGTGATATTAGAGGGCCCAAACCTTTTGAGTCTAGATATGTAGAATACACAACAAGGTTTTATTCCAAACCATTGTCCATACTTTCATCTAACATTATAGAGAAAAATGGATTTTCTAACCGTTTTTTCTAGCTTGCACCTCTTCAAGATAATTTGATATAGAGTGAATAAATTCAACAGTTACTTTTCTATTTATATATGAAGAATAGTCCACTCAAGAAGACATATTAGGTGTTTATAGATGCATTTGAAGATGATAGAAATCTTCATAAGTAGGAATTGAAATATCCTTCTGTGGAATAAAATATGGTGGTTATGACCCTTTCCTTATTAGCCTCACTTATAGCCATTATGTGTTATGTCACAGGCTTTTCCAACCTTTCAATTTCATACAAATTTCTCTGAGTTGATGTTTGATGAATAAAAAAATTTGCATGAGTTTTCGCAACATCATATTGAATGGTATTACATCCATTTCCAATACCCCATGGAACTTGAGCATTGTATTTTTCACAATTTTTTCACTTCATATGAGTCTTTCCATCTTCAACATTGATACTATACACCCAAGTATGTTTTATCATCCACACTTCTCAAAATTCACAATTTGAGAAGGTCTTCCTCCTCAAACTACTAGATAGACCATCTTGTCCTTCTTTTTCATAGCCAAGAATTTCTAGATCAACATCAAACTCTTCATCCATATCTTCATTAACATCATCATTCAAATCAGGTATATATGGAATATCTTTAACATCAGAAGATTTTGATGTTTTAGAATATCCATAAAATTAGCCTATAGTTGATTAACCCTTCCTTTTTGGAGGCATTTCTATTTAGATAATTTACCTACATGAAAAACAATTTAAAAAAAGTACTTAACAAAGATAGTTTAAAATATATTATCTATAAATAGAAAATAAATATAAAGTAAAAGTCAGTTTGGACTTAAGAAATAATCATAGTTCTCCATAAATAAAAAAACTAATTTAACCTTTCATTGAACTCTAGAATAATAGTTTAAAGTTCAAATTGTCTTTAAATTTTCAACAACTGATAAAAAACGACAAATATAGACTTGCATTATCTAAGTTGAAACCATAATTAAATCACAAGAATGGAATGAAGAGTGGAGATTGGTAGTCATTACATAAGAAAAAATGTCAGCTTAATAAGGTGTTATTACTGAAAAATAGCACCCTCAGATGTGTCAATGATCACCAACAAATGTCATCAATTCAAGTACACTAAAGGTTTCCATGGCAATTACTTAGCCACCTAAAGTCAACTGAGAAAACTATAGAAATTATAGTGGCATTAATGGTGGTGATGGAAAAAATGACGACAATGGAAGTGGTGTTGTTGTTGATAAGTCTCAATGTCGACGTGTCACTACGATCATAGTTTTGTTCTAGTGACACAAAATGAATTATGAGTATTTGATGTGCAAACTTAGTTAAGACAATATTAAATCATAAATGCAAGTTCGTATGCGGTTATAGGTTTTCTATTATTGTTACCTACATGCAGGTGTTACTAATATTGAGGTCAAGGAAGGTGGTATTGCTACCTCCTTGTCCTGATTTGAAGGGTAATCTTCTCAACCAAGAACTTTGAACCTCAACAAAGATGATTATGAGTATTTGATGTGCAAACTTAGTTAAGACAATATTAAATCATAAATGCAAGTTCGTATGCGTTATAGGTTTTCTGCTATTTTATCTGCATGCAGGTGTTACTGATACCAAGGTCTAGGAGGTTGATGTTATGTGCACTAAAAAATTGTTCTAGTTTTTTTTTATAGTACCTTTCATCAACAAATTTGATTCCATACTCATCCACTTATACAATTTGTACCATACCCTACTATTGCACAATTGAAAATTTTAAATGAGATTAATTATACAAAATTTAGAGTGTTAGTCGTGATTTTGAAATTGAAACTCAAAAAATAAAAAGTGGGAGGTTAACGAGTGCAATGTGTCACAAAAGAGGCAGACGGAATAAAAGACCACTAGGAGAAGCAAAAGCTACAAATGAATAGATTTTTGAAAATTTCATAAACATCAACAACTTTGAAACAAACCCTTGACAAAGCTATGGAGTGTGAAATTATGGGTTTGAGCCAGTACAACTAAGGCTAGAGATTGAAGAGAACAGTCAAGCTTAAGGCGCATGGAGTGGGTGCAGTCGTAGTAGTACATACACCCATACTCCAATTCATATTGTCTACATGCATCATGCATGGAATCTCCATACCACAAGTTATTGTTGTTGTTTTTTGTAGTCACAAATAGAGATTTTCCAGTGGGATTAAATAAGGCTTTGGGTTGAATTTTCTATAATCAAGCTATAGAAGTCGAATCATATAGCCATGAATTCAACGCCATACTAATTTGTGTGTTGCACAAAGGTTGTATAGCCATTGAAAACAATCTAATGTCTGCTATCATCCATAGAACAAGCCATATCAAATACCATCCCTATAGTTCATACCTACCCATATGCTTTTATTTCTTACAAGACCTGCAACTTGGAAGGAGACTCTATTTAATACTCCAAAAATAGATCTAATACAGTAAAGATGAAAACATGCAAGATGATTTATACTGTGAGAGAATGTAATTCTAGATCCATTAATATATTTAATTTCCAAATGCATGTTCAAATTCAACTAATAAAATTAGCGAGGTAGAGCTTCGAGTAAGTGAAAATAAGGTTATATCATGCTAAAAAGTTAAAACAGTAAGTGAAAAGAACTCATAATATGCAAATATATTATGCAAATCCGTGCTTTATTAATGAGTTTATTTTCACTTACTCCAAATTACATATCCATAGCAGGAAGTCCTTCTGGCTTCTAAACTGTGAATTATAGTAGACCTGTAGAAAAAAATATTGTTTAACGATGTATACAATGTATGCTTCAAAATGGATCAACTAGGTCCCCTACCAATATATGATATTTTGAGATGACATGTAGTTTTACACTGTAAATTTGATAGCACTTGAGGGCACACCTTACATACAAATAAACACGAGTATGGCACAACATAAAAGATCAGTGTGTTAAAAATTGTGAACACTAACATCCAATCCAACAAGTATCGACCTCAATGTCCTATAAACCTTCAATTCAATTGGAACCCAAATTCAAAACCACCCAACGCCCAAACAGATTTTCTCATTCTTGAATTAAATTCCTTCTAATTTTTACTTTAATCCTTCTTGAACTGTGATTGGTTTCAATGGATTTTCATGTCTTGCATTTTCTTTTTTCAAGCTTTCTAGGCTGACCGCTACCATGCATTTAAGTAACTCACAATTATGTTATGTTTTGCATGAGAGTTTATCAATCATTGGTCAATTTTCTTTAGAAATTGAGACCTATTGCTACGCGGTTGAATCTTCCAAGGATATGATCTACACATTCATTTGAAATGGGTTAGCCAATGATAGCCTAATCATATATTTTGTCTAGAGTTCTGTCAAAGATTCCAATTTCCATCTAAACCCTCAACAATGCCATGTGGAGTTTCCACATTACGACACAAGCAAATATATTTACAAATCGTCGCATAACATATCAATATAGATGTGTTTAATAAACTGTTGCTATCAATGAATATGGGATATTGTAATTACATTTACAATTTGTCACAAAGCATATTAGTCTAGATATGTTTGATAAAACGTTGTTATCAATCAATATGGGATACTGTAACTACATTTACTATTCCTCACAGAGTATATTAGTATAGATGTGTTTGAAAAAGTGTAACTATCAATCAATATGGGATATTGTAAGTGAAAATAAAGTTATATCATGCTAAAACGTTAGAACAGTAAGTGAAAAGAACTCATATGATGCAAATATATTATGCAAATTTGTGCTTTATTAATGAGTTTCAGGGTTTCATTTTGAGAAACACTTGTTTAGATTCAATTAATGAAGTTGAAGGGGAATGATAACCTGGGATTACCGCATAGAGGCACTCGTAAGTTGTATTTGAGGCCAAGTACTTAAATATTTGTGATTTGTTATGGACACAGATTATCAGGCAATTCTAACTATTATTCTCTCCAATGCTCCATGGCCCAAAGTGGAAGTGTCCTTCACATTCATTACTAGGGAGTTAGATCGAGCCATGGTGGAAACAGTGAGAGGGACCTAGTGGTTGAAAGCATTTGATAAAGTGGTAGTTTGCTAGCGATAAATTGATGGCCAAAGGGAGGGAAATCCATCTTGACTCTCTACTATGCAGAGGGCCCTAAAACCAAATGTTCATCGCAAACTGCAAGTGTGAGATCTTTCATAGTTATTGAAATTTATTGTTGTAAACATCAAGAGATCGATATAATCAACAAATTCTTTAGTCGATAGATGCATTTCCTCCTGTAACTACCATAATTCATTGCCAGTATTCACCCATTTCATTATTCATGTCCTTTTTGGTGACCTATCTACTCGTGAGATGAGTGAGCATGGTGGAAATTGGAATTATGGAATATATTGATTTTTAACTCCTCAGGGAAATCATGACATTATGCATATTAACTAGATGAGTGAGCATAATCCACATCACCCCAAATTAGATACTTGGTTGATCAATGAACAATCGATGATGTCATATCATCGTCGTGACTCATATTACTCCGGAGTCCAATCATCCTCTCCATCGTCTTATATGTGAGTTGTTGACTCAACTACTCTAGGCTTCATTTCATTCATATATATATATATATATATATATATATTACCCAAGGAAAAATCACAATTTTATTCATAATGAACAAAATTACATATTGTAGATGCTAAAAAGAATATGCATAAAAGCAACAAATCTTGGATTCCAGGATCAATAAAAACTCATCAGAGAGTTAACACTAGTCTACTCTTTTCTACCTTTCTTTTTTTCCACTTTCCGCCAACCACTAGAGTTGGGTGTGGATGATACAATAGTCATTTGATTCTCTTTTACATTTACTGGGATTTCTTTATCAGAATCTGAACTTTCTGATGCATGGATTCGTTTGGTACCACTTACTTCTTTTTCAGATGTAATCATCTCAATCTGTTGTTGTTGAATGGAAAAAATTGGAACTAAAGTGGAATTATGCTCGGCCTCTTCCTTCTACGAGGTGTCCTGAGATTTTCGATCATTTATGTTTGTGGTGTTTTATGAGGTGTGTACATCTTTTGCCTCTGCTTCTGTAGTTTCTGTAAATTATCAACCTTTTGGTTTTTGAGGTTGTCTCTTTTTTCTTTTGGAGTCTTTTTTAACTTGTGGACATGCACTTTGAAGATGGCATGTTTGAAGACATGTACGACAACGAAATGTCATATTCTCATAGTCAAGGGGTTGTGACCACTGCAGATTGTTATGATACAACAAAATGCGATCAGGTAAACCTTTGCAAAGGTCTACTTTAACACAAATTCTGGCAAATATGAAGATGCCTTTTGAGACTTGACCTGCATCCACCGTTAATAATTTCCCCAAATAATTCCCAATTCCTTCTAATACTTTGTGGTGCCAAAAATGCACTGCCACTTATCAGCATAGTTGTCCTCCTCTATCATGAATCTGAACATGAAAAACAGGAATTGATAAGCTAAAAATAAATGAGACTGATAAGCGAGTTTCATTTGAAACAAATGGCATTTGCAGAAAATCAGGCTTAAAACTTGTAGCATAACAATCGCAATCGTAAACACCGGGGAGGAGAAACAGGAGTAAGCCTTAAGTTTTATTTTAAATATCGTAATTGTGGAAGAGCAGATGGAAGAGGAATATGTTGGAGTTATATCGCAATCAGCGATCAAAGCGGAGACAAAGGAATGGGTGTGAAGTGGAAAGCGACATAAGGCCTGTGGCTGTTTAATTAAATCGCAATCACAACAACATATAGAAGCGTAATAATCGCAATTGCAATCAAATCACAATCGCAAATCCTAAGTGGTGACGTGATGATGATGTGATGCGAGAAATCACAATCGCAAATTGCAATTTTCTATGCAGTGCTATGAAACGGGCTTTATGACTTTTTTCAATTGCGATATCCAGATTGACGTCATGATGATGCCATGAGGGTAATCGCAAAATCGCAAATCGGCTGGGGTGAAGGATTTGTTATAAGCAGTTTCCCTTTGAAACTTGCAATTGCGAAGTCCCGGGGTGATGTGGCATGTGACATGGCAGATGAAGTGGCGATTATGTGGCAGATGATGTGGAGTATGACATCATGGATGATGTCAGGGATGACGTGGCAGAGGTGGCTCATATCGCAAATCACAAATCGCTTTTAGAAAAGGGTTATGGTATGGCATATGTTATGGAACTTGAGATGCGATGGACGGGGATGGATTACGTAATGGAGTTAATAATCCTGTCGGGTCTAAGTTACATCACAAATCGCAATCAATGGTGTGGAGGAGTATTGACTTAAGCCTTTGAATATTGAGATTATTCCGAATGCAATATTTTTATTCAAGGATTTAAATCCTTGACCGGATCTGGTTTAAAGACCACAATCGTAATCACAAAGAGGCGGAGAGGTGTCAATCTATGGATTTTTTGCGGTCACGCGGACGCGGGAGTTTATGGGCTATAGTGTATAATCCCGGCGGGTTCGGCTATATCGCATATCATAATTGGTTAAGTCTAAGACTTAAGTTTTGCAATCATTGCGATTTGCGGACGCGGGGGATAATAAAATAGCATTAATTTTACCGTCGGGTCCGAAATGATATCACAATCACAATGGAGTTATGGAGGGGTCTTTACCTTCTGGAACTTTTGTGATGCAAGGAAGCGATAAGGAATAAGACTCTGATTATTCATATTTTTTGTTAATAACCCCTATTGTTTAATACTTAAGTGTTTTTTAAAGCATAAGTATAGTTTTGGTTTCGGGGGCTATTAAAAAAATGTTTTATTCAAGACAAAGAAAATATTTTTTGATTTTTATGTTTTAAAATTTTATTAAGAGTCCCCAATTTAATAAAATAAATTTCATAGGAAATTTATAAAATAGAAAAATGGGGGTTGTTGAATAGCACAACAATTGGTGATTCACTGGAAGAACAAGTTATCTCTGATGAATGAAAATGAAGTTTCAAAAATTAAGTAAAAATAATTCAGGAAGAGGAAACTACTTTTTGAAACATTAGATAAATAAAAGTACTATGATCATAAAACCTCATTAAATTGCAATTTATTAAAAAACTCTCATGAATGAAAATACCTATTTATCCATATTAGTCAAGATAATCTTTCTTTACTGATATTAGAATAAAAGGATCTTATGATTTTGAGGTTTGAAAGATTTTACAGTTTAATGGAAAATATTTTCACAGTTCTATAATTTTTATCTAATTCTCAATTTTCATAACCACTTCCTGAAAAATACCTACTTTCAAATTGAAAAATCACAAACTGATTTTAAGAGATATTGATGAAAGGCCAAGAGTATGTCATTTAACATTATTATCTAAAAGAAAAAGTAAATGTGATATGATAACTGAATTCTTAAGATATGAACATTCACAAGTATGTTGGTAAAATCACCAAAACCAAATCTAAAAGGAAAACTTTACAAAATTGTTTATACAAATTTCTTAACAAAGGAGGAAAAAGAAAATGAAGTAAACATTCCTTTTTATGTTGAAATCTAGATAAATCAATTTTGCAAAGTTAAAAGCATTGAGTAATAATCTATTTATTTGTCTTTTTCCAAAGCAAAACTTGAAAAAAAAAACTTTTAACCATTTTCAAATTAAAGTAATGTTTTTTAAAGAAAAATATTAAGGTTTAGAAATTCCCTATTTTGGCTGATTCCATGAAAAATCATTACTGCTTCTTTAATCTCACAGTTTTGATCTAGTGAAGGTGTAAAAATGTTTGTGAAGAGATGCAAAAGAGAGCTACATATCAGCGGAAAGCAAGAAAACAAAACTAAATCTAAAATTTAGTAAAGAAGTGAATATAAGAGGCTTATCATTGAAGAATTTCATTTAATATTACCGGAAAGATATGACTTTCTCCAATCCAAGGCAATTAACTCAAAAACATTATTTATTGAATCTAATCTAAACTAATCTACTCCTAATTCTAACTTAATGAAGGAAACATAACTATGTATAATCATACTTCTAATATAACCATTCTCTCATTTTATTACCTACTTGTATGTACAAGGTATGTACAAGTCAAATGTTAGTAACAAGATAACGAAAACAATCAAAATGAAACAAAATTTATTATTTACATCTAATGTAAAATTATGTGCAAACACAATTTTATTTACAATTACCCTATTAGTAAACCATATTTTTTGGAAAGCATGCTCTAAACAAATATCAATGGAATTATCAAATAATGGATGAATATTTGTTCGAGAATGAAAACTTTCCAAAGGAGATGATGGCAAAGCATGTTGTGAAGGAAGAACACTCTCAATATTTAAATTTGACTGATGATGAAATGATTGGAATGAATTTCTGAATGTCAAATTAAATTGGAAACGAAATAATTTTTGATATTCAGGATTATGAGAAACTAATTCCTCATTTTCACTTAATAAATCTCGATGATATTCAATATTAAAAGATTTAACATGCTTGTAAAAAGAAAAGAAAAAAAATAAAAGGATGGAAAAATAATTAAATTGTTACCAAAGCTAAAATTATAAAATAATTTTACAAGGCAATTCTGGAACCTATCATGGATTTTAGTAAATGAATTGCCACTAAAAAGACATTCCTTGGAAAATTTAAAACTTTGAATTTCTAAAAGAGAATCAGAATGAAATACATTAGAAACTCGCAAAATTAACTCATCAAAATTCTCAAAACTAAGTTTGTGTTTACGAGATAAAATTAAAGCATGTGAATATTCACGAAATAAATCAATTTTCAAAATTGGCGCAATTTGTATAAGATGTGATTCCTTGTCATCATCGTCATAAATTCCCTTCTTCTTATGAAAATCAAATGACTGATCTGAAATAACAAAATCATAAAATACAAAAGAAGAATATTTTGCAATTAAAGGATCATCATTCAAATGATTATTAGATGTAGAATTTTCAAAATAAGAACTAGGAAAATTATCAACTGAAAGATTAGCATGATCATCATTAACTATACTTTGATTTGAAAAGACATCAGGATAAAGAAAATAATGTATGCCAGAATATAATGATGGCTGAAATGATTCATCTATACAACTTGCCATATTATAATCCTGGTTTAAGGACATTTTTTCAATTGCAGTTACATGTTCTGAATTTTCTAAAGTTGCCTTCAAAGAAGATAAACTGATGTGTTCATTATTCAAGTCTTGTTGTAGATTGGATTTTATTGGACCTACTGATTGATCACATGCATTATTAAAATTTGTTTCAATTGCATCTTCAAAGAGAAAATGAGAATTGAAATTTTCTAAAGAAGAACGTTGTGATTCAACTACGGTTTCAGGTTCGAGTTCCATAAAATTGCTTAGTGATTCAAGACTAGTTAATGAATTAGATGTGTCTTGTTCTTCATTAATTGATTCATTATTTTCAGTACGAGAAGAAACAAGAGAAATGAAAAGTTCAATTAAATCTTCAGCTGAAGGAAAATCATCTAAATGAAATCTATAACAAAATGACCAAAATCTATTATAAATATTAACTAAAGATTCATTATCATAGATGTAAAGATTATCTAATTCTAAACACAAAAAATTGTAACTGTAATTTTGATGTGCTTTGAGAAACCTGGAAAAAATGTTTCCATGACTTAATCGACTTCTCAAAAAGCACCAAGAACCATTTGTGGATCTGTCCTCTGAATGTGAGAGTGAAAAGCCTGCAAATCTCATTATCAACGATTATATTAAAACATTTACATCTATTAACAAAACCAACAATATGATTTAATGCAGAAATATTACTCTCACCATCGAACTTTAACTATGACAAGGACTCAATCTGCTTCTTGGGCATGCTTCGTATAAGCTTAGGTGAATTGAATGCATGACCAAGTGTAGGAATGCATATGGGAGCCATGATTAGTTAAAAATGATATATAAAAATACAAATCACTAACTCAAGGCCCTCCTTCTAGCACCAAAATTTTGATGCCTCGAAATTTGTTGCACCAACATGGGGGATAACCACTCGGTCCTGACCTTAAAGCAGATTCTTTTTCGTTTGGAGTAGTGGCTCCGACTGGTTTAACTAGGTCCATTTACCTTTTCCTAATTGCTATCGGTTTTACAATATATCTTTAACTACCAATAGCTAGGGACATTATATCAATTATTCAAGTTGATCAGGCAAGAAGAATGACCCTTAAGTTGTTTTTGTGGAACAACCAAACCAATCTAAAGTTTTTCCTCTTTGAAAGAGGGCTTCTAAAATCTAAGATCTGTGATAACACATGTAAGATTAAGTCTACAATGCAATTAATCTAATATATCTCGATTGAAGGAAAGGGTAACCCTTCTCTCAATTGAGAGCCAACTTAACTTAATGGGAAAAGAAGCCTTAAAAAATTAGAAGTAAGATGGAGGAATTAGATCAAGGAGATAGCTCACAAGATCTGATTCCTTATTAACATAAATACTAACAATTAAACGCTTCGTAAATAGTTACATAAGTGCCTATTGAAAATATATCCAATTCCTTATTTATCATATGCATAAGAATTACAAAGATTCATGATGAATTACTGAATTAGTTCAAATAAGACATCATGTATGCAAGCAAACAATTATTATCCTAAATCGGAAGATAGCTTGCCGATCTAAAATTATAACTATCTATTCCTATGCAAAATTCAACTCTCATGTTATATCTAAAATTATGCCTGTAGAATAGTCTAAGCATACTTTTAAATGAATTAACACTCAAGATTCAACAATAGTGAATGAATCCAATTATTAACTCATACATTCAAAATATAAATTGAAACACTAAAATAAGAATTTATTTCAGTTAAATCATGTAGACAATAGTGTTAAACATCATTAACTGAAATGATCCTTTATTAATAAATGAAATCAAATTACAGATCCTCACAGAACGACATTAGTGCACAATCCTTTGGAATCTATAGTCAATCTTTGCTTGCAGAAAATGTTTCCTCCTTTCAGCAGTGGTGCATGGTAAACAAGAGTTTCTCCACCAACATATATAATCCACAGTTATAGTATTACAAGCTTCTCTCCCAAGGTTCGGGACCTATCATTCTATTAAAAAAGACTAAGAGGTACAATAGTGCAAGCCTCCAAGGCTTTCTCTTTCGAATTCTGGCCCTTGGTTCAATGCCTACAGTCTGTTTAAATAGATGCTACTGAAAACAACTTCTTTTGCTTCAAGCGTTAAGGGAGTTGAACAATTCTTTTCAATCACGTATATAAAAAACAGAGTTTTCATCATAATCTCTTGATCTTGTTGTTTTGCCAAATCGGTGTTATTGCTTAATCAGATTCTCTGGGTTTTTGTCGGTTTATCTAAACTGAAATGCCACTTATCAGCATAATTGTCTTCCTCTATCATGAATATGAACACGGAAAACAGGGATTGATAAGCTAAAAATAAATAAGACTGATAAGCGAGTTTCATTTGAAACAAATGACATTTGCAAAAAATCAGGGTCAAAACTTGGAGCATAACAATCACAATCGTAAACTTATAACAATATATTATAGCCCTTGAAATCTTTTTTTTACGGGAGCTCTTAACCTAGCCGCGCGCAGCTCTGAAGCCGCAACAGAGCCACAGGCCTGCGATTGACGCTGCCATGAGTGGTCCAGGGGGCGGGGAGGCCGCTCCCAACCCTCCAGTCTCATCAACAGAAGCGTTCAGTAGTCTATTAAAACAGCAAGGGAAGAAATGCAAAGCTACAGAGGCGCCAAAGTTTATCAAGAAACTGGAAGAGATACCTAAGATTGATCTCCTAGAGGAACAAGCGATCAAAATCGCCCTGGCTCTAGCTGACAGAGGACTAGTAGGACAGTTTATGGGCCGCTGGCCATCCACAAAAATCACGGACGAATGGATTCAGAGGAACTGGAGACCCCAGCTAAAAAATAATGTGATCTGCTACGCTGTGGGACGAGGCTACTTCATTTTCGAGTTTACAACCAAAGAAGACCGGGATTTGGTGTTCAGAAACGGGCCGTATTTTATGGGTAATCAAGGTCTGTACCTGAATAAATGGAGCCCCGACTTCGACCCCTCCGTTGATGTCCATAAGGAGGCGCCGGTCTGGGTTCATCTTCCCAACCTTCCGATACACTGCTGGAGCTACCAATCCCTGCAGAAGATCGGAAATGGGCTAGGTCGTTTCATTGATAAAGCTGATCATAAGGGCCAATATACATGCGCCAGAATCTGCATGGAGGTCGATCTGGAAGCCGGTCTGCCCGAAGCGGTCAAGCTCTCAGTAGGAGAATGGCAGCATTATCAGAAGCTGGACTATGAGCAGCTGCCGTTCAAATGCCGAACCTGTCACGAGCATGGACATTTCCAACGTGATTGCCCAAAAGCTTCAGCAGGGATCACGGTTGAAGAGGAAGGATGGAAAGAAATTAAAAAAGGAAAGGCGGTCCCAAAGCCACCGGGGCAGAAACCCTCTGCATCATTGGGGAAACCTCAAGCTAATCCAAAGTCCAATGCTGACTTCAAAGATGGCTCCTCCTCAGGGGATCAGGTGGAGACCATGGAGACACAAGAGGAAATGGGAAATAAGTCGAAGCAAGTGAAAGATATTGAAGGCGAATCATCGGTTCCTCCAATTGATGATGGTCAGCAGGGGAAAGAAGGAAATGAAGAGCATATGAGCCTCGCATCTGAATATGAGGAGGACTCGGAGGAGAGAGACTCTGAAACAGATAACTCGCAAGTCACTCCTATGAAATCGACAAGGGGCCGGAAATCCAAGAAGAAACAGCGAGAGGAAAAAACTTATTTAGATGTCCTCCAAGGTTCGCAAAAAACCCTCAAAGGAATGATGAACACGAGATCTGGGCGTAAGAGCAACAAGGCTCCAAAAGGAGCCTCAATCCCCCAAATCAGTAAATAATGAAATACGTCTCCTGGAACTGTAGAGGATTAGGCAGCAGGTCGAAAGAGGAAGCCGTCAGAGACATAGTGAGAATATATTCGCCTGAAATCCTTCTCATCCAGGAGACTAAGCTGGAGGAACCCCTCCTCCTCCAATCTAGTAAAGTATTTTGGCAAAAAGGTCAAGGAAGAGCGGTAAGCGCAAGAGGAGCTTCTGGTGGAATAGCCACCTTCTGGAATAGCTCCATTTACGATCTCATCCAAGAAAAAAGCAGCCCCCACTGGCTTTTCACTCAGCTCCTTCACAAAGATTCAGGACAACAAGTAAGTATGTTTAATTTATATGCTCCCGTTTTGCCAGGGGAGAAAAAATTTTGTTGGAACTCGCTTCAATCATTTCTTTCAGAACAAAATCCAGGAAATATAATCATAGCAGGGGATCTGAATGTCACCCTGGCTCTTGACGAGAAAAAGGGAGGATCCATTGTGAGGGACCCCGCTAGAGAATGGGTTGAAGACATTATATTGGGCTGGGACCTGGAGGATATAAAACCCACTTCAGGCAGATTCACCTGGTCCAACAAAAGATTAGCCCCAAATCATATAGCTGCCCGTTTGGACAGATTTCTTGTCCACTCATCCTTCCTGACTTGCGGTCTAATGGCTACTTCTAAAATTCTCCCAAATCTCATTTCTGATCACAAGCCCATCCTCCTTGAGCTTTCACTGGATGGCAATTTAGGCCCCATTCCATTCAGGTTCAACCCTTTGTGGATTCAGCAAGAAGGATTTCAAGATGTAGTTTCGGATGCCTGGAATAGACCTGTCCATGGTTCCCCTTTCTATGTGTGGGAAGAAAAAATAAGAGTTTTAAAAACAAGTCTTAAGGAGTGGGCCAAGAGACTAGAAACTCCTACTGCCAAAAGAAAAGAATCTCTCAACACCCTTGCTGCCCATGAAACAGCAATGGAGAAGAGTCCTGTAACTCAAAATCTCCTTCGAAAAGAAGTTGAGCTGCAACAAAAGGTTCATAAATCCAGCAGGGAGGAGGAAGAATTCTGGAGACAGAAATCTAGAAATTTATGGTTAAAATCCGGAGATAGGAACACCAGTTTCTTTCACAAGCAAGCCGAAGCCAGAAAGCACTTCAAAACAGTTTCTGAGATTCAATACCAAAATACAGTTATAAAGGACTTTGATGGCATTAAGAGAGCAGCTTATTCTTTCTTCAAAGATCTTTACTCGGCTCCTGAAGAAAATCCTATAGAGCCCCAGATCTATCCAATGGATTTAATTCCCAAGAACGTTAAGGATTCGGACAACGTCATGCTGACTGCTCCGATCAGCGTGGATGAAATAAAGCATATACTGGACTCTATGGAGCCTGATAAAGCCCCAGGTCCTGATGGGTTCACTGTCAGGTTCTACTTGGCCTGCTGGTCGACAATCAAAAAAGATTTACTGAGAATGGTCAAGAAATCCCAGAATTGTGCAAAGCTGGGCAGCGGCATCAATTCGGCATTCCTAGCTTTGATTCCAAAGGAGAAAGGCGCAGCCGACTTTAGCAGATTCAGGCCCATATCATTATGCAACTCTAGCTACAAACTGGTCTCGAAAATAATAGCCAATAGGTTAAAGAATATTTTGCCAGCCATCATCCCTGAAAATCAAGGTGGATTCATAAAAGGAAGAAAGATCTTGGATAACATTGTGCTGGTTCAAGAAGCTGTCCATTCAAGTTGTCAAAGAAAAGAGAAAGGTATGGTTATAAAGCTCGACCTGGCTAATGCTTTCGATAGGGTTAGACATGATTTTTTGATCAATGTAATGAAGAATCTAGGCTTCTCTGACGGCTTCATAAACTGGGTGAAAGCCTGTATTACCTCCCCATGGATCTCTCCCCTGGTCAATGGGCGCTCAACTGACTTCTTCCAAGCCTCTAGAGGCCTCAGACAAGGCTGTCCCCTGTCCCCTCTCCTTTATGCTATTCAGGCATCGGTCCTCAGTTTCCAGCTTGATCACAATCAACAGACTCAAATTCTTCCAGGCCTTAGAACGACTCAGAGGGTAAAGGATATCAACCATGCACAGTTTGCAGATGACACTTTGTTGCTAGGAGGAGCCAGTCTAATCTCTGCCAAATCCTTCAAGAAGGAACTGGACATTTACAAATCGATCTCAGGAAGCAAAATTAATTACCGGAAATGTTCAATCTATGGCTGGAACTGCACAACAAAGGAGCTGTCTGACATTGCAAGGCTGTTAGAAATGGATGGAATTCGTAATTGGGAGGCTTTTAAATATCTCGGGATCCCAATCTTCAAAACCAAACCCAATCTGGCTCATTGGATGCCGCTGCTCGATAAGTTAAAGAACAGAATCCAAGCTTGGGGTGCCTCATGGCTGAATAACGCAGGGAAAGTCATATTGATGAAGTCAGTCCTGATAAGTATGCCGCTTTACCAAAACACAGTTCTTCTCGCCCCCAAATCCTTTCTCAGCAAAATGGACAGTTTGTTGAGAAGATTCCTTTGGGAAGGTGGGAACAACAATGACAGAAGGATTCATTTAGTGAATTGGGAGACCATCAAGAAACCTCTTCTGGAAGGCGGCCTCCATCTTCGTAACTTGGCTGCTCAAAACCTCGCTTTGGGAACAAAGATCTTGTGGAATCTAGTCTCCGGTAAATCTAGTTGGAGCAAAAGAGTCATCTGGAAGAAATACTACCAAGGACAACGTCTAAGATGTCTGGATAAGCCTCCAAGAACTTTAAAAGGATCTCCAATCTTCAACCTTTGCAGACAAGCCACGGAGCATTTCAGCCAGCAGCTTTACTGGATCCCAGGTAATGGCAGAAAAATTAATATTTGGGATGATTCAATTCTGGGAGACCAGCCTTAGATTCAAGTTGAGGGGCTAGCAAATATCAGAGCTTGGCTCCAGTCCTCCAATTTGCATACCTTGTGGGACATTTCCTCCTGGAAGAACGATCCTGATAGGCTCTGGGATTGTTGGAATCTAGGAGAGATTCCTCAAATGATGCAGGAGGAAGCTTCACTTCTGTTGGACATGCTTCAAGGCAAATCCCCCTCAAAAGCCAACTCTAAAGACAAAAGAGGCTGGGGCTCCCTCTCAGGCTCTTACACAGCTGCCGAAGGTTACAAAAGAATTCTGGCTGTCCCTTATGCTCCTCCTAATCCAGCTATTTGGAAATTTATTTGGGATTTCCCCTCTCTACCCAAAATTGACTTTTTTTGTTGGACTGTAGCGCACAACAGCATCCTCACCAGAGACAATTTGAGAAGAAGAGGGATGGAAGGTCCCTCCAGATGTCCCCTTTGTTTGGCTGCCGAAGAAAATGTCAATCATTTGTTGCTGCTCTGCCCTTTTGCTCAGGTAGTATGGAGTGGAGTTCTGAGGTTAAATCATGTAAACTTCGTTCTTCCAGAAAGTATTTCCAATCTATTCCGAACCTGGGTCATTCAATCTCCCTTTAGCCTTAACAGAAAAAGTTTTCTCAAAATAAGCTGGATGTGGATCCCTAAGATTATATGCTGGAAGCTTTGGCTGGAAAGAAATAACAGGACTTTTAGAGGAGAAAGTTGCAATCCTACAAGGGCAATTTCTAAAATCAAAGCTCTACTAGGCGAGGCTTTGGAGGCCAATACTATCCCTAGAAATGAATTGAAGTTGGTCAAAGAAGAGGAGCATTGGATCCAAGAACTGGTTCCGAATCTGAAAGATAGATCCACCCCATCTGCTCCTATCCATGCCAACTGGGAGATCAGACTGGAGGAACAGGAGTTTATAAAATGGAGATCAACCTTAGACGAATATTGTTTGTTCTTTGATGGGGCTTCTAAGGGAAACCCTGGGGAGGCAGGCAGTGGTGGGGTTCTCTTGAACCCGGGAGGGGCAACCGAATTGAGATTCCATTGGGGCCTGGGCACCGAAACCAATAATAGAGCAGAGGCCCTGGCATTGTGGCAAGGGCTGAACCTAGCAATCAATCAAAACATCCTTTCTCTCTGTGTATTTGGAGACTCAAGGCTCGTCATTCAGGCAATGTTCTCTCATAACTCTCCTCAACAGATCCATTTAGCCACTGTTATCCAAAAAATTCATCTCCTGTTGCCCAAGTTCAAGAAAATCTCCTTCTTTCACATTTTAAGAGGGCTCAACTCTCAAGCAGACTTGGAGGCCAATCTTGGCTCACGCTGCAATCGAAGAACTCTGGTGGTTAATTTAAGGGAATCCTACAGTCCTATTCCTTAAGGTTTTAGCAGATCGTTCTGCTGTATGGGATCCATTGGTTTTCGATTCTCTATCCTCCTCTGCATCCTTGGTCCTTCCCTCAGGTTAGCTTCAAAACTGAAAGAAGACTTGACTTAAGTTCAGATACCCTTCTCATCTTGCATAAGAGGTAGTTCGCTTTGTATGAAAATGGCAATGAGGAAAATAAGCTGGGTCCATATCTCTCACCCTAGGCAACTGGAGAGTCAGGCAAGAGTCCCCTTCTCTGTCTGCAATTCATTGTCAATGGTGCCTTTCTGTGCTTTGATAATGTTGGATTAAGGACCTGGGCAATGGACCCTTTGCCGGGGCTTACAGTCAAGGAAAAGCAACCCTAGAAGCTCCTTCGGAATGAGTTGCTGAGAAGAAGTTCATATAAGCGTCGAAGCAGTTGAATGATCTTCCTCAAAGTGCGCTTGCTGTGGTGGATTCCGTTGACATAAGGAAGAAGTCCAGTAAGCTCCCTCCGTCTTCAAAAATCGCGGCTCTGTGCTCTTAAGATGCTCAAATCACCTGTAATTCCTCCAAAGAAACCGAGGACCCTCTTAGGATTGATTTCCATTGTATACTGGTACAGGGAAGGTCTAAAGATATCAGCTGACCTCAATCGCTTCAGCAGTCACAGCTGGGCATCTCTTTCATTCAAGCGGATGCTTCTACAATCAATTCAATCTATGCTTCTGTACTGTTCCGCCGTGGTGCAAATCACTGTTCTGAGTATGAGTTTGACAGAACAGAGAGGAACTCTCTCCTTCAGACATGAACAAATATATGTAGCTATGAACTCCTCCAGCTGAATTGTAAACGCCAGCAGCAGGCTGTTTGCCGCCTTAAATAAAACCATAACCGTTAACGTAAAAAAAAAAACAATCACAATCGTAAACACCGGGGAGGAGAAATAGGAGTAAGCCTTTAATTTTATTTGAAATATCGTAATTGTGGCAGAGCAAATGGAAGAGGGATATGGTGGAGTTATATTGCAATCGGCTATCGGAGCGGAGACAAAAGAACGGGTGTGAAGTGGAAAGTGGGGTACGTTCTATGGCTATTTAATTAAATCGCAATCGCAACAACATATAGAAGCGTAATAATCGCAATCGCAAATCTTGAGTGGTGACATGATGATGATGTCAAGTTGCCAACAACGTCTGGGCCTGGAGGTTCATTGGGTACTCATAGCTAGAAAATAAAGTGAAAATGAATAGGCATTAATGACGTTTTCAAAAAATTGTTGCATGTCAAAAATACGTTTTCCACAGTTCCAAGTATGTTTGGAAAAATAAGTATCAAAAAATTCTAGGTGTCAAATACAAACAAAATAGTCTATAAATTTGTCCGTCAAATTCCATCTCTACAAGTAGTCTCCTCAAAAAAACCTCTTGTTGCTTTATTGGAGAGATTTCGAGAAACCACCCGATGAGCTTTTTAAGAAAACCCTGGATGGCAGGGTTGGAATAAATTGGATGGGCAGTGCAGGACTGTACCGGTATGTTGGACCAAGTCTTTAGCATCCTCACATCTTTGTAGGAGGACCCCAACATATAGTGCCTGGAAATAGAGGAGTGCAAACTTCAAGAGCAATACAACAGATCTGCTTTGATGTCTCTTCTCTATTGGTAGGTGAAAGTCATATTTTAAGCCGATGGGTCCAACTTAGTTTTGATTCGAATCCTAAGAAGGAGTGGTCTGTTCCTGTTTGTAATCGAACAGGTCCTTTACTGTGAAATTTTAACGAGTCCAGTATAGGAGAAACTCGGCGTTTTATCTTAAATTAAATACTAATAATTTTTTATTGTTATCTTAAATTAAATAATAATAATTATTGAAATAATATACACGATCTGCAACACACATAAAAGGTATGCATTACATGTTTATATTTAGAACCCAATCAGTTTTTGTGGATAGCTTGATCCAATTAAAACAAACTGACATTGCCACAACTTCTACAAATGTCATCCCCTACAGTATTTGGATCCTAATTCTCAAAGCTAATCCAAGAATTTAACGATGAACAATGATGCCCTAACCAGACACCCACTAGGGCACAAATGATGGGTTTGTTTTGAATCCTCTTAAGGACATTTGGAAGGTGGGATTGACCCAACAGATTCCAATCTTGTGTCCTTTAATCACAAAGGATATGACTCTCAGTTACCAGCTCAAATAACTTTCCTCATTCAAGTGAAAGCCCTCAACAAAACTGTTCATCGAAAAATTATTAATGAGGGGGCATCATCAGTATGCCACGTAAGAACATGGTTCTAATGGTACTTAGATCAAATTTGTGATTTGACCTTTGGAGGATGTACATAAATCTCTCTAAGTACCTTGGATGGCGAGATTACAAGGTCGTAGTCTAACCAGACTGCTTTTTTGTCCTGAAAATCATGGAAATTCCGTCCATATTTTGATAAATCCAACAAATTTTTTTCTAAATCCTAGTTATAGGTGTCAATCTTCAATATTTTGGGTGCACTAGAAGTTTTTGATGGTACAAAATCCATTTCCACCATCAAAAACATGATTCAAAAACTGTTACTAGATGATTTTTGAAATTATTTTACCCAGATTCCAGCCACTTTTAGCTGTCCAAGCAATTCCTCTGCCTCCATAAACGACTCCCATTACAAATAATTTCTTAAAAAAAACCTTCGCTGCTTTACTGGGGAGATTTCGAAAAACCAACCGATGAATATTTTTTCAATGAGGCAGTGGGGAGATTTCAAATACCATCGACGCAGATTTCAAAGACACCAGTTGATGCATTCGAAAACATGTCGTTGGATTCAATTAAACAATGTTATCGAGTTTTTTAAGAACTTTTCTAATCGAATTTTTAAAAAAGGTTCACTACTTTCCATTGAATTTTTCAACTTTCATAACCAATGAAGTTTAAATTGTCTCTTTGCTGGGAAACTTTTAACTATACATTATCATTAATGTGCAAGTTAGATTTCAATTTTATTTGTTGAGTTGAGTTTCTAAGTGTTAATTTCAATTCTAAACGTCTAGTTGAATTTGCATTTATTAAAAACTTATAATCATCTATTTAATCAAAATATAATTTTGGTTATAAACTTCGTTAATTATATTGTAATTCTCATATGTGCAAAATGCATGAGTGTATTTTTCAAATCATATTCCAACTAGAAATTTGACAAGACTTGACATCCTTGGTATAAGTTACGACATTTACCATCCTTTATGGGGAGGAACATCATCTTTATGAAATGAGAGAACTCCCAACACATTTTCTTTTTTTATTTTTGAAAAACATATTAAGATTATATATATGAAAGGGCAAGCATTTTTTTTGTTAGATATAAATGTGTTTGGAAAAGATGTATTATTATATTTTTCATTGATAAAATTCATATCACTTCTTTATCAAGTTTTTGAATTGTGTTTATGGATTTCTTCTTTTTAAAGGTATATATTTAGGAGAAATGCCTATATTTTGGATGGTCAATTACAACCTTTACGAATGAACCAGGTGAATTCCTTGTGAGTCAATGATTCTATTACCTTTATTTGAATCCATTATGTACTAGGTTCTTGGAATTAAGACAAAGATAATGTCATCTTATGTGAATCTTCCCTAAGTATATGTCTTCAAAATACTTTGATAACATTTGAAAATTCAAGGAATCTAATGACATGATAATATCCTTGACAAAAATGTTCATAGAATTTATTAAAAATTCCTTCATATTTGTATAGGAAACCTCATGAGAGAGAAAGTCATCTTAATCTTTACTTTCCTTTCCTTTTGAATGATGAGTAAAATGTGCCATGTTTGTAAAAATTAAGGCCTTTTACATGGCCATTTTGTAAATCAATGCCCTTTCTAGTGTTAATATTGCCATGTGGCAATACTTTTACTTTTAGGTGGTCCATCTCATTTATGGTTAAGTCAATTGAGTTAATGTGGTATGGGTGTGAGGGTGAGATTTTTGAGGGAAAACATTATCCAGTGTGGGAATCCTCCTCACATATTGGTGGTAGATCTTCTTTTTCATAAAATGTGAGAGAATTCCATAAGCACTTGGTCATTTCATGTTGAGAAGGTCTCTGACTTGCTAAATTGGTGATATAATTGCTTGAATCTCATACTACAATATTTTGTGGACTCATGTTCTTATTTATGAAACTTGTCAAATTCTCAAAACAAATGTCCATTTTATAATTAGGATGAGCAACTAAATAACTTCCTTATTTTGTTTTTAATGTCATATACCAAGCTTATATATGTCCTTCCAATGTGTGAGGAAACAATTTGCAATATTTTTAGTAATTGGTACACAGGATGACATTTTTTTAGCATGTACAAATGCACCATTTTCCTCTTTATTGCTAAATTTACTTTTCACAAGAGATTAACTTCCTTTTTAGGGATGTAAGAAAGTGGTTCTAATATGTCCTTCCAATGTGTGAGGAAACAATTTGCAATTTTTTAGTAATTGATACACAATATGACATTTGTTAGCATGTACAAATGCACCATTTTCCTCCTTATTGCTAAATTTACTTTTCACAAGAGATTAATTGCTTTTTTAGGGATGTTAAAAAGTGGTCCTAGGAGACTCAAAGTCTCATTCTCCACAAGAATATTCTTAGAGAAAAGTCATAAGTAGTTAATGCATTCCTAAAAGATTGGCTCCACTTAGGTTGACTTGTCATTGACCCTACATGTATCAATATGTTGGTGTGGGTGAATACCCTTCATTATTTATAAAAAAATAATCAAGAAAAGGGTTCAATTAGGCCTTTCTTTGTTTGATATGGAAATCATTTCCAATTCTAATTCAATTACAATTACTATATATATATAATTATTTTAATCTAGGTGGGATATTCCAATTACACCAAGAGGTTCTTTATAGCCTAATACCTGGGAGATGTTGTAGTGAAATGTTAGATCAAATGATAATAATAATTAAAACATAATATCTCCTCAATTAAAAAGGTAATAAAAAGTAAAATGTAAAAATTAAAAAAGTAATAAAAAGTAAAATGTAAAAGTAAAGATAATAAGTGGATTTAATTCAATCTGTTATATTAAAATTTTGTTTTTATTAATAAAATTACAAGTCAAAGGATCTTAGGTCGAGTGGTCTGGTGAACAATTTGTTTCCTTGCATGGGTTAAAGTCTCTAGAGACATGTTCTAACTAGTTGAAAATTACAAACAATTTATTTGAGAAAAAAAAAAGCATAATATGCATATCACATTAAATAAATAAATTAAAAAAATTAAAAAACATGTGAAAGAAAAATGTCAAAGGCATATGATATAATTATATGTATTATTAATATTTAATAAAAATAAAAATAAGAATATTTCTATATATATAAATGTGAAATTTATATAAATATAAATAGTATTATTAAGAACCATCATAGATCCATCTTAACTCCAAATTTATGAAACATGGAAAGGAATCAAATCTCTTAGGGTGCAAACATTTCCTTGAGATTTGCACTTTATAAAATAAAAAAAATGCATCTTGAGAAATTTGATCCCTCTTGAGAGTGATAAAGCTTAAGATGAATCTATGTTGGTTCTAATATAACTATGATATTCTAATACTTCATAAATTAGATTTAATAACTATAAATAAATACAAACATGAAACTATATAAACCAAATTCAAACAAAAAATAATTCACATTATTGATTAAATTTAGCAAATTATAAATAAAGTGAACATCCTCTAAATTACAATGAAGCAATTCTTTATTTATTTTTTAACACCATTTATAAAAAAGAAAGTACATCTTGAGTGGGCTGATTGATTAAGAATATGTGTTTATTCGTAAGATATAATATATTTAAATCTAAAAAGAGGTAGAGTAAGTATACTTATGTGGACTTTAATAGTCAAATAATCATTTTTCTCACCCATCTTCTTTATACTAAACTATATTATTAAAAAAAAAGTATATCAGTCAAATGAGAAGAAGAAAACCATTTCTAAACATTTGTAATCAAACTTAAATTCTCACCCATCTTCTTTATACTAAACTATATTATTTAAAAAAAAGTATATTAGTGAAATGAGAAGAAGAAAACCATTTCTAAACATTTGTAATCAAACTATTTTCAAGTGTGAACAATTTTTTGGGATCTACATGATTCTATTGTCACCTTCCTTATCTAACAAATTAGTATAAGTCATTGTTTTCCTAGTAAATACTAATGCAGCGCCTTAGTGATAAATTTTTACATTTTCACTGCCCAAACCACTTCTTTCATCTATATTTGGTGATTGTGAGTATATTGCTATAATTCCTATAAAACCAACCTACCAACTCACACTGTTTACACCAAAAGTAACAAGAACCCAAATATTTAAGTTCTACTTTTTATAAAAAGACAAAAGAACCCTAGTTACTTTTTGTCAAATGCTGCCTTACAAACATGGTTGCAAACCCTAAAACTCCACATGCAATGCAAGCCATGCTTGCAAACCCTAAAACTCCACATGCAATGCAAGCCAATGGACCTGGACTTGGGTCCACACCAGGTGAAGATATTCCTTTATTAAATGCTTGGTTCCATATATCATTATTGTGAGTACATGAGCCTAGAATCTGGACATTATTATGAGATGCCAAATTGTTATTTTGTTATTGTTGGGAAAATAACACTAATTCTTCTTGTGCTCGATACATTTTTTTTTGGAATCTTTGAAGAGCTTTCCATAAATATGTCTTCGTTCCTACTCGGTAATGTGTTTGTTTTGACCATAGTATTTAATTGCAATATTGATTCCTTTAATATGTTTACACAAGATGATGATGCTCTATATTTTGTTTAAGATGTAAAGAAACACAAAAGAAAAGATGGAATGTCACATAGTAAATTTGTAGAATTCCAAAGAATAGCATGGCAAGTGGATGCCTTGTAGAATTCCAAAGAATAGCATGGCAAGTGGATGCCTTTTGGAGGATTCCAAATAGATGGTTGTTTGGGAGTATGAGTATTTTTTTTTAACACGTAGATTGCAAATTCCATGCATCCAATTAGTATGGAGTAAAGTCTCGTATTTTTTAATATTTATTAAAAAAATTAAACTCTTTTCCTCTTCACCTTCCTCTAGTGATTTAATTAACAAGTGTTGCGTTGAGATAAGACATCCCCACATATATTTGAATTGAAAGTTAACTCAAATAAATACAATAGTTTCTGATGTGAAAGCATGGGAACATACTCCATAGTTGCTTGAAAAAGTGTAACTTACTTCTACACTTTAAGCCACTCGAGGAGTTTGTTAGATTAGTTGCTTCTTGAATATGTCACTTAACCCTAAATAATATGCCTAATATGATTTTTGGGTGCTCAGTGTTCCTGTGTGCATATGCAAAGAAATGTCACTTATTCTATGGATACACTTAAATAAATACATTGAACAATAACTTGACATATGATATTTCTTAGAAAGAATAATACGTCTATTTTCTGAATGTTAAGTATGTGTTATATTCTTTTTACAAATGTCTTGGGGAAGTGATCCAATTATTATTATTATTATTATTATTTGTGTTTTTGCATTAGTTTTTTGTGGTTTTTAGAATATGTTTTTGGTCTTTAGTGATTTTGTGGTGCATAGTGGTGTTTCCCATAGTTTTGTAGTTTTATTTAAGGAACTATGATTATATTCTAATCCATGGTAAATGGATTGACAACTTATAGATGTCAAATAATATATATTGTATTGTAATATTATACACAATAATATATTGAAAAATCTTTTTAGTTATCCCAATTTTGGGTTTTTAGGATAAAATATCTATGTTAATGCGTGTATTTGTCATTTCGTTATTTTTTGTTTTAATAAGAATATGTTTGCAATAATTAATCATATAGAGTTAAAACTTACATTTGGTATTAAATAATTTTTTACTTCAGGGGGATGTTTTTGTGGTTAAGGGGTTTTGCTCAAGCATATGGTAGACCCTGTTACAATGAGAGATATGTGGAATTCATTTTGTGATGAAAAGAAATGGCAAGTAGTTTAAAGATAGAGATCGAGAAATTCAATGTGTAGAGTTTTGAGTTGTGGAAACTCAAAATGGAAGATTTGTTGGTGCACAAAGATTAGTGGATTACTATATATCTAGGTACTGCACCAATAGGAATGTCGATAAAAGGTTGGACCAAGTTGGATCGAAAGGCAAAGAGCACAATATGGTTATCTCTCGGATTCAATATTATTAAATGTTTCAAGAGAAGCTACAACAAAGGAATTATGAAACAAGCTAGCGAATTTGTATCAGTCTAAGTCCTTAATGAAAGAAAATGTTCCTACAAACAAATTTATATAACCTAAGGATGAAAGATGGAGACTCAATGATAGAGCATCTAAATGCCTTCAATACTGTGGTAAGTTAGCTACTATTTCTTGGTATTAAAATTTCAAACAAATATAAGTGTAAAATTTGTTGTGTTTTTTACGAGACATGTGGGATAGTTTAGTTGTTTCCATAGGTAGTAATTCAACTACTTTAAGTTTTGATGACATACTCTCATCCTTGGTATCGAATGATATAAGACAAAAAACATGGAAAGCCATAACATAGATGCCATTTTTGTAAGAGGATGCTCCCAAAATACAAATAAAAATAAGTCATCAAGCGAGTGATCTAAATATAGAGGAATATCTAAATATCTAGGGAAATTCGTAAAGGTTTGTTGGAGATTTAGAAAAGGAGGGAATTACAAGAAAGATTGTAAATCCAAAATTGTTGAGAAAGGGAAGAAATATGATGATTGTACTTCTATAGAGGCAGAAACCTCCTCAAATGTAGGAGATCTTGTGTATTTGACTTCTTCAAGTACATATGCAGAACATGAGGCCTGCTTGAACAACTTAGGTGCATCCTTCATATGACTCCTCACATGTAGTGGTTCTATGAGTATGAAAGATATCATGATGGTGGTGAAGTTTTCTTAGCAGATGACTCAATAACTAGAATAATAGGACAAGGAAAATTCAAGTTGAATCTCACGGGTGGAAGTATTATAATAATCCCTGGTGTTTTACACCTTTTAAGATTGGCCAAAATTTTGATTTTTGTAGGCAAGATGTGCGATGTTGGTGTAAAAACAATGTTTGAAAAGGATACCTATATGATGGTTCAAGGAGAAACGGTATAATTACTAAGGGGATTTAAGATTGGAACTCTATATAAGCTATTAGGAAGCATTTTTAGTGATGGGTGCAATAGTTCTATTGTTCCTAAAAGTGGAGAAGAAGAAGGAAAAACTCTTGCAACCTTTGCAAAAGAGACTATTTTGTGGCATCAAGGATTGGGATATATTAGAGGGAAGGACCTTCAAGTACCACATGGTAATGGTATGGTATAAGTATATCTAGTTGTTCTCTAGTTTTTTATTTCTATGAACATGGTTTATGTGGGAAACAAAATTGGGTAAGATTCTCCTATGGTTCTCTAAGGTCAAAGGGAATGTTATAGTTGGCGCACAGAGATTTGTTTGGACCTGTGTCACTTCCATCATTTGGAAAATTTGTGTACTATGTATAATTTATAGATGATTTCTTGAGGAACACATGGATTTATTTCCTAGAGAAGATATTTGAGGTCTTCGACAAATTCAAAGGGTTTAAGGCTTTTGTGGAAAATTAGATAGAGAAGAAAACTAAGGTGTCGAAGATTGATAATGGTGGAGAATTATACAATGAAAAGTGTGGTAGAAAGGCAGAAAACTACTCTATCACATCTTAGCATAATGGAGTTGAAGAAAGGATGAATAAAATGTTGATGGAAAAAGCCACGAGCATGCTCCTTCCAAGACATCTTGTAGATTAGTGTATCATCAAAAAATACTAACATAAATTTTCTAAGGAAGGGTTTGAAATGGAAATCATCGAACCTTGAAATGTGGAAGGCGCATTCGTAAGGAAAAAAGGCATGAGAAAAAATACATAATGACCTTCATGAGTTCTGAATATTGTTTTTAGAATACTTTTAGTCTTCTTTCTAATTTTATGATATCCTAAATGAAGATCCAACTTGGTCAAGTAAATTGGTCCATGTAATTCGTCTAACAATTCATCAATGACAGGAATGGGAAATTGTTCTTTAATAGTGATCTTGTTGAGCTCCCTATAATCCAGAGTCATATGCCATGATCCATCCTTCTTGTGTACCAATACTACTAGAGCAGAGAAAGAACTTTGGATAGGTTGAATTATACCAGCCTCTAGCATTTTTTTAACCATACATTCAATTTCACTCTTTGGGCATAGGGATATGTGTAAGATCTGATGTTTGGAGGAACACTTCCTAGAATCAAGTGAATTACATGCATGATCACGAATAGGTGGGAGACCCTTGGGAGTCTTAAATACCTTGGAATGATTGTCAAGGACTCTTTGGAAATCTGGAGAAATAGGAGACTTAGATGTTTGAACATCTAGTGATCATAATTGTGCAATTACACCTCATTTTTTCTTCTTCAAAATATTTTTCGTGGCATTAGAGTTGATTATCTTACTAGGTTTCCTAGTGATACTCAATTCAGTTTCCCTTCCTTCATAGAAAAAAATCAAAAAAATGTTCTTAAAAATTAAAAGTTATCGTCCATAAAGATTACAACCATTGGAGTCCTAATACAACATCAACACCACCCATTGGAATGGAAATCATTTTACTATTCAATACATATTCCCCCATGGTTAGATTGATATTATGGCATTTCCCTAAGAAATTTATAGTTCCTTCATCTGCAACTAACACTTGACACTCTAGTGCTAGGTATGGAAATCAATTCAAATCCTTGGCTATCTTACAATGAATAAAATTATGGGTACTACTTGAATCAATCAATACTATTACCTTTTTCTTCTTGATATATATTTCTATCTTGAGAGTTTGAGGAGTGGTAATTCCTGTCAATGCATTACAAGATGTGGTCAGAGTAATTTCCTTTTTCAACCCTTGGTGTTGGTTCCTTGTGTATATCTTATTATTTTGATGTTTCTTGTTCCTTTTCTTCCTCCTCTTCACAATATATGTACAATAGTTTCTTCTCAGCGCATTTATGACCTTTATTGTGTTTTCTATCACAAATGTAACAAAGTCATTTTGCTATTTTTTCCTACCGTTGTTGTGGTGTCAACCTTGTAGGTTGTGGAAGGCTAGGAGCAGCAACACTTCCATATTTATAGTTGTGAGCGGTAGACATCCTTGCTTCCATAAATTTTATTTCAACCTTTTTTGCCACCCTAAATGCATTCTCCAATGACTTAGCTTCCCAAAGGAAAACCTCATGTTGGATATGATCCTTTAAAGTCCCTATGAAGACATAAATCATATGCTCCTCAATAATATCCATTACCTTTATATGCAATCTTTTGAAGTCCTCAATGCGCTCCACCATTAAACCCTTTTGTTTGAGATTTATTAATTGGCTAAGAAAGTGTTGCTCTTTGTATCCTCATAATGTGTTATCAGTTCCTCTGTAAAAATTGACCAAGTTACAAGTGCTTTAAGAGAAAAAATCCATTGATACTACATAGATTGATTGGGCTCTAAATATAAAGTTGCAATGTGTACCTTTTGTGTGTGTTGCACATCATGTAGATCAAAGAATTGCGCCATTTGTAGTATCTATGTTACTGGATCATTGCCATCAAACTTCCTCATGTCAATCTTTGTAATGTGGCTATTCTTACACCCCAACATTGGAGTCTCTTAAATCATAATTCATATTTCTTTTTTCCTCATCATGATTTTCATGGATTACCTTGTGGTCACCACTAGGAAGCCTTTCTTGTAGAAACTTTTTCAATCCTTCCAACTTGACATTCATCGTGTCCATGTTTACTTTAAAACCATCCCTCAAACCTTCCATGTCCATTTTTATTTTTACTTCTAAACCATCCATATTGACATTCATCATCACTTCCAATTCATTTTTGGTTATTCTTTGTGAGAGCGAAATGTATTGCACTTGCTCTCATAATTTTGATATATCATGTTGCATTCCTTCCTCTTCTTCATACATCATAGTAGAGATTTTTGGTTGCTTAATGGGAGTATTCATTTTATTGTTGAAAGGAATATTGAAACCAATAATGATAACTATGCTTTACTATGCATTTTGAATCACTTCGGAGTAATTTTTCAAACAAAAATTATGCAAATTAAAAAAAAAAATACACACACTTTTTTCCTGTTTTATGGAGCTTGAACTTGAAATTATTGTATCTTTATAATTTCAGCCTCCCTAGGTCTAATTTTTTTTTCCTTGGTAGCCCTTTGTATCCTCTTTCCAACAACACTAGTGATACTAAGATTGGATTCTTCAAGGTAAACTTAGGCCAAATCTCCCAAGATGACCTTCTTATGGATTAGTTCAGTAGAGTGAACTTGCATAGATTGCCACGTTGTTGGAAATAATACTGAGGGGGGGGGGGGGGTGAATCAGTATTATCACATTAATAAAACTTTTTCATTTCCATGATCAGATTCATATATGCTACTTCCACAACTTCTTATGATTAAGTTAATTGATCTTCAATGAGTGCATTAGAACATTATCAACCATATTATCAGATAACAGATGCAATAATAGAGAATAGATCATCACACATAAGGCACACACATGAACACCATGATATAAGGTGGAAACCCAATGCGGGAGAAAACCACCTGCTGCAAGTCATCTCAATATTGTTCTTAATAAGAAAATCCTTTTACAATATTTGTACTGGTGCAGTCTTATACCAGTACGGGAGCTACAACCCCCTTTGCTCTTGTACTAGCCGATCCATTTACTAGTACGCAGGCTGCTACCTGCTACAATGCTCCAAAGATTTCCTTTAGCTCTTGTACTAGCTTAGATACTAGTACGTAGGTGCTGACCTACAATCTTCTCTCCTCCAGGTACCACATTTCATCAATTTTCAGACTGGATACACTGAAGCACAACACATAATCTGAAAGGCCACATTTCATCCAATTTTCATACTGGACCCAACAACAACTTGAAGCTCATAATCAAACAACCTTCTAAATCACCCAATCATCAGATCCATACATATACAATGATATTATGAGAGTTATCAACCAGATCTAGTACATCAGATCACATGAAGATAAGTCATTTTAAACCGATCCATTCATCCAACAAAACTGAAGTTAATCATAATCATTCACTCAATCACTGCTGTTATCTGAACATAATATCAGAACCAAACATCACTTCAACAACCCAGATCATAAGAATGATAAGCAGAGATTTTAAGAGAAGTAAGCAGCTTCACCCATGTACTGCCTGCTTACGTAAGCACCCTGCTCAACTGCTCGCCTGCTTACAGTACGCACCCTGCTCAACTGCTCGCCTGCTTACAGTACGCACCCTGCTCAACTGCTCGCCTGCTTACGTACGCACCCTGCTCAACTGCTCGCCTGCTTACGTACGCACTGTAGTCAACTGCTCACCTGCGTACCTCGCTCTGAGTCCATTGGACTGCCTGCGGACCTCCGCACCTGCAACCCTTCTGTGCCTGCGTACCGGCGCACCTGAAACGCTTCGTTCCTGCGTATGTACGCACTTTTCTTTCACTGTACCTACGTACCTCCGGGCATAGATGATTTCAAGACTTCAAGAATAACCCAGACAGTCAGATCTACAGATCTGATCATGCGCCGAAGAGATCTCAATCCATCAGTAGATTCGCCTTATTTAGATCTAGACATTACTCCCAAGAGATCATAATATTTCAGATCTAGCTCTCCTAAGATGTTCAACCCAAGCACACTCCAAGCCAAATGATCTCCTTTGCTTTATATAGGAAAGCTCTTCCTCAAATCATGGATCAATACCACGGGCCGACACCATAATAACACAAATACCGTCGGCTAAATACCAAGAGTAAAACATAAGAAACCCCACATGTGAATTTCTTTGCCTTGAAAAGTGTGCACTGGGGGTACGCACCTCCTGAACGGGATAACTGCGGGTATGTACGCACTTTATGTAACACCGACCTGCGTGTACGCACCTTATGTAAGGTGTACCTGCGTACCCCTTATTTTCTGCAATATTTGATAGTTGATCATCAATCTCTGCTGCTGTGATCTATCACCTGAATGGGTTGCCATCAAGGACAACACTTTAGCCATAATGCCAACAATCTCCCCCTTTGGACTTGATGGCAAAGCTTACTTGTGAACTGTCATCTGGTCCCTTTGTGCTTGTCTGGTGATCCCATGCACTCTGTCACATCTGATATTTCTTCTGTAGATTCATCTGAATGTATACAAGTGAGATGATCTTCTATGAGAGGGTTGCCATCAAGTACAACACATGCATCATAATTCCAACACACGTGTCACTATTTAATCTTTTTTCTTTGAAAATGGTACCCAAGAAAATACAGTTTGTCTTTCGACCTTTTCAAAAAAAATTCAATTTGGCTACCCAAAATGAAATTTATGATGATTTTCCCCGAGACACTTGTTTGAGACAGAATTATGGAGCATACAAAAAGCCTAACTTCCTTGAATAATATCTCCAATAATATAGTGAACCAATCTCCAAAATTTTTACACGATGTTCACCAAGATTTCAGCTCCTTGTGGTCAAAATTTCAGCTTCTAAATCCTTTTATAAAAAAAAAAAAATTATAGCGAAAATTCCCATATAACTTGTTTGAAGCAAAAAAACCCTAGGATCCAAAGTTTTGATACCAGTTTTTATGTAACCAAATCATAAAACAAAAAAAAAGATAGATCAAAAAATTGAAAATAAGCCTCTTCGATGGGGAAAACTCCTTTTACATCACATAAATGAACAATTCTTGGATGACACAAATGACGAGACTGTTGGGTGCAGTATAGGGCTTATAAATATTGTACCAATATTTAATTTGTCAATCTGGAAAGTTCGTGAACTTCGAGACGCAGAACTGGAAATCCCAAAGAGAGTCCCTGGTAACCTGCAAAACAAATTCTAGTCCAACTTGCACAATAAATGAAATCTTGCACTTAAAAGGGAACTTGAGAAAACATCAATCCATGCAATCAAAAGCATGTGGAAATAAAAGGAAATCATGTACCATTTAACAATGCGAAAGGAAATTCTAATTACGAGCAAACAAAAGGGAAATCCGAACTGGAAACCAAGCATGTCGGCACAATATCAAAAAGACTGTAAATGCTGGAATAAATTCAAGAGCAATTCAAAAACCATTCTTCCTGCACTATTTCTACTACATCTACCTCTGTGTAAAATTAACTTGAAAGCATTGGCAATATTTACTATGAAAAACTTATGAAAGAAATGGATTCAATATAGATTCTCTCGCCTTCCTTATCCCTAGAAATAAATCTTGTAAACTTGTCGAGAACTACAATGGAAAACAAACATTATCGTTTTTAAACATGAGGCGGTTTCATTTTCATAAATGTCATCTCCGCAAGAATCATGACAAAAATATAGATGTGATCTCTGCTTTTGAGTAATATATAGTTTCTTGTAAGCAAAGACTAAATGAGTGCGTTAATACCCTAAAACCATAAACACTTAAATTGATCTTAAGCAAAGACTAAATGAGTGCGTTAATAACCTGAAACCATAAACACTTAAATTGATCTTTAGGTTCTGGAATATAAATTAAATAGATATTAATCAATTCAAAGGATTCAAGTTGCACATTACAGCTCATAAAGGCAAAGTGTCAATGCATAAGCCGATCTTGTAAATTCAGATATTCTGAAGGGAGACAATCCTTATTTGATATAAAGAAATATTTCGAGTGCAAGAACAATTTCTAATGCAGAAAACCAAATCAATATTGCAGTCGAAAGGAAAACATTACAACAAATTAAGTAACATTAGTTTGGAGGAGGAAAGAGACTGAAGGTAATTAAATCCTATGATAATAATTTCACACGGTAAATAATTTAAATATAATTTAATATAAAAATATGATGAGTGGTGTCGAGTTGGTCTGGCGGCCAACCCAACCAGCTCACACCCTCTATTAGTGACCTGGTTCACATAGAATTAAAAACCATTAGATGCAATAAATAAATAAATAGAGCATGGCTATCGATGCTTAAATGAATTCTTGAAAAAACAGTATTTACATCATGAGGCAACACTTAACTCTAGAAAATAAGAGGATCGATCCACAAGTTATAACTGTGTGATGCTACATTGGGACTGACTCCTCCCTTCCATGCATTCCTTCTGTGCTTCTACGTGTCCCTATCTCTATGCGTGTATATCTATCGACTGATCTCTATTAATCCCCTGCTCAAGGCAGTCTCTTAAACTTATATAGGCATCGATTTACAAGTTTGGGCTTTTAACATCCAATTAAAATACAGGAGGGAAGATTATCGATCTTAACAATTTTCTAGGAATAAAATTGGGTTTCTAACTAAATGTCGAAATGGGAATTATTTCTAGCAAGTCGTTCCTCTTTTCCTAGAATGATGTTGTTGCTAGAAAGTGCGATTTGACTGATCAATTTTCTCCACTCAGCAGTGGTAAATGGGATGCTAGAATCTGGCATTGTTGTAACAACATCTACAAAAGGCACTGATGCTTTCATTTTTCTTGCCTACCCTACAAATCACGCTATGGAAGCTAACTATAGACAAAACTGGTTCAACCTTCTCTAGAACTGATTCCCTGTGGTGACATGGTCATAAATAACAATCTTGATCAAGGGCAATTCTCATCAATGTCAATGCAAGTTGGATACTTTGAATTAGTGTACTGTGACTTGAACTCTTGACATGAGAGAACAGTGAAGCAACTAAAGCCTTTCTTGAAAATGTTCTTTTAAGGTCGTGTGCTCCAAATAATAAAATGTTTATCATCAACATCACTATCGCAATGTTCGTTGCTAGGATGAAATTGTTGAGAGTCAATTTGAACTTGCTCCATGTTTCCCATTATTACCTGTGCCATAAGTCATTTTCTTCAACATCTGAATAGCCAACACTGACATGTGAACAATATTCTGGAGAAAGATAAACACCAATGCCATAAGCTGCCCCATTGTTGGGTGTATCGATTTGGCCAAAACTATCTAATATGATGCCAGCTACACCCTTCCGAAAAGTACCATGCCAGACATATCTGATATTAGCTTTCCCACAGAATTTTCTAGTAATCTCAACGTGATTTTGAAATGCCTGCAATCGAGCCTGTCTAAAGAACTTGATGGCACACATCGATAAATACCAACAATGCTACTAAATGTTACAAGTGTACTAAGACCAGCCAATTACATACTCATGATTACCATTCTCTAATTTAATTAGTTTGTATTTTCTATGTGCTTTATAGCAACGAATTGTGCAGTACCCCTTATCAATTCCTTATAAATTTTGTAGAAATAAAAACAGTTGAAAGAAAAGACTGGTATTGTTTCTGGAGGAAGCATAACAAGTGGATACAGTAGATCATCTCTTCTATACCACCAATAAACTCCAACCACATGTAACACAAAAACCAATATGATGCCAATGAGAACTGAAAATGAGTTTAGTCCAGAAATTCTTCAAAGTGCAGGAAGCCCACTGTAACTAGTGCATGAATCCCAATTGGTGTAGGAATCTGTTGCATGGTGCAGGAATCTGCTATACTGTATAAGAAGGTAAATGCAGGACCAAAGTGTTATGAAACCAGCTCACAAAAAGATAGAAAAGAGAGATCCACGCCTTAGAATTCAGCCTCTTCGAGGGGGCAACCTCCTTTACATTACATAAATGAACAATTCTTCGATGATACAAATGAAAAGACCTCCTTTCTATATATAGGAGTCTAAGGGGTCATAATATAATCAGAGCCAACATAACAATAATAATGTAAGGGCACAATAATAACAATAGTGGGCTTCTATGGGGCACAATAGTAACAATATGGGCACTACATGGGTACATCAATATAATAAGGGGGTTGTACTAATAAGAATAAGGGGTTACACTAGTAGTATTGGGGCCTAACATGCCCCTCTCCTTCAAAAAGTTTTGTCCTCAACGCTTGAGTAGTTCTTGATGCTTTTGCATAAACTTCTTGTCTTCCGATGTGGAAACTTCAGCGAGTAAGTTCTTCCACTTGATGAGATACTCTGAAATTGATTGATTTCGTAGCTGTCGGGTTCTTGTTTCTGTAATTGCTCCAGGTTCCAATATGATTTTTCCTTCCTCTTCAATTTCTGGCAATATTGTTTGAATTGGGATCTTTTGCAACGTTTGAATAAGTGGCCTTACTTCTTCGTCCTTCTTCCATTCATCCCTTGCTTCGTTTATCCAATCTAGTTGGATAATATAAATAGCACAAAACAATGCTTCCACATCCTCATCCTTTCTTGAGAGTGCATCTGCAACAAAATTTTGCTTCCATTTTCTATAGATGATGCCAAAGTCATAACCGAACATATTTATGGCACATTTTTTCTGTTCTTCTAAAGATAATAGTTGTTCTAAAAAGTATTTAAGACTATCATGATCCATTTTTACCTTGAAGTGTCTTCCCATTCGGTAAGGTCACCATTTTTTAAGTGCATGTAGTATTGCCAACATTTCCTTCTCATAAATAGCTTGCTTGAGATGTAGCAGTAAAAATACCCAATCACCTACATCAAAACATTTTTCACTACGATGTTGATATACTTGTTGTTTCATTCGATTTTGCACCAAAGTGGCGTTATCCTTTAAAAGTTGGAGAACTTGTTGTTGATGCTGGATGTGATCTTTCACTGCTTGAACCTTTTTCTTCTTGATATGTCCTTCTATCTTTAGAGTTTGAGGAGTGGTAATTTCTTCCAATCCTTTACAAGATATAGTCGAATTCATTTCTTGACGCTCGATGTGATCTTTCACTTCTTGAACATTTTTATTCTTGATATGTCCTTCTATCTTGATAGTTTGAGGAGTGGTAATTCCTTCCAATGCTTTACAAGATATGGTCTGATTCATTTCTTCTATCTCTGGGGTTGGGTCCTGGCGTATATCCTCTTCTTTTGATGTTTCTTGATCATTTTCTTCCTCCTCTTCATACTCTATGTAAAATAATTTCTTCTCAGCACACTTATGACCTTTAGTGCATTTGCTATCACAATTGTAACAAAGCCCTTTTTCTCTTTTTTCTTCCAATTTTTGTGGTGTAACCCTTGTAGGTTGTGGAAGGCTAGGAGAAACAACACTTCCATCTTTATAGCTGTGAGGGGTAGACTTCCTTGTTCCCATAATTTTACTTTCCACTATGTCACAAAGCCCTTTTACTCTTTCCAATTGTTGTGGTGTTGCTCTAAAGAAGGTGTTGCTCTTTGTATCCTCATAATGTGCTATCATTTCCTCCGTGAGAATTGACCACGTAACAAGTCGTTTACGAGAACAAAGCCCTTTATAACATAAAAATTGATCCGGTTCTAAATATGAAGATGCAATACATACCTTTTGTAACAGTGGTACACCATGTAGATCAAAATATTGCTCCATCTGAAGTATCCACTTTACAGGATCCTTGCCATCGAACTTCCTCATCTTGCATTTTCTTGATTTTAGGAGCTCGATCTTGAAATGATTGTAACTCTGTAATTTGGGATCTTTAATTCCTAAAATTATGACCTGCAGTAGCCCTCTGTGTCCTCTTTCTAATGCCACCAGTCTGATCCCAATTGGATTCTCCAATGAAGAGTTATGCCAAATCGCCCACAGCGACCTGATTATAGACTAGTTCAGTAGAGCGAACTTGTACGACGTGCCACAAGTCACTATTTCAACCTTTGGCTCTGAAAACTATATACAAGAAACTACAGTCCGTCCTCTTTCTGTACCTTCTTATGAAATTTCAATCCGATGCTCAGAGAGAAAGTTATGACGATTTTCCCTAGGTCACCTGTTTGAAAAGTAATTCAGGAGTCTGCAAAAATACCAAGTTCCTCAGATCATATCTCTGCAAATATTGCACAAAAAGCTCTGAAATTCGGACCCAAGGTTCAGAGTGATTTCCTATCTAATGGGTTTTTTTTTAGCTTCTGAAACATCGCAGAAAAAAAGTTGTAGCAAAAATGCCACCATGACCTGTTTGGAGCAGCGAAACCCTAGAATCCAAAGCTCTGATACCAAATGTTATGAAACCAGCTCACAAAAAGATTGAAAAGAGAGATCCACGCCTTAGAATTCAGCCTCTTTGAGGGGGCAACCTCCTTTACATTACATAAATGAACAATTCTTCGATGATACAAATGAAAAGACTTCCTTTCTATATATAGGAGTCTAAGGGGTCATAATATAATCAGAGCCGACATAACAATAATAATGTAAGGGCACAATAATAACAATAGTGGGCTTCTATGGGGCACAATAGTAACAATATGGGCACTACATGGGTACATCAATATAATAAGGGGGTTGTACTAATAAGAATAAGGGGTTACACTAGTAGTATAGGGGCCTAACACAAAGCCTGTATAAAGGCTTGATCAAACTAGTTTTAAACCTGCAATGTACAAACCTCTATTAATAATGTTTTAATCCCGATAAAACAACCGAAGTAACAAATATTCTCGAAAATAATCATTTAGCCAAACAACAGCATGAGAGATTTCGAGTAAGAATAGGAAAAAACGGAGGCCCAACATCCCCCCATGCTAACCATATTGCATGTCCTCATGCAAGGAAATCTTGTGCTACCACTCCCTTGAGAAAACAAAATTAGAAACATTTGTAAGCATTCAAAATGATGTTCCTGCAATTTTGTGTGATCACATTTTCTACGCTGAATAAGACTTGTTCTAAAAACAAAGTGTCTGCTAGATTCTTTATTTTCCTAGAATGATTTCAAGAAAATATAAAACAAAAGCTGCCATGGAAAAACTAAATTGCAAGGATGGTGTTATTACTTGAATAAAAATAGCCAGCTTTTAAAATTTCCAAAAAAAATATCTCGGAGGCATCCCTAATCAGAAGTTACACTTTAAAATCCTCATTGTAAATATGAGTGACATGATTTAAAAGCCATGGTGTTAAAAGTAGACATAGTAATACCTTCCCACAGTGACCATTTTACGATTATCCATGTATATTTGAAGCTCCTCTTGTCTAGGTACAGTGAATTACCTGCACTAAGGGTCCCACGTCCATTAAATTCATTCCAAAAATATAGAACTCAAAGGTATAACAACAGAAGGATTTTAAAGCCATTCTCAAAGAGATTGATAATGAGTTCAGGGAAAGCAAAAAAAATCAAGTAAATTATAGTGTAGAGTTAACTTTAATACCACAGGCATGGCCCTGCTGCGAGCAGGCATCTATAGCCTCGACCGGGATACCTTTTAACGTCATGAAATGCTTGTGTCCCACCTATTAGATATAGACTCAGAGTTATTTAAGAGCATTTACTTTTTCTCTTTTTAGAAGTTAATTGAAGGCCACTGTCTCGGCTTGGTAACCAGCGAATGATAGTGCCATTCACATGAACTAACAAGAATGAACAAGTTGGCTCGCGATGAGACCTCTTGCCTTCCAGCTTCTTCAACTGAAAGCCATTACCCTGGCTTGGTGACCAGTGTGGCAATTTCATTCTCCTTAGGACCCATGATCATAGTAGGCCGACTCATAATGAGACCTCCTGTCCCTCAACTAATTCGTTTATGTTTGAAGCAAAAACTCTGATCATGATTAACCTTAGATAGATTACTTAATAGGTGGGGAAGCAAATCTACTCCTTAGGAGTGCAGTATGGAATGAAAAGTTTTTAATTACTACTCTTTACTAGTTGGTCATGCAACCCTAAAGACTTATTTAAAAAATATCTAAGATAATGACTAAAAAGATTCCTTGAGTTGGTCATGCCAGGGCTCTTTATGAAAACTTATTATAGTTTTGTAGGCGTGGTCCACCATAGGAGGTTTCTCATCAGTCCCTTCGAGGAGGGACTTGAAAATGTTTTCTAGATGATAGTTTGTTAGAATAGGAGAGAAATATTATGTGTAACTTATAACAATACCCTTCACCGACATATTGATCAACAATCAAAGTCACTTTAAAATATGAGGCATTAAATGTGAAGTTATCTTGACAAGTATTACCATGAGAGTGCATAATAAAAATTTCAAAAGATGTGCTTTTAGGGAATCACAAGTTCAAGAGTATTGTTATACATCTTTATTCATTATTCTCATATTACCCTACCCTATTTTTAAAGAAAGAAATATCATCTTTAAGTGTAGGTGTACTTCCAATGAATCCATGTGCGTAACAAAATGTTGATTATACTCACACTTAGTTTTAAAGAATAGACTTCAAGACATACCAAAGCGTGAGAAACCAATTGCTTCAATTGACATGGTACCAAGAGTTTCCAAATGATGAGGAAATAAGGTGGCTTGATGACTGCTCAAAAAAAGGATTCAATGGAATCCACATATGTATGATTCTCCAACTAAGTCTTCCATAGTTTGATAGTCACTCTCCTGGAGGCACAAAGAATCTAGTGAAAGATAAAAGATAAATCCCTCAAGTTCAGGATCAAATATTTGATTTTCAAATTGACAAGAATCATTGAGAGAGATTCTAAGGTTTTGAGTTTTAACAACATTTTGAGAACAATTTCCAATGAAAGATTGCTCCTCTAGTGGTCTTTGAATTATATCTTCCTCGAGTAAATGTTCTACAGTAATGGGGGAAGTTTCCCAATTCATTCTCTTTCCCAACATGGAAGATGTGACATTTTGTTCAATAGCGGGAAGAATAGGTGTTTCAAACTATTGTGCAACCTGATGGTTTGGATTGGGGTTTATGTTATGGTTTGGGCTAGGATTTTGGTTAAGGCTTGGACTAAGCTTTGGATTTGGATTGGGATTAAGCTTTGAACTAGGGTTGGATCTAGGTTTTGGATTAAGACTAGGGTTAGGTCTAGGGTATGGATTAAGACTAGGATAAGGGTATGGACTAGGGTTATGGTATGAATAAGGGTATGGACTAGGGTTAGGGCAAGGATTAGGGCTTGGATTAGGACTAGGGTATGGATTAGGGCTAGGGTATGGATCAAGGCTAGGATAAGGGTATGGACTAGGGTTAGGGTATGGATAATGGTAAGGTTGCACATGCAGCTGGGGCCATGGAGGAGGATAACTTAATGGTGCATTGGAAAGAAATTGTGGTTGTTGTTGATGCTCAAGTGATTGAATTTGCATGGGAGATTGCCCTAGAGAGAAGGATCCAAATGATTCTTGAGTCCATGGAGATATCTGGCTTGAGGATGAGGGCCAAGGAGAGGGCCATTGCGGCCATGAAGTAGGATATTAAATTGGAGGAGGATTAAAAGTTTTCCATGAAACTGTAGGATTATAAACATGTTGAGGAACCTGCTCAGGATAATAAACATTATTCCAAGTATCGAATGGTGATGGGTCTTGGGTTATACCTGGTAGTCCATTTGATTCCTTACTTGATTTCCTGAGTGCCTTTAGTAATCCTGGTAGTGTTGGGCAATGTTCTATTAGATGATCCTCTTCACAAATTTTGCAAACTTTCAGGCTACTAAGTGGACACTTTCCAAGGAAGTGTCTCTTTCTGTAGTCGGTGCAAAAGATAAGCAATGGTTTGTCATCCTTCTTCTACTCTTCCTGCAAATCATCCAATTTTGATCAAAGATTTAATAATATCATTCTTATATTCAATCAAAATATCAAAATTTTCAATTGTTAATTCTTCATTGGATGAATTTCATGTCTCTGTAGCAACATAAAAATTCTTCATTAGATGATTCCTCAAAATACCATTTTCCTATTTTTAACAAGCCAACTGGTACATTTGTTAGCACATGAATGGTGTATATATATATATATATATATATATATATATATATATATATGAAGGGTGGGGAGTTCTTAGAATATCAGAGAAAATGAGAAACCTTAAAGCAACAGTGCAGGAAAGAAATAAATTCAAAGAACATAAAATTGCAAGAGAAACTAGGTGAAGGAAAGAAACAAATGCATCAGGTCGCCAAGGTCAATTCCTAAGCGCCTCCCCGACAACAACGCCAAAATGTTGGGTGCAGTATAGGGCCTATAAATGTACCAAAATTTAATTTGTCAATCCGGAAAGTTCGTGAACTTCGAGACGCAACACTGGAAATGCTAGAGAGAGTCCCTGGTAACCTGCAAAACAAATTCTAGTCCAACTTGCGCAATAAATGAAATCATGCACTTAAAATGGAGCTTGAGAAAACATCAATCCAGATAATCAAAAGCATGCAGGAAATAAAAGTAAATCCTGTACTATTTAACAATGCGAAAGGAAATTTTAAGTACGAGCAAACAAAAGGGAAATCAGAACTGGAAACAAAGCATGTCGGCACAATATCAAATAGAATGTAAATGCTAGAATAAATTCAAGAGAAATTCAAAAACCATTATGCCTGCACTAATTCTACTACATCTACCTCTGTGTAAAATTAACTTGAAAGCATTGGCAATATTTACTGTGTAAAACTTATGAAAGAAATGGATTCAATATAGATTCTCTCGCCTTCCTTGTCCCTAGAAATAAATCTTGTAAACTTGTCAAGGACTACAATGGAAAATAAACATTATCATTTTTAAACATGAAACAGTTTCATTTTCATAAAGGTCAGCTTTGCAAGAATCATGACATAAATATATATGCGATCTCTACTTTTTAGTAATATATGGTTTCTTGTAAGCATAGACTGAATGAGTGCATTAATACCCTGAAACCATAAACACTTAAATCAATCTTTACGTTCTGGAATATAAATTAAAAAGATCTAAATCAATTCAAAGGATTCAAGTTGCACATTATAGCTCATAAAGGCAGAGTTTCAATGCATAAGTCGATCTTGTAAATTCAGATGTTTTGAAGGGACGCAATCCTTATTTGATATAAAGAAATATGTCGGGTGCAAGAACAATTTCTAATGCAAAAAACCAAATCAATATTGCAGTCAAAAGGAAAACATTACAACAAATTAAATAACATCAGTTTGGAGGAGGAAAGGGACTGAAGGTAATTAAATCCTACGATAAGAATTTCACACAACAAATAATTTAAATATAATTTAATCTAAAAAGATGAAGAGTGGTGTCAAGCTAGTCTCGCGGCTAACCCAGCAAAATCACACCCTCTATTAGTGACCTGGTTCACACATAATTTAAAACCATTAGATGTAATAAATAAATAAATAGAGCATGGCTATCGATGCTTAAATTAATTCTTGAAACACACCGTCTTTACATCATGAGGCAACACATAACTCCAACAAATAAGAGGAGCGATCCACAGGTTATAACTGTGTGATGCCACATTGGGCCTAATTCCTCCCTTCCACACATTCCTTTTGTGCTTCTACGTGTCCCTATATCTATGTGTGTATACCTATCGACTGATCTCTATTAATCCCCTGCTCCAGGCAGTCTCTTAAACTTATATAGGCATCGATTTACAAATTGGGGCTTTTAACAGCCAGTTAAAATATAGGAGGGAAGATTATCGATCTTAACAATTTGCCAGGAATAAAATTGGGTTTCTAACTAAATGTCAAAATGGGAATTGTTTCGGGCAAGTCGTTCCTCTTTTCCTAGAATGATGTTGTTTCTAGAAAGTGCGATTTGATTGATCAATTTTCTCCACTCAACAATAGTCAACGGGATGCTAGAATTTGGCATTGTTGTAATGACATGTATGAAAGGCACTGTTGATTTCATTTTTCTCGCCTACCCTGTAAATCATGCTATGGAAGCTAACTATAGACAAAACCGGTTCAACCTTCTCTAGAACTGATTCCATGTGGTGACATGGTCGTAAATAACAATCTTGATCAAGGGCGATGCTCCTCAATGTCAATACAAGCTGGAAACTTCGAATTAGTGTACTATGATTTGAACTCTTGACATGAGAGAAAAATAAAGCCACTAAAGCCTTTATTGAAAATGTTTTCTTCAGGCCGTGTGCTCCAAATAATAAAATGTTTATCATCAACACCACTGTCGCAGTGTTCATTGCTAGGATGAAATTGTTGAGAGCCAGGTTGAACCTGCTCCATGTTTCCCATTATTACCTGTGTCGTAAGCCATTTTCTTCAACATCTGAATAGCCAACACTGACATGTGAACAATATTCTGGAGAAAGATAAACACCAATGCCATAAGCTGCCCCATTGTTGGGTTTATCGATTTGGCCAAAACCATGTAATACGATGCCAGCTATACCCTTCTGAGAAGTACCATGCCAGGCATATCTGACATCAGCATTGCCATGGAATTTTCTAGTAATCTCAATGTCATTTTGAAATGCCTGCAATTGAGCTTGTCCGAAGAAATTGATGGCACACATCGATAAATACCAACAATGTTGCTAAATGTTACAAGTGTACTAAGACCAGCCAGCTCCATACCCATGATTACCATTCTCTAATTTAATTAGTTTGTATTTTCCATGCGCTTTATAACAACGAATTGCGCAGTACCCCTTATCAATTCCTTGTAACTTTTGTAGAAATCAAAACAGCTGAAAGAAAAGACTGGTATTGTTTCTGGAGGAAGCATAACAAGTGGATACAGTAGATCATCTCTTCTATACCACCAATAAACTCCAACCACATGTAACACAAAAAACAATATGATGCCGATGAGAACTAAAAATGAGTGTAGTCTAGAAATTCTTCAGAGTGCAGGAAGCCCATTGTAACTAGTGCATGAATCCCAATTGGTGCAGGAATCTGTTGCATGGTGCAAGAATCTGCTATACTGTCTAAGAAGGTAAATGCAGGACCAAAGCCTATATAAAGGCATGATCGAACCAGTTTTAAACCTGCAACATACAAACCTCTATTAATAATGTTTTAATCCTGATAAAACAAGGGAAGTAACAAATATTCTCGAAAATAATCATTTAGCCAAACATCAGCATGAGAGATTCCGAGTAAGAATAGGACAAAATGGAGGCCCAACAAAGACCTCCTTTGTATATATAGGAGTTTAAAGGCTCATAATATAATTAGGGCCTACATAACAATAATAATATAAGTGCACAATAATAACAATAGCAGGCTTCTATGGGACACAAAAATAACAATATGGGGGATACATTGGACACAACAATAACAATATGGGGGCTACACTAGTATTATAGGGACCTAACATACCTGGGGAGAAACAAACAGAAATGATAGAGTTTGAATTAAAAAATGATGAATAAGACTTTACAAAATAACATGAATTAGATGAAGAAGAAGAACCACATACTCTAGTATTGAGGATATCAGTTCGGGAATGAATTCAAATAATTTATAAAAAGTGCGGTATAGCAATGAAAAAGACTACTCCATACACATCTCAGAAAAATGGAATTGCAAAAAAGATGAATAGGATGTTGATGGAAAAAGTAATGAGCATGCTTAGTCGTGTTGGGTTCAAATAAGAATTTTGGGCAAAGGCAGTGGACACTACATGTTAACTAATAAATAGATCAACTTCATTAGTTTTGGATGATAAGATTCCATATGATTATGGAATATTAAGAAACATTCTAACTTTGATGCTTAATATGTACATGTTCCAAAGGAGAATATAAGTAAATTAGATAAGAAAGTTGAAAAGTGTATATTTATTGGATAAAGATGGTCTGAAAGGTTATAAGATTTAGAAACCCAAAACTAAGAAGGTAGTGTAAAGTTAAGATGTAGAGTTTAGAGAAGTCAAAGATGTTGTCAAAAAAGAAATCCCACCAAGGGAGAAAGAATCAGAAAAGATAGAGTGTGAATTAAAATATAATGAATTAGAATTTACATAAGAACATGAATAATAAGATGAAGAACCACATAGTTTAGTATTGAGGAGATCGGTTTGGGAAAGAAGGAAACCATAAAGATATGCTCCATCTAATTTCCAATCAAATTTTGCTTTGTTTACTACATCCTGGAACTCTCAGAGAGGCAATGGATTTAGAGGATTACAAACTCTAGAAAAAGAATATGGTTGAATAAATTGATGCCTTAGACAAAAATGTGGCTTGGGATCTAGTGGAGTTATTAGCTAGAAGAAATCCCATTAGAAGAAAATGGGTATTTAAGAAGAAGTTGAATGCAAGAGGTGGAGTGGAGAAATATAAAGCTCAATAAATAGAAATAAATTATTCCCAAGTAGAAAGAATTGACTTTGGTGATATTTTTTCTTCTGTTTCCAACAAAAATATTATTAGATTTCGTTTATATGTTGTTGCTTCTTTTGATTTTGAAGTATAACAAATGGATGTGAAGAAAACATTCCTACATGGATATCTGGAAGAAGAAATCTACATGAAGCACCGAGAAGATTATGTTGTTAAAGGAAATAAAGAGTTGGTATGCAAGCTGAAGAAGTCCTTGGAAGGATTAAAGAAATCATCGAGGATTTGGTATAAGAAAATGATACTTATGTATTAGGACTTGACTCTACAAGGATCAAAAAGGCTCATTGTTTATATTTCAAATTAGTTGGTTATCATATTATTTATTTGGTGTTGTATGTGGATGATATGTTACTAATTGGAAATGACAAGGAAATCATTCAGGAAGTGAAAACTCAATCGTCCTCTAAATTTGACATGAAGGATCTTGGTGGTGCAAATTTAATTTTAGGCATGAAGATTAAAAGAGATCACACAATTTAAGAGAAAAATACAGTTAAACTAGAGAAAATATGTTGAGTCAATTTTGCATAGGTTTAATATGCATGAATATAAACCGATAAAAGTCCCTATTCTTGTAAGTGTAAAGTTATTTGCATAACAATGTCCTAAGACACATGAAGAGGAAGAGGACATATTCGATGTTCCATGTGTTAGTGCAGTTGGAAGTTTGATGTATGCAATGATTTGTACATACCCAAACATTGCACATGTAGTGGGAGTGTTGGGAAATTATATGTCAAAACCATATAAGGAGCATTGGACAACAATAAAAAGGGTTTCCAGGTGTTTGCATGGTACTATTGGTTATGGATTGTACTACCAAGGAAGACCAAGGTTGGACAAAGTGTTGGATATACATGGTTTTGTTGATGTAGACTTAGTTGTAGATTTGGATCCTAGAAGATATACAAGTGCATATGTGTTTAAACTATTTGGAGGATAAATTATTTAGATAAGCAAGAGATAGTTTGTAGTGGCACTCCCAGTGACATAAGCTAAATACATGGTAGCTACTCATGCAAGTAAGGAATTAGTGTGGTTGAAAATATTGTGTTCGGGTATTGAGTTAGTACAAAAAGCCGTAAGGGTAGATTGTGACAATGTCAGTGCAATCTTCCCAGTGAAGAATTCAACATATTATTCTATAACAAATCATATTGGTGTTGAATATATCTTTGCGAGATATGGTTGAAAAGATTAAGGTGTTGCTAGTGAAGGTGCACATTTTGAAGAATGTTGTAGATTCATTAACAAAATCTATGAGCACTGAGAAATTCTCTTGGTGAAGAGAAATAATGGGCATTATAGCCTTGGATTTTTGTTCATGTACTCTTTCAACCCCTTTTGTGCAAAGAAAACGGTAAATGGGATAAATTTGGGTATGTGTTATCTTTTTTGCACAACTATCTCGGGGGAAACGCCCCTCAATTTTTTTTGAGTAATTTTTTGCATCTATTTTTGGTGGTTTTCGGCACACAATTTTCACCTTTTGCAGGTTCATGGTGCATGATGGTTTTGTCTATGTTTTTGTAGTTTTGTTTAAGGAACTATGGTTGTATTCTAATATATTGTTGGGTCCCTATAATACTAGTGATTACCCCATTACTATTGTATTTATACCCCTTATTTATATTGTTGTGCCCCTATTACCCCCATGTTATTTCTGTGCCCCATAGAATCCCTCTATTGTTATTTTTGTGGCTTTATATTATTATTGTTAGGTCGGATGGATTATATTGTGACCCCTTAGACTCCTATATATAGTAAGGAGGTTTTGTCATTTGTATCATCAAAGAATTGTTCATTTATGTAATGTAAAGGAGGTTGCCCCCTCGAAGAGGCTGAATTCTAAGGCGTTGATCTATCTTTTCTATCTTTTCTTGAGCTGGTTTCATAACATTTGGTATCAGAGCTTTGGATTCTAGGGTTTCGCTGCTCCAAACAGGTCATCAGGGCATTTTCGCTATAACTTTTTTTCTGTGACGTTTCAGAAGTCGCAAAAAAACTCATTTGAGAAGAAATCGCGCTGAACCTTGGGTCCAAATTTTAGAGTTTTTCGCGCGATATTTGCGGAGATATGATCTGAGGAAGTTGGTCTTTTCGCAGACTCCTGAATTACATTCAAAACAGGTGACCTGGGGAAAATCGTCATAACTTTCTCTCTGGGGATCGGATTGAAATTTCGTAAGAAGGTACAGAAAGAGGACGGACTGTAGTTTCTTGTATGTGTGTTTCAGATTCAAAGGTTGAAACAGTGACTCGTGGCACGTCGTACAAGTTCGCTCTACTGAACTAGTCTAAAAGCAAGTCACTGTGGGAGATTTCACATAACTCTTCCTTGGAGAATCCAATTTGGGTCAGACTTGTGGCATTGGAAAGAGGACACAGAAGGCTACTACAAGTCACAATTTCAGAACTGGATGATCCGAAATTACAGAGATACATCAGATTCAATATCAGGCTTCTATAAAGTGAAAAAAGGTGTGTAGTTTTTTTTAAATTTTTGTGTAAGCTTGGTTTAACGGAATTCAAAGGGCATAGTAAAGCATTATTATCGGTAACTGATGCCCCGAGGAAAGAAAATGAAAACACCTAGTAAGGAACCTGAAAGCTCTAGCATGACTCATGAAGAAGAGGAAGAAATGCTACATGATATATCAAAATTACAAGAACAAGTGCAACAAATGTCACGTTCACAAAAGCTAACAGAAGCTAAGATAAGTGGCGTGGAATCTAAGATAAATGACGTAGAATCTAAGATAAATGGCATTGAATCTAAGATAAATGGCGTGGAATCTAAGATAAAGGGCATGGAATCTAAGATGGATGATTCGAAGACAGATTTGAAGAGAGACACGGCAGATTTGAAGACAGACATGGCAGATTTGAAGATAGATTTGACAAATTTTCTACAAGAAATACTTACTAATGGTGAAAAGGTTGTAAAGGAAACTCATGATGTGAACAAAAGTAATGTTAATCATGATTCCATAGACGCTAATGTTGGATCGAAGACCCACCATATTCCAAAAATCGATATGAGGAAGTTTGATGGCAAGGATCCTGCCACATGGATATTACAGATGGAGCAATTCTTCGATCTCAATAATGTGCAAAACACACAAAAGGTACGTATGGAAACTGTATATTTGGAACCAAATCAGTTTGTATGGTATCAATGGCTTTGCTCTCGTAAAAAATTTATCACTTGGGCAATTTTTATGGAAGAATTGATAGCACATTATGAAGATACAAAAAGCAACACTTTTTTTAGCCAATTGATAAGTCTCAAACAAAAGGGTTCAGTAATGGAGCACATTGAGGAGTTCCAAAAATTGAACATAAGGGTAAAAGATATTCCAGAGGAGCATAGGATTGATGTGTTCATAGGGTCTTTAAAGGATAATATCCAACATGATGTTCGCCTTTGGGAACCTGATTCATTAGAGAAGGCATTCAGGTTAGCAAGAAAAATGGAAAGCAAAATTATGGCAACCAGGAAGCATACCACTCACAACTATAAAGACGGAAGTGTTGTTGCCCCTAGTCTTCCACAACCTATAAGGTTGACACCACAACAATTGGAAAAAAAAAGAGCAAAAGGGCTTTGTTACAGTTGTGATAGCAAATACACTAAAGGTCATAAGTGTGCTGAGAAGAAATTATTCTACATAGATTGTGAAGAGGAAGAAGAAAAGGAGCAAGAAAGGTCAAAAGAAGAAGATATACTCCAGGAACAAAGCCTAGATGAAGAACAAATAAATCCGACCATATCTTGTAATGCATTGGCAGGAATTACCACTCCTCAAACCATCAAGATAGAAGGACAAATCAAGAAGAAAAAGGTAATAGTGTTGATTGATTCAGGAAGCACCCACAATTTTATTCATTGTAGGGTAGCAAAAGAATTGAATTGCTTCCTATATCCAGCACCAGAGTGTCAAGTGATGATTGCAAATGGAGGAACAATAAATTGCTCTGGAAAGTGCCATAATATCAAGCTATCCATGGGAGAATATGTATTGACTAGCCCAATGCTTTCCATTCCAATGGGAGGTGCTGATGTTGTACTAGGAGTCCAATGGCTACAATCCTTGGGTACAATAGCTTTTAATTTTCAAGAACTTTTCATCAAATTTTCTACGGAAGGAAAGGAAGTTGAATTAAGGGGTATTGCAGGGAAACCAGGAAAGATAATCAGCTCTAATGGTATGACAAAGCTTCTAAAAAGGAGCAAAGAGGTGTAATTGCACAATTATGTTCGCTAGATGTTTCCACATTGGAATCATCTATTTCTCCAGATCTCCAAAAAGTCCTGGACAATCATTCCAAGGTATTTGAGACTCCCAAAGGTCTCCCACCTATGCGTGATCATGATCATGCTATTCATCTGATTCCAGGAAGTGTTCCTCCAAACATCAGGCCGTACAGATATCCCTATGTCCAAAAAAGTGAAATTGAACGTATGGTTGCAGAAATGCTAGAGGCTGGTATAATTCAACCAAGTCAAAGTTCTTTCTCTGCTCCAGTAGTATTGGTGCACAAGAAGGATGGATCATGGTGCATGTGTCCGGATTATAGGGAGCTCAACAAGCTCACTATTAAAGATAAGTTCCCCATTCCTGTCATTGATGAATTACTGGATGAATTGCATGGATCAATTTACTTCACCAAGTTGGATCTTTGTTCGAGATATCATCAAATCAGAGATTGAAGACATTCCGAAAACGGCATTTAGAACTCATGAGGGTCATTATGAATTTTTGGTCATGCCTTTTGGCCTTACCAATGCACCTTCAACATTTCAAGGTTTGATGAATTCAATTTTCAAACCATTCCTTAGAAAATTTGTGTTAGTATTTTTTGATGATATACTAATCTACAGCAAGTCTTGGAAGGATCATGTTGAACATGTTGACAGGGTGCTACAACTATTGGAGGGGAAACAATTATATGCAAAAAGATCCAAATGTTTCTTTGGAGTCCAGGAGGTGGAATATTTGGGTCATATTGTATCTCATGAAGGAGTTAAGGTAGACCCTAGCAAAATTAAATCCATTAAGGAATGGAAAATCCCCACATCCATAAAGCATCTGCGAGGATTTCTTGGGTTGAAAGTCGTCCAATCAAGGGAAAGTTTTTAAGCAAAGCTATTTATGAGAAGGAAATGTTGGCAATACTCCATGCACTTAAGAAATGGCGACCCTACCTAATGGGAAGACACTTCAAGGTAAAAACGGATCATGATAGCCTTAAATACTTTTTAGAACAAAGATTATCCTCTGAAGAGCAACAAAAGTGGGTCACAAAGATGTTGGGTTATGACTTTGAAATCATCTACAAAAAAGGGAAGCAAAATGTGGTGGCAGATGCACTCTCAAGAAAGGATGAGGATGTGGAAGCATTGTTGTGTGCCATTTCTATTATCCAACCAGATTGGATAAACGAAGCAAGGGAGGAATGGAAGAATGATGAAGAAGTGTGGGCACTTATTCAAAAGCTACAACAAGATTCCAGTACGTCTGATACATTTAGCTGGCAAAATGATTCATTATGGTACAAAGATCGCTTATACCTCTGTAAGAATTCCCAGCTAAAACAAAAGATTCTTATGGAATTGCACACTTCTCCCTTAGGAGGGCACTCAGGATTTTTAAAAACTTACCACAGGGTTAAGAAGGAATTTTTTTGGGATGGCCTTAAATCAGATATTCAAAAGTTTGTGGCGGAATGTTTGGTTTGCCAACAAAATAAAGTTGAAACAATTAAGACACCGGGTCTATTACAACCTTTATCCATTCCAAGCCAACGTTGGGAGGAGGTTTCAATGGATTTTATCACAGGTTTACCCAAGTCTGAGGGAAAGAGTGTCATCATGGTGGTAGTTGACAGACTTACCAAGTATGCACACTTTTGTGCATTATCACATCCATTTAAAGCCAGTACAATTTCTACTACATTTATGGAAACAATTCAAAAGCTACATGGAAACCCAAAGATTATTGTAAGTGACAGAGATCCCATTTTCACTGGAAATTTTTGGACAGAATTATTTTCTTGTCTTGGTACTCAGTTAGCTCATAGCTCATCTTATCATCCTCAATCTGATGGGCAAACTGAGATAGTAAACAAATGTTTGGAAGGATATCTTCGTTGCTTTGTATCTGATAAACAGACACAATGGGTCAAATGGTTGCCTCTGGCTGAATGGTGGTATAACACTTCCTTCCATACAGCAACAAAAATGACCCCATTTATGGCACTTTATGGGTATCAACCACCATCCATCACATCATATTTAAGAGAAAATTCTAAGGTTCAGGCAGTGGAACATCACATCGAACATCAACAACAAGTCCTCCAACTCTTAAAGGATAACCTCGTGTTGGCACAAAATAGTATGAAACAACAGGCAGATCAACATCGCAATGAAAGAAGTTTTGATGTAGGTGATTGGGTATTCCTACGGCTACAACCATATAAGCAAATGTCCCTAAAGAAAGCTAAGAAGGATAATAAATTATCACCAAAGTATTATGGTCCGTACAAGGTGTTGCAAAAGATTGGTACTATGGCATACAAATTGGAGCTTCCTGCAACTTCTCGATTGCACCCAGTTTTCCATGTTTCATGTTTAAAGAAGGTTATAGGCGACAAGCTCCCAGTGCAAACAATATTGACAGAACTTGATGAGGAAGGAAAAATTATATTGGAACCGGAAGCAGTCACAGAAACAAGAACTCGACAGCTATGAAATCGATCAATTTCAGAGTATCTTATCAAGTGGAAGAACTTATCCGCTGAAGATTCCACATGGAAGGATGAGAATTTTATGCAGAAGTATCTAGAACTACTCAAGCGTTGAGGACAACACTTTTTTGAAGGAGAGGGGCATGTTGGGTCCCTATAATACTAGTGATTACCCCATTACTATTGTAGTTATACCCCTTATTTATATTGTTGTGCCCCTATTACCCCCATGTTGTTATTTCTATGCCCCATAGAATCCATCTATTGTTATTTTTGTGGCTTTATATTATTATTGTTAGGTCGGCTGGATTATATTGTGACTCCTTAGACTCCTATATATAGAAAGGAGGTTTTGTCATTTGTATCATCAAAGAATTGTTCATTTATGTAATGTAAAGGAGGTTGCCCCCTCGAAGAGGCTGAATTCTAAGGCATTGATCTATCTTTTCTATCTTTTCTTGAGCTGGTTTCATAACATATATGGTAAATGGATTAGCGATTTATGGATTCCGTAGATATATATATTGTATTGTGATGTTGTACAAAAGAATATGTTGAAAAATATTTTTGGTTTTCATGGTTTTGGGTTGCCAAAATAAAATCTCTATGTTAATGCATGTGTTTTCCATCACATTTTTTTTCTTTCATAATGAATCTATTTGCAACAATTATTTATATAGTGTTAAAATCTACTCTACAAATATATTCTAATTGAAGCATGATGTATGCTTAGTTCTTATATCAATGTGGTATTTCTTTATTTTAATAAGATAACCCATTTATCAGCAAAGAGATTTGGGGTTAAGAGTACTTAATACTCCTAAATCAAACACAACCGCCTACCCATATAATCTAATTTAATTTAAAAAGCAACATTGTTACACATGTTTCACATTTGTATATCAAAAATTCGTCTTCATTGCCCAGATTTAAGAAGACAAATTACAGAAGTCAAAAAATTCACAAATATGATATTGCTTGATTAACATCGGTTGCAATGTTCACATTAATCACTCAAATTTTCCATAGTTTGTCAATCTTCAAGTTAAGCCCATTGGCTCGCCACCGAGGCCTTCTCAAAAATGTCATTCAAATGATCTATGAAACACTTCCAATGGCTTCCAATCAAGCCTAAGGTTGTTTTTTCAAAGATGTCAATTCAATCTATGGAAACTTGTCAATGTATTTGTCATTGGATAATTCGAAATGGTCATCTGATGTTGATGCAAGCTTGGTGGTTAGGGTTGGAATTTGGAGTTTTCTTTACCTGTCATACATTTTTTTTTTGGCATTTTGGGCTCTTCTGCTTCCCATCAAGAAACATTATGTTTAAAATTTTTCCCTTCAAGAGTGATGTTCTCATAATAAACTAACCCTTCACCAATAAAGGCTTGATTAAAAAATTACCCTTCAATAACATAATTATGTTAAAACTTTTCACATATTTATGATAAGGAAAAAAAACGACTATAACACACAAATGAGTTATTAAATCTTGAATTTTAGTTTGAAATTTCATGGAATACTCACAATAAAATCTTTAGAACCTAAAATCAAATTTCGTTGACCCAAACATACCATAGCATTTGTATATATGAGATAGGGCTAAAAGAATGGGACAAATAAGATGACCGACATAGTAAACCTATTGAATGTTATCAATAAAAACTCAAAAGTAGATTAATTAATATGGTTTATGTTATGATTGACATAATTTAATATATACTATTGGATCTAAAGATAAAGTATACATTTTAACATTGTTTTGGATCACGGGGTATACACTCATATTAACAAGATTGAATGCAAGGTATATGAATCTTTTAAAAATTAAAAGAGTGAACTTATAAATGGACAATGTGGATCTCCTAACATCATGTTATAGGATTATGTTATGATTCCCTCCATTGTTACATTCGCAAATAGCAAACAATTATAAGTATTAAATGTGGTTAAGCACACTCTGATCAAATTCTTCCTTCTATTTATCACCAAAATTTAGTAAAATTGTTATATATATATATATATATATATATAGAAACAACAAAACCAATGTGTATAAAAGTAACATTGAATAAAATCATAAAAAAAATCACTCTAAAGGGCTCCATATAGTATTTAACTAGTTTATTTTTTAGACAAAAGAATTTCAATGAAAATTAAAAAATAATTTTCACGTTGGTGTATTATTTAGAGACTATGCCCTTTAATCTAACTTGTAGACATATCGAATAAAAGTTAAATATATTTAAAATATAATAATTTGACAACTACAATTGTGTAGGTTTCAACAAAAAGTGTTGAACATTTGAAACCTATTTATTTTGTTTATTGAAAGTATATAACTAGTCCTAGGTAAACTACTTGATGGTTATCCATTGCATTTCTTTAAACTATCATTTAAAAACAACAATTTATATTATGCCACTTGAATACTTAGATGCCTAATAAGACTAAGTTCCATGCAAATTCAAAGATAATTTCTGACATTATCTAATATAATGTTTGATGCAATATATAAACATATGACACCCCAAAAGGGCATAAGAACATACCACCAACGTCCTATTTTTAGATCCATCCAATAAGAGACATGTATCTGGAAACAAATTGTTAATTGATATATATGCATACTATTCCAATTGATGGTTTACTCCAAAATCCAATTACACCAAACTAATGTCACAACTTACAAGTTTCTAAATTCCATTGCTCTATTGGTAATGAAAGCAACAAAATACTTCAAGTTGCATGGAAGTTATGCATTAAAACCAAAGAAGGAGGGGGATTGGATATTTGTGCCAAAGAATATCCTTGTATTTAAATGCATCTTGAGAAGCATAAATAGAGAGACATTATGCCATAGTAGCAAAATGATCCAATCTAAATGCATCACATCTTTACTTCATTTTCAAAAGGTTGGTAAGATGTGGGCATTTTTCAACCTTGATGGAATTTTTCATGTGCCATCAACCTGTAACAACATCACATAAAAAATATTTCAAACAATATGTTTGATTTCTTATTATGGCAGCCATCATCCCTGTAGCTATTAATGTTTTTATTCCACATTCCACCAATATAAAAAGAATATTAAAATTCCTTATAAAAATTATAAATATAGCAGAGGACAACAAAAGTCAAAAAAATTATATGTACAAATAAGCTTTGTGCAAAGTAAAAATAATATAACTTAATAATTCTCACATTTCAGAAGTCTTATTTCCTTGGTATCTTTCCATTCCACCTCTATTGTCTTAGTACCTATTAATTATATACGCATCAATTCATCAAGTTTGCTAATTGATAATCTTATTCTCCTTATACCTTTGATCATATTTTTCTTAGAGAACCCTAGTTCACATGCAACTTTGCAGGTTAGTATGACAAGAACTACTTGCCATAATTTTCTCATATTTGGATACCTAGAGTGCCAATATTCTGTTCAAGAAAATGTTTTTCATACATATTTCATTGGGAATCTTTCTCCATTCAAATAAACTGTATCAATAAATTGAGATAATTCTCTTTTACAAGTTGTAATATCAAATGTTAATACATTTTCACCTTCATTACATGTTTTATGTTGCAAACGTGAAAAAAGTGTTTCAAGCCAATGCTTTGCATTATTTTCTCTGACATGAAGATCTGATGGATAATGATAAGGACTAAGAAACCTTTCTATGTTAAAAAGATGAATATATGGAAATTTTGAATTGAAACTTTCAATCAATGCCTAGACATTATTTCTTGTAAGTTGTATGCAACTCTTGAGAGAGCCATCAATGCAAGCTACCATTGGTTGTGACAATTGTTTATCATGTATTGGAATATATAGCAAATCATGTTTATGGGTAGTCCCCTCTTTGTCAACATTTTCAAGGAAACCATCTTTAGAGTCTTTCAAAAATTTAGTAAGATGTACAATACCTTCTACAAAAGAATTCGGTCTACAAAAATATATTTTAAGAGTATTTAATGCATGGTCAATAGATATTCCAAGAGATGTGACATCCACATTATCTTCTTGAATTTTTTTTCTTAGATTATTCAATTCCTTCGAAACATTAGCAAACATATTCAAACCAAAATTGAAGTGAAAAAATACTTGCCTTATGATACCATGAATTATGTCTTTCTCTCTTCCACAAGCTCAAAATAGCAGGCATCAATGTAACTAGTCTTTCAACCACTTGACCCCTAGAGAGGCAACAAATCCCATGGATTTGAAGAACATGCAAGGATTCTAATTCCATTATCTCTAATAAAACAATGAGTTCATTATTGCTCTTTGCCAAATTTCCAACCCATTAGTATACCTTATTTGTTATTTTCTCAACATACTAAAAATATGGTATCTTCTTTGAAGCATCTGATGCTTTAAGTGCTTCACAGTGTGCAATGAAATGAGTACTAATAATATTTGTTATAAAATTCTTTAGCAATGTGACAAGTCCATTTTCACATCCAACCATAGATGAAGCACCATCAATCGAAACTACTATTAGTTTCTCATTTTTCAACTACATTGTTTCCTTTAAATTCATGATGGTACCATATATAATCTTCCCTTTTCCATAAGGAACAATAATCATTTTCATAAATTGTGATATTAGAGGGCCCAAACCTTTTGAGTCTAGATATGTAGAATACACAACAAGGTGTTATTCCAAACCATTGTCTATACTTTCATCTAACATTATATAGAAAAATGGATTTTCTAACCATTTTTTCTAGCTTGCACCAATTCAAGATAATTTGATCTAGAGTGAATAAATTCAACAATTACTTTTCTATTTATATATGAAGAATAGTCCACTCAAGAAGACATATTTGGTGTTTATAGATGCATTTGAAGATGACAGAAATCTTCATAAGTAGGAATTGAAATATCCTTTTGTGGAATAAAATATGGTGGTTATGACCCTTTCCTTATTAGCCTCACTTATAGCCATTATGTGTTATGTCACAGGCTTTTCCAACCTTTCAATTTCATACAAATTTCTTTGAGTTGATGTTTGATGAATAACAAATTTTGCATGAGTTTTCGCAACATCATATTGAATGGTATTACATCCATTTCCAATACCCCATGGAACTTGAGCATTGTATTTATCGCAATTTTTTCACTTCATATGAGTCTTTCCATCTTCAACACTGATACTATACACCCAAGTATGTTTTATCATCCACACTTCTCAAAATTCACATTTTGAGAAGTCTTCCTCCTCAAACTACTAGATAGACCATCTTGTCCTTCTTTTTCATAGCCAAGAATTTCTAGATCAACATCAAACTCTTCATCCATATCTTCATTAACATCATCATTCAAATCAGGTATATATGGAATATCTTTAACATCAGAAGATTTTGGAGGCATTTCTATTTAAATAATTTACCTACATGAAAAACAATTTAAAAAAAGTAATTAACAAAGATAGTTTAAAATATATTATCTATAAATAGAAAATAAATATAAAGAAAAAGTCAGTTTGGATTTAAGAAATAATCATAGTTATCCATAAATAAAAAAACTAATTTAACCTTTCATTGAACTCTAGAATAATAGTTTAAAGTTCAAATTGTCTTTAAACTTTCAACAACTGATAAAAAACGACAAATATAGACTTGCATTATCTAAGTTGAAACCATAATTAAATCACAAGAATGGAATAAAGAGTGGAGATTGGTAGTCATTACATAAGAAAAAATGTCAGCTTAATAAGGTGTTATTACTGAAAAATAGTACCCTCAGATGTGTCAATGATCACCAACAAATGTCATCAATTAAAGTACACTAAAGGTTTCCATGGCAATTACTTAGCCACCTAAAGTCAACTGAGAAAACTATAGAAATTATAGTGGCATTAACGGTGGTGATGGAAACAATGACAACAATGGAAGTGGTGTTGTTGTTGATAAGTCTCAATGTCGACGTGTCACTACGATCATAGTTTTGTTCTAGTGACACAAAATGAATTATGAGTATTTGATGTGAAAACTTAGTTAAGACAATATTAAATCATAAATGAAAGTTCGTATGCGGTTATAGGTTTTCTATTGTTGTTACCTTCATGCAGGTGTTACTCATATTGAGGTCAAGGAAGGTGGTATTACTACCTCCTTGCCATGATTTGAAGGGTAATCTTCTCAACCAAGAACTTTGAACCTCAACAAAGATGATTATGAATATTTTATGTGCAAAATTAGTAAAGACAATATTAAATCATAAATGCAAGTTCGTATGCGTTATAGGTTTTATGCTATTGTTATCTGTATGCAGGTGTTACTGATACCGAGGTCTAGGAGGTTGATGTTATGTGCACTAAAAAATTGTTCTAGTTTTTTTTATAGTACCTTTCATCAACAAATTTGATTCCATACTCATCCACTTATACAATTTGTACCATACCCTACTATTGCACAATTGAAAATTTTAAGTGAGATTAATTATACAAAATTTAGAGTGTTAGTCGTGATTTTGAAATTGAAACTCAAAAAATAAAAAGCAGGAGGCTAACGAGTGCAATGCGTCACAAAAGAGGTAGACAGAATAAAAGACCACTAGGAGAAGCAAAAGCTACAAATGAATAGATTTTTGAAAATTTTATAAACATCAACAACTTTGAAACAAACCCTTGACAAAGCTATGGAGTATGAAATTATGGGTTTGAGCCAGTACAACTAAGGCTAGAGATTGAAGAGAACAATCAAGCTTAAGGCGCATGGAGTGGGTGCAGTCGTAGTGGTACATACACACATACTCTAGTTCATATTGTCTACATGCATCATGCATGGAATCTCCATACCACAAGTTATTGTTGTTGTTTTGTTGTAGTCACAAATAGAGATTTTTCAGTGGATTAAATAAGGCTTTGGGTTGAATTTTCTATAATCAAGCCATAGAAGTCGAATCATATAGCCACGAATTCAACGCCATACTAATTTGTGTGTTGCACAAAGGTTGTATAGCCATTGAAAACAATCTAATGTCTGCTATCATCCATAGAACAAGCCGTATCAAATACCATCCCTATAGTTCATACCTACCCATATGATTTTATTTCTTACAAGACCTGCAAATTGGAAGGAGACTCTATTTAATACTCCAAAAATAGATCTAATACAGTAAAGATGAAAACATGCAAGATGATTTATACTATGAGAGAATGTAATTCTAGATCCATTAATATATTTAATTTCCAAATGCATGTTCAAATTCAACTAATAAAATTAGCGAGGTAGAGCTTCGAGTAAGTGAAAATAAGGTTATATCATGCTAAAAAGTTAAAACAGTAAGTGAAAAGAACTCATAATATGCAAATATATTATGCAAATCCGTGCTTTATTAATGAGTTTATTTTCACTTACTCCAAATTACATATCCATAGCAGGAAGTCCTTCTGGCTTCTAAATTGTGAATTATAGTAGGCTTGTAGAAAATAATATTGTTTAAGGGTGTATACAATGTATGCTTCAGAATGGATCAACTGGGTCCCCTACCAATATATGATATTTTGAGATGACATGTAGTTTGACACTGCAAATTTGATAGCACTTGAGGGCACACCTTACATACAAATAAACACGGGTATGGCACAACATAAAAGATCAGTGTGTTAAAAATTGTGAACACTAACATCAAATCCAACTAGAATCGACTTCAATGTCCTATGAACCTTCAATTCAATTGGAACCCAAATTCAAAACCACCCAACACCCAAATGGATTTTCTCATTCTTGAATTGAATTCCTTCTAATTTTTACTTTAATCCTTCTTGAACTGTGATTGGTTTCAATGGATTTTCATGTCTTGCATTTTCTTTTTTCAAGCTTTCTAGGCTGACCGCTACCATGCATTTAATTAACTCACAGTTATGTTATGTTTTGCATGAGAGTTTATCAATCATTGGTTAATTTTCTTTAGAAATTGAGACCTATTGCTACGCGGTTGAATCTTCCAAGGATATGATCTACACATTCCTTTGATATGGGTTAGCCAATGATAGCCTAATCATATGTTTTGTCTAGAGTTCTGTCAGAGATTCCAATTTCCATCTAAACCCTCAACAATGCCATGTGGAGTTTCCACCTTACGACACAAGCAAATATATTTACAAATCGTCGCATAGCATATCAATATATATGTGTCTAATAAACTGTTGCTATCAATGAATATGGGATATTGTAATTACATTTACAATTTGTCACAAAGCATATTAGTCTAGATATGTTTGATAAAACGTTGTTATCAATCAATATGGGATACTGTAACTACATTTACAATTCCTCGCAGAGTATATTAGTATAGATGTGTTTGAAAAAGTGTAACTATCAATCAATATGGGATATTGTAAGTGAAAATAAAGTTATATCATGCTAAAACGTTAAAGCAGTAAGTGAAAAGAACTCATATGATCCAAATATATTATGCAAATTTGTGCTTTATTAATGAGTTTCAGGGTTTCATTTTGAGAAACAATTGTTTAAATTCAATTAATGAAGTTGAAGGGGAATGATAACCTGGGATTACCACATAGAGGCACTCGTAAGTTGTATTTGAGGCTAAGTGCTTAAATATTTGTGAGTTGTTATGGACACAGATTATCAGGCAATTCTAACTATTATTCTCTCCAATGCTCCATGGCCCAAAGTGGAAGTGTCCTTCACATTCATTACTAGGGAGTTAGATCGAGCCATGGTGGAAACAGTGAGAGGGACCTAGTGGTTGAAAGCATTTGATAAAGTGGTAGTTTGCTAGTGATAAATTGATGGCTAAAGGGAGGCGAATCCATCTTGACTCTCTACTATGCAGAGGGCCCTAAAACCCAATATTCATCACAAACTGCAAGTGTGAGATCTTTCATAGTTATTGAAATTTATTGTTGTAAACATCAAGATATCGATATAATCAACAAATTCTTTAGTCGACAGATGCATTTCCTCCTGTAACTACCATAATTCATTGTTAGTATTCACCCATTTCATTAATTCGTGTCCTTTTTCATGACCTATCTACTCGTGAGATGAGTGAGCATGGTGGAAATTGGACTTATGGAATATATTGAGTTTTAACTCCTCAGGGAAATCATGACATTATGCATATTAACTAGATGAGTGAGCATAATCCACATCACCCCAAATTAGATACTTGGTTGATCAATGAACAATTGATGATGTCATATCATCGTCGTGACTCATATTACTCCGGAGTCCAATCATCCTCTCCATCGTCTTATATGTGAGTTGTTGACTCAACTACTCTAGGCTTCATTTCATATATATATATATATATATATATATATATTACCCAAGGAAAAATCACAATTTTATTAATAATGAACAAAATTACATATTGTAGATGCTAAAAAGAATATGCATAAAAACAACAAATCTTGGATTCCAGGATCAATATAAACTCATCAGAGAGTTAACACTAGTCTACTCTTTTCTACCTTTCTTTTTTTCCACTTTCTGCCAACCACTAGAGTTGGGTGTGGGTGATACAATAGTCATTTGATTCTCTTTTACACTTACTGGGATTTCTTTATCAGAATCTGAACTTTCTGATGCATGGATTCGTTTGGTACCACTTACTTCTTTTTCAGATGTAATCATCTCAACCTGTTGTTGTTGAATGGAAAAAAATGGAACTAAAGTGGAATTATGCTCGGCCTCTTCCTTCTACGAGGTGTCCTGAGATTTTCGATCATTTATGTTTGTGGTGTTTTATAGGGTGTGTACATCTTTTGCCTCTGCTTCTGTAGTTTCTGTAAATTATTGACCTTTTGGTTTTTGAGGTTGTCTCCTTTTCTTTTGGATTCTTTTTTAACTTGTGGACATGCGTTTTGAAGATGGCATGTTTGAAGACATGTTCGACAACGAAATGTCATATTCTCATAGTCAAGGGGTTGTGACAACTGCAAATTGTTATGATACAACAAAATGCGATCAAGTAAACCTTTGCGAAGGTCTACTTTAACACAAATTCTGGCAAATCTGAAGATGCCTTTTGAGACTTGACCTGCATCCACCTTTAATAATTTCCCCAAATAATTCCCAATTCCTTCTAATACTTTGTGGTGCCAAAAATGCACTGCCACTTATCAGCATAGCTGTCCTCCTTTGTCATGAATCTGAACATGAAAAACAGGAATTGATAAGCTAAAAATAAATGAGACTGATAAGCGAGTTTCATTTGAAACAAATGGCATTTGCAGAAAATCAAGCTTAAAACTTGTAGCATAACAATCGCAATCGTAAACACCGGGGAGGAGAAACAGGAGTAAGCCTTACGTTTTATTTGAAATATCGTAATTGTGGAAGAGCATATGGAAGAGGAATATGGTGGAGTTATCTCGCAATCAGCTATCAGAGCGGAGACAAAGGAATGGATGTGAAGTGGAAAGTGACATAAGGCCTGTGGCCGTTTAATTAAATCGCAATCACAACAACATATAGAAGCGTAATAATCACAATTGCAATCAAATCAAAATTGCAAATCCTGAGTGGTGACGTGATGATGATGTGATGCGAGAAATCACAATCGCAAATTGCAATTTTCTATGCAGTGCTATGAAACGGGCTTTATGACTTTTTTCAATTGCGATATCCGGATTGATGTCATGATGATGCCATGAGGGTAATCGCAAAATCGCAAATCGGCTGGGGTGAAGGATTTGTTATAAGCAGTGTCCCTTTGAAACTTGCGATTGCGAAGTCCCGGGGTGATGTGGCATGTGACATGGCAGATGAAGTGGCGATTATGTGGCAGATGATGTGGAGTATGACATCATGGATGATGTCAAGGATGACGTGGTAGAGGTGGCTCTTATTGCAAATCACAAATCGCTTTTAAAAAAGGGTTATGGTATGGCGTATGTTATGGAACTTGAGATGCGATGGATGGGGATGGATTACGTAATGGAGTTAATAATCCTGTCGGGTCTAAGTTACATCACAAATCGCAATCAATGGTGTGGAGGAGTATTGACTTAAGCCTTTGAATATTGTGATTATTCCGAATGTGATATTTTTATTCAAGGATTTAAATCCTTGACTGGATCTGGTTTAAATACCGCAATCGTAATCACAAAGAGGCGGAGAGGTGTCAATCTATGGCTTTTTTGTGGTCACGCGGACGCGGGAGTTTATGGACTATAGTGTATAATCCCGACGGGTTCGGCTATATCGCATATCACAATTGGTTAAGGCTAAGACTTAATTTTTGCAATCATTGCGATTTGCGGATGTGGGGGATAATAAAATAGCATTAATTTTACCGTCGGGTCCGAAATGATATCGCAATCACAATGGAGTTGTGGAGGGGTCTTTGCCTTATGGAACTTTTGTGATGTGGGGAAGCGATAAGGAATAAGACTCTGATTATTCATATTTTTTGTTAATAACCCCTATTGTTTAATACTTAAGTGTTTTTTAAAGCATAAGTATAGTTTTGGTTTCGGGGGCTATTAAAAAAATGTTTTATTCAAGACAAAGAAAATATTTTTTGATTTTTATGTTTTAAAAATTTATTAAGAGTCCCCAATTTAAAAAAATAAATTTCATAGGAAATTTATAAAATAGAAAAATGGGGGTTGTTGAATAGCACAACAATTGGTGATTCACTGGAAGAACCAGTTATCTCTGATGAATGAAAATGAAGTTTCAAAAATTAAGTAAAAATAATTCAAGAAGAGGAAACTACTTTTTGAAACATTAGATAAATAAAAGTACTATGATCATAAAACCTTATTAAATTGCAATTTATTAAAAAACTCTCATGAATGAAAATACCTATTTATCCATATTAGTCAAGATAACATTTCTTTACTAATATTAGAATAAAAGGATCTTATGATTTTGAGGTTTAAAATATTTTACAGTTTAATGGAAAATATTTTCACAGTTCTATAATTTTTATCTAATTTTCAATTTTCATAACCACTTCCTGAAAAATACCTACTTTCAAATTTAAAAATCACAAACTGATTTTAAGAGATAATGCCAAGAGTATGTCATTTAACATTATTATCTAAAAGAAAAAGTAAATGTGATATGATAACTGAATTCTCAAGATATGAACATTCACAAGCATGTTGGTAAAATCACCAAAACCAAATCTAAAAAGAAAACTTTACAAAATTGTTTAGACAAATTTCTTAACAAAGGAGGAAAAAGAAAATGAAGTAAACATTCCTTCTTATGTTGAAATCTAGATAAATCAATTTTGCAAAGTTAAAAGCATTTAGTAATAATTCAATTTGAATGAGGAAATTTGCTATTTATTTGTCTTTTTCCAAAGCAAAACTTGAAAAAAAAAACTTTTAACCATTTTCAAATTAAAGTAATGTTTTTTAAAGAAAAATATTAAGGTTTAGAAATTCCCTATTTTGGCTGATTCGATGAAAAATCATTACTGCTTCTTTAATCTCACAGTTTTGATCTAGTGAAGGTGTAAAAATGTTTGTGAAGAGATGCAAAAGAGAGCTACATATCAGCAGAAAGCAAGAAAACAAAACTAAATCTAAAATTTAGTAAAGAAGTGAATATAAGAGATTTATCATTGAAGAATTTCATTTAATATTACTAGAAAGATATGACTTTCTCCAACGCAAGGCAATTAACTCAAAATCATTATTTATTGAATCTAATCTAAACTAATCTACTCCTAATTCTAACTTAATGAAGGAAACATAACTATGTATAATCATACTTCTAATCTAACCATTCTCTCATTTTATTACCTACCTGTATGTACAAGTCAAATGTTAGTAACAAGATAACGAAAACAATCAAAATGAAACAAAATTTATTATTTACATCTAATGTAAAATTATGTACAAAAACAATTTTATTTACAATTACCCTATTAGTAAACCATCTTTTTTGGAAAGCATGCTCTAAACAAATATCAATGGAATGGATGAATATTTGTTCGAGAATGAAAACTTTCCAAAGGAGATGATGGCAAAGCATGTTGTGAAGGAAGAACACTCTCAATATTTAAATTTGACTGATGATGAAATGATTGGAATGAATTTCTGAATGTCAAATTAAATTGGAAACGAAATAATTTTTGATATTCAGGATTATGAGAAACTAATTCCTCATTTTCACTTAATAAATCTCGATGATATTCAATATTAAAAGATATAACATGCTTGTAAAAAGAAAAGAAAAAAAAATAAAAGGATGGAAAAATAATTAAATTGTTATCAAAGCTAAAATTATGAAATAATTTTACAAGGCAATTCTGGAACCTATCATGGATTTTAGTAAATGAATTGCCACTAAAAGGACATTCCTTGGAAAATTTAAAACTTTGAATTTCTAAAAGAGAATCAGAATGAAATACATTAGAAACTCGCAAAATTAACTCATCAAAATTCTCAAAACTAAGTTTGTGTTTACGAGATAAAATTAAAGCATGTGAATATTCACGAAATAAATCAATTTTCAAAATTGGCGCAATTTGTACAAGATGTGATTCGTTGTCATCATCGTCATAAATTACCTTCTTCTTATGAAAATCAAATCACTGATCTGAAATAACAAAATCATAAAATACAAAAGAAGAATATTTTGCAATTAAAGGATTATCATTCAAATGATTACTAGATGTAGAATTTTCAGAATAAGAACTAGGAAAATTATCAACTGAAAGATTAGCATGATCATCATTAACTATACTCTAGTTTGAAAAGACATCAGGATAAAGAAAATAATAGCCAGAATATAATGATGGCTAAAATGATTCATCGATACAATTTGCCTTATTATAATCCTGGTTTAAGGACATGTTTTCAATTGCAGTTAAATTTTCTAAAGTTGCCTTCAAAGAAGATAAAATGATGTGTTCATCATTCAAGTCTTGTTGTAGATTGGATTTTATTGGACCTACTGATTGATCACATGCATTATTAAAATTTGTTTCAATTGCATCTTCAAAGAGAAAATGAGAATTGGAATTTTCTAAAGAAGAACGTTGTGATTCAACTACGGTTTCAGGGTCGAGTTCCATAAAATTGCTTAGTGATTCAAGACTAGTTAATGAATTAGATGTGTCTTGTTCTTCATTAATTGATTCATTATTTTCAGTACGGGAAGAAACAAGAGAAAAGAAAAGTTCAATTAAATCTTCAGCTGAAGGAAAATCATCTAAATGAAATCTATCACAAAATAACCAAAATCTATTATAAATATTAACTAAAGATTCATTATCATAGATGTAAAGATTATCTAATTCTAAACACAAAATATTGTAACTGTAATTTTAATGTGCTTTGAGAAATACCTGGAAAAAATGTTTCCATGACTGAATCGACTTCTCAGGAAGCACCAAGAACCATTTGTGGATCTGTCCTCTGAATGTGAGAGTGAAAAGCCTGCAAATCTCATTATCAACGATTATATTAAAATATTTACATCTATTAACAAAACCAACAATATGATTTAATGTAGAAATATTACTCTCACCATCGAACTTTAACTATGACAAGGACTCGATCTGCTTCTTGGGCATGCCTCGTATAAGCTTAGGTGAACTAAATGCATGACCAAGTGTAGGAATGCATATGGGAGCCATGATTAATTAAAAATGATATATAAAAATACAAATCACTAACTCAAGGCCCTCCTTCTAGCGCCAAAATGTTGATGCCTCGAAATTCGTTGCACCAACATGGGGGATAACCACCCGGTCCGGACCTTAAAGCAGATCCTTTTTCGTTTGGAGTAGTGGCTCTGACTGGTTTAACTAGGTCCAGTTACCTTTTCCCAATTACTATCAGTTTTACAATATATCTTTAACTACCAATAGCTAGGGACATTAGATCAATTATTCTAGTTGATCAGGCAAGAAGAATGACCCTTAAGTTGTTTTTGTGGAACAACCAAACCAATCTAAAGTTTTTCCTCTTTAAAAGAGGGCTTCTAAAATGTAAGATCTATGATAACACATGCAAGACTAAGTCTACAATGCAATTAATCTAACCTATCTCGATTGAAGGAAAGGGTAACCCTTCTCTCAATTGAGAGCCAACTTAACTTAATGGGAAAAGAAGCTTTAAAGAATTAGAATTAAGATGGAGGAATTAGATCAAGGAGATAGCTCACAAGATCTGATTCCTTATTAACATAAATACTAACAATTAAACACTTCGTAAATAGTTACATAAGTGCCTATTGAAAATATATCCAATTACTTATTTATCATATGCATAAAAATTACAAAGATTCGTGATAAATTAATGAATTAGTTCAAATAAGACATCATGTATGCAAGCAAACAATTATTATCCTACATCGGAAGATAGCTTGTCGATCTAAAATTATAACTATCTATTCCTATGCAAAATTCAACTCTCATGTTATATCTAAAATTAACCCTGTAGAATAGTCTAAGCATACTTTTAAATGAATTAACACTCAAGATTCAACAATAGTGCATGAATCCAATTATTAACTCATACATTCAAAATATAAATTGAAAGACTAAAATAAGAATTTATTTCAGTTAAATCATGTAAACAATAGTGTTAAACATCATTAACTGAAATGATCCTTTATTAATAAATGAAATCAAATTACAGATCCTCACAGAACGACAGTAGTGCACAATCCTTTGGAATCTATAATCAATCTTTGCTTGCAGAAAATGTCTCCTCCTTTCAGCAGTAGTGCATGATAAACAAGAGCTTCTCCACCAACATATATAATCCACAGTTACAGTATTACAAGCTTCTCTCCCAAGGTTCGGGACCTATCATTCTATTAAAAAAGACTAAGAGGTACAATAATGCAAGCCTCCAAGGCTTTCTCTTTCGAATTCTGACCCTTGGTTCAATGCCTACAGTCTGTTTAAATAGCTGCTACTGAAAACAACTTCTTTTGCTTCAAGCATTAAGGGAGTTGAACAATTCTTTTCAATCACGTATATAAAAAACAGATTTTTCATCATAATCTCTTGATCTTGTTGTTTTGTCAAATCGGCCTTATTGCTTAATCGGATTCTCTGGGTTTTTGTCGGTTTATCTAAACTGAAATGCCACTTATCAGCATAATTGTCCTCCTCTATCATGAATCTGAACACGGAAAACAGGAATTGATAAGCTAAAAATAAATGAGACTGATAAGCGAGTTTCATTTGAAACAAATGACATTTGCAGAAAATCAGGCTTAAAACTTGGAGCATAACAATTACAATTGTAAACACCAGGGAGGAGAAATAGGAGTAAGCCTTTAATTTTATTTGAAATATCGTAATTGCGGCAGAGCAGATGGAAGAGGGATATGGTGGAGTTATATTGCAATCGGCTATCAGAGCGGAGACAAAGGAACGGGTGTGAAGTGGAAAGCGGCGTAAGGTCTATGGTTATTTAATTAAATCGCAATCGCAGCAACATATAGAAGCGTAATAATCGCAATCGGAAATCTTGAGTGGTGACATGATGATGATGTCAAGTTGCCAACAACGTCTGGGCCTGGAGCTTCATTGGGTACTCGTAGCTAGAAAATAAAGTGAAAATGAATAGGCATTAATGACGTTTTCAAAAAATTGTTGCATGTCAAAAATACGTTTTCCGCAGTTCCAAGTATGTTTGGAAAAATAAGTATCAAAAAATTCTAGGTGTCAAATACAAACAAAATAGTCTATAAATTTGTCCGTCAAATTCCATCTCTACAAGTAGTCTCTTCAAAAAAAACCTCTCGTTGCTTTATTGGAGAGATTTCGAGAAACCACTCGATGAGCTTTTTAAGAAAACCCTAGATGGCGAGATTACAAGGTCGTAGTCTAACCAGACTGCTTTTTTGTCCTAAAAATCATGGAAATTCCGTCCATATTTTGATAAATCCGGCAATTTTTTTTATAAATCCTAGTTATAGGTGTCAATCTTCAATATTTTGGGTGCACTAGAAGTTTTTGATGGTACAAAATCCATTTCCACCATCAAAAACATGATTCAAAAACTGCTACTAGATGATTTTCGAAATTGTTTCACCCAGATTCCAGCCACTTTTAGCCGTCCAAGCAATTCCTCTGCCTCCATAGATGACTCCGATTACAAGTAATTTCTTAAAAAAAAAAACGTTCGCTGCTTTATTGGGGAGATTTCGAAAAACCAACCGATGAGAAATTTTTCAATGAGGCAGTGGGGAGATTTCAAATACCATCGACGCAGATTTCAAAGACACCCTCTGATGCATTCGAAAACATGTCGTTGGATTCAATTAAATAATGTTATCGAGTTTTTTTAGAACTTTTCTAATCGAATCTTTAAAAAAGGTTCACTACTTCCCATTGGAATTTTTCAACTTTCATAACCAATGAAGTTTAAAGTGTCTCTTTGGTGGGAAACTTTTAACTATACATTATCATTAACGTGCAAGCTAGATTTCAATTTTATTTGTTGAGTTGAGTTTCCGAGTGTTAATTTCAATTCTAAACGTCCACTTGAATTTGCATTTATTAAAAACTTATAATCATCTCTTTAATCAAAATATAATTTTGGTTATAAACTTCGTTAATTATATTGTAATTCTCATATGTGCAAAATGCATGAATGCATTTTTCAAATCATATTCTAACTAGAAATTTGACAAGACTTGACATCCTTGGTATAAGTTACAACATTTACCATCCTTTATGGGGAGGAATATCATCTTTATGAAATGAGAGAACTTCCAACACATTTTCTTCTTTTTATTTTTGAAAAACATATTCAAGATTATATATATGAAAGGGCAAGCATTTTTTTGTTAGATATAAATGTGTTTGGAAAAGATGTACTATTATATTTTTCATTGATAAAATTCATATCACTTTTTTTATCAAGTTTTTGAATTGTGTTTATGGATTTCTTCTTTTAAAGGTATATATTTAGGAGAAATGCCTATATTTTGGATGGTCAATTACAATCTTTACAAATGAACAAGGTGAACTTCTTGTGAGTCAACGATTCTACTATCTTTATTTGAATTACTTACTTACATTATGTACTAGGTTCTTGGAATTAAGACAAAGATAATGTCATCTTATGTGAATCTTCCCTCAAGCATGTGTCTTCAAAATACTTTGATAGCATTTGAAAATTCAAGGAATCTAATGGCACGATAATATCCTTGACAAAAATGTTCACAGAATCCATTAAAAATTTCTTATTTTTGTATAGGAAACCTCATGAGACAGAAAGTCATCTTAATCTTTACTTTCCTTTTGAATGATGAGTACAATGTGCCATGTTTGTAAAAATTAAGGCCTTTTACATGGCCATTTTGTAAATCAATGCCTTTTCCAGTGTTAATATTGCCATGTGGTAGTACTTTTACTTTCAAGTGGTCCATCTCATTTATGGTTAAGTCAATTGAGTTAATGTGGTATGGGTGTGAGGGTGAGATTTTTGAGGGAAAACATTATCCACTGTGGGAATCTTCCTCACATATTGGTGGTAGATCTTCTTTTTCATAAAATGTGAGAGAATTCCATAAGCACTTGGTCATTTCATGTTGAGAAGGTCTCTGACTTGCTAAATTGGTGATATAATTGCTCGAATCTCATACTACAATATTTTGTGGACTCATGTTCTTATTTATGAAACTTGTCAAATTCTCAAAACAATGTCCATTTTATAATTAGGATGAGCAACTAAATAACTTCCTTATTTTGTTTTTAATGTCATATACCAAGCTTATATATGTCCTTCCAATGTGTGAGGAAACAATTTGCAATATTTTTAGTAATTGATACACAAGATGACATTTTTTAGCAGGTACAAATGCACCATTTTCCTCTTTATTGCTAAATTTACTTTTCACAAGAGATTAACTTCCTTTTTAGGGATGTAAGAAAGTGGTTCTAATATGTCCTTCCAATGTGTGAGGAAACAATTTGCAATATTTTTAGTAATTGATACACAAGATGACATTTGTTAGCATGTACAAATGCACCATTTTCCTCTTTATTGCTAAATTTACTTTTCACAAGAGATTAACTACTTTTTTAGGGATGTTAGAAAGTGGTCCTAGGAGACTCAAAGTCTCATTCTCCACAAGAATATTCTTAGAGAGAAGTCATAAGTAGTTAATGCATTCCTAAAAGATTGGCTCCACTTAGGTTGACTTTTCATTGACCCTACATGTGTCAATATGTTGGTGTGGGTGAATACCCTTCATTATTTATAAAAAAATACTCAAGAAAAGGGTTCAATTAGGCCTTTCTTTGTTTGATATGGAAATCATTTCCAATTCTAATTCAATTACTATATATATATATATATATATATATATATATATATATAATTATAATTATAATTATAATTATTTTAATCTAGGTGGGATATTCCAATTACACCAAGAGGTGCTTTATAACCTAATACCTGGGAGATGTTGTAGTAAGTGTTAAAAGAGATGTTGTAGTGAATTGTTAGATCAAATGATAATAATAATTAAAACATAATATCTCCTCAATTAAAAGGTAATAAAAAGTAAAATGTAAAAGTAAAGATAATAAGTGGATTGAATTCAATCTGTTATATTAAAATTTTGTTTTTATTAATAAAATTACAAGTCAAAGGATCTTAGGTCGAGTGGTTTGGTGAACAATTTGTTTCCCTGCATGAGGTAAAGTCTCCAGAGACATGTTCTAACTAGTTGAAATTACAAACAATTTATTTGAGAAAAAAAAAACATAATATGCATATCACATTAAATAAATAAATTTAAAAAATTAAAAAACATGTGTAAGAAAAATGTCAAAGGCATAGGATATAATTATATGTATTATTAATATTTAATTAAAATAAAAATAAGAATATTTCTATATATATAAATGTGAAATTTATATAAATATAAATAGTATTATTAAGAACCATCATAGATCCATCTTAACTCCAAATTTATGAAACATGGAAAGGAATCAAATCTCTTAGGGTGCAAACATTTCCTCGAGATTTGCACTTTATAAAAAAAATTGCATCTTGAGAAATTTGATCCCTCTTGAGAGTGATAAAGCTTAAGATGAATCTATGCTAGTTCTAATATAACTATGATATTCTAATACTTCATAAATTAAATTTAATAACTATAAATAAATACAAACTTGAAATTACATAAACCAAATTCAAACAAAGAATAATTCACATTATTGATTAAATTTTAGCAAATTATAAATAAAGTGAACATTATCTAAAGTACATCTTGAGTGGGTTGATTGATTAAGAATATGTGTTTATTCGTAAGATATAATATATTTAAATCTAAAAAAAGGTAGAGTATGTATACTTATGTGGACTTTAATAGTCAAATAATCATTTTTCTTACCCATCTTCTTTATACTAAACTATATTATTAAAAAAAAAAGTATATCAGTCAAATGAGAAGAAGAAAACCATTTCTAAACATTTGTAATCAAACTATTTTTAAGTGTGAACAATATTTTGGGATCTACATGATTCTATTATCGCCTTTCTTATCTAACAAATTAGTATAAGTCATTGTTTTCCTAGTAAATACTAATGCAGTGCCTTAATAGTAAAATTTTACATTTTCACTACAAAAACCACTTCTTTCATCTATATTTGGTGACTGTGAGTATCTTGCTATAATTCCTATAAAACCAACATACCAACTCACACTGTTTGCACCAAAAGTAAAAAGTACCCAAATATTTAAGGTCTACTTTTTATAAAAGACAAAAGAACCCTAATTACTTTTTGTCAAATGCTGCCTTACAAACATGCTTGCAAACCCTAAAACTCCACATGCAATGCAAGCCAATGGGCATGGACTTGGGTCCACACGAGGTGAAGATATTCCTTTATTAAATGCTTGGTTCCATATATCATTATTGTGAGTACATGAGCCTAGAATCTGGACATTATTATGAGATGCCAAATTGCTATTTTGTTATTGTTGGGAAAATAACACTAATTCTTCCTGTACTCGATACATTTTTTTTTTAATCTGTTAAGAGCTTTCCATAAATATGTCTTCGTTCCTGCTCGGTAATGTGTTTGTATTGACCCTAGTATTTGATTGCAATATTGATCCTTCAATATGTTTACACTAGATGATGATGTTCTATATTTTGTTTAAGAAGTAAAGAAACGCAAAAGAAAAGATGGAATGTCACAATGGAAAAGATGTAAATTTGTAGAATTGCAAAGAATAGCATGGCAAGTGGATGTCTTTTGGAGGATTCCAAATAGATGGCTGTTTGGGAGTATAAGTATTTTTTTTAACCCGTAGATTGTAAAATCCATGCATCCAATTAGTATGGAGTAAAGTCTCGTATTTTTAATATTTATTAAGAAAAATTAAGCTCTTTTCCCTTCACCTTCCTCTAGTGATTTAATTAACAAGTGTTGCGTTGAGATAATACATCCACACATATATTTGAATTGAAAGCTAACTCAAATAATACAATAGTTTCTGATGTGAAAGCATGGGAACATACTTCATAGTTGCTTGAAAAAGTGTAACTTATTTTTACACTTTAAGCCACTCGAGGAGTTTGTTAGATTAGTTGCTTCTTGAATATGTTACTTAGTTTTTTGGGTTTATTTGCTCAGTGCCTCTGTGCATATGCAAAGAAATGTCACTTATTCTATAGATACATTTAAATAAATGCATTGAACAATAACCAATTGATATTGATATATGATATTTTTAGAAAGAATGATATGTCTATTTTTTGAATGTTAGGTATGTGTTATATTCTTTCCACAAATATCTTGGGGAAGTGATCCAATAGATATTAATATTATTATTATTTGTGTTTTTGCATTAATTCTTTGTGGTTTTTAGAATATGTTTTTGGTCTTTAGTGATTTTGTGGTGCATAGTGGTTTTTCTCGTGGTTTTGTAGTTTTATTTAAGGAACTATGATTATATTATAATCCATGGTAAATGGATTGACAACTTATAGATGCCAAATAATATATATTGTATTGTAATATTATACACAATAATATATTGAAAATTCTTTTTAGTTTTTCCAATTTTGGGTTTCTAGGATAAAATAGTTAATGTGTGTATTTGTCATCTCGTTATTTTTTGTTTTAATAAGAATATGTTTGCAACAATTAATCATATAGAGTTTAACCTACATTTGGTATTAAATAATTTTTTACTTCAAGGGGATGTTTTTGTGGCTAAGGGGTTTTGCTCAAACATATGGTAGACCCTATTACAATGAGAGATCTGTGGAATTAATTTTTGTGATGAAAAGAAATGGCAAATAGTTTAAAGCTAGAGATTGAGAAATTCAATGTGTAGAGTTTTGAGTTGTGGAAACTCAAAATGGAAAATTTGTTGGTGCACAAAGATTAGTGTATTACTATAGATCTAGGTACTGCACCAATAGGAATGTTGATAAAAGGCTGGACCAAGTTGGATCGAAAGGCAAAGAGCACAATATGATTATCTCTCAGATTCAATATTATTAAATGTTTCAAGAGAAGCTACAACAAAGGAATTATGGAACAAGCTAGCGACTTTGTATTAGTCTAAGTCCTTAATGAAAAAAAAATGTTCCTACGAACAAATTTATATAACCTAAGGATGAAAGATGGAGACTCAGTGATAGAGCATCTGAATGCCTTCAATATTTTGGTAAGTTAGCTACTATTTCTTGGTATTAAAATTTCAAACAAATAGAAGTGTAAAATTTGTTGTGTTTTTTACAAGACATGTGGGATAGTTTGGTTGTTTCCATAGGTAGTAATTCAACTACTTTAAGTTTTGATGACATACTCTCATCCTTGGTATCGAATGATATAAGACAAAAAACATGGAAAGTCATAACATAGATGCCATTTTTTTAAGAGGATGCTCCCAAAATAGAAATAAAAATAAGTCATCAAGCGAGTGATCTAAATACAGAGGAATATCTAAATATCTAGGGAAATTCATAAAGGTGTGTTGGAGATTTAGAAAAGGAGGGAATTACAAGAAAGATTGTAAATCCAAAATTGTTGAGAAAGGGAAGAAATATGATGATTGTACTTCTACAGAGGCAAAAACCTCCTCAAATTTAGGAGATCTTGTGTATTTGACTTCTTCAAGTACACATGTAGAACATGTGGCATGCTTTAACAACTTAGGTGCATCCTTCATATGACTCCTCACATGTAGTGGTTCTCTGAATATGAAAGATATCATGATGATGGTGGTGAAGTTTTCTTAGCAGATGACTCAATAACTAGAATAATAGGACAAGGAGAATTCAAGTTGAATCTCATGGGTGGAAGTATTATAATACTCCCTGGTGTTTTACACCTTCTAAGATTGGCCAAAATTTTGATTTTTGTAGGCAAGATGTGTGATGTTGGTGTAAAAACAATGTTTGAAAAGGATACCTATATGATGGTTCAAGGAGAAACGGTATAATTACTAAGGGGGTTTAAGATTGGAAGTCTATATAAGCTATTGGGAAGCATTGTTAGTGATGGGTGCAATAGTTCTGTTGTTCCTAAAAGTGGAGAAGAAGAAGGAAAAAATCTTGCAACCTCTGCAAAAAAGACTAGTTTGTGGCATCAAGGATTGGATATATTAGAGGGAAGGACCTTCAAGTACCACATGGTAATGGTATGGTATAAGTATGTCTAGTTGTTCTATAGTTTTTTATTTCTATGAACATGGTTTATATGGGCAAAAAAATTGGGTAAGATTCTCCTATGGTTCTCTAAGGTCAAAGGGAATATTATAGTTGGCGCACAGAGTTTTGTTTGGACCTGTGTCACTTCTATTTGGAAAATTTGTGTACTATGTATAATTTATAGACGATTTCTTGAGGAACACATGGATTTATTTCCTAGAGAAGAAATTTTAGGTCTTCGACAAATTCAAAGGGTTTAAGCCTTTTGTGGAAAATTAGATAGAGAAAAAAACTAAGGTGTTGAAAATTGATAATGGTGGAGAATTATACAATGAAAAGTGTGGTAGAAAGGTAGAAAACTACTCCATCACATCTTAGCATAATGGAGTTGAATAAAGGATGAATAAAATGTTGATGGAAAAATCCACGAGCATGCTTAGTGATGTTGGGTTCAAATAGGAATTTTGGGCAAAGGCAGTGGACACTACATGTTACCTACTAAATGGATCACATTCATAAGTTTTTGATGATAAGACTCCACATGAGTATGAACTAGTAAGAAACATTCTCTCAAAAATCTCGGGGTATTTAAATGTGATGCTTATGTACATGTTCCAAAGGAGAATAGAAGTAAGCTAGATAATAAAGTTTAAAATTGTATCTTTGTTGGATAAAGATGGCTTGAAAGGTTATAAGCTTTTGAACCAAAAAACTAAGAAGGTAGTGTAAAGTCGAGATGTAGTGTTTAGAGAAGTCAAAGACGTTGCTAAACAAGAAATCCCACCAATGGCAAAAATAACCAGAAAATATAGAGTTTGAATTGAACGGTGTTGAATTATACTTTACAGAAGAACATGAATAAGAAGAAGAAGAACCACATACTCGCGTATTGAGGAGATTAGTTCGAGAAAGAAGGAATCTGGAAAGATATACTCCACATAATTCCCATTCAAATTTTACTTTGTCTATTATTTATGATGATCCTAGAACTATTAGAGAGGCAGTGGATTCATAAATTGACAAACTCTGGGAAAAGGCCATGGTTGGAGAAATGGATGCAAAATGAGGCTTGGGATCTATTGGAGTTACTAGTTGGAATAAATCCCATTGGCAACAAATGTGTACTTAAGAAGAAGTTGAATGCTAGAGGTAGAATGGACAAATACAAAGCTCAATTAGTAGCAAAAGGTTATTCCTAGGTAGAGGGAATTGACTTTGGTGAGATTTTGCAACATCTTTTATCTGCTGATGTTGCTTTTGATTTTGAAGTGGAACAAATGGACGTGAAAACAACATTTCTATATGGGGATATGGAAAAATAAATCTACATGAGTAGTCGAAAGATTTTGTTGTTGAAGGAAAGAAATAGGTGGTATGCAAGCTGGAAAAGTCCCCGTATGGGTTAAAGCAATCACCAAGGATGTGGTATAAAAATTTTGATACTTATATTTGGGAGTTTGCTTTACAAGGAACAAAGAGGATCATTGTGTGTATTTAAAATTAGTTGTTGATCATCTTATTTATTTGGTGTTGTATGTGGATGATATGTTGTTGATTGGAAATGACAAGGAAATCATCTAGGAAGTGAAAACTTAGTTGTCATCTAAATCTGACATGAAAAATCTTGGTGCTGCAAATTTCGTTTTGGGCATGAAAATTAAAAAAAAATCTGGCAAAGGAAAAACTTTGGTTAGAGGAAACATGTTAAGACAATTTTCCAGAGGTTTAATATGCATGAATGTAAACCAGTAAAAGACCTTATTGTTGTAGGTAAAAAGTTATTTGCACAACAATGTCCCAAGACACATGAGGAGGAAGAGGACATGTCTCATGCTATATATGTTAGTGCAGCTGGAAGTTTCATGTATGTAATGGTCTGTACAAGACCAAACATTGCACATGCAATGGAAGTGTTGGAAAAGTATATGTCAAAACCAGGGAAAGAGCATTGGACAATAATAAAAAGAGTTTTCAAGTATTCACGTGGCACTATTGGTTATGGATTATACTACCCAGGATGATCAAGGTTGGATAAAGTGTTGGATATACATGGTTTTTTTGATGTAGACTGGGTTGGAGATTTAGATTGTAGAAGATTTAAAGTGGGTATGCATTTAATCTGTTTGGAGGAGCAATCAAATGAGTGAGCAAGAGATGGTTTGTAGTGATACTCTCAAGTACATAAGTTCAATACATATCAACCACTTATGCAAACAAGAAAGTAGTATGGTTGTAGAGATTGTGTTTAGGTACTAGGTTGGTGTAACGAGTTGTGAGGATAGATTGTGACAGTGATAATGCAATATTCCCAATGATCAGCATATCATTCTATAACAGAGGATATTGGTGTTCAATATACCTTTGCGAGAGATATTGGCGAAAAAATGGAAGTTTTGCCAGTGAAAGCAGGGACTTTGAAGAACGTTACAGATTCAAAGATGTCAATTCAATATGTGGAACCCTTTCAATGGCTTGTCATGGGAAAATTTGAAATGGTCGTCCGATGTTGATGCAAGCTTGGTGGCCTCTTCTAAAAGCCTCTCGCTACTTTATTGGGGGAGATTTCGAGAAACCACCCGATGAGCATTTTCAGAAGACTCTGGATGGTGATAAGAAATCTCATGATGGTTTGCCACCCGGGAGATTTAAAAACAGTTGTCCACGACAATTTCAGAAATCTTTAAATGAAGCGCTCCACTGGGGAGATTTCAAGATACCATGGACGCAGATATCAAAGATACCACCTGATGGATTCCAAAACATGTCGTTGGATTCAATTAAAAAATATCATCGAGTTATTTTTTAACTTTCCAATCGAACATTTAAAAAAGGTTCCACGACTTTCAATTGGTATTTTTAAACTTTCATAGCCAATGAAGTTTAAAGCCGTCTTTTTGGTGCGAAACACTAACTATGCGTTATCATGAATGTGCAGATTAGATTTCAATTTTATTTGTTGAGTTGAGTGTCTGCTTGTTGTTTCAATTCTAAACATCAAGTTGAGTTTGCAGATATGGAAAACTCATAATGGTAATTCAAACTATGATTTTGGTAGAGCAAATATAAAAATAAAAATTGTGAAGTTTAGAATGGTGCTTTTCCAAAAGGAGTTTTGTTTATTCATCTTAGTGTGAGGTTGAGGAATGCTTGGTATGTTTTATTTCATTACTCAAAGTTGAATATATATAATGAAGGTGGATACTCATTTCATTTTCATTTTTTATAAGGGATTTTAGATTTTTTCATGATTTTTTATTTAATTTATCTATGTACAATAATAATCTCAAAGGATTATATGTTTGACATGTTTTTTGTTTAAGCAATTTGTTTCAAATGAATAGTCAATCTCTACATCATATCAAAGTAAATGATAGTTTGCTTTGATGTGCTTGTTTCGGTCATGGAATTTGGGATTCTTGGTCAATTTGATTGCAAAAGTATTGTCAACTAGAAGAGGGTTGAATTCACTTGTTTCTCTTGCAAATCTTCAAATATTTTCTTGAGACACACAATCTTCGTTTTTGCTTCTATAGATTTTATGTATCCTGAGACTATTGTGGAATTTATTGGAACTAATTATTTAAGTGATCTCCAAGAGACAAATGTCGATCCAAGACTCATGAGATAACCTGGAAGTTGAAATTCCATTTAATTTATCTCCATCAAACTCTTAATCATATTATCGTATTAATATGAAGTCATCCACCTTGAAATATTTAAGTCCAGATTCTTAAGTTCCTTTCAATTATTTTAGAACTCTTTTTGCAACAGAGCAATGGTCTTCACAAATATTTTGCATAAACCTAGAATTAATCCCAACAACAAATGAAATATTTATTCTTGTGGTAGTAAGGTATATAAGACTTCCAATATGTTGTCTATACTTAGTTACATCCTCAAATTCATTCCCTTCTTTTGGTGTGAGCTTCAACTTTTGTTTAATTGGAATAGAAAGAGGGTTACATTTAACGATGCCAAACTTGTTCAACAACTTTTCAATGTACTTATTGTGGCAAATAAATATGTAATTTGGATGTTGAGTCATTTCAATGCCCATGTCGTAGTCACAGATGTCCCAAATCTATCATCTAAAATCAACTATATCTTTATAGATGCAATATAGCTTCCATTGTTCGCTATCATCAATAGATCATCTACATACACTATAAGATATGCAATAGTTTTTCCAAGTTTATAGACAAACATAGTCTCATCATCAAGATTAAAGTGCTTGAAATTCAATTTCAAAAGATGCTCAGCTCAATTTTCATACTAGGCTCACAGTGCTTGTTATAGTCCATATTAAGATTTCATGAGTTTACATATTCTCTATTCTTGTCCCATCACAACAAAACCTCCAGGCAAAGACATGAAGACATTCGTTTTCAAGTCCCCATTCAAGAAAGTAATCTTCACATTAATGACTTTTCCATCCGCCTGTGTTGCCAAGGTAAATAGAGTACAAATGTTGGCCCATTTTGTTGTGGTTGCAAAAGTATCCTCATAATCAATACATTATTTTGGTGCAAATCCTTTTGTCATGAGGCTTGTTATTTTTTGTCAAGTGAGCCTTTTGATTTGTACTTATTCAAGTAGACCCACTTGCAACTAATTTGTTTGGTTCCAAATGGAGGGTCCACCAACTTCCATGTCCCATTCTTGATCAGAGTGTCATATTCCTTCTACACTACTTCTTTTCAATCATAATGAGAAGCAAATTTTTCAAAGGAAGTTGGCTTTAAAGTTAATATATAAATTCAATTCATGATCATATGAAACATCCATAACATCTACATCACCTGAATCTGAATTAGCTATGTTACCTCCATCCTATTAGGTGGAACTTCTAGTTCCCATATTTCTAACCTCATCAAGATGAACACTTTCAAGTGTTTTGACAAGCCATTTTAATGGGCCTTTCTAAGATGGTCCAACTTTGTCCACTGATTGAGATGGTACTACATCAAGGTTTATCCTTTTAAGTCTGTTAATCACATCATTCAAGGGATCTTCCTAATCTAACAAAGTGGACGTGACTTCTTCACAAAGACTTCATGACAGGGAGATGATGCTTCAGAAGGAGATGCCAAATATTGATCCAAGATAGGGATCCCCTCTTCAAGATGTGGAATCTCATCATCAAATTAATGATATGTCTTTACAATAGTGAATCTATCCAAATAATCAAGCTATCGCTCAATAATTTTCTCATTCTTGGAATATTCAAGAAAAATTACATCTCTAAAAAGAATGAACTTCTTTTTTCCCTCATCATAAATATGATATGATTTAGTGGTATTTACCCCAAGAACATGCACCTCCTACTCCTTGCATTAAGCTTGTCTCTTTGCTCCTGAGGAATAGAGGTATTGCAAGTAGAACCAAACACCTTGAGATGCCTCACCAAAGAAATGCGACCATACCACATTTTACAAGGAGTCATATTTCTAAGAGCATGAGATGGACATATGTTTTTGACATACATTGCACATAGAATCACATCATCCCAAAAAATCAACTTTACATTTTTGAGAAGATCAAGGAAAAAACCATATTCAAGATATTCTTGTTCATTCCTTCATTTACACTGTTTTTTTAGGATTGTATGGAACTATGGTTTGATGTTGAATCCCATGTTGGAAAATATAGTTTTAAAATTCATTAGATGTATATACTCCCCCATTATCAATATGAAGAGAGCCAATAAGTGATTATGTTTCATTTTGAATCCATATATGAAATTTTTTAAAAGTTTCAAAAGTTTGAGATTTATCTTTCAATAAGTACACCCAACACATCCTAGTGTAATTATCAATAAAAGTCATCATATATTTATTTCCATTAGTATATGTAACATGAATAGGGCCACATAAATAAAAAAATATCAGTAAAAAATTTCTACATGGTTTGGAAGGGTTGTTTGATATGCTTTCGAAGGATACAAGCATCACATTGCTTCAGTTTCCTAGGAATAGTAGACAAACCAAAAGCATTGTTCTTTTAAAGTAAATGAAGGTTTTCATAATTAATATGTCCAAATCTAACATGCCATAGGAGACTAGATGAAAATGTACATTCATTGTGATGAGAAAGTAGTACATAACTTTATGCATGATTCGATGTCCCTTCCAACTTCAACAACCTTTCATCTTCCACTCGAGTCATGACAACCATGTTTTCAAAAGGCTTCCTTATTTTTGCTTTGCCATTGAAGATATGAATGGAGTGGTCTTGTTGTTTAATTTGCACAAGAGATGGCATTGCTTTGTAGCTTTGGAAGATAAGGCCCATCATGCAAAAGAAAATCTAAGAATCTATGGAGTTTAAGCTTGATGGTGCCAATTCTCGAAGGTTTGAGACTTAATTTATCTGTTAAATACACTATATGATATGAATGGGAAAGTTAGTGTTTGTTCTAAATTCCAATTCATAATAGTAAACAAAGTGCTTGAGGATTATGAGGTAAATTGCAAGTTTTACATGAGTTTTTATGTCTTTATATGTAATTCATGAGCTTAAAACATGAACTAAAAAAAACATTGAACAAAAACATAACAATAATACACTCAGCAATTGATAAAGGAGTTCACCCCTCTTAGGCTACATCTACTTGGTCCAGCTTCCAATGGCTTGACCGAATCTCATTATGCTCAAAATACTTTAGTGATAAAGAGTACACAAAGTGTGTTGACCAGAAGAGTGGCTAGTTTCCCGTTCAAGGAAATATTCTCCTGCAACGAATTCTCACTCTAAAAACATGACAACCTACAGTCAGTCATGTAACAATCATCAAGAAAAGGGTTCTGAAATCAAGGCCCCATACCCCATCATATAATGAACATAACAAGTACATCAATACACTTGAAGTACTAAAAGAGAAATTTCTTGAAATACATAATGAGAAAAGATATGAAGGCTAGAAAACCCTTACAAGGTCCTCTTCATTCTCAAAAGCCTTCAAAAATTGATTCAACCCCCTGGTTGATCCTAGCACCCGTAGACTTAAACCTGCAAAACGTCTCTTCAAAAGTGCTCCAATGGCTCTAAAACTTGTTCCGTTAGCTTTAGAAGACCCAAAAATGTATGTATAGCCTCTTCCTGCTCTTGAAAATACTAAAAATTGAAGAAGTTATGAGCTCCTCTAGCTCTTGCACTATTTGCTCAACAAATTCCCCCAAATCTGGCACTAGTCCTATAATTTCGCTCCAATTTCCGCTAACTAAGCACCAAATTGCCCAATATCCTGGTAGATTTGTTGGGGCGCTTAAAATTTCTTGAAGGCCTTATTTATGAAAATCCAGGCCACATGGCCACCACATGTCCTGGGGCTGGCCCCCATGGCTAGCCCCTTAACCCTCTTTTGCTCGGTAGTTTGTGCTCGGTGGTCAAGGACCCTGCTCACATGGTGGCGGTTAGGTCTCGGTGGTTTCGGAGGCAGGCAGTTAGGCATACGACTTGCTGACCGGCGGTTGGAGCGTTCACATGGGTGGCGGTTTGTTAACGCCCGACCGTTAAGGCTTGGGTTGCGGAACTGTTTGCGGTAGCTGCGGTGGTAAATACATGCAGGTGGTTTCATTTAACGGTTATGGGTACCACTAAGGGGGAGGGCTAGGTCCTAGCCCCCAGGCCCCCTGTCCGCGGTCCCGTGGCGTGGGGGTGGCCTGGGGCTGGGCCTTAGCCCTACCCCCCCACAACACTATGTGCACCATATACAACAAATACCATATCTCCGTGAACTATAAACAAGCAATACACATGGTCTATTGGCAATGCATGTGGCTTGTATGGTGGAGGTTGTAGGTTCGACTCCTATGGAGTTAATTAGGACTCTTAACAAATTTTTGGTGACCCTCGGGCTGCCACGTGGCAGCTTGTGGTTGGCCACCAACCGACTAACCATATCACTCTACATTAGAGCCATTGAAATCATGTCACTTGGCACCATCTAATTTGTCGGAGGAAAAAAATCAATGCATAGTCACCTTGCCACATAGGCATGCACAGTCAGTGCCATGTTAGCAGTACAAACTGTTGACTGGACTGTCATTTTTTTTTGTTGCAAAAATTCACCTATTTTGAAAAACAAACAAAACTCATTTCTGGGAGCATATGATCTATGTTTCACGTGAAATGAGTTGCACTGGATTCAGGATTACGAACAGTATGCAGTCGTTCAGGTTCCACACTGATCTGACAATTTTTAATTTTGAGAAAAAATTTGAGCTCCAGATCACTTTATCATCTATATTGTCACTGAAATATTTAAATAAGTCTCTCTAGAAGGTCATGTGACATGTTGAACCCACTTCAAGCCTCCATGCATCTCTTCTAGAAGCGAATGAAGTATGAAGTAAATCTTTAGTTACTCCAATATTGTAATGTGAAACAATGTAATGAGCGGAGTTAGATGCTTTATCTTTCACTAGATCTAATGTTTTATGTCTATCTTATTTATGATCGTGTTTGTCTTTGATCTTATCCTATGGGATTCTACATGTTGTTGCATCATGCCCATTTCTATTGCAATGAATATAATGAAGATTAGGTCTTTCTCCTTGAGTATGCCTAACCTATGGCGTTAGAGTTCTTTCTTCCATGTCATATTTTACTGCCACTTCCTCTAAAATAATCATGTGATTTATTATTCCATTTCTAATCAAGCTATATGTTCTCTTCAATGGCTTGTGCTACTATCTTCCTCTTTCCAAAGGATTTCTCATGTTCTACACCTTTCTCCACCAAAGAGCCAAATGTAATAGAATTCAAATGGTCACTAGTTTGTAGGGACTCAAGATAGTGAGAACATGTAGGGTAGATAGCCTTAATGAAGGTTGTGAGAGGAAGTTATATCTTCACTTCTATGGAATCTATGTCATGTATGATGGATTTGATCTTAGAAAGAAGATGATAGGATCATCATCCTTCAACTCTAGGTTGAAGAGCTTGCCCAATAGTTGCAATAGTTCTAGTTTTGTATGTGACTAATACAAGTCCCTTAACTTATTTACAACACCACAAGAATACTTAATGGAAAAATATGATGGCTCGCCTCTTCACTTATGGATGCAACAATCAGGACATAAACTTTATTGTATTTTTTCTTCCATATGGCTTCTTGGGTCCAATATCCTCCTCTCATTTTCCAATGCCAACTTCTCCTTCACAAATGTTGGCCCACAAGTCATTGAATATGACAATGTTTTTTATCCTTCTAGACCACTCTTGGTAGTTCTCCTTACTAGTTAGCACCGTGCTAAAAATGGAGACGAGAGAATGCATCTTCAAACATAGATATTAGTTAGGGCCTAGATAAACAAAATATCTGCAATAAAGGTTTTGTGAAAAGAATAGCTAACCAGATAGCAAGAACCCTTGATCGAGTTTTAAATTGCGGTCAACACTATGAATTTCATACATCTTGGTCACATCACCTTCTCTTGGCACATCTTTAATCAAAGGTATACCTAAAAATCTTTGTAAGTATTTGAGATCATATGTAAAATAGATGTGAATCACATGCAAAATTTCTTGAAAAAATGTGATATGGGTGTTTATATTCAATGCCAAATTTGAATTCTAATTAGATATTGATATTACCATGGAATTATTTGATCCCATAAAACCAAGAAACTAATGACCTTAAAAAAGACTAGGTCGTGTATGTGGGTGAAATACTCGATAGTGGAGTAGTTCACACATCCAATTCCTCGGGCTTAGGATTCCATGCAAAGGACATATTGATGAATAGGATGGCACATAGATGAGTTACAATTGAAATGAAGAAGAACGGAAGTGTATGGAGAATGGTCTAACGGGTGGAGAATGGAAGACAATGGAAGACGAGTAGAGAGGTAGGTCTCATTATTGAATTTGAGGTAAAAAATGGGTCTCAAAACAAAAATGTACAACCAAAATCAACTTTATAAAAACCAACAAGATTCAAGATGATGATGTAAATCATGGGGATGATTCACCATTTTTGGAGTAAAAATTTAAAAAGATTAAAAAATTTAAAAACTACTTTTTCGATTCATATTTTCAACTTATCTCCATACGATTTTACTCAAATTTGGAGCAGGAGCATTAATTAGATGTGGAATTTAATTCCTCATCCAAGGAGTACCCACGTTGCATACTTTCGATGGACTCTGCTACACAAAAACTGAGAAATACATGAAAAACGTGATTGCAATCATATTTTTCATTTATTTCTCATTTTTCGTGTAGCATGGTCCATCAAAAGTATGCAACATGGGTACTCCTTGTATGAGGAATTAAATTATGCATCCAATGAGTGCTCCCGCTCCAAATTTGAGTAAAAATGTAGGGTGATAAGTTGAAAATACAAGTTGAAAAAAATAATTTTTTTCCCTCTAAAATTTGATGATTTAGTCTAATCCTATTTTATTATTTTCACTATTAATTTAAAATGTTCTTTAGAAGGCCCATTTTATACCTCAAAATTTCTCTAATGGAACATGAATAATTAGAGAGTTAAAATAACCAGTTTTAATACCATGGCAATTGAGGAATAGCTATGCTTGTGTGTATTTTATTTCACTACTCAAAGTTGAATATATACAAAAAATGTAGCTACTCACTTCACCTTCTATAAGTGACCCTTGGTCTTCCTCGTGACTCCTTTTTTTATTAATATGTATGTATGTATGCACATTAATAATCCCAAAGGATTATGTGTCTAACACATAGATATATGTGGTACAAACTTTTAATGTGTTCATTGAGGTTGACATGATTCATAAGATCCTAACTGATGTTAACCAAGAAAAATGGTTCATTAATGTCTGTAGCACTTATTAATACCTATTGCTTGTGTTGAAGTTTGTATTGGTACCTATCCAAGTGGTCCATTCCACAATTTCATGACTCCATGCCCAACTACACTATATGTATGGCTAATCAAAGTCTTAAGGCCTTACAACAATCCATGCTCCTATGCAACATGTATGCCTAAACAATAGGTCTTACAACTTCTTAGGGAGATACACTTGTCTTGGACAAAACCCCTCAGGGTGTTCACACACCATTGCAACTCTCATCACATGCTGACTCCTTCACTAAAGTTCAAACCATTGACTCCGTTTTCATTTTGTCATCCATACTACCACTCTCTCGCTACATCTCTAGCTGTGTTGATCCATACCTTGACCTAGCCTTTCAACATTATTTGCACTCACCTAATCCACACGATCTCTCATCAACACAACTAGCACCCTTTTAATGGGCCTCATTCACTTTTTCCACAACCATTGTAGCCTTGTGATGCACATATGCAATCTTTCCGAGCTCGTAGGTTAATGAGAACCCATGGTTTTTCCCGTGGTACTCGTGTGGAATATAGCTTATTTAAGGCATAAAGACTCCAGGTAAATTCATGGTGACTAGTGGGATCCCAACAATGGTGTCTTTAGACACGACCACTCCTTATTGTTTCATGATTCTAACAACTCGCATTAGAGCTCAGTCAAGTTACCAATGGTTTTTGAACTCCAAGTTTATGAGAAACCATGGTTTTTCCCATGGTATTTATGTGGAATATAGCCTATTTAAAGATAAAAAGGCTTTAGGTAAATTGATCCTGGTGACCTGTAGGACCCAAGACTAGTGTCTTTAAGCACCACCACTTCTCTTCCTTCCTAGTGCATAGTGTGTTCATATTAAACATTGTTGATACCTTTAATACGTTTACATAAGATGTTTGACATTTATATTTATTTTCAATTGTAAAGAAACATGAAAGCAAAGATGGAAAGTCACATGAGAAATTTGTATAATTCCAAAGAATAGCATGGCAAGTGGGTGCCTTCATCTTCCTGTGAACAATTTGATTAGTGACTATGGAGTTGAGATGCTACATGCTTAGGTATCCTTGAACTGAAAGATAACTCAAGTAGTAACTCAAGTACTCAAGTACTCACTCGAGTAAATACAACAGTTTGAAAGCACAAGAATGTACCCCATAGCTTCTTGATGAATTGTAACTTATTTTTCCATTTACGCCACTCGGGAGTTGGGGAGTTTGCTAGATTATATTCTTCTTAAAAACATCATTGAACCCTAAATAATATGCCCTTTTTTTATTATCTTCATATACAGTGATTTGGGTTTGCTCGCCCAGTCTTGCTCCTATGCATGCAAGGAAAGGTGACCTATTCAGAAGATGCACTTAAAACTTAGATTGACGCACTGAAAAATAACCAATCCATATTGATATATGATACTGCGAAGGCATGATCTGCCTATCTTTTGGAAAATGTTTAATTAGATGCATGATGGCTGATTGGTTTCGACAAATGTGATCCTTTTTTGGGTGTCAGGGGAATGTCGTTTAAAATTGGTTGACTGTCGCTTTGTCACCTAGAAAGTTTAGATAGAGATTGGTTTTTTTGGGTTGGTGAGTGGTTTAAAGAGGCCATGTTTTTACTTGGAAAACAAAATAATTTTAGGTATGATTTTAACAAAATTAGGGTTATAGCTATTCATCTTCAAGATTTTCTTGGTGCCCAATATAGTGCTAAATCCATTTACATCACAGAAAACAATGATTTGTCTTTAGTGAGACTTTTTGGAAGATTTTCCAGTGTGTTTTTTCGGCCTAATTTTTCTAAAATCCAGTAGGAATTTATTGAAATCACAAGCTTGATGGGTAACCCTTGCACAATTGAAGTTCCCTAGGGGTTTTTCAAGTGTTGAATCCATATATATAATCAAAAAACCAGTTTAAGTAACACAAACCAACATTTCACCTCAAAATTTCGGTCGGATTCCAGCACTGGAAAGTCCAAAAAATCACACTAAAGACAACTCCAAAAAATAATTTAAACACTCTCATGATGAAGGTAAAAAATAAAACACCTGTCAGGACAATTTTCAGAATTTTTTTATGAAGCACTGGGGAGACTTCAAGGAATATTTTAATGACGCACAAGGGAGATTTCAAGGAATTTTTCAATGAGGCACTAGGGATATTTCAAGGATACCAAAGATACCATCTGATGGATTTGAAAACATGTCGTTGGGTTCAAATATTTAACTCTTGACTTTCACTATTGTCGGGGTAACTGAAAGCACTACGATTTTTTTTCTTTGGGAAAACAAAACAAATATAAATGTTAGTATGAATGATACATTGTTCATAACCAATCAAGTCTAATGTGTCTCTTTGGAGGTGGGAAACCTTTTAAGTTTGTAGTATCATGAATGTGCAGCTTAGATTTCAATTTTATTTGTTGAGTTGAGTGTGTGTTAATTTCTTTTTTTGTTGAAGTAAGCGTCGGACATTCTAATCAAATTAATAAAAAAACCATATTACAAAATTTACAAATGAGAAGTGGACCACATATAGCCTAGGAAACTGAGCCTATGGCCCACTATCCGAGCCCCAGACCCAGAAAAACATGACATCGAAACCAAAAGGATACTCGACCGCCCAGATTGGTCGATCTATTGTCAGATATCTAACAATCAAGAACAATATCGAACACCTAACAAGCATACCCTTTAACTCTTGAATCAGACCCGATAAGCCTTTAGAGACCGCTCTATAAAAATTTCAGGTCCGTTTTGGCTGATAACCCTCGCGCATGTAGTCTGCCCAAAATCCACCAGATGCCAGCGATTCACACCCGTCCAAGTGACTTTCTCGATGTTTAACCCTACTTTCGGACCCGAAGCCTAATAAAGCTACTGTTAAAGTTGATTTCAGGTCCATTTGGCTTGGTAACCACCTTGCTATTTGCCACGCAGAATTGATAAGATTGTTGTTATTTATCTTATTTGCTCGCACTTTAACCAAGCTCCCTGCATAGCCAATGAAAGGTCGATCTGTAGTATAATTCAAATTCATATAAATATTTGTGTTTTCAATTGAAACCTACCCGAGAACCTTGGGTGTTTAAAGTTCTGGCCCATATTTTGGCCTAAGGATCGACCCTTCTTTACGTATAAATCCCTAAACTGCTGCATCATGTGGACTAAAAATCAATTGTTTCAGAAGTCTACAACCTGCTAGTTCCCCTACTCTGATAGAGCTCCTAGTCCACATTCGCCTGTCTGAGACACTCTTCCCTCAATATCCTCTAAGGGGTCTCTATCCATTTATATTTATTGCTGCTTTTTGCACAGAGTACTCCTTCATTAGCTAAGATTTCCACTAATTTGTTGGTTGTTCGGCACACATGAGTGAAACTCAGGGTTCTCATATTCTGTAGGTGGGATTGAATCCTTTGATAGACTTGCAGAAGCCTCCAATGTCTCGAAACTTTTTCCGGAGCTGAGCCATAGCAAATTTTCTTGATGGAATTGATAATCAATTCGGAATCAACTTCAATTATAATGTTTAGAAGATTTGAGTCCCTCGGGATTTCTAAGCATTGCTCAAGGGCCATGAGCTCTGCCATATTATTTGTGGCTTTCCCCAAATTTCTATGAAAGATGATTCCTATACAACCCTTTTCATCCCTTATCACTCCTCCATAACCAAGCATGCCCAGGTTTCCTTTTGAGGTCCCATCTATATTGCATTTCATAAAACCTTTAGGGGGAGGTTGCCAAAAATCCTTATCAGCAATTATGTGATTTACACTTTTGTTTTTGCCCTTTGGGATAAGTCCCTGCAAACCCAACTGTATTAGTATCTACACATCAGTATCTTTAGGTTGTATCTCAGGGGGGTTTTTAATGAGGGTTCCTATCGTCTCATTGAGTTGTCTTAAAATATGTGCCATGATGCTCTAGGAAGAACTCTTCTTGTTTTTGAATATTTTGTTATTGCGTTCTTTCCAGACATCCCAGATTAGAAAGCTTGGAGCTAAAGCCCAAGCTTTGTTGACTGTTTCATTATCAGAGAAATTTTTCCTCCACTTGTTTAAGGTGTTGGTAATGCTACCCATGTCCCTGGGTAGCATGGGACATGGGACAATGTGGATGTGAATGGGTAGAGGTTGAGAAGATGATCCATAGTTTCTTCTTCTAATTCACATAGTTGGCATTTAGATGGACCAGCTACCCCTCTTTTCCTAAGGTTTTCCTAGGTTAGAATTTTTTTATGCTGCACTAACCACATGAACAGTTTGATCTTCATCCAACTTTGGTTCTGCCATAGGTCCTTCCATACCCAATAAGGGTTTGGAAAGTCAAGCCCAAGGGCTATGCGCTTGGCCTCTTTGAGGTTAAAGGTGCCTTCATTGTTATTGCCCCATCTCAGCTGGTTTGAATCTGCTGATACCATAATCTTCCTCTGTTCCAGGATGGCTGTTAGAGCTTCTGCCTGTGCCTTCAAGGGTGAGTCATCACTGTATCCTAGGTTCTTCCATATCCTCCATTTTCCCTCGCTTTTTTCCTGATCCCAGAAGTCATTTACTCTGAGCAACCTTTTGTTGTCAGTATCGTTCTTGAGATTTGCAAATTATTCTCTTAATAATTTAGGTTCCTGTTGCCACATATCCTCCCAAAACCAAGCAAGGTTTCCATCTCTAATTTCCCAGAAGCTATGTTTCTGAACAATGGCTCTATTCTCCCAAGCTTTGTTCCAAATGTGGGAGCCTTTGATGATCCCAGACATTCTAATGTGATCCCTGTCTTGCCAATTGTTTGCATATTTCTGTTTCCAAATTTGGGCCCAAGGGGAAGCTGAATCTTTTAGCCATCTCCACCATAGTTTTGCCCCCAAAACTTTGTTAAGCACTTCAAGGTCATCTAGTCCCAAACCTCCATGTGTCTTAGGTTTACAGATTTTTTCCCAGGCTACCAATGCCCATTTTTTTCTCTTCCCCTTTGCCCCAAAGAAAATCTCTTTGGATATTTTTGAATAGTTGCATGACTCCTTTAGGAGTTGGAAGGGCTGAAAACATAAAGATGGGGACAGTTTGTAGGACAACTTTTGTGAGCACTAGTCGTCCTGCTAAGTTCAAAGACCTACTTGTCCATTTCTGTATTTTGTCCTGTAGCTTATTAATCACAGGCTCCCAAACTGTCTTACTTAGAGGTTTGTCTGTTAGTGGTACTCCCAAATATTTGGAGGGTAGCATATCCCTTTGGAAGCCTAGAATTCTAGATATATTTCTCTGAATAGCAATGTCAGTATTAAAGAAGAAAATCTTTGATTTGGTAAGGCTTACCTCTGTGCCCGCAGCCATTGCAAAATCTTTCAGAATTTGTTTGTAGGCTAGAGCTTCCCTGACCGTAGGTGTACCCTGTAGCATAGTATCATCTACAAATTGTTGATGGGTCAAATCATCTCCATTCATGGTGAGTTTGAGACCCTGGATTTTGCCTTCTGCTTTGGTATATTTGATAGCTTTGCCTAGCCCTTTCATCATGAGAATAAAGAGGAAGGGTGAGAGGGGATCTCCTTTTCTGAGACCTCTCGTAGGATTAAAGGGCTTGGATGGTGAACCATTTAACAGGATTGAAAAACTAGAGGCAGTTACAAGGGCCTTTTCTAGGTCAAGTTGCATAATCATTTCTGCCTGCCTATTGCTTATAAGTGAGTGAACCACCTCATGTGCTTGAATGATATTTTTGAGAATTTGTCTGCCTTCCACATACCCTATTTGTTCCTCAAATACGAGAGTTGGAAGAAGGGGTTTAAGCCCGTTGGCAATTATTGTGAAAATTATCTTGTACACCACATTGCATAATGCTATTGGTCTAAATCTATCTGGTGTCATAGCATTATCATGTTTTGGAATTAAGGATATGAAAGAGGTATTGAGTGCCTTCAAAACAATTCTATTTTTCCTAGAGTCCTCCACCACATCGAGGATATCCTGCTTGATTATCCCCCAACATGCTTTAAAGAAGTCAACATTAAAACCATTCGGTCCTGGTGCCTTCCCATTTTGCATTTCTTTGATGACTTCACTGACCTCCTCTTCATTCACAGGCCTATTAAGATTATAATTGTCTTCTCTTGTCACAAGATTAGGAATATGCTTTGTAAATTCCTTAATGAATTGTGATCTGTCTAAGAGAGGTTCAACTACTATGCCTTGGAAATGTTGAACCAACACAACTTCTATTTCTTTGTGGGTATTGAGTTGATTTCCTTGAGAATCTTTGATTTTTGAGATCCTGTTGTGAGACCTATGATCCATGGTAGATTTGTGAAAAAACCTTGTGTTCCTTTCTCCTTCTTTTAACCATTGTACCCTTGATTTATGTTTCCAGAATATTTCCTCTTGTTTGCATAATTCTTCCCATTCCTGTTGATGGTGGTCAGCTTGTTCCTTTCTTCCACTACTGAAGCCATCTGTAATGAGTATCTAGTTAATGTCATGTAGCTTCCGTTCAACCACTTTTTTGGCTTTAAAAATGTTTCCAAACTCATTCTTATTCCAATCTTTAAGCCTGATTTTAATATGTTTCAATCTTTTATGCAGGAGGAACATTTTAGTGCCCTGAACTTGCATATCCTTTGTCCACCATTTTTCAATATTGTTGATAAAGTCTGGATGGGTGAGCCAAATGTTTTCAAACCTGAAAGGTATGTTTCTTGGAGTTCCTATAAAGCATGCTTCAATTTGAACAGACCAATAATCTAAGCCACCAAAAGGGAGTATCATTGCTGACAAGTCAAGGCCTATTAGGATAAGGTCCTCTGAGATAATAAATCCGTCTAGTTTTGAGGCCACCTGAGACTCTCCTCCCCTTTTGTTATTCCAGGTAAAGATGCCATTACTTGTCTCTGTGTCTACTAGCCTCATATTGTTTATAAAATTATGAAATGCTATGGAGTCTCTGCCTAGTGATCTGGTTCCACCTTTTTTCTCTGACAGGGACCTGATCATGTTAAAGTCCCCTCCCAAAATCCAGGGGATGCCCGAATGTCTGTCTCTTAGATCCTCCAATGAAGTAAGAAGCCTTAGTTTGTCTTCAGGCTTTTATGGACCATAAACATTTGTGATTAAATAAACTTCCTTGTCCCCCAAAGGTTGAATAACCACTGATAAGTAGTTCCTAGATGCTTCTGCATCTAGGATTCCTAGTTTCTGAGGGTTCCAAAGTGTGAGAATTCCTCCTGCTGTTTTGTCTGCTTTAACTTCTAGATATTCATATTTAGTCAGCCATTTGCTGTGTATTTCTCTTATTTTTTCTACTGAACATTTTGTTTCCTGGATGAAAATCATATCTGGTTTTTCTTCTTTCATTCTATTGCTAAGATTCCTTTGTTTCCTTTTACTCCCTAGACCCCTAATATTCCATGTTGTGAGCTTCATTAAGAAAGATTTGTAAATGAGTAACTGGTTAGGTCTTTCATCTTACCTGAATCAATCATGAGTTTTCCACACTCGATTAGTAGCTCGTTCTGTTTTTTCCTACCTCTTTTCTGGCCTCAGTTTCTAGGAGCTAGTTCCGATGTTGCCTTAATTGTTTTCACCCCTTCGTTGTCTTGACTATCATGGTTTCTTTTGATTCCCGAACCTTTTGTCTGAGTTCTCCATAGGAACAACTATTTCACTCTATTGAACTCCTCTTGTGGTAGCGAATCCATTCCTTTGGTGGTTCCCTGCTCTAGGAAAGTTTCCAGATCTAGATGCTCCCTATCAAGAATTTCTAGCAGTTCATGATCCTCTGTTCCCACCTCACTCGGGGTCATCTCTTAGTCCCTATCAAGTTCCATAGTGTTCAGCAGATCCTCCTTTTGTTGGTTGTTGTCATGTGTGTCCTCCATACTCTCTTCCTTTTCCTTCTCCACAGGGCTATCCTCCAAAGTCTAATTTACTTTATCGTGCTCCTCTTCTTCTTCTAGTACCTTGTACCTATTGTGACTTGGCTACTTTTCTTCGTTGATTTTATTTTGGTGATTTCTCCCTCCTTTACCTCTGTTTCCCACTATGTTAAAGCTTTCAGTTTCTTTCCCTGAGGTAGCTTTAGTTCTGCTTTCCATTTTGTTTAAGGGGCAATCCCTGAATAGATACCCATGTTCATGGCATTTGCGACATCTAAAAGGAACATGCTCATAGTCCACCGCTTGTACCCATTCTTCATCAAAAACTTCCAGAATTACTTCATCTGGTAGAGCTCTAGAGAGGTCCATCTCTACGCATATACGGGCAAAGGAGGTATACTTTCCCTGCCTAGTGGCCTCTGATATTTTTACAAAATTCCCTAGTTTATTTCCTATTGCTTTTAATGATTCTGGTTGCCAATAATCCAGTGGTAAGGAGTAGATCCTTACCCAAACCAGGACCGAAGTGAATGTCTCGTGCTCCAGGACAAAATTCATCACCCAAGGCCACATATAGAGTCCTGCAATAGCATAGAAGTAGGGCCCTCCTTCAAACACCCTGTCTTTATCCTCAATGTTAGTAAAAACTACAGTGAAGAAACCCTTTGATCATAGGTGCAGATCTATATCCCCCTTAGGTTTCCAATGATACTTTATCCATGCCTATAAAGCCTTCTCCATTGGCCATAACCCCATGAATTTACAAATGACTGCGTAAGTCGCCATGTGTTCCCTATGCGCCTGTAGCACTGGATCACTTAACACCACTCTGGGTTTGATGGTCGCCCTAAGCTCATAATTCCCATACCTCATGTAGAATGCAGTCTTGTAGATGTATTCTTCTTTGATGTGTACATGATGATATCCTGATCTCAAATCAATCTTTGAAAGTATTATTGGTCCCTTCAACTGATCAAATAAATCATCAATCCGTAACAATGGATACCTGCTCTTGTTGGCCACTTTGTTCAACTACCTCTAATAAATTCACAGTCTAAGAGTACCATCTTTCTTCTTGGAAAATAATAATGGTGCACCCCAAGGTGACACACTTGTCTTAATGTATCCTTTTTCAAGAATTTCCTTAAGCTACAACTTCAATTCCACAAACTTCAAAGTTCTCATCCTGTAAGGTGCCTTTGATGTCAGTGTTGCTCTTGGTACCAAATCAATAGAGAAATCCACTTCCCTATGAGGTGGTAACTTTGGAATCTCTATAGGAAACACATCTTGAAATTGTTGCAAAACATGATACCTCTTCAAGACTTCATCATCCTAAACATCCTTCCCTTTGTCAGAGGAGCTGCAAACAATACACACCCCGTCCTGCAATTGTGCTTAACTTGCATAGTTATAACCATCACTACAAGAAAAAAGGTCATTGGTGAGGGTCATGCTTGTGATGGACCTTTAAGGTTCATCACCAATGTCACATATGGTGACGGTCTTTAAAAAAATCATTGTTGTAAGTGTATATAGTGATGGTCCTTTACGGTTTGTCACCAAAGCCATTTTCAATGACACTTTTGGTGAGGGTCGTTAAAGGCCTGTCACTAATTCTCTCTTTGGTGACACTTTTGGTGAGATTTGTTAAAGGCCCATCACTAATTCTCTCTTTGGCGACACTTCTAGTGACGATATTTTATTGACCGTCACCAATGATATTTTTTGTTACTTTTGGTGATGGTCAATAAATGTTTGTCATCATTTTTCATTCCAATGAGTTTTTGATGACGCTTCATGCCTATGACGGACCTTTAAGGTCCATCACCAATGTCGCATATGGTGACGGTCTTTAAAAAATCGTTGTTGTAAGTGTATATAGTGATGGTCCTTTAAGGTTTGTCACCAAAGGCATTTTCAATGACACTTTTGGTGAGGGTCATTAATTTCCCATCACTAATTCTCTCTTTGGTGACACTTTTGGTGAGGGTCGTTAAAGGCCCATCACTAATTCTCTCTTTGGTGACACTTCGAGTGACGATCTTTTATTGACCCTCACCAATGCTATTTTTGGTTATTTTTGGTGACGGTCAAAAAATGTTTGTCATCATTGATCATTCCAATGAGTTTTTGATGACGCTATGTACCTGTTACTATATTTTTTTTCAAAATATAATGATTTAAGACCATTGTTGTGGAGTCTTTTTCATTATGTGTCCAAGGTCATAATGGTTATAATAGCCAGTCAATTTGTTAAGAAGTAATTAGCGTGTATCATTTTCCTCAAGTCATAAGAATATAGTCTTCCTATGAGTCAACACATGATTCATCTCTATTAGGTTTATTATCTAGAAAATTTCCTTTAAATAAAGTTCCACTAGTGTGTGTAGGAACTATATTATTTAATACATAATCAAGCTCTGTCAATTCTATTAATGAGAGAGACCTAGCACTCCTCAACACTCATGGCACACCTTAACATGCTTTGGAACAATACACTAACATTCCTTGGCACCTCGCATGTCTTGGAACATCTTTGTACCTGGAACATCTTTGTACCTAGAACATCTTGCCATGAGTAGGATGCCAAAGCACATGTTGGAATGCCATAGCATAGCATAGCACTCCCCTATCATTTTTTGTCATTCCCTGTAGTCCCTAGCATGCCCTGGAACTCCTTGGCATAATATTGCATTGACAAAAATTAGCACTTGGCACACATTAGCACTTGGCATGTATTGGAACATATTATTAGTGTGCCTAGCATGCCCCTTTTGAAAAAGATAAAGTCCCGACTTATTAACCCTCTTATGTGTTCATTTCCTTTCATTTTAGCTTGGTTATTCCTTTTGTTTCCTTGAAACTCCTTGACGCATATTGGCATACTCTGGCACCCTGCACATCCTAGCATGTCTTAGCACCTGGAATGCCTTGGCACTATTTGGCACATGTTAGCACACCCCGGAACTACCTAGCACACTCTATCACTTCTTGACATTCTCTGATATTCCTTGGCATGCCTTACCCATTCTTAGCATACCTTGTCACTCCCTCCGTGGCATGACAACTAGCATGATTGACACTCCCCAACACACCCTCATATTCATTCACTTCCATGCATTTTGACCTAGTGCTCTGTTGTGTTGTCCTAGTACTCCTAACACTCCTCAGCATGCATTGGCACTCTCTAGCACACCTTAGCACTCATAAGTGAAGAATGAAACTTGTAACCAGTGTTACCAAACTCGGAATAGACAATAAATTGGCGAGGAAAAAAGAGCTAAGAGTTCTAATCAGATTGGAGAAAAAGAAATCGGGAAAAAAACAGTGAATTCAATAAATAAAAATATACACATATATTGAAAAAAAAAAAACATTTTTCATTGACATTCAGTAAAGCCATGTCTAAACAATTCATAATATCAACAGATGTCCAAAATATCATGAATGAATAAGCATCTCATATATGTTATGAATCCAAACATGATCCAAAGTACTAATTCATGACTCCTAACTAGTGACTACATAGAACTAGAAGAAAATGCTTCTAAAAGTTTACAAACAACTGCATACTAATTATAAAAAATTAGTAACTAAGATTCTAAGACTCTTAAGAGTGAGAGTTAGAAGCGATTCCTCCCACTCCTCCGCTTGCTTGACTCTCAAAATTCTTCAAGTCATGTAGGCTTAAAAGAGGGGCCTCCTCTAATTAGACCCAATCTGCTGCATTTGTAGTTTGCAAATCTATCCTCTAAGTTTGACTTTGAACTTTAAGGTTTAAACTTTAAATTCCAAATCAGATTATGAAACCTTCAAATTCAAGCTCTCACCTAGTATTTTCTTGTTGCGAAGTTGTAGATTGTAATGGAACAATACAAGGTCATTTAAGCGCTTTTGTGTCAATCAGTTGTGCTTCTTAGAATGTATTTTCTCAAACATGCTCCAGTTGCACTCACAACCTGAAGCACTACATGCTTGGTTTAAGATTCGAATGGAAAATCTCTTCAAATTTGGTGTATCACTACAACAATTTTGCCACCAAAGACCTAGCAAGTGGCAAGGGTTCATGAGTAGATGTACTAAGTACTAAATAGTAAAAACCTAAAAAGACAACAAAATTTAATAAAACATTTAACATACAAAATAAAGTTTAAATAAATTTAATGAACTGATAAATCCTTCAAGCCTCAAAGGGTACCTGGCAACACCTTAGACCTTTCTCGTATAACACTGGTATAGGAAAATAATTTAGGTGGTGCTCTATAATCCTATAGTTGGGAAACGACACAACTTTCAAATTCTGGACCAGGGAAGCACCTTTCCATGCATGTCATAAGTCCTCTGTGAACCTCCCCATCCTCATTAAATTTTCTCTTATCATAAAAATACTATGGGTTTAAGAAGTACCTAGCAGCATGTAAGGGGGAATGCAATTTCCTATCCCATTGTGCGTCAATAATGTCCCAAAGAGGCATATACTTTGCCTCCTCATCCCCATATCTTCTTTTGATGGCCTCCTTTGCGAGATCCATCACCTCATAAATGTAACCCATAGTGGGTTTGTCACCATCAACCATCCTGAAAGTTCAAGCTTTCAAATTTAAATTAATATGAAACATTGAAAATAAAAAGAAGGTTGAAATGAAATTTAAAACATGAAAAAGTTAAAAGACTTGAAGTACCTGAGAACTCTAACAAGGGACTCCATCACAGCAATAATCTCTTCGACATCTTTCCAGGAACCGTCATTAAACACAAGTGCAACAAGTTCAATGCCTTCAAGGGTCTTGGAATGTATAGATGCCATCCTCTTCAGACTTATCTTTTGCTCAACCACAAATTGCAAAGATATGAAATTTGTTGCAAATCTAGTCACTGCAGGTCGAACAATTTCTTTACATTTAGTGTATTTTCTCATGGTGTTTAGGACAATAATGTGGTTGTATAGGTATTTGGTTATGGATTTTTCCTTCTCCACAACCACATGTATCCAATTAAGCTTACCAATGTCCTCAAGCATTAAATCTATACAATGGGCAACACAATAGGTCCAAAAAATAGTAGGGTGCCTAATCTCAAAAAGTCTACCAGCAGCCATATAATTAGCTGCATTGTCGGTGACAATTTGTACAACATGTTCTTCTCCCACTTCTTGAACGACTTCCTCCATCATTTCACAAATAAGTTGTGCAATATTAACCTTCTTCGAGGCATCCACTGATTTGAGAAACATTGTACCTACTTGACAAGATACAAGGAGATTTATTAAAGTTCTATTCCTCTGATCTATCCATCCATCACTCATGATCGTGCACCCTATTTCTACCCATGATGAACGAAACTCAGATAACACAAGCATGGCATATTCAACACTTTCTAATAGAAAATTTGTCGTAATTCTCTCTAATGAAGGAGCTTTAAACCCTGGACCTACAACAGCAACTACATCAATCATAGCTTGCCAATAAGGACTTATGGCACAGTGGAAAGGTATGTCAAAATAGTACCAAAAGTTAGTAATGGCCTACCTTGCCTGACTATGGATATTTTTTTTCCAACCAATGGTATCCAAGGTAGGTTAGGAATAGAGTTTTGTGTAGGGAGAAAAAAAGGTGTTTATGTTTCCACCTCCAATGTTGAATGCATGAGGATTCATTTTGCCTTGAGTTTGACTTAGACTTGGAGGCATGTGTGGGAAACTTGGGAACTGCATGAGGATTCAACAGATGGAGATGACAATGGGGTAGTGGAAGAAAAATTGTCAACTCCAATAGTTCCTATTTCTTTTTTTTTTTGCTTTTCTTTCTTTGCATTATGCTGACTCAACGTATCAATGGCCAAGGTTGCTTGGTGTTTGAAATTTTCGTCAAAGTTTTTACAGAGACCTATATCATGGTCGGGTATTTGTGCAAGGTGGTACTTGAATCTATAAATTCCTCCACTACATTCGCTTTGCAAAATTTACAAAGGAGCTTAGGGTCTCCAAGAAGCTTGTCACAATAAGCCCAAGCAAATTCCTTCTCCCTCGGCATTGTTGTTGTTTTGGACTTGTGTTTAAATTGCAGTTTCTGTTTAGATTTGGAGTTGTGCCTTCTATTTAATTTGGCTCCTATAAAATACAATAAAAAATTAAAATTAAAAATTCCATATATAACTTTTCAAAAAGAGGGTTGGTTTTAAAGGATATGAGGCTTTGTTAAGGATCAAAGAGGAGTCTGTCCAGCAACACAAGCACATTTCGACCTAATATATCATTATGCCCTTGAAACACAACTAGGTATATATTAGGAAATGCTACCTAAAGGAAATATTATCAACATATATTGCATTGTAATCTTGAATTTGCAAGTTCATTTAGCATAAGACAGCTAAACCAATACATCAATAACAGATTCTGGAAGAACAAAAATACCCAAAGTTGTGAATGCATCGTTAAAGCCTTTAAAGTCGACAAGACATTGACCAAGGAAGGAATGCTTGATGACTTGGTCGATGGTTGGTATGAAACCATTTCTTAGTGCATTTTTAAAATCTATTTAAGCCCCATTTATAGGGTTGAAAAGTCATAACCAAAGGAATACACCGAACATTTGATTGTTGAACAGTGAAACTTGAAACTTTCCATTGAAAACGACATTGAAACTTCAATATAGTAATATACCTATTATTTAAGCCAAGTGCCAATGTACCTCGATTGTTGAATAGTGAAGCCGCTAAACCTAAAGGTAACACACATTGAAGGTGATGCACGACTGCCCGAGGGACGATATGGAGTATGGATAGAGCACATATTGGTGACTGCCTGATATGGAGTTTGGACTTAGGTTCACCTTGGTGGTTCCCCAGTATTGAGTCTGGACTGTGTAATAATGAGTAGTGATTGATTATTGAAACTCTCGACGTATGAGTTTTGGGCCTGAGAAATGAGAAATAAATTTTGGACCAATTGACATTTAGTTTTTAGCAATGCAGCATACCTAAACTTGAAAAACTTGTGCTCGTCGAGTCAAGGCTAAAAATCGAATAAATTGGAATCAATCGCAAGAATCTGCTTTAATCGTCAAGTCTCAAGTCAAACTTGCATTGACCATGAGTTAAACTTGGTCAACGTGAGTTTGACTAGCAAATATTTAGATCGGATCATTTGGAGAGCGAACAGATTCTGACTCGTGATTAACCCCAATTGATTGGCGAGTCTTGTTTCACTGCTTGTAAATGAAATTTGAACTAAAAATAGGAGATCTTACAATTGAAACTAATTGTGAATTTTCTAAACTAAAATTGGCCCATTGGCATCGTTTCTATTTGAAGCTAGGCGCGTCAACGGAAGAGATTCATTTTAAATTAGGTTCATGGAGAAAATATTTTATGGAAGATGTTTCTTTTATGTCGAGGAATACATAGTAATATTTTTTATTAAATTTGAATAACAATAGTATCTACTTTGTATCTTCCGTATCTCATTATTTTTATCTCCTGTAACTCATACAGAAAGTGGGGTAATAGTGGACATGTAGCATCAAGCTCCACTCCTTTTAATCCAAAGTTCTGCATGCAAACGTTTGTGTCACTTGCGCCGTAAAGCCTTCGCTGTAGAGTGTGGAGTTAACGGCTACCTCTGCATGACAAAAGCTACACATACCATTTGACTTGTTTTTTTCACCTTTTGTCCATTATTTGTTTGGAGTCTGGGACAACAAGCTCCACATACTTTTTTTCCATACCTCTATGTGAGTGTAACTTTGCACATTTTCTTTGCTTCAACAAATATCAAAAGCATTTGTGAGCTTCTTTCAAGGCATGAATACATGCTTCAATCATGGAAATTAGCAAAGTTTCTAAAGAAAAAAATAACCATGGAGTTATCCTTTTCCATTTCAAATATGTTAGGATTCTATTGAGAGTTTTTTAGAGATAATTATTAACTGGCCCTCTAATCAAAAGATTTACATCAAATACTGGATCAAAGGGCCAAGGAATTTTCATAAATGCTTCCTTGTCCAGTAGAAGAATAAATGGTCAACATGTCAGCTTGGCTCCAATTTCTTGGGAATTAATAATTGTTTTGAAAAATGACTACTCTTGTTTGAATCTAGAACTATGTTTAAGCTTTGAAAATGGATTTTCCTCCAAATTGATCTTGGAAAGGTCCTTACTAAAGGATTCTCTATATATCCTCCACTAGAATGAATGGCTTGTATGTTGAAAAGTATATCAGAGCTCCCTTCTGAAAATCCTGATCATCCCATTGTCACCAAGAGCTCCTCCTTTTCCCCAAATTGGACCCAAAACAACATTGAGTACTTAATTATGATCCAACCTGAGAAATTTTGATTGACACTGCAACTCAAGAGATATTAAATTTAAAGTGCACTAATATGATTCGTCATTCTTTCATTGAATAAGTATATTGTTTTTGAATTTGTCATTTGTGCTTGTAGTATGTGGTGCTAACCTTGTTTCACTTGAAAGGGTTTTTATTCTTGGACTATGACAATACTAGTAAGATTTAGGCCTTTTGTAGTATTTGTACCCCATGAACATTTTTGCAAGATGTATGTCCTATGTGGAAAGAAATAAGAAATTAGTTATTACCTCCTAAACTAAAGCACTGTTTCTTTTATTAGGTGCCATGTAACGTCCTCTACAAATTGAGGACAAATGGGACGTAATATCCTATGCATCCCCAGAGACTATAGTCCTCCATAAAGGGGAAAAAACCCCAAAATACCCATTGTTGGGCAATTTTTGGGGAAACTGGGCTTAAAAAACCCAAATTTGGGGTTTGGAGTAAGGTTTACTTAATCACTTAAGAATATGAAATCCCTCTGGAAGATCTATAAATAAAGAAGAATTTAATTCATTTTGGATCACCAAGTGTGGATTAATTCATTTGTTCTTGAGCATTAGGTCTGATAGTTTTTGACCCCTTCTATCTCTTGTCAATTTAGATGGTGAAATAGTCCACCCTAGTTGACATTCCCTTATTATCTCATTGTTTCAGCACAAGGGTCTCTGGCTGGTCAGCGAATTCTGTTGGATATTGGTCTCTTGTCTTTTTCTGGGCACAAGATTTCTGTTAAAGGTGAATGAATTTGGAGGATAGTGCATGATAGCTTAGTTCTGTTTGGCATACACCTCTCTTGAAGGAAGCAACAAAGTTTATGAGTCCTTAATATCTTTTTCTGGGCAAAGCACTTACCTTAGGCAGTGGATTCGTTTCTAGCACCTAGAATAGTGAAACTCTTTGCTTTATTTAATTTTTGCATGCACAGTTAAAAGGAGCACTTCCCTAGTTATTAATTCTCAGCCTTAGCTAAGGAAGCATGTTTTCATATCTCATATCATATTCACTAGCGGCAAACTTTAATTGTCTTGTCTATCCATGCAAGGGAGATGCATTAGGATTAGGAGTTAAGAAAGTTGAGACATTGTTGTACATGTTTCCAGATTCATTGTACCTTCCAGACTAAAGGAAAAGTGAATAGTAGTGTTTGAAATTTTTAGTTATTTCTTGTTTCAAAGAGCAATAAATAGTGATGTGATTTGAGTTTCAAATCTGTGTACTTGTTGTTACTTTCTTCAATGGCATGTTCTTCCCTGTTCAGAACAAGGGGGTTTTCTATAGTATCTAGCCTCCAAAGCTTCTTCAATGCAAACTAAATATCAAATCATGCCCTCATACTCCAAATCATCTAAGGCATCACCTAGAGAATTTCCAAAGTAGACCAATGAGCTTTGACAGGCCAAATCTAACCCCATGTCACTATACAAGTGTTGACATCACTGCTACAAAAATTATTCTAAAGTGTTGCATCCTACACCAATTCCTAAGATGGATGCCCAAAGGGGTTCTAGAATGAGGCTCAACCTTCATTACCACATTTAAGACTTTTCAAAGGGATTGGTCCCTTTAAACCATACCAATTTTTCCACTTTCACAATTTTGCCATGTTCCTATCAATTTATATTTTGTATTGAAAAGTCAATCCTATTTTACATGTTTATTAAATTTAGGAACAATTATAGGTTAGCTCCAGCAAAATGTCAACAAATTTGTGGGTTAGGTTGGCATTTCTCCAAATACTATCACACATGTATATATAATCACACATTTTCCTTTTTAGATCTTGATTGGTTGAACAAAAAGGTTCGCTGCCTATGTAATTTTGTCCCATACCTCCACATTAGCACTCATAGAGAACAATATTCTTAATTCTTCATCTACATGCACAGTAAGGTCCCTTTTGGTTGCTATTTTTGATGGAGCAACCTCTGACAGTACACCTATTACCACAGAGATGTTGTTGTTGGATGGAAATCTCCAGAGGAGTCTTACACCAGACATATAAATGGCTATTGTATATCACAGTAATAAGCATTAATATATGAAGATGTGCAAACCCTAAACTATGTGCATTCAATCCATTACTTTTTCTTTCATGGCATATTTCGTTCTGCATAGTAGATGCGTTGTGGCACTTGAGTGCGTTCACATAAAAAATTCTAAGGCCAAACCTGAATTCTCATGTGTCATGGAAATTCAACATATGCCTTGTTCACCTAAGAACTACTTGCAATTCATCTTAGGGTACTCATGTACAATCTCACTCATCCCACTTAACAAGTTACCAAGACAAAGCTCATCACATCCAACCTTGGTCTAAAACAATTAAGCAACACAATTTACATCTTGACATGCCATAGCACCTGACATGTCTTAGAATGCCTTGGCACTATGTGGCATGCATTAACATCCCCTACATTCCTTGGCATGCTTTGACACTCCCTAGCACATCGTGGCACTTCCTGACATTCCTTGGTAGTTTAGCATACCTTGGCATTTCCTAGCATATAACCTTGTCACTCCCTCCTTAACACACCTAGAACTCATTGAAACTCCCTCTCACACACTCTTATTCGTTAATTTCCATGCATTTTGAACTAGTGCTTCCTTATGTTTCCTTGACACCCCCTAACACTCCCTATCTCACCCTAGCACCTGACACATATTGGCCTACCGCCTTAACACTCTAGCATTCCTTGGCACTACATAGTATACCTTGTCACTCTTTCCTTAGCACACCTAGACATCGCTAACACTCTTGGTCACAAACTCTTATTCATTCATTTCCATGCATTTTTACCTAGTTCTCCCTTGTGTTTACCTAGCACTCCTTATCACTCCTTGATGTGTGTTGTTACACCCTAGCACCTATGACATCTTGGCATGTTGCCCTAGCCTCTAGCATGCCTTAACACTACCTAGCATACCTTGTCAATTTGTTCTTAGCACACCTAGAACTCACTGAAACTTCTAATCACAAAATCTTATTTGTTCATTTCCATTCATTTTGACATAGTTCTCCCTTGTGTTTCCCTAGCACTCCCAACTAACACTTCCTTACACGCGTTGGCACATCTTGGCCGCATGTCACCCTAGAACTCTAGCATTCCTTAGCATTGCCAAGCATGCCTTGTAACTCCTCCTTAACACACTTGGAACTCACTAACACTCCATGCCACACACTCTTATTCCTTCATTTCCATGCATTATGACCTAGTGCTCCCTTGTGTTTCCCTAACACTCCCTAACACTCCTTGGCACACATTGGCACACCATGGCACTTGTCACATCTTAGTAGGATTTCCTAGCACTCTATCATCTATTGGCACTGCTTATCATACGTTGTCACTCCCTCCTTAGAACACCTATAACTTGTTAACACTCCCTATCACACACACACATTCATTCATTTACATGTAATTGAAACGAGTCCTCCCTTGTGTTTCCTTGGCAATCCCTAGCATGTGTTGGCGCCACATCCTAGAACCTAGCACACATTGGCATGCCTTAGCACTTGGCATGTATTGACATGCCTAACAATCATTGGAACTTTATAACATGTGTTAGCACTTCCTAAAATATCCTGCACCCTTGGCACTCCCTAGTTTTCATGCCCTCATAGATAACCTTACTTTTTTTGCGACTTGGGAACCTAACCAAGTCATTGAAAAAATAGTTTTGTGCCTAGACCAAAGTCTCCCTTTGTCTCAAACTTATTTTTCCATCCTCTTATCACAATCATAGGCTTTCCTCCTACAATTCCTACTATGAAATTCTCCTAACACACTTCGTCCATGGGACACCTAGAATTAACTTACACTCCCTGGCATAATCTCTTATTCATTCATTTCCATGCACTTTGACCGAGTTCTCCCTTATGGTTCCCTGACACTCCCAAGCACTCCTTGACATGCATTAACACTATCTGGCATATTTCAGCACGCCTTTTCATTCCTTGGCATGCCATAACACTCCTTAATTATCATTCCCTCATAACTACCCTTATTTTCTTTTAGACTTAGGAACCCAACCAAGTCCTGCCTCGATTACAACAACTTTACCAAGTTACATTTACTACAACTAGACTATGCCTTGTTCCCCTAATGGACTATAAATCATCTTAGGCTTCTCATGTCCAATATTAACTCATCTCACTTAACAAGTTACCAAGTCAAGGCTCACATCCAACAGTGCCCATAAAAAAACTAAGCAACATAGTTTACATCTTCACATGCCATAACATCTGGCATGTATAACAATCCATTGGCACTACATGGCACACATTATCATCCCCTGCATTCCTTGGCATGATTTTCCACTCCCTAACAAACCCTACCACTCCCTAACATGCCCTGACACTCTAGCATGCCTTGGCACTGCCTAGCATATACCCTTGTCACTCCCTCCTTAACACAATTGGAACTTGCTAACACTCCCTATCACACACTCTTATCTATTCATTTCCATGCAATTTGAACTAGTTCTCCCTTGTGTTCTCATGGCACTCCCTAACACACATTGGCACACCCTAGGACTTGGCACATCTTTGCATGTCACCCTAGCACTCTAGCATTCCTTGGAACTACCTAGCATACCTTGTCACTCCCTCCTTAGCACACCTAGAATTCGCTGACAATCCCTGTCACGCACTCTTATTCATTCATTTCCATGCATTTGAAACTAGTGCTCCCTTGTTTTTCCCTGACACTCCATAACTCTCCCTGGCATGCATTGGCACACCTTAGCACCTAGCACATATTGTCATGTTTCCCTGGCCTCTAGAATGCCTTAGCACTGCCTAGCATACCTTGTCACTCCCTCCTTAACACACCCTGAAATCACTGACACTTCCTGTCACAAACTCTTAATCGTTCATTTGCATGCATTATTTTCACCTAGTGCTCCCTTGTGTTTCCCTAACGCTCCCTAACACTTCCTAACACTATTTGGCACACCTTGGCACCTAGCACATATTGGTTGCATGTCGCTCTGACGTGCTAGAATGACTTAGCGTTACTTAGCATACCATGTCACTCCCCTCTTACCACACCTTGAACTCATTGACACTCCCTATCACACACTCTTATTCATTCATTTCCATGCATTTTGACCTAGTGCTCCCTTGTGTTTCCCTAGCACTCACTGACACTCACCACACATTGGCACACCTGACTGTAATGAGTTTCACTAACATTCAATCCAAAAACCCTTCTAGAGTCTAGCTAGTTACTTGTTCTTCACTAAGATATTAGGGTTAAGTTTATTGTATAGTGTCCAGTGTGAAAATATTACTAGGTGTTTTTATCGCATAGAGTAATTATGATCTTCCCTATGTATACAAGGATAACTGAGAAGTGTTTCCCATAATCATGCAAGTGTAACTTCAACATGTACATTAGGGTAACCACAAACTATTTATCATATTTACACAATGCAAGGTGATAGGAAAATATTTACATTATATACGTGAATGTACTAAGATCAGGATCATTAGCATCATATCTACATATTTACCACAAGGCGAGGGTCATTACAACCCCTTAAAAATAGCCATAAGGCCTTCCTCTTTTGCAGCTCCTTGACCACAAGGGTTTAATTGAAAAACACATAGTTCCTTTAAAGATTTGTAGGTTGAGGCAGCCACTTCAAGCCATTGAACTTAAAGATAATCAAATATTTGCAACTTGTTACAATAATAAGTCCATTATGCACACTCCTCATCTTAGAGTTGGGTAGAGAGGCAAAATACTTGATTAATGCCAACCTTGTAAATGAAAAACTTTGCCTACTCATTGGTTGGACACTCCACCACTATTTGACACCACTAACGCACACCAAAATTCCAAGATACCTTAATATGTGCCCTACACCCAAGGGCTTAGACTACACCTCCATAAAATGTACCTTCAACTTTAGATGTCCCAAAACAATAATATCCTAACCCTAGCCTATTTGTTAGATTTTTGTAACTTTCTCCTTAACTAACATTTGTTTTTAACTATTTAATCCACTTACCATATACTCTCTCTTGTTTTCACCCACCTAGTATACAAGAACACTTATGTTTTTAATACAACCAAGTTAAGAGGGCATGTTTCTTTCTTACACTTAAATGTTTTCAATACAACCAAGTTAAGAGCACATGCTTCTTTCTTACACTTAAATGTTTTCAATACAACCAAGTTAAGAGCACATGTTTCCTTTTCAAATTCCAAAAGTATAATATGTCTATCTCTATAAACTAACAACAAAATCATTGCATAAAAAGGGTAAGCTTAAAATTAAATTAAAATTAGATTATTATTATTATGATAAATACACCAAATATGGAAAAATTGTTTTCAAACACAACCATAAAAAAAGTGTTAGTTTATCAAATACAACTACAAACTTATTAAGCCAGCCTAGATCCATCTTAACCTCGATCTATCAAGCGCTGAGAGGGATCCAATCTCTTGATGTGCAAACCTCTTTTTTGGCGCTTGATAGATACAAGTTAAGATGGATCTAGGCTAGTTATATAATACTATATAATATCTATATTTGTATCTATATGTCTTTTTCTTATTCCCTCTCTCTATATCACCCCCAAAACATACACACTCTCTCTCCATATATATCTCTCTCTTCCTCCCTCTTCCTCTCTACCTCTCTCTCTTCCCTCTATCTCTCCTCTCTCCACTACTCCCTTGTCACTCCCTATCTCTCTCTACTTTTCTCCCTCTATGTCTTTCTTCTTCCTTCCCTCTCTTTCCCCCTCTAACTTCATCTCTCTCTCCTCTCTCTTAGTCCTCTCTCTCCATTTCTCTCTCACCTCCCTCTATCCCGCCCCATCACACACTCTCTCTCTCCCCCCTCCATCTTTGTGCCTCCCTCTCTCTCTCTTTCCCTTCTCTCCCTATATTTATCGCCACCTATTCTCTCTCTCCCCTCCTCTCTTCTCTCTCCCCTCCTCTCTTCTCTCTCCCTCTCTCTCTCTATCCATCTATCCCTTATCACTCCCTCTCTCTCTCCACCTCTATCTCCCTATGCCTTAGTTCTTTCCCCCCTCTCTCTCCACCTCTATCTCCCTATGCCTTAGTTCTTTCCTCCCTCTCTCTCCCTATGCCTTAGTTCTTTCGTCCCTCTCTCTCTCCCTCCAACTCCACATCTCTCTCCCCCACTCTCTTCTTCTCTTTCTCCCCTCTCTCTCTTCCTACCTCCTTCCCTGTCTCCCCCCATCACTCTGTCACTCTCCCTTTCTCTCTCTCTCTCTCTCCACCCTCCATCTTTGTCACTATCTCCCTCCCCCTCTCTTCCCTTCACTTTGCCTGCTATCATCACTTGGATCCTTAGTTAAGATAGATATATGTTGGTTCTTACTAATATTTGTATTATAAAAATTTCACATTTTTAAATACAAAAGTATTCTCATTTTTAATTTTATTAAAACCTTAATTTAATTTATATGGGAATAATTTTAGTAGTCGTGAGGATAAAGGGTTTATATATATCTCAAAACTAATTACAACCCTTTTCCTATTAGCTTCAAATAAAAAATGTTATAAAATTAAATTAAATTAAAATATTTTTATTGTGAAATAAGTTATGGTTTTTGGGCATGTGGTATTGATAAGGCATGATATTGGCCCATGGTATTGTAACAAATCCTATTTACAAGTTAACAATATCCATGGTAAAGTGGGGGTGAATATCGATGGTTAATAATCTTGTCATATTGTTATAAAATATTTAGATTGTGAAATAAGATATGATTTTTTGGCATGTGAAATTGATAAGCCATGGTATTATCCCATGCTATTGTAACAAAGCCTATTCACAAGTTCATAATATGAATGACAAAGCGGGGGTGAATATACATGATTAAGAATCCTGTCATATTCTTATAAAATATTTTGATTTTGAAATAAGTTATGTTTTTTTGGGTATGTGATATTGATAAGCCATGGTATTGGCCCATGGTATTGTAACAAAGTCTATTTCCAAGTTAATAATATCCACAGTAAAGTGAGAATGAATATCCATGGTTAAGAATATTTTCATATTGCTATAAAATATTTTGATTGTGAAATAAGGTATGTTTTTAGAGCATATGGTATTGATAAGCCATAGTATTGGCCCATGGTATTATAACAAAACCGAATTTTACAAGTTAATAATATCCACTGTAAAGTGGGGGGTGAATATCCATGGTTAAGAATCTTGTGATATTGTTATAAAATATTTTGGTTGTGAAATAAGTTATGGTTTTTCGGCTTGAGGTATTGATAAGCCATGGCATTGGCTCATGGTATTGTAACAAAACCTATTCACAAGTTAATAACAAAATCAAAATATAATAAATTGAATTTTATTATTTTTATTATTAATTGAGCCAACATTTAGATTTTTGCACTCATCCCCATACTTTTGAATTTTATTATTATTATTACTATTATTCTTTAACTAAGCCCATATTTAGAATTGTTTACATACTTACATTACACCTACACATCTACTCTATACTCTATAAATATTGTATTTATTGTTTTTTAGGGAGGGAAATTTTAACATTTTTGAAAAAAATCAGCCTTAATTTTGATGTAACAAAGCCCTCCTAATTCCAATCTTCATTTACTTTCTAGAACAAGTAATATATTTTCACTTTTCATAGGGCGAAGGGAAAACTAGTAGATATTTTCACTTTTCGCAGGGTGGGAGGGACAATGAGATTGAAGAGAGATGTGAATTAAATTTTCACTTTTCATAAGGTGGAGGGAGGGAAAACTAGTAGCATATTTTCACTTTTCACAGGGTGGGAGGGAAAACGAGATTGAAGAGAGTTGTGAATTAAGGTTTTACCAGTAGCAGATTGATATCGAACCCACCATTAGATCTTCATTCCATTAATGGCGTCGAGGTATGTTTCATTTCTAACCTCGCTGCATTTACACCCCACTTTTAGTTCTTCCACACAGGGAGGAGTACACACACCTCAGATATCTGATTCAAAATCCACTATTTTTTTCATCCTTGCTTTTAAGTTTACGAGTAGGATATTTTCACTTTTCACAGGGCGAGAGGGAAAATGAGATTAAAGAGAGTTGTGAATTAAGGTTTTACCATTAGTAGACTAATATCGAACCCCACCATTGGATATTCAATCCATTAATGGCTCCCAGGTATGTTTCATTTCTAACCTCATTGCATTTCCTCCCCACTTTTAGTCTTCTTCCACACAAGGAGGACTGGTTCAAAATTCACTATTTTTTTCATCCTTTCTTTTAAGTTAAAAGTAGCATATTTTCACTTTTCCTAGGGTGGGAGGGAAAACGAGATTGAAGAGTGTTGTGAATTAAGGTTTTACCAATAACAGACTGATATTGAACCCCACCATTAGATCTTCAATTCATTAATGGCGCCCATGTATGTTTCATTTCTAACCTCACTGCATTTCCACCCCACTTTTAGTCTTCTTCCACATAGGGAGGAGTACACACACCTTAGATCCCCCACCATTGGATATTCAATCCATTAATGGCGCCCAGGTATGTTTCATTTCTAACCTCGCTACATTTACACCCCACTTTTAGTCTTCTTCCACATGGGGAGGATTACACACCTCAAATCTCTAGTTCAAAATTCACTATTTTTTTCATCCTTGCTTTTAAGTTTACGAGTAGCATATTTTCACTTTTCACAGGGCGGGAGGGAAAACAAGAGAGTTGTGAGTTAAGGTATTACCTCTTCAATCCATTAATGGTGCCTAGGTATGTTTCATTTCCAACCTCGCTGCATTTCCACCCCACTTTTAGTCTTCTTCCACATAAGGAGGACTGGTTCAAAATTCACTATTTTTTTCATCATTTCGTTTAAGTTTAAGAGTAGCATATTTTCACTTTTCACAGGGAGGGAGGGAAAACGAGGGAACGTATTACCTCTTCAATCCATTAATGGCACCCAGGTATGTTTCATTTCTAACCTCGCTGCATTTCCACCCTACTTTTAGTCTTCTTCCACACAAGGAGGACTGGTTCAAAATTCACTATTTTTTTCATCCTTTCTTTTAAGTTTAAGAGTAGCATATTTTCACTTTTCACAGGGCGGGAGGGAAAACGAGGGAACATAGGTAAAAGAATATGTATTTTTCCTTCTTTTATGGTTTGTCTCTATAGAGTTGATTTCACTGGGTGTACATTGTATGCATCTCAAAATTTCTCTTTAGGAAATCCTATTTTTATTCTTTCCAAGAAAAACTCTCTGGCGAATCCTAATAGATGTTTCCCCATATTCATGGATGGAATCCCTGGTAAACCCATTGGAATTGACTAGTGCACCTCACCCAAGGGATTTCAAACAGGGCACCTGCCAGCACAAAACTAGCCAAATACCCAGTAACATTAATGACATTCGGTTGGGCTAACCCCTTGGGCTCAATAAATCATAATCAACTACACTATTTTCCATATTAACATATTGATCCTATTTAACATTTTGTTAGAGTAACCATAACAATCCAAGCCTGTTCCTATTTTTATTTTGGTTTTTAATTCCTTTATGGCGTGGTGACAACTTTATATGACTGTATAGATGTTTATTTTTGTCAGAGTATATGTTGAAAAGTAGATGCTCTCTTACATTCTACCTTGTCTGTTATGTATTGATGGAGTTCAGTTTCATTAGTTGTGACCAAAGAACTGTGTCAGGCATGTATACAAGGATTCTTGTATCACTATTTATAAACTGAACATTGTCCTTAAATAAGCAAAGTAGATCCTTAATGCTACATGTTTGTATCTCAAGGAAATTCCAATCCTAATAAATGAGGTGAAATTTAAGTGTTTCCAGAATCCAAATCTCAAGTTTTGTGAATTCACTCATATATGGTCCTGGAAAAGCAAAGTGAAATTTAATTATTTCCAAATCTTAAGTTCTGTGAATTCATGCATATTTGGTGTTGGAATCTTTTGAGCAAACGGGAAGAATTTCTTTTAGTTGCATTCAAATTTTCCAAAAATAATACTAAATTTCTCCCTGACTAAAATTCTCCCTGAAATGGCTTTGGGATTGAAAATTTTGTAAATATTTTTAGGGAAACAACCCAAAATACTCTTTCCATATTAGAGTTTTATAACACTAGGTACTAAAATAGTCTTCTATTTTCTGTTGCAAATTTCTGATAGATTCTTCCCAGAAACTGATCAGAAAATTAGGTAGATGCGCTAGACAGACTAAATAATTTTTAATGAATAATCACTTAACATAAATGATATATTAGGTTGCATAAATATATAACTTAGAAGCATGAAATGAAGAAGAAATCTCAACGAGATTGACATATTATTAATTGAGTTGAATGAGGCCAGAATAACTTTGACTAGAGGGTGTTGAAAATGGAATAGTTTTGTTCTGGTTGGATAGATTTAGAACTAAAAATCAGCAGTTTTCTTACTTGCATAACTTGGGAAGATTTTTATATCTCAAGTCTCAACCTTATTGAATAATATGATTATGCCTTGCAATGTTGAGATATGTTGTGATACCACTTGCTAGTAAGCTAAACAATTTGGATGAAAATTTAGTTGTGAATTTTACTTGCAAAAGATATAAGTGAAAATATAGATTAATTGTCCCTTGTGTAGAATTTGCTTGAAATTCTGCTACTGCTTGAATGAATAAATATGGAACTAATTGTTGCATGAAGACAAAAAATACCTCTACCAATTTGTAGTGGAATAGAACAAAAATAAAACACAGTCACACTATAGCAAAAAAAGCAAAATTTTCTAGGGAACCCAACTGGGAAAACCCTCTGCTAGTTGTAGAAATTTAAAATACTATTCATATTAGACTTTGAGACACCTTCTTCAAGACCACGTTCATTGATGCTTATTTCTTTCCATATTCATTTTCATAAGCATTAGGGTTGTTGTCCGTCAAATAAGAGTAGCTAGAAAGCGTCTCTTTGATTTCAGAACGCAAATCAGGATCAACTTCATCCAAGAATCCCCTAGAAGGCTCATCAGTAGCAAGAAGAAAGGTCTTTTTTTATTTTATTTCATCACATGCATCCATCATAATCACTGATTTTTCTTCATTTCTTTCGCAGTCATTTTCAATGTTAGATGCAAAAGGTAATTTAGTATGATACAATCCTTAGGTAACCAACCTCAGACATATTGTTGGTTAATTTATGTTGTTTGAAGTTGATTGAGTTTGAGTTTAATCATGAAACTACTAGAAGCGTACTAGAATGGGTGAGTTGATTATCTTGATAACAATGTTATGGTTTGATCTATTCCTTGAAAGGAACTTATAGTTGATGGTCAAAATTTCACATTCCTTTCATTTTTTTTATCTTCACATATAACAAATATCTTTATGTTATAGCCTCTAGCTAGATATATACAGTAACTGCCACTCAGAAGTTGGATGCCATCATTTTGGAGCTTGAGCTTACTCAACTTACCTTTGTTTGAGTTGAAAATGTCATTAGATCTCATTATATCGTCTATTGCAGATTATGAATCCAATTTACCTTTGTTTCAATTAAAAATGTAATTAGATCTTGCTATATCATATTTTGTAGAGAATGAATCCAATTTATCATAGTCCATTTGCTTGAGGTATAACAAGGCTACTTTAATTCATTAAACTTACTTTTCATATTCTATTTGCTGATTGTGATTCTATAGGCCACATCTGCATTGGAAAAGGGGCATATTTAATGAAGTGTGGAAGGAGAGGGAAGCTTCAGTTATGTCCTTTCAAACTTTCTAAGGTATGTAATAAAATTTAAAAAAATTCTCCATAGAATGTTGTGCTTTAACTTTTTCTTTTGATAATGGATTATTTATGTGATCTCCCCTCTCTTACACACAACCAGAGTCCAGACATACATGGTTTTTTGGGATATGTGGACAATGGATAGATTTACACTAACCATTTATCTAGAAATTTACATTGTAGAAGATCAAGCATTTACAGTTGAATATTTCCTTGCCACTAAATTAGAGTTGAAGAGTCAGACTCCTATTTTTCAGGCATATACCTCACTTTTAAATCAATTTATTATTGACTCTGTATAGACCTTCCATGGGAGGGAAAAGAGTGATCACTACCATTGCTTAATCTTTCTGCAGACCAAGTAAAGATTCCAAATGTGTATAAATTAGTGGCTCCTTGGAGAATCCCAAGAGTGGCGCTATTGTAGCAACAATAAATTCGTTTATTTTGAGTTCTTCATTAGTGCATTGATAGTATATTTTTTATTCCATACAATACCTCAATAGTGTATGATCAAATTATAGTTAAGCTTGTCATAATATTTTGACTTACCCTCTTTTAGAGGGAAACTATAGTGCGTGTCAAGGTTGCACATCACAATTGTATCATGCAAAGTTTACCTGGGACAAGTTTTCTAGATCTAAGCAGCAAGATACCTGTTGGAATTCAAGAGGAAACAATACTACAAAGTGGGAAAGAGGTTTCACAGTTAACCTAGATTTCACATTATGGTTGGAGACAGTTTGTTGGAAAGATTTTGGATACCCCAACTTCCTTTTTATGACTGAGTGCAAGATTGGATCCTTCGACATATTCCTCGTTCAATTGGCATTAAGTGATGGGTTTCCTCAGAAGTGTTGCACACCTATAAACTTTACTAGAGTTTTTCTTGAGTCTTCGGAGGTGGTTAGCTTTTCAAAGCACACATGTACAATAAGAGGAGAGATAATATGTCCAACTAATTTGAAGTTATCTACCTATGAATTGGGTGTTCCTATTCATAAACCTGACGACTCACTCTACTTCTTTCTAGTGAACAACTTTGGGACTTGCCATGAATCGTGAGACAATTCCAACCCAATAACTATAAATTTCTTATTTAAATCTATACCCAATAGATTAGAATCTGCACAAGGAGAAATCCATTCTTGTTTCGAAAGAACCTGCAATCGACTTGTACCATGCTATTTAATCTTTTCTGTATTTATTCGCATCCTTGGTCTGTGACATAAAGATGCAACAGGCTACCTTTCATTTTCTATACTAACACTCCTAACAAATAATAAAGTATGCCCAAATCTATCATTTCAAATGATCTATGTAGCTCACCTTTTGGTTTTTCAATTATCGAAGTTGTTACCTATATTGATGAGAACTTCTACAATTGATACCATAGTGACAATATATGTTATAGTTTTATCTGTGTTTCTCTGAAGGTGTTTCTCCTTCAATAAAGTAGCAATACACTGTAGTTTCCATTTAGGGGAAAAGTTTACCCAGTAGCAACCTTGGCCTGTGTGCAAATGGGTTGAATGCACATTAGACACTATCTGTTGTTTTGAAGGTGTTTCTCCTTCAACAATACTTCATCTTAGTAGATACTTTTGGTCTGCACCTTTAGTAGATGCATGCAGCCTTGGGATACATATTGTAGATTATAGTTTTCCTATGAGGTTGTAGCAACGATGAAAGAAGTGCATAGATTTTAGGCATATTTAGTATGCTTTTATAGTTTGACTTAGATGCTCACTTTTCTTAATTTAGGTGTTTTTCTTAGTTCTGTTTTATGCACATATTTATCTTTAAGAAAAGTGCATAGTAGAGAAGGGTTCTATATTTTGAGCGGGGGGCACACTCCCAGGTAGGAGGTACTCTATTCTAGGAAGCTTTTGCCATGCAGGTTAGGTGCTTTATCCGAGAACCCCAAGAGGCTCTATTGTAGCAATAAGAAATTCATTTATTTTGAGTTATTCATTAGTGCATTGATAGTATATTGTTTATTCCATGCAATACCTCAATATTGTATACAACCATATTTAGTATGCTTTTATACTTTGACTTAGATGCTCACTTTTCTTAATTTATGTGTTTTTCTTAATTCTGTTTTATACACAGATTTATCTTTAAGAAAAGTGCACAGTAGAGAAGGGTTTTATATTTTGAGCAGGGGACACACTTCTAGGTAGGAGGTACTCTATTCTAGGAAGCTTTTTCCATGCAAGTTAGGTGCTTTATCCAAGAATCCCAAGAGGCGCTATTGTAGCAATAAGAAATTCATTTATTTTGAGTTCTTCATTAGTGCATTGATAGTATATTGTTTATTCCATGCAGTACCACAATATTGTATGATCAAATTACAGTTAAGATTGTCATAATATTTTGACTTACCCTCTTTTAGAGGGAAACTAGAGTGTGTGTCAAGCTTGCACGTCACAATTTTATCATGCAGAGTTTACCTAGCACAAGTTTTGTGGATCTAAGCAGCCAGATACCTATTGCAATTCAAGAGGGAAAAATACTACAAAGTGGGAAAGAGGTTTCGTAGTTAACCTGCCTTTCACATTATGGTTGGAGTCAATTTGTTGGCAAAATGCTAGATACCCCAACTTCATTTTTATGACTGATTGCAAGATTGAATCCCTCAACATATTCCTCGCTCAATTATCATTAAGCGATGGGTTTTCTCAGAAGTGATTCACATCTATGAACTTTACCAGAATTGTTATTGACTCTTTGGATGTGGTTATATTTTCAAAGCACACACATACAAGAAGACGAGAAATAATATGCCCGACTAATTTCAAGTTATCTTCCTGCGAATATGGTGTTCCCTTTCATAAACCTGAAGACTCGCTCTACTTCTTTCTAGTGAACAAATTTGGGACTTTTCATGAATTGTGAGACAATTTCAACCCCATAACTATCAGTTTCTTATTTAAATTTATAACCACTAGATTAGAACCTGCACAAGGATAATTCCATTCCCGTTTCAAAATAACCTCTAATCGACTTATTCCATGCTATTTAATATTTTATGTATTTCTTCGCATCCTTGGCCTGTGACATAAATACGCAACAAGTTACCTTGCATTTTCTATACTAAAACTCCTAAACAATAATAAAGTATGCCCAAATATGTCATTTCAAATGATCTATGCATCTCACCTTTCGATTTTTCAGTTATCAAAGGTGTTACCTATATTGATGAGATCATCGAAAACCAAGGCGATAGTGACAATATCTATTAAAGTTTTATCCGTGTTTCACTAAAGGTGTTTTTCCTTCAGCAGCACTACAATACATTGTAGTTTCCATTCAGCGGAGAAGTGTACCTAGTAGCAACCTTGGTCTATCTACAAATGGGTTAAATTCACAATAGACTTTATCTATTGTTTTGAAGGTGTTTATCCTTAAATAGTACTTCATCTCAGCAGATCCTTTCAATATACACTTTCAGAAAATGCATACAGCCTTGGGGTACATGCTATAGATTCCAATTTTGTTGTGAGGGTATAGCAACAATGAAAGAATCACATCGATTTTAGGCATCTTATTGTTGTTGTATGAAAGCATGCTTGTCTAGTGTTTCCCAAACTTATATAGAGCCATATTTATTATAGTTTTATAGTTTGACTTAGATGCTCACTTTTCTTAATTTAGGTGTTTTTCTTAGTACTATTTTATGCACAGATTTATCTTTAAGAAAAGTGCACAGTAGAGAAGGGTTCTATGTTTTGAGTAGGGGACACTCTTCTAGGTAGGAGGTTCTCTATTCTAGGGAGCTTCTGTCATGCATGTTAAGTGCTTTATCCTAGATAGAGTTCCAAGTCCTTACCTCCTTGAAAAAGTCCCTACCAGACAAGACACCGGTGGATAGAGTTCCAAGTCCCTAAATTTTCCAAAAACCCACCTGACCCTAGCTATCCAACCTAAACTCCTTTACATTTCAGTCATCTCTTGGCTATGATTTCATAGAAAGAGCCCTCTCTGGTTTGGTAAGGTTAGATACCAAACTAAAAGCTTCGTCTATGGTTACCTCCATCGATCTCTTCATCAGCCTAGGACATTATGGAGGATAACAGAGGGCATGACAACTAGGGAATGCCAAGGTGTTCTAGTGAATGTAAGGTTCCCAATTCATGGAAAAATGCAATGCTAGTTATGAGGTCATGACTGCCAAGGTGTGTTAGGCAATGCTAGGGCATGCTAAGATGTGCCAGATAGTATGAAGACATGTCAAACAAGCTAAGATGTGCCAAGTGTTAAGGCATTCCAAGATGTACAAGGGTTCCAATTCCATGCCTCCTCTTCTTCCATATGATATCCACTTATGACATTTCCTTTGCAATATTTGGTGCATTTGATAGTTATAGGTCATTTATAGGTTATAATTGAGTATTCAACTAAATATATTGATTCTCTTATACATAACTATTTTTCCCTCCACCCAATTTTCATAACTTCAATAACCATTAGGTAGGTACCTACATATTCGATGTTGCTTTGCTTGTTTAGTAAAATATTGCTGAGACTTTAATTTATTGAAAGTTGTAGAATTTACAATTTATGAAGTTTCAAGGTCTAATTTTAAAAAATATAATTCTTTAAAGGGTGCTAGCTCAATGGAAGAGTGCCTGCTTTACAAGAAGGAGGTTGGTGGTTTGATTCCATCGTGCCCTAACATCCATATGGAATGAGGATGATCAATTTTTGGTGACAGAGGCTCTTTTGACCATCACCAATGAGCTTTGCTGACATTTTTCGACCCTCACCAAAAATATGAAATGGTGACGGTCAACAAACGCCACCATATATATGCATCAATAATGACGACCCTCAAAGGTCCGTAACCATAAATCGTTGTTGTTGATATGAAATGGTGACGGTCATTGTCTGTCATTATAGTCATTATTCATGATGGACATTGAATGTCACCACAACACCTATACTTCTAGCAATGTGGCTTTTGGTGATGGTTAATGAACTTCACCATATATATGCACCAATAGTGACGGCCATTAAAGATCCTTCACAATAAATCATTATTGTTGATATGAAATGGTGACGGTCACTATCCGTCATTATAATCAATATTCGTGATGGACTTTGAATGTAACCATAACACCTATACCTTTGGCGCACCTTTGGTGACGTTCAATTTTTGGTGACGGAGGCTATGGTCCATCACCATTGCTCATATGAAATGGTGACGATCGTTATCTATCATTATAAATCATTATTGGTGACAGACTTTGTATGTCACTACAACACCTATACTTTCGACCACGCCACCTTTGGTGACGTTTAGTTTTTGGTGATGAATGCTCTTTTGACTGTCACCAATGAGCTTATGGTGAAATTTTTCGCCCCTCACCAATGTCCTTTTTTCTTGTAGTGCATCCTCAATGATGTAGGCTTCTTCTTTCCCTGTAAGACTCTCTTTTCTCCATCATCATCCGAACACTCAATAGCCTTATCGTAGCAATCCACTTTAGTCTTGTGAATTAAAAACCATTCCATTCCAAAAAACATACTATATGAACCTAAAGTAATCACATTTATATGTGTTTATGTAGGCATACCATTCAACTCAAATGCAAAATATCTCACCTAATGATAAACTCTTCTCTTGGTCCCTGTAGCCAGCTGCACCAACCAAGATTTTGCATGCACTTTTTTATTCAAGCAACACTTATCCACTAGGTCGGGACTGATATAACTATTTGATCCAGAATCAATCAAAATAGAAAAAACTTGATCACAAATCTTACCTTCCATCTCAATAATGGATACTTGATGATCAGGTTGCCTGTTATCCACTGTTTCATAAATCTGAGGAATGCTCTGACCAACATCTCCAACTGCCTATGCCTCCTAAGCACTGCAAATATGAGGTCTGCCAGCCAGATGTGATGGGAAATCACTCTTGTGATTCTATCCACCACAAGTCCAACACCTCAAAGGCTTTCTTCCATCACCCTTATTTTGCTCCTTAGGCTGAGACCCATGTCTGCTCTCAACTGCATTGAACTTCTTATAAGGAACTACATTTTCCTTGTCACTTGCATCCTAAGGTATTCCTTGTTTATAAGGCCACTTGCCTTTAGTATTCTCATTTATTTTCCAGTCCCACTTGATCTCAAGCTTGTGCTTTGATTTCTCATAATAATTCTTTGTCTTTCTGATGGCTTCCTCCAATGGTCGAGGCTCATCAAACTCAATATGATCTTTGAATGTTACTGGAAACCCACTAATTAACGTTTGAATATTTTCTCTCTCATCCTTAAGTTAAGGTACATGATGAACACCAGTATTACAGCAAGAATGCTGCAACTCCTAGGCTACCAGCTTTACTTTATCAACCCAGGATTCATACAAACTTGGAGTTGACAGTGCTGTATACACAAGTAAAAGTGATGGTCCTCCCTTGTGTCACTTGTTCAACTGGTGAGATACCATTGGGGATTTTCAAGCCAGACTTCTATGGATTCAGAAGAAGCTTGGTTTCTTAATGAAATAAAGGGAAATCTACTCTAAGAGAGATCTGATCTATTGCAATAATGAAAAAGACCGAAATTCAATGCTAAATGTTATGAAACCAGCTCAAGAAAAGATAGAAAAGATAGATCAACGCCTTAGAATTCAGCCTCTTCGAGGGGGCAACCTCTTTTACATTACATAAATGAACAATTCTTGGATGATACAAATGACAAAAACCTCCTTTCTATATATAGGAGTCTAAGGAGTCACAATATAATCCAGCCGACCTAACAATAATAATATAAAGCCACAAAAATAACAATAGAGGGACTCTATGGGGCATAGAAATAACAATATGGGGGTAATAGGGGCACAACAATATACATAAGGGGTGTAACTACAATAGTAATGGGGTAATCACTAGTATTATAGGGACCCAACATGCCCCTCTCCTTCAAAAAAGTGTTGTCCTCAACGCTTGAGTAGTTCTGGATACTTCTGCATAAAATTCTCATCCTCCCATGTGGAATCTTCAGCGGATAAGTTCTTCCACTTGATAAGATACTCTGAAATTGATCGATTTCGTAGCTGTCGAGTTCTTGTTTCTGTGACTGCTTCCGGTTCCAATATAATTTTTCCTTCCTCGTCAAGTTCTGGCAATATTGTTTGAATTGGGAGCTTGTCACCTATAACCTTCTTTAAACATGAAACATGGAAAACTGGGTGCAATCGAGAAGCTGCAGGAAGCTCCAATTTGTATGCCATAGTACCAATTTTTTGCAACACCTTGTACGGACCATAATACTTTGGTGATAATTTATTATCCTTCTTAGCTTGCTTTAGGGACATTTGCTTATATGGTTGTAGCCGTAGGAATACCCAATCACCTACATCAAAACTTCTTTCACTGCGATGTTGATCTGCCTGTTGTTTCATTCTATTTTGTGCCAACACGAGGTTATCCTTTAAGAGTTGGAGGACTTGTTGTTGATGTTCGATGTGATGTTCCACTGCCTGAACCTTAGAATTTTCTCTTAAATATGATGTGATGGATGGTGGTTGATACCCATAAAGTGCCATAAATGGGGTCATTTTTGTTGTTGTATGGAAGGAAGTGTTATACCACCATTCAGCCAGAGGCAACCATTTGACCCATTGTGTCTGTTTATCAGATACAAAGCAACGAAGATATCCTTCCAAACATTTGTTTACTATCTCAGTTTGCCCATCAGATTGAGGATGATAAGATGAGCTATGAGCTAACTGAGTACCAAGACAAGAAAATAATTCTGTCCAAAAATTTCCAGTGAAAATGGGATCTCTGTCACTTACAATAATCTTTGGGTTTCCATGTAGCTTTTGAACTGTTTCCATAAATGCAGTAGAAACTGTACTGGCTTTAAATGGATGTGATAATGCACAAAAGTGTGCATACTTGGTAAGTCTGTCAACTACCACCATGATGACACTCTTTCCCTCAGACTTGGGTAAACCTGTGATAAAATCCATTGAAACCTCCTCCCAACGTTGGCTTGGAATGGATAAAGGTTGTAATAGACCCGGTGTCTTAATTGTTTCAACTTTATTTTGTTGGCAAACCAAACATTCCGCCACAAACTTTTGAATATCTGATTTAAGGCCATCCCAAAAAAATTCCTTCTTAACCCTGTGGTAAGTTTTTAAAAATCCTGAGTGCCCTCCTAAGGGAGAAGTGTGCAATTCCATAAGAATCTTTTGTTTTAGCTGGGAATTCTTACAGAGGTATAAGCGATCTTTGTACCATAACGAATCATTTTGCCAGCTAAATGTATCAGAAGTACTGGAATCTTGTTGTAGCTTTCGAATAAGTGCCCACACTTCTTCGTCATTCTTCCATTCCTCCCTTGCTTCGTTTATCCAATCTGGTTGGATAATAGAAATGGCACACAACAATGCTTCCACATCCTCATCCTTTCTTGAGAGTGCATCTGCCACCACATTTTGCTTCCCTTTTTTGTAGATGATTTCAAAGTCATAACCCAACATCTTTGTGACCCACTTTTGTTGCTCTTCAGAGGATAATCTTTGTTCTAAAAAGTATTTAAGGCTATCATGATCCGTTTTTACCTTGAAGTGTCTTCCCATTAGGTAGGGTCGCCATTTCTTAAGTGCATGGAGTATTGCCAACATTTCCTTCTCATAAATAGCTTTGCTTAAAAACTTTCCCTTGATTGGACGACTTTCAAAAGCAATGGGTCTTTCATCTTGCATTAGAACAGCACCAATTCCATTTCCTGAAGCATCACATTCCACAATAAAGGTTTTTGTGAAGTCCGGTGTAGCTAAGACCGGTGCTTGGCACATTGCCTCTTTAAGATGTTCAAAGGCCTTTGTTGCTTCCGGAGTCCATGAAAATGAATCTTTCTTCAATAATGTTGTTAGAGGTGCTGCTATTCTCCCATAATTCTTAACAAACTTGCGATAATACCCTGTCAACCCAAGAAATCCTCGCAGATGCTTTATGGATGTGGGGATTTTCCATTCCTTAATGGCTTTAATTTTGCTAGGGTCTACCTTAACTCCTTCATGAGATACAATATGACCCAAATATTCCACCTCCTGGACTCCAAAGAAACATTTGGATCTTTTTGCATATAATTGTTTCTCCTCCAATAGTTGTAGCACCCTGTCAACATGTTCAACATGATCCTTCCAAGACTTGCTGTAGATTAGTATATCATCAAAAAATACTAACACAAATTTTCTAAGGAATGGTTTGAAAATTGAATTCATCAAACCTTGAAATGTTGAAGGTGCATTGGTAAGGCCAAAAGGCATGACCAAAAATTCATAATGACCCTCATGAGTTCTAAATGTTGTTTTCGGAATGTCTTCAATCTTCATTCTGATTTGATGATATCCCGAACGAAGATCCAACTTGGTGAAGTAAATTGATCCATGCAATTCATCCAGTAATTCATCAATAACAGGAATGGGGAACTTATCTTTAATAGTGAGCTTGTTGAGCTCCCTATAATCCGGACACATGCGCCATGATCCATCCTTCTTGTGCACCAATACTACTGGAGCTGAGAAAGAACTTTGACTCGGTTGAATTATACCAGCCTCTAGCATTTCTGCAACCATACGTTCAATTTCACTTTTTTGGACATAGGGATATCTGTACGGCCTGATGTTTGGAGGAACACTTCCTGGAATCAGATGAATAGCATGATCATGATCACGCATAGGTGGGAGACCTTTTGGAGTCTCAAATACCTTGGAATGATTGTCCAGGACTTTTTGGAGATCTGGAGAAATAGATGATTCCAATGTGGAAACATCTAGCGAACATAATTGTGCAATTACACCTCTTTGCTCCTTTTTTAGAAGCTTTGTCATGCCATTAGAGCTGATTATCTTTCCTGGTTTCCCTGCAATACCCCTTAATTCAACTTCCTTTCCTTCCGTAGAAAATTTGATGAAAAGTTCTTGAAAATTAAAAGCTATTGTACCCAAGGATTGTAGCCATTGGACTCCTAGTACAACATCAGCACCTCCCATTGGAATGGAAAGCATTGGGCTAGTCAATACATATTCTCCCATGGATAGCTTGATATTATGGCACTTTCCAGAGCAATTTATTGTTCCTCCATTTGCAATCATCACTTGACACTCTGGTGCTGGATATAGGAAGCAATTCAATTCTTTTGCTACCCTACAATGAATAAAATTGTGGGTGCTTCCTGAATCAATCAACACTATTACCTTTTTCTTCTTGATTTGTCCTTCTATCTTGATGGTTTGAGGAGTGGTAATTCCCACCAATGCATTACAAGATATGGTCGGATTTATTTGTTCTTCATCTAGGCTTTGTTCCTGGAGTATATCTTCTTCTTTTGACCTTTCTTGCTCCTTTTCTTCTTCCTCTTCACAATCTATGTAGAATAATTTCTTCTCAGCACACTTATGACCTTTAGTGTATTTGCTATCACAACTGTAACAAAGCCCTTTTGCTCTTTTTTCTTCCAATTGTTGTGGTGTCAACCTTATAGGTTGTGGAAGACTAGGGGCAACAACACTTCCGTCTTTATAGTTGTGAGTGGTATGCTTCCTGGTTGCCATAATTTTGCTTTCCATTTTTCTTGCTAACCTGAATGCCTTCTCTAATGAATCAGGTTCCCAAAGGCGAACATCATGTTGGATATTATCCTTTAAAGACCCTATGAACACATCAATCCTATGCTCCTCTGGAATATCTTTTACCCTTATGTTCAATTTTTGGAACTCCTCAATGTGCTCCATTACTGAACCCTTTTGTTTGAGACTTATCAATTGGCTAAAAAAAGTGTTGCTTTTTGTATCTTCATAATGTGCTATCAATTCTTCCGTAAAAATTGCCCAAGTGATAAATTGTTTACGAGAGCAAAGCCATTGATACCATACAAACTGATTTGGTTCCAAATATACAGTTGCCATACGTACCTTTTGTGCGTTTTGCACATTATTGAGATCGAAGAATTGCTCCATCTGTAATATCCATGTGGCGGGATCCTTGCCATCAAACTTCCTCATATCGATTTTTGGAATATGGTGATTCTTCGATCCAACATTAGCGTCTATGGAATCATGATTAACATTTCTTTTGTTCTCATCATGAGTTTCCTTTACTACCTTTTCACCATTAGTGACCCTTTCTTGTAGCAACTTCTTCAATTCTTCCATGTCTGTCTTCAAATCTGCCATGCCTCTCTTCAAATCTATCTTTGAATCATCCATCTTAGCTTCCATGCCCTTTATCTTAGATTCCACGCCATTTATCTTAGATTCCACACCACTTATCTTAGCTTCTGTTAGCTTTTGTGAGCGTGACATTTGTTGCACTTGTTCTTGTAATTTTGATATATCATGTAGCATTTCTTCCTCTTCTTCATGAGTCATGCTAGAGCTTTCAGGTTCCTTACTAGGTGTTTGCATTTTCTTTCCTCAGGGCATCAGTTACTGATAATAATGCTTTACTATGCCCTTTGAATTCCGTTAAACCAAGCTTACACAAAAATTTAAAAAAAAAACTATACACCTTCTTTCACTTTATAGAAGCCTGATATTGAATCTGATGTATCTCTGTGATTTCGGATCATCCAGTTCTAAAATTGCTACCTGTAGTAGCCTTCTGCGTCCTATTTCCAATGCCACAAGTCTGAGCCAAATTGGATTCTCCAAGGAAGAGTTATGTGAAATCTCCCACAGTGACTTGCTTTTAGACTAGTTCAGTAAAGCGAACTTGTACGACGTGCCACGAGTCACTGTTTCAACCTTTGAATCTAAACCACACAAAAAAGAAACTACAATCCGTCCTCTTTCTGTACCTTCTTACGAAATTTCAATCCAATCCCCAAAGAGAAAGTTATGACGATTTTCCCCAGTTCACCTGTTTTGAATGTAATTCAGGAGTCTACAAAAAGACCAACTTCCTCAGATCATATCTCTGAAAATATCACGCAAAAAGCTCTGAAATTCGGACCCAAGATTTAGCGCGATTTCTTCTCAAATGGGTTTTTTTTGTGACTTCTGAAATGTCAAAGAAAAAAAGCTATAGCGAAAATGCCACGATGACCTGTTTGGAGCAGCGAAACCCTAGAATCCAAAGCTCTGATACCAAATGTTATGAAACCAGCTCAAGAAAAGATAGAAAAGATAGATCAACGCCTTAGAATTCAGCCTCTTCGAGGGGGCAACCTCCTTTACATTACATAAATGAAAAATTCTTGGATGATACAAATGACAAAACCTCATTTCTATATATAGGAGTCTGAGCCACAATATAATCTAGCCGACCTAACAATAATAATATAAAGCCACCAAAATAACAATAGAGGGATTCTATGGGGCACAGAAATAACAATATGGGGGTAATAGGGGCACAACAATATAAATAAGGGGTATAACTACAATAGTAATGGGGTAATCACTAGTATTATAGGGACCCAACACTAAATCACACCATTTCCTGATTAACTGCTAAGAAACTATGCTTTGCAATAATGCTAAATTAACGTGAACCAAATTCTACTGTCTAATTATGGAAGTTAAAATAATCAAATATCACTATTGTGCAAGTAAAGGGACTGAAATAACTTTGTTTTCTATTTTTGTTCTTTTCATGCAAAATCAAATATGCAAACTAATCTCTTTTGGTGATGTGGCAGGTGGTTTAGGGATGTTTGAGGATGGTTGGAAGGTTTAGGAGATGGTTGGATGGTGTGGGAGACCCTTGGGTGACCTTTGGGGGTTTCCTAGAGGTTTTCCCTCAATTCGGCCTCAAAACAGGCCACTACAGGAAAACCTACAAGATGTACTAGAAACCTACAGGATTCCCTGTATTTCTACAAGATGTAGCCGTGAGAAAAACAATGGGTGTTGGAGGTGATGGAAAGCTTAGGGAAGGTATTTTATGGGTGGAATGGAGTGAGAACAGGCCTAGGATCACTCAAAACCCAAAACCAAGTTTAGGAGATGGTTGGATTCGCTCAAAATGCTTGAGGAAATTTCTATGTAAAATGATGAAATTGGTGAAGGTTTTGATGGAAACGAGGAATGCCTATGGGTGAATGGAGTTGGAAGGTGGTTGCTTGCTATGATATCTCTGTCTACTTCTGAAGTGCCTGCTCTACATCAAACATGTGTAATTTCCAAGAAGTCATGTAAACAAGAAGCATTCTCATAAGCTAGAAAAGCAGAATTAATGAACTAACTGTCTACCTTATGCATGAGGAAAGTAGCTGAAAGGAATGGAATCATGGATGAGATCTACTACAAGAATGAAGATAGAAGAGATGGAAATGCAATCCTACTTTGAAAAACTAATCAAATTCTAGCTTAAATACAGTAAACTCTTAAAGCTTATGAAAGAAAAAGAAATCTGTGTTTTTGGGGCTGCATAAGGGTCCCTTCCTCAAATCATGATACCAAAGGGAAGAAGTGAGGCCAATACACCTACTGACAGCCTTGTGGTGCTTCTTTTATCCCTTCCAACCTTCTACTGAAGTAAGGCACAAATGGAAGCAAACCAATAAACAACCAATCAAATCTACACTACTTGCAATGAAAATACCTCTAAAGACAAATTAACAATGAAGATATGAAACGAAGCTAAACATACAGATAAAAAAGATGAGCCTTGGCTGCTAGGGTTGGGCCCTAACCCAATATCTTCATCCCTCTGAGTTAACTCAGTGCTGGTTCAAAACAAAACTCATTCTTTTTACCAAAACAAAAAATTACATCAAAATCTTCCACAAGTCTGGAGCTCGAAAATAACTTAGATTTTTACAACAAAAATTTGAATCCTAATGAAGCTCTAGGCCTTTCTACTTAGACAACTGAAGTCCCAAACGACTTCCTTAAAATTAGGGAGGCTCAGCTCCCAAATTCGCGATAAACTCTCTCTTTGTCTCTCACTTGCTCGACTACCTTCTAATCCTCATGACTTGGTTGCTTTCACTCCGAGCTGGTGTGATAAATGGAGGAATATTCGAATGGGGGAGAAGTAAATGAGGAGGATTTACCTCCTACAATCCCTCTCCCTTGTCCCATTCTAGTTTCAACCTTATTCTTTGCCAAAATTCATTGATTTTCTCCTTCAAACCTGCATTCAATGCATATTAGTCCACTAGGCATGATGTCCCACTCTAACTCATCTCATAAACAAAATATAATCAAAAACATGTAATAAGTTGTGAAAAAAGTTGGTTTGACTAAGCTAGGAGGTGAATTAAGTCCCATATAATTACCCAATGGTGAGGCTAATCGTCACCCCCTACTGAAACTGTTGCTCATCCAATGAGAAACTCAATCAATGTCCATATCCTTCATGGCTCTAGTGGCCTCCCTGACATCCCATGCCTCTGTTGTGGTTTCCTCTTCTTGTTCATAGAAACCTGATTTCTTTTCTACCTCATCCCACTACCTCTTTTCTTCTTCTTCCCTCCTTCCTTCTAGCATTCCTAAGAGCATTGGTGGACTGAGTTTCAAGCCAATCCAATTGACTTTGAGTCTTTGCATGGATTGCTTGTACATGGGTGTCCTGTTCAGTGCTTCTCTCATTCTTTGAGGAGAGTGGTATTCTCTTATCTTTAAACTATATGGAAATGTGTTCCATCTCCTGAGGCAAGCATGTATGCTATCATCCCCTAACAACCTGAACATGTCCTCAAAATGTGAAATTGCTTTCTCTTGGGCAACAAGATACCTGGGTGCAAGTTGAGGATCATTTGCAATTAAATTATGCGTGTTGATGAGGGCCATTGGATTGGACTACTCAACTCTGATCATAAGGGGCTTTGTTTGTTCTTTTGCCAATATCTTCTTCATTTCTGCAGCCCTTGCTTCCTCATGGTTCATCCATGATGCCAAAGCCATCAACTGTAAATCTCCTAGCTTGGCATTAGGGTCCCATACATTCATGTCTGTTAAGGCCATGTTATGCAAATAAAACTCAGACATCTTGGCCCTATCTTCCAATGTACTTTGATCACAAAGATCAATGAACTGTCTATAATCCTGAAATGGCATAGTGCCTCTTTGTGCTAGGGTCTTGATCTGGAACTACAGCCACTGTTCCTTGAGGTATAGGGCATAGGATTTAGCTGGCATCCTACACTGGATTTCTTCCAAAGAGAGACTGGCCATACATGCCAATCGGTTCTCTCTTTCTTGTGGTTGTCCTTTCAACCATGCATTTTGTCTCTAACTAATTTCTCATTATGGCCTCGTTGTCTCTCAAGCTACTTAACTCTCTATCCATCTCCTTGAGCTTCTCCTCCATGTGACCAATGTCTTCCACCTCCTTGGATTTTGCAATCGGTATCCATCGATGAGTTATGGCTCTCTCCTTCTCCAGCTCAAAGAATAGTGGAATAACAATTTTTGTGGAATGGCCCTGCCCCCTTCAATAAATCTGTAGTAGGATTCAAGGTTAGGTTGGGGGCTAGGTTCCTTTAACTCTGGGTCCTATTCTTTAGTTTCTTATTGTATGCTTCCCTCCTTATCCAATTTTTGAGTCTCATGTAGGTTTAGCGGAGTATCTTGTAGGACTACTTTAGCTTCCTGTAGGTCCTGTTATGTATCATGTAGGATTTCTTTTCCCTTGGATGAGGTGGATCTACTTGTAGACCTTCTCACATAGGTGATAGGAGACTTGGGAGGAGGCATTTCTCCTGCTATTTAGGTGATTTCTCAATCACAATGGGAATTTTGGTTGGTGTCTGGGGTTTCCCCTGCCTTATCCTTGTGCTTTTCCTTGTCCTGAAATATAAGGGGGTCTGCCTCTATCTTTTGCCTTTCTGTTTGATAGGGGTGCTAAGAATAGTGAGGGAATTTGTTACTTCTCTCTCAGTAACCTCTGAAGACACCCTAGGTGACTCATCCTTGTCTTCTGCCCCCTCTTTTTCATTGCCCTTTTCCTCTATGTTTTTCCTCTCCTATTTTCCTTCTAGCTCCTCATCTTGTTTATCAGTCTCTTCTTTGTCATCTTCTTTTATTTCCTCATCATTATCTTTCTCTTTCTCCTCTTCTTCTTCATCTTCCTCCTCATCTATCTCATCTTCTTCCTCATCTATCTTATCTTCCTCCTCATATATCTCATCTTCATCCTGCTCTTCTTCAGTCTCTTCCTCATCCTTTTCACTGACAGTAGGACTAACATGATATGTGAGAGCCTTGATGTCCTCCTCTGTCTGCATGTCTCTGAAAATTGACAATTGGATAGGAATTTTGAGGTTGTGGAGGGCTTCTTCTATGGTGACTCTGATTAACCCATGATGAGCTAATTGTTGGGAATTTCCCTCTTGCACCTTTATGATTGTGTCTATCAGTGATTGCATAAGGAAGTATGGTATGTTCAGCCTATGGTGAGGAGGTGTTTCTGCTCCAAACTTCAACTCTTCAAGAAGCCTAAAGTGATAGCCATAGACCACACAATACCTACCCTCACATGATATGTATTTGATAAGCTGGTAGCTCACCTCATTCCAGGGATATGGAAGGCTTTCTCTCCTTACTCCATTCTTGTCTTCAATGGGTTCCTCACCTTCTAAACAGAATTTCCCCTTGGAAATCTGGCTATCTCCCTTGTCTTCCTTCCTCCATGGTACTCTTAGGGGAAGTGTGGTAACTCTGCTGATGAGTTCAGGGATGAGCTCTATGGAGAGGCCTCTTACCACAACAGTGGCATGGACTCTGGTAAGTGGAATGAGGGAGAGAACAAACTCTCGGGCCACTTCATCATCATACCCTCTTAATTTTTCGAAATACCCCATATAATTATGCCTTGTGAAGATTTATAGCACCTAAGGGTGTTGTTGAATTCTCACAGTGTTAATGGGCTCCCTTTTATTAAACCCTACTGTCATCTTGGTTTGTGAATTTTGAGGAAATGAGAGGGTTGATACAATTGTTAAATGCAGCGATAAATAACTAAAATGACTGAGTGTAAAATTCCCTTACACAACTGCCAAATTCACTCAAACTAGAGGATTTCTTGTTCAATTCACTTGGAAAAAGGGAAGTAATTATAGATCCTACCTCTTCATAGTGTTTGTTGTGGCCAACCCCCATGTTTTCCCCTCTGAAACTCCTCTTGGCCAATCCTGTAGACTGTCTCTATGTATCCTGTAGGAATCCTGTGTGAAATCTTGTAGGATTTCCTGTGCAATCCTGTAGGAAGTCCTGTGCAAAAAAACAATGGAGTTTTCCTCTTCTGTAGGTGGCCTGCGTATGAGAGTGAATTTTTCAAGAGTGAGCCTTGAGGAAATGCATGCATGAGTGCATGGGGATCAACAAATATTTCTTCTTATGGCCGACTTATGTAACGTGGTGTGCTAGCAGCGGAGGTATGTTTTCTATTTTTGGATATTTGGTCCCCACTACCACCTCATCATTTCCCCCTCTTTGTAATCAACTCCTAGTTCATGCCTCTGTAGACTTAACTGTTTTTGTCTTGCTCATCTCCTTTACTGGTGCCACGTGTGGGAGGACCAACTGTTTTTTCTTCGTTGACTGAATGAAGGTGGCCAAGTTAACTGGCCACCTTTCACTTATAAACCAACTTACTCGTAACCTTTACATCTTTTGACTACATTATGCAAATGAGAGAGTGAGTGAGATACTAACCTGTGGTTCTAACCCTTGCTGCAGTTGTTGAAGATCGGAGGTGTTTGTTGTGTGTTGGATGCATGCTATTTTTTTTCCTTTTTTTTTTTAATTTCTCCTTGATGATTCCTTTGATGTGAAGGTACCTGGTGTTGAAGATGCTGGTGTTGGTGTTGCTTTGGAGCTCATTCTCCTCTTGGATCATTATGCCGGAAGCTTGCTACAATCATGATTTGTATTCTATGGGATAGGCTCCTACAGGATGCCCTGTAGTTGCTTCTCCCTCAGAACTCTTAATCCTACACTCTATTGGGATTTTGAGGATGGTGACATGGATTGAGAGGAAGACTAGAAGTGTGGAGAAATGAGACATACTCAGGTGCTACGCCCTTCTACTCTTTGTTTCATGTTTTTTTTTTTCTTTTTTTTCTTGAAGACTGTGACAAATATTTTTTTTTTAAATTGATTTTTTTTATGTTGATTGCAGGGGTGATGAAAGTGGACATAGGTATGGTAATGAAATGTTGATGTAGGGGTGTTATTTATGTGACATAGCAGGTCATTTTTTTTCCCTAGGGTCACTTCTTGTAGGATTCCCAAGCCACTATAATTCCTACAGGATCATCCTGTAGTTTTACAGGGGATCTTGTAGAAAACATAGCCCCCTTGTAAATTGGAGCAAAGGGGTGAAAAAATGGAAGAAATGGTGGAGTGATGAATGACAATGAGTGGAAAAATAACAATGTGAGTGAAATAGGTCCATTTTTTTATCCCTTTTTGTTCTCTAACCATCCTCCTTGCTGACCTACAAATAGAAATTTTCATGATTTTTTTTTTTTTTTAAACAACCAGGCTGCCTCTGAGAGGTTTTCATCCTAGTTGTTTGCCCTAGGCACCTCAAGAGAGGTTTTCACCCAGGGATATTTTTATTTTCATTTGTTTCCCTTTTTTTACACCATTGGGTCACCCCAAGAGGTTTTCAACCCAATAGTGGGACTTACGCACCTCATGGAGGTTTTCACCTGAGTCCTTATTTTTCTTTTTTTTCTCATTGATTTGATGAGGTGGGAGCTGAAACTTGCTCCACTACCATCACTATTTTATTGATACCATCAATGAACTCTTACTTTGACAATGGTCTTTTGTAAACTTTCAATCGGTTCCCATTAGCAAGTAAAGGAATGGCCTCTTCATCTATGGTTCTGATCTGCACTTAACCATTATCATGACATCTCTCTATAACATAAGGTCCTAGCCATCTTGTCCTCAACTTGCCCTTAAAGTATTTATATATGGAATCATATAACAAGACCCAATCACCTTCTTGAAATTTTTTATCCTTGATGTTTTTATCATGCCATATCTTCCTCTGAAGTTGGGTTACCTCCGTGTGCAGGAGGGCCTGCATTTTGAGCTCATCTAAACCATTTAACTACAATAGTCTCTCTTTTTGTGCATTGTTGAGATCTAGGTCTGGTTGAGCTTCCATCCTTAGTGTGTTATACTCAAACTCAATGCACAGTAGGGCTTTTTTCCCATAGACCAGCTCATAGGGTGTGAATCTAGTGGTGGTATTCCAGGTGGTATTATAGGCCCAGGTTTCCTCAACTAGTCTATCTGCCCCATCTTTCTTGTTGTTGTTAACCAATTTCGTCAAGATGCCCTCCAGCACTTTGTTGGTCACCTCCACTTGCCCATTAGCTTGTGGGTGATAGGGAGTGGAGGTCTTATGCTTGATCTTGTGTTGGTTGAGCAAGTCTTCAATCATGTTGGAGGTAAACTAGCTACCTTGATTAGTGACCAGTTCTCTAGGGTACCCAAATTTGTAAAATACATTCTCCCTTAAGAACTCAGCCACCTTCTCCTCTGTTGTTGCCTTAATTGCCTTGATTTCAGCCCACTTTTTCAGATAGTCAGTGCACACAATGATGTACTATTTTTGTGAAGCAACAAAATCTATAGCTTGTTGGCTTTAATGTAAAAATACACAGGAGGTATTTGTAATAATAATTTATTATATATAAAAAATGTACAAGTGATGAATGTTACAACGAGAACACGCATATATATACCTAAGTAGGCATCCTTTCATGACTGGGCATGTCTTTTAGACATGCCTTTTCACTTAACTAATGAGTTCTTAACATAATCACTACTTGATTACTTAGCATTTATATTATTTATATTTATTTATTTTGTTATAAATTATATTCATAACATAGCCCCTTCCTTCAAAAGCTTTGTCCTCAAAGCTTGTTGATGAAAGGACTTGATCTCTTATCTGCCACAAATGTCTTCTTTTCACTTGACTGCTAATACTTTCTTCATTTGATTGCATCATTGGTAGCTCATCTTCTATGATTCACTAGTAACTCTGATTTGAGTCCAGGGTTATCGATTTTTTTTATTTTTTTTTAACTCTAATATTTTTTTTTATAACTCTAATAATTTTTTTAATAACTCTTATTTTTTTATTTTTATTTTTTTTCATAATAATATTTTATTTATTTATTTTGTCTATATATATATATATATATATATATATAATTAAATTATTTTAACTTAGTTTATAGTATAACCATTATATCTATTATAATTATGTCACGCGAGCAGATGAACTTGAATATGTATATATCGAACATACTATAAACTAAGTATATATATATATATATATATATATATATATATATATATATATATATATATATATATATTGAACCAAAAACTCAAACGCATCATCTGATTGTCGACCACCCCTACTGACGAAGACGCCCGTTGATCAAGGGGTTATGCCTCTTGGAAACGGAGCACAGATAAAAAATCTTGGCAATGGAGCACAAATAACCAATTCTTTTGTTAGCCAACAGACAGAATGTGGACGCATGAGGAAAGTTGAGGCAGCGTCCGGCGGGGTTTTTAACGCTGGCAGGAAGACAACGATGCAGAGCGAACAGGTAGCAGCAGACGGTAGTGGCAGAGGGGTGATGTGGGGGAGCAATGGCAAAAGGGGTAGCAGAACTGTGGCAGAACTTCAACGAGGGAAAACAAAGTGCAACAAATGGTAGACATGGATGAAATAAGAGGTCGGGGCCAGTGGAAAGCAGGGAAGCGGAACAATGGCAACGGAATGTGTAATGAAATGTGTTAAAATTCAAATTCTGGTAGGTGATTGTTCGCGGAAAAGTTGAACTGCCACTTGTGTGGTTGCTTTGCAATGCAGGGACTTTGAATCCATTCTCCAATTCAGAACTGAATTGTGCACTCTCCGCGTGGATGATTGGTTCATAGATATCGATCTGGAATTGTGCCCCAGGTTCACCCAAGAATTTGTTAAGGAAGTCGAAGCCTTCGACATAATGCCCCACATTATCCATTTCTACTTTTGATATGCACAGCAGTACATCATTTTTGTTTTCATGTACATGAAAGCGACACAAGTCACAATAGATTAAGGGTCGGCTGTCATCGCAGGGACGTCTTCCATTTACAGCCAACTTAGCATTGGGAAAGAGGTCGGGAACGACACATCTTCCGTATACACTTTTGTAAACAAACTCGTCATTAATCCTACGATTCAACAAAATATAGGTTGGCAACCTCTTTGATTTATCCAGAATCAAGTTTCGGGGAGGCTGTGTATTACTGTTAACATGTTGCCATTGTCAGTCGCTCTCATTTTCTGCAATTCTCAGCAATTTCCATACGTCTACTTCTGAGGAATGGGATCCTTTTTGCTGCCATACGTAGCTATGTCCCTCACAACTAGTGGAGGCATAAATATAATTCCCTAACCTTGGCAGGTGGGGGAGTCTTTTCTAGACAACATTAAACTTTCTTAGATTGAGCACCCACACATTGTACACATTATGCGGTGCCTTGCATCCTTCTCTTACAACGCCTGGAGCGAAGACATATAAGCTCTCGCCATTGCAAACAAACACTGCATCAAATGGCACCTTCGGAGGTGGTGGAAGTGCGTTCTCAATGCCACGAGAGAGATTCCACACACACAGACTCGTCTTTTTAACACAACGCATGTTGTGGCAATCATGTTGGGCACCATCACGTCGCCTCTTGGACTCGTGCGGGCACACAAAAACACGCAATACAATGAATTCCCCAAGGAAGACAATAGTAGCCTCGTTATAAATGTGATCATACTCTAATGGAGTATGCACCGCCATTGAATTGGCCCAGGATCGACTCAACGAGCTCAGGACCGGTCGTTTATCCCATGGCATTGCCCGAGATAATTGAGGAATGACTTCCCCGAGAACAACGTCATCGTTGAGTCCACAAACTAAGTCTCTTTCTGTTGCCATCGATGTCTGAGATGTCACATCAATAGAAGTTTCTCTGTGATTTTCTTCTGTTGTGTCTAATCTGTTCGCAAGATTTTCCATCTTTACTAATTTTATCGGTTGTGTGGGCACAAAGGTGTGTGATAATTGTAAATATCTTTGTTTCTCAAGGTAATCTTCATCCACATCATCTTCATTTGTTGCAAATTCCAATTTAATATCAGTAGTCTCCACAGTGGGGAGTTTTGAATCCAAACATTTTTCAGTGACTCCTGCTTCAAGTTGACTTCTGGTATCCACATAAACTTCTTCTTGTGCTTCACCTTATTTCGTTTCTTCACTGTCGCTATTATCTTTATTATCAATTTCTTTTCGACATGCTTTAACTTTTGCAAATGGTTTTTCTAAACGCTGAAATGTTTCTTGAATTTTACTAAACTGGTAAACGCATTCAAGATGTGAACGTAATGGCACATTGTGCGGCAAACAACATTCAAAGATCCGCATGATTATATTGTGTGCCATGGATCTGATACCACTGAAACATAAAAACTGATAGCTTGTAGGTTTGAATGTAAAAATACATAAAAGGTATTTTATAATAATAATTTATTATATATATAAAATGTACAAGTGATGAATGTGATGAATGTTACAATGAGGACCCGCATATATATACCTAAGCAGGTGTCCTTTCGTGACTATGCATGTCTTTTCGACATGCCTTTTCACTTAACTAATGAATTCTTTACATACTCACTACTTGATTACTTAGTATTTATATTATTTATATTTATTTATTTTGTTATGAATTATATTCATAACATTTTGCTTGGAAGGAGGGTCAATAGGTCCAATGAAGTCCATTCCCCACTTGTCAAATGGCTCAAAAGTCACTTGAGGCTGCAGAGGCATTTCATCCCTTGGAGTAGAGCTTTCCCATCCTTTGGCACCGATCACACTGACTAGTATATATTTTCACATCCTAATGAACAGTGGGCCAATAATAGGCTACATGTAACACTTTGAATGTTGTCCTCTTTGCTGCAAATTGACCTCCACAAGGCCCATCATGACAGGTCAGAAGGATGTCAAAGACTTCCTCCTCCCTGACACACCTTCTCAAGATTTGATCTGGGCCAAGTTTGAAGAGGTTGCCCCCAATCCAAGTGAAGGGGGCACTCTTCCTTATAATCTTGCTTTTCTCTTCAAAGGACAAGTTTAGTGGGAACTGTGTAGATACCAAAAAGTTTGCTATGTCAGCAAACCATGGAGAGAGAATTAAAATGGTGAACAAGTGCTCATCCAGTAACTAGTCATCAACCATTCCCTCTCCACCTCCAAGCAAATTTAATATGGACAAAAAGTCTGCAACAACATTTTCCTTACCAGGCTTATCAACAATAGCTAGATCAAATTGTTGTAATAAAAGCAACCATCTTATAATACGAGCATTCACATCGCGTTTAGTCATTAAATATTTGATTGCAGCATGGTCAGTATGGACAAATGTTTGATAGCCTATAATATAATGCCTAAATATTTTCAATGAATGCACAATAGCTAGGAGCTCCTTTTCGGTCACTGTGTAGTTCAGTTCGGCCTTTGACAAATTCTTACTAATAAAGTAAATGGCATAAGGCAATTTTTCATCTATCTAACCTAGGGCTGCTCCTATGGATTTGTGTGAGGCATCAACATGAATGTGAAAAGGAAGGGCCCAATTTGGGCCTCAGAGAATTGGGGTAGTGGTTAACTTGTTCTTCAGGATGTCCAAGGCCTCTTGACAACTTTTTGACCATATAAACTCAGAGTCCTTGGCCAACAACCCAAATAAAGGAGAGGCCAACTTGCTGAAGTCCTTTATGAACCTTCGGTAGTATCCATATAATCCTAGGAAACTTATGACATCTCTCTACTTTTGAGGAGGTGGGACCCTTTGGATAATAGTTATTTTGTTGGTGTCCACCTGCAGTCCTTGTTGAGATATTGAATGACCCAGCATGGTCCCTTCAGTCATCAAGATTTCACATTTCTCGGGACTGAGAGACATGTTAATCTCAATTCATTTGTGCAGTACCTTACCTAAATTGGACAAAGCCTCCTTGAAATCACCCCCATAAGGTGTGAAATCATCCATATAGATTTCTACCGCATCAACTCAGCAAAGATACTCAGTACTGCTCTCTGAAAGGTGGTAGGAGCATTGCATAGGCCAAAAGGAAGGACCCTATAGGAAAAATTTCCCCAAGGACAAGTGAAGGTGGTTTTATCCTAGTCTTCCGAGCTAATCTAGATTTGATTGTACCTGCTGAATCCATCTAGGAAAGAGAAAAAAAATGTCCCTGCCAGGCCATCTAGCACTTGGTCGATGAAAGGTAGATGGAAATGGTCCTTATTTGTGGCTTTGTTTAGTTCCCCGTAATCGACACAAATCCTCCACTTACCATTTTTCTTGGGAACTAACACTAGAGGGGAGACCCACTCACTGTTGGAGATAGGATAAATGAACCCTGCATCTAGTGATTTTTGTAGTTCTTCTTTGACTATATCTTTAAGAGTTGGATTCATCCTCCTTTGGGGTTGCCGAACTAGCTTGCAACCTTCCTTGATATAGATATGGTGAGTAGACACTAACGGGTGTACTCCCTTCATTTCTTTGTAACTCCAAGCGAAGGTATCCATATGTTCCTTTAGCATGTTGCAAAACTTCCCCTCTTGGAGAACAGAAAGAGATGGATTGATTTTGAAAGTTTTCTCAGGGCCGAATTCTATGGTTTTGAAACGGAGAGGATTGGAATCGTCCAAGTGCAGATCAACTGGATGGTTGTTTTGGGTTTCCTTTACTACTTCTTCTAGGTACAATGTACTAGGAGTTGGACTTTGGAGCAAGTGTTCAATCAAATTTTCTTCATCCTGTGGTCCTCCTCCCATGGTTGTTTCTAAGGTATGCAGTTGGGTAATATAAACTTATTCTTCTTCCTCCTCTTCCACCCATAAAGGTAAGTCATGTTCTAGAGTTGGCTGAGCGGGAGGGTATAGGACTAACTGCTTAGACATATGCCCATTCTTGATGGTCATATTCTGAGCTCTGCAGCTAATGTAAGCATCGGTAGTGGCCAACCAGGGCCTCCCAAGGATAAGAAGGTAACCAGTAAGCTTAGCCTTAGTCTGGAAAACTAGGAAATCTGTAGGGTACTCCCAGGAGTCAATGGAGACCATCACATCCTCCACAATCCCCTCAAGCATCACTGTGGAGTAGTCTGCAAGTTGCAGGATCATTGTGGTATTTCTCAATGAACCTTGGATGTTCAGATTGAGCATGGTGTCCTTGGTCATCACATGAATGGCAGCCCCAAGATTGATCAAAGTGTGTGGGACAATGGTGCCATTAATGTGCACATCTACTACAGGGCTTCTAGGGTCCAAATACTTTGGACAAATTACCTTCCCCAGCATTAAGTTGGACAGTTGTCCAATGACATTAATGGTAGGGGCATCTCTTCTTCACCTCCCTGGATGCTTGAAGCACTTCTCTTTAATCAACTTATTGTAAATAGGCACATCTTTTATTTCTTGGAGAAGTGGAATCTTTACACATAGATTTTTCAATTGTCCCAAAAATTCAGTCTCTTCTGGGGTAGGCTGGAGTGGTTGGGTTAATCTCTCAGGAAAGGGTGGATTTACTTTAAGAATTCTTTCCTCTCTTTCTTCCTCAACCTCCCTAGGTCTCAGGTTAATTTCCTATATTTCCATAGCATAAGCTGGATATGATGTCTCTCCATTGTATACTTGCTAAGCCTGTCTGTTGTTCGGGTTCAGATTTGGCTAGTCTAGCATCTGGGGTTGCTTAGGTGGAGCAGAGTGTAACAAATATGGTTGGGCAAGTGGTGGAGGCAATAAAGTTGGAGCATTGTTGTATTGGGGCCTCCACCCCTAAGGCGGTGCATTCCACTGAGGTCGTGGAGGAGCTGACTGGTCTGGCTGTGAGAGATGCAAAGGACCGTGGATGAGCAGAGGGTCCCCAGGAAGGTATGGATGTGGTATGGTTAGGGTTGTAGTATGCATGGGATGACCCTTGCATGCCTTTCTAGTATGGCCTAAGCCCATGAGGTCTCCTTTGGTTTATGTAGCAGAGCTGCTCAGTGACCCCTTCAGCTTCTTGATATATAGCTTTGAGTCCAGGCAAAGAAGGGCACTTGTCTGTGGAGTGGTTTTCTTCACAAACTAAGCAGATTTCAATAGAATTTAATGGACATTCATTCCTAGGGTGCCTCCTAGTGCACCTAGGACAGAAAATGGCCAAGGCTCTCTCTGCTTCCTCCTGCTTTCTCTTAATGTGCATAGTGTCCATTTGTAAGGAAAGGGTTTGTAGCATCTCACTCTTGAAATCTTCTAGCATGTTTCCAATTTCACCCTTGATGGATGAGTTGGAAGAGGATGTACTGACCATAGGTTGACTACCCCTACCCTTTTTCCTGGCTGCCCTAGAATGGTTTCTAAAGACAGTCTTGATGTCCTCATAGGGTAACTGGTAGATATCTCCTCCTGCTAACAAGTGTAGGGTATCCAGAAGATCTTCCCTTACTCCCCTAAGTAGGACCAACTTTAGTGACTCAGGGTCAAGTGTGCACTTGGCCCTTTTGTAACTAAGCTGGAATCTTTCTTCATAATCCTCTAGGGATTCATCATTGCCTAAGGTCATCCTAAAAATTTCTTCTTTAGTGTCCTTAGACCTACAGTAGTCTCGGTACTTATTGTTGAATTTTTGTTGCATTTGAGCCCAAGTTGTGATACTATCCCTAGGTAAACCCATGAACTAGCGTAGAGCTGCATCCTTGAGGGTAGATGGAAATAGTTTCAACTTCTACTCATCATTTGTATAGTCATAGGTTCGGCATATAACAACAAACTCAAATAGGAAAGTGTCGGGGTCTTCTGTGGTCAGGCCATGGAAATGAGGAAGGGCGGAGGGGCTTATGTTTTTCATCTTTAGTGTCCCCATTGGTTTCCTTGATGGGGAATGCACCCTCAACTCTCTCTCTATTCCCTCTGCCATTTCTGTTTTCAGCCATTGGCATGGTAGGAATAGGTTCTTCTTCTTCCCCTCTAGGTTCTTCAAATATGTTTGATTGCTCACCTAAGGGTTCCTCCATTTCACAGCCACTGAAGAAGAGGGAAGGTTGGTTGTTGGATGCAGTGGGGGTATTTGGAAAAAATTTCCCTAAGTTATCCCTATTCCTATGAGGCATGAAAGGAAATGTTTTTGGTTTGGTTTTGTGATTTTTTTCAAATTTTGAAAGTGCTTTGCAAAACTAAATTTTCAGATGGAATGAAAACTACTAACTAAATGAAAAACTAATTGTTGAATTGAAATCTAACTTGCAGAATTAAAATTGCAATTTGAATGAAAAGATTAGCTAATTTCTTGAAATCTAACTTGCGGAATGGAAAGGAAATCAAAGAATGCAAAATGAAAAGAAAACTAAATTACTTTTGCAGAAATGAAACTAATGGCATAATAGTAGAAACAAGAAGTAGAAGAAAGAAAGTAGTAATCACATAATACTCAAACACCTCCCCGGCAATGGCGCCAAAAAGTGATGAACACCAGTATTGCAAAAAGAATGTTGCAACTCCTGGGCTACCAGATTTACTTTATCAACCCAGGGTTTGTACAAACTTGGAGGTGATAGTGTTGTATACACAAGTAAAAGTGATGGTTCTGCCTTGTGTCACTTGTTCAGTTGGCAAGAGATCACTGGGGGTTTTCAAGGCAGACTTCTATGGACTCAAAATAATATTGGTTTCTTGATGAAACAAAGGGAAATCTACTCTAAGAGAGAGCTGATCTATTGCAATGATGAAAAAGACCGAAATTCAATGTTAAATCACACCATTTCCTGATTAACTGCTAAGAAACTATGCTTTGAAATAATGCTAAATTAACATGAACCAAATGCTACTTTCTAAGTATGGAAGTTAAAATCATCAAACATCACTATTGTGCAAGTAAAGGAACTGAAATAACTTTGTTTTGTCTTTTTGTTCTTTTCATGCAAAATCAAATATGCAAACTAATCTCTTTTGGTGATGTGGTAGGTGGTTTAGGGATGTTTGAGGATGGCTAGAAGGTTTAGGAGATGGATGGATGGTGTGGGAGATCCTTGGGTGACCTCTGGTGGCTTCCTAGAGGTTTTCCCTCAATTCGGCCTCAAAACAAGCCACTACAAGAAAACCTACAGGATGTACTAGAAACCTACAAGATGCAGCCGTGAGCAAAATGACGGGTGTTGGAGGTGATGGAAAGCTTAGGGAAGGTAGTTGATGGTTGGAATGGATTGAGAAGAGTCCTAGGATCACTCAGAACCCAAAACCAAGTTTAGGAGATGGTTGGATTCGCTCAAAAAAATTTCTATGTAAAATGATGAAATTGGTGAAGGTTTTGATGGAAACGAGGAATGCCTATGGGTGAATGGAGTTGGAAGGTGGTTTCTTGCTATGAGATCTCTATCTACTTCTGAAGTGCCTGCTCTGCATCAAACATGTGTAATTTCCAAAAAGTCATGTAAACAAGAAGCATTCTCATAAGCTAGAAAAGCATAATTAATGAACTAATTGTCTACCTTATGCATGAGGAAAGTAGCTGAAAGGAATGGAATCATGGATGAGATCTACTGCAAGAATGAAGATAGAAGAGATGGCAATGCAATCCTACTTTGCAAAATTGATCAAATGCTAGCTTAAATACAGTAAACTCTTAAATCTTATGAAAGAAATATAAATATGTGTTTTTGGGGTTGCATAAGGGTCCCTTCCTCAAATCATGATCCCAGAGGGAATAAGTGAGGCCAAGACACCTGCTGACAGCCTTGTGGTGCTTTTTTTATCCCTTCCAACCTGCTACTGAAGTAAGGCACGAATGGAAGCAAACTAATAAACAACCAATCAAATCTACACTACTTGCAATGAAAATACTTCTAAAGACAAATTAATAATGAAGCTATGAAAATAAGCTAAAAATGCATATAAAAAAGAGGAGCCTTGGGTTGGGCCCTAACCTAAGAGCTTCAGCCCTCTAAGTTAGCTCAGTGCTCGTTCAAAAAAAAACTCATTCTTATTACCAAAACAAAGAATTACATCAAAATCTTCCACAAGTCTGGAGTTCGAAAATAACTTAGAGTTTTACAACAAAAAATTGAATCTTAATGAGGCTTTAGGGCTCTCTACTTATACAACTGAAGTCCCCAACGACTTCCTTAAAATTACGGAGGCTCGGCTCCCAAATTCAAGATAAACTAGCTCTTTTTCTCTCACTTGCTTGGTTTCCTTCTAATCCTCATGACTTGGTTGCTTGCACTCCGATCTGGTGTGATAAATGGAGGAATATTCAAATGGGGGAGAAGTAAATGAGGAGTATTTACCTCCTACAATCCCTCTCCATTGTCCCATTCGAGTGTCAACCTTAGTCTTTGCCAAAATTCCTTGATGTTCTCCTTCAAACCTGCATTCAATGCATATTAGTCCACTACGCATGATATCCCACTCTAACTCATCTCAAAAACAAAATATAATAAAAAACATGTAATAAGTTGTGAGGAAAGTTGGTTTGACTAAGCTAGGAGGTGAATTAAGGTCCATATAATTACCCAATGATGAGGCTCATCAGTGCATACCTCAACAACTCTGGGAATTTTCTAGTATACCTATCATCTATCATAGAACCCATATTTTTCTCATAGAATTCCTTAGCCCTGTCATCATAGTATCTTTTAGACATATACTTCTTCTTGAAGGGTATCTCAAACTCATCCAAATCAACTAGTCTTCTCTAATGCTTCTGACATTCTTCACAACTTCTCACCAGATGTCTACTTTCCCTTTGAGACTAAAGGTAGTTATCTTGGCTTTCATGTTCTGTGAATACTCATGCAATCTAAAGAACTTCTTCATCCCAAGTAGTCATGCTTCTACATATTTTGATTTTCTCATCTCTCCAATAAATGTAGGAGGTTTGGCTTTCCTGAACTCATTTGGAAACTACCCCCTCTCACTCCTCCTATAAGGTTGTTGGTGATAATGATGACAATGTCTCTTAGAACCAAAACTAGAATGAAATCCATAAGCACTACCCCTCCTGTCAGGTGTATCCATCAATCTGTTTCCTCTAACCATATCATCTTTGTCCAAATTGTGCCCTATTCAAGACCTTCTACCATATGCCCCATTAGTCTTTTCCTTCTATCCATGACCGATCCTCAATTGTCTCTGCTTATGCAAATTTGAAAGGCTCTAAAGAATCATTGCATTAACTCTTGCTTGTTTTTCTTGAGCTCTTACAAGTCTTTCATATGCCTCAATTAACCTGTTATTATCTATCTTGCAATTTTGAATATCTTCCCTCTGTCTCCTTGGTGTATCTGCTAGATCAGCAGAATACTCTTCTCCTTGCTTCCCAACTGACCTTCCCCATTCCATAGAATTCACATCAGGCCTACAAGGGGAGTCATGTGAACTGTAATCCACCATTATGTTCTTCATATATGATATTATATTTCTTGCAAACATACCATGTTAGATAAACCAAAGATAAATCACAATCAAAATCATACCTCATTATATCTCAGGGAAGGTTATTTCATCTGTACAAATCAATCCATGTTAGCACGATATATATATATATATATATATATATATATATATATATATATATATATATATATATATATATATATATATATATATATATATATATATATATATATATATATATATATATAGATATGACATTAACATACCAAGGTCATGCATGTTAACACAAAACTATAATACTAATTTCTTGCATGGTGACCATAACCACAACAATAACAATGCATGCATAGGAAACACATAGATGATTGCATGCATAACAATATGCATTTAGCCCATCTAGTCCAAGTGTTTGAATTTGGAAGCTTTGATACTACCCCATAACTCCTCTTCCCACATTTACCTGCTTTTACAAGCTCTTCAACATAAACATGAGCAGAGTGTCCCTATGAAATGACCCGACCTCCAAGTTCCAATTATGGAAGTGGGGCTGAAAAACCAAAAACTTTATGGTACCTCTCAAGAGAACTAGATCACCCAAAATTCAGTCCACAACCTCTGATGATCATATCTTGAGATGGAATTGCTTTTTCACAATCCTAACACCCCAACCTCACACTTGACACACTTTGCATGTGGTTATGAGGCTACAGTCACACCCATAATCCTACTTGCATGTGGTTATGGCCCAAATTCCTCAATTTTGTGCATTCGGTGGAGAGATTTATGCCACTTTTTCAAGCTAGCCTCTAGACCGCTGCCCATAACTATCTATAACTTTCCATAGAGATAAATAAAATGATAAAAATTCTAACCATTCAAAACTTGGGAAAGACCTTGACCTAGACATGCCTAATACATGATAGACATTTCATCAAACATATGATGAACATAGAAGATACGGGTCATGAATGCATATTTTATCATGAACTTCTAAACTTCATTTGAGAAACACCAAAAAGGATTTATGCCTTCTCAAGCTAGTTTCAATAACACTTGTTAACCCATGCATTCATCAACCATTCAATAAGTTGTCAAATCATGAAAGATATCCATAGTAAGAGCACATCACATGGCTATGCATATAACCAACATATAACCAAAATAGAATCCATGACAAACTAGCCATGAAATCAACACATTAAATAGTACAAGTTCTCATATATCACAATAGGAAAATAAATCATATTAACATAAGAAAATTCCAACCAAGTCATAGATGTCCACGTACCACTCGACCATAGATTGGGATGCACCAAAATCTCTCTTTCATGCAACCTGTTACTTGCAATGTATCCTTGTTGTAGATGTTTATTCAATCTTCTTTTCTGTTGCCCACCAATTCCTTGCTTGTCCTTTTCTTGCTTTATCCAAGTCCAAGTGAATTATAGAATGCTCCAAGAATGCTCTAAATGTGCAAGAGTGTGGGAGAAATAGAATGAACAAGTGTTGAGCCAAAAATGTCAAAAAACTATCAATTATTTCTCTGATGCCTTTTTATCATTGACATCTCCGTTTTCTTTCATTTTCCTCATTTTCTCTCTAATTTCCATTGCATGCATATTTGTGTCTCTTCACCTTCCTTTTCTCCTATTTTCCTTTATTTCCTTAATTAAATTCCAATTATTTCCTTTTCCAATCCTTTTCCAATCTCCATAGCTATTATTAAACCACAAGTGATGCCCACTATAGTGTTTCCCACCATTCAACTTTGAATACGTGTCCCATGACCTTGCTCTTATTTCATTTACATGGAAAATCAACCAAGGGTTGTTGTAGAGGAAGGGCACATGACAAATACAAATTAAATAAGTGGAGTGTGCATAGCAGAAAGGGAAGCATACAAGCTTGGTTTGAGGGTACATTATAGAGGAGAAAATAAAAGAGTGGAATATGCACTAGAGGAGATAAATTGGCCTCAAGGGAGTGTGCACAAAGGCATGGTGAGGAGTTAAGCAGTGTAGGAGCACAAATTGGCTAGAATAAACCTACTACAATGGTGAATAAAAGAAGGCGTTATCTCAGGGTGTTAGATGGTTTATAGTGTTCCAATTTACTTTGGGTTCTTGGTTTAGGGTGGAGGCACTAGGGTATTAAGGTATTGGTGGTTGGGTGGAGATAAGAGGATCTATGGACTACACCATTATTTATGGAGGGTTTACCTCTAGTTCAGAGATCCTCCTATAGGGTAAATGAATGTAACAAGTCCTTCTACCCTTAGTATGGGCTAAGGGGTGGATGGGGGTATGTTACATTGTGGTATCCTAGTAAAAGTTCAACACTAGGCCTTTGGGAATAAAGATTGTAGATCTATTCCAAAGTAATGTCAGAGTAGAAGGTTTAGGGCTTGGACCATTAGAGATGCAGTGGAGCTCTAGCTCTCAGTGTAGTACCCGAATGTGTATTTTTGTGTCCTGCTTACAACATTTGATGGTGGATTTCCTGCATCGTTGTGTGTATGCTTGTTTGTAGTGTACTAGCATTGTTGGTTAAGTATTATGCCTTTACATACTCAAAACGATTGTGCATATGAATGTTCATGTGATATGAGGGATTTAGGAAAAATCCCAATGTTACTTGTATATGTATGGAATTTCTTGATTGTATTGAATGGTGGGTGTGGAAGTACATCAAGGTTATTCACCACATAACATATAGACCATGGGATTCTCACATCTCAATCAACACACACACACACACACATATTTATTGGGATGTAAGAATCCCATGTTCTATATGTTATGTGGTGAAGAGCCTCGATGTACTTGAGGCATGATACTTTCTGACTCTATTATAGTGTGATGAGTTTTGATGACTGCTTGCTAGTGCAAGTGGGTGTTGGGTGAAACATTGTGAATTCATAGTTATGTTTTGAATGCATATTGCATGTTTATCGATGATGCATTTCATAAATGTGATAATCATAAATTATAAAGATGGTTAATGCTAATGTATTAAACTTTTTTCTATTAGAAAGACTGAGAGGGGGGTGAATCAATATTTCACTTAGAATTAATTAATTATAAAATTTTAGAGCATGAACAATAGAAAAATAATCATCAATAGATCACAGGAGCAGTACACAAAAAAAATTTAGGCGGAAACCCTTCCGAAAGAAAAACATTGAACACGTTTCTAGCATTTTATGCGTACAAAAATACTTCCGCTCCAACTGAAAGAGAATATTCAACTTCTTAGTAGTCTAGAAAAACATTCAATTTATCAGGAAGATCCAACTCCTGAAAGGATGCTCCAACACCCTAATTTACCAGCTCCAACTGGAAGGACAATCCAATTCCCTAGTTTTATCATCTTCAACTGAAAGGTTTATCCAACACCCTGCAAAAAATAACTTTCCCTATCACCACCCTTCCACCCTGAAGTTTTTCAGGAAACAACCTGAAGGATACTTCCTAACTTGCACCACCTAGCCACCCTCAAAATATATAGAAGACCTATGGGCTCCCGTACTATGGAAAATGACCGACTTATAAAAAAAATTGACAAAATCCCTTAATTGTTGAAGTATGCTTCAAATATTAGTCATTGTTTCCAAACTATCAAAACTATAGTACTACCCTTGTATATTCTCAACTCTTTAACGATAAAGAAATTTTCCAATCATAACTTTGTGAAGAAGAATCACAAAGCCATATAACCATATGCACAGCAAATTAACACAAAAAAATTAAACTGGCGGAAAAGGCAGAGAGCCATCATGTGGTCTCTCATGCTCATGTAATTCTCTCTTATTCAAATAATTTAATAATATATTTAAATACATGAGCAAGTGGTCTTAAGATAGTGCGTCTATCTTAGACTCACTTGGTTGAGACAATTTCTCAACTTACACACTAATTTAGAAGAGCTAGTTGGAGAGAATCTCTCATCCAAACTAGACTCCTTAGTTTGAGGAATTCTCATGATTTTATTTATTTAATTTAATAAGTGGATTCATTATTTATTTTTAAGAGAGTGAGGCTAACATTCCCCCCCCAATGATAAATCCAAAATGAACAAGGAACCATCTTCCAAGTTCTCAAGTTGATCCTCAAAAAAAACATTTGCCTAAAAAACCGCCAAAGCTAGATGCTGAAAAAACTCAAATTTGAAGAGAACATGAATCAGCTGCATGACTTATTCATCTCTGAATGCCACTTGACAACTCCATCATGCCAAAAAAGGATCCAACTATCCTTTGCTTGAAAACAACATCAAGTGTCCACTGACACAATTTGATGAATGCCCACTGGCGTATTTGCTGATGATGAGCGCCCACTCGCTGATGAAGATGCCCATTGGCTATTTCGTTGATGTTGTCGAGACTTTCAGTGTGAAAACCACTTGTCAAGGAAATATTCTCCAACATATATTTGAACTACCCCCTGTAGATGGAGGAGTATTTCACTGGTATACTCCCTCGTTCAACTGCACGAGAGTACCATCTTCATTTGACTGTTGGATGCAATATGTGTGACTGAATCCGATTGTAAAACTTGTACAATCTTCTGGTTGTGGATGACCATTCCCAGGGATCAATCCATGAATAATTTTTCTTCAATCTGGCTGATTATCGTTGGTTGCAGCATTTCTCTGATGTATGACTTGACTTGTCACAATGGCTACAAGGATGAATATCAAAACATTGATTTTCCAGATGACTGGTTCTTTGACAATGAGAACATTTTGGTTTGTCTGCAACTTGAGTTTCTGTGCATTTCTGTTGGTATGTAACTTTAGTTTGTGTGCATTGACGTCGGTCTGCAAGTTGTTGAGAACTTGTTGAGGTGATTTGTTCAAGTAATCCGGCATTGACGAACTGAATGGGCTTTGAATAATCAGGGATATGTAAGTTGTCGTTATCTTTGAAATATCCTAAGCCGCGTCAATTTCGATTACTTTGAATTTCTTCCCATGGCTTGATGATGGGTTTGGAAGAAATTTGAACTGGAACAACTTCAACACTTGAAGCTGGTTGGATGAAGGAAGTCAAATGATTAGTTGTCTCTGGATTAGTCAAAGGCTTGGAAGCAACACGCTTCTCTTGCAACTCATTTCTCTGCAGTTGCGACTCCAGTGAAGGAACTCAATCGTTTCATGTGCATGTTTAATATCAACTTGAATGTCAGCAAGAGTTGTTTTACTGAGGTTCACCATGTTGCCAGCTGATGATAAAATCAAATTGGTAAGAATTTGGGATAGCTGAATGTGTGTCGCCATGTTAGCTTGCTCACTTTGAATTCAGGCTTGCTTGTACTGTTGCTTATTGTTGATGCTTTACTTGCTAGAGTTTTATAACTTGGTTGTTTGAACTCTTGATGTCACACTCGCTTGATGGCGATTGCTTTGCTTGAACGCTTCACTCACACTTTGTGAATGCTTCAATCAACTTCACACTGGCTCGTTTGTTGTAGATTTCGTGCTTTGAACTTTTGCACTTGATTTTGACACGCTCACTTGCTTGGTTGTTTGATTGACACACTCGCTTGCTTTGCTTGCACTTACTTGATTGATTACTGACACTTTGTGCTTTCTTGAATGTACTCACTGAATGTGTTGATTTTAAAAAAGAAAGGGTGTCGAACACTGTTGAAAATGCACCCAAGAAACAAATGACAAGTTCAATCTTGATGACTAAGTTGAAGACTTACTTGACTTGATGTATTCACCTTAACAATTCAAATTAGGGTGTCAGTTACAACCGAGAATGCACCCTTACAATTCAACTGAATTTGACTTTGATTACAATTCAACTTACAAATTATGGTTTGTAAGTTACAGTTTTGTATTGAGCTTATTAAAAAATAGTGTAAGTGAAATTGCCAAAAAATTGTTGTTGATTTGCTGCAAAAAATGTTGATGTAGATGACAGCTGGATTGGATGTTGAAGCAGAAATGTATTGACTTGAAATGCTTGATTTGTAGCGTCCTTAACTTGATTTTTTTAGTTACATAATGTGAAAAGTTGTTGTGAAATATCACTTTTATCAAGTTGATGATGTGACGCTTTGTGTTTATGAACTTAATTGATTATGCGAGCTTTGATTTCAGGAGCTTGATCAATGACTTGTATATGGAAACTTTCTCATGTGCATGTAGTTGTTTTGTTTAAGCATAATAAAGAGAGTGTTTTACAAATTCGACTCAAATCATGCAAGCACATTCACGACACAGAGTGTACCTATGATCCCCTTATTCAATTTCTAGCGGATCTAGGACATGATCACCACCAAAAGATATGTTTTTATTAACCTTCAAGATACATCATCATGACAATGTCTTCGGTGAGGCGTCTCAAGCACAGACTAAGAACTCCTTGGCGTCAAATTGTCTTCAAAAATAGACTCTAAAACAATGATAATTCCAAGCTCTAGCGTCAAAGTTAACTTTAATATTTGCTTTACCTCTCTTCAAAATTACCTTATTTCTCCAAAACACAAAATCAATACACTTATAAACTAATCCTCTTTCTTATCCCACTCCTTATATCTCCCAAAATTATCCACCACTTATCACTCCAAAAAGAAAACTCAAATTAAAAAGCTCACCTTATCACTCCATTACAAAGTTGTAAAAAATACTTTTATAATCCACCTTATTCCTCCAAAAGCTTCATCTAATGGTCATTTTTAAAACATTTTTACATTCATCCCTTTAATAAAGTGAATTTTAGTCACTTGAAAAAGTGAACAAATCTCCTTTTCTTTTCTTTTTTTGAAAGGTCAAATCACACTAAATAATTCATAAAGACACACCTTTAAAGATATTCTTTGGAGAAGTGGCTCAACGCAGGTTTTTTTTTTTTGTTTAAATTTCGTTACTTCCTCCACGCTTCTCCTCGATGGTTCACCGTGGTACACAACACGAGCGCCATTTATTCACAAATCGAGTTCGATTACCTTCAACGCTATCTCTTCAATGCTCAACACTGCTGCTCACCAGGTCAAGAATTCGATCTTCTTCCATGCCAGACATAATTCATGTCAAATATGCACACTTAAAAACTTTAAAATCTGTAGGAGAAATTGGAATTATGAAAATTACCAGTTTGAGTGCACAATTTCCTTATTATTCATATTTCCTTTTCAATTCCTTTGACCGCAAAATATAAAGTATAAGATGCGGATATGTGGAATAATCAAATGCCAAAACCATCTTCCTTCCATGCCTTCTGCAAACAATACTTCAACACCTTCTTTGATTCATTTCCTCGGGTATTGAAACCCCAACCATTCCCGTATCTAACCAAATTGGCATCATCTTACGGCAATGGCTTGGATATACTCCACGAGTAGTAGACAAAATTGAGAATCTGCACATTTTTAAACAAATATTGGAAATAATGGAACATGCACACTCATAAGGAATGCTTTTAGGAAATAGTCGCCCTTCTTGTTTTGTACTCTCAGCATTAAACAGGGTTGAATTTCTCGAATCTCCAGAAAGTCAAGTGAATTTTGAATGCTCCAAAAATACAGTTTGTCCATCTTCTAACCCCATAGATCACACATCAAAGTTCCATCAAAATAGAAAGCTTTCCAGACAGTATTTTTCAACAGACGTTGTCCAAGGCCATGGTCATGGTGATAGACACGAGTTACCGAATCAGTCATTAAAGCCTTCTGGCGCAGACAACCCACACTCTGAACATCGCCATATCGGAGTGGATGCTTCTTTTCGTAGGAAAGTTTCAGAATATCTTAGAACTTCTTATGTAGATCAAAATATTTGCCAAACTTGTGAATGATACTTTATAGATTCTGAAATGGAAGGTATTGATGTTGGGATTGCAGGGGCACTTGGGGCAAGCATGACTCTCCCAAAGAGCTTCACTACCAGTTCTTCTAGCAAGGTGGATGACGATGATTACAGAGAGATCATCAGAGCGGTGTCTCAAAGGGAGCGGCCGAGCCCGATAAAAATCACAAAATTAATGGATCATCAACCATTTCCTCGGAGTTTCAACCCTTCCACGGCCACTTATCACAATCGGCGCAATCATCAACTTGATGTGGGGAGATTTGATGAAGACAACCCCCGTTCTTTCTCTGGATCTTTTAGATGCTCAGTTTCCACGAAGGTGAAGCTATAGTATTGGTCAGACTTCGAAACCCAATCAAAGGAAAATTATTCCTCTGATACCACAAAATCATTTAGGCCCTAAGATCTATAAGGCTCTGATACCACATGAAGAATAATCACAAAGCCATATAACCATATGCACAACAAATTAACACACAAAAATTAAACTGGCGGAAAAGGCAAAGAGCCATCATGTGGTCTCTCATGCTCATGTAATTCTCTCTTATTCAAATAATTTAATAATACATTTAAATACATGAGCAAGTGGTCTTAAGATAGTGCGTCTATCTTAGACTCACTTGGTTGAGACAATTTCTCAACTTACACACTAATTTAGGAGAGCTAGTTGGAGAGAATCTCTCATCCAAACTAGACTCCTTAGTTTGAGGAATTCTCATGATTTTATTTATTTAATTTAGTAAGTGGATTTGTTATTGATTTTTAAGAGAGTGAGGCTAACACTTTGTCTAGCTCAAGCTAAAGTATTCTTGTTCTCTCACTAACTTATTAAGACTTCCTTCATACTAAAAGAGTACCCCAAGCTGATGTTGATGCCTTCTTTTTTCTGACAGAATTTCCCCTTATACACTTCCATATATGTTATGTAAAATAGACTCAAAAGTGCTTCTGTTCAATAACCTCCATACTATGAATCAGTGTGACCAAATGGGTCAAGACAAACAAAACTTATACTTCAAATGAGTTTTCAATGTCAACACACCTTAGAAGGACAGAGCCTTATATTTTTTGTGTCAATCAAACAAGAAATTAAAACCTTAAGATACCTCAACAATACACATCAAGTTTGTCTTCAAGTACCTCTTTAAGTCATAGTAATTATTCCCTTCAGCCAAATTCGAATTAGGGTTCATAATGATTGTTTTATCCAAGCCATTTTTAACCATAGAATGATGCTACAGAGTTCGCTTCCTCTATGAAAAGATGGATAGTATATGCCTATAAAAGTTGTTCTTCAAATTTCTACACAAGGTGATCTCAAGGTAGCTTCAGTTCTAGGGCAGAATAGTCCCATGGATTTGTGATATAGATAAGCCCTAAGCAGGATTGTGATACTCCCTCCAAACCACCAAAATACTCCTTAGTTTAATGCATGAATTAGCCTTCAAACACACTGAAAATCACCAAAGAATGATAAACAATGGTACTCTGATGTGCCAGCGAATTTAGCCTCAGAGGATGCCATAAAGTCAACAATGAACCTCATATATGCTTCTGAGATTTCATACCATAAGAAGATGCATAGAACTAGTTTCAAGAGTTCAATTTTTTTCAAGAAAGGGCGAGTTATGTCATAGTATAAGTATGTAGATCCAATCTTCATATAAGCCCTGCATTAATCTCGAATCAACCAAAAAAAAATCCAGGAAATTTGGCCTTATCAGTAGATTGTCTCATGCGGATGGATATCTCTTTTTACCAAGGAAGGAGTTCAAATACAAGCCTTGGATTATTGCACATATAACTTCTGAAGAGAGGTAATATATCCATGAAGAACCTAAGAAATTATGAGACATGAAACCACAAATCCGTTGATAACATTGCCTTATAAAATTGCAAAAATTGTTCAAAAGGGTGTGAAATTAGGCCTCAGGAGGGTCACAGATGAAACCTTTGGATAAGTCATAGATCCACCTTCAAGAAGAGACGAAATAGTTCAGTTTTTGTGCCTCAAATCATGCCATGAACTAATCAATATGCCCACAAAGAGTCCCACGAAAACCATATCAAAAGATAGATTTGTAAGCTCATATATCTGTGTGAAAGGGGCTAAATCCATACCTTGGATATCTACACTTGTAGCTTCAAAACAAGGCTAACATACACATGCAAAACCTTAGATAATGTTCCCTAATCAACCTCAAAAGAAGAAGGTTGAATGGCCTCAACATGTGCTCAATACCTCAATGAAAGCATAACCCAAAGTATATAAATATTAAGCCCAAAAACCTTCAGAACTTTAACATTCTCCTTAGATATGCCAGAATACTCAAGGTCGCAGAGATATCTCAGAGAAACTCACACAACATGAGCATTAAAAATGCATTCCTTTGTGGGGAGAACGAGTCTCTTTTTATAATGACCATGGAGACTTTTAGGAGGGGCCAATTGACTTGATCATTTGGAGGAAAATTTCAAAATTCAAATTATTTTGGAGCCATAAACCCCATAGATATTAAGGCTAGCTTTATTTGATAATTGATCCTTAATAAAATCCATTTTTGACTTTGACTATGATAGTCCCTTTTAATTTTAATTTCCTTGGATAATATAAAATTTCTTGGAGTACCCCCTTTGGGTTTTCTTGACCTCTAAATGGGGTTCCAATATTTGAAGAGGAATAAATCCTCAACTGTGAGGAATTATGATGTGTACAAACTATCATTGGAATCAACATAATGAGGAGAATCTGATGAAGATTATCTTGAGCCCAGGAATTGTGATTTGCCCTATCATTTTTCTCATCGAAGGCAAGGCTTCTTCTAGTTGTTGCTTGGATTGACTTCAATGACAACCATGGTTCAAAAATCTCCCCCTTCTTCATTGATTGCAACTCATAGGCTCCCCCCGACTCTATGCCTCTAATCTATTTCTTATTACTCTCCCCCTTTAACATCAATGGGAAAGGGTAACTCCCCCTAACAAAATATCTTTCTTCCCCCCATTTTTGCTTGCTTGTATGGAATGCATATCAATGTGACTCGAGCTTCTACCAAATATATTCAAAGGTCTCTTGAGGCAGAGGTTTGGTGAAGATGTCGGTTATTTTCTCCTTTGTCCCAATGTATTCCACCTTGATGTTATTTTCTATAACTTGTTCCTAAAGAAAGTGATATTTAATAAGAATATGATTTGTCTTTAAATGCATTATAGGATTCTTGGAGAGACTTATGGCACTGGTGTTGTCACATAATAGAAAAATCAACTTATCAAAATTCACTTGGATAGCCTGCAGAGATTGCTTCATCCAAAGAACCTAAGTACAACATGTTATTGTTGTGATATGTTATGCTTCTATTTTGGACAAGGAGCTTGAAGACTACTTCTTACTCAACCATGAATAAGACAATCACCCAAATAAAATGTTGCTCCATTGGTTCTTTTGTGATCATTGATATTGCCTTCCCAATCTGCATCTGTATAGGTTGTTAAGTTCAATTCATTCCCCTTCAAATACCATAGTCCAAAATTTGTTTTTCCTTTAAGGTGTCAGAAGATCCTTTTAACTACAAAAATGATGGGATTCTTTTGGTGCTACTTGGAATCATTCCCCCTGTCCAACTATCTACATCACATATGGTCTTGAAGTTGTCACATACAATAGGCTACCAATCATTGATCTATAAAATCTCTAGTATGCTTCCTTGGATTCATCGTCTTTTCTCAACTTGAAACCAGTCACCATGGGAGTTCTCATAATTTTACAATATTCCATTTGGAGCCTCTTAAACATTTCTTTGATGTACTTGGTTTGAGAGATGAATATGCTAGCATCCTCTTGATATATTTGAAGTCACAAGAACAAAATCCATCTCACCAAGTAAACACATCTTGAACTCACTTTGCATATTGTTTGTAAACTTTTTTCTCACCTGTTGTCATCGCTGCCAAAAATGATGTCATTGGCATACACTTCAATGAGAGTTGAGTTGTCTTATTCAATTTTTATGTATAGCTTGTTTTCATCACTTCCTCTTTTGAAACCTTAATGTTACAACTGCATGTCCAGACAAGCATACCAAGCTCTAGGAACTTGCTTGAGACCATACAAAGCTTTCTCTAATATGCAAACATAATATTTATTTTATGTAAGAATAAAACATTTTGGTTTCCATATATAGAATTCTTCTTCCAGTTCACCATTTAGAAAAGTTGCTTTGGCATCCATCTAGTACATCTTGATTTTTATTGAACAAGCATATGCTAAAAACATTATGATAGCTTCCATCTTGGAAACAGGGGAAAACGTCTCTTCGAAATATATTCCTTCAACCTATGCATATCCCTTACCTACCAATCTTGCATTGTTCCTAGTCACATGTCCATATTCACTCAGCATGTTTCTGAAGACCCATTTTGTGCCAATGAACTTTTTGTCCTTAGGTCTTGGAACCAATTCCCATGTTTTATTATTTTCAATTTGGTCTAGTTCTTCTTCCAAAACTTTAATCAAATTCTTATCATGGTTGGCTTCTTAAAAGTTGTTAGGCTCAATTGTGGATAAGAGCACAATATCCCCTTGTTCTAGCATGTGTATTTGTTGGCTTCTTTTGGTTCCTATTCCTGCATTCATATCACAATGATTTATTCTGATGCATGGATCTTTTGGTAAAATCATTTAGGATTTTTAGAAGGTGCATGTTGATTATCTTTTTCTTCTCTCTAGTTGGCAGTTTACTCTTTGTTAGACTGTTCTTTTATTCTTCCTTCTCGTCCTGGTTCTTATGTTTCTTGTTCCCTTGAAGATGAGCCACCTTGCCTATCCTTTTGTCGGTGAACTTCATCAAATGTTACATTGATGCTTTCAACTATATTTTTGAGTCTCAAATTGTAGCATCTAAAAGCTTTGCTTTTGTGTGAGTACCCAACAAATATTCCTTCATCTACTCGAGAGTCTAATTTACCGATCTTCTTGTCTTCCCTCTTTATGTAACATTTGTTTTCGACGATTATGAAATGCTTGATATTTTTTGGTATCCCCTTCCATAATTCAAATTGGGTATTATCATAGTTTACTCTAATCATTCCTCTATTCTTAATGAGCACAACTATCTCCACTGCTTGAACCCATAAGACGTCGCTTAATTTTGAATCAGTCAACACAACCCTAGCCATTTCTTCTATTGTCCTATTTTTTCTTTCTGTGGCTCCATTATTTTGTGGTGTCCTGGATGTCAAGAATTGTCTTTTTATCCCTTTTTCTTCACAAAAGTGTTGTAATTATTTATATTTGAATTCTCCAACATTATCTGATCCTAAACATTTGATTTTCAAATAGCTTCATTTTAAACCATTTCTTTGTAAATTCTGAAATATTCGAATTCCTCTAATTTTTTCTTCAGAAAACTTACTGTCATCATTTTGGTGTAATTGTCGATCATTATCATGAAGTATTTATCACCTTCCAATCCTTTGGATCTCATGGGACCACATAGATCAGTGTGAGCCAACCCCAATGGTTTTGAATTGGAGTGTTCCTTGGTCTTTAATTCAACATGTTTTCAATGCCTGCAATGCTTGCACATGGTACATGTTGGTTTTGAAATTTTTGGCATTTCTCTTACAACTTCATTTTTACTAATTCTGATAATGTTATCAAAGTTTATGTGTCACATTATTTTGTGCCAAAGACAAATTTTATCCTCTTTAGCTAGAAAGCATCCTTCTTTTCCAAATTCATCCAAAGTGTATATATCATTTGTAGTCGCGACTAATCTGCCTTATTTTTTCCTTCTTATTTTTCATTTCGAGTCAAATAGAAGTGTGTGTCATTGGGCACATATTTGACTCGCACTCAACAAGTTATGGTTCATATTTTCAATGATAAAATCATATTCTTCCATGGCATTCTTGCTTGCGAGCTTAATTGTGCCCTTTCATATAACCTTAGCAGAACCATAATTTATGAATAAGATTGTTCCACCCTTTTATTTCTGCAAAGATACAAATTTGTTTTTATCCCCTGTTATCTGTGTTGAACGGCCACTATCGACATACCATACACTTCTATTGCTTTGGTATTTTAGAGAAATCAAACATTCTTCATCCTTCTTCTTCCAAAATCCTGAGAGTTCTTCTCGGGGAATATTTAATTCATGCTTTGTCTCCCTTGGATGTGTGTTCAACCAACAATATTTTGCTACATATCCAAAATTGTTTCATTTGTAGAATTCTACTTCATTAATTAGGGATCAGAATCTATTATAATTTTGGTTGTACATTTCCTGATATTCTCTAGAATAATCATTCCTAGAGTAGCTTCCATTGTTGCTTTTGTTCCTAGCATAAGATTTACAATTCATAGCTTTGTGTCCAAAATTATTGCAAGAGTAACATACACCAAGGAAGATAGTTTGATACTTGGGAGTGGGGTATCTTTTATGTGATACAGTTTTCCAGAGGCCTTCCTTTGCAGGTTGTTGATTTCACATCTTCTAGTTTTGAAACTTCTATTTTGCAAGCACACTTTCCTCTTCCTTGATAGGGTTGTTGACAATAACTGCATAGGTCTTGTGTTCAGATTTTGTTTTCATGTAGCCTGAACCTTTAACGAAAGTGGGATTATATCCTACTCTTGTCTTGTCATCACATTATCTTTGACTGTTGATAATTTCATCTAACACTTTTGTGTTGTTTGCGAAATCTTACCGAATATTCCTCTTTTGCACTTCCTTTTGTAGAGACACTATTTTTTCTTCCAAATCCTCCTTTCTCTTAGCACTTTCTTCTAGTTCCATTTTGAGTGTTTCTTCAATTTTATTGGCCTCCTCTAACTATAAGTTTAGATTTATGATAATATCCTGATTCTTTAGACTTCTTTTTTAGACTTTTAACAGGTTATTTTATTTCACTAAATTTGGCTTCCAAGTTCTTGACATTTCTTCTTTCTACCTTTAGTTCCTTTAAGGAAATAATAAGTTCTCTTTCAAGATCTACTTCACCTTCCTCTTCATCTTCTTCAAGATATTCCTTTTTGACATCCTTTGCCATGAATAATACTCTTCCGATGTGATTTTCACTATCACTATCTCTTTCTTCCTTGGATGAAGAGTTATCTTCTTTTGAGTAAAAACTTTTCTTGAAGGCTTTCTTTTTACTTTGCTTCTTGTATTTTCTTTGATTCTTATTTACTTTTCTATGTGCTTCGTCTTCATTGTCATTGCTTGATTTCTTTGCATCATGACACTTTGAAGCAAAATGTCTGATTTCACCACAATTGAAACACTTTAAGGGAAGATTACCTTTGTACTTGCAAGTTCCTCTTTTCAATTTTCTCACAGATTTGTCTATTTATTCATCTAAAATTTCATTGCAGTTTAAACTGGAACTTGGCTTACGTTGTTGCTTGTTTATCTCTATCTTCTTAGATGTCAGAAAATTTTCTTCTTTCATAAATGGATTCTCCTGCTATGTTCTCATTTCGTAGGTTGTAAGTATTTCATGTAGCTCATCCATGATGATGAGAGTTTCTAAGTTTGATCTTTCTTCCAGCACTAAGGAGTTAGCATCAAATCTCATCAAAAGTGATATCATTATTTCTTGGACAATTACCTTGTTTTCCATTGGTTCTCCAAATCCTTTTATGGAATTTTCTACTTCATCAAATAGGAGAAAATAAGCTACAATATTTTCATCTTCATTCATTTTTAGTTGCTCAAATTTTCCTCTAAAGGTGTGAAGCTTGGCCTCCTTGACCTTTTTGTCCCCTTCATATTATTTTGGAGCTTGTCCCAAATATCTTTTGAAGATATGCTATGCATTACTTTAACATACAGTGATTCTGACAGACCATTCAAAATAACATTCCTAGCTTTAGCATTACTATCATAAATCTGCTTACATGCATCATATGGTGGAGGAATCGAGGGTTCTTTGTATCTAGTAATTGCAAATTCCAAACATCATATCCTTGTGCTTGCACATACGCTTTCATCCTTCCACTTCAAAGCACATAGTTTTATCCATTAAATAATGGAACTTTGATTTTTGTGCTCTATGTTATCCCCCTTCTAGTGGTTAGACTGCTTGTGAAGGAACTTGGCTCTAATATCAATTTGTTGGAAATACTAAGAGGGGGGTGAATTAGTATTTCACGTAAAATTAGTTAATTATAAAATTTTAGATCATGGATAATATAACAATAATCATCAACACATCACAAGAGCAGTACACAACAATTTTTTAGGTGGAAACCCTTCTAGGAGAAAAACCACTGAACACTTTTCAAATATTTTATGAGTAAAAAAATACTTAACTCAAACTCAAAGGGAAGCTTCAACTTCCAAGTACTCTAGAAAAGCATTCAATTTATCAGGATGCTCCAACTCCTAAAAGGATGCTCTGACACCCTAGTTTACCAACTCCAACTGGAAGGATGTTCCAATACCCTAGTTTTATCAGCTTCAACTGAAAGGATGCTCCAACACCATCTAAGCTCCAAATTGCCTTAGGACCACCCTTCCACCTTGAATTGTTTCATGCTAAAACCTGAAGGAGACTTCACTCTCCTACTTTTCACCACTCATCCACCCTAAAAATATATAGAAAAACGGTGGGATCATGTACTATGGAGTATGATTCACTTGCAAAAATATTCAACAAAATCGCTTAATTGTTGAAGTACACTTTAGAGATTAGTCATATTGTTGCCAAACTATTAGAACTATGATAATTTCCTTATATATTTTCAACTCTTTCATAATAATCAATTTACCAATCTTACCTTTGTCTTGTTGAAGCTAAAATGCTCTCATTCTCCAACTAGTTGATTAATACTTTCTTCATATTGAAAGAGTACCCCAAGTTGAGGTCAATGCCTTCCTTTTGTTACGGGAACTACTCTTGATACACTTCAAGATATGTTATATACAATAGACTCAAAACTAATTCTGCTCAATAACCTCCATACTATGACTTAGTGTGACAGAATGGGTCAAGAAAAACAAAACGTATACTTCAAATGAGTTTTCCATGTCAAAACACCTTGGAAGGACAAAGCCTTAGATGTTTTATGTCAATCAAACAAGAAATTAAGACCTTATAAATATACATTAAGAACGCAAATCATGTTTGTCTTCAAATACCTCTTTAAATTGCATCAATTATGCCCTTCAACTAGATTTAGATTAGGGTTCACAATGCTTATTTTATCCAAGCCCTTCTTAGCCACAAAAAGATGCTACAAGAGTGATATGAAATAGGTTGCTTCATGTCCGCAAAGATGGTCAATATATGCCTAAAAAAAATTGTTCTTTAAAGTTTTCACAAGGTGATATTAGAGTAGCTTCATTTCTAGGGCATAATGGTATCATGGATTTGTGATATAGATAATCCCTAAGAAGGACTATGGTACTTCCTCCAAACTTCCAAAATAATCCTTAGTTTTGGGCACATATCAGCCTTCAAACACACTAAAAATCATCGAGGAAAGATAAAAAAAAGGTATCCTGATGTGCCAACTAGTTCAATCTCAGAGGATGCCACAAATCCAACAATGAACCTTAGATATGCTTCTTAGATGTCATGCCATAAGAAGATGCCAAAAACTAGCTTCAAAACTTCAAATTATTTCAATAAAGGTTGAGATATGTCATAGTAGAAGTCTATAGATGTGATCCACATTTATGAAGGAAAAAAATGAAATATAGAATTAAACAAAAAAATACAGATACAGTGAAACGAAACTTCAATTAATAAATAACAAATGTTGAAAATTGTTTATATGTAGAAAAGAAACAATCTAGCTCAAGCGATGGTATCTTATCTTTGAGAAGAGATGTGATGTCTACATGCATTTTGAACTGAGTTACAATGAGGCTCTAAGGAATTTTTATCATGAAGAAACAATGAGAAACATTAAAAGTAAAAAAAACCTAACCCTAGGAGATGAAGTGCCAAATGTTTGTGGAACCCGATGGGGTTAGTTGGAACATCAACTTCTCGGGGTCATAACTTTCGCATACGATCTCCATTTGGCGCGCACAATACCTCATTAGAAATATATATCTCAGGACAAAAAATTTAGACCGTAAATGACTATTCATTTCCTTATGTTTTCCCATTTCCCAAAAAAACGCCATTTAGGGCCTCAAAACGGCTCCGGATGTTCAGGACCTAAAAAACTGCTAAAAATCGAAATTAATGTAAAAAATAGGAAACTGAAAGGAAATAGTGTTGGGGTTCTAAGTGGAATATGTGGGTGGCCACCAATATCCACTTGGATTAGCCCTCCCCCTTAGGAAGCAATGGTCCCTATTGCATTGAGTGACTCCATGAGATGGGGAAACTCTTGTTGAACTTGGTCCCTAGTAAGCCACTTTCCTTGGTGTAGGAGTTGGCCAGCTTTGACAACCCAATACATTTGGATGTTCTATTGGTAGGTGTTCTTAATTTTTGTGCCCATGGTCTCGTCAATCATTTCCTAATTTTGTAATCTGATTTGAGCTTTGTTGGTGTCAGCTTCCAGACAGTGTTTGATGTGTCCAACAATGGTGGAAAGTATAGTTGAATGTAGTCCACATTGAATATTGGGTGTAGTCCAAGGAATGGGGGAAAACTAGGCTTGAAAGCATTGTCACCCACATCATTGGTGATGGTGTAAGGCCCATATCGAAGTGGTCGAAGCTTCCAATGGGCTCCAGTAAGGAATTATTTTTGCAAATGCAACCAAACTTTGTCTCCCACTTTAAACTTAGGTGGCACCCGATGTTGATCATGACATTATTTGTACTTGGAATTGACTTTATCTAAGATATCATGAACCTGTTGGCGGATGTACTAGATGTGTTCAATAAACCTGGTGGCTTTATCAACTTTAGACTAAACATGTGCATATTTTTCCTATGTAGTCGCAAGAGGCATTGCAACATCAATGGGACACAATAGTTGAAATCCCAGTCCCACTTGAAAGGGGTTGTGGCCAATCGATCTATGGAGATATTTTTTATAGTTGTGTTGCACATAGGGAAGACTCCCATCCCATGTTCATGGATGCTTGGAGTTGTACATGTGTAATACATGCACTATCATCATGTTGACATCCTCTATTTGGCCATGAGTTTGAGGATGGAATGCAGTTGACTTGATGAGTTTAGTGTCCAAAAACAATGAGATCGACCAAAATTCACTCAGGAACATGTTATCTTGATATGATATAATGGTTTGTGGAATCCCAAAATGTACCCACACTCATTCGAAGAAGATTTCAGCAGTGTCTTCTGCTGTGATACTCTTCTTACAAGAAGTCAATATAGCCATCTTAAAAAATCTATCAACGACCACAAATACACAATCGTTACCATGCTTGGTAGAAGGAAGGCTAGACATATAGTCGGTGGAGATGGATTCCCAAGGCTGACTAGGAGTAGGCAGAGGAGTGTACAATCCTTGCTTCTAAATGGTTGGCTTGGCATTGGCACAAGCAGTGTGAGATCTGATATATTTTCCAACATCCTTTCATAGTTTTGGCCAATAGAAATACTTCTGCAACATTACCACGATTTTCTCCAAACCAGAGTGTTTTACGAATTGAGTGTAGTGTGCTTCCCAAATCAGCTTGGAACACTCCCTTGAAGGAACACAAAGGTGCCTTAGGTAGCATAATAATGCATCCTTGAGGTAGAAGTTTGGTCCTTTGTGATGGAAAATTATAGATCATTTCTTTATAGCTGCAACCTTCCAAAAATCTCGTTCCCACAAGAGTTGGGAATAGTATTCAATGCCACAATAAGGGGGTAATTAAGGCAATCCTCAATGTTATTGGTGATTCCCTTGTTGTATTTAATGTTCAAATGGAATCGTTGCAGTTATGTGGACCATTTTGATGGCGATCATTCTGCAACTTCCCTTATGTTTGCATAAACTAAAGAGGTTGGTGATCTATTTGGATGATCATCTACTTCCCCAGAATATATTGTTTCCACTGCCAGCAAGCCTGCGCGATGGAGTACATCTCCTTATTGTAGGTGGGGTATTTTTGAATAGTATCATACACTATCACTTCCACTGTCTTGCTTCTTCATATGTCCAAAGTCTTGCTTCTTCTATTAACATTTATGCTCGATTCTCACAACATATATGTATGTTGCATCAAGCGAGGAGATATCTAGGAACTCCATTTATTCCTGGATGTATTTGTGTAACAACCACAGTACTTGAGTATCATATGTCTCTTAGAATCCTTAATACCCAACTTCATACGTAGTGTGTGGAAAATGTTCATGAACGTTGACATATCTTTGTCCCTTTCCTACCATAGTGTGGCCCACTTTATGTACTTATATTCATAGGTCTCGACAGGGTAATATTGTTCCTTGACAGCATCTCGACAGGGTAATATTGTTCCTTGACAGCATCTCGACAAGAATTCTAAGAGGGTGTTGCTGAAAATAGTGAGGGTTCCTCCTTGTCCGTCTATTCACAGTAAGTTTCCCACCAATCCGTGACATGGCGGGTGGATTTGAGGAGTGAAAAAATAATCTTTTCCCTATTGGAAAAATTATGGACTGAAAAATATCCTTCCACCAAAATTAACCATCTATCTAAGACATTTGGGTCCATCTGGCCTTCAAATATAGGAATGTAAAAGTTAACTTGTACCTTAAAGGAGGTGGCACCATGGGAGGCCATCGGGGTCTACGAGGTCGGTCTTGTAAGGGTTCAACCAGTTCAAGTCCCAACTCCTTATACCCTGACCTCGTTGGCGACATGCACAAAAAAACAGAGAAAGAGATGACTGCTTTGATACCACTAATCCAAATTTTTGAAGGAATGAAATGAGATATAGATTTAAATTAAAACAAAAATATACATCGAAACATAACTTCAATTAATAAATACCAAATATTAAAAATGGTTTAGATGCAGAAAAGAAACAAACTAGCTCAGGCGATGGTAGTTTATATTTGAGAAGAGGTGTGATGGCTACATGCCTTCTGAACTGAGTTACAATAAGGATATGAGGCCCTTTTATCATTAATAAACATTAGAAACCCTAAACATCCAAAAACCTATCCCTAGGAGATGAAGTTCCAAATGTTTGTGGGTCTTGATGGGGTTAGATGGAACGTCAACTTCTCAGGGTCGCAACTTTGGCATAGAATCTCGATTTGGCATGCATGATACCTCATTATAAATATATATATCTGAGGAAAATTATTTTCAACCAAAAATAGTGGTCGTTAACCCCTGTTTTCATGTTTCCCCAAAAAAACATCATTTAGGGCCTCAAAACAGCTTTAAAAGTTCAAGACCTGAAAAACTACTAAAAATAGAAAGTATGATGGAAAATAGGAAAACATAAAGGAAATAATGTTGGGGGTCCAAGTGGAATAGGTGGATGGCCACTAATATTCACCTATATCAATATGAAATCCTTAGATAAGCCCTGCGTTAATCTCAAATCAACCAAAAATTTTGCTCGTAAATTTGGCCTTATTAACATATTTTCTCATGTGGACGGCTATCTTTGTTTGCTAAGGAAGGAGGTCGAATAAAAGCCTTGTATGACCATGCATATAGATTTATAAGAGAGGTAATATATCCATGAAGATCCTAAGATATTATGAGACATCAAACTATAGATTCATTGATAACCTTGCCTCAGAAAATTGTGAATAGCCTTCAAAAGGGTGTTGAATTAGGCCTCAGGGGGGCTGCAAATGAAACCCTTGGATAAGTCATAGATATTCCTTCAATAAGGGCTAAAACAGGTTATTTTACTTTGCCTTAGAGCATTCCATGAACTTATCAATATGCCCACAAAGAGTCCCACGAAAACCAAATCAAAAGATAGGTTTGTAAGGTCAGAGGTCTCTGTGAAGAGGGTCGAATCCAGACCTTGGATATATGCACATGTAGTTTTAAAACATGGCTAAGATATCCACACACAACCTTAGATAATGTTCCCTTATCAACCTCACAAGAAGAAGGATGAATGACCTCATCATGTGCTCAATACCTAAGTGTTGGCAGTGCTCGAAATCCGTCAACCAAGGGGGTCTCCAGTATGAAGTCCAAACTATAACACACATCGTTTGGGGTGGGAGCCCCAATTAGGAATTAAGGTCAGTTTCCATTATTCTTAGGAATTTTCCTTGGCTGCAATTATCAACGTAATTGATGATGCAAACAATCTTTGAAACTGTAACAACCCCGGGTTAAAAATCCATGTAATAAAGTTAATAATGGAAAAATAAGACCAAGGTCATGGGACACTTATTCCAAGCTGAATGTTGGGAAAATCATCCTAGTGTGGGTGTTCATTTGGGTTATTATGGCTAAGGAAACTAGAAAAGGAAATGAAAAAGGCATTGAAAAGGAAAAGAGGCATCAATTGGCATTTTATTTATGAAATAATGGAAATTAGGAGAAAAGGGAGGTGAAAGGTCACAAGTTACATGTGAAGAGGAAAATGATGGAAAATGAAGAAAATAGAGGCATCATTAATAAAAAGGCTTTTGAGGATAATTTAACAACCTTTTGTCAGTTCAATATTTTTTTAGTTCAATTTTGGAGTTCTCTCTCTATTCTCTCTACTCTCTCATACTCTCATACACTTAGAGTATTCTTGGAGCACTCTAGAAATGGAGGAAGGAAGGCAAAGGAATGACAAGAAAGTAAAGGGAAGCAAAGATCAAGAAGGGAATAGCAGGATCAAGTGGCTAAAATGAGATAACTTGTAGGTATCCAGTTGCATGTATGATTTCCTTGCTAGTTTTGGCGTGCATGTTAAATGCATGTGTGCATTTAGTTCTCTTGTTGTCATCGGCATCGGTTTTGCCAGGTGTGATAGTGGTTTTCAGCCTTTCTTTTTCCATTTTCGAATAACCATGGTGTGATGGGGTTCTTTTACTTGGTTGAGCTAGATTTCCTTATGGTTTCGAAACTGAGTGGATTGGTCTCAGGAAAAATCACAAGGACTAAAGGCGTGATACGCAGTAAAGCCTGGTTGTGAATACCCTAGTTAGGCCTAGGAATCCCTTAACCAGTAATGGTGGATTACATGGTAAATCCTAGAGGTGAATACCCTCGTTGGGCCTATTAATCCATTTCCTGCTAATGGTGGGATACATGGTAAATCCTAGAGGGTGGAGACGGAAAAATTCCTCATGGTTTAGGTGGAGAGATATGCAGGAATCCATGCTTGTTTAGGGCCTAATGATCACTTGACTAGTATAAGGCGGGATTATAGTAGATCCTATAGTGTATGTTTATTGTTTGGGCGTAGGAATCCCCTATCGGGATACATGGTAAAGCCTAAGGAAGCCTTGATTGTTTTTGTTGTGAATCCCACATTCATGCTTGGAATATGGCACAGGGGTGATTAGCTAAAATAAATATTTGGTTCAACCCAATCTATGGTCGAGTGGTACGTGGAAGTCCTTGGCTTGGTTGAATTTTGAATATGTTAATAAGAGCTCTTTTCCTCTTGCGTTTTATGGGTAATGTACTTGTTATTATGTGTCTTTAATGGTTCTTCTATCATTGTTATTTTGTTGGTTATAAGCTTGGTTTATGACAAAATTTGGTTATGGATCTCATCATGTTTTGATTCGAAAATAAACTTTTATTGAATGTATGACCTAATAAAATATAATGCAACTATTGTTAGAGGGAATCAGACCTTCTTGACAACTCTCATATGAGTATGAAGTCCCTATGCTCAGATGTGTCTATATGACCTGTAGATTACATGTTCATTATGTGTTTGAAGGAATTCTTGTCATACCTAGGCCTTATCAAGTTAGGTCCTTGTTCAATTTTTGCATCAGAGGCCTTGGCATCTTGTTATTTATCATGTCTAGAAGTTTCATGAAGTTCTAGGCAGAGGCCTGAGTCCTGGGCCCAAAAAAGTGGCTCAGAATCTAGGGTCGCTGGCACATAACTGCATGAAAAATGTTGTAGTCGCATGGAGGCCTTGTTGTGGGAGAAACTTGAGAGTCTTCGTCACATGGAAGGCTTGTCATGGGAGCGAATGGGGGTCTAGTTCAATTAAGAAGCAAGTTCTCTCAAGGGTTGGACACCCAGAGGGGTTGGTTGGCTCCTGAAGGTTTTGTAGCTATTGAAGGAGGTTTTTAAAGTGTTGATTTTTCGGTTCCACTTCCTTAAGGTGATCTAGGAGGTCGAATAATATCATAGTAACTCTTCTTCACATATCTACCATGATGAACCGGTTAGCTTGGGTAAATGTGGGAGTAGGGTACCCACATTTATCCACTCCAGCCATATGCAGCCATATGGGGGTAAATAAATCGATTTATTGGATATCCAAAAAGAAAACATCTTGCAGGAGTTTTCGATACATATTTGATTTTCTATTACTGATTTAAAGAACGTGACCCCCGGGGCCTAACTTAGGTGGGAACCACGTCAAATACGTCGAGAGCGCGTTTCTCAAAAAGTGCCTCGCGCTAAAGCAATTAGCCGAGACCTGGTCAGAAGCCAATGGCACAATTTATTGCAGAATACTGGGTTACAGAGTGGTATCAGAGCATTGTTCACCCCTTAGACTGGATGGGGGGAATGTGTTTTTCATGCATACATGTCATTTTCATATGTGTTCTTTATGCTCGTGGTCTATGTGCTTGTTGTGTATTCACAGTGGTGGTCATTGTTGTATTTGTGTCGCCATGTGGAAGATGATGGTGATTGTTGTTGGATGTGGTCATCATGAGTGGATGTCGGTTATGCATTTATTATGCATATCAATGTCTATATGTCATTATGCATTCATTGTCATGGTTATGGTATATTCATGCATGGTAACTAGATAACAGTTGAAATGGTGTTTATACACTGATATGATAATGTTTATACATGTATTGTGCTAATCTGGTTGATCTTGCAGATGATATATCCTCCCTCGAACTATGCTAAGGTCTGTTAATTATGTTTATATTTTGGTTTAGCTGACATGGTATACTTGTAGGAAGAAGATCAAAGATGACTAGAAATATGGTAGACTACATTTCATGGGACTCTCCCTATAGATCAAATGAGCAGCATGGTGAGAGGCACTCTCCTGACATAACAGACACATTGAGAAGTTTGAAGGCAGAAATAACAAGTTGTGAAGTAGATAATGGGAGAAACAGGTAGAGGTAATGAAGTTATCCTTCAAATTTTATCGGACTTACAAAGACAGGAATTGCTTAGGATCATCCATGGGCAAGAGGATAAGACTAATGAGGCATACGATAGTAGGTATCATGGTGGACACAAGTCAGATAGAGATGACATGATCATAGATGTCAGGTTCTTAGATACACCTGATAGGAGAGGTGATGGACACAAATTTTTTTTTAGTTCTGGTTCCGACAAGTACCATGGTCATCATCATTATCATCCTTACGGGAGGAATAATAGGGGATATTTGGAGGATGAGTTCAAGAAAGCAAATCTACCTACCATTGATGGAGATTTGAAGAAACCAGAAGATGCAGAGGCATGTCTACTTGGGATGAAGAAGTTCTTTGAGATGCATGATTACATAGAGAATATGAAGGCCAGAATATCTATCATCAACCTCAAAGGGAGAGAAAACATCTAGTGGGAATATGTGAATCGGGTTAGAGACATCAAGACAGAAGAGTTGAGTGGGCATGAATTCAAGAGAATTTTCAAGAAGAAATATTTTTCAGAGAGGTAGTATGACAGTAAAGCTAAGGAGTTATATGATTTAAATATGGGATCGATGATGGATGCAGATGATATGATTCCTAGAGTTGTTGATGTATGTACAGTATATTAAAGAGGAGAAATCCAAAGTTTAGAGATTTGTCAGTGGATTACCATTAGCATTTAAAGATCGTATTGATTATAATGAGCCTCGATCACTTGAAGAAGTCATTGGGAAGTTGAACCACTGTTATGAGCAATCAAAGCATAAGACAGAATCTCAACAAGGTTGGAAAGGGAAAGGAAAATGTCATCCAAAAAGAACAAGATCCCAGGATGGAGGTGAAAAGGAGAATGTTGTTCCTCACAAGAAGTTGAATGTAGTTAGATATGGACATGGGTCACAACCTGGAAGGTAGAAGAATAAAGGTGATATTAAGGGACAGTTGCAGTGTTGGATATGTGGCAAGGAGAATCTCAAGAGATATTTCCTGCAGTATCATGGTGATAGGCCTTAGATTTATAATGCATAGGAAGCGCAGACATTTGGGGATGTTTGGCAGAGCATTCCATGGATCTATGCAATATTTGATAACAGGCAGGTGAATCACCAAGCATCTATTATTGAGATGGAAGGTAAGCTTTGTGATGAATTTGTTTCTATTTTGATTGACCCTAGGTATAATTATAGTTATGTTAATCCTTACCTAGTGGATAAGTGTGGTTTGAATAAACAAGTGCATGCAGAATCTTGGTCAATGCAGTTGGCTACAGGTACAAAGAAAAGAGTTCATCATTGGGTAAGAGCTTGTGAATTTGAGCTGAATGCTATGCCTACATCAACGCATTTGAATGTGCTTCCATGGGATCACATAGTATGCTTTTGGGTATGGAATGGTTGTATCTTCATAGGACCAAGGTGGATTGTTATGACAAGGCCATTGAGTGCTTGGATGAAAATGGAGAAAAAAGAATCTTGCAGGGTAAGAAGAAGGAAACATCAGTTAGAATGGTTACAGCTATGCAGGAAAATTATAGTCAAAGGAAAGGTGTGTATTATTTGTAATGAATATTTTTAGTGATAGAGGTAAGGATGTCGAGGATTCAGAGGCATTGAGCAGGTACCGAGATTTACAGCAGTTTCAAGATGTGTTTCCCACATAGATTTCAAAGTTATCGCCTCATAGAGAAGTGGAATTTTTCATTGAGTTGGTACCAAGGGCAGCACCGGCATCAAAGGTACCATACATGATGAGCACACCATAGTTAGTAGATTTGAATTTGCAGTTGAAGGAAATTCTTGATAAGGGATACATTGGGCCAAGTGTATCACCTTGGGGCGCATCGGTATTATTTTTGAAGAATAAGGACGGCAGTCTCAGGTTATGTAGCTGAACAAGGTAACCATCATGAATAGGTATTCATTGTTGAGGATCGATGACTTGTTTGACCAGTTGAAGGGAGCAGTAGTGTTCTCAAAGATTGATCTGAGATCAGGATATCATCAGGTACACATCAAATAAGAGGGCATCGACAAGACTGCTTTCAGGACTAGGTATGGACATTATGAGTTTGTTGTGGTTCTTTTTGTTCTAACTAATTCTCCATCTACTTTTATGTGCTTGATGAATAGTGTGTTGCGTCCTTATCTGGACAAGTTTGTTATTGTGTTCATTGATGATATATTGATATATTCTAAAAATGAGGAAGAGCATGCCAAATACTTAGCATCAATGTTGAGATTTATAAGAGAACATCAGTTGTATTCCAAGCTTAGAAAATGTAGTTTCTTTCAAATAGAGGTACATTACTTGGGACATGTTGTTTCCAAGGAAGGCATAACAGTGGATCTGAAAAAGATAAGAGTTATCATGGAGTGGGCAACTCCTAGAAATGTGGATGAGGTAAGGTCATTCATGGGGTTAGCAGGCTACTATAGGAGGTTCATCAGGAACTTCTCATGCATTTCATATCCTATTACATCATTGTAAATAAAAGGTAAGAAGTTTGAATGGACAGAAGAATGTATAGCCAGTTTTGAGCTGTTGTTGACTAATGCTCCAGTTCTTAATATTGCAGATCCGGATAAAGAGTTGGTGGTGTGTACAGATGCTTGCAAAAGACGACTTGGAGGAATCCTGATGCAGGAAGGACAAGTAGTGTGCTATGAATCAAGTAAATTGAATGAGTATGAGAAGAATTATGTTACACATGATCTTGAGCTAGAAGCGATCATCCATGCTTTGAAGACGTGGAGGCACTATCTTCTTGGAAGGAGTTTTGTACTGATGAGTGATCACATTGGATTGAGATACTTGTTTGACCAACCAAATTTGAATTTTAGGCAAGCTAGATGGTTGGCCACAATCAGTGATTTTGATTTCGAGATCAGGTACATTAAGGGAAAGGAAAACAAGGTTGTATATGCTCTTAGCATGTGGATACAGGTAAATCACATTGCAACAATGAGTTCATACAAGATAGATCTACATGATTGGATCTTACAGGTAGGACAGCAGGATGACAGATAAATGAAGCTTAGGCATAGATTATAGCAGGGTAAAGGTGAATAGGATGTGGACTATCGTCTCAGCGTAGATAGTTTGACCAGATTTAGGGACACGATCTATGTGTTGTACAATAGTGAGCTCAAGAATCTTATCTTGAGGGAATCTCATGCTAAACCATATTCAGATCACCCAGGATACCAGACAGCGGTGAAGAAATTCTACTATTGGCCAAATATGAAGAAGGAAGTGGCAGAGTTTATGGCTAGATGCTTGGATTGTCAACAAGTTATCGTAGAGTGTAAGCATCTAGGTGGATTACTACAACCGATCCCGATTTCAAAGAAGAAATGGGAGGTAATTTCCATGGACTTCATTACATGTTTTCTGAGGATGTCTATACAACATGATTCCATCATGGTTGTGGTGGATAGGTTGACAAAGATAGAACACTTCATCCCAGTGAAGTTTACATATTCAACTAGTGATATAGCACATGTCTTCATCAAAGATATAGTGATATTTCATGGTGTTCTAAAGAATATTGTGTCGAACAGAGATGTTAAGTGCACTTCCAAATTCTGGAAAGAGTTAATTGCAAGTTTGGGTACAGAGTTGGTCTTAATCATAGCTTATCATCCATAGACAGATGGACAGAAAGAGAGAGTCAACATGATTCTAGAGGACATGTTGATAATGTACATCATGCATCAGTAGCAGAAGTGGAAAAGTATCTTCCACTGATTGAGTTTGCTTACAACAATGGGTATCAGGAGTCACTAAGGATAAGTATGTTTAACGCACTGTATGGGCAGAGTTGTAACACTCCCATCAGCTGGAGTGATCCAGGGAACAAGGTGTTGATATAATCGGACATGTTGGTAGAGATGGAACAGGAAATGCAGGTTATCAAGAAGAATCTAAAGGCAAAACAGGACAAGCAGAAAATTTATGTAGATCAGCACAGGTTGTTTAAGGATTTCAGGTTGGGGAACATGTGTGTTTGCGCATCAATCCCAACAAGATCTCCTTAAGGATAGGGTCATGTGTGCAGTTAGCACCTCATTATTATGTGCCTTTTGATATCCTTAAGAGGATTGGACCAGTGGCCTATAGACTTGCATTGCCTCCGACATTGAAAGTCCATGATGTTTTCCATGTTTCATTGCTTAAAATATAGGTAAAGGATGTTGATCATGTTATTGATTGATATGTATTACAAGTGTATCTAGAAGGAGAATTCCAACCAAAACCTGAGTGTATTTTGCAGAGAAAGATGCTCATGCTCCAGAAATGATCAATCAAGCAGGTTGAAGTGCATTGGAAGAAATTTGGGCCCAATGAAGCTACATGGGATATGGTTAATCAGATGTGGGCTATGTATCCTTCTCTATTTGTTGGTTGAACGGATGTATTTTGGTATATGTTTTTTAATGGTGTTTTGATATATGTATATGGATTTAAATATTGCCATGAGTTGCGTTATAAAGCTCCAATAAGAGGTATGGGTGTCATGTTGTTATGTTGTCATGTTGGTTTGCTTCTCAACAGGTTAATCATTATAAATATTGCATTGATCTAAGCTAGAAAGCTCCATGGGTAGTATGTTTTTCTTTTCATTGGTCTTGTTGGTTCTAGGTGTCATTGAACACTAAGGAAAATGTTCCCCTAAGGGGGTGGGGTTTGTAACAACCCTGGGTTAAAAATCCATGTAATAAAGCTAATAAAGGCAAAATAAGACAAAGGTTACGGGACACTTATTCCAAGTTGAATGTTGGGAAAACCATCCTAGTGTGGGTGTTCATTTGGGTTCTAAGGAAATTGGCAAAGGAAATGGCAAAGGAATTGAAAAGGAAAAGAGGCATTAATTGGCATTTTATTTAAGAAAATAATGGAAATTAGGAGAAAAGGAAGGTGAAAGATCATAGGTTGCATGTGAAAAAGAAAATGAAGGAAAATGATGGAAAATGAAAAAAATAGAGGCCTCATTAATAAAAAAGATTATAATGATCAGTTCACAACCTTTTATCGGTTCAACCTTTTTTCAGTTCAGTTTTGGAGCTCTCTCTCTATTCTCTCTACTCTCTCATACTCTAGTACACTTAGAGTATTCTTGGAGCACTCTACAATGGAGGAAGGAAGGTAAAGGAAGGACAAGAAAACAAAGGGAAGAAAAGATCAAGCAAGGAAGAGTGGGATGAAGAAGCTACAGTGGGATTACTTGTAGGTATTGAGTTGCATGTATGATTTCCTTGCTATTTTTGGCATGCATGGTACATGCATGTGTGTATTTGGTTCTCTTGTTGTCATTGGCATGGGTTTTTCCAGGTGTGACTTTGGCTTTCAACATTTCCTTACCATTTCTAGATAGCCATAGTGTGATGGGGTTCTTTTACTTGGTTGAGTTGGATTGTTGAATGGTTTCAAAACTAAGTGGGGTGGTCTCCGGAAAAATCACAAGGCCTAGGAATCCCTTGACCAGTAATGGATGGATACACAATAAAGCCTAGAGGTGAGTAGCCTCATTGGGCCTAGGAATCCCTTGACTGGTAATGGAGGGATACGAGGTAAAACCTAGAGGGTTGAGACAGCCAAATTCCTCATGGTTTAGTTGGAGAGATCCGTAGGCATCCATGCTTGTTTAGGGCCTAGTGATCCCTTGACCGGTATATGGCGGGATTGAGGTAATCATATAGTGTATGTTTATTGTTTGGGCCTAGGAATCCATTGGCATGGTACACAATAAATCCTGAGTAAGCCTTGATTGGTTTTGTTGTGAGTCCCACATTAATGCTTGGAATATAGAACAAGGGTGATTGGCTTAAAGGAAATTTTGGTTTATCCCAATCTATGGTTGGGTGGTACATGGAAGTCCCTGGCTTGGTTGGATTTTGCATACGTTAATAAGAGATATTTTCCTCTTGTGTTTTATGTGTAATGGTTGTAATGTCATTATTATTCTGCTAGTTATAAGCATGGTTTATGAAAGACTTTAGTTATGGCTCTCATCATGTTTTGATTCATAAATGAATTGTTAATGAATGTATGACCTAATAGATGATAATGCATATATTGGGAGAGGGTATCGGACCTTCTTGACAATTATTAGATAAGTTTTAAGTCCCTATTCTCATATGTGTCTATAAGACCTTTAGATTACATGTTCATAATGTGTTTGATGGAATGTTTGTCATGGCTAGGCCTTTTCAGGTCAGGTCCTTGTTTAAGTTTTGTGTTAGAGGCCTTTTCATCTTGTTATTTATCATTTCCAGAAGTTTCATGAAGTTTTGGGCAGAGGCCTGAGTCCTAGCCCTGATATAGTGGCTCAAAATCTGGGGTCGCTGGTAGAAAACTTCTTGAAAAAAGGTTGCAGTCGTGTGTAGGCCTTGTTGTGGGAGAAACTAGAGGCTCTCAATCACATGAAATGATTGTCATGGGAGTAATTAGGGATCTAGTTCATTCAAGAAAAAATTTCTCTTAGGGGTTGCACACCTAGAGGGGTTGGTTGGCTCCTAAAGGTTTTGTAGCTCCTAAGGGAGGTTTTTAAAGTGTTGGTCCTTAGATTCCACTTCCTTAAGGTCATCTAGAAGGTTGAATCATATCATAGTATCTCTTGGTCACATGTTTACCATGGTGGACCAGTTAGCTTGGGTAAATGTGGGAGGAGGGTGTTACTGAAACAAGCAAGTTGACACTACATATAAGGTACTTTCATGATAGTTAAAAGAGAGAGTGAGCCTCTAGAAGAAAAGTAAAAGTAATTTCCTAAAAGAGACACATAATTGCATGGAAGGAATCTTTATTTAACTTGCAAAGTAGTTTAAAACTTAACAACGATCATAAAATAAAGTAACAACGCGCATTCAATAAGCTGCATACCAAAGCCAACGATATAGTTCATTTTCATTAGTATGTGTTAACATAAACATACACCGCAAACAATGAAATAATAGTCTTACAATCATTTAGAACATATGCATGAAAGTCCACCATCTCTTGGAGCTTCATATATTAAGTGAAATTTCTAAGATACATGATTACAATGCTACCACACTAGCCCCAATAGTGGAACATTAAGTCACTACTTGCTCCTCCAAAAAAGATCTTCTCTCATATGCCAAACTAGAGAATCCAAGGTGAAAATTCCAAAGTCTATTCTCTTGAGCTATGAGGATGAATTTATAATAAATGAGGTGACTCATCACCACCCATGTGACTCTTGACCTGCATCATGACTCTTGAGCTTCTATTATGAGTTTTCAAATTATTATATGACCTGTGATCTTGTACATGACATCAAAACTTTCTAGTGACTCTTCACATTCCATGTGGGACCTTTGGGCTTCCACACATTTTACATTTTCTCATTTTTTGAAAATACAATAATTACATTCCACAAGTGATGTGGGAAAATAAAATGACACATAAGAATCTTATAGTCACACTTTGAGAGGCCATGACTTGGCGATGGTGACATAAGTCTTCATTTCATTAATGTCAAGCTCTTCTCCTTACTACTATGAATTTTACTTCTTAATTATGGATCTTTTCTTGCTACTTATATTCACCCTACAAAGGGTCTAGATGAGTGTCAGAACCTTCGAAGTCAGCATAAGTTGCCACCTCTCTTTCTTGGTCCATGACTCCTTCAAGTTCTTCATGATGGTTATTTTGGTGCTTCTTCTCTGCAAGTGACCTCTTGTAGCCTCTCCTTGATTAATTCCTTGAATATCACCTTACCATGTTAGAATGATGACACATGTAGATGAATTTCACTCATGACAAGATATCATCACTCCAGATATCAATTATTCTAACTTGTTCTTCATGCAACATACTGATTGAGCTAGCATAGTGTGCAGGATTGAGGAGGAGGCTCGAGGATTGCATAGTGCACAAGAAAAAGAGATAGAGGTGAGGGTCTAGGATCTAAGACTACGTAGTGCGCAGTGATTGAGGATCAAGGAGGAGAGATTGTGCAATTGAGGGAGTTAGAGATGCAATGAGGCAATCTTGCTCACTATGATTACATAGTGTGCAGTTATGGAAGGACTAAGAAAATTGATTTCGTAGTTGAGCAAATGAAGGATTGAGATAGGTCCTAACTACTGACTTAGAATGTGCAGTGCAAAGTGGATATCTTACTGGGAAAAAATTCCACAGTGAGAAAGAGCAAGACGTAGGGACTGGACACTAAGATTGCACAAGGAGACAGTAACTGCACCATGCGGAGTTGTAGGAGGAAAGGATACCTAACTGGGGCTTATGACTATGCAATGTGTATTTCAAGAAGGAAAGAAGATGTGTGGTTGGTTGGGAAAGTTGCAAAGGCAAGAAAATTCAATAATTGACTAAGTGTGGGATTAGTAAATTAGAAGGATGAGAAGGGAGCATGAACAAGACTTAAACATGATCACAGACTCATAAATGATCAATGTAACAACCCCAGGTTAAAATTTCACGTAATAAAAGTTAATAAACATAAAATAAGACCATGATCACTTATTCCAAGCTAAATATTAGGCAAAATATCCTAGTGGACATCACTTGAAGTGTTTTATGGCTAAGGGGAAATTGGAAAAGGAAATGTATAAGGATTTGGAAAGACAAAAAGGTATTTTTGGCACATTATTTATGAAAATAATGGAAATTAGGATAAAAGGAAGGTGAAAGGTCATAGCTTGCATGTCAAGAGGAAATTGAAGGAAAATAGAGGAAAATGGAGGCATCAATGATAAAAAGTATTTTGAGGATCATTTCACGGCCTTTTTTCGCTTTAGTTTTGGAATTAGTCTCACAGAGGAGAAAGAAAGAAAGTGAGGAAAGGATAGGAAATGTAAAGGAATGCAAGGATCAAGTAGCTTCAGTAGGAATACTTGCATGTAACAGATTTCATGTGTGATTTCCTAGCCAGTTTTGACATGCATGTTATGTGCATTAGTATTTGGATATTTTGTTGTCATTGGCATGGATTTTTCCAGGTTTCAACAGTGGATTTTAACCTAGCCTTTTCATTTCCGGATATCCATGGTGTGATGGGATTCTTTATTGGTTTGAGCGTTGCCTTTCAGGATGGTTTCGAAATTCAGGGTGATTTGGTCTCATGAAAATCCCCAAAGGCCTAGGAATCCCTTGACTAGTAATGGCGAGATACACGATAAAGCCTGAGGGTGGAGACAAGAAAATTCCTCAAGGATGGTGAAGAAAGTCTGAGGCATCCAAGCTCAGTTTTGTTTTGTGATTTCGAGGCTAGTTTAGGTGAGATCACAATATGGTGAGAGTGGAGGCGTTTTAACCTTTGGATTCCCTTGGTTGCTTACGGATTGGTTTATCCCATGAGATCCCACATTCATGCTTTGAATATGTTATTGATCAGTTGATGAATGTATGGACTAATAAGTGTTGTTGAAGCTATGTGGAGATGGCATAGGACTTTATTGGTGAGTCCCAAATGAATCTCATACTCTTATGATCAAATATGCATTCATGACCTGTAGTTTACATGTTTTCCATGTGTTTGACGAATGTTAATCATGTTCTAGGTAGTATAGGTCAAGTTCTGCCTTCAAGTTTGTATGTTTATCCTTGTTGTCATGTCATTAATGATTTTGAGAAGTTTCAAGAAGTTATGGAAAGTGGTGTTGAGCCTAAAAACTACCCTTTCCTTAGCAACTCTCTCATCCCTTTTCTTTGTTTTTCCATGAAAAAAATGCATCCCTATCATCAATAACCAGTGTACATTGCCTTAAGGAAAACATTTTAGTGATTTACATGTTATGCTTTTATGTTTTGTTGTTTGAATAAGTTTTTGTCTTTTAGCTACGAAACGCAACCTATTTTGCAGCTAATCAGTTGTTCCACAGCTACTTCCATGTTTTAACAAGTTCCAGGTGTCAGAAGGAGAAAATAACTAAATGGGCAGCTTGGAAAACATCATTACATGGATCGTGTCCTATTCACCTAGCCCAGGTCAATAAGAAAGATGGTACAAGACTCCGGTCAATGGGGAAGTCAAACGTAGAGACCGAAGGCAACATGACTCTGCTTTGAGGATAATCAACACGTTTCACAGTGATGGGATCTGAAACAACTTCCTAAGCCCATGAACTCCAACAGCCATCTATGCAACCGAATCCAACAACCATCATCTTAGATTTATGTCTCCAGCAGTCAAGGAAGAGAATTTTGTGTGCCTGTCTGCTACGTGTTTTTGGATGTAACTTATTTTTCTCCACAAACAGTTGTATAATTTTCTTATAAATACATGTGTCAAGAATGCAAAACCAATTCGAATTTCCTCATGTATTAAGCTCAGACTTCTGCTCTGTAATTTTGAAAAGTCATTTCTTGTGTTTTTTTAATATGAAGACAGCAAGTTTTATGGATATGTGAAGGAGTTTATTAGAGTTTTTATTGAATACGCATAACCTGAGCAGTTGTAGAGGGCCCCTGCGCTGACTCTAGAAGGTAACTAATGCATAATAGTTTCTTTCAGTGTAGAATAGCTTTCTCTTTACTTAATTTCTTTCTAGTTTTTATCAGTAGTTAGAAGTTGAATTCAGCAGTGTAGAGTAGTTTGTTTCATTTGCTATTTCATTAATCTTTAGGTTTTCAATTAAACTGATCAGTACCATTATAGTTCTTGCCATTTTGTTACTAGTTTATTGACTCATGGTGTAGATGAAGGTTTCTAAAAATCCCTTCTAGTTGATAACTCATCTTAAACTAAGTGATTGAATACTTCATTCATGCAATGAGTTTTTTCTGTATTCTTGCATTTATTTTCTTAGAATAATGAAGTACAAAATTCCTCAAAATGCCATCACAAGGAGGTTTTTCTCCCAAAATTGAGAGGCAGAGTAACTATGCACTTCATTTAGTTTTGTTTTCCATAATAGACAGTTGCAATTTCATTTTCAGCTTTAGTATTTCATTTAGTTTTGTTTCCATAATAGATAGTTGCAATTTCATTTTCAGTTTTATTATTTCATTTAGTTTTAACAGAATAGATAATAGTTGCAATTTCACTTTCAGTTTTCAATATTCCATTTAGCCTTGTTTTTGTAATTGAATAGACAGTAGTTGCAATTTTACTTTTTAGCTTGTAGCTCATGATTTGGAAATAATGATCTGACTAGAAATAGAAACTCTGTTTTCATTTCTTGATTAAACTTTGCTTCAAAATCTTACTTAAGCTCTTTTTAGTTATAATTTATTTAGGTTCTTAGTAGTCTTTACAGAAGTTAGATTTGAGATTTTGTTAGGTACATTGTAAATCATTAGGGATTAAAGGATAAAAAACCCCCAAAACAACATAAAACTCAAAAACAATGAAATAAGAAGGGTTATCTAGCACATATACTGCACTAAACTTCATCAGTTTACGATACCCAAATTGATCATTTATGTAGAGAAATTTAGGACACTAAATTGACCAAACATTTTGGCGACATTTCCAGGGAAGTGTAACTAGGTAGCCTTATCTCTTACATTCAAAAAAAAAACAAAACAATGACATGCATAGAGAAAGAGACTATGGGGGTAGATTTATAGCTAGGGGCAGAAGTTCAATTCCCACAACTCCACCTACTCCACCAAGAGTTAGAAAATACACACCTCCATCCTAGACTGATACTCCCAGCCATAGGATTCCTGGAATTCAAGGGGCAGAAACTCAATCAGAAGAATCTCCTACTTCATCTACCAAAACAGTCCTAGGAGAGAAAAATTTTGAACCTCCAATAGCAGAGATAACCTTTTTCACCTCCACAGGAGATCCTATTGTAGTTGAAGAATTAGGAATACCTGGTGAGGAAGAAAAAGTAGAAACTCTCTCCCTGTTGAGCTAATTTGTGTACCTAAATTAACACAATTATTTCTTATCAATCCGGGTTGTTTATGCTTTGAGGCAAGTTCACTATATGTGAAGATCAGATGTAATCAAACCTTGAAAGATAAGTTATTCAAAAGCTAAAAGTAATACATTTTATAACTCTAATTCAATCAGTTTAAAAAGAGGAAAAACATTGAAATGGTTCTTGACTCAAGAAGTCCACTTTCACCTCAATTACCACTTAATGAATCAGAGATTGAAACCAAAAGCTTAAGATGGATAAATTATTAATGAAAGAAGCTCTTAACTTAAGAGACACATAAGGTATTCCATTATAATTCATTCATCTCGATATCAAAATCTCAATAAGAAACTACTTGTATGCAAACAAAAGAAACTAGTTTTGATTCATCATTTTAGTAGAAGGGATGCCCAACTTGAACACTTGTTTTTCCAACTCAATAAAGTGATGAATAAGCTATTAACTAATGAAATCAATCACTATGCGTGAACCATAAAGCAATCTGAAATAAAGCTTTGAAAAACTAATGCTACAATAACCAGATTACAAGGAAATAAAACTAGTTAACAAGGAAGTGTACTTAGCTTGGAATGGGGGCCCTCCACCCTTGCCTTGCACACTTGAGAGATGATATCAGAAGGTTAAATTCAGTCACACATCCATAGCATTGAACAGCAAAATAATAATAACACAAGTCTTCAAATTAACTCCTCAATCCAAAGATGTCACAGCATAAAAGTATATAATAAGTCAATACATAAGCCATCAAAGTTTTGGCTTTAAATAAGAAGTCTCATGAAACAAAATGATCTATATTCACTCAAACAAACCCATCTACTCTCATCCACCTATCTAAGTCGAATTCATTACTCACATCCCAAGAAAGATGATCAATCCTATAGAATCTCAAAACTGCCCTATTTCTATGGGATTTCTGAATGGCTAGTCATGATTGACTAGCACCAAATGGGCCTAATAAAGCTTGTTTTGTTCGAACTAAGCATTGCTGGCTTAGTCCTAGTTCCCAAGTTGTTCATCCATGCATTCCATTCGTGCCCAAGTGTCCTGCAACCATATCAACCATAGAGCTATTACGAGAATTTCTGAATATGCCAATTTTGCACTAAAAAACCAAATTTTCATAAAAACTTTAGAAATTGAAAAATTAAAATTAAATACCTGAATGGATATCAAATATACATCAAAATGGAATAAATTAAGGGAAAATTGATGGAAAATAGATGGATAAGTAAGTTTCTTTGAGAAAAAATAAAACCAAAACTAAGGCCCAAAATCTCTCCCTTGCTTATCATCAAGCATGTCCCCATGCTTGCTTACTCCTCTTTGACCTTCTTCTCTCTGTAGTAGATGTTGTACCTGTAGATGCTTCCTGTTATGCTGCCCTGACCAAACAATCCAAACCTGTGTCATGTCTTTCCCTGAACAAAGCTGCTTTGACCTTCTGTTTTTCATACTCTGCCTGCCACATGTTCTTTTCCTTTAGCCATTTAAATGCTTGCTTAGAAAGTAGATCATTTTTCCTTTTCAGTCTCCCCAATTCTTCATTTAATTTTTCATTTGCCTTAACCAATTTAGCATTATCTTTCTTATTTGCCTTGTTTTCCTCTTTTAATTGTTTCTCCAAGATTTTGCTAATTTCCAATTGGTCAGTTAAGTCCCTGATTCTTCCCGAATTGATTTCTCTCTCAAAATCTTGTGTTGTTTTCATTAGTGATGTTGTTGCTGCATCATCATATGAAGAATCCTTCTCAAATACTTCTTGTGCAATATCATTTTCTTCTTGTTGTCTTGGGGAATATGTTTCTACTTCCTTATCGAAATCAATGGGACTTTTATTCCTAAATCTTCTAGGAATAGACATAACAGATGTTTCATTTTCTTGCATGGCCATGTTATTCTGTTGTTTAGCTCTTGTTATGGGATACAAGGGTGAGTTCATCAATCCTCTGTTTTCCTGCTCTGTTTTATCCTGCACTTCATTAACCTGTTCAATGAATTGATTTTTAGACATGAACTCTCACCACACTATGCCCTGTGACCTCACCTGATACTCAACTAGGATTTTGATCAATCCTTGGTGGTAAATTTGTCCTGCTTTAGGCCTGTGTTCATGTTTTACTGTTCAATCATTCTCAAAAGGCTCCTATATAAGAAATAAGGCAAGTTAATCCTATCCTCTCCTTTAATATGCTGCAGAAGTCTGACATGATACAAGTGGGCAATGTTATATCCTCTATCACAAGTCAAAAACTTTTGGATGACCAAAACCAACTCACCCCATGGTTCATTAAACCATTTCCTGGGTATCCCTTTTGTTCTATCAAATGTCCCTTTCCGATTCTTCTCAAGAAAGAAATTCCAAGCTTTCTCCTTGAAGTGCGGCCCTTTGTAATACTTCTCACCTATCATGGGTAGATCTAAAGCTTGGGAAAGATATTCCTGGGTTACAGGAATAATGACATCTCCTACCCGTGTCTGGTCTTGACTGAAGTTATTTATAAAGTCCCTGGTTATTTGTTCAGAGTGGCCATCAAATTTTTGTAAAAAACTTATCATCCCCGCTTGGTAAAGTTTTTCTATAGTTTCCTTTCCCCAGCTCTCTATCTGAAATTTTGGCTCTACTCTGACTGACATTGTTTCTGAAAACCAGTGAATGAATTCCTCTGTTGTTACTAATTTCATCTTGACAACAAAAATATAACTATTGCTTGTTTTCAAAATGAAATTTTGAAAGCAAAGAAGCTTACCTTCTTCCTCTCAATCAACTTAATTCTGACTTCCTTAACCTCTGTTTTACTCTTCTCTCTGCAATAGCATTGTTTTAGTTCCCTGTTCAATGCAAACAAACACCTGTATACCCCTGTCAATATGCTGATCTCTGTTCTTGAAAACAAAATACATATGCAAACAATGTCCATGTATGCTCATCGCCTTATATTGTTGCCAAAATCAAACCATCGTTTTACTGTGTATGTACAACCAAGAAAACTAAGGAGTGTTTCGCATGCATATGGCTCTCGGCCTCATCGTCAAAGTTTTTTTAAAATTTCCAAAATGCTCTCGGCCTAATCAAAAACATTTGCAAAAATGCTTTCGACTGTATCACAAAATTTTGGAAAACATGCTTGCGGCCTCATCATAAAAAAAAATTACAAAAATGCGCTTGGCTATATCATAAAAATTTGCAAAAAGGCTCTCGGCCTCAGCATGAAAGGTTGAGGATTATACACATACTCTCGGCCTCAAAACACAGATGATAAAACAAAAACACAGCGCATTTAGTTCTAAATGGCTCGGCAATCAAACTCCCTTTGGCAACCAAAAATTTCACATGGCAGGGTTCGTTCAGCCCTTAGACATTTCAATCCCCTGTTTCGGTTCAAACAAAAACAACAACGCGCAACAAGGGTTCATAACAAATACGCATGTCGTTTCATGCATATGATATATTGGATTGACTGTTGTTTGAGGTTTAATGGAACGGCGCGCAACAAAACAAGGTGTGGAAGCAAAACAAGGCGCAGTGCGCATTCAACAATGCGCACAATTCAATCAATAATCACCGCCATGCAATATAAACACGCCATAATCAGTCAAATTTCGTGCCACCTCTGTTCATAAATTTTGTTGTGAACACGGCACGCCGTTAAAACTCCACATAAAATGCCAAACCCTAACGTGTTAACCATGCAATGCATTCTCATTTAAGTGCAGCGCGATTCACTAGTAGTTTATACCAAGATTTACGCAGTGAATCAACTGATTTGATGCTGTGGCTTCGGCGTTACCTGTTATCAATGAGCGCTTGAGGAATATCCGGCGCTCCAAATCCCTGTTCAACCGTTCAATTGACTGGTGGAAAGGGCAGAGCAACGTAACCATTAATAACAGATAATTCATAATTTCTACTCCACTGTGTGCCGAGCTTAAACAACTATTGCATTACCTGATTGAATCCCGAAAATTGGTGATCATTGAACGTTAAAACCAGGATGATTTCCTTTTTTAAATTCGCCTAAACTCACTTCACCCTCCTTTTCACTAGGCTGCAGCTCCAAACACCATCTCTCTGAGCTATTCGGCAATGAGGAATATGGTTTAAACAGCGCAAGAGCTCAATCAGTTCATGACCGTTTCATGGTTGTACTGCGCTTCTTATTCATTGGTGTTTACAATGCGTGGTTGGCATGGCCGTCCTGTTTGACCAGTCGCCCGACTGTGTCATGAGAATGGCCAAATCATCGTTTCATTTGAATGGCATGCGCATAACCCTTGCACAGTGTATTGCCCACTGACAACCGGTTAACATGCCACCGTGTTGAGCTCGTACCTGTGTGTTGGCCATTTGTCGTTTTGGGTGTAACGTTTTATTCATTGTTGTTGTGTTTACCATTATTGTCACCGTCGTGTGCTTGCAATGATATTCAAACATTGCTTGTATTGCAATGATATGTATGCAATTACATTTCAACACCCCGCCGCAATGTTTATATGCACAGTCGTGCCATATGGTTTGCGCGCGGCCATCCACCATATATCATATCATATGCGCTTTTTATATGCCTTCACTTATAACTTATATTATATACCATATGTTATGCACCATTTTTTCATATACCATATGTATTAACCTTATATCATATGCGCTTTGGGTTATATAGATGACTATAGCGCATTCACATTATTTGAACTATGGTATATAGTTTGATATGATATATAATAACTTTGATTTCCATATAGCGCATGAGGTTTGTTTGAATTGTATAGCATATCTTTATAATTTTAAAATGACCATCTTGGGTCATATTTAAAATTATCACCATCACTAATGCTTGAGTTGTATGTGCAGGTTGAAAGTTGTCCCAGTTTGGTCTTTCTAAGCTCTTAAAGAAAAATACTTAGGGGTAATAGGGTTAATGAAAATAGGGAATATGTATGGAAATGAAAGGGAATAGGGTTATGATGTATAAGGGTTATAGGATATGTATAGGGAATATAGGATATGAATGATAATGAATATCCTCAGGTACTAATTTCAACTTAACAAAAACTAAAAATTTCTAAGAAAAATTTGAATTTTCAAGCACAAAATGACTATACATATACTCTCCTGGATGATGGTTGTACAAGTGGGATGAAATCAATTGATCAGATGTTGTATATGGATCAAAAAGTAAACTTTATTGTTGCTCCTTGTTCTTCATGCTCTGGTTCTTGAATTGTTAGTCAGGTCCCTCTGTAATGATTCTTTGTTTCAAGTCCCTCTACACTGCTTGCAAAATATGCACATGTTGTTTTGACATTGGCAGGTCTTTCAGGTCCCTCTGATGACAATACAAGTTCCTTCTATACTTCAGCTTTCCAGCTAAAGATCTGATGCAAGTCTCCCCCTTGTTGAAGATATGACTTGTCCTCAAGTCAGTTGGTGGTGGAGAGTGCCTGCATTGAAATTATCTGAGAACAATAGAACAAGTATAAGGAATTCATAGAGTCCAAGTTGCCCTGGTTTTCCCCTATGAATTCGTGTTTGCTAAGTGCTAGTTGCCTGGTTTTCACTTGCAAACAAATTATTTGTTTTTTTTTTTATATATATGTTTTTTTATGTTGTTTTTGTTTTTTTTTATTATGTTTTTTTTTTTTATTCAACTATAAGACTGGAAGATGGTTGATCCTGGTGTGTCATGAGTTCCAGTTCTGTATCTTCGATCAGTTGTTTCATAAATGCTTCTTTACTGATAGGCCTATTGTAAACTTTGAGCCTATGTCCATTCACTATAAATGAGGTGGAGTCCTGGTCGATTGTCCTGATCTTGACTGCTCCATTGTCAAAGATTTCGTCAATTTCATATGGGCCTAGCCAGTGTGTTGTGAACTTTTCTTTGAAGTCTTTGAATTTGGAGTCAAAAAGCAATGCCCAGTCTCCCTTGCGAAATGTCTTTGTTTTGATATATCTGTAGTGCCACTTCATTCTTTGTTGTTGCACCAGTGTAGTATGTTCCATGGCTTGTTGACGATGCTCATCTAACTGATTCAGTTCCATGATCCACTGCTGTTGTGCTTCTGTCAAGTCTAGTCCTAGTTCAGCTGCTAGTCTGTATGTGTGTATCTGAAACTCTATAGGCAATAAGGCCTCTTTCCCATATACTAACTGGTATGGACTAAAACCAGTTGTATTTTTCCATGTGATTCTGTAGGCCCATAGTGCATCTTTTAATTTTTCAGACCAATCTTTTCTGTTCATCTGTACTGTTTTTGTCATGATATTTTCTAAGACTTTATTTGTTGATTCAACCTGCCCATTTGCTTGAGGATGATATGGTGTAGATTTCCTGTGTTTGATCTTGTATTTCTCCGTTAGATCTCGTACCAGCTTTGATGTAAACTGTGTTCCTTGATCTGTTACAATTTGTCTAGGTACTCCATATCTGACAAAGATTTCTTCAAAAAGAAAGGTGACCACTGTATCTTCTGTTGCTCTGTTGACTACTTTAGCCTCTGCCCATTTGGTTACATAATCTGTACATATTAAAATGTACCTCTTTCCATTTGATGGTGGATTGATAGGTCCAACAAAGTCAAGTGCCCATTGCTCAAATGGTTCTATGAGGACCTGTGGCTTTAGTGGCATCTCATCTATTGTGATTGGTCTCCCTGTTCTCTGGCAGCTGTCACATTGCTTGACATATTTCTTAGAGTCTCTGAAGATGGGTGGCCAGTAATAGCCCAGTTGCAGCACCTTGTATGCTGTTCGTTTATCTGCAAAATGGCCACCACATGGTTCATCGTGACATGCTCTTAGAATGTCTATTATTTCATCTTCTCGCACACATTTTATAATTATCAAGTCTGAACCAGTATAAAATAAATCACCATTTACCCAACTATACCTAGAGCTTTCTCTAACAATTTTGTATTTTTGCTTTTTAGTGAATTGAGTTGGAAACTTTCCAGAAGATAAATAGTTTGCAATGTCTGCAAACCATGGTGTTTTTACTGTGATGGCAAACAGGTGTTCATCTGGAAAGTTATCTGCAACCGGATTTGGATCGTTGGGTGAATGTATGCGGGACAGAAAGTCAGCCACTTGATTTTCTTTGCCTGGTCGGTCTTGTATTGTGATATTAAATTCTTGCAATAACAGTAACCATCTTGTTATTCATCCATTGGTGATGGGTTTATTCATCAAGTATTTGATTGTTGAATGATCTATATGAATGAAAACTTGATATCCTGTTATATAGTGCCTGAATTTGTTTACTGCATGTATAACGGCTAACATTTCATTCTCTGTGACTGTGTAGTTTAATTCTGCAGGTGTAGATTCTTGCTTATAAAGTATATTGCATAAGTGAACAAGTTCTCTTTCTGTCCAAGAGAGGCACCTATTGCGGTATCGGATGCATCAGTTGATATATGAAATGGCAAAGACTAGTTTGGCCCACGAAGAATGGGTGCAACTGACAATTTTTCTTTCAGAATTTGAAATTCATTTTGACAATCATTTGTCCAGTGAAATTCAATATCTTTTGCTAATAATTTGAACAGAGGTTGGGCTATTTTACTAAAGTTTTCAATGAATCGTCTATAATAGCCTGCATAGCCTAAGAAGCTTCTTACCTCTTTCTGTGTTGTAGGAGGCATTAAGTTTACTAGGACTTGGATTTTTGCTGGATCCACCTTAATTCCTGAAGCAGAAATATGGTGTCCCAGAACTATTCCTTCTGTCAACATCATATAGCATTTCTCATTGCTTAATGACAAATTTGTTTCAATGCATCGTTTCAAAACTTTCTCAAGGTTGTTTAGGCAATCATTATATGTGTTTCCATAAACTGTGAAGTCATCCATATAAACCTCTACACATTCATGAATTAGATCAGCAAATATTGCAAGCACTGCTCGTTGGAAAGTTGCAGGTGCATTGCATAAACCAAATGGAAAAACATTATATGCATAGGTTCCCCATGGGCAAGTGAATGTTGTCTTGTCTTGGTCTTCTGTTGCTATTCTTATCTGGTTGTATCCGCTAAACCCATCCAAGAAGGAGAAAAATTTCTTTCCAGCTAATGAGTCTAACACTTGATCAATGAATGGTAGAGGAAAATGATCTTTTAGTGTAGCTTTGTTTAGTTCCCGATAGTCCACACATACCCTCCACTTTCCATTTTTCTTTGGTACAATAACCAGTGGAGAAATCCATTGATTATCCGAAATAGGATAGATGAATCCAACATTTAACAATTTTTGCAGTTCCTCTTTCACTATTTCCTTCATCATGGGATTCATTCGTCTTTGAGGTTGTCTTACAGGTTTAAGTTGATCATCTGTATAGATGTGGTGGATACATGTGCTAGGATGGATTCCTTGCATGTCAGTATAATCCCAGGCAAAAGCTTTTGAATATTTCTGTAATAATGCAATTACCTCTTGCTCTTGTGCTGATTGCAATTCGTTTCCAATGTTTAGATGTTTTCCAGGATATACCTCAATTGTTTTTATTGTTGGATTGGAGATTGTGTTTACAGGAAAGATGTCTATAAAAGATTTCCACAGAGTTTGAATAGTACAAGTTTCCTGAAAGCATTGATTCAAAAGGCTACTTGCAGCTTCATATTGAACTTTTCTAAGCTGCTCTGAAATACTTGGTTCTGAAATGAAAAGATCCATTAAGTCTTCATTCTCTTCTTCTTCTCTAAAATCAAAGAATTTGATTTATACTTAAAACTGATTTAGTTTGCTGTTTTTCTTGAGTTTCAAGTACTGATTCTAAAGAAGTTGATTGTGCAGGTGAATAAAGAGCAATGTGTTTCCTTTCATCTCCATGTGAAATAATCATGCTTCCTGATCTGCATCCTATGAAGGCATCAGCGGTAGCTAACCATGGTCTTCCTAAGATTAGAGGATGTCCTCCCAAGTTTGCTTTTGGCTGCAAGATAAGGAAGTCAACAGGATACTCCCATGAATCCAAAGAGACTATGATATCTTCTAATATTCCTTCAGGAACAACTTTAGATCTATCTGCTAGTTCTAAGATTGTAGAAGTTGATCTAATGTTGTTTAAATGCAAAGTTTTCATTGTCTCCATTGTCATTACATTTATAGCTGCTCCCAAGTCTATTAATATGTTTGGTACTGAGAAATTATTTATTGATATAGTAACCATAGGGATACCAGGATCAATATATTTCTCTACTATGGTTTGTGTAGACATGAGGCTTGCTAGTTTACCAATGACTTGGATTGTAGTAGGATCCTTCTTCTTTTTCTCTGATTTCCTAATGCACAATTCCGTTATTGTTTTAGTATATATTGGTATTTCTTTAATTGCCTTTAACAAAGGAATTTTTACATAAGCATTTTTTAACTCATCTAAGATATCAAATTCGGGAAGGGTTATTTTGTTTTGTTGTTCCACTAACCTTTCAGGATAAGGTGGTGTTTGTATTGTAATGTTTGTTCCTTTCTGAATTTGTATCTCAGTTTGTGATGTTTCAGGTGATTCTCCTTGTTCAGTTGGTTCTTCTATGATTGGAGGAGAATCCTTTTTAAGCACTTTTCCAGACCTTAGATGGACATCATTAAGAGGAAGAATCGAATATGTGGGAAAACATGCTGCTTCCTCTACAGTGTATGCAGATTTGTCCACCTTATTATTTGGATTTGCCATTGGTTGGCCTGGTAATTGAGTTGGTCTGGGTTGATTTGTGGGTAGCTGTAACTATTGTGGTTGGGTCAACAACGGTGGTGGATTCTGCTGTGGAAATGGGATGGATTGCGGATATGCAGAATGTTGTTGTTGAAATGGTATGGATTGTGGATATGCAAATGGTTGTTGGTATTGTTGCTGGTATTGTTGTTGATACTGTTGAGGTGGCTGGTTTCCATAACCATATCCTCTCCAACCTTGTACAGGTTCTTGTGAATATTGTTGTGGAGGCCAAGCTTGCGATGGCATTGGAGGGGTCCAAGGATTTTGAGGTGGATAGGGGTAATTTTGTTGAGGGAATTGCTGTTGATTTTGTTGAGGCATCCTAGGTTGCCATGGTCTTCGTGGTGCTACATAATAGAAACCTTCTATTCCTGGCACTTCTTCCATTGAGTTCATTTGTAATTCTTTCAATCTTAGACAATTTTCTGTGGAATGATAATCTGTACAAAGACCACAAACCTGAACACTATCCAAAGGACATTCTCTCAATGGATGTTTCTTTCTACATTTGGAACAAAAGATTGCTAGAGCTTGTTCTAGCTCTTCTTTCTTCTTGTTTGCCTTTAGCACATCTACTTGTGTCCCTAATGTACTCAAGAGATCTGTTTTGAAGTTTTCCAATAAACTTCCTATTTCAGCTCTTGTTATCCCTCCTGCGGCTGACTTTGCTGCTTTTGAACTTGCTTCTCTTCTTCCTGTTTTTGATCTTCCTCTAGAATATTTTTGACATAACTCAACAATTTCATCGAATGGTAGGTTTGAAATGTCTCCTTTACCCATCACATTCAAAATGTCAAGGTATTCATCCCTTACACCCTTGAGAAAGATTGTTCGAACGGTTTCTTGATTTAGAGTGTGTTGTTTAGATTTCTGTAGATTATATGCAAATCTTTCCAAATATTCTTCTAAACTTTCATCTTCTTGTTGTGTCATTCTGAAAACATCTTCCTTTGAATCTCTAGATCTACAATAAGCTTGATATTTCTTAAGGAAGACGGATCTCATATCATCCCAAGAAGCTATTGTTTGTTCTCCTAAACCCATAAACCATTTCAAAGCTGTTGCTTTTAATGTTGCAGGGAAAAGATGAAGTTTATGAATGTCATCAGTATATCCATATGTTCTACATAGAATATCAAATTCAAACATAAATGCATCAGGATCTTCTATGGACATTCCATAAAAGTTTGGCAATACAGAAGGTGGAATATTTTTCATTTTCACTTCTTCTCCTAATATTGCACTTGTGTCTACTATTGGAAAGCCAAAGGTAGTCTCTTGATCATTACCATCTTCTTGTCTTTTCCGATCGTTTTCTATCTTTCTATCATTTTCTTGTTTTGCCTCCTCCTCTTTCTTTCTTCTCCATTCTCTTTGTTGTCTTTCATATTCAGCTCTTTGTTCAGGAGTGAAAATAACATATCCATGTCCCTCTTCTGCCATTGGTTGATTTGTTTCAATTTTGAGTGGAGTTTCAGTTTGTTGGAAGATAGGAGGATTTATGGATGGAAAGACAGGTTGTTTTCCTTTGATAATGTCTTTTTGTTTTCCGGAAGTTGAAGATTTTTTTTGCTTTGCTTCCCAAGCTAACAAAGTTTGCCTCTCAATCAAAGTTAATCTTTGTCCAGTTCTTTGTTTTTCTGCCAATTCCTCAATTATTGGATTACCAGTAACTGGGGTGTTTGATGATCCTATCTCTATTTGTGGGGGGTTTTTGACAAATCTACCTTGAGGATCTCTATATCTAGGCATAAAGAAACATAACTAAAAAGGAATGTAACTAATATTTTTGTTGTTTTGAAATTTATCTTTCTATTGACTATGCCGATATTTGCCTCCCCGGCAACGGCGCCAAAATGTTGAGCTAATTTGTGTACCTAAAATAACACGATTATTTCTTATCAATCCGGGTTGTTTATGCTTTGAGGCAAGTTCACTATATGTGAAGATCAGATGTAATCAAACCTTGAAAGATAAGTTATTCAAAAGCTAAAAGTAATACATTCTATAACTCTAATTCAATCAGTTTAAAAAGAGGAAAAACATTGAAATGGTTCTTGACTCAAGAAGTCCACTTTCACCTCAATTACCACTTAATGAATCAGAGATTGAAACCAAAAGCTTAAGATGGATAAATTATTAATGAAAGAAGCTCTTAACTTAAGAGACACATAAGGTATTCCATTATAATTCATTCATCTCGATATCAAAATCTCAATAAGAAACTACTTGCATGCAAACAAAAGAAACTAGTTTTGATTCATCATTTTAGTAGAAGGGATGCCCAACTTGAACACGTGTTTTTCCAACTCAATAAAGTGATGAATAAGCTATTAACTAATGAAATCAATCACTATGCATGAACCATAAAGCAATCTGAAATAAAGCTTTGAAAAACTAATGCTACAATAACCAGATTACAAGGAAATAAAACTAGTTAACAAGGAAATGTACTTAGCTTGGAATGGGGGCCCTCCACCCTTGCCTTGCACACTTGAGAGGTGATATCATAAGGTTAAATTCAGTCACACATCCATAGCATTGAACAGAAAAATAATAATGACACAAGTCTTCAAATTAACTCCTCAATCCAAAGATGTCACAGCATAAAAGTATATAATAAGTCAATACATAAGCCATCAAAGTTTTGGCTTTAAATAAGAAGTCTCATGAAACAAACTGATCTATATTCACTCAAACAAACCCATCTACTCTCATCCACCTATCTAAGTCAAATTCATTACTCACATCCCAAGAAAGATGACCAATCCTATAGAATCTCAAAACTGCCCTATTTCTATGGGATTTCTGAATGACTAGTCATGATTGACTAGCACCAAATGGGCCTAATAAAGCTTGTTCTGTTCGAACTAAGCATTGCTAGCTTAGTCCTAGTTCCCAAGTTGTTCATCAATGCATTCCATTCGTGCCCAAGTGTCCTGCAACCATATCAACCATAGAGCTATTACGGGAATTTCTGAATCTGCCAATTTTGCACTAAAAAACCAAATTTTCATAAAAACTTTAGAAATTGAAAAATTAAAATTAAATACCTGAATGGATATCAAATATACATCAAAATGGATTAAATGAAGGGAAAATGGATGGAAAATAGATGGATAAGTAAGTTTCTTTGAGCAAACATGCTCTAAGGCAATGCACTTTAGATGCAAAAATTGTAAAAACTTGTATTATTTGTTCAGAAAGTCATGAGACCAAGGGTTGACCTTCAATCTCGGGTCTTAAGGTTGTCTTTCAAGAAGAAACAGTCCCAAATTCTGCAGAACCTATTTGTTTTTTTGCAAGAAGACCTTGGTAGGGGCCACAAAATCAGGGATTTAACAATCCAATGTATCTTCAGCCCCCACCAAACTGGAATTCTTGGCAGCAACCTTGGCCTCAACCTCAATCTCAGTATCAATCTCAACCGTGGGCACAAGGGGTACAAAATCCTTATGGTAGATTTTCTCAATATTATCAATATCCTCCATCCTATCAAAATTATCATCCCCCACAAAATCAACAACAAAATCAGCAACCACAACTTCAAAATCAGAACCCTCAAATTTCATTGCCATTTCCACAACAACCTCCACAACAAAGTCAAAATCCTCAACTCTTGCTACCATTTCAATAGAAACCAAATCAGCTACCTGCCCAACCATTACCAAACCCCAACAATAAAAACCCTCATAATGCTTACATAGTAGAAGGACAACAATTTCCAACTTACATGATTACTCCTCTAGATCTTAATGATGTTCAACTAAGATCTGGTAGGATATTAGAAAAGGAAAGACCTTCTATAGTTATTCAAGAACAAGACACTTCTAAGGAAGATTCTCTAAAAGTCAATAAAAGTTTTGAGGAAACATCTCTCCAAAACCAAAACATTGAAAAATAAAAACAAAAAGAACCAGTGAACACAACTCCTATCATTGAGCAACCAACATCTACTTCTACACCTCCTTTTCCTGAGAGACTACAAATTGATAGAGGAGTAGAAAAATAGATCTTGTTGCCCAATTATGATTTTCTAGATGAATTGAAGAATGTATGTATCAAAATTCCTTTGTTACAAGCCATTAAAGAAATTCCAATTCTAGCCAAGACAATAAAGGAGTTGAGCATCAAAAGACCAGGAATAATATCAAAAGAAACAAAAAGAATTCACCTGATAGGCAATATAGCAGACATAATGATGGGAAAAATTTCCATGCAGAAATATGTGGATCTAGGAACTCCAATTGTCAAGACACATATAAATGGAATTGAAATTCCAAATACATCGATTGACTTAGGGGCAGCAATAAACATCATGAGTAGACAAATTATGGAATAGCTTAAACTTCCTAACCTTCTTTACACACCTACCTTATTGCAACTTGCAGATAGATCAGTAATCAAACCAGATGGTGTGCTAGAAGATATTTCAGTCTCCTTAGATTCTTGGGAATATCTTGTTGATTTCATGATCTTAACTCCCAAGAATAATCTAGGAGGACACCCACTCATATTAGGAAGACCTTGGCTGGCCACAGCTGATGCTTTTATTAGTTGTAGATCTGGTGACATGTATATTTATGATGGTAATTCAACAAAGAAATTTACTTTGTATCCTCCAGCAAAAGAAATCACAGAAATAGATGACAAGGAATGGATTGATGATGAAGATGATATTCAGCCTCTCTTTACTATTTTAGAAATTAGTGAAGATAGTCAAATTTTGAATACATTGGAAAATTTTGAAACATATTCAGAATATGATCATGCATAATTTCAAGAAAAATCTAATGTTGAATATTTGTCATCTAGGCAGATGTCTCTCTATTCTATGGAAGAGTTTGGTAGCTCTACAATTGAAATTTTTCCAGGTAGGATATTGAACATAAAAAAAAACTTGGAGAAACTACAACAAGAAGAGCTAACCAAAACATTACAAAAACATTCTGTTGCATTTGCACGGGAGTACACCGATATGAAAGGCATTGATCCTAAGACTTGTATCCATCATATCTATATTGAGGAAAACAGTAGACCTATTAGACAACCTCAGAGAAGAATGAATCCAAATCTTAGGGAAATTGTAAAAGAAGAGCTCCAAAAATTACTCAATGTAAACTTCATTTACCCAATTTCAGATAGCCAATGGGTTTCTCCTTTGGTAATTGTGCCTAAAAATAATGGTAAATGGAGGGTGTGCATTGATTACTGAGAATTGAATAAAGCAACCCTCAAAGATCACTTTCCTTTGCCCTTTATAGATCAAGTGTTAGATACATTAGCAGGTAAGAAGTATTTCTCATTCTTGGATGGTTTTAGTGGTTATAATCAAATTCAGGTAGCACCTGAGGATCAGGATAAAACCACATTTACTTGTCCATGGGGAACTTTTGCCTACCGAGTACTTCCTTTTGGGTTGTGTAATGCACCTGCAACATTCCAAAGAGCAGTACTAGGAATTTTTTCTGATCTAATACATGATTGTGTAGAGGTATATATGGATGATTTTACAGTCTATGGAAACACATTTGAAGAAGCTTTGGAAAATTTGGAAAAAGTTCTTAAAAGATGTAAAGAAACAAACCTTTCACTAAGCCATGAAAAATATTTTATGATGTTTACAGAAGGTATTGTTTTAGGACATCACATTTCGGGAGATGGGATTAAAGTTGAAGTCATCTCTAAGTTATCAATTCCAAATTGCCAAAAAGATGTTAGAAGTTTTCTAGGATTTATAGGATACTATAGGAGGTTTATAGAAAACTTCACTAAAATAGCATCTCCACTCTTCAAATTGCGTACAAAAGATTGTGAATTCAGTTGGAACCCTGATTGCCAACTAGCATTTGAAACCTTGAAAGCAAAAAATTCTGAAGCACCTATTTTAAGAGGTCCAAATTGGAAACTTCCTTTTCATATTTTCATAGATGCTTCAGATACAGCTCTGGGAGCTGTATTGGGACAAAAATATTTGATTCCTTATGCCATTTACTAAACAAGTAAGAATTTGACTCCCACTGAGTTGAATTATATTGTGACTGAAAAGGAATTCTTAGTTGTTGTTCATGCAATTAATAATTTCAGACACTATATAATAGGCTATGAAACCTTTGTTCATACAGATCAATCTGCAATTAGATATTTTATGAATAAACCTATTACTAATGGTAGAGTTAGAAGATGGCTTTTACTTTTGCAAGAATTCAACATTACTGTGCTAGATAGACCTAGAAAACAAAACACAGTTGTTGATTTCTTGTCCAGGATTCAGAATATCAAAGAAGACTCTCCGGTTGAAGATAAGTTTCCTGATGAATATCTTTTTGCAGTAACTACTCAAACTCCTTGGTTTGTAGATGTTGCTAATTACTTGGTTACAGGGAAGTTACCTTCACATTTGTTTCCTAGAGAGAAAAGAAAGATTATTCAAGAAAGTGCAAGATATTCATGGATCACTAACGAATTGTATAAAACAGGGCCAGATCTTATGATCAGAAGATGTGTTAGGGAAGATGAAATGCCTGATATTCTCAAAGCATGTCATGATGAGCCGTGTGGTGGACACTTTGCTGACAAGAGGACAGCCTATAAAATCCTTTCTTTAGGATATTATTGGCCATCCATCTTCAAAGATGCTAAAGAATATGTCAAAAGGTGTGACAGTTGCCAAAGGGTAGGGAAAGCTGCTCCCTCAAATGAAATGCCATTACAAACTCAGGTACTTATCAAACCCTTTGAAAAGTGGGCTTTAGACTTTATTGAACCAATTAATCCTCCATCTAAGCAGAAAAAGTATATATTGGTATGCATTGATTATGTCACCAAATGGGTAGAAGCCAAAGCATTACCTTTTGCTAACGAGAAATCTATAGTTAATTTTCTTTTTGAGGACATCTTCACTCGTTTTGGTGTTCCAGGAGAAATTATGACAAATCAAGGATCTCAATTCACATCCAACATGATGGAAAGGCTTGTGGAGGAGTACAAGATCAAGCATAGGAAATCAACTCCCTATCATCCACAAGCAAATGGTAAAGTGGAGTCTACATAAAGTGATTGAAGGAATCCTCACCAAGACTATGCATTTACATAGAAGAGATTGGGCAGAAAGGCTTCCTGAAGCCTTATGGGCCTATAAAACTACATGAAGGAACACAACAGGACATACACCCTATGAACTTGTTTATAGGAAACAAGTCATGTTCCCTATGGAGTTCCAAATCAGAACTTTCAAGATGGCAGTCCAGTTGGGGATGGATTTATCAGAGGCTCAGAAGCATAGAATGGAGCAATTAAATGAACTTGATGAAATCAGACAAGAGCCAGTTCAAAGGACTAGTCTAGTCCAACAACAGAGGGCCAAATGGCATGACAAATACATCAAGGACAAGAGGTTTCAAGAGAGAGATTGGGCACTGTTATTTGATTCAAAGTTTAAAGATTTTCAAGAGAAGTTTCAAACTCATTGGCTTGGTCCATATGATATTGAAAAAGTATTCAGTAATGGAGTAGTGAGGATCAAAACAATATATGAAAGTCAAACTCCTCTTCTTGTGAATGGTCATAGATTGAAAATATATCAAAAGTCAATTTCAAAGGAGGAGTTCCTCAAGGTCTTCCAGAACAATTCTGAAATGAAGTTAGTGAAGAAGAATCCTTCTTCTCCACCAACTTAGTCTTTGTTTTTAATATCTAAAATAATAATAATAATAAAATTGTATAAGGTTGAAAACCAATCATTGATTGGCATGTTTATACAGAAAATACAAGGTGAAAATCGGAAGTTTCTAACACCCTATATTTTCCATTTCCTTTCTGAAAAAAATGGTGACAAAAAGTTGCGATCATTCAGCATTCTACAAAATTCATTGTCTCATTTCATTTCACTCTGTTTACTTTTACAGCGTCACTTCTTTCCATTGCCATATTTCACCAATAAATTTTTCCTTTCCCAGCATTTCTTTCATCTCCATTTTTCATTTATCATCATGTCTTATTTTCACTTACACGGCCATTTCCATTTCATACATTCATAAGCCATATTTTACTCTTTGTTTCACATTTTGCAATTGTTTTCACGTTCTACAGTTGTTTCCACGTTCTACAGCTGATTCCGTTCTATAGCTGATCCTATTTTGCAGCAACAGTTTGTTTATCAGTCCAAGCACAAGAGTCCAGTTCATAATAAAATCTTGTATGCAGGTGATTGAAGAAAAATCAACTTTGAAGACCAATCATGCCTAAAGCACCTGTGGAGAAAACATCAAAATATTAGCAAGCGGAAGGTAAAGGTTCCAAAGGTAAAATACAAAAATTTATTTCAAAAAGAAATTCAAAAACATAAGCTTGTATAACATGTATGATCACATGTCTCCTTAATTAATCATCATGTGATTTGACTACCACGATGTCTCCGCCATATCTTCCGCCTTCAATGACAAACGATCCAATGATTCCTTCATAACTGATCTCCGCTTTAAACTCCATAACTCGTACTTAACCGATCCTCCACAGCTACATTTGTTAACGGTCAGGTTAATGACGTGACCTACCCATATATGAATCTTCAAACCCTGACTATTTATTTATTACATGCCAAATCTTAAGTTTTTCTCTCATATTTACGCAACCACTTTATACATACAGTCACTCTGTTTCCATACATTCTGTGTATAGAGTTACTCTATTTCCATATATTCCGTATATACAATCATTTTGTTTCATATTCACAGTCATTTTGTTCCCATATACCATGTCATCCTGTTTCCATATCCACACTCTTCCTATTTTTGTATACATAGTCTTCCTATTTTTGTATACACAATCTTCTTATTACCATATACGCAATCATTCCATTTCTCAGACAGTGAGAGTAGTTTTGAAGGGTAACCGAGGAAAGAGGATATGGGGCTTATTGATAGAACTGAACCCATAGGGGTAAAATACATGGAGGTATATCCGCAGCTGAAGGGAATGTTACAGAAGGCTGGTTGGTTGTGCTTTATTGAAAAATTCAACGGTTACCATAAGGAAATCACTAAATCCTTTGCCAGGTCATTTGATGGAACGGAAGTGGAAATAGGTGACATCAAATTTGCAGTTACTGAGTCCTTCATAGCAGGAGCAACAGAACTTCCAAGGCTAGGAGAAAGGTGGTTTAAGAACAAAGAGTTTCATGATGAATCTTGGAAGGTGATTCTTAAAAACCCAAGTATGGACATTTTAGTTTTTAGAAAAGGGATTCCAATTTCTGCACTCAAAAACAAATGGAGTAGCATGTTGTTAATACTGCAAAAATTCATTACCTGTGAAGGGAGGTTTGGGTTTATGTATGTTTATCACCTACGATTGTTAATGAATTTTCTAGAGAATAGAACCCTCAATCTTCCCTTTTTCCTTTTGAATAATTTGAGAAGGATGGAAACTAATGCTCAAAAGAAAGTTGAATCAATAGAAACCACTCCATATCACCATGGATTAGTGAAGATTTTAGTTGAATTTCATTTGAGAAGTGTAGGGGATACATGGGAGGACTTCTTGGTAAGGAATTTCTTCCAAGATGCTTGATATTTATCTGAGAGAAGTCCTATTAAAAGAACTAGAAGGAGAAATGACAACATTGGAAGCTCCTCACAAAAAGATGATGCAGAAAGAGCTTCTAAATCAGAGGTTAGAAAGCAGACTAAGCTGAAGATAAAAATGAAAGAGAGGGTTGAAGAAATCAACAAGGATATTCCTGAACCTTCATCACCTAAAGAGGATGAACAGCTACTTTCTGAAAGACTAACCAAGATCAAAGAACAAATCAAGAAAAATAAGGAGAAAGGAAAGAGGAAAAAGGACACAAAAGAAGAAACCTTAAGCTTCCAAAATGTGAGGAGTTCTAGACTCCGAGGCAAGGTGAAGAAGATGAAATCAAAAGAGGCCCAGTTTATAAATTTAGAGGATGAAACCCCAGTTCAGTCCCCTGATAGTATTCCATATGAACAAAGTCCACAGAACTCTCCTCCATAGAATTTTGAAGGCAGCCCAAGTAGAGCTTCTCCTGGCATTGATCCAATACAACAGCAAATCTATGACTACATAGAGTCATTAGAGAAAAAGAGTACCTCAGTAGACCCAGGGACTTCAGCTAATCCAGAGCAGCCTGTCACCTCACAAGAAACTCTAATTAGCTCTCTCAAACAAGAGATCTATGAGCTAGAAATTCTGAATAGGCACATCCAAAAAGAAAATGAAACCTTAAGGGAACAGAATAAGGTGGATAGAGCTATTCATGACAATACAATGCTACACTTGGGATTATGGCACAAGAAGAACATGAAGCTAAAAAGGAAAAATAAGAAGTTGAACAGGACACTTATTAACCTCAAGTACAGATTTCTTATGAGGAAGCCAAGGATGGAAGTCAATGTAAAGAAAAGCAAGAAGAGGAAGTTGGATGTGTTGGCTGAAGTATTAGAACAAATGCAATAGGAGGAGGAAGTTCACAAATTTGATTGCATGGGGACATGCAATGGTTTTGCAGTGGGTGTATGTTGAGCCTCAAAACTGCCCTTTCCTTAGCAACTCTCTCATCCCTTTTCTTTGTTTTTCCATGAAAAAAATGCATCCCTATCATCAATAACCGATATGCATTGCCTTAAGGAGAACATTTTAGTGATTTACATGTTATGCTTTTATGTTTTGTTGTTTTAATAAATTTTTGTCTTTTAGCTACGGAACACAACCTATTCTGCAGCTAATCGGCTGTTTCGCAGCTACTTCCATGCTTTAACAGGTTCAAGGTGTCAGAAGGAGAAAATAAATACATGGGAAGCTTGGAAAAAATCATGACATGGAACGTGTCCTATTCACCTAGCCCAAGTTGACATGGAAGTTGGTACAAGAATTCGGTCATTGGGGAAGTCAAACGTAGAGACCGAAGGCAACAGGACTTTGTTTTGAGGATTATCAACACGTTTCATAGTGATGGGATCCCAAACAACTTCTTGAGCCCACAGACTCCAACAACCATCTGTGCAACTAAATCCAACAGCCATTATCTTATATTTATGTCTCCAGCAGCCGAGGAAAAGAATTTTGTGTGCCTGTCTGCTACGTGTTTTTGGCTGTAGCTTATTTTCTCCACAAACAGTTGTATAATTTTCTTATAAATACCTGTGTCAAGAACGCAGAACTAGTTCGAATTTCCTCATGTATTAAGCTCAGACTACTGCTCTGTAATTTTGAAAACTCATTTCCTGTGTTTTTTTAATATGAATACTGCAAGTTTTATGGATACGTGAAGGAGTTTCTTGGAGTTTTTATTGAGTATGCATAACCTGAGCAGTTGCAGAGGGCCCCTGTGCTGACTGAGATTTTATTTCATTTTTTTATCTTCTCTAGTTAACTGTAAATTCATCGTTTCTTCCATAGTGTTCATAACCATTTATTAACTTTGTTTATAATGCAGTCTTTATCATTTTCTTACTAATGCAGAATAGTTTCTTTCAGTGCAGAATAGCTTTCTCTTTGCTTAATTTCTTTCTAGTTTTTATCAGTAGTTAGAAGTTGAATTTAGTAGTGTAGAGTAGTTTGTTTCATTTGTTGTTTCATTAATATTTAGGTTTTCAATTAAAATGATCAGTGACATTATAGTTCTTGCCATTTTGTTACTAGTTTATTGACTCATGGTGTACATGAATGTTTCTAAAAATCCCTTCTAGTTGATAACTCATCCTAAACTAAGTGGTTGAATACTTCATTCATGCAATGAGTCTTTTCTGTATTCTTGCATTTATTTTCTTAGAATAATGATGTACAAAATTCCTCAAAATGCCATCACAAGGAGGTTTTTCTCCCAAAATTGAGAGGCATAATAACTATGCACTTCATTTAGTTTTGTTTTCCATAATAGATAGTTGCAATTTCATTTTCAGCTTTAGTATTTCATTTAGTTTTGTTTCCATAATAGATATTTGCAATTTCATTTTCAGTTTTAGTATTTCATTTAGTTTTAATAGAATAGACAATAGTTGCAATTTCACTTTCAGTTTTTAGTATTCCATTTAGTCTTGTTTTTGTAATTGAATAGACAATAGTTGCAATTTTACTTTTTGGCTTGTAGCTAATGATTTGGAAATAATGATATGACTAGAAATAGAAACTATGTTTTCATTTCTTGATTAAACTTTGCTCCCAAATCTTACTTAATCTCTTTTTAGTTCTCATTTCTTTAGGTTCTTAGCAGTGTTTACAGAAGTTAGATTTGAGATTTTGTTGGGAACATTGTAAATCATTAGGGATTAAAGAATCAAAAACCCCCAGAACAAGATAAAACTCAAAGACAATGAAGTAAGAAGGGTCATCTAGCACATATAGTGCACTACACTTCATTAGTTTACGATACCCAAATTGATAATATATGTAGAGCAATTTAGGACACTAAATTGACCAAAAAAGTGGTATGGAGGTTGGCCTGGAATTGAGGCTCAGATCTCGAGACCACACCCTCTGAATTGAACAATTTAGGTCACAACAGCACCCAAGGAGGCTTATGCATCCAGTTGGAGGCGTATAACTGCATGGAGGCCTTGTCATGCATGTGGTTGCAGGTTAAAGTGTGTGAAATGGAGTCCTAACTAAGGGTTTGATCACCTGGGGTGATTCTTTGACCTCTGAGTGTCTAGTAGCCCTTAGGGATGAGGTGAGTTATCAGTTTGGGGTCAGTTTTTCAGCCCCACTTCCTTAAATAGAGCTAGGAGGTCAGGTCATTTCATAGTAACTCTTCGTCTCATGCTTACCCTGGCAGGCTGGTGAATTTGGCTAAATATGGGAGGGGCAGTTACATGTTACCTCCTACAAGGAGTTCAACAGGATGGTCAATGTGGGCTAGATAAGGATAGCTAATAGCCTAACCAGCAAAGTTATTTCCAAAGATAATATAGTTCCTCTCTAGATAGGCCCATGTCAATTTTCTTCTGGTGTTTCTTACTTTGGAGACTCTACATTCTGATTTTGAGTTTACATTTCTTTAAACTCTCGCTCAAGGCGGGGACTTGCTTCCATGCAAATTTCCTTGTATCCTTTGGAAGAAACCATTTATTTTTTTTCCTTTCTCTGCTTTAGTGTGTTTTATCACAAGTGACGTTCTTACATATTCAATGGGTAAGGATTTTGGTATTTTAATGAGTGAGGTTTTTGTTGGATTTGTGCATGTGAGATTGTAATGTTTTATTATTTAAATTGTAGTTTTGAATATAGAAAAAATAAATTAATAAATTAATTATAAAAATTATAAAAACTCAACAATTTAAAAGTATGTTTTACCTCATTTTTAATTAAATTTTGAACAGATTTGATGTCAGAAAATAAAACAATAGTGAGAGAGAAATAAATAAATCAAGATACATAACAAATCACCCTCACATGGACACCATGAATTTTTTTATCTTATAAATACTTTCATGAAAACCAATGGGGAATGATAGATCTATATTCTTGGCCCAAAGATAACTTTACAGTGAAGTCTTTATTCCTTTAAATATGATACATTAAAAAAATTCCATGGGAAAAACCATGGATTATCAAAACCTGGAGCCCAAAAATTGCCAACATTAAATTGAATCTATGACCAATTCAAGATTACTTGATCTACCCTAACAATATCCCCCTTAAACTTGACTCAGGAGACTAACATAGTCCCAAACGTATTGTTTAATTCCATATAAAAAAGTTACCATTCACAAAAATGCATGGGTAACCAACTATTGTATCCATTAGTTTTCTAGGACACTTTTTGTAGTACATGGTTCATCAACCATATCGCATATTGAGATTTCACATTCCCCCTTCAAGCTAGCATACCAATACACCTACCACCTCCATACCTATTCAAGTGGTCCATTCCACAACTTGATCATCTGTAACTCCCTGTGCCAATTGAACTTGCCTCAATTGTCATCATGCATTCCTGCAATATCCTACCAAATATAAAAACAATATTTTAACGGGATAACCAATATCAAAATATTAAATATCAGACTTACCTTGTCAGGGTGGCCCTCTCTTCAAAGCAACAACTTACTTGAGTTCTTTGAGATCAACATCCTTTCGCATGATCCATCTCCATATGAATATTTCTCCATGCAGTAACTCTCATTCTTTCTTATAGAGACTATACTTGATGTTGATCAACATTGTTATATTTATGCCATGCTATCTTGTGAGAGAATCTTGATCTTCATACATTTCACAACATGCAAAATTTCTATTTTCAAGCATCATGTATCCATATGGAATACTTACTGAGCACACTGACATAACTAATTCTTCCTTCATGATTCTTGCAGATATGAACCATACACTAGAGAAGAGTTACTTAAATAATGCATACCTTTGCTTTTCATACAATCATCTAGTCATTCCTTCTTGCTTCTTGTACCTAATGAATATAGGTTTATTTTCCCAAGAAATACCTTCATCATGCCTTTCATACTACAATTTTGACCATCTACATTCCTTCATCCTTTAAGAGTATTGTTCCATACTAGATGGAATATATGCTAGTCATAATGTTGCTTCTAAGAATCTACCGTAATGATGATTCTTATAGGATTTTGAGGATCCTTCTTTGCAAAATGACTACCTCTAACATGATGTTAAAAATGCTTGGATGAACTATAATATGTTGGAATCACAATTGTTGTTAGACCAAAACCCACAGTCATTAGTCTCCACTACAATCGTCAGAGTTAGGATCCACAAGAGGTAGTTAGTCCATGTCGCGAAACACACAGGGAGTGTTGAACCTAATGTCCAACAATCTTCCCCTGGCACGAACCGAATGAGTGTCAAACTCAAGACCTATAGCTTTGATACCACTTGTTGTTTTCTTTCCACATATGGGGCCGCATGAGTGCACAAGTCATTGTTCCCAGGTTGCAATTCCCATTGTTTATCTACACCAAGAAAACTTCTCAATACTCACAAACTTTGTCAATGCATCTGCAACATTCTTCAATGTGTCCACCTTTACCAGTAAAACCTTTTTGTCTTCAACCATATCCCTCACAAAGTGATACTGAACATCAATGTGCTTTTTCTTCAAATGATAAGAAGGGTTCTTTGCCAAAAAAAATTCACTTTTGATGTCACAATATATCCATATAACTCATTGTACCAACCTCATACTTGAACACAATCTCTGCAACCAAATCGCTTCCTTTCTTGCATGCGTGGCTTCCATGCATTCATCCTTTGTAGTTGAAAGTACCACTATAGACTGTCTCTTTGTCATCCAATTGACTGCTCCTCCAACTGACTTAAACACATACCCACTTGTAGATCTTCTCTGATCTAAATCTTCAACCCTGTCTATATTAATAAAGCCGTGTATGTCCAAAACTTTGTCCAATCATGGTCTTCTTTGGTAGCACAAACCATAATCACTAGTGCCATGCAAATACCTGAAAACTTTCTTCATTATTGTCCAATGCTCCTTCCTTGGTTTTGAGAAAAGCCTGCTCAATACTCCCACTACAAGTGCAATGTCTGGTCTAGTACAAACCATTGCATACATCAAGCTACCAACTTCACACACACATATGGAACATGAAACATGTCCTCTCCCTCTTCTTGTGTCTTGGGACAATGTTCAATAAATAACTTTACACCTATAGGAATAAGAACCTTTATCAGTTTACTATCATGCATATTAAACCTCTACAATATTATTTCGACATACTTCCTCTGGGTTAAACAGAGCTTCCTCTTTGCTCGATCTCATTTAATTTCCATGCCAAAAATATAGTTTGTAGCAGCAACATCCTTCACGTCAAATTAGAGGAAAATTGGGTCTTCAAATCCTAGAAAATTTCTTTGTCATTTCCAATCAACAACTTATCATCCACACACAAGACCAGATAAATAACATGGTCACCAATTATTTTAAAATACACACAGTGATCCTCTTTTCTCCTTGTGAAGCCAAGTCCTCGTATATATGTATCAAATTTTTGATACCACATCCTTGGATATTGTTTTAACCCACATAAATACTTTTTTAACCTGCATACCATTTCTTTCTTACCCTTCACTGCAAAGCCTTCTAGTTGCTTCATGTAGATCTCTTCTTCCATATCCCCATGAAGAAATGTTATCTTCATATCCATTTTTCTACTATCATGTGCTTCTATCTATGATTCCATACTTTTTAGAAAACCAAGACTCTTCTACAATAATAATGCATACTACTCTACTTTCTATTTAAAAGAAGAAAGACAAACATTCATAAAGAACCTGACAGAGATGAGACTTCCTTGAATAATAGAGATTCTTTGGATCTTCTCCTTTTGAATTTTTCTCAAGTTCTCTCGTTTCCTCATCTATGTGAGCTTCACTTATTTACTTCATTCTTTTGTTCATTTTATTGTTTGGACAATCCATTTTAAAGTGTCCTTACTCATTGCATCCAAAGCATTGAATCTTGGACATGTTCGTCTTCTTCTTGGACTTTCCAAACTTCCATTTCCTTAGCTTCTTGGTTCTTGTGATGAAGGCTTGGGGTCTTTCATTTGATTTAGTATCATCCTTTGCCTTGATCCTAGATTCTTCCAAGATACATTGAGCCCATAATTCATCAAAGTATGTAGTATCTTTCTTTGAGTAGATGCTCGTTGCAAAACTATTGAAATCATGTGGAAAAGCATTTAGTACATAAATAGTCATTTTAGAATCATAAACAGTCTCCCCAAGCCCTTTAAACTAATCTCTTATTTGTGATATCTTCATTAGATAGGTGGCCATGTCTTCATCCTTTCATTTCCTTATTCTATATTGTTGATTTCTGAAGGAGTTTTTTTGACATGATGTACTTATAGAGTAAAACTTTACCAACTTGTCATAGATAGCCTTTGATGTATTCAAATCGGAAACAAAGGGGACATGATGATATTTAATGGATTAAAAAATAATTATTTGTGCCCTTACTTCACCCTTGTTATATTTTTCTAATTCTTGAGTCTTCTCTTTTCTTGGTTCAACAACTTCACCAAGGACATATTCCTTGACTTCATTCTCTATGAGTGCCAAGTCAATCCTTTTCTTTCAAGCTAGGAAGTTTGGTGATCCAACAATTTTGTTTCTTTCCTTGCAAAAAATAGCCATATGATATGTAGATTGAGAAATAGAAGACAATATACTACTTACTTTCCAACCAAGAGTCCTCCTTCTAGATGATGTCTTCAACTATCTTAATGCTTTCAAGATCTCCAAAGAGACTTCGAAGATTCCCTAGAAATATGTCTTCTAGGATGCCTTCAACAATGATGTCTTCAAACAAATCCAAAGAGTGAATGCTGATATCAAGATTCCTTGATGCTTCCTCTTCTTCAAGATAATTCACTAGAGAATCTTCAACAAATACTTGTCCTTCCTTCCTTTAATGAGACCTTGATGATGAGGTATTCTTCAAAAAAATATTGATGTTGAAACCCTCCTTCTAAATCAATAGGTCTTTTTCTTCTTTCCTTTTGACCTACTTTGTGTTCATAATGTTTCCTTCTCTTGTTCACCTTAGCTCTGAGACCATGTTGGAGAATGAAGTAGGGCAACTATTAATTCAGTTTCTCCTTCACGTTAATAATTTCTTGTAAACTTTTAATTTATCTTCTTATATTTCTTTATTAGATCTTCTTCATCAAATAATTGTCAAGTGCAAAAAACATCATGACAATGGACACAGAAATTAGGCTACAAGCTAGGGTAAAACCCATCCAAGGGGAAAACCCCTCCAAGGATAAAACCTAGAAAATCTATTCTCTTCTTATAGAATATGCTTCAAATGAGAAAAATCGAGACCCAAACCCTAAACCAAGTCCTCCTCCGAGCACCAAGTCAACCCTCCAAGAAGCCCTTCCAATTAGATCATAGATCAACCAAGACAACAACAATTAATCATGCTTCAACTTGAGCCCCCAACTTTGACCTACAACTTCTACCTGCAGCTTCAGCCCTATAACAGTTGTATAAACCCTAATTTTGGCACGTGTCACTTCTTCAATAAGACTTCCTTTAAATAATACAAGGTCTCCATAGTTAAACCATAGTATTTGTCTTTCAAGAAACTTATATTTTCAATTCGGCCTCCTACACTTTGGACCTACAATTTTCAGCCTCCCTTGAAGCTGAAGAAACCCTAACCTTCGCACGTGTGATAGAATAAATCTCAAAACCAAAATTTCTTCATTCTTCCCGAGACCTTCTTGGCTTCTAAACCTTCACACTTGTTTTCTTGATGTTTCCAACTTCACATCAAACTTCTTGATGAGAGAGATCGAATTGGTGCTAAATGAGGTCGATGTTTCTTCTATGTATACACATTTGTGGGTTAAAATTCTTTCTTTTGGGCCGACTTGACATTTCCTGAGTCGAATTGTGCTTGGAGGTTTCTAAGACTTTTTAGAATCAAAATAAATATCTCTTACATGTTACATCTTTCCCGATAGGATTTCATACAAATGATAAATACTCTCTTGACTTAAGAAAAGTATTCTTTATCTACAAGACCATCAAAATGGAACATGAAACCCATGGTTAAAAATAATATTTTTATTTCTTCTTTTTCTTGTAACATAAGATATACATAATTATTTGAGTACATTGACAATTATGAAGACCAGAACTAGTTACATTTCCAACAAATACAACCTGCCTACAACTAGGATTTATAACTTGGAAAAAACACCTTTAAAATGTTCTTGCACCACTATGGCTCTCCATCATATGCAAGATCCTGCACAAAACCTCGTCACCATTTACTCCATCTATGTTTTATTTTCCATGCAACCTCTCTCACTATATCTCCACTGTGAGTTGATCCATACCTTTAACTAGCCTTCCCACATCATTTTCAATCACCAGAATCATGTGATCTATCATCAACAACTGTTAAAACTAATCTTACACAAATTCATGCCAATATCCACTAAACCACTTTTCTCAACACTTGCTATCTTAGTTGCAACATTTCATTAAGTTCTAAATTTTGGGAATCAAGGTGCATTTGTGCATCAAAACTTGTTTCTCTTGTTTTCTAGCTACGACATGTCCTCATGTCCATCTTATTCACCTTTGTAGCAACAATGCCGATAAATCAACTTTTGTACATTTCCTAATTTGTTGACCCACGTGAAATTCAATAGTCAATATCAGAGGCTCCTCTTTAGTCAACTATCATGAGCTTTCCTTGCATGATCTCTACTTCCGCTTCACCTCAAGCATTGGGTTGATTTTGCCACGTACATATTTTATCATGCACCAAAACGCAACAAACATTCACCACAACTCTAATACAAGTTGTTTGAAACTAACACAATAGTGCTAGAGAAATAAATAAATCAAAACATATAACAGATTAACGTCACATGAACACCATAATTTTTTTAGGCTAGAAACCCTTAGAAGGAAAACCAACTTGGAATGATGGATATATATTCACGGCCCAAAGAAAAATTTACAATGGAGTCTTTCTACCTTTATATAGGCTACATTAAAAGAATACCATGCACAAAATCCATGGGTTATCAAAACCTGGAGTTCTAAAACTACCAAAGATAAATTGACTGACTAAGTCAAGTTTACCTAAACTACCCTAATGATCGATCCCAAATGAAAAATACCCCTCATTAGTTATTTTGTACACATTAACAGACCTATTACTCCTTTGGTAGGACACATTAATAATATATGTTGTAATATTATAATTTTCTTCTTTATTACGCTAGAGATTAAAAGAAAAATCAACGATAGATCTATTTTCATGGTATGATTAAAAAAAAATATCCCTTTTTGTATAACCTCTAATATTTGGCAAGTGTGAAGAAATTAATTACAATTTCAAAACATGAGACTCTCTCATGCACAATTTATTTACAAATTGATCATATTCATTTTCAAAAGTCCTCATGGGTTGACCGATTGGTTGGTACAATGGGATCTTATCTCCTCCACTCGATTTCAAATCCCCATGGGGACATCTTTGGCCCCTTATGATAAAGTTCAAGGAGTAGGCTCCCCTACCCTCGTTGAGTCTTGACTCTTGCTAAGTCATAAATTCCTAGTATATTTGGCTTACAAGTTGTTGGATATACTCTTGGAGCTAAGTCATAAATTGGTGTGTACTCTTGATGCTAAGTCATACGTTCTTGATATATCTAGCTTATGAGTTGTTGGATATACTCTTGGTATTATAATGGTAGCCACTATATTTGATCTTGGATACTCTTGGTGTTAACTAATAAATTCCTGGTATATCTCACTTACGAGTTGTTGGATGGGTATATTCTTAGTATTATAGTGATAACCCCTAGATTTGATATTTTATAATAACAACCCCTATATTTGATCTTGGGTATCACCTAACAAGCTATTGATTCACCACAATAAAACAAAAAAAAATGAATAAAATTTAATTATCTACCAATTTAATTAGATTTAACTTCGAAAATTATGTAAATACCAAAGTAATTTGAAGATATTTTTATTCATTTAGAGATATCTCATTTTAATCAAAGATAAAAACTTTAAAATCTAAAAAAATAATCATAGAATAAAACAAAAAATAATAAATACGTAGTCAAGAATTTGGAATAAGTAATGTTTTTTCATCTAAAAGGTATCGTTAAGGAACGGGATTATTGCTTATCAAAAAGCTTACAACAAACTCGTAAAGGGTTGTGTTAGATTGCCATATTCATTAATGGTTTTGTCACATTTTGACCTTCAACAAGAATTATTGTGTGAATTTAGTTGGTTGTGATTAGTTATAGTTGTTTATTAGGGCTAATATCATGTTTATTTTTGGTTAATTATATTGAATATAGTTGATAATATTTTTTATGAATAATCATATTAATATTATTAAATTTAATTTATATGATTGATCATAATTCACTAATTATTAGTATAGACATATCTATTTTGGAATAGGGATTGAAGAATTTTTATTTTTTATTAAATAGTTGGTTAGAATTTGAGATTGAAGGAATGCATGACATTTACCACAATTGCATTGTGTTAAAGTTGGAAACTAGGGCCAAATTCCACTTTGGACAACTCATTTGATGGAGGTAATTATTGCATTAACGAATTCCTCTTTTCGAGAGGATCAAAATCGACCTAAAGATCACTAAATTTGGACAATGAGAAATATGTTTTGAAGTGAAGTCCACACATGTGTAATTTATCAAGGTTGACCACACCATCATGTAGGCTCATGAAGACCAAGAGACATGTCTTTTGACCCACATCAACTCATATAAATAAGAGTGACCTCCAACCTCATTTAGAACCTCGTCAACACCACACACTCTTCTCTCTCCTCATCTAATTGGTTCATACACCTCACTGGGTAATTGTTCTCTTCACACTTGTGGCTGAAAGGAGATTGAATTTCCAGAGGCGAAATCAAGAAAATTTCTGCAGTTTGACCAAGTACTGACCGACGTTGACTTTGAATTTCCAAGTAGCTTTTAACTTCGATTTTCTAGGAGAGTTTTTGTTTGGGTGGGTTGAGTTTTTGGGCACACAAAATGAGGCATTTTGTGACTTTGACTGCATTGACTTCAGATATACAACTAAGGTTTTGCAACATATTTGACTTTGACTTTGACCAAGTTTAAGGAGGAATTTTGAGATTGTTTTCAAGGCACCTTGACCAGCGGATCAGGTCACACTTGACCAAGGTTAACTAAGCTCCTTAGTGGAATGTTTGTTGCTGAACTATTGACTGGTTAGGATTGTTTGACTGTTGTTGTTTGGAAGAAGAAAATTGTATATTTGACTGGGCTATTTTGGACAATGATTTGGAAAGTCAATTTTGACTTTGACTTTGTACTATTGTACTCTCTCTCTCTCTGCTGAACATTTGATATTTATATTAAGAAGAATTGATCAAGGATTTTATTCATCTTGGGGATTTTCCCTGGATTGAGTTAAATTATTGTGTTCTCTTATCTTGGCTTGTCTTCTGCATTTTATTATTTATGTTCTATCTACAGATATTGTCAATGCGATTAATGGTTAATGTGATTTCTATTGGAAAAAAATTGGAAATTATCATTGGGCTACTAAAAGGACATTGAAGCAATTCTTACAAGCATAGGATATTCCATTGTTATCTAAAATTAACATGGTATCAAAGCCTAGGCGAGGACAAGCTCAAGCAAGAGAGATAAAAGCAATCACTAAGATATTTGTTGGACAAATCTCCATGGCCTCTACATCTTACTTCAATATTGAGGAAAAGGTTCAATGACAAATCTTACTATCATGCATGAAATATGACATTGGTCTTGACTTTGGAGGAGCATGAAGTATTGGACTATGTGTAGGAAAAAGCGGTGGAGCCTCCTTCAAATGCACTTGCTATTGCGAAAAAAAAAAATATAGAAAAGGTGAGGTTCAAACCTAAGAAAAAATTGATTGACTCCATTCAAAAGCATTTGGTTTCCTATATTTCTAATTTAGGAACCTCTAAATAAATATTATATGATAAGTTGGTTGAGATTTTCAAAGTGAACAATGCAAATCAAATCCTCTTTCTCAAGAAAAAGTTGAAGGATATCAAGATGGATAAAGGGGAGTCTATTCAATCCTACTTCATGAGAATAACTCAAATCAAGAATGACTTGTTATCTATTGGAGAAGTTACTGCTAACAAGGAACTCACTCTCATTTTTCTTGGAGGTATTTCAAGACCATGAGATGTATTTGTCACCACCATTCTCAACAGTGACATGGTACCTGGTTTTGATGAGTTATTAGCTAGATGCACTCAAGAGGAGACAAGAATGATGGAAAAATATCAATCCAACAATGGAAATGAACCTATCGCTTTCTCTGCAAATGCAAAGAGGAAGAATGTTGTTGGTCCAAGGAAACAAGGTCAAGGATCTAAGAATGGATTCAAAGGAAGAGGCAAAGGAATATGATACAATTGTAATAGGTTAAGCCACTATGTTAGAGAATTCCCTCACAAGAAGAATCCTCCAAGGGATGATAACAACAACAAAAACAATTACAAAAGTAATGGAAATCAAAGGAAAACTGGGTTCAACAACAGAGGAAATAGGAATGCTCCAACTGCTTGAAATGGAAATGGTTGACCCCCAAAAGAAAAATAAATTCCAATTATGGTGAAAGTAATATTATAGAAAAACAAAATGAGATTTATCTTATTTCTGCTCTATCTACTACCTCTACTCTAGATACTTTGGATCATTGATTGATTGAAAGTGGAGCCTCAAGGCACTTCACTGGATACAAATAGGCCCTCTCATATTTGGTTGAGAAGAAGATTAATTAAAGATTATACTTGGAGATAATTACACCTACCCCATGAAAGGGATAGGAACTATCACTCTTCACTTAAATCATGATCAAACCATACATCTACATGTTACACAAAATTTTGTCAATATCCCTGTACTCCTCGTTCCTCGATCCTGGAGGACCTCTACAGTGACCCTCATGTGTTTTCCTATCATGAAGAACATGTCTTTACATCCCTCTTCATCTGCAGAACATTTCCCTCTTACATCATTTCCCAAGAATATTCCTTCAAACTCAGTTTTCAAGACCGGCGCTATCACTCAGTTTCTTCCATGCGCCGATTTGCAGAGTTTAACATTGGGCCTCGCGTCAAATAGCACTGGTAATCCATTCATGACCTGCACTGACCCTCTTTTGGAAAGTTTTTAAAAATGGAGTCGAAGCTTCCAGGTCTAGAAGCTTCATGAACGGAAGTCTGGTAAATGGTTAGTCGAGATAGAGCTGAGAGAGACTGTTTGGGCTTCTTTCCCCTATTAAAATGGAACAAACGAAAAGGGATAAGGCATCTCACATCATAAGAGGATCCATTTCCCCTCTCTAAAGCTATATAAACTCCTCCTTTTCCAATCTCAGCTAGCTAATGAAAGGGTTGGAATAATCTGCAAAATCTTGATAGCTAAAACAACTCTTGATAGCTATAGCTTTCTAGTTTGTGCTTGTAAAGGGAGAATAAGTGTGTAGTTTGTTTGGTTTGGAGCAAAGAGGAATAAGCCTTGAACTTCCATTGTTTGAGGTGAATCATGAGATGCTAACAGTGGCGTTAGAACCCGAACACGTCGAAGGAAACCTGCAACGCTAAGGCGAAGGTTGTACTTTCCTTTTTGTCATAATAATACAAATGATATTTTATTTCCTATATCAATTGCATGTGTTATTTGGTAGCTTACTCCTTAGCCTCTTAAGTAGGTTGAATATATTGTATGCTATCATGTGTGCTTTGGTTTCTTGTTCATTTGTTGCAGGTGCTTGATTGACATTAAGGATTTGATCACTGGAGCAAAGGCGCAAGGACTTCATCAAACAAGGATTAGTGATACAAGAGGTAGGATCTTATCCATTCTCAATCTAATGGAACTTATGTCAGATTGTCTTTTTTGTGGCTAGACCATCTCCCCTGGGCTAGAGGGATTGTCTCTGTCTTCAGAGAGAATCTTCCTACTCCACAAATTGGCGACTCCACTGGGGAGCCATCCCTCTCTTTGGATTGTTTTTCATTTCATGATTTGTGACGACTTTTCTCGTATCACCCTTTCTCTTTTGTAATATGTGCTTCACATTATCTATTGCTTTTATTCTTGAATCTAGAGGGACAGGTCTGGTTTTGGTTTGAGGAAATTTTTCTTTTTTCTTTGAATCCCTGGATCAGCACTGTTAATTTTCTAACATTAGTTCCGAACAGCATGAGTTCCCTTTGAACAGTCGCACCACAGCCCCTTATGGCGCTTGTTACTAATTAGACATTCGCGCTGATTCTTGTAGGTTAAAATCAAGGTTTCTCTTAAATCATTGCCAATGTGCCTTGTCCTCATAGATTTTGTTTCTTGCCCCGTTTTCCATTATTCTCCTTGGCTAGAATGCTTTGTTGGCTTGATTTGTTTGTTTATTTGGTTTAATATTGCATTACTTGATTTTTTGAGTTTTTGGATGGTTTGTGTCCCTAAGGCGTCTAGGTCGTTTTCCATTCATTTTCATATCTGCTCATGAAGTCAAGTTTTTGATTTGTTGCTTCATGCATTTCATGTTTTAGTCCTTGCATTTATCTTACTTTGGTTTCAATTGAACAAGTGAAAAAGTTTCGTTTGCTATTCTCTTGTTGAACGTCTCTTTTCTGAGCATAGATTACATTGCTCGGTTTGTTTCGATTGACTCTTGGCATATTTTGAAAGGAGTTCTTTTTATCGTGCTTTGCATTTGATTGATGTTTGGTTGTTTGGAAATTTTCATTGAAATGTTTATGTGAAAGATTCATTTTAGCATTCCATTGAAGAACATACATCGTTCTAGTTTGTTGAATCGATATGTTGCATTGAGTAGCATCATTGAAAGTTAGAATTATATCATCATGAGCATTTGAAATGAAATGAACTACTTTTACTGTTAAAAGGACTAGTTGAAGTGCATCTGATAGGAAGAGTAGGAAGTGGAAATAATTTTCATTATTTTGTTTTGAAAATCGAAGTAGTGAAGAGTCATCTTACTTTCGATTGCTTGTTTGTTGCATTGATTGTTTTCTCTTCTCACAATTAGTGTAAGTATTCATCGAATTGAAAGGGTTTTGTCTCATATAGATGCACATAGGAGTTTTTTTTAGATGACATCGATAGGGCCTAAAAATTGAGACTTAATTTCAAGATAAACCTTTAAAATATATTCAATTAGCATAAGGTGCATTTGAAACTAAACGCTCACATTTAGAGGTCTAGGCTAGAGACGTGTTCTGGCATCTTTAAACCTATCAGTTGTCGTTTGATTCGGCATTAGACAATGCTAGTACGGACTTGTGCTCCCCATGCCATCGTGTATATAAAGGGAGACCCCGATAGGTTTGCAATCCTTTATCCACAGGAAGCCGAGTTTTCCACCTTGTAGATGTGATACACAGAACACAACATTCAGGTATATTTCCTGCACGTACTTCTCGATTCGCCGGGAGGTATTCTGTAGTTTACGGTTACCTGGTAATCCTTTTGCCTAGATTCTCCTGAGCAATCATTTTTGTCTTTTTGACTCTTTAATTTTAAAATATCATCGAGCACTTGTCCTTTCGAGCTCGTTCAAACTGAAAGTAACTAGATTCATCTTTGCCTTTTTCTCGACTCATAAAACATGAAAAGGCATCAGTCTGTTTCAGCGTCTTAAAATTTTTTTTTCCCACGATCACATCACATTATTGATAATTTTATTCTGGACCACATCATGAGTATACCCATAATAAATTTTAAAGAAGCCTCGAAACTAGTATCTCTTCTCTTTTTGTTTGAGACGAAGTCATCGTGGTTGAACCATCAGGTTTGCCTCGTTCCTCTTCCTCTCCTCCATCGGGAAGGTCATCCAGAGAAATTTTGCTTGAACTTCTGCAGTTGCTTGAGGATCAAGGTGTTGAACTTGGGATTTTTCTAAGTATTCAACCTTTCTCTTATCATCCGCCTCCATCGAATACTGGGTCACCTTATGAATCAGGCTCGGAATCCCCTGATAATCCTGTCCAAACTCCCGAGAGTCCGCAAACTTTTGAAAGTCCACCCAAACTAGTTTCTTATCCACCGAACCTTTTGTGGTATCTCCACAACATCCTTATAGTCCATACGATCAGCCTGGTGTTCCTTTGGAGTTGTCTCCTCGTTCATCTTCGGCTCGTCGTCGGTTGTTTTCTATGGAGTCAGAAGGCGAAATCCCAGTCTCCTCTCCGAGTCAGTCAGAAGTTTCTGCTACTCACACTCCTCAAGTGGGTGATGAGCAGGCATATGAGTTCCCTCCAGAAGGTTTCCCTTTTACGGGAAGAGTCCCATCCCTTTCTTATCCTGAGTTTAGTGAGCCCATATTGCCACATGGTTATACCTCTCTAGCTCAGTTGGTTTCGTGCACTCCTAGTGCGTCGTCGTTATATTAGAATCTCATCTAGTCTTCCGACGTTATGCGTACCTCAGGTCTGTTCGTTCAGAACATGACCTCTCAACCAATTGTACAATCTGCAGTCACTTTAGTTCTAGTTCAACCTACCATTTTGTCTCAACCTATTTCATCGTTTCGACCGACTCTCCTGGTCCAACCGAGTTCTTCTACCCCTCTAGTGAGTGAACAGATTGTGCCACCACCTGGGGGGAAAGATTCAAATATCCATATTATGTCAAGCCAAACCAATGTGAGTGGATCAAAAACTCACATGGTTGGAATGAATCAACCTTTTTATGGCGTTATTCCTAACCCTGTTGATCCATCCAGGTAAGGTAATGTCTCGTACCAGTAGCCATACATGGCTCAGGTTCCATTCCAACTAGCTTATGTTTCATATGGTTCGCAAGCCTTGGTTACTCCGCCTTACATTCCTCAAGCTAGACCTTATGTTCAACCTGGCCAATCCGCTGTGCTTGGTGGATATGGCCAGATTCAATTCGAGAACTATCCACGAACTCTCCAACTACCCTTGCAGCAAGAAGCGCAACCTTCACAACAGCAAGGGCAAGCATTGCAATAGCAAGGACAACTGCTACAACCACAAGGGAAACCTTTGCAACAGTCGCAACAACCTTTGCAGTTGTAAACACAGTTTTTTCAGCAATCCTCCCAACCTTCATCCTCGCAAGGTCAACCTTCACAGTAGCAAATCCAACCTTTGCAGCAACCACAAGGTCAGCCTTTGCAGCAGCAAAGCCATCCTTTGCAGCAGTAGGTCATATATGCATATCAGAAAGGTCAGCCCGTTCAAGGCCAAGGTCAACCTTTGTAAGGTGAAGGTCAACCCCTGCAGTAGCAGGTTCAAAATCCTTATGTCTAGGGGAAGCAGGTTCAAAATCTGTATGTCCAGGGTCAGCAGTTTCAAAATCCTTACGTCCAAGGTCAACAGGCTCAACAACCTTTTAACCCATATGCCTATCAACAGCCTATGGCAGGACAGTATCAAATCTACCCAGGACCGAATCCTCCCTATGGGCAAGGTAACCTCCAGTGGGGGCAAAATCAAATTCCATATGGAAAAAATCCTCCACTGTGGGGGAAAAATCTTTACCAACAAGGATGGGTTACGCAGTTTGGGTCTATTCAAAGGCCCCACATGCCTTTTAATATGCAATTGCCTTTCTTAGCCACGTTGGAACTGTCGTATGTTTCAAGTCCCACTAATGATCCTATCCTTCATTCGCCTTATTGGCCTCCAGTCCAACGAAAGTTCTGAGCAATTGCCCAAAATTTGAGGGAAAAGCGAAGGAGGATCCACAAGCCCACGTGATGACATATCACCTTTGGTGATCCTCCAATTCGTATGTCAATGATTATATCTGTCTCTGACTTTTTCAAAAAACTCTCACAGGTTTTGCAGCAAAATGGTACATCAAATTGCCTCGAGGTACCTACAGTGACTTCAACACTCTCGCTATGGCTTTCCTCACTCATTTCCAGCTGCCAGTTCGCTATGAAACTGGCACCTATCTGCTTACATCACTTAAGCAAGACACTGCGACCCATATCTCCGATCACATCCACGAATGGAGACGTCGGCGTTGCCTGATCAAGTTTGAAATTGTTGATCAGTTGCTGATAGAATGGTTCACAAAATCATTTGTCAACCCAATTTCTAGGGACATAGCTATGGGTGGGTGTGTTACTGAGGAGCAAGCCATCACTCATGCCCAAGCTAGCATATTATATGAGATGTTACCCGATGCTCCAAGACCATCATCAAATCTGAAAGCATCAAAGTCTCCGGCTACACCACCTGTTGATGGAGTGATTGGTTCTGTGTCTCAGACTCCCATGAAATCTTCTTCAAAGCAGAAATCGGTCTCGAACACTGGTTCCAATGATCCCTCTAGAAATTCATCTGGTCCTGGTAAGACCTCTGAGGTTCATGTTGTCCAGTCTACCGCAGTAGACAAAACCTCTAAGGGTAAAAAGAAGGGCAAAGGCAAGGCCAAAGCCGATGCCCTGAAACAGGGCCCTCTTAAATCTTCTACTGGCGATGCTTCCTAAAGAAATTCGAAGTATCCTTGCCTCATCTGTGAGGAGGATCATTATACTAAGGATTGTCCCAGATGATCTGAAGTTAGTCACTTGCTAAAAGGGACCCGACTGTCTTAAAAGAACCCTTTCCATCCCAGTAGACCCAAATGGTATACCGGCCTCAGTATTCCGTTTCTGTAGGTTCCCAAGTGTTTATGATGAATACGCCTATAAATGTCACTACCAGATCTAAAGATTATCAAACCTTGATGCCAGGGAAAGAGAATGAAAGTACCCCTTCCTCCTTTGTCCCGTTGACCTCTGGTCCTCTCCATATAGAGCAACCTAATCCTGATTCCGTTGTCTGACCACCCTCTCGAGGTGTGCTATGAAATTCCTCGTATAATCTAAATGCTCAAGCCGCTCACCACTACAATATTGTTGAGGATTTAGCTCAAGCACCATCAGCTATGTCGGCTCTCAAGGTCCTTCAAAGTTGTCCCTCTCAATGGAAAGCGTTATTGTCGGCCATTGGAGGTTTTGATCCATCTGGTTCCAATCTCATTTTCTTCGATCTAGAAAACCATGTTCCACGCTTATCCCATTAGTTTCCTTTCTCATTCGGGTGATTATTAATGAAAAGACGATTCACAGGACCATCATTGATGAAGGTGCTTCTACCTGCATCATGTCTATGTCTTGTTGGAAGGAAATTGGATCTCCTACCCTGAACCAATCACCTAACATGTTGGAAGCCTTTGATGGATGTGATTCTTGACCATTCAGTGTCCTTCCTAATCTTGCCATTACCTTGGAAGGTAAGACAGTTAATGTTGAAGTAGAAATTGTTGATGCAAATCTTAACTATAATCTTCTACTCAGGCAGAGTTGGACCCATGCTATGCATTTTGTAGCCTCCTCTTTGTTCTGCGTGCTTCGTTTTCCTCATCAAGGGAAAATCATCACAGTCAACCAATTGTCTTTCTTTTCCTCTTCCTCCTCGGATGGCAATGTTCCTTATGTGAAGCATACCAGTGCTCCATATGAGAGTATGGGGGATGGAATTTTCAAAGATCCTGCCTTAATGGGTAATTATCCCCTCCCACCTTCACATGTTTCCTCAGTCAACATGATCTCGGTTAAGTCTGATCCTTGGGTCATTCCCCCTCCTGATAAAGTTGACTCATGGGGTGATGTCATGTCGTTAAGCCCTACCAAGATTAATTATGTGGAGATTGTTTTGAGTTCGGCCATAGTATCTACTGATCACACTGCTTTGGGTACGTCTCTTGATGCATATTCTCAATCTCCTTGGCTTGGTTATTCAGATTCTTCTGATCCCTTAATCGAGACGTTTCATATTGAAGAAAGTATCATGTAAATTATGTCTCTTTAGGAAGCACCTTGGAATCATACTCATCATCGTTCCTCGTTCTTACCTAGCCCGGAAGTCATGTCGACCTGTCCTGAGGATTTCTCCTCTCATTTCCCAACCCAACCACTTCATATGCCTATCATGACCCATGAAGTCTAGTCAGAAGGGAACATGGGTTATACTACCCAAACGATGCCTATTGACATTTCTGTTAAGCCAAGTATCATTGGAAACGTTCATATTGGGGTGACTTGTTCTCCTAATGAGATCAAGCTTTATACTCACCTTTTTTAAGAGTTTTGAGATGTTCTTGCATGGTCGTATGAAGAAATTCCCAGCATTGACCCAAGTATAGTCGTGCATGAAATTCCGACTTATCCTAACGCAAAGCCCATTCTTCAATAACTTCGTCCTGTGCACCCTAGAAAATTGGCCACCATCAAGGGAGAATTTGACAATTTCTTAAAGCTAGATTTATTTATCCTATTCCTCTAACAGATTGGGTGTCCATCATCATACCGGTGACTAAGAAACAAGGCACCATTAGGGCCTATGTTGATTACGGTGACATTAATCGCGTATGTCTGAAGGATAATTATCCCACTCCTTTTATAGACCAGATTATAGATGAATGTGCTGGGAGTGAGATTTTCTCATTTATGGATGGTTTTTTTGGTTATAACCAGATAAACATTGTGCCATATGATCAACACAAGACTGCCTTTATCTGTCCATGGGGGACTTTTGCATATAAAATTCTCCCTTTTGGCCTTAAGAATGTTGGGGCTACTTTCCAACGAGCGATGTATTATGCTTTTCATGACATTAAAAACATTGTTCAACCTTATTTGGATGATCTTCCTTCTCATTCACGTAAGTGCCATGACCATCCCAATCACCTTCGACAAATCTTTCTTTCCTGTCAACACTATAACATTCGGTTTTACCCGCATAAGTGTGTCTTCTCCGTTGAGTCCAGACGACTTTTCAGTTTTATTGTTTCGAAGGATGGTATTCATCTTGATCCTCTGAAATTTGAAGCTATTGTTAATGTACCCCATCCCTCTTTATTGCATCAATTACAGATTCTGCAAGGGAAATCGAATTTCCTTCATCACTTTATGCCTAACTATGTTGAGCTAGCTTCAGGGTTCACCCGATTACTTAAGCAAGGAACTTTGTTTCATTGGGATGAGACTGCCCAAAAGTATTTTGATGACTTGAAAGTTTTCCTCATTAATGCTCCTTTATTTCACCCTCCGAACTATCATCGTATTTCCTCTATCTAGTTGCAGCTTCGAGCACTATTTCTATGGTCCTAGTGCAAGATGACGACTAAGGTCATGAACATGTCATTTATTACCTTATCTGCAATCTCCTCAATACTGAGACTCGTTATGCTCATGTTGAGAAATTGGTTTTGGCTGTTGTTCTGGTTGTTCAGCGCTTTTGGCGTTATATTCTCCCCCACACTACGACCGTGATTTCTAATTGCAACCCCATGACTTATATTCTGACTCGTCAATTGCTTGGGGGAAAATATTCCAAGTGGATTTTCATCCTCCAGGAATTTGATTTGTTATTCACTACCACCGAATCGAAGAAATCACTTGTATTAGCTGAGTTGATTTGCTCTTTTCCCTCTACTTATCTCCCTACTGGTGCTGATAAGAAGTTACCTGATGAGACTCTCTTTTTTATTAGCACTCTCGATCCTTGGTACGGTGATATCATCGTGCATCTCCAACCTTCTACCTTCCGGTTTGCGTTGTCTAAGGATGATCGTCAATGCATTCGGCATCAATCCCAACCTTATAGGATCATTGGGGATACTTTATACCACGTTGGTGTTGATTCGATTCTCCATCGATGTTTAACTCTCGATGAGGCTGAAAGAGTCTTAAATGGCTGTCATTCTGGTGCATGTGGTGGTCATTTGTATGGCTACACCACTGCTCAAAAGATCATCTGTGTTGGTTATTTCTGTCCTTTCATCTTTAAGGATTTCATTCTTACTGTCCGCAAATTCCACGAGTGCTAGATTTACCAGTGAAAATGTGTGCCCCACCTGCTCTCCTTTACCCATTGATTACCGTTGGTCCCTTTTCCAAATGGAGCATTGATTTTATGTCATGTAACCCTCGTTCGGCCGAGGGGCATGGTTATATTATCAATGTCATGGACTACTTCACCAAATGGGATGAAGCGAGGCCTACATATTTAGCTGATGGTAAAACGGCAGCGCAATTTCTCTTCAATCATGTTATTTCCAGGTTTGGAGTGCCTCAAGCCATTGTCACTGACCATGGCTCCCATTTTTGTGATTATATGATGGCTGAGCTGACTTCTAAATTGGGCTTACATCACGACAACTCAACTCCGTATTACCCTTAGGCCAATGGCCAAGTTGAAGCGGTAAACAAAGTTTTAGTTACTATGCTTCAGCGCACCATTGGGATGCACAAATCCAATTGGCATCTCATGCTTTTTTCAGCTCTGTGGGCCTACCAAACCTTGACTAAAGACGCAACTGGATTCACACCTTTTCAGCTCGTCTATGGTCTGGAAGCTACCCTACCGATTGAATGTGAAATTCCCTCACTCAAATTGGTTGTCGAATTACTCCCTGAAACCTCGCCTCAAGAAGAGTGTCTCCTATATTTGGAACAACTGGATGAAACTCGTCGTCTCGCTGCTTTAGTTATTGAAGCACAGAAAAAGCGAGTTAAATCCCATTTTGATCAGTCGGTCTCTCCTCATGATTTTTCTGAGGGAGATTTGGTCTTGCTATATGACCAAGCTAATGATAAGCTAGGGGCAGGAAAATTCGAACCCATGTGGCATGGGCCCTATATTTTCAAGTGTGTATTACAAAAAGGGGCCTATGAGCTAATTGATTATGAGGGTAACCCTTTGAGCAAGCCCCGCAATGGGTTGTACCTCAAAAAGTATTATGCGTGAGTCATCTCGCATGGTTACTTATGTACATAAGTGTGTTATTCATTTTTGTGCAGTTTGGTTTGGTGTGTTTTTTCAAGTAGCTTTCTTGCTTATTATGTCTTCACCTTCTTTGCAGATGTTTGTGACTCCTTATGTCGGTTTCGCTAATGGTGCTTTCCGTAGTACCCAGAATTTATCATCCGCGGCATGGGCTATTTATGACCCTCATGGTGAGTTGATTGATCTTCAAGGTATTTTTTTGGGTCAAACAACTAATAACATTGTTGAATATAGCGCAGTTCTCAAACTCTTGTTAGAAGCCATTGCTCTTAACATTTGAGAAATGGTTGTAAACCTTGATTTGCAACTTGTTGTTCTTCAGCTCAATGGGCAATATTCTGTCAGAAACCCTTAGTTATTGAGAATGTATTTTCATATTTGTCTCTTGGAAAAAAAATTGATTATATCACATATCATCACATTCCTAGGCATATGAATACATTAATAGATGCATTGGCTAATTACTTTTAGATAGACATTTACGCAATATGTGAAAAACATTGTATCATAGTAAATAGGAAATATAGCATATATATGTCGATAAAGTTTGAGTGTAATACATCAAAATCGAAAAAATAATATATGTGTTCCAAGTACATTTGTGGCTCACAGGCCTCAAAACTGTAAATGCTAACTATGCACTACTCTGCATGATGCTCGTGATAGCATGTTACTATTCGTACTACATAAGTCAGTAATCGAGGGATCTGATGTGACACTCCCACCATGTGTTGCTGATAACGACGAGGAATGTCCTTGATCTGTGCATACTCTGGAATCCCTCTCATCAGGTCCTCCAGATTTTGAGCAATCTCCTCTTCGTTGTCAACTCCTTCCTGGTAAGGAGCGACCTCGAATTGCTGAGCCACATGTCTAGCTATAGGGGACATCCCTGCTGGTATCTCTGGTCCAACATCTGCAATTACAAATTCAAGGTGTCACGAATACATATATGCAAAAACAATAAAAAAAAAAAAAAACAAAAATTGTTTTTCTCACCTCCATCATCAAATTCTTCTCCCTCTAGGAGTGGTATGTCACGATCACCGCGGAAGTCAATCCCGTTGTACGGCCAATCCTCCATGATGATCAGTTGTCATCTGAGCCATAGAAAGAAGGCAGGCATATAAGATATCTGCTAGGCCCCTTCAGATTTGGGTATCAGCTCTCTCCATCGAACCATCCTTGGATCTCGTGGTACTGGGAGGTTCACCTCCGCCATCTGATAATGGAACAGTGGATCCATTCCAAGAAGAAGGTCACTAGGATTGAGCCATATCCAAATTGCCTCAAGTTCCCTGCTTTACATTTGGATAATTTTCGTTTCATGTTTACCTTCATTGCTTCCGCCCAATTGAAGACAGTGGGTGCCATGCAGTCCACAACATATTGGAAGCATGATTTGTTGGACTTGTGTAGTGCTTGAGCCCCAGCCACTCGGTTGATGGTCAAAAGTATTACCTTCAACGGAATATCATTTATGGTCACGATATCGATCTTGTCGCTTGTATATTTCAGAGCTCTTAGGCAATGTTTGGCAAGAAGTATGTTTATGCTCACCCCAATAGACTTGCCTCCATATCGTTGGACTAGTTCCCCGCTGTGAGATAGTCCAGTGATGAAATAGATGTCTGAAGTCTCCAACTCTAGCTCTTGGTCATGGATCCCAAATACCTCTCGTCCAATATCCCATAGACTGATCAGATATTTTAGTAGCTCAAGTTCAGCCCTTAGGCCCGATATCAGAAAGAACTTGAGGAGCCCACAATTCCTCAATGCATTAAGACAGTTTGGATCCTCCAAGGCCATTTGGTCTATTCTTTCATGTTCACATTATTTCCACTCAATCACCATTTCTTGCCTTGATTTTCCTGCAAACACCCCACATTTAACTTAACATCCATTTTTGAAAGGGAAATTTTCGATTTGAAGCAATAAATTTGGGCGAAAATCATAAAAAATCGATTCTCTGCGCCATCGCGGCTGTTTTTAAAACAGGTGCACTGATGGCGCAAGCCCCCATGTTAAAAGTCGACGATCAGCACGGTCCATTGCCTGGATCCCGCACCGACCGTCAGCAATAATTTTTTGCAAAAAACCCTCTAAATCCCCTAAAAATATAGTTAAATGCTTAAAAACAGGTATCAATGCGAAGAGTAGGGCCTCGGCTCTTACCTGCAAAGAACGGTTCGATGATTGGCTTCCTAGATCCGCAACAATCCGCTCCTGAAAATTTAGGGCACAAGTGAGTAAAAATTGCTCCAAATGAGGTAAATGGTAAAAATGCTTTTACTTTTTTCCTTTTTATAAGCTTTTCGCTATGTTTTAGGGTTTTTAAAAAGTATTTTTTACCACTTTTTAGAAATGGATAATGCATTTGTTTCTTGTGCAGCAATAGGTGATGGTTTTCCAGTGATGATGCAAAACTGGAGTCATACTTAAGCTCTTTTCCCAACTCGTAAAAAATGAAATGAAAATATTGTCGAGTATTTTTCCCTTTTTCACTCATTAAAGAAAATAAAAACGAGGACTCTATTTTAAGCTCTTTTCCAACTCTCAAAACACAAAAATATTGTTGAGCACTTGGCGTTTTGACCTCGTAAAACGGTTCCGAAACGTCGTTTACCTAGTATAAATTTACCCCTTTTTCGGGATGGGATAAACTATTTACGAAAAAGGTACTCCTTGGTTGACATGACCAAGAGGTTCTCTCGAGTATTATTTTCTACCTTTTCAGGCTCGAGAGACAACTTTACGAAAAGGGGCCTTTTGGAGTGTTCTTTTCCGTATATTTTTCAAACTCTTTAAACATAAAAAAGATACCGAGATTTTCCTTTATCGAACTCGTTAAATTTTAACGACATCGGATTCATCACCATGACATATGTGAGCTTCTCCTTCCTAGGGCTCAGTAATCTTACTAGGTCGGATCCATCCGAAGGATGGATTTATATTACAAGCATATGCTATCCCCTTCAAACTTGTGATAAAAAATAATTGGGGAACCTGTCAAAAATGGTGGGGGGAAATGGAAAATATTTACCAGTTGTGTCAGCAGCTTGTCACTATTGAACATGACACTCTTCTTCTTCGTGTCGGGTTGGGATATCCTCACTTCATCATTGAATTTCCTGGGTTTGGGTCATCCACTTTTTTCCTTTCCATTTGATCTCTGACACGTCATCATGACCACCGATCCTATGGATCCTAAAAGCTGCCAAACTCTGGAGTCATGTTGTCGATATGTTCAAGAGTTAATCCTTTTGCAGTTTACACTCATTCCTGATTCTCTGTATCATCCATAATTATTGCATCCCCTTGTCTCGCGTCGATGATGTGGGATACATCATGGCCATCCTTTGACAAGGTCACTTCTTGTCAACTTCAGCTCATTATCCAGGAAGTTAGCCGATAGACTCCCTTCCAGTATCTTAGATCTTGCATGCCCTAATGTCAAGTTCTTTTCACTCGACAACAAGTTCTCATCATTGGCTTTCGATCGAGTCACTTCACGGGTGTTCCACTTCAGTTCCTTATTCACACTTCGTGAATTGTGCTACTGGTACCTTGAGAGCCATGGACATTATTGATGGTTTCTCTCGCGCTTGTTAACGGTTCACATCATTGACCAATAATCAAGTGAATTTCTAGCATGTTCAACTTCGACACATCTATTCACATGCTATAATTTGTACCTTGATCGGGTCATGTTGGATCGCAAGACCCTGGGCTCAGATTACAAAAGTCCAGGTTGCAAGTCGATGTGACATGATCATGCTCATATACATGTCTCTTTCAGATGGATGGATGCGACCATACCATGAGTCTATTATATGTGATCCTTCTCAATATTGGATTGTTGCGACCATACCTTGGGTTAGATATGATCCTTTTTACTAGATGGTTGCGCCCATACCTTGGATCCATTTACATGATTCTTTTTCTGGATGGTTGCATCCATACTACGATTCATATATCTTTCATTAGAGATTTCAATGATGTATATGTATCTATGCTTACTTCCAGGTTTTCCGACGACAATTTCTGGTTCCATGCATCTACTCGTAAAGCATTTCACCCCTCACTCTTGTTCAGCCTTCACGCTTTAGGGGGCATTTGTTACACAACATTTTGTCACTGTCCCTATACTCCCCATTCCTTGATCTTGGAGGACCTCTACAGTGACCCTCATGTGTTTTCTTATCATTAATAACATGTATTTACATCCCTCTTCATCTGAAAAACATTTCCTCTTACACCATTTCCCAAGAATATTCCTTCAAACTCAGTTTTCAAGGTTGGCGCTATCACTCAGTTTCTTCCCTACGCCGATTTTCAGAGTCTAACACTGAGCCTAGCACTAAACAATGTTGGTAATCCATTCATGACCCACGTCGACCATCTTTTGGAAATTTTTTAAAAATGGAGTTGAAGCTTCCAGGTCTAGAAGCTTCATGAACGGAAGTCTGGTAAATGGTTAGTTTAGATAGAGCTGAGAGAGACTGTTGGGCTTCTTTACCCTATTAAAATGGAACAAACCAAAAGGGATAAGACCTCTCCCATCATAAGAGGATCCATTTCCCCTCTCTCAAGCTATATAAACTTCTCCTTTTCCAACCTCAGCTAGCTAATGAAAGGGTTGGAATAATCTGCAAAATCTTGATAGCTAAAACAACTCTTGATAGCCATAGCTTTCTAGTTTGTGCTTGTAAAGGGAGAATAAGTGTGTATTTTGTTTGGTTTGGAGCAAAGAGGAAGAAGCCTTGAACTTCCTTTGTTTGAGGTGAATCATGAGATGCTAACAGTGGTGCTGGAACCCGGACACGTCGAAGGAAACCTGCAATGCTAAGGCGACGATTGTACTTTCCTTTTTGTCATAATAATACAACTAATATTTTGTTTCCTATACCAATCGCATATTCTATTTGGTAGTTTAAGGCTCCTTAGCCTCTTAAGTAGGTTGAATACGTTGTATGCTATCACGTGTGCTTTGGTTTCTTGTTCATTTGTTTCAGGTGCTTGATTTACAATAAGGCGTTGATTGCTGGAGAAAAGGTGCAAGGACTTCATCAAACAAGGATTAGCGATACAAGAGGTAGGATCTTATCCATTCTCAATCTAATGGAACTTATGTTAGATTGTCTTATTTGTGGCTAGACCCTCTCCCCTGGGCTAGAGGGATTGTGTCTGTTCGCAAAGAGAATGTTCCTACTCCACACTAGAAGAAGTGTTGTATGTGCCTAATTTGAAGAAGAACCTGGTGTCTATTTCTATGATGAAAGACAAAGGCTTCAAGGTAGCATTTATTGATGGAAATATATGTATTTGGCATAGCAACCCTAAAGATGAAGTTAATCTTGGATTTAGGGTTGATGGTCTCCATAAAGTTGGTGGGAGTTCTTTGGGAGCTATGACAAGTGATAATTCTCTTTAATGTGAGCTATGGCGTCGAAGATTTTCCTACTTACATTACAAAGCCTTACTTAGGGTAGGGAAAATGGTCACAGGGATGATCAACTTTCACATGAACCATGAAGGAGTATTTCAGGGATGTGCAACTGGGAAACATACAAAGGGACCATTCCCTTCTAGTGAAAGCATAAAAACTGATATTCTTCAATTGGTCCATTCTGACCTATCTGGTTCCTTGCTCGTAACCTCATTGGGACGATACACATATCATTCAATCTTTGTGGATGGATTCTCATGCAAAACATGCATCTATTTCTTGGAGAGGAAGGATGAAGTGTTCAAATAGTTTTATTCTTTCAAATCATGGGTGGAGAATCAAACAGGGAATAAGATCAAGACGTTGAGGACCGACAATAGAACTGAATATGAATCAAATGAATTCAATGAATTTTGCACGGAGGTTGGCATTAATAGGGATACAATTGTTCCATACACTACTGAGAAGAATAGTGTTGTTGAAATGAAGAATTGAACAATCATGGAAGCCACCCATGCCATGATCTATGATCAAGGTCTACCAAAATTCTTGTGGGGAGAAGTTGCCAACAATGTCGTGTATGTTTAAAATAGGTGCCCACAACAAGCTTTGGATTTCAAGACACCTAAGGAAGTCTTCACTAGTAAGAAACCTAATGTTTCTCATTTTAGAATCTTTGATTGTCTGGTATACCTTCATGTGCATAAAGAGAAAAGTAATAAATTGGAAGCTTCTAGGAAGAAAGGTATATTTGTCAGCTACAGTGAAAATTCAAAGGCATATAGAATCTATGTACATAGTCAAAGAGATGTGGAAGTAAGTCGAGATGTAACCTTTGATGAAGAAATTTCCATCGGGAAAGCCATAGATATTCCCATCACAAGGAAGGACGATGATGATATTTTTAAATCACAAGAAGAACCTCTAATGGATGAGCCTATGCCTGATGTTTATGGGCCGATGGATCCTATCGGTCCACCTCCTGGTGATCCCTCTAACTCAAGGGAAATACCACTATGGCTCCAGGATACACTTCAGGATGCTGAAAATTAGACCGCTCAAAGAGGTACATTTCGCGAAAGTAAGAAACCTAAATGGTATCAAGGGTACTTGGCTGCCATGTGTACCATTATTCAAGATGAGCCTTGCTCATTCAAAGAAGTTGTAAAGAGTGAGGAATATGAATCGATCATGAATAATGATGTATGGGACGTGGTGCCCAGGCCCAAGGATGAGTTTGTGGTCACTTCTAAATGGATCTAAAAAATTAAACATGGAGCTGATGGAAGTGTTGAAAAATACAAGGCCAGGTTTGTAGCTCGTTTATTCTCTCAAAAGGAAGGAGTGGACTATGATGAAATATTTGCACCGGTTGCTCGATACACCACTATATGATCTATAATTTCTCTCACTACAAATCAAGGATGGACCCTACATAAAATGGACATCAAGACTACTTTCTTGCTTGGCTCTCTTAAGGAGAAAGTCTACTTTTAACAGCCTCAAGGGTTTGAAGTACAAGATCGAAGGACACATGTATGTAGGTTGAAGAAATGCCTCTATGGATTGAAGCAAGCCCCTAGGGCTTGGTATGAGAGAATTTATAGTTATCTTTTGAAGCTGGGATTACAAGGAGTTATGTCGATCCAAACCTATACTTCAATGTTGAAAAGGACACGCCTCTTATTTTGGTCCTTTATGTTGATGATCTCTTTCTAACAGGTGCAAACCCTATCATTTATTAATGCAAGAGAGAGTTGACTTCTGAATTCAAGATGAAGGACCTAGGACTGATGCATTACTTCCTACTCTTGTAGGTCTGGCAAACTCCATGCAAGATTTTCCTTTCTCAAGGAAAATACATTGTGGGGCTACTAGAGAGATATGGAATGGTGGAATTCATGTATGTGTCTGCTCCGATGGAAATAAAATTCAAGAAGCTATGTGGAAGTGTTGTTGGGACCGAACTCGCAAATCCTTCTAAATATAGACAACTTGTGGGGGCCCTAACGTTCTTGGTAAACTCTCGACCATACATATTCTTCGTTGTAAATAATTTGAGTCAATTTATGGTTGACCCTCATCACATACATTGGGTTGCTACAAATAATCTCTTAAGATATCTTTGTGGCACTATCAACTATGGACTGAGATACACTACTAGGAATTTGAGGCTACATGGATATTTTGATGTTGGCTAGGTTGAAAGTGTGGTGGATAGAAAGAGAACATCAGGATGTTGATTCTCTTTAGGATATGCTTCAATTTCTTGGATGAGTAGGAAGTAGAAATCAATTTCTCTAAGCACTGTCGAGGATGAATATATTGCAGCTAGTATGGCCTGTTGTGAAGTTGTTTGGTTGAGGAAGTTCTTTAGTGAGCTATTTGAGCACGTGTTGGATACCACCGTGATCTATTATGACAATCAGAGTGGGATTTTCCTTTTAGAGAATCCTGTGTTCCACGACCGTTCCAGGCATATTGATATGGTAAAACATTGAGAAATAAGGCTCCATCACATCAAGACGGATGAACAGGTTGTTGACATCCTCACGAAGCCTCTTAGTAAGGTCAAGGTCATTGCCTTTAGAGAGCAGTTGGGATTCATGGAAGGACCTCCCATGAGGGTCCTTCTTTAGTTGGACATTGAGCTATGGGAGCTCCTGGGGGCCTATGGTACTTCTTGGAGCAATGTGCGACCATAGAGTGAGTGGTTCACCTTCCCCTGTAGCTACATTGTGTACAGTTTGAGTGGTTCACCTTCCCTGTGAGTATATTTCCCAGTATGATATATACATATATAATGGTGGATGTCACATAGGGTGAGTAGTTCACCTTCCCCTATGATGGTTGACATGTGTGTAGGGTGAGTGGTTCACCTTCCCCTAATATTGATGACATATACATAGGATGAGTGGTTCACATTCTCCTATTTCATATGAGCAGGATGAGTGGTTCACCTTCTCCTGTAGATGCCCAAACATACATCCTACCCATGTAGTCTGGGACTCTTGGAAAGTACTTCTCATTTGGCCAATGAGTTGGGAAAATAAGATAGGGACCATAGCACTACAGATGGATGCATCATGTATTGTCATACTCCCTATGTCTAGGATGCATGATGTTCAACAACTTGATCGCTCAGGATAAGTCAGATTGGGGTTCTACCCTTAGTTATGTGGACTGACTTTTGTCAGTGGAGAGTGGTTATCACACCCCCTTCTCCTAGGTCGACCCAAGAAACCATCCAGCGGGGTAAACATGTGATGTGAGAGGTTACTAAGGGATGTAATATCCTAGGTGAACTTAAGGAAATGGAATTGATGAAACATATCAAACAACTCATCCACATCAGCAAAACACGCTTAGGAGATATGCTAGCCACTCAAACAAATTGTCCTTGAGTCCCACTGATGATTTAAGCCTTTTAACCCAGAGTCCTTCTCATGCTTTAGGAAAGACATCGACCAGTAACTCAAATTCACTTTCATAGACCTCTGTGCTAGCGATTGTGGACTTTTCTCAACAGACCTGTGCTAGCGACCCTGAGATTTCAGCCACTTTTCTAGCCCAGAATCCCGGCCTCTGCCTAGAACTTGATACAACCTTTAGAATTCATCAAATACATGATAACAATGTTGATAAATCAAAAATCAACCTGAGGACTAGGCCTAAGCATCCCCAACTGAGATCGGTGTTATGTCAAACACTTGGCATCAATGCAACCGACATGTCTAGGATACAAGACAAAGCATAAATAACTGAAAGAACTTATGAAACATAATCAAAAGGATCACCTCCTTCTCCATTGAAATATTATATCATCAATTAGGTCTTTCATCCATCCAATTAACAATTACAAGTAAATACATGAAATAACCATGACAGGAACCAGTCACATAACCATGCTTATAACCAGCATTAAACCATATAAATATCATAAATATGACAGCCATTAATCCAAATATAAAGAGGTACAAAATTAAGAGAACTTAGCTTTTATTAATCATAGGCAAATCCTACCAAGTTCGAGACTTCCACATACCACCCGACCAACAAAGGGAATCCAGAGGTTAAACCACCTCCACCCTCACCAAACCATGATCACACCAAAAACCAGTGCTTTGATCACAATCGAACCGAACTTGGAATGCCATCCGGAATCCATTATTATCCTTGACGAATTTTCTATCTCCTTGTCTCTTAGGCTTTACCGCAATCCAATCGTAGATCGCTAGGTCCTAAACTGAGACCAGACTCTCAGGCTTTACCACAATCCAAACCCGGATCACTAGGCCCTAAACGAAGACTTCTCCCTCGGGCTTTGTCATGTATCCGCCAAAACTGGTCAAGGGATTACTAGGCCTTTGGGAAGGAGCCTTAAGACCACCTCTGCCCTGGATTCTAAAATCCATCTAGCAAACCAAAGCTTAAAACTAAAATAAACATCCCAACAACATGGCATACGGAAAAGGGAAACGCTAGGGTGAAAACCATTGTCATAACCCGGAAAAACCATGCCACTGACAGCAAGAGAACCATACACCAACATGCAAATCCATGCATGTCCAAACTAGCTAGGAAAATCACACATGCAAAAGGTTACCCACAAGTATTCCTACTAAAGCTGCTTGATCTTGCTCTTCTTCCTTGATCCTTTATTTCCTTCCTTTCCCTTTGCTTTCTTTTCCTTCCTTGATCCAAATCTAGAGTGCTCTAAGAAAACTTTGTGACCGAGAGTGGGAGAGAGAGAGAGAATAATGAGAGAGCTCCAAACTTGAACTGACAAAAGACATGAACTAGTCCTCAAAAGCCTTTTTATGAATGACTCTATTTTCTTCATTTTCCATTATTTTCCTTCAATTTCCTCCTCACATGCAACTAGTGACCTTTCACTTTACTTTTGTCCTAACTTCCTTTATTTTCATAAATAAATGTGCCAAAATGCCTTTTTTCCTTTTAATGCCTTTTCTTAGCCTTTGCCAATTTTCCTTGCCAAAACACACATCTATTGATGCCCACTCGAATATGTTTGCCCAACATTCGGCTTGGAATAAGTGTCCCTTAATTGTGGTCTTATTTTGCCTTTATTAACTTTTATTACATGAAATTTTCACTAGGGATGATACAGAACCATCCCCCTTGGGGAACACCGTCTTCAGTGTTAAACCACACCATGACCTTAGAAAAACTACTGAAAATAAAACATATTTCACATGGAGATTTATAACTTAGCTCGTTGTAGTATTTACAATGAATTACCTGCTCAAAAGCAAAACATCATGACAACATGACCAAATAACGATCATACTACATACTGGAGATTTATAACACGACTTGTTACAGTATTTACATCCATAAACACATACATACATCTACCAAAATATTAACAAAACATATGCCAAACATATACCAACATCAAACCAAAACTACTTTGCCTCAACCGACAATCAATGAAGGATACAGGGCCCACATCTGGTCCACCATCTCCCATGTAGCTTCTTCAGGCCCAAAGTGCTTCCACTGCACTTTAACTTTCTCTATGGCTCTATTCCTGAGCATGAGATGTTTCCGTTGTAATATGCACTGAGGCTCCGGCTGTAACTCTCTTCTTGCTCCACCTGCAATACAGACCAATCAATAACATGATCAACATTCTTTATATAAGATATCATTTTTCATATTCAACTTAGTTAAGTAAGTCATTCATCTATGACCATTTCCATGAGAGGTATTCACAACTGACTAATTTCTCATGATTTTTTAACAGTCCACTTAGCACTCATTACATCAGGTGATGCTCACAGGGGTGAAGAAATGGGATTGAAACCAGTGAAATGAATCACATAGCATGAATCACCACTTTTGGGGCTTGCACCCGTTAACAAGGACTTCCCAGGAGGTCACCCATTCCATATCACTAAAATGTATAAAACATCATGGACTTTCACTGTTGGAGGCAGTGCAAGTCGATATGCCACTGGTCCAATCCTCTCAAGGATCTCAAAAGGCCCACAATACCGTGGTGCCAACTTGGCACACAAACCAATCCTCAAAAATATTTTTTTGGGCTTGATAAGAAAATACACATGCACCCCAACCTAAAACTCCTTGAATACCTTGTGTTGATCCACATAAATCTTATGTCTATCCTGTGTTGCCTGTAGATTCTTCTTTATAACCTTCATTTCCTGCACCATGCCTGCAAACATGTCCGGCCCAATAAGTACCCTATCCACTGGATCACTCCAGCTGATGGGAGTGTTACAACTTCTTCCATACAATGCCTAAAGGATTCATCTTCAATGATTCCTGATACCCATTTTTGTATGTGAACTCAACCAATGGAAGATACTCCTCCCATTTCCTCTGTTGTTGCATCACGTACATCCTCAACATATCCTCTAAGATCTTGTTGACCCTCTCTGTCTATCCATCTGTCTGCGGATGATAAGTTGTATTGAAGGCCAACTCTGTGCCCAAGCCTGCAAATAACTCCTTCCAGAACTTAGAAGTGAAATTTGCATCCCTGTTTGACACAATCTTCTTTGGAACACCATGCATTCTCACTATCTCTTTCATGAACACTTATGCTACCTCACTGGCTTGATATGTAGTTTTCACTAGAATTAAGTGAGCTATCTTGCTCAATCTGTCAACCACGACCATAATAGAGTCATGTTGCTTTACTGCCCTAGGAAGACTTGTAATGAAATCCATGAAAATGACCTCCCATTTCCATTCTGGAATTGCTATAGGCTGTAGTAAACCACCTGGATGCTTAAATTCTGCCTTGACCTGCTGACAATCTAAACATCTAGCCACAAACTTTGCCACTTCCCTCTTCATATTTGGCCAATAGTAGGACTTCTTTACTGCCGTCAATGTCTTCTGATATCCTGGATGACCCGAGTATGGCTTGGCATGAAATTACCTCAATATAAGCTTCTTGAGCTCATTGCAATTTGGCACATAAATCTTGTCTCTAAATCTTACCAAATCATCTGTCGTGAGACGATAGCCTACATTCTGGTCACCTGTACCTATACCTACACCTGTACTTGTACCTATGCTCTGATGTAACATGTACATAATCTCCATGTATTTGTCATCTTGATGTTCTGCCTGGAAGATCCTACCATGTAACTCTATCCCATAAGAGTTCATAGCTATTATATGATTTACCTGTACCTTCTTGTTAAGAGGATCCACAACCCAGTTCTCCTTCCCTTTGATGTATCTGATCTCGAAGTCGAACTCACTAAGGGTAGCTAACCATCTAACTTTCCTGGCATTCATATTTGACTGATGAAACAAATATCTCAACCCACTGTGGTCGCTCATCAATGTAAACCTCCTACCAAGAAGATAGAGCCTCCACATCTTCAATGCATGTATAATCGTTGCTAGCTCAAGATAGTGCATTGGATAGTTCTACTCGTGTTCATTAAAATTTCGTGACTCATAGCACACTAACTTCCCTTCCTACATGAAAAATCCACCAAGTCCTCTCTTTCAAGCATCTATACACACTACAAATTTCTTGTCCGGATCCGCAATCTTTAGCACTGGTGCATGTGTCAACAACTGCTTAAGCTGCTGAAAACTAGCATCACATTCTTCTGTCAATTTGAACTTCTTACCTTTCCGCTTCAATGATGTGATAGGATATGCAATGTGTGAGAAGTTCTTGATGAACCTCCTGTAGTAACCTGCCAATCCCATAAATGATCTCACCTCATCCACATTCTTAGTAGTTTCCCACTCCATGATAGCCCTTATCTTTTTTGGATCCACTGTTATGCCATCCTTGGAGACAACATGCCCAAAAGAATGTACCTTGGTTTGAAAGAAGTTGCACTTGCTAAGTTTATCATACAACTGATGCTCTCTTAGAAATCTCAACACTATTATTAAATGCTCAACATGTTCTTACTCATTCTTAGAATATACCAATATGTCATCAATGAATACAATAACAAACTTGTCTAGATAAGGATGCAACACATTATTCATCAAACACATAAATTTAGTTGGATCATTAGTCAAACCAAATGGAAAAACAATAAACTCATAATGTCCATACCTGGTCATGAAAGAAGTCTTGAAGATATCCTCTTCCTTGTTGCGTACCTAATGGTATCTGGATCTCAAGTCGATCTTAGAGAACATTGCTGCTCCCTTCAACTCATCAAACAAATCATCAATCCTCAGTAAAGGGTACATGTTCTTGATCGTTACTTTGTCCAGCTGCCTGTAGTCAATGCACAATCTAAGAGTACCATCTTTCTTCTTCACGAACAACACTAGTGCACCCAAAGGTGATGCACTCGACCTAATGTACCCCTTGTCCAAAATTTCCTTCAACTGCAACTTTAACTTAACCAAATCAAGTGTGCTCATCCTGTAAGGTGATTTTGATGTTGGGGCTACCCCTAGCACCAAATCAACAAAAAATTCTACCTCCCTGTGAGGTGGCAACTCTATAATGTCCTCATGAAATACATACTGAAAGTGCTACAAAACTGGGTATCTGCTTAACACATCTGCATCCTCAACATCCTTACCCTTGTCACTAGAAATGTGTACTACAAACATCATACAACTTTTTCTGCAACTACACTTAGCCTACATAGTGATAACCATCCTCACTGGTGTAGGCTTCTTCTTCCCTTGCAAAGTTCTCTTTTCCCCACTATCATCCACACAGTCAATGGCCTTGTTGAAGCAATCCACTTTGGTTCTGTGAAGGTATAGCCAATCCATACCCAAAAGCATACTATACAAACCCAATGGAAATACATTCAAATATGCTACTGTAGGCATACCATTTAACGCAAATTCACAAGCTCTTACGTCCCAATGGTGAACTCGCTTCTTTGTACCTATAGCCAACTGTACCAACCAAGATTCTACATGCACTTCTTTCCTCAAACCACACTTATCCACCAAGTCAGGATTAATATAGCTATAGGTAGATCCAGGATCAATCAAAATAGAAACAACTTAATCACAAAGCTTACCATCCATCTCAATTATCGATGCCTGATGATCCGCTTGCTTGTTTTCCACAACTGCATAAATCCAAGGAATGTTATGACCAACATCACCAACTGTATGTGCTCCTGATCACTGTAGATCTAGGGTCTACCACCACTCTGATACTGTGGACAATCCCTCTTATGATTATCCTTACCACATATCCAACACTACAATGGACCCCTACCAATGCCTCTAGCCTGCTGCTCTCCACATCCTTTCTCAGTAGTATTGAATCACTTGTAAGGAACTGCATTTTCTTTCTCACTTGCATCTTAAGGTCTTCCTCTCTTTGGTGGTCATTTTCCTATAGCTTTCTCATTTCTTTTCAATTCATGCTTAGGCTCAACTTTTCACTTTGATTGTTCATAACAATGCTTCAACTTTCGAATGGCCTCCTCCAACAATCTAGGTTCATCGAACTCAATTTGGTCTTTGTGTGCAACTGGAAATCCACTTATGAATCTTTGAACCTTGGCCTTCTCCTCATTTAGGCAAGGCACATATCTCAACAACTCCAAAAATATGCTAGTATACTCATGATTTGTCATAGAACCCATTCGCAAATCATAAAACTCCTTAGCTTTGTCATCATAGTACCTCTACGACAAGTACTTCTTCTTGAAGAGCCTTTCAAATCCATGCTAAGTCAAATCCTCCTCATGCATACCTTTGACATTTTTCACGTCTTCCCACCAAATATCAGCTTTACCTTTGAGACTGAAAGTGGCTATCTTTGCTTTCATGTTTTCTGAATAATCATGCAATCGGAAGAATTTCTTCATACCAAGCAACCATGCTTCTACATCCTATGATCTCTTTATCTCTCCATCAAAGGTAGGTGGCTTTTCCTTCTTAAACTCATCCGGCAAGTATCCCCTATCACTCCTGGATGATCATGATGATGATCATGATGTCTGTCAAAATCAGAACTAGAATAGTACCTGTGTCTATCACCTCTCCTATCTAGAGTATCCAACAACCTGCCATCTCTTGTCATGTCAAATCTATATGACCTATGTCTACTAGGAGACCTACTACAATATGCCCCATTAGTTCTTTCCTCCTATCCATGGCTCATCCAGAGTGGTCCTTGTCGCTGCAAAACTGACAAACTATGAAGTAGTATCGCATTCATCTCTACTTATTTCTCTTGTGCCTGCATGATTTTGTCATTGTCTGCTTTGAACTCCTTATTTCTTCCTTTAGGATTCTCAATGTGTCCCCCAAGTTAGAAGAGTGCCCCACACCATGTTTCCCATCTGATGCATAGGGATATTTTATTTTTTCTACCACCTTGCTAGCCATCTGATCTTTCCTACAAGTATACTATGTTAGCTAAACCAAATCTCAATAAACCAATGTACCTTAGCATAATTTTGGGTGGATACCTTGCTTGCAAGATCATCAAATCAGTGTGATACATGTATAACATAATCATAACAGCATATAGACATTTATCAAGTAAGTGTATCAATGCATAAACACCATTCTAGTTAGGGTCCAGTCATCAATGCAAGGCCATATCAACAATGCATGATGTGACCTCATGCATGACAACAATCATTACTCAATTGCACACATTGCCACATGCAACTATCAACATGCATAATAAATTCCTAATCAACTACACATACGTATAAGCACATGTAGTCGAGCATAAGCAATCAATTCTTGTAATCAACCTACAAGACTGATACATGTAATCAAAACATTCAAAATTAATGTACCTGACATAAAAGGATGTAGTTAAGTGACATATAATCAACATGTAAGTGACATATAACCATATGCAACCATTCATAAACTTCTGACGATGCATCCCACAAAATCACATCAAGCTCCTCATGACAACCTTAATACAATCATGATCAACATGATACAATGCAACAAGCACATGGAATGCAAGTGTAAGAGACACACATGCAACTAACATGTATGCATGACAAAGCACCTTCACCCAAGGAGAGTGCAACCACGCTCTAATACCAATATGTAACACCTCCTCCTCCCAGGTCCACCCAAGAAACCATCCAACTGGGAAAACATGTGATGAGAGCAGTTACTAAGGGATTCAATCTCCTAGATGACCTTAAGGAAATGGAATCGACAGAAAATATCCAACAACCCATCCACATCAGCAAAACACCCTTAGGAGATATGTCAGCCACTCAGACAGCCTGTCCTTGAGTCCCACTGATGATTTAAGCCTTTTAACCTAGAGTCCCTCTCATGCTATAGGCAAGACAACGACCAGCAACTCAAAGTCCATCTCATAGGCCTATGTGCCAATGACTGTGGACTTTTCTCAGCACACTTGTGCTAGCGACCCCAAGAATTGAGCCAATTTTATAGCCCATAATCCCGGCCTCTGCCCAGAACTTGCTACAACCTTAAGAATCCATCAAATACATGATAACAATGCTGATAAATCAAAAATAAACCTCGGGACTAGGCCTAAGCATCCCCAACTAGGACTGACATTCTATCAAACACTTGGCATCAATGCAACCTACAGGTCTAGGATACAAGACAGAGCATAAATAACTGAAAGAACTTATGAAACATAACTAAAAGGATCACCTCCTTCTCCATTGAGCGATTACATCATCAATTAGGCCTTGCATCCATCCATTTAACAATTATAACTAAATACATGAAATAACAATGACATGAGCCAGTCACGTAACCATGCTTATAACTAGCATTAAACCATATGAATATCAGAGATATGACAACCATTAAATCCAAAATCAAGAGAACTTAGCTTTTATTAATCATATGCAAATTCGACCAGGTTCAGGACTTCCACGTACCACCCGACCATAGATATGGCTAAACCAAATATCTCTTTCAGCTAGTCACCCTCGTGCCATATTCCAAGCATGAATGTGGGATCTCATTGAACAACCAAGGGAATCTAGAGGTTAAACCACTCCACCCTCACCAAACTGCGATCACACCATAAATCGGTGCTCCGATCACAACTGAATCAAACTTGGAATTCCATCTGGAATCCATCACTATCCTTGAGGAATTTTTATCTCCTTGTCTCTCAGACTTTACCATAATCCAATTCCAGATAACTAGGCCCTAATCGAGACCAGTCTCTCAGGCTTTATCGCAATCCAAACTTAGAGCGTTGGGCCCTAAACTGAGACTTCTCCCTCAGGGTTTACCATGTATCCCACCAAAATTGATCAAGGGAATCCTAAACCTTTGGGAAGGAATCTTGAGACCACCTCTGCCCCGGATTCTGAAATCCATCCGACAAACCAAAGCTCAAAACCAAAATAAACACCCCAACACCATGGCATTCATAAAAAGGCAAGCTTGGGCTGAAAACCATTGTCATAACCCGGAAAAACCATGCCACCAACAACAACAGAACCATACATCAACATTCAAAGCCATGCATATACAAACCAGCTAGGAAAATCACACATGCAAAAGGTTACCTGGAAGTATTCCTGCTAAAGCTTCTTGATCCTGCTCTTCTTCCTTTATCCTTGCTTTCCTTCCTTTCCCTTTGCTTGCTTTTCCTTCCTTGATCTAAAGCTAGAGTGGTCCAAGAAAACTATATGTGACCAAGAGTGAGAGAGAGAGAGAGAATAATGAGGGAGCTCCAAACTTGAACTGGCAAAAGCCATGAATTCGTCGTCATAAGCCTTTTTATGAATGAGGCCTCTATTTTCTTCATTTTTCATTATTTTCCTTCAATTTCCTCCTCACATGCAACCTATGACCTTTCACCTTAATTTTCTCCTAATTTCCTTTATTTTCATAAATAAATGTGCCAAAATGCCTTAGCCTTAGCCTTTGCCAACGTTCCTTAGCCAAAACACACATCCATTGATGCCCACTAGGATATCTTTAATGCCCAACATTCAGCTTGGAATAAGTGTCCCTTAACCATGGTCTTATTTTGCCTTTATTAACTTTTATTACATGAAATTTTCACCAGGGTTGTTACAATGGAAAGGTCTTGTGACTCACTCTTGATCGATTCTTCTTATTATATATATCAGTGTTCAGCAAAGCTAAGATGAGATGTAGAGATTGTACAAAATGACAGGATGGCATGATGATGGATAAATTGGCAGGTGGAATTCTCCCTAGATGAGAGGGAGCGTTAAAGTTGTAAACTAGGGCCAAATTCCACTTTGGACAGCTCATTTGATTGAGATAATTATTGCATTGAATTCCTATTTTCGAGAGGGCCAAAATCGATCTAAAGATCACTAAATTTGGACAAGGAGAAATATGTTTTTGAAGTGAATCCCACACGTGTAATTTGTCAAGGTCGCCACACCATCATGTAGGATCATGAAGCCCAAGAGACATGTCTTTTGACCCACATCAACTCATATAAACAAGAGTGACCTCTAAACTCATTTGGCGCCTAATCAACTCAACACATTCTTCTCTCTCCTCATCTGATTGGTTTGTACACCTTATTGGGCAATTGTTCTCTTCACACATGTGGCTGAAAGGAGGTCGAATTTTAGGAGGCCGAAATCAGGAAATTTTATGTAGTTTGACCAAGTAATGACTAGCATTGACTTTGAATTTCTAGGCAGCTTTTGAATTCGATTTTCTGGAAGAATTTTTGTTTGGGTGGGCCAAATTTTTGGGCACACAAACTGAGGCATTATGTTGATTTTGACTGTGTTGACTTCATACCTGCAACTAGGTTTTGCAACAAATTTGACTTTGACTTTGACTGAGTTTGAGGAGGAATTTTGGCATTATTTTCAAGGCATCTTGACCAACTGATATGGCCATAGTTGACCAAGGTTGACCAATATCCTTAGTGGATTGTTTGTTGTTGCACCATTGACTGGTTAGGGTTGTTTGATTGTTATTGAATGGAAGGAGAAAATTGTAGATTTGACTGGGTTGCTTTAGACAATAATTTGGTAAGTCGATTTTGACTTTGACTTTGTAGTATTGTACTCTCTCTCTCTCTACTGAACATTTGATATTTATATTAAGAATAATTGATCAACGGTCTTCCCCATATTGGGGATTTTTCCTGGCTTGAGCCAAATTCTTGTGTTCTCTTGTCTTCTGGATTTTATTGAATATGTTCTATCTACAGTTACTGTCAATGTGTTAATGGTTAATGTGATTGTTATTGGAAAATAAGTGCAAATTATCATTGGGATACTAAAAGGACATTGACATAATTGTTGCAAGCATAGAACATACCATTGTTATCTAAAAGTAAGACATTGAAACCATAATCTTGAGCATTAATCCTCCAAGAAAAAAAAAAAAAAACTATATGAATGTAAGTGTTTCATTCGTGTGTGTTCAATCAATTCATTTGTGTGTTTCCATTCAACCCATCTATGTGTTTCATTCATGTGTGTCCATTCTCTCTGCAAATTGGTTTTTTTCACACAGTGTTAGTTGCATGGCATTACAATCGGCACGGTGGCATCTTCATCACCTATCTTGTATTTCAATGACATTACACCTCAAGATGGTTATGAAAGGGTACACCTCAAGATGGTTATGACAGGGTTGTGACAAGAGATTTCAAATTATGTTCTTACATTTGTTCTTTCCATTGAGATTTATATATCACCATGTCCATCAATTAATTTGTGATAATATTTATTTTCTCTTGCACAGGATGTGAGTGAGAGCTACTACAATATAATAAAAGAGTCATGGGAAGAAAGAAATAAAGTTTCTTCACAATTTGGAAGCTTAGAGGGCCTACAACGCACATTAAACACTTCCAAGTAAGAATGTTACCAAAATATCAAAGATCCCAATTTTATTCAAGTTGGGATGGCCACTTACAACTAATGAAACCCATTTCTGGATCTCAGGGCTTTCAATGCTAGCACTTTAATAGATTGGTCAGTAAGTGTATACGATACATCTATGCAATATGGTTCTCGACCAATGAAAGAGGTAAAGATAATATAGTGTTCTCCTCTAGTATAGGAAGAAATTTGGGAAAACTAAATAAAATGTATTTCATGTTTTGAAATTTGATAGAGAGGAGTTGGAACAATTTACTTAGTTATTGTCCCTCAAATTTTAAAATAATTCTAAAACGTACAATCAATTGGAATTAATCTCCTATAAATTTAAAGTTATTTGTCGACGTATCGCAGATATGCAAGACCATTGATGGCTTTCCCAAAGGCACAAATAACCTCACTCGCATATCCGCTAGAACATCCTTTTACTACAACTAATACCTTCAAATTACATCTTCCAACACCAATAATACTTGTCTTGATCTTCAACTAGATATCAATGAAGGGTGGAATTGGCAGATTAAGTACTTGTTTTGTCAAACTAATGCCAGCTAATTTCAAGCAAGCTAAAGTAACCAAACAATCCTGCAACAATGTTTAATCAAACAACTTGAAGCGATTGTCACTAATGATATTGATGGCATGCATGCAGACTTGCACTAAACTGGTGATGTTAATGAGCCCAACACCAAATACATTGACAATGTTTTTCTTGGATCTATTCAACATAAAATCTTTTGCAGAGGATTGTAAAGAGGATATATAGAGTGTTACAGTGGCCAAATTGGATCACAACGGAATTTGGTGGCCATGTAAGTTCTCAATCACATTCACCATGATAATTTTTGTTGGCCATGTAAGTTTTCAATCACATTCACCTAATAGTCCATGGATCCATCTAACCATGAGATTTATTGAAGATCGAACTTTAGAATGATTATTATTATTGAATTTTCAGTTTGTTTGAAATTATTAATGGTACACATGAATTTTTTTTGTCGACACTGAGAACATAATAAGGGTACTGAAATGTTTTGGAAGCAACATAATATTCTCCAATGGATTGTAAGATCCATATAACAGTGGAGGGTAAAATGTCTTTCTTTCTATATATATGTTTCTCTGTCACTACATCGAGGGAGTAATTAACAGTTGTATCTTCATGGTTGTGGAATTATGCAGTGTGAAAGAGAGCATATGTGATAGCATTATAGCCCTCACAACAAACGAAGGTAAGTCTTAAAGGAAATTTGGAAGTTTAAAGTTGGATGCATGATGGACTAGGTTGGTTACCCTATTTTTGTGGTTTGTATGGTAGGAACTCATTGCCAAGATGTGCACTTCTCATCTAAAAAGATCCAAATGATGAAGAACCACTGATAACGAGAAGAATATCGAAATAATGAAGAACGAGATAGATTAATAAAACAAAGATCAAAAGCGATCAAGATAATAAAAAATAGCTCAAACAATTCATGGATGATTATATGGTTAAAATAATTAATTATTGCATTCATATTTTGGCAGTATAAAGGTGTATGGACTTCGGGTTAAAAAAAAAAAAAGTAATTTAAGCTATATTATTTTAGATATTTTATGAGAAAATAACGTGTAATTTTATTAGTAAAAGCTCTAAAGTAAAACCAAAAACCAAAAACCAAATCCAAGGTGAAATGTTAAAACATTAGGTTTCCCTACATTTACGTTTAAGTTATATACATTTTTAATTATTTACTTTATTTCTTAAAAAAATAGATGATATTAAAACAAAGTTGATATCATTTTATTGTTACATTATTAAATTTAAATTGATATTATATTATTGTTACATTATTATTTTCAAATCTTAATATGGTAGAGATGTTGTAATATAATATTTAACATTTTGACTAAGTCAAATTACATAAAAATAAAAATAATGCAATGAAAATAACCTTATAAAAATAAAATAATAACAAAAATAAAAATGGCTCATGGTATTAACCCATGGTATTCATATGGAATCTGGGCTATTTAAAAGGGGAATCAAACCAACATAAATCCATCTTAACTCTGGATCTACCAAGCACGAGGGATCAAATATCTCGATACACAAACCTCTTTTAGAGTGAAAAGAGATTTGATCCCTCTCCACCTTGAGTAGATCAAGAATTAATATTAACAATGTTATTATTATTATTATTAATAATCCCCGGATGCGGGTGCTGGCACGTCACAGGGGGTCGAGCCACATGCCCAGCATGTGCCGCCCCGTGCTAATAGTTATAGTTAATGGGAATACGCCGCCAAAGATCAAAATTCCGCAACCCGAGCTCTGGGCATTCAATGCCGTGCAGAGTGAATAGATGGAGTTGCAGTATGCAGTTATTGCTCGCCCACAGCGAGGGAATGAGGCAGGATATCAAGGTGCAGAAGAGACGCTACGAGCGCATTGGCATAGTGAGGCTGGGGAGACACAGACGCGGGAGAATTCTGGGTGGGCGGTTATCCTACCACCTCGGCAAGCAGTCTTGGTCTTCAGTCGTTGCAATTCAGGTATATGCCTTCGGTGGGAGCAGCAATTCAAGAGCTTGCAAGGCAAACTGGTTACAAGGAGTGAATTTCCTCCCTCAGGCAAAGATTGCTCAGAGGTTGACACGCCTGAGTGGGACTTGGGGCGAGATCCGCCTTGTGTTTGGTCTTACAATCCGCCTCAGGTTCACGAGGAAGACAGAGGGGTGTCCATGGCAAAGCTACGGGAACGGCAACCAAGCAGAAGAGGACCTGGGCGAGGTTCGTCCTCTCGACAGCCGGCAGCGGATGAGCACCATCACTGCTGCTGCTGCTACTGCTACAGGAGGGAAAGAGCCACACCAATTCGAGCTGGGCAATTCGTGGAGGTTGGTAGCTCAAGTGAAGGGGAGCCAGTTCTTCCAGCATTTGGCTCGGTTGTGTTCACCCTGGGAAGCTCACAGGACACTGCAGGTATCAATGCTCATATTTCAGTTCTTTTTACTAAAGTTCCTGAAAGGAATGATGGTGGGAAGCCTCCAGGATCAGCGGAACCACCTCCAGTGGGCACAGGGGAGGAAAGCCCTGTTCTGCAGCCACCAACTGAGGTGGGCACCTCAGGGAAGGAGATTATGCACGCACCCTCGCATCCTCAGGCGCCGGAACCTCAGAGTACTGCAAAGGATCCATGGACCGCCATGTGGGAAGGAGTCCCTGAAGGCAAGGGATGGTGCTATATCGTGGAAGATAAGAGTCTCTGTGACGACTGATCCTCCAACGCGCGCACCGGCTCATGCCTTTCTCTCTCAGCTCGGTTCCAGGATAACGGTCTCTGCGGGTACTTGGGTTCTGGTCATCACTGTGTTTGTTCACTTGCAATTTTTAAATCTGTCTTGTCTATGTTGGTCTAGTTTATACTCAGTTTTTAGTATGGTCTTGTACATGTCGGTCCAATGTAAGTTCTCTGATGGACATAGTCCACAGTCAATTTTTGAGGGGAGCCCCTGCGTGGGCCGTCATGTTCTGTTGCTTGTCCAAGTTCTGTTGCTTGTCAAGTCATTTTGGTTTCCAGCCCCAGTAAGTTTTTGGAGGAATCTAGGAAGTTCTGTAGATGCTGCCCCTACGAGGGAGTTTTTTGCTTCAAAGCTAAGCTATCCATAGTGCCACTGTTGGCCCTGGACGGCATGTCACACTGATTGTAAAGTTTACCTGTAAATATAATACAATAGAATAGCTAGTTTTTACCGAGAAAAAAAAAATATTATTATTAATAATACTTTTAAAAATATATCATTAATATTAATATTAATAAAAATACTATTAAATAATATTATTAATAACATTTATTACATTGATGATGTTTTATTAATAAAATGGATACTTTATTAATAATTTTAATAATATTAATTACATTAATAATGTTAATATAATAATTAAATATAATGTAATCGATTAAAATATTAATTAATATATTAATTAAAACTTTAGTTTATTAATAATTAGCTTTTAATACAATATTTACTTATTAGATAATTAATATATTATTAATATTTAATTATGAATGATCTTTCTTTGAACAATACTATTGAAGGGACAAATCTAATAGCTGAGGGACTTAGTTTAGTGAAGAACATGCTAATGGATATTTTTTAGGAGCGATACAAATATGCAATTTTAGGGATTACTTTAAATTTTACGGGTTTATTTGATTAGTCTCATTTTAAGAGTGTCCACGAAAATTGACTTTGTGGATTTTTACTAATAAGATGTTTATATAACGCAAACCGAAACACGAGAACTTTGCTACGCGCGTCGTGTTCTGCCTCCGCTAGGTTACCCAGCCGCGCGCTTGCCTTGGCCTTCGGCTCTCTGCCATGGCCCCTCCGGACGCTACACCGGAGGTGGATGATGCTCAACAATCTTTCTCAGACTTGGTTAAATCTTTGCCTCCGTAGCACCCTCGTCCAGCCATCTCCAAGTTCGTCAAAAAGCTGGATGTATTACAGGAAGTTAATTTACCTCCAGCCCTTCCCCGCATGGCTGCCCTTTCTCTGGCAGAAAAAGGACTCATTGGTCAATTCACGGGCCTCTGGCCATCTCCAAAGACTATGCAAAGATGGGTTGAAAGAAACTGGACCGATAAAATTCAAGGGAAAATATCCATTAGATTTTATGGGAAGGGGTACTTTACCTTTCATTTTGAATCCAGAGAAGACAAGGACTTAATCTTCAAGAACGAGCCCTATTTCATGGATTCCAGAGGTCTGTATCTCAATAAATGGACCCCTGATTTTGACCCTAAACTAGACGTCCCCAGTGCTATTCCGGTTTGGGTTCGGCTCCCTCACCTCCCTCTTCATTGCTGAGGAGACGAATCGATTCGAGCAATCAGAAACACAGTTGGCAGATGCATTGACTGCAGTGAGCCAAAAGATAATATGCAAGCTTGTGCGCATATTTATGTTGAAGTGGACCTAGGCAAAGGCCTTCCCAAAGCCATCAAACTCAAAGTGGACAAATGGAGCCATATTCGGCAGCTGGATTATGAGCAGATCCCATTCAAGTGTAAGGTATGTCATGAATATGGCCATTTTGCTAATCGTTGTACTAAACTTGTTGATGTTGAGAATGGCTCATAAGATGAACAATGGGAAACAGTCAAGAAAAAGAAGTCGGCCCCCATGGCCAAAGCTACCCCTGAAGCAGGCCCTCCAGCCTCCAATGCAGCTCGCCCTTCCTCTTCCACCCCTTCCTTTTTTGCCCTCGCCCCCCCACTCTAATCTCCTGCCCCCTTCTTTATCCAATCCCTTCTCTATTTTATCCCCTCCCGAAATCCCTCCCCCAGACTCCTGCCCTCCTCCTTTGACCCAACCAGATGCCTCTGAACCCCCTCTTCCTCTAGTTATCTCCACTCAGACTTCCCTTGATCCTCCTCTTATTAGGATAACCAGGAGTTCCTCCAAAGATCATGGAGCTACCGATGATTCTTATAAAAAACCTGGGCTGGGTAGGAAATCTGCTAAGCAACATAGAGAGGAGAACGCTCAAAAAGATATTGCAATGGGCATCCAGAACGCTATAGAATCTTATATTCAAGGGCAATATGATAAAGAGACAGTTCACAAGGACCAAGGGGGCAAGCACCTCCCCGTACCCCACAAACTCAATGATGAAGTTTTTGTCTTGGAATAGTAGGGGACTAGGGCACCCCTCCAAAGTTGCATCCCTAAGAGATCTTATTCATTGTGAGAAACCAGAAATTTTTATGTTACAGGAAACAAAACAGGGCCAGCAGGAAATGATTGGAATTATTGAACAACAGAAGCAATATAATGGCAGCATTAGTGAATAAAGAGGGGCCTCCAGAGGAATCACAACTCTCTAGAACCACAACACATGGAAATACATATCAGAAACTGTTAATCAGCATTGGATCAAAACGGTATTAGAAAACAAAGCAGACAATTAAATCATAGTCATTTATAATGTCTATGCCCCTAATCACTACAGAGACAAGGAGCGTTGTTGGGAGGATCTCAAAGCCAACATAGATGCAGAGGAAAGTAATAACATCATTTTAGGGGGAGACTTCAATCTTATTCTCCACTCCAATGAGAAACGAGGGGGTAGTTTCTTCCCTGATCCCTACAAAACCCACTTAGAAAACATTATGCAAGATCATTATCTCATCGATGTAGCTCCAAAAAACTGAAGATATACTTGGAGAAATCATAGGTTGGGCAAAGGCAATATTATGGAAAGGCTTGATAGAATCTTAATCAATGTTATGCTTCTCTCCTCCTTCTCTGTAGGGTATGCCTCCATCCTTCCCTTCTCAGCCTCTGACCATTATCCCATAACTCTTACACTGGAAACCCATTGTTCTCTCCGACCCATTCCTTTCAATTACAGTTCCCTGTGGAACTACATTCCAGCAGTTAAAGAAATCATTCAAAACACTTGGTGCGAGCATGTCGAAGGATCCCCTGGTTTCATTTGGGAAACCAAGCTAAGAAAAACCAAGCAGGACTTAAAGGAATGGGCAAAATCTTGTTACAAGGAGCCCGAGAAGATCAAAAAGGAGATCAAGAGCAAACTAGACTGCATTCATAAAATAATAGAAGAGCACGACCTCTCCTAGGAGAGCAAAGAACAAGAAAGCGATCTTTATTTATAGCTATGTCGTGCAAATAGAGAAGAGGAACTCAAATGGAGGATAAAGTCGAGGCAGCTTTGGCTACAAGGAGGAGATAAGAATTCAACCTTTTCTCATAAGCAGACCACCGCTCGAAAAATAAGGAATAATGTAAACTCTATCTTGGATGCTGAGGGAAATCGACAGAGCACACAAGTTGCCATTCGAAAGGTAGCCACAGATCACTCAAAACTCTCCTAACCAAAACAAAAGAAGAAGAGGATTATTCAGATCTACTACAATATCTTCCCAGTGGGATTAGCAAGGATATGAATGACAGTTTGAGCAAGGATATCGATGAGGAAGAAATAAGAAGATCAATTTGGAACCTCCATCCTGGCAAAGATCCAAGCCCAGATGGCTTCCCCATCTGCTTCTATCGAGCTTATTAGGGAATTATCAAAAAAGATTTAACCAAAAAGCTCAAATGGGTCCAACGCAAGGGTAAAACTGGGGGCTTCACCAATGCCACTCACCTTGCCCTCATTCTCAAAGAAAATCGACCCTCATCTTTTGCTTGATTTCGGCCCATCTCCCTTTGTAACTCATCTTACAAAATCCTTACCAAAATCCTTGCTTCCCGCCTCAAATCCCTCCTCCCTTCTCTTATTTCTGAAAACCAGGGGGGGTTCTTGGCCAATAGACAAATCTCTAATTATATCCTCCTCGTCCAAGAAGCTATTCATTCGAGTCAATCTAGAAATCAGAAAGGGTTTATTCTTAAACTTGATTTGGCTAATGCTTTTGACAGAGTCAGGCACTCTTTCCTCCTGGTTGTTCTAAAGAAGATGGGGTTTGATATGGACTTTTTAAACCTCATCAAAGCTTGCATTTCTGGGCCCTGGATCTCCCCTCTTGTCAATGGAAGACCTAGAAATGCTTTCCAATCAACTCGAGGTTTGCGACAAGGGTGCCCTCTCTTACCTTATCTTTTTATTTTGATGGTTGAATCCTTTACAAAATCTTTGGATTTCAATCGGAGGGTTGGCCTCATCACAGGTATTAAATTTGGGAATGGGGTCAAGAATATAAATCACTCACAGTTCACTGATGACACCTTGCTAATTGGAGGAGATTCCACCATAATAGCCCAGCGCTTCAAAGTTCTTTTAGATAAATATATGCAATACTCTGGAGGAATGGTCAACCAACTGAAAAGCTGCATTTATGGATGGAATGCTACAGCTCAAGTCCTTCCTAATATTGCCAATATCTTTGGAGTTCCTTGCAAATATGATTGGACACACTTTACTTATTTGGGCATGCTAGTGAGTGCAGGTCCTTTAAAGGCGGAAGCTTGGGATACCGTAATTGACAAGATGAAAAGAATAGTACAACAATGGGGTTCCATTTGGCTCAATCCAGCTGGCCGCCTCATCCTTTTAAAATTAGGTATTTCCTCTCTTCCTTTATATCAATTCACTCTCCTCCAAGCTCCGGCCTCTTTTCATCATAGAATGGAAGTCATCCTCCGCCAATTCCTTTGGCAAGGAGGGAAAAATGACAAAAAGAAGTTCAATTTGGTTAATTGGAAGCAGGTCATTCAGTCCTAAGACCAAGAAGGTCTTGGCATCAGATCTCCCAAATTCCTCAATCTAGCATTCGGAGGCAAGATTGCTTGGAGATTTATCACTGGCCTTTCTGCCTGGTGGAAAAGGGTGTTGGAAGTTAAATATTTCAACTTCCCAAGGCAGCATCTTCTTGATCACGACATTCCCAACGGAGATTGCTCCAAAATTTGGAGGTTGTGCAAAAAAGAAATTCCATTCATGGCTCAGAATTCTTCTAAAGTCCCCAAGGGAGGTGCTAATATTAAAATTGGATCTAATAAAATTATGGGCCAACAACCTATGAACAGTCATGATGGAGTCAATCCTATTCTCTCTTATTTTTACAACATAGGCATCCAACACTTGGATTAGATTTCCCAGTGGGATCCTCAATCCCAATTATGGTTAGGGTGGTCCTTTCCAGCCATCCCCAATGATCTCAAGGCAATCTTCTCTGTTCTCCAAACTCATCTTCATAACATAGCTCCTATAAAAAAGAATGAACTAGATGACTTTCGTTGGGATCCATCTAGATCTAATTATACTATCGAAGCCGCCCATCAGTACATCTGCAACAGTAACCATCCCACGCCCATATAGACTCATTGGAAAATGGTCTGGAAATCAAAGGCCCTTCCTAAAATTAAATTCTTTTTTTGGACTCTTCTTAAGGGGAAACTCCTTACTGTAGACAATTTGCAAAAGCGAGGCATTAATGGCTCTTCACATTGCCCCAATTGTCAAGCAGCTGAGGAGTCCATTCAGCATCTCTTCATTGCCTATCCCTTTGCTATCACCTACTAGAGAGATTTATCCTACACCGACCATATTCCTTGGAATACTCAGAACACCATAAGAGAAGTTTTGCATCAATGGAAAAAGAATTATCCTTGGTAGCATAAGAAGAATAACATAGTTAAAAGGGTCTGGGATACCCTTCCTTATCCTATGTTGTGGAACATATGGCTGGCTAGAAATCGCAAAGTTTTCAAAGACAAGGAATCAACCATAAGAAAACTCTGCAAAAAGGCAAGGAGCCTCGCTCTAGAAGCCATCTCTGCCAAAAATCAAAGAAATATTGATATCACTGATCTCAGCATTGAAGAGAAAAACTTCATTGGTTACTTTCTAGATAAAAATAACAGTAACCAGAATGGAAACATCACCAGCAACAGGCACAACAATGCAAGTCATAATTGGAAAATTAGATTAAAGGAGGAGGAGTTTACAACATGGCTAAACAATTGCAACAGCTATTATCTCTTTTTTTATGGTGCTTCAAAATCAAATCTCGGAATTGCAGGAGCAGGAGGGGTCATTTTTTAACGCCAATGGGGAACGTATAGTCACTTATGAATGGGGAGACTTGGGCCCATCTCCAACAATAGGGCTGAAGCCTTGGCTCTATATCAAGGACTTGTCCAGCTTAGTAAAATTGGCATAAGTATAGCTTAGATATTCGGTGATTCGGCTGTAGTCATCAGCGTAATGGCTCATAACAGAAAATCTCCTAATACTTTCCTCCAACAGATCATTAGCTGATGTCAAATTATGGCCCAATCAATGACAGAGTTGCGCTTCAACCACGTCCTCCGCACCCTCAACAAGGAAGGCGACTTCCATGTCAACAGAGCTTGTACCAGACCACTGGGCAGCCTCCTTCGCAACGTAGTGGAAACCCAGCACTATTTACCATGACAAAAAAATTATTTTTGTTTCAACCAGACCTGTAGTAATTCTGAGAAATCTGACATATATGACTAGTCAAAGATCTATTAGATCCTTTTAACTGCCAAAATCTGCCTTGAGATCCGACAACTCCTAGAATACCTCACAAATCCACTCACAATCATTCATTTAGCCACCTTATCTCTTTTTGCCCATCCCTTCCTACCTCGGCCTTCCCTCACCCGTGACCTCCCTCACTTCTACTCTGCTCCACCCTCACTCCCTTGTCGGGCCCTCTGCGCTCTTCCCCCTTCTTATACCCCCCTTCTCCCACTATTTCCCACACCCTACTTTCTCTTCTTCCTTTCGCCCTGAGCCCTCGTTCTAATTCCTCCTACCTGCATTCGCCCACTCCTCTATCATGCGCTAAAGTTTCTAAACTACCCCCCGATTTCTTGGCTTTACTTCCTTGTACCGTGTATTCTCTTGTTCCCGTAGTGCGATTCCAAGTGCAGCGCCCTTTGTCTGCTCCCTGGTATTTTCAGTGTTCCAACTTCCAACTTCGTTTTGCAGCAATGGCAAGGAGTGAGGATTGTCTCCATTGCGTCGACCTTCAGGCTGAGCTGGAGCAAATTCGTGCCCACCAGAAGATCTTAGATGCAAAGATAGACAACCACAACCATCTCATCAGTGAAAAATATGAGGCTGACCTTAACTTGTTCCTCCACAGAATTTCTTCGTTGCAAGAACAGTTCAATCAACTCTCCAACAGATGCAGTCATGCAGAGGAATCCATTGAAATTCTGAAATATATGATGGAAAATAGAAATGCAGTTCACACAAGTTCGTCAAGCATCAAGCAAGCCGACGTTGATAACAAGCCTGAAGAATCTACAGCTCGGCAAATTAGCCACATCAACATAGATTGATCATGTTTTGTAAATGTTGTTTCCTGTTGTTCCAGTTTGTTAGGATCTACTCTTGTCTAGTTTTTTTTCAAAAGTCCAAAAGGCAGGAACAAAGAGGAATTTTGCTCATCTTGTAACACTTCCTCTCTTTGCTTTTCCTGGCAAAACTTTTTGTACCACAGGAGTTCAGCCTCCTCTCTTTTTTCTAAAATATAATACAGCAACCGATTATGTCAAAAAAAAAAATTAAATTAATTATGACATGTATATGATATTAAAACATATTATATAACATTATTATCACATTAATAACATCACTATAACATTTAAATAACATCAACAAGATTTTAATATAACATTAATGACACATTACTAATATATTAATCTATACATTTATAATGTCTTAATTATAAATTTATGTATACATTAACACATGTTAATTATTTTTTATTGTTGTTGACAAGGTCAACTACAGTCAATACGGACATCATAGTGAACAATAGTCAAAATGACTACCATGGTGAACTATGCTTACCACTGACATCATGGTTTATCTGTAGGTGACTTATAATGAACCACACTAGATGATCATGGTTGACCAAGGAGGTCGGCCTATAATGAATGAATAGGGTTAACCACAGCCAAAGCTTGGTTAACCATCAACAACCATCATTGCAATGGTAATGATAGTCAAATCATGATCAACTATAGACAAACCATAGTAAAAATATGGTCAAAAATAGTAAAATCTTATTCAAACCATGGTCAACTATAGTCAATCATATTCAATTGTGGTTGAACATGGTCAAACAATTGTCAATTATAGTCAAACCATGTTCAATCATTGTTAAACCACGTTTGACTATATTTGATAGTCAATATACTTCAACTTCGGTCAAACATAATTCTCTGTTATTATTATTGATTAATATTAATAGTGAAATATAATCAACCACATTAGTCAAACATAATCAAACAAAGTCAACATTTATAGTCAATGTTTAAATATATGTCCATGATCAAACTTGTTCAACCCTATGTTTACCATATTTAACAATAGTCAACCTTATTCACTCATAGTTGTCCTCAGTTAATGTAACTCGACCATATTCAATTATAGTCAACCATGGTTGACCAATGTCAAACATTGTCAACTGAGGTCATCCTTGGTCTGTCACAATCAAGATTTAAAAATGTTTAATAATATTAATATTAATATTAATAAGTTTGACTAATAATAATAATATTGTGATGTCGAAATGGTACATAAATCTATCCAATGTCGTAATGTGACAAACATTATCGTAATGTTACATTACATTGCAATTTATCCAATGTCGCAATATTACAAAATTAGTCAACCACATTTAATAATGTGGTTGACTATGTTCAACTATGTTTGATGGTCAACGCTCTTCAACTTTGGTCAAACATAATTGCCTATTAATATGATTGATTAATATTAATAATCAAACATGTTAACAAGTCAGAATGGTGAAAAAAGCTATCCAACATTGTAATGTGACAAACCTTGTCACAATGTTACATTAGATTGCAATTTATCCCATGTCGCAATGCGACATTACAAAATTAGTCAACAACATTTACTAATATGGTTGACTATGTTCGACTATGTTTGATAGTCAGCATGCTTAAACTTCTGTCAAACATAATCACATATTAATATTAATAATTAAATATAGTCAACCATATTAGTTAAACATAGTTAAATAAAGCCAACTTTTAGAGTCAATGTTTAAATACTTGACCATGATCAAACTTGGTCAACCCTATTGTTATGCAGAATTTTCATGATTGTGGACAAAGGTGAATTCCGTAGATCTAGTGGTCTGATCTAGAACAACAGAAAGAAAAAAGATCAAAGTTTTCCTTAGAGAAATTAGAGTATGGGAAAGAAGCCTACCTAGAATCTATAGCAAGCCTTCTTTTCCTCCTCACTTGTAAGCTCTAATTCAAGCTCTGAATGTTATAATTACAACCTGCACACGCAACTAAAACAAGCAAAGGATCCACAACATCCATGTAGCATAATGTAAAATCTCTATCCAATGAATCAACATGGCATTGAAATACATGAGTGCAAACATAACGCAACAAATATAGGAAAACAAGATACTTTTTGTATTGATAAATATACGAGAGAGTTTACAACCATAAATAGAATCTAACTTTGTAGATGTCTCCCCAAGTTGACTTATCCTTTCCTATCACAAAGCACACCTCAACATCAACCCTAATGCATGAATATGGTGACTCCTTTAGGCTCAAAGTAACAGCATGAGGGCACTATCAATATCAAAAGGCCAACCCAGACTCTACGGGAGACAGTAAATATATAGGTTAAGAGTGGGAGTTTATGATTTACCATTCTAGGCTTGAGATCCACCTATGGTGGGAGGATGATCTCAATGGATAAGAGATAGGGTCTCCAAGATATGATCATATAGTAATTCGACATCTATATCCGTGGTAAATAGTTAAAACTACCTTGGAAGCTTCTGAAAGAGGTAGCTTCAAAGATAATTTTTAGTTTTCCTGAATTTCCAAAATCAACGCACCTGCAGAAGGGAGCAACATGTGATGACCAGCATTGGTTCTCAGGTATGCAACATGCGCTGAATGTAGGTGGCCAGTAATGCAAGGTGCGTTGGGGCTAAAAATAATTTTTTTGAGCTAATTGTCTCATAAACTTAGAATTTTTGGAGAAGTGATTCTTAGGGCTTTACAAAGGGTATGATAAATTGTTCATGGATGTTGATTGATCCAATTTTCAGGCCTTTTGGGTTGATGTGAAAAAATGGCCTATAACAAATTCCCCCCTAAAATACAAAGTCAAAAGAAATGGATGAGGATTGAAGTGATTTATCTTGTGACAAATTCGGATCATGAATAAATTGGTCGATATCATCATCTATTACAATACAAATTATGATCATGACATCATTGTTGAGGGAGGCATACCCATACTCAGTATATAAGCCATATTACATGTGCAATGATAAAAAAGTTTCGTCCACTAATGACAAAGTGTAGACCCATGCTTGGATGACTATCTAATTCATCATAGCCATCATACTTTTGTGATCTTGTATGGATCATGAAAACGCAGCCCAGATGGATGGAACTAGATCTGGGATCTTCTATCTCGTTCACTTGATTTTTTGATAGTATGATTCTAACCATGTGATTAAATGAGATGAAGTCAAACATGGTAGACACCATATGGTTACTATTTAATGATGTAATTTGTTAGTAGATGTAAGAGAAACCATCGATGATGTTAATGTCTCTCAAGGTACCATAGTACAATCTTTGTGGTGTGAATGAATGAGATGAAATCGAACACCACACAAAATCTTCTGGTCAAAGGTCAATTATGAAGACATGTCGCTGAAAGAAAGGAAACTTGACATTGATGTAGGCAAGTTCCAAGGTACCAAAGGGAGTTTCTAAGTCAAATTATTGGATAATGATTTGATTTCGACAAGAAGCAACCCATCACAGGAGGGCCTTGATATATCCCCCACCAAAACGGGTATCGGTATTTGAGACAAAATAATGTTGATGTGGAACTGGTTCAGGAACGACAAACATGAAAGAAGGCTTACTATTCTAGAAGATATAAATTTAAGTACTTCTTTTGAACATGTCAGACGACACTTTATGGAGTTAGCAGCATTGATCAAAATGGATTACAGAGGATTTTGATATGGTGTAATTAATAAAGAGGAAAGAAGATTTCCCAACCCAACAATCACAGAGATGAAGTGAAAGAGTGTCATGTTCAAGAGCGACTCACTACAAATAATATATTAAGTACCTCATTTTCCCAATATCCCCAACCATTTCTGGTCAGTACCTCTTTATTTTTGACAAGATTGAGGAAGATAACATATGCTTGATCTATAAGTTCATCCTTTGGATGAATCCTTCTATTTTTAACAAACCTTGATGAGGAGTGGTACGCCCTTGTCATGTTTGACGAGTCTTGTTTGATGTTTTTATGAGTCTAGCAAAGGTTTAACTCGACTTCTTTTCGTGTTTAAAGAGTTTGGAAAAAGGGAAAAAAAGAAAACTCCAAAGGTTCATTTTCGTAAAATTGTCTCTTGAGTCTGAAAAGGCAGAAAATGATACCAAGGAGAACCTCTTAGCCATGTTCGACTAAGGTATTCATTTTTCATAAATAGTCTATTCCAATCCGGAAAAGGTTTAAACTTATACTAGGCAAATGTCTTTTCATTTACTTTAACGAGTTTTAAAAGACAAGTGCTTGACAATATTTTCATGTTTTGGGAGTCTTAAAAGAGTTGAAAGAGGAATCCTCTTGGAGGAATGAGTGGTATAAAGGGTAGCAATTGGTTCTAATCATGATGGAATTGCTCAAAACATACAAAAGTCAAGAGGTTGGCTAATGAGACCACCCATCGTAGCATTTCCTCATGAAAGGGTAAAACAACCAAGTGAAAGTGTATGATCGACCAAGCAGATGGCGATGATGGAATGAGAAAACCAAGGCTCATCTCGCAGAAATAGGCTAATAAGAAGTGGAAATCACGAGAAATAAAGTATGTGATATGTTTCATTTTATATAAGCTTGAAACATGAGAAAAACAATGTTTGATAATAACTGAGGGTGGTTTCATTTTTACACAAGCTTGAAACAATGAAAAGCTATGTTTGGGAATGGTTTCATTTTTATACAAGCTTGAAACAAAGAAAAACTATGCTTGGGATAAGTTTGCATGCCCCTAACATAATGACACAATTTTAGGCACATGCCCCCCAAGCTTCATTTCATTCACCTAATTAGACTATTGGTTACTAATAGGTGTATGGAATGAAGGTTCAATATGAGATCAAGTAAAATACACGACTAAGAATTTACGAGATCTAATCAAAGACTCGAATTGGAAGGCGATTTGTTTCATTTTTTAATGAGCTTGACATAGGAAAAAAATATGCTAGAGGGAACCTTGTTTCATTTTTTAACGAGCTTAACACAAGAAAATGAACTTTGCTATGGGACCTTATTTCATTTTTTAGCGAGCTTAACACAAGAAAAGGAACTATGCTCCAAGACCTTGTTTCATTTTTTAACAAGATTGACACAAGACAAGGAACTTTGCTCCAGGTACCTTGATCATGACCTCCAAGAGGCCATGGAATCCAAGAGGTTCTCAGTAGATGGGAGAGCAATTCTCTAGAAGGGATACATATCAAGAGATCCAATGGAAATATTAGGTTCCAATTCTCTCTATACATGATGCACTACATCACCTACTAGATCATCAGTAGATGCGGCATGGAACAGGTTTCCACATAATTAATCTGTGGCGGGGGAGATACCACTTGCATATAAGTACCATTTAGGGATGTTGGTTGATTGGGAGTCAAATTAGGACCAACGAACGAAAGTTGGTCAATGGTCACAATTGTTCCTTCATGTGGGAAACACATCACATGAAAGAGAGAAGAGACAAGAGATCCCATGTCATAAACATAGTCACACCCAAGGAGTAAATTAAAATCCAAAGGGCCTTGGAATACCATCACATTGATATAGATAGTATTTCCTCCCAAAGTAATAGGAAACTGAGGAAGGATCCCTAACGGTTCACTGGTTCCTCTGTTAAAGGCCAACAAATTATGGGTAACAAGCACAAGCTGCGGAGAACTGAAGTCTTGCCAAGTAGTTGAGGACAAAACACTAACAAACGTACCTTCATCTATGACTATGCCAAGTACGACCATAATATAAGCCTATACTATGATCTGGAAGGGAACATAAGGAGGAAGATGATATCCTCCCAATCAACTCCAATCAAAGGAAGTGACCATACTACTTGGAAGGGGTGTCGTGGTAAAGAGAGAATTGCCCCCTTGTGTTATGGGAATGAGAGAATTTCTCCATTGTGCTGTGGGAACGTGAGGATTTCCCCCCTATGTCGTGGGAATGGGAGGATTGTCCCCCTATGCCATTGGAAAGGGAGGATTTCCCCCTGGTTCATTGGAACTTGAGGTGGTATGAACTTCACTCTCTACGGGAATGGCACAATCAAATGAAGGTGGAATCAAGTCAACCATTTTCTCAACCAATGGTTGGTCGGGAATGGAATAATGGGATTCACGTTCAAAGAGAGTGGGATTGACTGGAGATGGATTTTGATTAATCACTTCATCAACTAGTGGAGGATTAGGGGAAATATTTTGGTAGCCAGCCGGAAGTTGCGATTGAGAAGCAGTAAGATTTCCCAACAATTTGGATTCTTCATCCATATAATGGAAAAGGTGAATAGGATGATTCCCTTCACATAAGCTACAAGGAAACTTAACTTTACCCTTTTTCCCATGGAACTTACAATCACTAGTTGATGGTTTATCACTAGCATGATCTCCAAAGGCTAACAACAAAGGTTGATGTGTGTCTGTGGACCACACTTCGAATGCCTGATCATCATTACATAATTTTCAAGGGAATTTAACTTCGTGATGCTAATTGGAAGGTTTGTCCATACTAGTTGCATTTATAGCAATGTTTTCTTGGTTTCCCCCTGCTTATTTTGCTTCTTTTTCTTCGTCCTTTTATTCTTCTTCTTAGCTTCCTAGTTACTAGAATCAATACTTTCACTAGGCAAGGAGGAAGAAAGGGATAAAGAAACAACAGGTGAAGAAGGCAAAGGGTCATCTTTAGGATCAACTTGAGGTTGATGTTGTTCAGGTGGAGAAAAACTTGGTTGAGGAGTAGTTTGGACATTTTGAACCACAGGGATCGAAAACAACCAAATTGGTAAACCAGTGGTAAATCCGGAAGGGACAAAGTTTCCATATAAGGAGCACCAATATTTCCAAAAGAACTAAAAGGACCAGTATTCCTGTCAAAGGGGTTTCCTTGATTGGTAGACTCTGGAACTGTTGCCATTAGTCTCAATCTAAGATCCACTAAGAAGTTGTTACACAGTGAAGATGTTGTTCTGTTGTAAATTAATTGATTTTAGAAATTAAAGACACAAAATCAAAATAAAAAGGGGTAAACTATGAAAAAAGGATTACCAAGTCACTGTGAACGACGATATACCACCATGGTAAACTAAGGATTTACGTACATGCGGGCAATCTCCCTGAATGCTATGTTCAATGTATCACGAGTGACAAGGTGACCAACTCAGATTCCTAAGACTTGCTTGCATCCTATGGTGGACTTCCAAAATATACCTGGAGGTACGTGGAAGCGCAGTCTGTCATAGTGTTGTCTAATGCGTCCTGTATTATAGGAAGCATTCCCATATGATTTTCATTCATGGAGTGCCATATGATATACCCAAAGGTACATAGAGAACGATCAGATACACTTACATAGGTGGAATATCAACTACCTCCAAAATGTAACGTAGATAAAGAACGACAGATCCTACGTTTAAAGATGATGGAACACATATCTAGCCTAGACCTCTATGTGTGTCAAATGTTACAAATGCTCCTTATATTGACTTAGTAAACTTTATAGTTGACCTTTGATTAAGTTTCAGTTTCAAGGATCAAAACAATTTCACGTGAACTCCTTTATGATGCAACTAATATGACAAAAACAACTCTTTTCATTTTCCTTTTAATAATGAAAGGCCTAAATAAGCAGGGGAAGAGGAAATCAATAAATAATGCAACAAACAAGCGATGCAATAATAGATCTCCTCAACTTCACTATTCCAATCAAAATCAGAGCCTTATATGCAATGCATATAATTGTTTTTATTTTCTTTTATTTTAATGTTTCAAATGCAAAGAAACATATGAATGCCACTTGATCGTTGATCAAAAGAAAGCACACAAACTTTAACTGTAATGTAAAACTTACTTTTCAAATTCAACAATAAATCTATGCATACAAACCCTAATTGACAAGAATAAAGAAAGAACGAAACAAAATCTTATCAAAAAGGTGATGACACTCAGAGGTGATTAACACTCATACACAGTTTTAGCACCCCTCGACGATTGAGGGGGGTATTTTTTTGCAAAAACACGCAATTTCACACAAGGGATTGGATTTTCAGAGACATGGACAAACTCAGAGACTCAAGGAAAAATTTCTGGACCAAAGCAGATCAAAGAGCAAAGAAAAGGAATGCAAACTATTGCATCCTATAGGATCAGTGAGGTGCAGAACAGACACCAATTCACTATAGCGCAGTCACAGAGAAGAAACATGTGTGATGAAGTGGTTTATCTCAGAACAGGGAATGTGTTGGGGTTGTTTCAGTCAAAACACAACACAAGAAATGCAACCAAGCTCAAAAATGTGTTTTCCTAAGGTCAACCAATGTCTGAGTGAGTCGATCAAGATCACTTTAAGAGGTGAAGAGATGCTAACGTCAAGGAAACCATTAAGGGAAATATTGATCCCCAGTATGGTCGCCAATTTGTTATGCGAAATTTTCATGATTGCAGACAAAGGTGAATTCCCTAGATCTAGCGGTCTGATCTAGAACAACAAAAAGCAAAAAGCTCAAAGTTTTACTTAGAGAAATTAGAGTATGGAAAATAATCCTACCTAGAATTTGTAGCAAGCCTTCCTTTCCTCCTTTCTTATAAGCTCCAATTCAAGCTCTGAGTGCTATAATTAGAACTTGTACACACAAATAAAACAAGCAAAGGATCCACAACATCCACGTAGTGTAATCTAAAGTCTTTATTCAATATATCAGCATGGAATTTAAATACATGAGTGTAAACATAACACAACAAATATAGGAAAACAAGATACTTTTTGTATTGATAAATATAGGAGATAGTTTACAACCATAAATAGAAGTTGACTTTGTAAATGTCTCCCCAAGTTGACTTGTCCTTCCTTGTCACAAAGCACACCTCAACATCAACCCTAATGCATGAATATGGTGACTCCTTTAGGCTCAAAGTGACAACATGATGGCACCATCAATCTCCAAAAGCCAAACCAGACTGTATGGGAGGCAGTAGATATACAGGGTAAGAGTGGGAGATTAGGATTTACCATTCTAGGCTTGAGATCCACATATGATGGGAGGATGAGCTTGTTATGAAACCAGCTCAAGAAAAGATAGAAAAGATAGATCAACGCCTTAGAATTCAGCCTCTTCGAGGGGGCAACCTCCTTTACATTGCATAAATGAACAATTCTTCGATGATTCAAATGACAAATCCTCCTTTCTATATATAGGAGTCTAAGGAGTCACAATATAACCCAGCCGACCTAACAGTAATAATATAAAGCCACAAAAATAACAATAGAGGGATTCTATGGGGCACAGTAATAAAAATATGGGAACAATAGGGGCACAACAATATTGATAAGGGATGCAACTACAATAGTAATGGGGTAATCAGTAGTATTATAGGGACCTATCAGAGGGGTAAGTGATAGTGTCTCCAAGATAGGATTGGATAGGAATTCAAGATCTTTGTCTGTGGAAAATAGTTAAAACTACCTTGGAAGCTTCTAGAAGAGGAAGTCGCAGATATATTTTTCAATTTTCCTAAATTTCTAAAATCAACGCACCTACAGAAGGGAGCAACATGTGTTGACCAGCGTTGGTGCTCAGGGATGAAACATGTTCTGAACGAGGGTGGCCAGTAATGCAAGGTGCGTTGGGGCTAAAAACAATGTTTTTTAGCTAATTGTACCATAAACTCATACTTTTTGGAAAAGAGATGCTTAGAGTTTTGCAAAGTGATTATGAAAAAGTGTTCATGGATGTTGATTGATCCGGTTTTCGAACTTTTTGGTTGATGTGACAAAATGGCCTGTAACACCTATGTTCACCATATTTAATAATAGTCAACATTGTTCTCTCGTTATTTTCCTCACTTAATGTAGCTTGACCATATTCAATTATAGTCAACCATAGTTGACCAAAGTCAAACATTATCAACCTCAATCAACTAAGGTTATCCGTGTTCGACCACAATGAGCATTTAAAAATGTTTAATAATAATAATATTAATATTAATAAAGTTACCTAATAATAATAATAAGGTTGACTATACTATTATTATTATACGATTGAATAGAATATTAATAGTTGACCATGATTACACTTGGTCAACCCTATAACATCATTATTATTAATAATAAAGTTGAATAATAATAATAATAATAATTTTGATTGTATTAATCAAATTAGTCAACGATGGTTGTTTAAAGTCAAGCATTGCCAACTTTAGTCAACCAACGTCAACTTTGGTTGGTCATTATTAAGATTTAAAAATGTTTAATAATATTAATATTAATATTAATATTAATAAAGTTTAATAATAATATTAACACTAACAATATTGTTATTATTATTATATGATTGAATATATTATCACTAGTTGACCATCATTAAACTTAGATATCATTTTGGGACTCAACTGTGTTAAGTAAGTCATTCACGTATGACCATTTCCATGAGAGGTAGTCATAACTGACTAATTTTTGGAATGGGTGACCTCCCGGGAAGTCTCGGTTACCGGGTGCAAGCTTCGGAAGTGATGATTGACGCTATGTGATTCATTTCACTAGTTTCAATCCCACTTCTTCACCCTTGTGAGCATCACCCAACGCAATGAGTGTTAAGTGAACTATTCAAAAATCATGAGAAATTAGTCATTTATGACTACCTCTCATGGAAATGGTCATACGTGAATGGCTTACTTAACGCAGTTGAACCCCAAAATGATATCTATATAATGCACTACGTAAACCCCCTAATACTTAAATTCAAAAAGAGTGAAGGGATCTCTACTTGAATGGTTCATGAGGCACAATACTTGCTAAGGTTTTGCAAATGGGGTAGCAAGCTAAGTGGGCTTGATTGTGGGGAAAACTCCACAATTAAGCGCGCTTGAGCCACAGGCGATCTGGGATGGGTGACCTCCCGAGAAGTCCTAGTTACTGGGTGCAAGCCCCGGGAGTGATGATTGACGCTATGTGATTCATTTCACTAGTTTCAATCCCACTTCTTCACGCCTGTGAGCATCACCCGATGCAATGAGTGTTAAGTGAACTATTCAAAAATCATGAGAAATTAGTCAGTTACGACTACCTCTCATGGAAATGGTCATACGTGAATGACTTACTTAACGCAGTTGAATCCCAAAATGATATCTAATATAATGCACTGCGTAAACCCCCTAATACTTAAATTCAAAAAGAGTGAAGGGATCTCTACTTGAATGGTTCATGAGGCACAATACTTGCTAAGGTTTTGCAAATGGGGTAGCAAGCTAAGTGGGCTTGATTGTGGGGAAAACTCCACAGTTAAGCACGCTTGAGCCAGAGGTGATCTGGGATGGGTGACCTCCCGGGAAGTCCTGGTTACCGGGTGCAAGCCCCGGAAGTGATGATTGACGCTATGTGATTCATTTCACTAGTTTCAATCCCACTTCTACCTCTCATGGAAATGGTCATACGTGAATGACTTACTTAACGCAGTTGAATCCCAAAATGATATCTAATATAATGCATTGTTTAAACCCCCTAATACTTAAAATCATTAAACTTGTTCAACCCTATAACAATAGTATTAATATTAATAAAGTTGACTAATAATAATAATAAGGTTGATTATATTATTATTATTAGTTGATCATGATCAAACTTGGTCAACCCTATGTTTATCATAATTAACAATACTCAACGTTGTTCACTCATAGTCATCCTTAGTTAATGTAATTTGACCATATTGAAATATAGTCAACTATGGTTAACAAAATTCAATCAAGGTCAACCTTGCTCAGTCATAGTCAAGGATTAATAATAATAGTAATAACCTTTATTATTATTATATGAATGCATATATTAGTAATAGTTGACTATGATCAAACTTACTCAACCTTATAATATTATACGGTCGACCAACCTTTTTGACAAGTCCTAATAATAATAATATTAAGGTTTGTGAATAAAGTTTAATATGTAATAATAATATTAATAAAAATGATGATGAAGATGACTTTCCTATTATTATTATTATTACATGATTGAATATATTATTAATAGTTTACTATGATCTCTAACTTGATCAACCTTATGTTCACCATAGTCAATAATAGTCAACCTTGTTCAGTTATAGTCATCTTTAGTCAACTTAACTAGACTATATTCAATTATAGTCAACCATGGTTGGTCAAAATCAACCTTAGTCAACCAAGGTCAACCTTGATTGGTCATAGTCAAGGTTTAAATATATTTAATAATAATAATATTAATAAAGTTGACGATTACTAATATTAATAACAACAACAATAATATTAATATTAAAGTTGAGTATAATATTATTATATGATTGAATATATTAATTAGTAATATTAACAATAATATTATTATTATTACTATTAATGTTAATAACATTAATATTAGTACTATTAATATTAATAAGGTTTATCAATAATACTAATATTAGAATATTTGAATAAGGTTTAATATTTAATATTAATATTAGGGTTTGTGAATAAGGTTTAATATTTAATAATAATATTAGGGTCAGTGAATAAGGTTTAATATTTAATAATAATATTAAGGTTGACTATATAAGGTGATCGTACTTAGCTACATGATCACCATGTTTTGGTTAACCATAGTCAACTATTGTAGCTTGTAGATAATTATGGTCAACATGGTCAACCATCATCAACCATAGTTGACTCTATTCATGATGGTTGACAATAGTCAACCATGGTTAACCATCAACTTTAGTTAGCCATCATAAGCCATCATCAACAATGGTCAACAATGATCAACCATGACCAACCATAGTCATATATGGTTGACCATAGTCAACCTTTGATAATGATTCTCAACCCATGCTCAACATAGAAAACCATGGTTAGAGTGGTCAATCATGTTCAACCACACTCAATGATGGTCAACATTAATGTAACATTGTTAAATTGATGTAACAGTAATATGTTGTTACATTAATGATTGACCATGGTCAAAATCAGTCAACGTCGATTAACCATATTCAACCTTGGTCAACCTCGTCAACCCTCTTCAACCATTGTCAACCATGGTCAACAAATCCACGGCAGACACGTCAGTTGTCAACTAGCATAACCACATTAGTAAATGTGGTTGATATATGTCAATTGACGTCATTTTCCACATTTTATATGTCAATAGGCATATGAAAATGACATTGATTGACATATATCAACCAAATTTACTAATTTGGTTGTTCTAGTAATATATTAAACCGTAAAATTTTGTAATAGTTATTTCTCATTATACATAATGTCATTTATTTATTTCTTATTTTCTTTTAATTTTTGTAAAACAAAATTTGTTTTGAAATATTTTTATAAGCTTATTAAAATAATAAAATTTAACGGCAAAGCCTAACTTATAGACGAAATGGTCTTTTTTCAAAGCATTTTTTTGGTTAATTTTAATCAAAATCTGGCAAATATTTTTTTTAAACTGAGTTTAAGTTGTTTAATCTGTAGAATTGGAGTGTCTCGCGGGTTTTTCAAAGTGTTGAATCCATTTATACATTCAAAAATATATTTTAAACAACAACAAAAACACAATCTTGCTTAAGATTGTATCGTTGGATTCCAATGAAAATACCAATTCGTCTATAAATTAAACTACATCAAATTTAACTATTAAAATTAGAATATAATTTTTTTTTAATAAGAAAATAACATCTCATTGTGTTCCATAACTTCATCCTATTTAAGGAGTTATGGCATTGCATGGTGTGAACGCAAAATCCAATGCAATTTCTTGGGTTGTGAGAATGTAGTGAATCCACAACGAGAAGATGGGTGTCACCATGAGGGCGAGTTCTATGAAAATTATTGTGACATTATGTATACTCGTACAAAATTATTGTGACATTATGTATACTCGTACAAGAAATTAAAATTAAAATCAAATTCAAATTGTGAATTTATAGAATATCTATATTGTTATAGAAAATTAAATTAAAATTAAATTGGGAATTTATAGAATATCTATACTGTTATAGAAGATTGAAATTAAAATCGACTTGTGAATTAATGAGTACATGGAAAATATATAGTTTAATTGTATTACATTTTGGTTTTGGCTTTTTTTATTTATTTGTTGTTATTATTATTTTGATAATACAATTTTTGGTAAGGTTATTTTTCGTTATTTAAAATGTATTTTTGAATAATAAAATGGAATCAACACTTTGAATTTTTTTTTGGGAAATTCATATTTACTTAACTTTTTCTACTTCTATAGGAAAAAATTATACATGGAATATAAGTCAAATATTTCACATATGATAGTGGAGACATATTAATAATCTAATTTTAAAGTCACGACCAAGCTAGACACCATGGTGTATGAAACACCCTTGTTTGTGGGACAAGGAACCTACCTCCAAGAAGTCATTTGACTCTTAACGTTTAGGAATACATACCTCACCCCCTTCTAGATTTGAACATATAACCTTTTATGAGGAATCACATACTATGTATAATAAATAGTTCTACAAATTGATATAAACAATTTTTAATTTCAAATTTTGATAGAAATATTTTTACCTTTTTTTTGTTAGTTTGACCCATGGAGATTTTAACCCTGACTCACATGATGTACATAATACTTAATAACATGTCAATCATCAATTGAGCCCACCCTACGGTTTTCTTTTTCATAAATGTAAATTTAATTTTTAATATTAATAGTTTTTTAACAAGAGTGAGTATAGGTTTATATTAAGTCTATGCTTGGTCACATCAAAGACTCAAGAAATTTGCTACATTTTTCCTCTGGCATCTTGTAATGCCCTGTAATAATAAAATAAAATAAAATAATTAATTAATATTAATGTATAAGTAAATAAATAATAAAGAATAAAGAAAAGATAATAATAATAAATAATGTCAAGTCCCACTAGTACAATCAGTTGAGGATGGGCCTCGTTAGCAAGGCGACCCAAGATCAAACCTCATGGGGGGTGGTTGTGCCTTGTGCTAGGGGGAGGAGACATGCTAAAAATCCAGCCAGCTGGTCTGGTATGGCCCAAGCCGGGTGCGATCCCTGGGTGACTTTGACGACTTAGATGCCCTTGGGTCGCAGCTCCTTAAGCCACAGGTCAAGTCTGGAGACAACTTGACAGACAAAAAAAAAAAAAATAAATAATAAAGTAAACAAATAACAAATAATAATAGTAAATAATAAACTGGGGTTCTAAATAAATAAATATATATATATATATATAAGTAAACTATAAAAATAGTGAAAATAAGTAAAGTTAACAAAAAGAAAAAATGAATAAAATAAGAAAGAGTTAAATTAAGAGAAATATTAAATTAAATAAAACTTAAAATAAAGAAATAAAAGTTGCATGTTGACACATGGAATGTGTGCATGCAAACCCTTTCCAATTTTTGTTTTATTTAATGGACAATGAGGAGGATGAGATTCATCCATTCCTTCATCCATTCTCTTGGGAGAAAAGCGTTGTGAGACAAAGGATTCCCTGGCAGTGGTACGTTGATTGAGGACTAGGGGGTGGCCAGTTATAGAAATATCATGTGCAACTGAGCCTATGGTTGGGTGGAGAGTCGTCCCCAAAATCTTTGTTGCGGTTAGCATAATTCAAAGAGCATTCAACTCCGAAAACACAAGTAAGGAATATCATCAATATAGGTAAGTCGTCTCTACTCGTGTTTCTCAAAAAATCTATGTTAAATAGTTGAATAGTTGGGTGTTGATTATTAATCATATAAATTGATGTAATTATTTGTATATTTTAAATCGAGGTTGTTACACATCTTGTCCCTTTATGTGAGTATGTCTGATACATTTGAGGGACTACATTGTATTTCAAAATTTATTATATGCCTATATGAGTACTGCCTACAGAAAATGCTTAACAAAACACAAAATTTGCAGCAAGAATACATCAATGCATGTTATGACTTCCCTCTTCGGATGGACGGTTGAGGTCTGGGAGCAAGCCCCTTTCTTACCTACTTGTGGCATTCGTCTCCATGAGGTTGGAATTCAAAGCAAAGAGTTGGTTCTATAGTGCCCTAATCTGCGTATGCAAAGTATCAATTTCATCCATCTTTCTAGCTAATCTTCCCTTCAATTCCTAAACTTCCTCCCTTAGATCAACAGTATTCACCAGCTGCTCTTTTTTATTCATGTTCATGATAAACATGTCCAATTGTATTGTATCCATCTTCTATAAAATCTATAGGCCTCTCTCTCCTTAAACTTACTGTTGGTGTACTTTTCTCCGTTACTAGCAGTTGGTTCTTTGTTTTTGCTTGGCCACATCATGGTACACACGGGGAAGAGTTGATAGGAAGGATACTTTGCACTATCCAAGTCAGTGTCAACAAATTGAATGGAGATGGTGCCGCATTTTAGGTTAGAGGACTCATCATGATTTGTGAATAATGATGGGATACAAGTTAGCACCACCACTCTATTTTATTTGCTTTTGGTTTGTTAGTTCAATCAGAATCCCATTAATGATAAGTGTTATTCAAACTTTGAAAACCAAGCTCCATTTTTACACAAGTGAGGTGATGTGTAGTGTCGTGTCATGTCATAGGTGGTTTCTATCCATAGAAAATGTTTATTTGGCCAACTCTTCCCCGTGTGTACCATGATATGGATAGAAACCACCCATGACATGACACGACACTACACATCACCTCACTTATGTAAAAATGGAGCTTGGTTTTCAAAGTTTGAACAACACTTATCATTAATGGGATTCTGATTGAACTAACAAACCAAAAGCAAATAAAATAGAGCGATGGTGCTAACTTGTAACCCATCATTATTCACAAATCATGATGAGTCCTCTGACCTGAAATGCGGTACCATCTCCATTCAATTTGTTAACACTGTCTTGGATAGTGCAAAGTACAATAATTACACAATAAAACCTTATTACTCTCGACTAATAGAAATGTAAATAAATAAATAAAAAAATAATAATAAACAAAAATAAAATCAAATACACTAATGTTAACGTTGTAAAATATGGTTTAATTTTTGGTCAACAACAGAACTAATTGAAAATCAATGCAAAATCGATTGTGTTACTACTACCTGTGGCAAGGTAATAAGGTAGTCGACGTATTGGAGAATCAAGGTAGCTTGGAGAGGCACATAGCCTTTGATGAATCTTGGTCGGTGATGGCTACGAGAAAGGAGGTACCAGGTTTAAAGAAATGGCTAGAACAAGATAAAAGTTGCGCGAGAGTACAAATCCCCGATGGGGTGCTTTCACAACAACGTTTTCGCGGCGGGGGATATAACAGAAGTTATGGTCGACAATTGGTTTACCGGTATAATGGCTCTCCGATGGTGTTTTCACGGTGGCGTCATAATTATTGACATGCAAACACAATCCATTTGGTGAATAGGTTGGTGGCCCTCGGTGGCAGAGCTATGCTCCACACTTGGTGTTGCATGTCCTTCGCATGGCAAGTTTTGGGATCCCAAGCCCTTTCACACCTGCCCAAGTCAAGGCGACTTAAATGTGAGCAGGTGGGAGGTAATGTCTTTGTGTACGTTAAGTTGCCTTGTTTCAAAATTCCTTCTGCCTGCTCTCAGCTAGTTTTCCCCTCTCATGGCGTATTCGCTGCGAGAAAAGTCACCTCTAACAACGGAGGTAAGCTCATTTATGAGTAGATCATTCTCAAACATCTTGGAAGGATAAAGTACTAGCTTACACACTACACCTGGCTCACCATGAAGAGCGTCCTTGCACTTTACCTCATTCTACACGTTTATTCCCTCACATCCTCGACTTATTATATTTGCATGGTCATCAGATCAGGGTAGCAGAAAGATTGGATCAACGTTGCTACTCGTGCATTTTTACAATCGTTGTTTTATTCATGCCGATGCATAGGTATATTCTCCTTGTATTTCAATCACATTGTTAATGTATGGTTGTTTTATATCCTTGCAGAGGTCAGGTCATATCTTAGTCGTTCAATTTGTAATTGTAACTGCTCATCATTTCCCTAGTTTCTGGCTCCATCATTTATTATACACAAGGGTCAATGTTCTTTATTCTGTTCCTTCACAATTCTAGGTATGGTCCGTCATTTGAACTAGTTGTAGTATTACCCTTGGCAGATCCTCGGAATTCAGACCCTGTCGAAATTTCCTTCAATTGTCTAGTGTTGGTCTATGGAGTGTGGTACCCAGGTACCTTCTCCATTGGTTTTAATAGGGTTTATGGTTTTTTCAATAGTGTCGTTTTGCAAGCCCTTCCAACTCCTTTAATAACCAGTGTTCATGAAGGTTGGGATTATGGGCAGTTCCTAGTGTGCAAGAGTCGCGACTTAAAAAAAAAAAACCATTCACATAACAATACCAATGGTGTAACCTTAGTGTTCACAGTCCCTTTAGTTAGCGAACCCTACTATCAAGTGGTTTCGTCCATCAGAGTTGGTTAGTATACCACAATTTCTAGTTGTTTGCATTGCAGGTTGATCGCCTTCATGGCTCCTTGACAATGCCTTCCTAGCCGCATGGGTGGCATTCCTGGGTCACCTTCAACATGACGACAGTGTTTGTTGGGTTGGGAATCCATAGCCAACTTTTTCGACGCAACTCCTTCGGAGTTCCGTAAGGAAATTCTCCATTTGGAGGGAAAAGAGTTTGGGGATCGAGTCTATTTCTTGGATTCAAAGATAGGAGGTAACAATCTTAAGTGGGTACCAGACCCGAGGAAGTTTCACAAGAGAAGGCTTCACTTCCCTTATTCCATCAACCTACATCAACAACTAGACACTCTACTCAACATGGTTATTAGAGACTAGCAAGTAGACAACTACAAGTTGTTTGAAGGTCGAGAGGACATAAAGAGAATTCTAATGGATATCAGATACAACGTGGATGATATAATGGTCAAATTGTCTCGCATAGAACGTTATGTTGTCTCGAATTCAAACATTGAATCAAATGAGCATCAATACATGTTAGGGGTCACCAACACTCCAGCTCAGGTCTCTCCTCATGCCAGTTCTTTCGCCACATCACTAATAATCATCTTGGACTAGAAAGTCCACCAAGCACTATGTCTATCAGTCTATTGTGGGTGATTTTTTTTATTTTTTTTTGTAAAGAACATCTTGATGTTTTTTCAGTTTGGCTTTTGAACAAGTATATACATTATTTTAGCTCTTTTTAGGTTCTACTTGACTCAATTACATTAGTAGGACTAGAAAAATGAAAAGTGATGTGTCATATTCTCCAGTTCTCATGGTATTCTCAAACTTTGTTTTGTGGTAGTCGGTATATATGGAAATACCTGTGCTTATAACTGGTGGTAGATAAGATTTACTAGGTCACTCTTTTGGATGTCTTTTTGGAGGTATTGTTGAACAACTTACAATGTAAAATCTTTTGATATTGATAGAAATATACTCAGCAAAATTACACAAAAAATGTTCAAAAATGAAATCCCTAATAAATGGTGTTTAAATGTTATGCAATGATGAAATAAAACCCTTAATACATGTGTTTAAATGTTATGCAATGATTAAATTTAATGATTTAAAATTTTAAAAAAGTCTCTTCCAAATAAATCACATATAATTTTTAAGGTCAACACATTTCGAGTCACTTAGTGTGTTTCATCATTAGGACAAAGATGGATATTTTTATACAAGTAAACCAATAAATACAATATTACTTGAATTAGAATATCCATCTATGTCCTGATGATGAACTACAGTAAGTGGTGCAAAATGCGTCGACCTCAAAAATTATATGTGATTTATTCAGAAGAGACTTTTTTAAATCATGAATCACAGAAGCATGCATTTAGAGATTTAAAATTTTATTTAAGGATTAAGATTAATTGATTTTATGTTAATAATTATGTTAAAATTTTCACAATTTTAAATTACAAACTATTTTTATTTCAAATATTATTAAAATGTAAACACTTTAAAATATAATTGCCTCGAAAGACACTAGTATGGTAAAGATGTTGTAATTTCCTTTAAACATTTTGACTTAGTCAAAATAAAATAAAAATAAAATAAAATAAATAATAATTATAGTTATCAATAAAACATTTTAACTAGGTCAAATTGTATAAAATTATACCAAATAATAATTAAACCATCCTAGATCTATCTTAACTCTAGATCTATCAAGTGTCGACAGGGATCAAATCTCATGAGATGCAAACCTCTTCTAGAGTGAAAAGAGATTTGATCCCTCTTGGCACTTGTTAGTTGCATCCCCTGATGATGGACTCACTTGGTAGTCCGAAACGTTGGGTTCATAAAACTCTATAACAGGTCATTCCTCCTCTATTTAAAGCTAGAGGAGTGTCTATGGGCTTGCAATCCTGCATATGGAATCTTTGAAGGATTTCAGAGGTGTACTTCCCCTGACAAACAAATAACTCTACATCTCCCTGCCACACCTCCAAGCTAAGGAAGTAGTGCATCAAACCAATATCCTTCATCTTGAACTCTCTTGCATGGTCCTCCTTGCAAGACTATATCAACCTCTCATCTCTTGTCAATAAAGTAATCTACATACAAGACTAAGATGAGCAGACAACCATCTACCATAATGTAGTAGAGATTGGCATCTACTTCACTCTTAGTGAAGCCTAATCCATTGAGATAAGAATCTATGCGAGTGTACCAAGCATGAGGTGCCTTCTTGATACCATAGAGAACTCTCCTGAGTCTACACACGTGTATCCATGTCAAATGTCTCAAACCCCTCAGGCTTCTCAATGTAGATCTCTTCCTCAACCACTCCATTGAGGAAGGTAGTATTGACATTCATTTGGTGGATCTTCCACCCCATATGTGCTTCCAATGCAAGTATGGTTCTGATATATGAGTATCTTTCCATAGGGGAAAATGTCTCCTCATAATCAATCCCCTCCACCTGTGAGAAGCCTTTGGACAAAAATATGGCCTTATACTTCTTAGCATTGCCATCAGTTGCATGTTTCACGTTATACACCCACCTGCAACCAATAACAGATATGTCCTTGAGTCTAGGCACAACCTCCCAAGCATCATTCTTCATGATGGGGTCATACTCCTCCACCATGGCATCTATGCACACCTACTAGGAAACAGCCTCTTCAAAAGAATGTGGCTCAGAATGAATCAACTATGACATGAATGCCATATATCTGGTATATTTGTCTAGTGATCTCCTTTATCTCCTTCATCTACGCAAGGAGCTAGGAGCTCCAACCTGCTCCTGAGCTTCCTATACCAACCTGTCTGCCTCCCTAGTTCTCTTCCTCCCTTCTCTAGAAGGCTTTGTGTGAGTGGGTGCCTCCACTCGACATGCTCTCTGCTCCTCCACATGTGGCTACTCCACAACATCTTGTGGATTTGACTAAGGCTCCTCCTTTGGAGCTAGAAGCTCCTCCTCTGGTGGTATGCTCAAATCTTGCTCTAGAGAACTCCTCATGGCTTTCTCCTCATCAAATCTCACATCCCTCCTCATAACAATCATCCTAAGTGAGGGCATGTACACCTGGTAAATATGAGGTGTCTCTGTGTTTCCTATAAATATCCCCCTCTTTGTAATGGGCTCCAACTTTTTCCTGCTATCTTTGGAGACATGACAATAGACCATGGATCCAAAAATGCGAAAGTGAGAGACATTTGGCATCCTCCCAGAGAAGGCCTCTTCATGTTTAATCATTCCAAGAATTTTGTGAGGGCTCTTTCTCACACACATATATAATATTTTTTCTTACATAAAAATATTATGGGTAAAAAGCATGGTTGTCAAAAACAACCATAAATTAAATATTTTACCTCAATTTTATTTTATTTTTATTTTTATGTAATTTGATTGTGTGAAGTTTTTACATAATATTGCAACATCTCTTTCATAATAAGTTGTGCTTCTCAACACAACAAATAAATTACTAAAAATAATATGTACTTTTCCATGACTGCATCACATATTTAATTCCACTAAAAAATAAACAATCACAGAGACTAAGGAAAACAAAACCCAAATTATAAAAACATATAAAATACTTTTCTTCCCAATAAATTTTCATTTTTTATTACTCAGCATGGTTCAAAATCTAGTATTTTTTTTTTTCCTAATCGACTTTCAAAAATAAATCAACTTCTCCCTCTAGTTTTCATAATATTAAAATAAATAAAATATTAAATCAAACATGGTCATTGTATACAACAACCAAGGCCAAACGCATGTTTGCGGATCAATGTCATTTAAAGAACCAAAAAATAGAAAATATATAAAAGAAATAAAATTATTGGCAATCTTTTTCTTTTATTTTTATAGTAATGAATTTTCATTTCTTATCAGTCAAAATGGTTCAAAATTTAAAAATATATATATATATATATATTAATAAACTATTTTTCTTTCTAATTTTTATAATATTAAAATATAAAAAAATTAAATCAACCTTGTCATTATTTACTACAAGCTTCATTATTTACTACAAGCAAGGCTAAATGCACATTTATTAATAAATGTCAATTTTTTTAAGAAATATATAAAAATATTAAAATGATTGGGATATATTATTATTCAAAGACAAATTTATTTGGAGTTTTCTTTCTTTAAATAGATTAAATTCCACATGAATATCATGGATTAATACTATGGGTTCTCATAAACCTGGAGCTCAAAAACAATAGTAACTTATTATTTTTTAATTAAATCACCAAGGGTAAATTGACAATATTACCTCAATTTTATTTTAATTATTTACTTTATTTACTTTATTTTTATTTTTATTTTTTATTTTTTTTAATGTAATTTGACGAGTCAAAATGTTTACAGCACTGGACATTACATCTCTTCCATATTAAGTTGGAGAGCACCTTTTGTCACAATGATAATATTAAACACTAAGAGCTAAAATAAACATGTTAAAGATAATCAAAATATCTCGTATAAATAATCTATAAATACTTAAACATAATGGATTTGAGACTTCTGGGATCTGCATTTTGTGTGGTTATGTCTTCCGGATCCATCGCATTTTACTGTTTTATGTATTGACGTTTCGAACCTTCCTCCATGGTTCATCATCAGGATTAAATATGTGAAGAAGTCAGAGAATGATGTGCGATAAATAAAAGATATGGTAGGTATGGTAGTGTAAAGAGCCGTTAAGGCTGTGTTTAATGCAGGCGAATGGAGGAATAATGGAGGTGTCTCTGCAGCGTTTGAGAAAGGTAAGGTCTGACTTCTTCATTGCAATTTTTACCCTGTATCGTTCTAGTGCACGAATTTCTTGTGATTTCTCCCTTTCGTGTAGGTTGAAAATAATGGATTTGAGACTTCTGCGATCTGCATTTTGTGTGGTTATGTCTTCCGGATCCATCACATTTCACTGTTTTATGTATCGACGTTTCGAACCATCCTCCGTGGTTCATCATCAGGATTAGATATGTGAAGAAGTCAGAGAATGATGTGTGATAAATAAAGGATATGGTAGCTATGGTAGTGTAAAGAGCCGTTAAGGTTGTGTTTATTGCAGGCGAATGGAGGAATAATGGAGGTGTCTCTGCAGTGTTTAAGAAAGATAAGGTCTGATTTTTTCATTGCAATTTTTACCCCGTATCGTTCTAGTGCACGAACTTCTTGTGATTTCTCCCTTCGGTATAGGTTGAAAATAATGGATTTGAGACTTCTGCGACTGCATTTTGTGTGGTTATGTCTTCCGGATCCATCGCATTTCACTGTTTTATGATTCTTCTCGCAAAATAAACCGCTTAAAAAAAAAGAAAAGAGGAAAAAAATACATGTTTCAAGGAAAAAAAGATAAATTCCAAATTTCCGTACGTGGCTTTGCAATATTATATCACTTCGTAGATAATATATGATTAGTTTCTTTCCCACACTTCATATGTTTCCCTAGGTCACTTTGCAACGTTAGATCCCTCCATAGATAATGTATGGTAAGTTTTTTTCCCTAATGAACATTGGAGTTTTGCAATAGAAAACAAACATGGAGCATAAGGTTGCATTGTTGTCACCATAAAATGGAGAGATTATCATACAAATAAAAAGAACTACCAAAACATATCGTTTCTATTTTGTGTTGCGAGAAGGATATTTTTTAGTTGGTCAAGCTCAAGGTTTGTATGGTCGTGAAAGATCAGATTAAAAATACCAGGGCAAGAATTGTAAAACTTAATTTTAAAACTTAATCAGATTAAAGATCAGATTTATTTATTTATTTTTATCTTTTTGTTAAAAAATAAAGAGTTAAAATGTAAAATAAATATTGCATCTGATGAAAGTAATTCTATATAATATAATACATATTTCTTGAAAATAAAGTTTGAAGATCTTAATATTTTTTTTTTAAATCTCATCTTAAATGCTTTATTTCAAAAATCAAAATAACATCTAAAGATTTAATTTTAAATGTTTTATTTTAAAGATTTCATTAAAACAAAAGCTAAATTTTTCGTCTTAAATATCTTATTTATTTTAGCTTTGAGGATTAGCTTAATTGATTGAGTCTCCATCATTAAAACATCTTTGTTATTGAGAGGTCATATATTCAATTCTCTTGACACTCTCGGGGTTAGGCTCTGTGGTTGAGCTAGTAGGAAGTTATCCTTTTGTGTGGATTTGCCTAGTACAAATATTCTTTGGACGTAGCTGTCACCAATCTCCAGGGTCCGTAAATCACATAGAAAAAAATACCCTATTTACCTCATTTTCAAAAGCCATAACAACTATAAACCACATTGTGACTGATATATCATAGATATTTAAGGTAGGGACTTTCATATATTCATAAGGAATTTCAATTGGTTCAGTTCCAGCTCCATCAACAAAATGGCCGCCTCAGTCGCATTGAGGGACATATTTCATGCCTCCCAAAGATAAAACTACCAGGTTTGAGCGCGAAGAATCTAGCTCTAGTGGATTCTTCTGATGACTAGTAGCATGTTTGAATTAGTTTTTGGTTTTTAACTTTGTCACATGAAGATTTTGTAGACTATGCTTTCTAGTTTTAGTTATTTAGAATTTAGAATGATTAAAGTTACTTAGACATATATATCTTTGCTAGACAGTCTTAAACTTTTTTTTTGGATGACCTATAATGGAGTTAGGCGGCCAACATATCTGGTTTCCCTCTAGGTAGGTTGTGGCCACCTAACCACTTGAATTCTGGTTGTAACCTGTCATTTTTTAAGAAAATGAATGAAAAAGGTCTTGCCAATCTTACGAAAAAGAAGAAGCCATAACATTTTTTTTAAACCATGGTGAATCAGTAACTCGTTGGAGTAATCTAGGCAAGGCATGGGATCAAACCCTGTAGCTGCCATTATAACACCAAGAGTATATCCAATAGCCCACAAGTTAGATATACTAGAAACTCATAATTCAACCTAAGATAGAGACATCTAAAAACCACCCATAACTAGACCCGGGATCTTTGACTCCAACAAAATGCCTATCCTTCCAGCGTTACTATAACAAGCTATGATATCCTTGTGAATTTGAAACTAAATGACAAAAATAATATTCCAATAAAACAGTGCCATAAAAAAACATAAGATATTTTTTTTAAAAGCCCTAACTCATTTATTGGAAAAATAGTGTAAAGGCAATTTATCAACATAAACTTTAAACCAAACTTTGGCATAGTAAGAAAATCCCATTATCACTTTGGAATGGTAATGAAAGCAAATCTCATTACCTCTATGTTGCATAAATGCCTTTAATGCAAAGATAGATACACATATGGTTACCCGTTTAAAAGGTGCTCATCGGCCTAACCCTTTTAATAAAAAATGTCACAACTTAAAAATCCATAGAGACAATATTGAAGGCAACGTTAAACTATGTGAAAATGATAACTTAAAGCACTTATACCTCATGCACGGGTATCTTTGAGTATGAAAATAACATTTATTTATCTATCTTTAATTTATGTTTCAAATATAAATTTTCGGTAATGTCTCATTCTATATATAAAATTATAATTATAATTTAATACTATGGTCAAAAAACTTGTAAATACTTTCAGTGAATTATAAAGAAAATTCTATTTTTTTATATGGTTTAAATGAAAAGTATTTTTTCCATGCTGGAGTGAGATATAAAATTATTTTTGATTAATAAAATACTTGTTTATGTTTATTTATGAGTTCATCATGTGGTATTGTCTTGAATTTGTTAAATTTAGGATTCGTCGAGATATTTGGACAAGGTTGTGCAAGTTTTATGAATTACTCTCTTTTTATCGTACCAAGTTCTCCATACACACAATGCCTTATATAAGGTTTCAAATGCTAGTATGGTGGCGGAATTATATTTCTCTGCTCGATACAAGAGAGCTACTTTATTCGCCACAGGAGTTGTCCTCCCAACTTAAGGGAAGAAGCCACACGACTGTTATAGTTTCTCATGCTTAGGATTTCAATATCCATATTGTTCATCCTTCACTGTCTCTCAATTGTAACTTCTCCCATCATAGAGTTTCTCTCAGTATAGTTTCAGTGAATTGGGTCTTTCCTCAATGTTTTTTGTGGTGTTCCTGCATAATACCAGGACTAGGCCATCCTTCGAACTTTTGATGGTCCTATCACAGGCCTCTTTGTAAGTATCTGAACCATCTGAAGTTTCGTTTAATTGTCCATATCTTGTTTGTGGAGTGTGGTATTCTGACTCTTTTTCTATCTGTTATGAACCCACACTGAGTCTTCTCCCTTGTTTGTATCCCAAAACATTCACAAGTGTTATATATTTATCTCATCGGGGTTCTTAGGAATTCCAATTATATCTTCCTTACTATTGTGTTCTACCTTCCAGTTGAACACCTAGTCTATTTCTTCGCATTCGAGTAAGTATAATCTCTTGTTGGTACCACAATTGGGAAGTTGTTTGTCTTGTTGTTTTTGTTGGCAAGTGTTTGGATTGCAGGTACGTCATGGTTCCTCGACGAAGATTACCAGTTCGATAGGGCGGTGCACTAGCTATGTCCTCCTCAAGGCACAAACGAATTTTTGGGTGGGAATCAATAGCTAATTTTTTTGATGCTGCCCCCCTTGAAGTCAGGAAAGAAATCCTCAATTTGGAAGCAAAGGAATTCAAAGACCGTAAATACTTCTCTGACTCAGAGATATCTGGAAATATTGTGAAATGGGTACCAGATCCAGATAAATTCAAAAGAAGAATAATTCATTTTTTACACTCCATCACTCATCATTGCCAAATGGAGACACTACTAAACATGGTGATACAGGACAATCAAGTGGACAACTACAAGCTCTTTGCAGGCCAGGAGGAGATAAAACACATAATGCGGGATATCAGATACAACCTTGATTATATTGTCGTCATACTAACTCGTGTGGAACATTTTATAGTTTTTGATTCAGACATTGACTCTAATGCTCAAAATGATGAGGAAACAATCATCAATGTTGTGCCTCTCAATGTTATTCTGACGAACTCTAAAATGCTTCTGAACAACTCTCAAGCTTCGCCCTCTCCTAGTTTGCTAATCATCATTCTCGACTAGATTGGTCTTCTCACAATTTGGTAGTGATCACACAGAAAGGAATTTGCAGTCTACAATGTTTAATTTCAGCATACACTTCTATATAGTCTTTATTTGCTCTATAGTTCCAATTTCATGCTCATTGTTATGTCTTTGGTTGTAGTTGTTATATAAACAATTCTCCTATGGATAAGTTGTATGTCAAGTCTCTACTACATTTTAGTCAAAGGTGTCCTTTCTTAGAATGCTATTTTCAAGTGGTCACCTTAGGTCAACTATGTTCAATTTTTGACAACTGGTTTTCACTTATATGATCTCAGTATGATGTAATTCTTAAGAGCCAAGTATGTTAATGTTTTGGATAAGCTCTTGCACTAACAATGTATGTACTACTTCTAGCTATCAATAAAAGTTTTGTTCATATTTACAAAAAGAAAATTAAACACTCATTTTTCTTAAATGTAAGGAAACATGCTAGTGTAATTCTGCCCCCTTATGAACTATCAATAAATTATTTCAATTGGTGTAATTTTTAAATAACAATGATGAATCAAGGGTGGTAGGAGTGGGATGTATCATTGTTAATCATGGTGGAAATGAGGATGACTCCACATGAGAATTGGGAATGGTTGCAAATAATCAAGGTGAAGCTCTTGCTTTATTCCAAAGTTTGAGGACTGTGGATGAAAGACATGGAGACTTAGAATTGGTCATAAAATTTATGTAAAAAACTCTGACAAAAACAATATTGTCTTAATAAGAATATTCATAGAATAAAAAAAAAAGTTGGTAAAGTTTGAGAAAGTAGGGTTATTTCATGTGCTTAGAACACATAATTGCTTCTTATAACATATAGTTGGCAAGTTAATAAATCAATTAATGACGCAATCAAATGTTGAGTGTCGCTCCTTTAGGGACAAAAATGGATTATCAAGGTTTCTAGTTCCCTAACCATATATGCCAATGAGAAGTTTAAATGTTGAAAAATGGGGTATTATGTTAATCATCCTCTCCAATCATAAGACAATTTGTTTAAGCATTATTCCATGCATGTCAAACACATGGTGTGCTAAACCTAATGTTAAGAAACATCGAGCTCAAGCTCTAGGTGTATGTGCCAAAACCTATTCACACATGCTACATTCAATGTGGCAAATCAATCAACCACCTCATCTCAAAATTCTGGAAGTAGGTGGGAACATGGCTGCGGTGTGTGATGAATTCATGTTTGATATACTTTATAGGTTTGTCCATCATATGCAATTGCCAAATTTTCATGCCCAAAAGCTTTCTCTTCTTCTTTTGAAGAGCAACTCCTCGAGGTTCTTGCTAATACATATTTGTGTTTGGGGTGAGTTTGAGAGAGTGTTGTATAGCTAGAATAAGAGGATTTTGTGATTCAAGGGCACACAATGGTGGTGGGTTTAGACATATGATTGAAGGAATTCTACTTCTAAGTTGAGTTTTCCTAGATAAGATTGGTGAGCAAGGTGGCAGTCTAATAACCCTGTTTCTTAAAACAACATAGATTATGTCTTCCTTGACCATGTGCAACTGGTGTTATCTCCTCTTTTTGTAACAAAGTGTAACCTTAGAAAACAAACAAAACTGGTAAAATTACTTTGCTAAAATTTTACTTTATTAAAAAATGTGTAGAAAAACTCATTATAAGACAAACTGCCCAATATACCTAAAGACTTAAATCCCCAAAACCTCACATCCATGAAGAGTATTTGTGACCATTGAGTGAAAGCGAAACTTCTTTGGCAATATGAAAAAGAGTAGTTGCGACCATGGGGGTGAAAGCGAAACTTCTTTGACAAGATGAAAAATTACAACTTTGAAACATCTGTTAAACTAATTTTTCGGCGCCTGCAACGAACCTAATAAACATGCAGCACGATCTTTTAGAGATTCTCCTTTGTCTGGACCAGCAGAACCACATGTGGAGGGATATATATATATATTCTTTCATTTTTTATTAAAAATGAAAATTGAGGTCAGGAAAACCCAAGGGTTTGGAATCGGGATTCCCGGTACCCAGAGCAACAGTGACCACCGAGATTCATATACGTAAAGTGGAATCTGAAGGTAATGTGAGGCTTCAAAAGGCCAGAAAATGTCAGCAATGGCTTCAGCGGCGCTCGCAGCGTCTTCCCCCGTCGGAATCCGGGCTCCCCACATCTCTACCGTCCAACGCAACCACCACCACCACCGATCGCCGCCACTGTCTTCGATCGCACTAGCAGCAGCCCCCGCTAGGCCTTTCTTGTGCCGGGACTCGATCTCGCGACCTCATGCCGCCGCCGGCAGGAGCTCCCTGGTCTCGTCGTGGTGGGGGAGGCAGCAACAAATCCAGGAGCAGAAACGGCCATTATTCGCTCCGTTAGATGGCTTACGGCGCCGCCGTAAAGCGCTGCCGGTTGCGAGCCCACGCGCCTCCTCAGCGGCCGTGACACCTGCGCCGCCAACACCGCCAGCACCGCCAGCGCAGCCATGGCAGGGTGCGGCGCTGAAACCCCTGGCGGCGTCGATCGCCACGGGCGTCATCTTGTGGTTGGTGCGGGCGCCGGCGGGAGTGGAGAAGAACGCGTGGCAGCTGCTGGCTATATTTTTAGCCACCATTGTGGGGATCATAACGCAGCCGCTGCCTTTGGGGGCCGTGGCCCTGATGGGCCTCGGCGCCACGGTGGTCACCAACACCCTGACCTTCGCAGCGGCCTTCTCGGCCTTCGGGGACCAGATACCGTGGCTCATCGCACTCGCCTTCTTCTTCGCCCGTGGCTTCATCAAAACGGGGCTCGGCAACCGCATTGCCTACCAGTTCGTGGCTCTGTTCGGGAGCTCGTCGCTGGGGTTAGGGTACAGCCTGGTGTTCAGCGAGGCGCTCCTCGCCCCAGCGATCCCCTCTGTCTCTGCCCGAGCTGGAGGCATCTTTTTGCCGCTTGTGAAGTCTCTCTGCGTGGCCTGCGGAAGCAACGTCGGCGACGGGACGGAGCGACGGTTAGGATCGTGGCTCATGCTCACCTGCTTCCAGACGTCCGTGATTTCCTCTGCCATGTTCTTGACGGCCATGGCGGCTAATCCCCTAAGCGTGAATCTTGCCGCGGGGGCCATCGGGAAGACCATCGGGTGGACGGATTGGGCGGTCGCAGCGCTGGTGCCTGGTCTGGTGTCTCTGATCGTTGTCCCGCTTCTTCTTTATTTGATCTACCCTCCCTCTGTCAAGAGCAGCCCCGATGCGCCGAAGCTCGCCAAGGAGAAGCTGGAGAAAATGGGGCCAATGACACAGAACGAGATCATCATGAGCGCTACGCTGCTGGGCACGGTAAATCCAACAGCCCTGATAAAATAACCAATTAACTTCTCATTCAATTGTTTCAATTCAATTTTTTATTTTATATCGAGGTGTCAGAGGAAATTAAGAGCAAAGATAAATGACTTAAATTGTCATATGTATGAAAGTTTGGTCAAATCAGAAAGCACATACCAGAAATTGACAGAGTTTGGAAAAAATTTACATCACAATAATTGCCATTCCTTTGTTTCAAGAAACATGCTTCCTTAAAGCACTTTTTGGGGGTAACAGGCAGCCTTATCGCTTAGAAACAGATCGCAGACACGTAGGGCAGACCATAACTAGAATGGATTCTTGGTGGATAGCTTAATACTGTTGTGAAAATGGATGTTGTGAAGTTTTTTATTTTTTTATTTTATTTTATTTTTTATTTTATTTTGAAATTGATTAAAAATATTTATTTTTTCTCAGAGTTCACAAAAAATTTCAAATGTAGAGGAAGTAGAATTTGTTCATATTTTCTAATTAGAATCTAAAGGACAAATAAAGGAGAAAGGAGTATAAACGCTTTTATAAATTTTAATGGTGAAATCCATTAAGATTTTTCCATTTTAATAGTCAAATCCACTAATATTTTTCGATGACCATGACCATAAAATAAAATTATTATTATTCAATAAAATATAAATCGATCCAGTCATAAATTGTTTTTTTCTTTCTTGCCGAAATGGAAACTTCCTTCAGATTAGGTGCAGGCCTGAGGAATAGGATGCCGAGGACTTGTATCTTGGCTCTTCCCTATGAAACACATGCCATATGCCCGTACCCATGGGGCAGATCACAGTGAGAATATATCTCTGGGAGATGGCTTGACTTTGTTAATATTGCTACTGAACCAATGTCCTGTTGGTGCCATTCAATTCTTTTAAAATCAGAGCCTGCCACCAGAAAAACACCCAATCCGTCTAAACCACTACAGATTTATGCTGGGGATCATAGAGCTCCCATAGGCTTGATTGCTGGAAAAAGCATTAAACATTTACCCACTGCGCTGCATTGGGCAGCTGCACCTGAAAGAGAAAAGCAAAACTTCCAACAGTCAATAACCTAGAGTACAGCTGCAGTCATGCAGAGTGTTGGAGTGGGGAAAACAGGCATCACAACCCGGATAGTAGCATGTCACAGGCCCCTGAAAGCCTTCTTCACCTGCCATGAGGACCCCTCCCACTAGCAGCGCTAGGGACCAGCATGAGTGGACAGGGCTGGGAACCAACAAGAGTCTACCGCAGGCTGCAACTGCCATTTCCTGCACCACGACGCGAAACTTTGCATTTCCTTAAGACACTTGGGTTCATCCCTCAACCTCACCATAGGGTCCTCTCTCTACCCCGCCATCAGCATGTCATTCTCTTCGTGCTGTTGAAACCCCATCATGGTTTGGGGTAGGTGCTGTGTGGGTGAGAGGGAAGCTAGCACCTCTGCTATTCCCTTACATCCCACTCATCCAAGACCTTCCATGCTTTGGCATATAGCTCCGCATCAAATGAAAAAATGCTTATCAAAGGAAACCAAATTTCTGTTTTGGAGGTACATCAAAACTTCCTATTAACTAGCATAGATGCACCTTAAAATCAGGTCTCTTGAAGGATCAGAATAAAAAGACTGAGGTGCGAATCTCTGTGTGCTTAAAAGAGTTTTGTTTTACATTACAGTCCTCAATGACGTGATAACATCTCTTCCATCCTGGTTATAGAGTGTGTCTTACTTCTCCTGGTGCAATTAGAGGCACTTTTGGAATCTCAAAGTTGCTGGGAGATTATAAACTCTGAATTATGTCTGCCCTACTAGTTTCAGAATGTCTAGTTTGTTATTTTACAACTCTGTGTCCTTAAAAGGGTTTTGTTTTACATTACAGAACTCAATGACGTGATACCATCTCTTCCATCCTGGTTATAAAATGCGTCTTACTTCTTCTCGTGCAATTAGACGCACTTTTGGAATCTGAAAGTTTCTGGGAGATTATAAACTCTGAATTATGTCTGCCCTACTAGTTTCAGAATGTCTAGTTTGTTATTTTACAACAGTTGGGTCCCTGGAGACTACTGATTAAAGAAGTCATTATTCTACTATTTTTAAGCGTATGGCTGTTGGATCAGTCTTCGAAGATATATCTGTTAAGCACGCAACAATCTTTTGCCTCAATTTTGTCTTCACTTGCTCTTACATTACAAAGTGAAATCTTGCAGAACTAATATCCATTCAAAGTCTTCAAGGTGATAACATGTTACGAAGATGTTGTTGTGGGCAGGTGGGCCTTTGGATATTTGGGGGAATGTTGAAGGTGGATGCCGTCACTGCAGCAATCCTTGGTTTGTCTGTCCTTCTCTGCACAGGTGTTGTGACATGGAAGGAGTGCCTGGCTGAATCGGTAGCTTGGGACACCCTTACGTGGTTTGCTGCACTAATTGCAATGGCAGGTTATCTCAACAAGTATGGTCTTATTTCATGGTTTAGCCAGACTGTTGTGAAGGTACGTCTATTTATGCATGCCGTGTTGTTTTATAACGGCCTTTGTTCTCTTTCCTTCATCTAGTGTGTGTTGACATCTAACAGTTAGTTGATCGTATTGCAGGTTGTAGGTGGACTCGGTCTGTCATGGCAGCTTTCTTTTGGAATATTGGTATTGCTGTACTTTTATTCTCACTACTTCTTTGCAAGTGGTGCAGCTCATATTGGGGCAATGTTCACTGCCTTTTTATCTGTTGCAAGTGCTTTAGGAACCCCACCTCTCTTGGGGGCAATGGTTCTTTCCTTCTTTTCAAATCTTATGGGAGGCCTTACACATTATGGTATTGGATCGGCACCTGTGTTTTATGGTGCTAACTATGTGCCTTTGGGTGAATGGTGGGGTTATGGCCTCCTCATCTCTGTAGTGAACATCGTTATTTGGCTTGGAGTTGGAGGAGTGTGGTGGAAATTCTTGGGCTTATGGTAATTTGTTGAAACAACGAGCTTGTGCTGAAAAGCAAATAATATAGAAGTACAAGTTTTAGGAAATCTTGAACATGTCAAAATATCTGAGTTTGGTCCCAATTTTCAGTTCTTGACTGAGAGTCAATCTTGTGTTTCTCCATCTGATATCAATAATGGGTCCGGGCCAGGGTAATTGTGATAATGTTGATTTTCTAACCAGCAATTCATTCTTTTGGGATATAATATAGTGTTTACTGTGGTCCTTGCTCCTGATAAGGCTGTAGATCAACTACTATATATTTGTGCTAAACTTGCTAAGGACGATGGTAATATTTACACATGCAGATTGTCAGAATAGGAAATTCTTGGGCTTATGGTAATTTTTTGAAACAACGAGCTTGTGCTGAAAAGCAAATAATCTAGAAGTACAAGTTTTAGGAAATCTTGAACATGTCAAAATATCTGAGTTTGGTCCCAATTTTCAGTTCTTGACTGAGAGTCAATCTTGTGTTTCTCCATCTGATATCAATAATGGGTCCGGGCCAGGGTAATTGTAATAATGTTGATTTTCTAACCAGCAATTCATTCTTTTGGGATATAATATAGTGTTTACTGTGGTCCTTGCTCCTGCTAAGGCTGTAGATCAACTACTATATGTTTGTGCTAAACTGGCTAAGGAAGATGGTAATATTTACACTTGCAGATTATCAGAGTAGGAAATCTCTTTTGAGAGTTCTTTTACAGAAGAACAATAGATTATAAATGTGCAAATGATAATGCTATCACGAGCAAACGTTTCTGTTTGCTAAATCTTTACTTCATCTATCTTGCAAAGATCAAGTTGCATTATTTTAGCTTGACCTTGATGGAGTCGCGAATTGCAGTAATTGTGCAATGGACTTTTTATATTTTTTATTCTACAAGTACTGTTGTGCAGGCCAATTTTCATAGCGTATATAGTTTCTCTTAATAATTTGCTGGATTATCTTTGGATTCTTTGTTAGTTCTTAGTTTCTGTAGTTCTGTTGGTTTTGATCGTTCCGCTTCTTTCAGAATCAGCCGGTGTTTACCCTGAGTGAGTGTCTGTGCTTCTGTACATTTTGACAAAGTGCTGGACTTCTGATTTGGAGACAGATCTATGCATGTTTATTTCTTCTTTATGACTTTAGTTGGAGTTGGGGAAGCTGAACGGATAATGTAATTCCACAAGCACTCAACTTTGCCTGTGGCGGGGATAAATATAATTCCACAAGCACTCAACTTCTGCCTGTGGCGGGGATAAATGTAATTCCACAAGCACTCAACTTCTGCCTGTGGCGGGGATAAATGTAATTCCATAAGCACTCACCTTCTACCTTTGGCTTGGAAGGTCTGCATGGACTCTGGAAATCATCCCCTCTCCCTCGATACAACTTGATACTATCTTTCGCAACACTATTTCAGTGTTGCGAACATCTCGATAACATCCCGATTTTATCTCGAAATCACGATTTTTTGGCTTAGCCGATGTTTGCTGATTTTTACCAATATTTTGATGGTATCTTGATTTTGTTGATGTTTTACCAATTTTTGCCGATATTTTCCCGATTTTTACGATCTATTTTTTGGTTTTCTGGACCCTTGCCGTTTTTATCCCGATGCCGATGTTCGCAACATTGCTCTATTTGTCATTTGAACACTTGTTGGTAATTACTAACCCTTTTTAGATTTTTTTTGTTCGTCAGTTTCAGCATGGACTAATAGCCGTTCTTTTGACAGAAGACTTCCACTTTCGGGTCTGTTTGCTTCCACTCCAATTCATTACTTCCCGTATGCAGTATTTGACCATCTGCCCCCTAGAAGCTGAACAAACGTCATGAATTTTTGCTTGGATTGACGAGTCTTGTTTGCTTCAATGGAACAAGTTTGCAGATAAAAATCAACGAGGGCTTGCTGTTTTGCCTTTTTCCCCACCCTTTCGGGGAACACGCTAAATTTCAAAGGTTAGAAAACTCTGCTGTAATTTCCAGAATGAAATTGCACACTTCTTCAAAAGAAAACTATAAGATTCCACTTGTCTCAGTTCTAAGATCAATATTTTTTCCACTGCAAATCCATGTTCGGTGAAATGCTCAACACTGCACATCCATGTTCGATGAAACATTTTGCTTCTTTGTTCTAGTTAGGATCTGAGCATGTAAGCCAGTTGTTTGACAAGAGTTTCTGTTATTAACCTGTAACGAAATTCTCAACAAAAGGAATGCCAGTTTGATTTTAGATATGGCAATGAAGAAGACATCAATGTTTTCAAGTACATAACTCTAGAAGCCCACAAATAGTATTATGCCAACATTTACCAGAGTTAATGTTATCAGACAATAGGTTAAGTAGTGAAACTAAATCCCATGACATTTTGCATTTGAATGTTTTGCATATTGGCCCATAATGAAATTTGTTTGGTAGAGTTTTCAACCTTGAGCTTTGCTCCGATTTGATGCTTTTTATTTTTATTTGTTTTAACTTTTCTCTAACAATGTTTTGGACTTTTTAAAGTAAATATCAAAAATCGTTTTGAGTGAATCTTCACTCTGTCAATTTGCGAGATGCAAATCATAAAGAGATCATTGTTTCGAGGTTGTTTTTTATGAATTAATTTGTGATTCATAATATATAATAAGTTCGATCGATATTAATAAAGTTATAAAATACCGAGGGGTTAATTTTCAAATTTGATGGTAAGGTGAAGGTGAATGTTCTAGATAAATAGGAAGTACTAGTTTTATGAAATTAAGACTAGTGCAGTTAATTGGTTATTATTCACTTATCACTTGATTATTTGTCTTCCGCTGCAAGTACTGAATAAAATACTATTGCAACTTCACAGAAAAATAAATGAACCCTAGGAACTAAGAAAATTATTGCATGCACACCAATCTTTTTTTGGATAATTTGTCTTTGGAAAAACCCTAGTGTGAGGAAAACTTGTTTTGCAGATGAGTTATTTTATTATTTCCTCAGCAAAATCTGTGATGGAGAAATTACAATTGTTTGTCGTAAATTAGCAAACATCTGGAAATTAATCCTGTCACTTTTGCAAGTCGATCTACCCTCTTGGAAGCAATTTGGTCTCTAATCAATTCGGCTTCCCTCTGGCTCCTAAATTGGTCACATGTGTGTCCTTGGCTCATGCCTTTCTCTAGCAAACTTGCATTGTTGAGAAAATGAATTCGGCCTCCACTAAAATTCGATCTCAATTGGAAAATTCGACTTTCTTGTGCAAATCGATCACCTTGGAAATCTTTCTCCTTGCTCTCACAATTCGTTGTCTCTGGAGCAATTCACACTCCTCTCTGGAGTAACTTGCACCACTGGAAAATTGGCCTCTCTTTCAAAAAAAAATCGATTTACCTCAATTAATTTTGATTAATTAAGTCATTTCCTTAAGTTAAACTTAGGAAAATTAGTAAACTGGCTAATTACTACTAATCAAGGAACTTTCCTTGAAAACTTTTTCTACGTATTGGAGAAAATGTGTTCCTTAATCTCATGGACACCATCCGAGACTAGAACAATTGTCCGAGCTACATAAACTAACATTATTGAATTAAGGCTTTTGTGATGCATATTAAGTTTTTGAGACATGTTTTTGGCGATAATCACATCAAAATTCATTTGTCAATGTGTTTCGACCCAGCGAGTGTGGTTCATTGTGAGGACAAGATGAAAAATCCAATCATAACAAAAAGTTAAATAGAGAGACCAATCATTCCAATGGATAGAAAGCAATGGCTACTTTTGACTAAAAGAAACGACCACCGGCTAGAAAGCAATGGCTACTTTTGACTAAAAGAAACGACCACATTTCATGGGACCAAGAGCTAGGAGAAATTTAAATAATTAATTAGTTAATTTGTTTATTATATATATGCTTATAATTAACTATATATATATATATATATATATTTTTTTTTTTTTCCTATCTATGTTTATATATAAACATATTTATTTATATATATCATGTTTAATTAAATAAAAACTAGAATTATATATTAGTAAAATTTATATACCTAAATGAAAGAATTAAACCCAATAAATAATTATTAAGGGAAAAATCATATCATCTTTTTAATTTAAAACTAAATAAAAAATATATATATGCCTATATTAATACTATTATTGGAAATAGGATGAGATAAATTAGGAATAATAATAATAATAATAAATTAAAGGCGATAAATACCAATTCAATAAAAAAAAGAAAAAAAACAATAAATAAATAGAAAAGGGAACAAAGAGGAAATTCAAACAATTCATAAGTTGAGGGAATAAAATTGAAACTAAAATTAAAACAAGAAAAGAAAAGAGTAGAAAAAAGGGAGTGAAGAAGGGCAAAAAACGAGGGGGGCGGAATGGGCTAAGAGGAGAGGGCAGGGATCCAACAAATACTAATTTGCCAACCATCATCCCTTTTAAGATGACTTGGCCTCCTTTCAATTTCAATGGTCTCTCTAAACTTATGGTAATGAAAAAGAACAGTCCTAGCAATAACTTGAGTCTCCTCAATGCATATGTGATGCTTAGTCTTCTTCGCGTGTTTTGCCAAAGTTGAAGACCAAGTCCTCCCATGCTTGATGTCCGTTGCGTGCTCATGAATCCTATGACTAATAGAGCGCCCAATTTCATCAATGTAGGGGTTCCCACAAGAACATGGAAGAACATAACACCTTTCATATCGTTGGGGTCAACTGGGTCTTTTACAGAGCTTTTAGGGAGCTACAAATGTTGTTAAGGGATCTAAAGGTTGAGGGAATATTATGCTTCCTTAGGATTCTCGCAATCTTGTCAGTGGTTCTTTGGATGAAAGGGAGATGCACCTTTGAGATTCGACCTTTAGGGTCTTTTTAAACCTTGGGACCCTTTCTAGCTTTAAGGAAAGCTTTAATACCTTGGTGTCTACTATACCCATTATTAACAAAAACATTAAGGAGATGGGATTTCTCTTTATAAAGGTGGTTTTCATCAGAGATTCTCAGCGCACGAGTAGCTAGCGTGTTGAGAACACCAAACTTTTGAGTAGGGAAATGATGAGACTTGGCATGAAGATACTGCTCAGTATGAGTTTTCTTCCTAAACACCTGGTGGGAGAAAGAACCATCATCCTTCTTCGAAATGAGAACATCAAGAAAAGGCAGGCACCCGTCAACGTCAACTTCCTACTCCATAGTAAACTTTATGGAGATAAAATTGATTGTTGAGACGCTGGAAAGATTGATTTAACTTTTCTTGGCCATGAGGCCAGATGACACAAGTGTCATCTACAAATCTTTTCCATAGCTTGGGTTGGAATCACGCTGAGGCCGAAGCCTCAGATTCAAAGCCTTCCACAAAAAGATTAGCAACAATCGGGGACATGGTGGAGCCCATGGAAACTCCACATGTTTGTTCATAGAATTCCCTTTCAAAGCAAAAAAAAATAGAAGTAAGACAAATCTCTACTAATTTAACAGTATCGAGATCAGTGAGGTGATTGATGACCTCAATGGCCTCCTTAAAAGGAATGTTAGTGTAAAGGGAGACTACATCAAAACTAACAAGATTGTCCCCATTATCAAACTTTGTGCCCCTTAACTCATTGACAAACGAAGAAGAGTCTTTGACGAATGATGCTGTAAGGCCAACAAGGGGTTTAAGTTTCAAGGATAGGTATTTGGCTAGGAGGTAGGTTGGCCCTCCTATGGTGTTGACAATGGGTCTCAGGGGGGCCCCTTCCTTGTGGATCATTGAAAGCCCATAGATCCTCAGAGTGATTCGGCTACTCTCAATAAGTTTGTGGCAAAATGTGTCCACAGTGCTACTAGACTTTATAGCTAGAGCGACTGTCCTCGAGATCCTTTTCATGGGATTCTTATTTAGTTTTTTATAGCTTCCGCGGTTACGCAAATGATCCAACATCTTCCTGCGATAATCCTCCTTGTCAAGGATAACTGCAACCCCACCTTTGTCGGCTTTAATAACAACGATGTCTTTATTCTAGTTCAAGGATTTGAGGGCGTCAAATTCATCCTTGCTAATACTGTTCCTAAGGGGTTTCACTTTCTTGAGGACGACAACACAATCTTGCCGTATTGTGTCCTTAATATTATCAGGTAAGTCCCTAATCCCAAACTAGACGTCACACATAATATCTTCCACATGGATTTTTCAAGGAGCAAGGGAAAAATTTAATCCCTTTTCAAGAAGACTATAGACTACAGGGGGAAAGGAAAAACTTGAAAGATTGACTACCTTATTACTATGAGAAAGATTATTATTATTATTATTACCACCACCACCACCACTATTAATATTATTATTATTAATAATGTTGTTATTATTATTAACATTGTTATATTTTTCATTATTATTATTATTATTATATTTTTCATTATTATTATTATTATTATATTTTTCATTATTATTATTTACATTATCAATATTATCAAAATCCATATCTTGCAATATATTATTATTAATATTATTACTGTCACTATAGACAATTCTATCCATTCCTAAATTAAGTAAATTCTTATAATTGTTAGTATTAGGAACCGAATTATTTGGAGGATTACCATGGTTTCTACCAATAGACCGAATACCATAGGAATCCACATGCAAGGAGGATTGACAAGACAGTACACCAATGGATGAGGGTATGCATGGACTAAGCCCACGTTGTAAACCAAGGGGCTCGATGGGACATAAGACCAATCAATAAGGGCAAAATGGAAGGAGGGAGATCGGTCAACGCTAAATGGAGATGAAGGGTTGAGAGGGGAGAGTGAGGACAACGAAGGGAATTCGGCCGAGTCTAACAGGAGAGGGACCACAGAACATGCGGATTCAACACTTGGAATGGCCTCGACCCTGTGGGGATGGAGATCCACCTTGGGTACTAAGCTGAGATCCACCCTGGGTAAAGAGTAGGTATCCAACAGCTACTAATTTTCCAGCCATCATCCCTGTTAAGATTACTCGACCTCCTTTCAATTTCAATGGCCTCCCTAAAATTACAGTGATGAAAATGAGTAATCCTAGCAATAACTCGGGCCTCCTCAATGCATATGTGATGCTTAGTCTTCTCTGTGTGTTCTACCAAAGCTGAAGACTGGGTCCTCCCATGCTTGATGTCGGTTGTGTGCTTATGAATCTTCTGATTAATAGAGCGCCTAGTTTCACCAACATAGGGGGTTCCACAAGAACATGGAATAACATAAACACCTTTCATATCCTTGGGGTCAAGTGGGTTTTTTACAGATCTTAGGGAGCTACGAAGGGTGTTAAGGTGTCTAAAGGTTGAGGGAACATTATGCTTCCTTAAGATTCTCGCAATCTTGTAAGTGGTCCCCTGGATGAAAGGGACATGCACCTTTGAGATTTGATTTTTAGGGTCTTTCTTAACCTTGGGACCTCTGCTAGCTTTAAGAAAAGGTTTAAAACCTTAGTACCTACTATACCCATTATTAACAAAAACATTAAGGAGATGGACTTTCTCTTTATAAAGGTGGTTTTCATCAGAGATTCTCAGCGCACGAGTAGCTAGCGTGTTGAGAACACCAAACTTTTGAGTAGGGAAATGATGAGACTTGGCATGAAGATACTGCTTAGTATGAGTTTTCTTCCTAAACACTTGGTGGGAGAAAGAACCATCATCCTTCTTCGAAATGAGAACATCAAGAAAAGGCAAGCAATCGTCAAATTCCTGCTCCATAGTAAACTTTATGGAGATAGATTGATTGTTGAGATGCTGGAAAAATTGATCTATTTTTTCTTATCCATGAGGCCAGATGACACAAGTGTCATCTACAAATATTTTCCATAGCTTGCGCTGGAATCGGGTTGAGGCCAAATCCTTGTATTCAAAGTCTTCCATAAAAAGATTATCAACAATTGGGGACAGGGTGGATCCCATGGAAATCCCACATGTTTGTGTTGGAATTTCTAAGTCTGACACGTTAGAAACCCTTCATGCACTTTACTCATTTATCCCTACCTACTTGTTCTGTTAATTAACAAGTTATTTACCATGTAAATACTGGAAATAAATACAAGTACATGCTCAACACATCACAAATCATCAACTGAAGGAAATAGAAACAAGCACACAAGTGACACCGTTGTTTTTGGACTAATGTCTTCGGAAAAACCCAATGCGGGAAAATCGGTGTAGATATCCGAGGGTTTGATTTATTAAGCAGTTTCAGAATAAAATTTGGGTGCCAACTCTGACATACACAACAGAGAAAACTTTCGGCAGTAGTACCTCTCCTTCGGAGGCAGATGCTCCAGCTGAAACCCTGGATAAACACTCTGACAGCTCCTCAGCTCCAATTTGCCCCACAAAAAACCCCAGCGTCAGCCTCTATGGACTACGTTAGCCTCTTCTGCCCTTTGTGTCAGCGTTCCTGGTAGTTCCGATAATCCCGACAGCTCTGGCTGTTCTCGGTAGTTCCAGCTTCTGCCCTCTACGTCAGCGTTCTCAGAAGTTCCGGCTGTTCCCGACAGTGCTTCTGCCCTCTGGGTCAGCTTTTTCGGCGATTCCAACAGTTCTCGACAGTTCTAGTTGTTCCCAACTGTTCCGGCTTCTGCCCTCTGCATCAGCTTTCCTGACTGCTACAATGATCCTTCCGACACTATCTCTGCCTCTCTTCTTCTGTATTCACTGCCCCTCAGCTGCAATTCCGATGTCTCTCAACTTTCTCAGCAAACCCAACCCCAGAAAGTCGAAATCTTGATCTCTTGGTGTGTTCTCCAAGTGACCCTCAAGCCTCATCTTATACTTTTCTCGAGCCTCTTCTTATACTTTTCTTGTTTTCAGATCAACGACCGAGATTAAGTCCTAATCAATGAATAAGATTAGATCTAGCTTGATCCATGACTTTTGGACCATTCTAACACAGTTTTATATTAATTCACATTAATATTTTAATTTCCCCAAGTTTAGACTTAGGGACTTCATTAAAAATATTAATTATTTTAATATCTCCCAAACTGTTTAGAATCTGCCCAAACCCTTTCTGGGTATTGGAGATCTCATGTGCCTTAGTTTCTCGACCAAATTTCGTGGCTAGAGCACATCCGATGCTACCCCAAATCAACACTTCCTCTCAGCGAGGACTGTGCTCTAGCGATACTCCTCACTGAGTATTACTCTGATCATCCGGCATCGGTCTCTGATGCTAGGCCTGTTGCCCATCATCTGTACTGCTGCATCTCGTATTGCCACCCATGACTCTGCCACTGCCATTGCTGCATCTGTACAACAACGCCCTCTGCATTAGTGTTGCGGCCCATGGCCCTGCCACTGCCACTACTGCGTCTCCACTGCATCCCCTCTCATCATGCTGCATTGCACTGCCCATAACACCGCCGTTGCTAACTGCTACATTGCAACTCAGTTACTGAGAAATAAGTAACTGATCTCCCAACTCTAACATCTCTGTCAAGCTAGAGACACTCTCGATGCTGAAGCTCCCTCTATCGCTGACAAGTGCTCCCTCTCTGACCTCTGCGCTGCTGCAACAATTCCCTACATCTCGCACCGTTGCACACATCTCTGTGCCATCCTGCACTAGTGCAACACTCCCATGCCTCTCGCACTGTTGCTCCCTGCTAGCCTCGTGTTGTCCTGGGAATCCTGCACTGTAGCTCTCTCTGTGCCGCTCCATCCTCATCCGTCTCTATCGACATCCACCAGTCTTACTACTCCTCTTCGGGGCTCCCGTAGCCAGGTATAATCCAAGAAGTTGGGTACCTCGAGGATCCTGCCCCTCATCTTCTGTAGTCCTCCTGACTACATCGTGATGTCTCCCCACTTTCGCTCAAGTGGTGTGTGTGCACTCATGGCACAATCATCGTCTGTCTCCACTTCCTTCTCTGCCCTTGCTAGTGCTGCCTTGGTCTCAGAAGCCTTTCCCTTGCTCTTCTTCCTCAGACACTGTGTCACATAATGACTCAGCGCTTCACAGTGGAAGCATTTGGAGAGGTCCTTCTTCTTCCGCTTTTCTTGCTTACCCTCAGCGGCTAGGGCAACATCCACATCCTCCTCCTTCTTGATTCTAATCCCCTTGCTGCTGCTTCCCGTCTTAGTCACCCTCCTGATCTCTTCTTGGCAAAGAGCCGCCCACATTTCTTCCCAATATGGAAGGGTCGCCCTACCCAATATGCTCTGGAAAAACACCTCCCGGTCTTCTGAGACTACATTCAGGGTTGTTCTCACCATCAACTCTGGATCTGGTGTGGCCTCTATGGAAGTCAGCTGATCTCGGATCTCCTTCAATCGATCGAGGAAGGTGTCGATCTGTTCTCCCTTCTGTCTCTAGTATGACTGCAGATGATTTTCTAGGAGCATCTTCCTCTGTATGGAAGTATTCTTGACCGCGTTAAGAATGATACTCTTGGCCCTCGCCATTGCTTCATCATACTTGTCTTTGTCAGCTGGGTCAACTGGGACCGTTATCGTCTTCAAGGCGAAGTGCTTGACACGATTTTTGTCAAGTACGGATAAGATTTTGTTCTTCCAGACTACGAAGTTTGAGGTTCTATCCAATCTGCCTTGGTCTCTTACTCCGTGTAGTGCCATTCGGCTGCTCTTCAACTTCCCTCTTGGAAGTTCTCGATGTGACTCCCTCTGAGCTTGGACTTCCCTCTTGGAAATCCTTCTTCCAAGGTCGAGATGCCCCTCTCCAATTGTCTGTGCAATTGCAACACTGATCCAGATTCCTTGGCTAGAAATCCGCCTCGGTAGCAACTCCCTCTACCTTGGCCTTGCCCTGTTAGGTATTGTTATGACTACAGTACCCCACCAAATCCACTCTGCAACTTACCCACATCCTCCTAAACCCCAACGAATCGAAGGTTAGAGCTCCTAGGCTCTGCGTAATCTTGACACCGACAAATCAACCTCCTTAGCCAACTGCGTCAGCCCTCCTGGCCTCTGAGTGGCTCTGCGTGAGCCTGCCTTTGCCTCCCTCAGCCTCTGCGCTGCCTCTTCTTGGCTCAATGTTGATGATGCATGCACTGCATCACCCCTTCCTTGCTGCTACTCTGCTAAGAACAACTTCTGTCGCTCGGGACAACAATTTTCCGCTGTTTGCTGCTTTGCTCTGCTGATGTCCTCAGTTCTCCTGTGATCTGGAACCACGATTTGATACCATGTTGGAATTTCTAAGTCTGACACGTTAGAAACCCTTCATGCACTTTACTGATTTATTCCTACCTACTTGTTCTGTTAATTAACAAGTTATTTACCATGTAAATACTAGAAATAAATATAAGTGCATGCTCAACACATTACAGATCATCAACTGAAATAAATAGAAACAAACACACAAGTGACAACGTTGTTTTTGGACTAATGTCCCCGGAAAAACCTAGTGCGAGAAAATTGGTGCAGCGATTTGAGGGTTTGATTTATTAAGCAGTTTCAGAATGCAATCTGGGTGCCAAATTCGACATACCCAACAGAGAAAACTCTCGGCAGTAGTACCTCTCCTTCGGAGACAGATGCTCTGGTTGAAACCCCGGATAAACACTCTGACAACTCCTCAGCTCCAATCTGCCCCACGAAAAACCCCAACGTCAACCACTAGGGACTGCATCAGCGTCTTCTGCCTTCTGCATTAGCGTTCCAGGTAGTGCCGACAGTTCCCAATAGTTCCGACTGTTCCGAAAGTTCCAGCGTCTGACCTCTGTGTCAACGTTCCCGACAGTTTCGACAGTTCTCAACAGTTTCGGCAGTTTTGGCTTCTGCCCTCTATGTCAGCTTTCCCCACTGTTCCGACAGTTCCTGGCAGTTCCGGCTATTCCCGATGGTTTCAACTTCTGCCCTCTGCGTCAGCGTTCCGATAGTTCCGATAGTTCCCAATGTTCCTGACAGTTTCGAGTTCTGCCCTCTGCGTCAACTTTTCCGGCTTCTGTTGATACTTCCGGCACTATCTCTACCTCTCTGCTTCTGTATTCACTGCCCCTCCGCTGCAATTCTGATCACTCTCTCAACTTTCTCAGCAAACCCAGCCCGAGAAAGTCTAAATCTTGATCTCTTGGTGTGTTTCCCAAGTGACCCTCAAGCCTTCTCTTATATTTTTTTCGTTGACAGATCAACTACCAAGATTAGGTCTCTAATCAACAACTAAAATTAGATCTGGCTTGATCCATGACTTTTGGACCATTCTAACACAGTTTTATATTAATTCACAGTTTTTTATATTTTATTGGATAAACCCCTAATCCCAAACTCAATGTCACACATAATATCTTCCACATGGATTTTTCTAGGAGCAAGGGCAAAATTTAATCTTTTTTCAAGAAGACTATAAACCAAAGAGGGAAAAAAAAAACTAAAAAGATTGATTACCTTACTACTATGAGAAAGAAGATGATGATGATGATTTTTATTATTATTACCACCACCACTACTATTATTATTATTATAATTATATTTTTCATTATTATTATTATTATTTATATTATTATGTTTTTCATTATTATTATTTACATTATCAATATTATCAAATTCTTAATAATGCATATTATTATTATTATTGTAATCAATATTATTATTAATATCATTGGAGGCCATTCTATCCATTCCTAAATTAGGTAAATTCTTATAATTGTTAATATTATGAACCAAATTATTAGGAGGATTACCATGGTTTCTACCAAAAGATCGAATACCATAGGAATCCACACGCAAGGAGGATTGACAAGATGGGACACCATTGGATGAGGGTACGCATGGACTGAGCCCATCGTTGTAAACAACAGGGCTCGATGGGACAAAAGACCAATCCATAATGGCGGAATGGAAGGAGGGAGATCGGTGAACGCTAAACAGAGATGAAGGGTTGAGAGGGGAGAGTGAGGACAACGAAGGGAATTCGGCTAAGTCTGAAAGGAAAGCGACTACAGAACGAGCAGATTCAATGCTCAGAACGGCGCCAACCCCATGGGGATGGAGATCCACTCTGGATACAGAGCCAAGTTCATCCAAATCAAACAAAACATCGAGGTATCGATTATCAATAGGGGAGGCCGGACGTGAATCTAAATCTAGAATGATCGGACATGGGATGTCCATAGTGTCGGAATGCAAATCAGGTTCCACGTTAGGAAGCGGTGGAACCGGAAGCGAAAAGCCAGAAACCGGATTGAAGAACCCCAGGGAGCTAATCGCTTCACATGAACTTGGCGAAACACATTCTTCCGCAGGGGAGGACACACTCCATACGAGGACAACCATTAATCCACGACCGAAGAGCAGAGATTTGACCAAAAGTTACCTGACTATGGACGAATGACCGAAGGAGATAGAAAGATCACTGAGTGCAGAAGATCTTCTGGAAAGTTTGAGAAATCTCTAAGACTGCTTCTGCGTCCAAAAATCTTCCATCCGCTGAGATTTAAGAGCCGAACAAGCATCAAACCTTGACCACAGGGATGCGGAAATTATGCCAGAAAGTTCTAAATGTAAAGAGAGAAGACGCCGAGAACGTTGATCGAGAACTCTTCTTACTTTGCAAATCTCAGATCTCAACAATGCTAAATTGGCTTTAAGAAATCCACGATGGTTCCTAGGAATATTGAGGCGATGATTAATCTGGGCGAATACCGGAATGACGGAGGAATTTCTGTATCTTTTAAGGAATGTCAGATCTGACTTTATCTTAGAAATCTGCAAGTGTGCTTATTCAAAATGATGAACCTTAGTCGCGGTGGCCCTTCTGTGCAGAATTGTAATTATTGAATTAAGGCTTCTGTGATCCATGTCAATTTTTTGAGATATATTTTCGACGATAATCACAATAAAATTCATTTGTTGACGCGTTTCGAACCAACTAGTGTGGTTCATCGTCAGGAAAAGATGAAGAATCATATCTCAGAAACAAGTTAAATAGAGAGACCAATCATTTCAACGGCTAGAAAGTAGCAACTACTTTTGACCAAAAGAAACAACTACATTTGACTGGACCAAGAGTTAGGGGAAAGTTAATTAATTAGTTAATTTGTTTATTAAATTTATTGATTTATCTATTTAAATAAATATATATGCTTATAATTAACTAAACATTCCTTTTTTCTATGTTTATATATAAACATATTTAAGTATAAATAAATATATATGCTTATAATTAACTAAAAATTCGTTTTTCTATGTTTATATATAAACATATTTATTTATATATATCATGCTTAATTACTAAAAAATAAAATTATATATTGGTAAAATTTATATACCTAAATGAAGGAATTAAACCCAATAAATAATTATTAAGGGAAAAATCATTATCACCTTTTTAATTTAAAACTAAATAAAAAAATATATATGCCTCTATTAATACTGTTATTGGAAACATGATAATAATAATAATAATAATAGTAAAAACAATAACAAAAAATAAAGTCGATAAATACCAATTAAATAACAAAAAAGGAAAAAGACAACAAATAAATAGAAAAGGGAACAAAGAGGAAATTCAAACAATTCATGAGTCGAGGGAATAAAATTGAAAATAAAATTAGAGTTAGAAAAGAAAATAGTAAAAAGAAAGGAATGAAGAAGGGAAAAAAGGGGGAGCGGGCGCGCTAAGAGGAAAGGGCAGGGATCCAATAACTGCTAATCTTTCAGCCATCATCCCTGTTAAGATTACTCAACCTCTTTTCAATTTCAATGGCCTCCCTCAACCTACAGTGATGAAAAGGAGAAATCTTAGCGATAACCGGGCCTCCTCAATGCATATGTGATGTTTTAAGTCTTCTCTGCGTGTTCTGCCAAAGCTGAAGACTGGGTCCTGCCATGCTTGATGTCGGTTGCATGCTCATGAATCCTCTGATTAATAGAGCGCCTAGTTTCACCAATGTAGGGGGTCCCACAGGAACATGGAATAACATAAACACCTTTCATATCCTAGGGGTCAACTGGGTTTTTTACAGATCTTAGGGAGTTACGAATGGTGTTAAGGGGTCTAAAGGTTGAGGGAACATTATGCTTCCTTAAGATTCTTGCAATCTTGTTAGTGGTCCCCTGGATGAAAGGGAGATGTACCCTTGAGATTCGATCTTTAGGGTCTTTCTTAACCTTGGGACCTCTGCTAACTTTAAGGAAAGCTTTAAGACCCTGGTGCCTACTATACCCATTATTAACAAAAACATTAAGGAGATGGGATTTCTCTTTATAAAGGTGGTTTTCATCATAGATTCTTAGCGCATGAGTAGCTAGCGTGTTGAAAACACCAAATTTTTGAGCATGGAAATGATGAGACTTGGAATGAACATACTGCTTAGTATGAGTTTTCTTCCTAAACACTTGGTGGGAGAAAGAACCATCATCAGTCTTTGAAATGAGAATATCAAGAAAAGTCAGGCACCCGTCAACTTCTTTCTCCATAGTAAACTTTATGGAGATAGATTGATTGTTGAGATGCTAGAAAAATTGATCTAACTTTTCTTGGCCATGAGGCTAGATGACACAGGTGTCATCTACAAATCTTTTCCATAGCTTGGGCTGGAATCGAGCTGAGGCCAAAGCCTTGGATTCAACGTCTTCCATAAAAATATTAGCAACAATCAGGGACAACTTGGAGCCCATGGCAACCCCACATGTTTGTTAATAGAATTCCCCTTCAAAGCAGAAAAAAGTAGAAGTAAGACAAATCTCTACTAATCTAGCGGTATCGGGATCAGTGAGGTGATTGATGACCTCAATGGCCTCCTTAATAGGGATGCTAGTGTAAAGGGAGACTACATCGAAACTAACAAGATTGTCCCCATGATCAAACTTTATGCCCCTTAACTCATTGACAAACGAATAAGAGTCTTTGACGAATGAATCTGTAAGGCCAACAAGGGGTTTAAGCTTCAAGGCTAGGTATTTGGCTAGGAGGTAGGTTGGCCCTCCTATGGTGTTGACAATGGGTCTCAGGGGGGCCCCTTCCTTGTGGATCTTTGGAAGCCCATAGATCCTCAGAGTGATTGGGCTACTCTCAATAAGTTTGTGGCAAAAGGTGCCCACAGTGCTACTAGACTTTATAGCTAGATCGACTGTTCTGGAGATCCTTTTCAGGGGATTCTTATTAAGTTTTTTATAACTTCTGTTGTTACACAGATGATCCAACGTCTTCCCACGATAATCCTTCTTGTCAAGGATACTTGCAGCCCCACCTTTGTCGGCATTAAGAACAACAATGTCCTTATTCTGGTTCAAGGATTTGAGGGCATCAAATTCATCCTTCCTAATATTGTTCCTAGGGGGCTTCGCTTTCTTGAGGATGACAACGCAGTCTTGCCTTATTGTGTCCTTAATATTATCAGGTAAGCCCCTAATCACAAACTCAACATGGATTTTTCTAGGAGCAAGGGCAAAATTTAATCCCTTCTCAAGAAGACTATAGACTGGAGGGGGAAATGAAGAAATAGAAATATTGAATACCTTATTACTATGAGAAAGATTATGATGATGATGATGATTATTATTATTATTATTATTATTAATATTGTTATTATTATTAACATTGCTATACTTTTCTTTATTATTATTATTAACTATTGAGCCCCAGAACTACCTCTCTTCTACATACTTTCCTAGACCTTTTCTCTTCCATTTTCCCACATCAGTGCCTCATAAGCTATCAAATATTGTTACATATTGATTCTAGGAGTGCATTTAAGTGGTTTTCTAACTATATCCTTGTGTGTGCTATTTGATTTAGATTTTGTTCATCAGCTACGGAATGTAGCCACTTTCCGCAGCTGACTCGCAATTCCGCAGCTACTTTCATTGTTCTATAGGTTACAGGTGTCGGCAGGTGAAACGAGGCATGTGGGCAGCTCAGAAATGATCTACACATGGATAAGGTCCTATTTATTCAGCCGAATTCGTGAAGAAAGGCATTGGTCAAAGGACGGTCAAACAAGGAGTCCTACATCAAATAGGTCTCTGTTTCAGCACGTGAAAAGTCCGAGACCGTTCCTAGATTCGTGGATCCCTCTTGACAGCTGCAGGCCATCTCTATGACACAAATCCAACATCCACATTTTGTAGATTGAATGTTTATGGCAACCAAGATGCTGAACTTATGGGTTTTGTCCTGTTTACGTGTCCTCTGCTGAAGATTTCTCTCAGAAAAACAATTATCTATTTTCCTGTATAAATAAAGCGTTTGCAATGCAAGTAGCTAGTTCAGATATTAGGATTGACGATGTTGTTTTAGCTTTCGTTGTGCTTTTGTACCGAGAAGACATACTCTCTGTTTTGCAATATAAAAACTCTGTTTTTTTATCACTGTGTAAAGCGTGGTTCTGAGGTGACAACGTGTTAACCAAAGGCTGTGTAGAGGGCCCTTGCTGGCTGAGGTTTTGTTTTTCGTTTTTGTAAAGTTTTCATGAATCTTTTCTCTTATTTCCAATGCATATTTCTCATAATTTGTTTATGGTGTTAGTCGTTTTATTCTTGTACATGATTTTGCAGCATTGCATACCTTTTTTCACTAACACTGATCAATGTGTTTCAAGATAGGTTATGCTCGAGCTTTTTCATATAATTTTTTACATCAAGTAGTGATATGAGATTTGCTTATCTGTTGAACTTTTTAAGCTTTTCAATTTCAGTGGTTATGCTTTGATTTCAGTGAGATTTGTTTGCTGCTATTAGCTAGTTTAGATATCAAGTTCTTCATGTTATTTGACGTTATCCTCGGTGCCATGGCTTAACCCGAGAAGTTAATTGGTGAGCTATCGGATTATAAGTGAAGTAATTTGATTTTGCTTTCATTAATCCGCAAGTAGGTAGTTTAGATATCAAGTTCTTCATATTATTTGACGTTATCTCCGTGCCATGGCTTAACCCGAGAAGTTAATTGGCGAGTTATCGGTTTATAAGTGAATTAATTTGATTTTGCTTTCATTAATCTGCAAGTAGGTAGTTTAGATATCAACTTCTTCATGTTATTTAACGTTATCTCCGGTGCCATGGCTTAACCCGAGAAGTTAATTGGCGAGCTTTCGCATTATAAGTGAAGTAATTTGATTTTGCTTTCATTAATCTGCAAATAGGTAATTTAGATATCAATTCTTCATGTTATTTGACGTTATCTCCGGTGCCATGGCTTAACCCGAGAAGTTAATTGGCGAGCTATCGGATTATAAGTGAAGTAAATTGATCTTGCTTTCATTAGTCTGCAATTTTTGGTTTTGAGTGCAATAGTTAGATTTTATTTCTGTAATTAGATGGGCAACAGAGACAGTGACCTCATGATCAGTATTTCATCTTTTGTTTGATTTAAGTAGCTGCATATTTACATTCCTATTCAAGTACTGATTTTATTAATAACATGTTTTGAGATCTTTTGAAGTACTAAGTTCTGGAAGTTATTATAAGAGACATAAACCTTGTCTTAAATCTACATCCATAATTGCCCTCTAAAAGTATTCTTAAAACCTGAGAATAGGATTTCCATTTGCATTAGACACCTTAGGAGACCAACAAGGAAAAAACCCCAAAAACAAGATAAAAATTGAAAACAATAAAAGTAAGAAAGAGATTGTCTTGCACATATAGTGCGCCACACTTCATCAGCGTACGACTCCCGGATTGATAATTAATGTAGCAATTTAGGACATACTAAATTGAATAAACATTTTGGTGCTGTTGTCGGGGAAGTGTAACTAGGTAGCCGATCTCTTACATAAAAAAAGGGGGGAAAAATTGATAATTTCTTGAAGTATGCTCTCCTCTTGCACCTAGTGTGATCTGGAGGATCAGAAAAGAGAGTTATTAGTTCAATAATTTCTTGAGTATGCTCTCTTCTTGCACCTAGTGTGATTTGGAAGATCAGAAAAAGGATTATTAGCCTAACTAAAAAAAATCATTAAAAAATAAAAAAAATTACATGCATAGAGCAAGAGATTCTAGGGGAAGGTTTCTAGCTAGGGGAAAAAGTTCAATTTTTACAACTCCAACTACTTCAAGGATTAGACAAGATACACCTCCATCCCAGACTCATACTCCTAGCCTTAGGATTCCTGGAATTCAAGGGGCAGCAACTAAATTATAAGAATCTCCCACACTATCTACTAAATCTGATATAGGAGAAGAACCCTTCTTCACTTCTATAGGGGAACATATTGCAGCAAAAGAAGTAGAATCACCTAGAGAAGAAGGAAAGGAAGAGACTCCTTCTCATCAGCCGTTAATAGAAGAACCAGAAGACCCTGAGGAAACTATGATGGCAGAAGAAGTACTAGATGGAGAATATTCTCTATTTGGAGGAGGGGGTAGAGGTAGAGGTAGACGAAATAATGGAGGTGGTGGTAGAGGAAACAATGGAGGTAACAATGGAGGAGGTAGAGGTAATAATGGCAGAAATAGAGAAGGAGATAACTCATTTGGATTCCCTATAGTCGATGAGGAAACCCATATAACAATGAAAAACATTTCACCATCTATCCGCCCAAACTTTTATGGGTTGCGACGTGAGGATCCTCAAACATTTCTATTTGAGTTTGAAGTCTTGTGCCGAACCTATGACTATATGGAAGACTCTAAAAAACTCAAACTGTTTCCTTCAACATTGAAAGGGGCTGATCTAAAATGATTCATGGGATTAGTCAATCAATCTATTAGGACTTGGAATGATATGAAGCAAACATTTTTGGATAGATATCTGGATTATTGTATGCCCACTAATCATAAGGATGAGGTATTCAAAATGATGCAAAAAGAAGATGAGAACTTAGAGGATCTGCTTGAAAGATTTCAATATAACTTAAAGAGAGCAAAAATGAGCAATTTAGACGAGGAAACTTTGAAAGCCCTTCTATTGAAAGCCATTAGAGATGAATGGATATATATTTTAAACATGATGGGTAAGGGAGACATTTCTCAACTTCCACTACATGACATAGCAGAACTATGTGTCCATCTCTCAAGGGGAAAATCTAAAACTAGAAATGGGCCTAGAGATCCTTCTCTTATTAGATCAAACAAATCTGCAACTGGATCAGTAAGTAGGGCAGAGATTGGCAATATGCTTGATGAGTTCAAAACTGACATTCTAAGGAGCCTTAGTGAACCAGTAGACACCCTTAAAATTCAAAACAAACAGAAAACAGAAGCTGATGCCTTAGCCATCTTTTGCCCAAAATGTAGAAAGAAACATGCTCTAAAGGAATGCCCCTTGGATGCAAAAGTTGTAGAGACATGTATGATTTGCTCAGAAAGTCATGAGACCAAGGATTGTCCTTCAATTCCTGGGCTCAAAGCTGTCTTTCAGGAAGATCCAAATTCAGTAGAATCCCTTTGTTTTGTTTCAAGAAGACCTTGGCAAGGGCAACAAAATCAAGGATTTAACAATCCTATGAATTTTCAGCTCCCACCAAATTGGAATTCTTGGCCACAACCTTGGCTCCAACCTCAAAATCTGTATCAATCATGGGCACAAGGGGTACAAAATCCTTATGGGAGATTTGCTCAATTTTATCAATATCCTCCATCTTTTCAAAATCAGCAACAAAATCCACAACTTCCAAATCAAAAACCACAACTTTCATTGCCATTTCCACAACAACCTTCTCAACAAAATCAAACTTCTCAACTCTTCCTTCCATTTCAACAAAAGCCAAATCAACTACCACCCCAGCCATTACCAAATCCCAACAACAAAAACCCTCAGAATGCTTACATGGTAGAAGGAAAACAATTTCCTACCTATATGATTGTTCCTCTTAATTATGTTCAACTTAGATCTGGTAGAATTTTAGAAAAGGAAAAACCTTCTATAGATATTCAAGAGCAAGATGCCTTTGAGGAGGATTCTCTAAAAGTCAATAAAGGTTCTGAGGAAGAATCCCTTCAAAACCCAATCATTCAAAAAGAAAAACAAAAAGAGTCAACCCCCACAACTCCTATAGTTGACCAACTTGCATCTACATCCACACCTCCCTTTCCTGAAAGATTACGAATTGAAAAAGGGGTGGAAAAACAAATCTTGTTGCCTGACTATGATTTCTTAGATGAATTAAAGAATGTCTATATCAAGATTCCCTTGCTACAAGCCATTAGAGAGATTCCTCTCTTAGCAAAAACAATAAAGGAGTTGAATTTCAAAAGACCAGGTAGGAAACCAAGAGACACAAAAAGAATCCACATGGTAGGAAAAATAGCAGATATCATGATGCGAAAGATTACCATGCAGAAATATGTGGATCCAGGTAGTCCAATTGTCAAGACACACGTAAATGGGATAGAAATTCCAAATACATTGATTGACTTCGGGGCTGCTATAAACGTTATGAGTAGACAAACTATGGAATAGCTTAAACTTCCTATTCTTCTTTTTACACCTACCTTACTGCAACTTGCAGATAGATCAGTAATCAAACTAGATGGTGTATTAGAAGATATTTCAGTCTCCTTATATTCTTGGAAATATCCAGTAGATTTCATGATTTTGACTCCCAAGAGTAATCTAGGAGGGCACCCACTCATCTTAGGAAGACCTTGGCTAGCCACAACTGATGTTTTCATTAGTTGTAGATCTGGGGATATGTACATTTATGATGGTAGTTCAATAAATAAATTCAATTTGTATCCTCCAGCAAAAGCAATTACAAAAGTAGGAGACAATGAATGGGTCGATGATGAAGATACTATACAACTTGTTTTTACTATCTCTGAAGTTAGTGAAGATAGTTAAATTTTGAACACATTAGAAAATTTTGAAATATCTTCAGAATATGACCACACACAATTTCAGTTAGATTCTGATATTGAATATTTGTCATCAAGGCAAATGTCTCTCTACTCTATGGAAGATTTTGGTAGTTCTGCAGTTGAAATTTTTCCAAGTAAAACATTGAATATCAACAAAAATTTGGAAAAGTTACAACAGGAAGAGCTAACCAGAATCTTGCAAAAACATTCTGCTACATTTGCATGGGAGTATACTGATATGAAAGGTATTGACCCTAAGACTTGCATCCATCATATCTATATTGAGGAAAACAGTAAACCAATCAGACAACCTCAGAGAAGGACGAATATAAATCTTAGGGAGATTGTGAAAGAAGAGCTCCAAAAACTACTCAATGTAAACTTCATTTACCCAATTTCAGATAGCTGATGGGTTTCTCCCTTGGTTATAGTACCCAAAAATAATGGTAAATGGAGGGTGTGCATTGATTACAGGGAATTGAATAAAGCAACTTTTAAGGATCACTTTCCTTTGCCCTTTATCGATCAAGTATTAGATACATTAGCAGGCAAAAAATACTTTTCATTTCTGGATGGTTTTAGTGGTTATAATCAAATTCAGGTAGCACCTGAAGATTAGGATAAAACCACATTTACCTATCCATGGGGAACTTTTGCTTACCGAGTGCTTCCTTTTGGATTATGTAATGCACCCGCAACATTCCAAAGAGCAGTACTAGGAATTTTTTCTGATCTAATCGATGATTGTGTAGAGGTATATATAGATGATTTTACAGTTTATGGTAATACATTTGAAGAGGCATTAGAAAATTTGGAAAAATTCCTTATAAGATGTAAAGAAACAAACCTTTCATTAAGCCATGAAAAATGCTTTATGATGTTTACTGAAGGTATTGTTTTAGGACATCATATTTCAGGGGATGGGATTAAAGTTGATAAATCAAAGGTTGAAGTCATCTCCAAGTTACCTATTCCAAATTGACAAAAAGTTGTTAGAAGTTTTCTGGAATTTACTGGATATTATAAAAGATTTATAGAAAACTTTACCAAAATAGCATCTCCACTCTTTAAATTACTTACAAAAGACTGTGAATTCAAATGGAGTCCTGATTGCCAATTAGCATTTGAAACTTTGAAAACAAGAATATCTAAAGTGCCTATCCTGAGAGGACCAAATTGGAAACTTCCTTTCCATATTTCTACAGATGCTTCAGATACAACTCTAGGAGCTGTGTTGGGACAAAAAGACTTAGTTCCTTATGCCATTTATTATACCAGTAAAAATTTAACTCCCACTGAGTTGAATTACACTGTGACTGAAAAAGAGTTCTTAGTTGTTGTTCATGCAATCAATAAGTTCAGACATTATATAACAGGCTATGAAAATTTTATTCATACTGATTATTCTGCAATTAGATATCTAATGAACAATTTTTTTTTTCTAATGGTAGAGTTACAAGGTGGCTCCTACTTTTACAGGAATTCAATATTACTGTGTTAGATAGACCAGGGAAACAAAACACAATAGCTGATTTCTTGTCTAGAATTCATAATATCAAAGAATATTCTCCTGTAGAGGATAAGTTTACTGGTGAATACTTATTTGCAGTACTACTAAGATTCCTTGGTATGCAGATATGACTAACTATTTGGTTACAGGGAAATTACTTCCACATTTATTTCCTAGTGAAAGAAGAAAGATTATTCAAGAGAGTTCAAAATATTCATGGATTTCTAATGAATTGTTTAAAACAGGGCCAGACCTTGTGATCAGAAGATGTGTTAGAGAAGATGAAATGCCTGATATTCTCAAAGCATATCATGATGAATCATGCGGTGGACACTTTGTTGACAAAAGGACAACGTATAAAATCCTTTTTTTAGGATATTATTGGCCGTCCCTCTTCAAATGCAAAACAATATGTCAAAAGGTGTGACAGCTGCCAAAGAGTAGGGAAACCTACCCCCTCAAATGAGATGCAATTACAACCACAGGTACTCATCGAACCCTTTGATAAATGGGCTTTAGACTTTATTGGACCTATTAATCCACCATCTAAACAGAAAAAGTATATATTGGTATGTACTGATTATGTCACTAAATGGGTAGAAGCCAAAGCATTATTTTCTGCTATTGAAAATTCAGTTGTTAGTTTTCTTTATGAGGATATTTTTGCTCGCTTTGGTGTTCCAAGAGAAATTGTGACAAATAAGGGAGGTCAATTCACATCCAAACTGGTGGAGAGGCTGATGGAAGAATACAAGGTCAAGCATAGAAAATTCACTCCTTACCATCTGTAAGCAAATGGTCAAGTGAAGTCTACAAACAAAGTAATTGAAGGCATCATTACCAAAACTATTCATCTACACAGAAGAGATTGGGCAGAGAGGCTTCCTGAAGCCTTATGGACCTACAGAACCACATGGAGGAACACAACAGGACATTCTCCCTATGAACTTGCTTATGGGAAGCAAGTTCTGATCCCCATTGAGTTCCAAGTTAAGACCTTCAAGATGGCAGTTCAATTGGGAATGGATCTATCAGAAGCCCAAAAGCATAGAATGGAGCAGTTGAATGAACTAGATGAGATTAGACAAGAAGCAATCCTAAGAACTGATCTAGTTCAATATCAAAGAGGTAAGTGGCATGACAAATACATCAAGGAGAAAAAGTTTCAAGAAGGAGATTGGGCATTGCTATTTGATTCCAAATTCAAAGATTTCAAAGGTAAATTTCAAACTCATTGGCTTGGGCCATATGAGATTGAAAAAGTTTTTAGCAATGGAGCGGTAAGAATCAAAACCATTGATGAGTATCAAACTCCTCTCATTGTGAATGGTCACAGATTGAAGATCTATCATAAGCCACTCTCAAAGGAGGAATTTGTCAAAATATTTCAAGATAATTCTGCAATAAGGCTGGTGAAGAAGAATCCTTCTTCTCCACCAGCCTAGCCCTTATTCTTTTCATTGTTTTCTTAAAATAAAATAAAATGTATAAGCTTGAAAACCAATCACTGATTGGCAGTCTTATACAGAAAATACAAGGTGAAAATCAAAAACTTCTGATGCCCTATATTTTCCAAAAAAAAAAAATCTCTCTCATTTCACTCATAGTTGTTTCATTTCATGTCATTTCACTTCATTTCATTTCATTCCATTTCGCCATCACATTCCACCAATAAAATTCCTTTCATGTTCAGTTTTCCATATATCATTCATTTAGTCATCATTCATTTCCATCCATCTCCACTTCGCCAAGTCATATGTTATTCACTATGTCAGTTTCTGCAGCCGAATTCTGATTCCGCAGCTGAATACTGATTCCGCAACTGATTGTTGATTCCGCAGCTAATACTCTATTACTCTGCAGTGACAGTAAGATGTTAGCAAAGTAATGATGAAAACCTTATGCAGGTATGGAAGAAGAAGAGATTTTGAAGAATGTCAGCCCCTAAAAGCACCTACAAGAGGCAGCCAATCAAAAGTTAGCGAACGGAAGTGGTAAGATTCTAAGGTATGAGAAAAATCAATTTCAAATAGCATTTTAAAACACATAATCTGTATAGTTGTAAAATCACAAGCTCCATCATGTGTAATGATTCGAATTGATAGCTTCCTTAACTCCTCCATGACCTTTGCATAACTCCACCACGATCTCCGCATCAAATTCCAACGGCCTCATAATCCTCTTCTGAATCTAACTCGTACTCAATTGTACGTCCGCATTACACCTGTTGAACCGGTTAATCATGAAGATGTAAGCCAATTGACCACGACTCTCCTCTGACGCACCACTCCGCAGTCATTTTATGAATTTGCTAACGTCCACTCTGCAACCTTTTATTTCAAAATTCTGCCAGTCTCACTCTATTTCCATACTCTCACACCGAGTTTACGATTGCCAGTTCAGGGTTTGTTTATACAGGTCTCTGCTTCGTGAACTTGTTTTCATTGCATGCTCCGTATTCTTCCTGTTTTTGTAACCACTGGTTTTATCCGCAATCCTCCTCCATCTTCTGCTCATATAACTGTTCTGCCTCTGTGAAACCATCACTTACAAAGGTATTTTCGAAGCAAGAGGGAGGAATGGGTCTTCTGCTAAGAACAGAGCTAGATGGGGCTAAATTCATGGAGGGTTATCCACAGTTAAAGAGCACGTTAAGGAAAGCAAGGTGGCTGCAGTTTATCCAGAAATTTAAGGGTCATAATAAAGAATTCACGAAGACATTTGCAAGGTTCTTCAACGGCATGGAAGTTGAGATTGGGGATATCAAATTCCCGGTAACAAAGGCATCCATTGCAGTAGCAACGGAGCTTCCATAGGAAAGAGAACGATGGTTCAAAAACAAAGAATTCGATGAGAGGGCTTGGAGGATCATTTTGCGTAACCTAGGTATGGATATAACTGTTTTTAAATGTGGAATCCCTGTTTCAACCCTAAAGGAAAAATGGACTAGTTTGTTGTTGATAATTCAGAAGTTCATTACGTGTGAAGGAAGGTATGGGTCTATGTACATGTACCATATAAGGTTATTAATGAATTTTCTGGAGAATCAAACCATCAATCTGCCTTATTTCTTGTTGAGTAGCTTGAAAAAGATGTCTACCACTATACAAAAGAATCTGGATGATGTAGAGCCTCATCTTTATCATCACGGCCTTGTTAAAATTCTGATTGAAAAACAATTGAAGGAAAGAAAGGACACATGGGAACAATTCCTGATTAGAAATTTCTTTCAGGACCCACCTGAAACACCTGAAGGTAGCTCAACAAGAAAAAGTAGGAGAAGAAAAACAAGTGTAAACATTCAAGATACTCCTACTAGTATAACTAAAGAAACCAGTAAGGAAGAAATGTTGTCTGAAACTTTGACTGAGGTTAGAAAACAAGCAAAACAGAAAGGGAAAAGAAATATTGAAGACATTTATCAGACCCCAGAACCTTCTTCAGAAGAAGACCAGATACTTTCTGAAAGGCTAATTCATCTTAAAGAACAGTCAGTTAAGGCAAAAGAAAAAGGAAAGGAGAAACAGAGTGTAGAAAAGGGAGATACCAGCTCACAAAATTTAAGGAGCTCAAGACTTAAAGGCAAATTGAAGAAAGTGCAAATCAAAGGGGCTCACTTCATAGACTTAGGAGGGGAAACACCAAAACAGTCACCAGCAATCACTCCTCCTGACCATAGTCCACAACATTCTCCTTTTCCTCAACCAGATTTTGAAATCAGTCCAAGAAAGGCCACACCAGAAATAGATCCAACTCAGCAACAGATGTATGATTTTATTGAATCATTGGAAAAGACTGCAACAGAACAGGGCACTTCATCTAATCAACCTGATACAACTCAGGAAGTTTTGATCCAATCATTAAAACAAGAAGTTTTTGAACTAGAAGTCCTGAATAGACATATCAAAAGGGAAAATGAAACATTGAAAGAACAGAACAGGTTGGAAAAAATCATCCATGACAATACCATGCTGCATTTAGGATTGTGGCACAAGAAAAATAGGAAATTGAAGAGGAAGAACAGGAGGTTGAGCAGAGGCCTCATCAACCTCAAATACAGGTGCCTAATGATGAAACCCAAGATGACATTGACACCAAGGAAGAAGAAGAGAAGTCTAGATGTATTAGTAAAAGTCTCAGGGCAGATGAATTGAAGGAAGGATAGTCACAATTTTGGTTGCATGAGGACAAACAACATCTTCACAATGGGGTTATGTCAAGCCCTAGAACTACCTCTCTTCTACATACTTTCCTAGACCTTTTCTCTTCCATTTTCCCACATCGGTGCCTCATAAGCTATCAAAGATTGTTACATATTGATTCTAGGAGTGAATTTAAGTGGTTTTCTAACTATATACTTGTGTCTGCTATTTGATTTAGATTTTGTTCATCAGCTACGGAATGTAGCCACTTTTCGCAGCTGACTCACAATTTCGCAGCTACTTTCATTGTTCTGTAGGTTATAGGTGTCGGCAGGTGAAATGAGGCACGTGGGCAGCTAAAAAATGATCTACACATGGATAAGGTCCTATCTGTTCAGTCGAATTCATGAAGAAAGGCATTGGTCAAAGGACAGTCAAACAAGGAGTCCTACATCAAATAGGTCTCTGTTTCAGCACGTGAAAAGTCTGAGACCGTTCCTAGATTCGTGGATCCCTCTAATCCAACATCCACCTTTTGTAGATTGAATGTTTATGGCAACCAAGAGGCTAAACTTATGGGTTCTGTCTTGTTTACGTGTCCTCTGCTGAAGATTTCTCTTAGAAAAATAGTTATCTATTTTCCTGTATAAATAAAGCGTTTGCAACGCAAGTAGCTAGTTCAGATATTAGGATTGACGCTGTTGTTTTAGCTTTCGTTGTGTTGTTGTAACGAGAAGACATACTCTCTGTTTTGCAATATAAAAACTCTGTTTTCTTATGACTGTGTAAAGCGTGGTTCTGAGGTGACAGCGTGTTAACCAAAGGCTGTGCAGAGGGCCCCTGCTGGCTAAGGTTTTGTTTTTCATTTTTGTAAAGTTTTCATGCATCTTTTCTCTTATTTCCACTATATATTTCTCATAATTTGTTTATGGTGTTAATCGTTTTATTCCTGTACATGATTTTGCAGCATTGCATACTTTTTTTCACTAACACTGATCAATGTGTTTCAGGATAGGTTATGCTCAAGCTTTTTCATATAATTTTTGCATCAAGTAGTGATATGAGATTTGCTTCTTTGTTGAACTTTTTAAGCTTTTCAATTTCAGTTGTTATGCTTTGATTTCAGTGAGATTTGTTTGCTGCTATTAGCTAGTTTAGATATCAAGTTCTTCATGTTATTTGATGTTATCTCTGGTGCCATGGCTTAACCCGAGAAGTTAATTGGCGAGCTATCAGATTATAAGTGAAGTAATTTGATTTTGCTTTCATTAATCTGTAAGTAGGTAGTTTAGATATCAAGTTCTTCATGTTATTTGACGTTATCTCCGGTGCCATGGCTTAACCCGAGAAGTTAATTGGCGAGCTATTGGATTATAGGTGAAGTAATTTGATTTTTCTTTCATTAATATGCAAGTAGGTAGTTTAGATATCAAGTTCTTCATGTTATTTGACGTTATCTCCCGTGCCATGGCTTAACCCGAGAAGTTAATTGGCGAGCTATCAGATTATAAGTGAAGTAATTTGAATTTTCTTTCATTAATTTGCAAATAGGTAATTTAGATATCAATTTTTCATGTTATTTGACATTATCTCTGGTGCCATGGCTTAACCCGAGAAATTAATTTGCGAGCTATCGGATTATAAGTGAAGTAAATTGATCTTGCTTTCATTAGTCTGCAATTTTTTGTTTTGAGTGCAATAGTTTAGATTTTATTTCTGTAATTAGATGGGCAGCAGAGACAGTGACCTCATGATCAATATTTCATCTTTTGTTTGATTTAAGTAGCTGCATATTTACATTCCTGTTCAAGTACTGATTTTATCAATAGCATGTTTTGAGATCTTTTGAAGTGCTAAGTTCTGGAAATTATCATAAGAGACATAAACCTTGTCTTAAATCTACATCCATACTTGCCCTCTAAAAGTATTCTTAAAACCTGAGAATAGGATTTCCATTTGCATTAGACACCTTAGGAGACCAACAAGGACAAAACCCCAAAAACAAGATAAAAATTGAAAACAATAAAAGTAAGAAAGAGGTTGTCTTGCACATACAGTGCGCCACACTTCATCAGTTTACGACTCCCAGATTGATAATTAATGTAGCAATTTAGGACATACTAAATTGACTAAACATTAACATTATTATATTTTTCATTATTATTAATATTATTATTATTTACATTATCAATATTATCAAAATTATGAATAGTGCATATTATTATTATTATTTGCACTAATGTTATTATTATTACTATTGTATTTTTTATTATTGTAATCAATATTATCAAAATCCATATGCTGCAATATATTATTATTAATATTATTACTATCATTATAGGCAATTCTATCCATTCCTAATTTAAGTAAATTCTTATAATTGTTAACATTAGGAACTGAATATTATAATAATAATAATAATAATAATATGCATTATTCAAAATTTGATAATATTGATGATGTAAATAATAATAATGAAAAATATAACAATGTTAATAATAATAATAACAACAACAACAACAACAATAATAATAATAATAAGAATAATAGTGGTGGTGGTGGTAGTAGTAATAATAATAATAATAACCATCATCATCTTTCTCATAGTAATAAGGTAGTCAATCTTTCTAGTTTTTCCTTTCCCCCTCCGATTTATAATCTCCTTGAGAATGGATTAAATTTTTCCCTTGCTCCTAGAAAAATCCTTGTGGAATATATTATGTGTGATGTTGAGTTTGGGATAAGGGGCTTACCTGATAATATTAAGGACACAATAAGGCAAGACTGCAATGTCGTCCTCAGGAAAGCGAAGCCCCTTAGGAACAATATTAGCAAGGATGAATTTGATGCCCTCAAATCCTTGAACCAGAACAAGGACATCGTTGTTCTTAAAGCCGACAAAGGTGGGGCTATAATTATCCTTGACAAGGAGGATTATCATAGCAAGATGTTGGATCATCTGTGTAACAACGGAAGCTATAAAAAACTTAATAAGAATCCCCTGAAAAGGATCTCTAGAACATTTTCTCTGGCTATAAAGTCTAGTAGCATTGTGGGCACATTTTGCCACAAGCTTATTGAGAGTAGCCCAATCACTCCGAGGATCTACGGGCTTCCAAATATCCATAAGGAAGGCCCCCCCTTGAGACCCATTGTCAACACCATAGGAGGGCCAACCTACATACTAGCCAAACACCTAGTCTTGAAGCTTAAACCCCTTGTTGGACTTATAGAGTCATTCGTCAAAGACTCTTCTTCGTTTGTCAATGAGTTAAGGGGCATAAAGTTTGATCATGGGGAAAATCTTGTTAGTTTCGATGTAGTCTCCCTTTACACTAACATCCCTATTAAGGAGTCCATTGTGGTCATCAATCACCTCACTAATCCCAATACTGCTAAATTAATAGAGATTTGTCTTACTTCTACTTTTTTCTGCTTTGAAGGGGAATTCTATGAACAAATATGTGGGGTTGCCATGGGCTTCCCCTTGTCCCCGATTATTGCTAATATTTTTATGGATGAATTTGAATCCAAGGCTTTGGCATGATCCTGATTCCAACCCAAGCTATGTAAAATATTTGTAGATGACACTTGTGTCGTCTGGCCTCATGGTCAAGAAAATTTAGATCAATTTTTCCAGCATCTCAACAATCAATTTATCTCCATAAAGTTTACTATGGAGCAGGAAGTTTACGGGTGCCTGCCTTTTCTTGATGTTCTCATTTCAAAGAATGATGATGGTTCTTTCTCACACCAGGTGTTTAGGAAGAAAACTCATACTAAGCAGTATCTTCATGCCAAGTATCATCATTTCCTTGCTCAAAATTTTGGTGTTCTCAACACGCTAGCTACCCGTGCGTTGATAATCTCAGATGAAAACTACGAAAGCCAATATCCTTAATGTTTTTGTTAATAATGGGTATAGTAGGTACAAGTGTTAGGCCCCTATACTACTAGTGTAACCCCTTATTGTTATTATTACAACCCCCTTATTATATTTTTGTACCCATGTAGTCCCCATATTGTTACTATTGTGCCCCATAGAAGCCCACTATTGTTATTATTATGCCTTTACATTATTATTGTTATGTCGGCTCTGATTATATTATGACTCCTTAGACTCCTATATATAGAAAGGAGGTTTCCCCCTCGAAGAGGCTTATTTCTAAGGCATTCATTTATCTTTTCTATCTTTTTGTGAGTTGGTTTCATAACATTTGGTGTCAGAGCTTTGGATTCTAGGGTTTCGCTGCTCCAAATAGGTCATTGTGGAATTTTCGCTATAACTTTTTTTTTGCGACGTTTCAGAAGTGAAGAAAAAACCCATTTGAGAAGAAAAACCTCGGGTCTGAATTTCAGAGCTTTTCGCGCTATATTTGCGGAGATATGATTTGAGGAAGTTGGTCTTTTTGCAGACTTCTGAATTACATTCCAAACAGGTGACCTGGGGAAAATCGTCATAACTTTCTCTCTGAGCATCGGATTGAAATTTCGTAAGAAGTTACAGAAAGAGGACAGACTGTAGTTTCTTGTGTATATTTTTCAGATCCAAAGGTCAAAACAGTGACATGTGGCATGTCGCACAATTTTGCTCTACTGAACTAGTCTATAATTAGGTCACCGTGGGAGATTTGGCGTAACTCTTCCTTGGAGAATCCAATTTGGATCAGATTGGTGGCATTGGAAAGAGGACACAGAGGACTACCGCAGGTTTTGATTTCAGAGCTGGAAGATCCGGAATTACAAAGTTACAGTCGTTTCAAGATCGAGCTCCTAAAATCAAGAAAAAGCGAGATGAGAAAGTTTGATGGCAAGGATCCGGTAAATTGGATACTACAGATGGAGAAATATTTTTATCTACATGGTGTACCAATGTTACAAAAGGTATGTATTTCATCTTTATATTTAGAACCGGATCAATTTTTATGGTATAAAGGGCTTTTTTCTCGTAAACCGCTTGTTACGTGGTCAATTTTCACGGAGGAAATGATAACACATTATGAGGATACAAAGAGAAACACCTTGTTTAGCCAATTAATAAATCTCAAACAAAAGTGTTCAATGGAAGAACACATTGAGGACTTTAAAAAATTGAATATAAGGATAAATGATATTCCATAGAAGCAAAGGATTGATATCTTCATAGGTACTTTAAAGGATAACATTCACCATGAGCTTCGTCTTTGGGAACCTGATTCATTGGAGAAGGCATTCTAGTGGGCAAGAAAAATTGAAAGTGAAATTATGGAAAGAAGGAATCCAACCACTCACGACTATAATTATGGAAGTTTTTTTTCTCTTAGACTTCCACAACCTACAAATGTGACACCACAACAATTGGAAGAAAAAAGAGAAAAAGGGCTTTGTTACAATTGTGATAGCAAATGCACTAAAGGTCATAAGTGTGTTGAGAAGAAATTATTTTACATAGATTATGAAGAAGAGGAAGAAAAGGATCAAGAAACATCAAAAGAAGAGTATATACACCAGGAACCAACCCCAGAGAAAGAAGAAATGAATCCGACCATATCTTGTAAAGCATTGGCAAGAATTACCACTCCTCAAACTCTCAAGATAGAAGGACATATCAAGAAGAAAAAGGTTCAAGAAGTGAAAGATCACATCGAGAAAGAAGAAATGAATCCAACCATATCTTGTAATGCATTGGCTAGAATTACCACTCCTAAAATTATCAAGATAGAAGGACATATCAAGAAGAAAAATGTTCAAGAAGTGAAAGATCACATCGAGCATCAAGAAATGAATCCGACCATATCTTGTAAAGCATTGGAAGAAATTACCACTCCTCAAACCCTAAAGCTAGAAGGACATATCAAGAAGAAAAAAGTTCAAGCAGTGAAAGATCACATCGAGCATCAACAACAAGTTCTCCAACTTTTAAAGGATAATGCCACTTTGGTGCAGAATCGAATGAAACAACTGGTAGATCAACATCGTAGTGAAAAATGTTTTGATGTAGGTGATTGGGTATTTTTATGGCTACATCTCAAGCAAGCTATTTATGAGAAGGAAATGTTGGCAATACTACATGCACTTAAGAAATGGAGACCTTACCCAATGGGAAGACACTTCAAGGTAAAAATGGATCATGATAGTCTTAAATACTTTTTAGAACAAATATTATCTATAGAAGAACAGAAAAAAGGGTCACAAATATATTGGGTTATGAGTTTGAAATCATTTATTTGAAAAGGGAAGAAAATTTTTGTTACAGATGCACTTTCAAGAAAGGATGAGGATGTGGAAGCATTGTTTTGTGCTATTTCTATTATCCAATCAGATTGGATAAATGAAGCAAGGGATGAATGGAAGAAGGACGAAGAAGTGTGGCCACTCATTCAAAAGTTGCAGAAGATCCCAATTCAAACAATATTGCCAGAACTTGAAGAGGAAGGAAAAATCATATTGGAACCTGGAGCAGTCATAGAAACAAGAACCCGATAATCAATTTCAGAGTATCTCATCAAGTGGAAGAACTTACCCGCTGAAGATTCCACATGGGAGGACAAGAATATTCTACAGAAGCATCAAGAACTACTCAAGCATTGAGGACAACACTTTTTGAAGGAGAGGGGCATGTTAGGCCCCTATACTACTAGTGTAACCCCTTATTGTTATTAGTACAACCCCCTTATTATATTTTTGTACCCATGTAGTCCCCATATTGTTACTATTGTGCCCCATAGAAGCCCACTATTGTTATTATTGTGCCCTTACATTATTATTGTTATGTCGACTCTAATTATATTATGACTCCTTAGACTCCTATATATAGAAAGGAGGTCTTGTCATTTGTATCATCAAAGAATTGTTCATTTGTGTAATGTAAAGGAGGTTTCCCCCTCGAAGAGGCTTATTTCTAAGGCGTTCATCTATCTTTTCTATCTTTTTGTGAGTTGGTGTCATCTAGCCTCATGGCCAAGAAAATTTAGATCAATTTTTCCAGCATCTCAACAATCAATTTATCTCCATAAAGTTTACTATGGAGCAGGAAGTTTACGGGTGCCTACCTTTTCTTGATGTTCTCATTTCGAAGAATGATGATGGGTCTTTCTCACACTAGGTGTTTAGGAAGAAAACTCATACTGAGCAGTATCTTCATGCCAAGTCGCATCATTTCCTTGCTCAAAATTTTGGTGTTCTCAACACACTAGCTACTCGTGCGTTGATAATCTCATATGAAAACTACCTTTATAAAGAGAAAGCCCATCTCCTTAATGTTTTTGTTAATAATGGGTATAGTAGGCATAAGGGTATTAAATCTTTCGTTAAAGCTAACAGAGGTCCCAAGGTTAAGAAGACCCTAAAGATCGAATCTCAGGGGTGCATCTCCATTTCATCCAGGGGACCGCTGACAAGATTGCGAGAATCGTAAGGAAGCATAATGTTCCTTCAATGTTTAGACCCCTTAACACTATTCGTAGCTCCCTAAGATCTGTAAACTACCTAGTTGACCCCAAGGATATGAAAGTTGTTTATGTTATTCCATGTTCTTGTAGGACCACCTACGTTGGTGAAATTGGGCGCTATATTAATCAGAGGATTCATGAGAATGCAGTCAACATCAAGCATGGGAGGACCCGGTCTTCATATTTGGGAGAACACACGGGGAAGACTAAGCATCACATATGCATTGAGGAGGCCCGGGTTATTGCTAGGATTGCTCTTTTTCATCACCGTAATTTTAGGGAGGCCATTGAAATTGAAGGGAGGTCGAGTAATATTAACAAGGATGACGGTTGGAAAATAAGCAGTTGTTGGATCCCTACCCTTTTCTCTTAGTCCCCCCCCCCCCCCTTGCCCCCTCTCCCCCCCCCCCCCCCCCCCCCCTTTTTTTCCCTTCTTCATTCCTTTCTTTTTACTGTTTTCTTTTCTGGTTTTAATTTTAGTTTCAATTTTATTCCCTCGACTCATGAATTGTTTGAATTTCCTCTTTGTTCCCTTTTCTATTTATTTGTTGGTTTTTTCCTTTTTTGTTATTTAACTGGTATTTATCGCCTTTATTTTTATTATTATTATTTATTTTTAATCCTAATTTATCTCATCATATTTCCAACCATAGTATTAATATAGGCATATACATATATATATTATTTAGTTTTAAATTAAAAAGATGATAATGATTTTTCCCTTAATAATTATTTATTGGGTTTAATTCCTTCGTTTAGGTATATAAATTTTACTAATATATAATTTTAGTTTTTATTTAATTAAACATGATATATATAAATAAATATGTTTATATATAAGCATAGATAAAAGATTTTTTCGTTAACTATAAGCACACACACACACACACACACACATATATATAGATATAAACAAATTAACTGATTAATTAATTACTTAACTTTCCCTTACTCTTGGTCGAGTCAAATATAGCCGTTTCTTTTGGTCAAAAGTAGTCATTGCTTTCTAGCCGTTGGAATGATCGGTCTCTCTATTTAACTTGTTGCCATGATCTGATTCTTCGTCTTGTCCTGACGATGAACCGCACTTTCTGTTTCGAAACGCATCGACAAAATAATTTTGATGTGATTATCACCGAAAACATGTCTCAATAAACTAACATGTCTCAATAAACTAACATGTTTTTAATAGATAAGCGGGTTTGAAATGCAGTTGTGGTTGGAAATTCAACAATACTATTGACATCTATTTTTTTGTCTTCTCAAGGTGATATAAACTTGTTGACATGTAAGCCAACAAAGGTGTTAGTTTGTGAGAAGGGATTTACAAATCAAATGAGACGGATTATCAACATAAGCCAACAAACTTGATAGAGAGGATTTATATATCAACTGGGAGAGAATATAAACATATTGTTGGACAATAGACATTGTCTGATTGATTGGTGGCACTTGATATGTTGGCATTAATTTCAACCAGACTAGCATTGAGGTGCAAAGAATGACAAAGAGTTTGCAGCCATGTTTCAAGTAGCAAATGGGCTCAAGGACTACATCAGACCTTCTCAACTGGAAAGTGCTTTGAAAAATGTTTCTAACAGTATGTGGAAGTCAATATATGGATCTAGAGATCAAAAGTTATTGATAGTTGAAGTAAGGATCTTGAAGTCCTTAAGAGTAGGCTAAATTTCAGAACCTTAGAACCAGGGAAGCAAGCCGAATATTGGAACCTCGAATTTCAGAACTTTGGAACTTTGGAGGGTCGTAATCTTGGGACCTCGGAGGGTCAAAATTTAGGGACGTCGGAAGATTGGAACATTGGAACCTTATAGGTTTACTTAAAAGAAACCCGAGTTAGCATGGAACCAGGGAAGCAAGCCGAATTTCAAACCTCGAAATTCAGAATGTCAAAACCAGGGAAGGTAGGAATATCGGAAACTAGAAATTTCGGAACTTCAGGACTTCAGAATTTTGTAATTTCTTATAAATTTAATTCTCTTAGAAGCACCTAGGGTCGCGTGGAACAGGGATTTATGAAGGAAATCATTTGAAAAACTAAAGATCAAGGGACCTTCTCTCTCCTCAGATAGGACACATGGCAACAATTGATTGGCCCTCAAGTGCTAATGGTGGAAGATTACATCAACATGAAATGGCTTACAGAGGACACGTGATAGTCAATTTCGTCATTATTGAGTGGCCTAATGGGGCCAATCCTGGCGACACTCGTCACCATGAAGGAGATGCCACGTGGGGTTGATGACATTAGCATGATGTCACCTTGGAAGTATATTAGAGATCAGAGATTTCGTAACTCCTCTGTAATTACATTTTTGAGAAAGTTCTGATAACAGGGGCTTCTGATGTTGATTGGTACTTGGTCGTGGAGCCCAAAGAACTAAGGGAATAAAGAAATAACACAAGGAGATAGGCCCCCAATAGGATCTTGAAGGGTTTAGCACCTAAGTGCTATGGAGACATGGTGTGGGTATTTTGAAGGTCAGAGATTTCGTAACTCCTCTCTAATTGAAATTTGAGAAAACTCTGATACAAGGAGCTTCCTATGATGTTGGCACTTGGTCGTTGAGACCAAATAACCAAGGGCGTAGAGAAAGAACACAAGGAGATATCCCCCTAGTAGGATCCTAAAGGGATTATCGGTCACAACACCTGGTCTTATGGTGGAAAAACAATTAGAGGCAAAGAAAACAGTCTTTTGGACAATATCAAAATCTCGTGATTTCGTAATATCATGCCTTAATAAATTTACAAAATGTGGGGCTCCAAAATTGCAAAACAGAGGTGTATGAAGGATGAATGAGTCGATAGCTAAGAGTAAATGTGTGAAAAGGAGTTGGTCACTAGAATAAATAACGATTGTCAATATCGTTGAGTCAAGGGTGAAGAGGACCACGATTTTCAGAGAAGAGTGTTGGGCCTGTCTTGAGTTGAAGTAAGCCACCTCTAATCTCTCGTGCACACTTCATTGAATTAAATGAAGAACAAATCCTTAGGGATTCGAGGTATGATCATAGTCAGAGGAGACATGCCTGAGGTACGTGTTAATCTCTGGAAGAAAATTCAGAGGTATGTCCTGAGCGATAAAGAACCATACTGTCGGTACAAGCTGAATTTAATGGAAGAGTTCCTTGAGTCTACAATGCGACTGAGGTTTATTTCTCGGTAGTTTGAAAGACACTTAGGTGTCCATTCTCATGTTTAATGCAACAACAATAGGTGAGAGAACGAAGCCCATTCTTAGTGGTAAATGAAGTTGCAGTGCCTATGGAATAGACACAACAACAGGATGGAGAATCCATGCAGAGGTACACTCAAGCAATTGTAGGTTTTAACCCTGTACAGAAATTACCTGCATACGAATTCTTAAACAAAGAAAATAAACAATGCGAGAGCATAACCCATAAAACACATATGCACAGAGATTTTTCCCTGGACCCCAAAACCGGGACTACCAGCTTGATTTTTCATTATGTTCCTTTCAATGTTACAATACATATTTATACATGCCGAAGCATCCAATACCATGGACCGAAAAACCATCGCGTCCAATACCATGTGCTAAAATCATGCACAAAACCATAGGTAGGTTCGCCCAACCTAATATAGGGTCCAAATTTTTTTTTCCCGGGGCGTTGCCCCGGACCCCGTAGAGGGGGGCTACCCGCCCCCCTCAAAACCCCCGGACAGGGGGGGCTGCCGCCCCCCCTGTGACCCCCCCGCTGCGCAATCGGCGCAACGAAGGGGGGCTACCGCCCCCCTCTAACCTCCCGTTTAACTACATTGGTTAGTCGTGGAAAGAATATAACACAACCCAACAATCTCCCACTTGTTGTTTTCTTTCCACAAGGGGCCACAGGAGAGCTTAGTCATTTTTCCAGCCCTGAAACACCCATTGTTTCTCTACACCAAGAGAACTTCTCAGAGCTCACAGATTTTGTCAATGCATCTGCAGTATTCTTCAAAGTGTCCACCTTTACCAGCAACACCTTTTTGTCTTCTATCATATCCCTCACAAAGTGATACTGAACATCAATGTGCTTTGTCTTTGAATGATAAGCAGGGTTCTTTGCCAAGAAAATTGCACTTTGGCTGTCACAGTCTATTCTTATAGCTCCCTGTACTAACCCCATACTTGAACACAATCTCTGCAACCAAACTGCTTCCTTGCTTGCATGAGTGGCTGCCATGTATTCTGCCTCTGTAGTTGATAGTGCCACTACAGATTGTTTCTTACTCATCCAACTGATTGCACCTCCAAATAGGTTAAACACATACCCACCTGTAGATCTTCTCTGATCCAGATCTCCAGCCCAGTCTGCATCAACAAAACCATGAATATCCAACACTCTGTCCAATCATAGTCTTCCTTGGTAGCACAAACCATAATCACTAGTGCCACGCAAATACCTGAAAACCCGCTTCACTGCTGTCCAGTGCTCCTTCCCAGGTTTTGACATAAACCTGCTCAATACCCCCACTGCATGTGCAATGTCTGGTCTAGTACAGACCATTGCATACATCAGGCTACCGACTGCACTTGCATATGGAACACGGGACATGTCCTCTTCCTCTTCTTGTGTCTTGGGACACTGTTCAGCAGATTGCCTCACACCTACAGGAATAGGAACCTTCACCGGTTTACTATCCTGCATATTAAACCTCTGCAATATTGTCTCGACATACTTCCTCTGGTTTAACCAGAGCTTCCTCTTTGCCCGATCTCTTTTAATTTCCATGCCCAAAATATAGTTTGCAGCACCAAGATCTTTCATGTCAAATTTGGAGGACAATTGGGTCTTCAAATCTTGGATAATTTCTTTGTCATTTCCAACCAGCAACATATCATCCACATACAAGACCAGATAAATAACACGGTCACCAATTAATTTAAAATACACACAATGATCTGCTTTGCTTCTGGTGAAGCCAAGTCCCCGTATAAATGTATCAAATTTCTGATACCACATCCTTGGTGACTGTTTTAACCCATACAGAGACTTCTTTAACTTGCATACCAGTTCTTTCTTACCCTTCACCGCAAAGCCTTCAGGTAGCCTCATGTAGATTTCCTCTTCCAAATCCCCGTGAAGAAATGCTGTCTTCACATCCATCTGTTCTACCTCAAAATCAAAAGCAGCAGCAACAGATAAAAGTAATCTAATAGAAGCTACCTTGGCAACATGAGAAAAAATATCACCAAAATCAATTCCCGGCACCTGGGAATAACCTTTTGCTACCAACCGAGCTTTGTATTTCTCCACCTTTCCTTCTGCATTAGTCTTCTTCTTGAACACCCATTTGCTGCCAATGGGTTTCCTTCCAGCCGGAAACTCTACCAGATCCCAAGCCTCATTTTTGTGCAAATATGCCATTTCATCAACCATGGCCTCTTTCCAGAGTTTTCCATCCTCTGAATCCACTGCTTCCTTCACAGTTCTGGGATCATCATCAGTAACAGACAAAGAAAAATTTGAACTGAAAGCAGATGGATTATACCTTTCTGGCTGCCTTCTTTCTCGACCTGATCTTCTCACAACTGGAGTTAGTGGCTCTTCATCTTCTGATTCCTCCTCTGCTGCAGAGTCTGATTCTTCCTCCTTTGGCTCAAACTCTATCTTCTCAGGTTCCTTTGGTTGGACTTCATGTTGAATAACATCTTTTACCTCTCTGAACACCACATCTCGGCTGTACACAACCTTCCGTGTGACTGGGTTCCAAAGCTTATAACCCTTTAAACCATCCTTATACCCAATAAAGATGCACTTTTCAGATTTACTATCCAACTTGGTTCGTTTCTCCTTTGGAACATGTACATATGCAACACATCCAAATACCCTCAGATGTGAAAGAGAGTGTTTCTTACCAGTCCATACTTCTTGTGGAGTCTTATCCTCCAACGCTGATGAAGGTGATCTGTTGATCAGGCAACATGTAGTATCCACCGCCTCTGCCCAGAATTCCTGTCCTAACCTGGCACCACTGAGCACGCTTCTTGCCCTTTCCATCAACGTCTTTTTCATTCTTTCTGCGACTCCATTTTGCTGAGGTGTATATGGAGTAGTCTTCTGCCGTGCTATACCACACTTCTTACAAAATTCTTCAAATTCCTTGCTGCAAAATTCTCCACCATTATCTGTCCTCAGCACCTTTATCTTCTTCTCTATCTGATTTTCCACCAGAGCCTTAAATTCTTTAAACCTGTCAAAGACTTCAGATTTCTTCTTAAGGAAATATATCCATGTATTCCTTGATAATTCATCTATGAATGATACATAGTACACAGACTTACCCAGTGATGGAACCTTCACAGGTCCAAACACATCACTGTGCACAAGCTCTAATATCTGTTTCGTCCTCTTACCACCAGAGGGGAAACTCACTCGATTCTGCTTCCCATACACACAATTTTCACAGAAATCAAAATCCAGAGAGCTATCATTCATACCTTCTACCATACCTTTACCATGAAGTATTCGAAGGCCCTTCTCTCAAATATGTCCAAGCCTTTGATGCCACAACATGGTCTTCTCTCCAGAGACCACTAGATTTTCTACTCCATTTTCAGGAACCATAGAACTATTGCACCCATCAACAATAGTGCTACCTTGCAGTTTGTACAGAGTTCCAGTCCGAACTCCCCGCATCAATATCAGTGCTCCTCGAACCATCTTGCAGGTATCTTTCTCGAACACCGTCTTTACACCTGCATCATCCAACTTGCTTACATAAATCAGATTTCTGGCCAATGCAGGAATATGTAGAACACCCGAAAGTGTTCTAACCCTTCCACCTTGCAACTTCAACTTTACTTTTCCCCGACCAATGATTCTAGCCTTCCTATCATCTCCTAAGAAGACATCACCACCATCGTATTTCTCATACTCGCAGAACCACTCTCTATGGGGAGTGAAGTGAAAGGATGCACCTGAGTCAATCAACCATGCCTCATGATCTACATGTGTACTTGAAGAAGCCAAGTACACATCCCCACCTTCATCTGAGGTGGTTTTCGCCTCTGCAGAAGGAGCATCATCAAATCCCTTTCCTTTATCAGGTGCTTTAGATTTACAATCCCTTCTGAAGTGCCCTTCCTTTCCGCATTTCCAGCACACCACCTTTGTAGGTTTTCCTGGAGATTTAGATCTCCCTCTAGATTTAGATCTCCCACTCGATGAATTATTTTTGTTTCTGTTCTGGGACCGTCCTCGTACAGACAAGGCATCACCATTCTGGTTGTCCATATTCTTCCGTCTCATCTCCTCCTTCAGCAAGGCTGAGACTATTTCATCAAACTGCAAAGCAGTTGCATTGCTACCTATTGCAATAACCAGACTATCCCACGAATCTGGTAGAGAACACAATAGACTGATGCACTTATCTTCATCTGAAATTTTAATATCAACAGATAATAGTTGACTTACCACAGTATTAAACGCATTCAGATGCTCTGTCACCGAGTCTCCATCTTTCATCCTTAGGTTATACAACTTTTTCCGCAGGAACAGTTTATTCACCAGAGACTTAGATTGGTACAAAGTCCCTAACTTGACCCACAAAGCCTTTGTCGTAGCTTCCCCTGATACATTCAGCAATACTGAATCTGAGACACACAATCGTATTGTGCTCTTTGCCTTCCGATCCAATTTATTCCATTCTTCATCGGTCACTCCCGATGGTTTAGTACCCGGATCTACCGCGATCCACTGATCTTTATCGACCAACAGATCCTCCATCTTGAGTTTCCACAACTCAAAATTCTGACCATTGAACTTCTCAATCTCGATCTTTCCACTGCTCGCCATCTTCTTTCACCACCAGAATCGATCTCGCAGATCTCCCACTGAACAGGGTCTACCACAGGCCCGAGCGAAACCCCTCAGCAACAAAGGCGTCCCCTTGAAGCCAAAACAGCTCTGATACCAAATGTAGGTTTTAACCCTGTACAGAAATTACCTGCATACGAATTCTTAAACAAAGAAAATAAACAATGCGAGAGCATAACCCATAAAACACATATGCACAGAGATTTTTCCCTGGATCCCAAAACCGGGACTACCAGCTTGATTTTTCATTATGTTCCTTTCAATGTTACAATACATATTTATACATGCCGAAGCATCCAATACCATGGACCGAAAAACCATCGCGTCCAATACCATGTGCTAAAATCATGCACAAAACCATAGGTAGGTTCGCCCAACCTAATATAGGGTCCAAAAAAATTTTTCCCGGGGCGCTGCCCCGGACCCCATAGAGGGGGGCTACCCGCCCCCCTCAAACCCCCCTGTGACCCCCCCGCTGCGCAATCGGCGCAACGAAGGGGGGCTACCGCCCCCCTCTAACCTCCCGTTTAACTACATGGGTTAGTTGTGGAAAGAATATAACACAACCCAACAATCTCCCACTTGTTGTTTTCTTTCCACAATGGGCCACAGGAGAGCTTAGTCATTTTTCCAGCCCTGAAACACCCATTGTTTCTCTACACCAAGAGAACTTCTCAGAGCTCACAGATTTTGTCAATGCATCTGCAGTATTCTTCAAAGTGTCCACCTTTACCAGCAACACCTTTTTGTCTTCTATCATATCCCTCACAAAGTGATACTGAACATCAATGTGCTTTGTCTTTGAATGATAAGCAGGGTTCTTTGCCAAGAAAATTGCACTTTGGCTGTCAAAATCTATTCTTATAGCTCCCAACAGCAACGTGAATGGCGAAATGATGGCTGACAAATCCAACATTGATTACAACACAAGAGAGGAACAAAATTTGTGACTGCAGAAGAGGAAATTGGGGGAATACAAATTTTGTGTGTCTCACAGTGAGAAAAGGAGGGTGTGTGTGGCTGAGTGAAGTGTCACTGAGTGAAGGTGCATCACAGGGTGGATACGTGAGTTGGATGAGCTAGCAGAGAACACAGTCCGAAGGAGAATTGGGTAATTGAAGGAAGGGAAATATACTTCAGCGAATGAGATTTGTATTTCTCTATATATGTATTTGCCCTTGTTTTTAGTTTGAAAATTATATGAAAGGTAGAACAATGGCTAGAGAAGGTGGTGGCATGTATTCATAAAAGGTTGGTGTCTCTTGGCAAGTAGGGGCATGTTATATTAAGGGGGTCGGTGCCTCATGTGAGTGGGTGTTCACAAACAAATTGATGTAATTAAGTAGGTGCTTAGTTTACATCATAACAACAAATATATTGGTGGTTTTCTCCCTTTGGGTTTCCACGTAAAAATATTTGTGTCAATATATGTATGTTGCTCATGTGATGGATAGTATGTACATGTGAATGCGTTATCTTGCCGTTCATTTGTATTGTGTATGAATTCTCTTACAAGTAATTGACGGTAGAGGAAAAAATTAAAGACTTATTCTTAAAAAATTTAAGAACCTCACTATTACTGATTAACACCCCCCCCCTCTTAGTAATTCCTTATTCCAACAATTGGTATCAGAGTCAAGTTCTTTCATGAACAATCTAACCATTGGAAGGTAGATCCATAAGGAATTATGTCTCAGAAAGAGAGTCAAGATGCTTACTCAAGAAAGATACTAGTCTTTGATGAGACAAACTATGCCTTCTGGAAAGTTAGGATGTAAGCCTATCTTATGTCTCTAGAAGTATATGTTTGGAGCTCTATACTAGTAGATTATGATGTTCCTAATTTCCCTCCCACTAATGAAGATGGTAAAAAATTGTATGGAAATAATGCTAAAGCCAAGAATATCATTCAATTTGTCTTTAGTCAATCTGAACTCGTAAAGGTTATGCACTGTAAGTTTGCCAAGGAAGTGTCGGTGAAGCTCAATCAGAGTCATGAAGGAGATGACAAAGTCAAGCAGGCCAAACTTAAAACATTAAGAATGAGGTTTGAAAGATTAAAAATGGGTGAAGAATAAAGCATAGCAGAAAACTTCCTAAAAGTTGATGAAATAACCAATATGATTAGAGGAATTGGTGAAGAAGTCAAGGAAGATATGATTGTTCAAAAGGTATTAAGATCTCTACCCATGAGATTTAATGCCAAAGTCTTTGTTATTGAAGAAATGGATGATTTAAAGAATCTCAAGATGGATCAGTTGCTTGGTACTCTCACAACCTATGAGATGAGAGTAGGAAGAGAGAAGTCTGAACCCAAGGAGGCAACGTTCAAAGTGTCCAAGAAGGCCAAGGAGCAAAAATATCATCAAGATTGCTCCAGCTGTGAATCTGATCAGGAGTTGGCTCAATTTGCCAGGAAACTAAAGCGTGGCTCAGGAAAATATAAAGAGAAGTTTCCCTTTAAATGCTTTGATTGTGGAAGAGTTGGAAACTTTTTGTCCAAGTGCCCTTACAAAGAAAGGACAAAAAAGGAAGATGATAAAAAATTTAGAAACAAATATCAAAAACATCAGAAGAAGAAGTTTTATAAGAAAAAGGGGCTCTACTCCAAAGAGGATAGCTCAACACCATAGTTAGACAACGAAAACTCTTCAGAAGGTGATTCAAATAAGTATTTACTCATGGCATTTGGAGTAGAATCCAAGGAAAAAAATATTATTGACTCTGGAGAGGAAGAAGTAGTAGTAGTAGTAGTGGACTTTGAAGGGGAACTCATCAGTGCTCTTGGTGAGTTAAAGAAGGTAAGGAGAAATAACAAGAAGCTAAAAGAACAACTACAACATGTTAAAGAAGGCATGTACAACTCCAACAATGAGGAGTTTGTTTATCAAAAAGAAAAACTTGAAGAAGTCATTAAAAACAAGACAATTTGACTTTCTACTAGAAGAAAAGCAAGGAACATATGAGAAACTAGAAGAAGAGAACAAACATTTAAAATAGGGGTTGTTCAAGGTAAAGAATGAAATAATCTAAAAAACATGCAAAGATGAAATTATGTCCTTCAAAGTCAAATTAGAAGAAGTTAAACAAAAGGAAGAAGTTCTTCAAGATTTGATCCATGAATGGGAAGAGAAATGTCAGAGTCTCGAGGCATATGTCGTCTCTTTGAGAACAGATCTTAAGAAAATGAAGACTGAGAAAGGTATACATGAAAAATTTGCAGAAGGAACAAAAAATCTAGATCAAATTCTAAACAGTCAAAGGTCTTTAGGAAACAAAATAGGCTTGGGATACTCCAAACCACATGAATCTTCTATAGGAAAGATGAACTTCAGGTCCACAGAATACAAGGAACCTTAGAGCTATGAAAATATGTATCAAGAAAGAATCAATGAAGACAAAAAGGTAGCAAGCTATAGAGGAGCCCATCATTGGAATAATAACTCCATCTACCCCAAGGAACCACACCAATGAAGAATGAATCAATCAACCAGACAACAAAGGTACCTTCATGCACAAACTCATGAAATTTCCAACTTCAGGTACTCTCATTTATTTTATGTTCATTGTCATAAATGTCACATATTTGGACATAAGGTTGTTGATTGTAGAAGGATCAAAGTTGAAAGAGATGAAAATTTTAAATACAATAAGTATTAAAATTTTAGATCTCAAAACTCTCCTCTCAGAAATCGAAATGCCTTCTCTCCCCTAATGAGTGATGTTGAATGTTTCAAATGTAATAATTTTGGGCACAAGGAAAGTGAGTGCAAAAGCAGGTTTGAGTATCCATCTAAGTCTCAAAACACTTGGTAGCCAACTTTTCAAAAAGATAAGGATAATTGGAAATGAAAATCTAGAAAGAGCATGGAATGTGGACTTGCTCTATCAACACATAATCAAGAAAACATATGGTATGTGGATAGTGGTTTTTCCAAGCATATGACTGGGGATAAGAGCAATTTTTTGTTGCTAAAAGAAAAGGACAGAGGGAACAATGTCACTTTCGGCAACAATGCCCCAACAAGAATTAAGGGTAAGGGCATAGTTAGTCTTGATGAAAAGACTAAAGCCCAAAATGTATTGTATGTAGAATATCTCAAGCACAACTTGTCAGATGTGTGATAAGGGCTATAATGTGACCTTTCGATCCAAGGACTATGAGATCCGAAATGAAGAAAATGGAAATCTGGTGGGAAAAATAGTTAGAAATCACAATAATGTATATGTGTTTGATGACTCTAGAGTAAGTTGTTATTTGAGCAAGTCGAGTGAAGCCCGATTATGGCATATGAGACTTGGTCATATGAATTTTGAAAGTCTAATAAGAGTCAGTAAGTTGGGATTTGTGAGAGTTTTTCTAAGATTGTCAAGGCTTGATAATTCAATCTGCAAGTCATGTCAATTTGGTAAGAAGACTAGGACTCATTTCAAGACAAAAGAGTTCTCTTCATCTAGACCACTAGAGCTAATTCACACATATATTTGTGGCCCAACTAGAGAAAAAAATGCAAGAGGAGAAAGGTATTTTATGATGTTTATTTATGATTTTACCAGGGCAACTTAGATAGGGCTCTAAAAGGAAAAATCAAAAGTGTTTAAACATTTTAAAAATTTTAAAGCTCAAGTAGAAAATGAGAAAGATCTAAAGGTCAAATGCTTAAGATTAGACAGAGTAGGAGAAATAACACGCAAATGCTTTTGGACACGAATAAATAAATTTGGGAAAAGAGATACTTGAGGGTTCGTTGCCTGACCGCATTATTCTGTGGCTAGAACTCCACAACAAAATGGAGTATTTGAGAGAAAGAACAAAATAATCTAGGAAATGGCCAGAGCTAAGATGGATGAAGTAGATGTATCTCACATATTATGGGGAGAAGCAACAAAAGCAATAGTGTACCTATCAAACAAAATACAACTCAAGCCTAATAGTGACAAAATTCCGTATGAATTGTGGAAGGGAAGACTTGCATCAGTTAAACAGTACAAGGCATTTGGGAGAAAATGCTTTATCAAAAGGAATTACAAAAATCCCAGAAAGTTTTATTCACGCTCTGATGAGGGTATATTACTTAGGTACTCTGCTCGAATTAAAGAATACAAGTGTTACAATAAACGAACAAAGAGGGTTGAGGATTGCATTGATGTAGTAGTAGATCAAATAACTTCATAACCTAAGTCCACCAAAGGAAGCATGAACTCAGATGGAGAAGAGAGTTCAGAGATCAGGCCCTCAGATCTAGATGAAATAGATTTAGATAATGAAGACGTGGAAATGAGAACAACTCCAAAGCCCAAAACACCTTCTAGGTATGTACAGAAAGAACATCCCGAGAGTCAAATTCTTGGATATCAAAGACTTGGTGTTCAGACCAGGAGGAAATTTGTTGGCAGTTGAAGTTGTGTAAATATTGCTCTGCAATCTCAGGTTGAGCCTAAAAATATTGGTCAGAAAAGTGAGGACAAGTTCTGTTTGAGAGCTTTGAATGAAGAACTTGACCAAATTGAGAAGAATGACACTTGGGAGCTTGTACCAAGACCCAAAGAGAAAAATATCATAGGTACAAAATGGGTCTTCAAAAATAAGCTAAATGAGTGGGGTCAAGTAATTAGGAACAAGGCCCGATTAGTTTGCAAAGGCTATGCCCAAATAAAGGGGATAGATTTTGAGGAGATCTTTGCACCAGTAGCTAGACTAGAAATTATCATAATGTTTCTTTCATTTTCCAGTCATAAAAGCATTAAGGTATATCAAATGGATGTGAAGTCGAAATTTCTCAATGAAGATATAGAATAAGAAGTTTATATTGAGAAACCAGAAGGATTCACACTCATCGAAAATGAAGGGTTTGTGTGCAAACTGGAAAAGGCCTTATATGGACTCAAAAAAGCTCCCAAAGTGTAGTATCCATGACTGGATCGATACCTTCAAAAACAAGGCTTTAAGAAAGGTATTGTAGACAACAATCTATACATAAAGTCTGAAGATGATCATCTACTAATTGTAGTAGTGTATGTGGATGACATAATCTTTGGCAGCAACCTGAAACAATTGGGACATCAATTCAAAAATTGTATGCAGATAGAGTTTGAGATGTCCATGATCGAATAATTGTCCTTCTTCTTAGGATTGCAAATTTCTCAGTAAAAAATGGGGTATTTATCTCCCAATCCAAGTACCTACGAGAAACTCTGAAGAAGTTTGGGCTGGAATATTGCAAGCCAGTTAGCACACCTATGGTTATAGGCTGTAAATTGTGCAAAGAAGATGAGACACCGTTGGTAAATCAGACTGAGTATAGATCAATGATAGGAAGCTTGTTGTATCTCACAGCTTCGAGACCAGACATCATGCAAGAAGTGGGTCTTGTGGCCATATTTCAATCTTTCCCTCATGAAAGTCATGTCATCGATGTCAAAAGGATTTTCAAATATCTTTGAGCAACTGATTATGGGTTGTGGTATGCTAAAAGTAGAGAGTTTAAGTTGAAGGTATATAGTGATGCTGATTGGGCGGGAAATATTGATGACAAGAAGAGTACCTCTGGTGCAACATTCTTTTTTGGAAATTGCTTAGTGTCCTGGGTTAGCAAGAAACAAGGCTCCATTTCTTTATCAATTGCTGAAGCAAAGTATATTGCAGCTGCCAATTGTTGCTCCTAAATTCTATGGATGAAGCAGACCTTGAAGGAAATTAAGTAGATTTGACTAATCCCATTCCAATCATGTGTGATAATACTAGTGAAATCATTATCTCTAAGAATCTTGTTAAGCACTCAAAGGCCAAGCACATCCCTATCAAGTCCATTTCTTAAGAGAGCAGGTTGCAGCTAGCGTTGTTCGACTTGAATATGTGGCCACTAAAGACCAACCTACATACATCTTTACTAAGACGCTGACAAGAGAACCCTTTGAATATCTCATACAAAGATAGGGGTTGTGACTCCTCCTCCCAAATGACTCAATTATAATGTGTGTTGGTAGCTACTCAACATGTGGGATCAATTGAAGAGTAGGTTGCAGTGGTTTAGGGGGAGTTTTCAAGAGCATCCTTTTCCATTGATGCCAAAGGGGGAGAAGTTTACTGGTGCATTGGAGAAGAACAACAATGAAGAAGATCATGCTTGGTTTCAAGAAGAGCTTATATTGTTTCCATCAGTGCCAAAGGGGGAGATTATTGAACAATTGACATTGTCTAATTGATTGGTGGCACTTGGTATGTTGGCATTGATGTCAACCAAACTAGCATTGAGGTGCGAAGAATGACAAAAAGTTTGCAGCCATGTTTTAGGTAGAAAATGGGCTCAAGGACTACATCAGACCTTCTCCACTAGAAAGTGCTTTGAAAAGGGTTTCCAATGGTATGTGGAAGTCCATAAATGGATCTCAGGATCAAAATTATTGATAACCGAAGTAAGGATATTTAAGTCCTTAGGAGCAGGCCGAATTTCAGAACTATGGTAGTAGGTTGAATATCAGAACCTCAAATTTGGACCTTTAGAACTTCGGAGGGTCGGAGTCTCGGGACCTAGGAGGGTCGGACTTTCAAGATGTCGGAAGCTCAGAATTTTGTGATGTCAGAAGGTTGGAACATCAGAGCCTTGAAGGTTTGTTTAAAAGAAACTTGAGTTAGCATGGAACTAGGGAAGCATGTTGAATTTCAGACCCTGAACTTCGGAACTTAGGAACCAGGGAAGGTAGGAATATCGAAGCCTAGAAATTTCACAACTTCAGGACTTCATAATTTTAGAATTTCGTAAATTCTTACAAATTGAATTCTCTTAAAAGCGTTGAGGGTTGTGGGGAGCAGGTATTTATGAAGGAAATTATTTGTAAAACCAAGGATTGAGGGACCCTTTCTCTTTCCTCAAACATGACACATGGCAACAGTTGATTGGCCCTCAGGAGCTGATGGTGGTAGATGACATTAACATGACATGGATGTATGGAGGACATGTGGTAGTCAGTTTCAACATAATTGAGTGGCCTAATGGGGAAAATCATGGTTGATGACACAAGCATAATTTCACCCTAGAAGTATATCGAAGATCAAAGATTTTGTAACTCCTATGTAATTACATTTTTGAGAAAGTTTTGATACCAGGGGCTTCCATTGTTGATTGGAACTTGGTCATGGAGCCTAAAGAACCAAGGGCATAGAGAAAAAACATAAGGAGATAGGACCTCAGTAGGATCCTAAAGGGCTTAGCAGCTAAGTGCTATGAAGAGGCCACGTAGGTATTTAAGTGGTCGAAGATTTTGTAACTCCCCTCTAATTGAAATTTGAGAAAGCTTTGATATAGGGAGCTTCTAATGATGTTGGCACTTGGTCGTGGAGCCCAAAGAAGAAAGGGTGTAGAGAAATAACATAAGGATATAACCCCCCAATAGGATCCTGAATGGCTTAACACCTAAGTTTATTGCCACCGTCACAACACCCGATCCTATGGTGGAAAAAAATAAGAGGCGAAGAAAAAGGGGCTAAAGGTCAATATCAAAATCTCATGATTTTGTAATATCATGCATTAATAAAGTTACGAAATGTGGGGCTCCGAAATTGCAGCACAAAGGTGTATGAAGGATGAATGAGTCGACAACTAAGAGTAAATGCACACAGAGGAGTTGGTCGCTAGAATAAATAACGACTGTCGAGATCGCTGAGTCAAGGGCGACGAGGAATATGATTTTCAGAGAAGTGTTGGGTTGTCTTGAGTTGAAGTAAGCCACCTATGATCTCTCGTGCACACTTCATTGAATTAAATGAAGAACAGAGCCTCAGGGACTAGACGTATGATCATAGTTCAAAGGATCCATGGATGAGGTACATGTTAGTCTATGGAAGACAATTCAGAAGTATGTCTTGAGTGGTAAAGAGCCATACTGTCAGTACAAGATGAATTTAATGGAAGAGCTCCTTGAGTCTACAGTGTGACTGAGATTTATTTCTTGGTAGTTTGAAAGACACTTAGGTGCCCAATGTCATGTTTAATGCAACAACAATGTGTGACAGAACAAAGCCCATTCTTAGTGGTTAATGAAGCTGTAATGTCTATGGATTAGACACAAAAACAAGGTAGAGAAACCATGCAGAGGTACACTCGGGAAACGTGAATGGTGAAATGATAGCTGACAGAGCCAACATTGATCACAATGCAAGAGAGGAACAAAACATGTGATTGCAGAAGAGAAAAGTGGAGGAATACAGATTTTGTGTGTGTCACAGTGAGCAGAGGAGAGTGTGTGTGGCTGAGTGAAGTATCACTTAGTGAAGGTGCATCACAGGGGAGATATCTTAGCTGGATGAGCTAGTAGAGAGCATAGTCCTAAGGAGAACTGGGTAGCTGAAGGAAGGGAACTGATACTGCAGTGAATCAGATTTGTATTTCTCTATATATGTATTTGCCCTTGTTTTTTAGTTTGAAAATTGTATGAAAGGAAGAACAATGGCTAGAGCAGGTGGTGGCATGTATTCATAAGAGGTTGGTGCCTCTTGGAAAGTAGGGGCGTGCTATCTTATGGGGGTCAATGCCTCCTGCGAGTGGGTGTTCACAAACAAATTGATGTAATTAAGTAGGTGCTTAGTTTACATCATAACAAAAAATATATTGGTGGTTTTCTCCCTTTGGGTTTCCACGTAAAAATACCTGTGTCAATATGTGTATGCTGCTCATGTGATGGATTGTATGTACATGTTAATTCCTTATCTTGTTGTTCATTTGTATTGTGTATGAATGCTCTCACAAGTAATTGACAGTAGAGAAAAGAATTAAAGACTTATTCTTAAAAGTTTTAAGAACCTCACTATTATTGATTCACCCCTCCTTCTCAGTAATTCCTTATTTCAACAATTGGTATCAAAGCTAAGTTCCTTCAGGAACAGTCTAACCATTGGAAGGTAGATTCGTAAGGAATTATGTCTAGGCAAGAGAGTCAAGAAGCTTACTCAAGCAAGATACCGATCTTTGATGGGACAAACTATGCCTTCTGGAAAGTTAGAATGGGAGCCTATATTATGTCTCTAGAAGTAAATGTTTGGAGCTTTGTACTAGTAGATTAAGATGTTCCCGATGTCCATCCCGCTGATGCAAATGGTAAAAAATTGTATGGAAATAATGCTAATGCCAAGAATTCCATTCTCTTTGGCCTTAGTTAATCTGAACTCATAAAGGTTATGCATTGTAAGTCTGCCAAGGAAGTGTCGGTGAAGCTCAATCAGAGTCATGAAGGAGATGAAAAAGTCAAGCAGGCCAAACTTTAAAACCTTCAGAATGAGGTTTGAAATCTTAAAAATGAGTGAAGAAAAAAGCATAGCATAATAATTTCTCAAAGTTGATGAAGTAACCATTATGATTAGAGGACTTGGTGAAGAAGTCGAGGAAGATATGATTGTTCAAAAGGTCTTAAGATCTCTACCCATGAGATTTAATGCCAAAGTCTCTATTATTTAGGAAATAGTTGAATTAAAGAATCTCAAGATGGATCATATGCTTGGTACTCTCATAGCCTATGATATGAGAGTAGGAAGAGAGAAGTCTGAACCCAAGGAGGCAGTGTTCAAAGTTTCCAAGAAGGCCAAGGAGCACAAAGATCATCAAGATTGCTCCAACTGTGAATCTAATTAGAAGCTGGCTTAATTTTCCAAGAAACTAAAACGTGGCTTAGGAAAATATAAAGGGAAGTTTCTCTTTAAATGCTTTAATTGTGGAAGAGTTGGACACTTTTCGTCCAAGTGCCCTTACAAAGAAAGGACAGAAAATGAAGATGATAAAAAATTTAGAATTAAATCTCAAAAACATTAGAAGAAGAAGTTTTATAAGAAAAAGGGGCTCTACTCCAAAGAGGATAGCTCAACACTAGAGTCAGACAACGAAAAATATTTAGATAGCGAAAAATCTTCAGAAGAAGTATTTACTCATGGAATATGTAGTAGATTCCAAGAAACAAAATATTATTGACTCTGAAGAGGAAGAAGAAGTAGGAGTAGTGAAATTTGAAGGGGAACTCATCAATGCTCTTCGATGAGTTAAAGAAGACAAGGAGAAAGAACAAGCAACTAAAAGAATGACTACAATGTGCTGAAGAAGGTATGTGCAACTCCGATAATGAGGAGTTTGTTTATGAAAAAGAAAAACTTGAAGAAGCGATTAAAATCAAAGATAATTTAGCCTTTCTACGAAAAACAAGGAACATGTGAGAAAATAGAAGAATAGAACACACAGTTAAAATAAGTGTTATTCAAGGTAAAGAAGGAAACGATCTCAAAAACATGAAAATATGAAATTTTGTCCTTCAAAGTCAAATTAGAAGAAGCTAAATGAAAATAAGAATTTCTTCAAGATTTGATCCATGAATGGGAAGAAAACTGTCAAAGTCTCGAGGTAGAGGTCGTCTCTCTGAAAACATGTCTTGAGAAAATGAAGGCAGAGAAAGGTATAAATGAAAAATTTTCAGAAGGAACAAGAAAGCTAGATCAGATTCTAAAAAGTCAAAGGTCTTCAGGAAACAAAACAACCCTGGGATACTTGAGACCATAAGAATATTCTATAGGAAAGATGAACTTTAGGTACGCAGGATTCGAGGAACCTCAGAGATATGAAATGTATCTAGAAATAATAAATGAAGAAAAAAAGGTAGAAATCAAGAGAGGAGCCCAACAATGGAATAATAACTCCATCTACCCAAAGGAACCACACCAACGGAGAATGAATCAATCAACCAGACAACGGAGGTAACTTCATGAACAAACTCATGAACTTTCCAACTTCATGCACTCTCATTTATTTTATGTTCATTTTCATAAATGTCACATTTTTGGACATAATGTTGTTGATTGTAGAAGGATCAAAGTTGAAAGAGATGAAAAGTTCAGATACAATAAGTATCAGAATTTAAGATCTCAGAAATCGAAATGCCTTCTCTCCCCTAATGAGTGATGTTGAATGTTTTATATGTAATAATTTTGGTCACAAGGCAAGTGAATGCAGAAGTAGGTTTGAGTACTCATCTAAGTCTGAGAACACTTGGTAGCCAGATTTTTGAGAAGATAAGGAGAATTGGAAACTAAAATCTGGAAAGAGCATGAAATGTGGACTTTCTTTATCAGCACATAATTAAGAAAACATATGGTATGTGGATAGTGGCTTTTCCAAGCATATCACTGGGGATAAGAGAAATATTTTTTTTCTAAAAAAAAAGGACAGAGGGAACAATGTCACTTTTGGCAACAATGCCCCTATGAGAATTAAGGGTAAGGGCATACTCTATCTTGATGAAAAGACTAAAGCCCAAATTGTGTTGTATGTAGAAGGTATCAAACACAACTTGCTTAATATAAGTCATATGTGTGATAATGTCTATAATGTGACCTTTCGATCCAAGCACTGTAAGATCCAAAATGAAGAAAGTGGAAAGTTGGTGGGAAAAGCAGTCAAAACTCACAATAATGTATATGTGTTTGATGACTCTAGATTAAGATGATATTTCAGAAAGTCGAGTGAAGAACGATTATGGCACAAGAGACTTGCTCATATGAATTTTGACAGTCTGATAAGAGTCAACAAGATGGGAGCTGTGAGAGGTTTGCTAAGACTGTCAAGGCATGATAATTCAATTTGCTTTTCATGTTAATTTGGTAAGCATACTAGGAATCATTTCAAGACAAAAGAGTTCTCTTCATCTAGACCATCAGAGCTAATTCACACAGATATTTGCAGCCCAATAAGAGCAAAAAGCCCAAGAGGAGAAATATATTTTATGCTTCTTATTAATGATTTTTCCAGGGTCACTTGGATATTGATCTTAAATGAAAAATAAAAAAACGTTTAAACATTTAAAAAAATTTAAATCTCAAGTAGAAAATGAGAAAGATCTAAAGATCAAATGGTGAAGACTTAGACAAAGGAGGAGAATACACTTCAAGGGTGTTTAAAGAATTCTGTGAAGATCATGGCATAAGGAGGTAGTATTCTGTGGCTACAACTCCACAACAAAATGGAGTAGTTTAGAGAAAGAGCAAAACAATCCAGAAATGGCCAGAGCTATGATGGATGAAGGAGATGTACCTCACATATTCCAGGGAGAAGCAATACAAACAACAATGTACCTATCAAACTAGAAACACAGCTTAGGCCTAACAATGATAAAATTTCCTCTGAGTTGTGGAATGCAATACCTGCATCAGTTAAACACTTCAAGGTGTTTGGGATAAAATTCTTTATCAAAAGGAATGATAAAAATTCCGAAAAGTTTGATTCACACGATGATGAGGGTATATCACTCAGGTACTCTACTCGAAGTAAATGATACAATTGCTACAACATATAGACAAAGAGGGTTGAGGATTGCATTGATGTAGTAGTAGATGAAATAGCTTCGCAACCACGATAGGAAGCTTGTTGCTAAAAGCTTCGAGATCAGATGTCATGCAAGTAGTGGGTCTTCTGGCCAGTTTTCAAGCCTTCCCTCATGAAAATCATGTCATCATTGTCAAAAAAAAATTCAAATATATTCAAGGAACAATTGACTATGGACTATGGTATGCTAAAAGCAGAGAGTGTAAGTTGAAGGCCTATACTGATGTTGATTGGGTAGGCAGTATTGATGAGAGGAAGAGTACCTTTGGTGTAGTATTCTTTTGGGAAAATGCTTAGTGTCCTAGGTTAGCAAGAAACAAGACTCCATTTCTTTATCAACTACTGAAGCAGAATATATTGCAACTGCCACTTGTTACTCACAAATTCTATTGATGAAGCAAAGCTTGAAGGAAATTAAGGTAGAGTTGACTGATCCCATTCCAATCATGTGTGATAATACTAGCGCTATTAGTATCTCTAAGAATCCTGTCATGCACTCAAATACCAAGCACATCTTGATCCCTATCAAGTTTCATTTCTTAAGAAAGCAAGTTGCAACTAGTGTTGTTCGAATTGAATACGTGGCCACTAAAGACCAACTTGAAGACATATTTACTAATCCACTAGCAAGAGAACCCTTTGAATATCTCAGGCATTAGATAGGGATTCCTCCACCCAAATGACTCAATTATAATTTGTGTTTGCAACTACATCACATGGGATCAATTGAAGAGTAGGCTGCAGTGGTTTAGAGGGAGTTTTCAAGAGCATCCTTTGCCATTGATGCCAAAGGGGGAGAAGTTTACTAGTGCATCAGAGAAGAACACCATTGAAGAAGACCATGCCAAGTTTTAGGGGGAGCTTATGTTGTTTTCATCAATGCCAAAGGGTGAGATTATTGGACAATTGACATTGTTTGATTGATTGTGGCACTTGGTATGTTGGCATTGATGTCAACCGGACTAGCATTGAGGTGCAAAGAATGACAAAGCGTTTGTAGCCATGTTTTAGGTGGAAAATGGGCTCAAGGGCTGCATCAAAAGCTTCTCCATTGGAAATTGTTTTGGAAAAAGTTTCCAATGGTATGTGGAAGTCCATAAATGGATCTTGAGATCAAAATTTATTGATAGTCGAAGCAAGGATCTTGAAGTCCTTAGGAGCAGGCTGAATTTCAAAACCTTTGAACCAGGGAAGCAAGTCGAATTTAGGAACTAGGGAAGCACACCAAATATCAGAACCTTGAATTTTGAAACTTCAGAACTTTGGAGGGTCGGAGTCTCGGGTCCTCGAAGGGTTGGAATTTTAGGACGTCGGAAGGTAAAAATTTCGGGACGTCATAAAGTTGGAACATTAGAGCCTCGAAGGTTTATTTAAAAGAAACTTGAGTTAGCATGGAACCAGGGAAGTAGGACGAATTTCAGACCCTAAGCTTTGAAACCTCGAAATCAGGGAAGGTAGGAATATCAGAGCCTAGAAATTTCGGAACTTCGGGACTTCGAAATTTTGGAATTTTGTAACTTATTACAAATTGAATTATTTTAAAAACTACGCAGGTTGTGAGGAGCATGGATTTACGAAGGAAATCATATGCAGAACCAAGGATCGAGGGGCCCTTTGTCTCTCCTCGGAAAGGACACATGGCAGTAGTTGATTGGCCCTTAAGAGTTGATCGTGGCAAATGACATCAGCATGACATGGCTTACAGAGGACACGTGTCACTCAATTTCAACATTATTGAGTAGCCTAATAGGGAAAATATTGGTGACACATGTCACCACTAAGGAGACACCATGTGGGGTTGATGACATGAGCATGATCTCACCCTCGAAGTATATCGGAGATCGAAGATTTTGTAACTCCTTGGTAATTGCATTTTTGAGAAAGTTATGATACTAGGGGCTTCCGATGTTGATTGGCACTTGGTCATGGAGCCCAAACAACCAGGGGCGTAGAGAAAGAAAAAAGGGATATAGACCCCCAACAAGATCCTGAAGGGCTTAGCACCTAAGTGCTATGGAGACACCACGTGGGTATTTCAAAGGTCGAGATTTCGTAACTCCTCTCTAATTGAAATTTGAGAAAGCTCTATTACAGGGAGCTTCCGCTGATGTTGGAACTTGGTTGTGGAGCCCAAAGAACAAAGGGCATAAAGAAATAACATAAGAAGATATGCCCCTGACAGGATCCTGAGGGTTTTAGCACTTCAATTCTATGCTGCCAGTCACAACACTCCGTCCTATTGTAGAAAAACAATAAGAGGCGAAGCAAAAGGGGCTAAAGGCCAATATCAGAATCCCATGATTTCAAAATTGCAGCACAAAGGTGTATGACGGATGAAGGAGTTGGAAGCTAAGAGTAAATGCGCACAGAGGAGTTGGTCGCGGGAATAAATAACGACTGTCAAGATCACTGAGTCAAGGGTGACGAGGACCATGATCTTCAAAGAAGAGTGTTGGGCCTATCTTGAGTTGAAGTAAGCCACCTATGATCTCTCGTGCATGCTTCATTGAATTAAATGAAGAAGAAATCCTCAGGGACTGGAGGTTTGATCACAGTTCAGAGGAGCCATGGTTGAGGTACATGTTAGTCTTTGGAAGACAATTTAGAAGTATGTCCTGAGCGATAAAGAGCCGTACTAGCGGTACAAGATGAATTTAATGGAAGAGTTACTTGAGTGTACAATGTGGCTGAGATTTATTTGTCGGTAGTTTGAAAGACACTCAGGTTCCCATCCTCATGTTCAATGCAACAACAATGGGTGAGAGAATGAAGCCCATTACTGAGCGAATGGAACGAATAGGGTAGAGCTTGAAGAGACCTTTTCCATTCCATTGGTGCAGTGCCTATGGATTAGATGCAACAACAGGATGGAGAATCCATGCAAAGGTACACTCGGGCAGTGTGAATGGTGAATTAATTGTTGATAGAGCCAGCGTTGATCTGAGCCAACATAGTAGAGGAACAAAACCTGTGATTACATAATAGAAAATTGGGGGAATACAAATTTTGTGTGTGTCACAATGAGCAGAGGAGAGTGTGTCTGGTTGAGTGAAGTGTCACTGAGTGAAGGTGCATCACAGGGTGGATACCTAAGCTGGATGAGCTAGCAGAGAGAATAATCCGAAGGAGAACTGGGTAGTTGAAGGAAGGGAATTGATACTGTAGTGAATCATATTTGTATTTCTCAATATATGTATCTTCCCCTGTTTTCAATTTGATAATTTAGTGAAAGGTAGAATAGTGGCTAGAGAAGGTGGTGGCCTGCATTCATAAGAGGTTGGTGCCTCTTGGAAAGTAGGGGATTTCTATCTTAAGGGGGTCAGTGCCTCTTGCGAGTGGGTGCTCACAAATAAATTGATGTAATTAAGTAGGTGCTTAATTTACATCATAAAAACAAACATATTGGTGGTTTTCTCCCTTTGGGTTTCCACATAAAAATGCCTATGTCAATATGTATATGTTGCTCATGTGATATATTGTATGTACATGTGAATGCCTTATCTTGTTGTTCATTTGTATTGTATATGAGTTCTCTCACAAGTAGTTGACAGTAGAGTAAAGAATTAAAGACTTATTATTAAAAGTCTTAAGAACCTCAGTATTACTAATTCACCCCCCCTCTCAGTAATTCCGTATTCCAACACACACCATGATGTGAAAACATATCATGGTGATCACACAAACTATAAACACTTGTCTCATCATGTAAAAATGAATGAATGGTAAGTTAAAGCACCCACATCACCCTCCTCACTTCATACCCAAATCTCTTGTGCAAGTGAAATGGAGGATTTATGTGATGCATGTGCACTTATTAGGAAAGTGTTGTAGAGGCTACAACTACCCTCCAAAATTTTGGCCTGCACCAATTTCGGAGCCTCCCTTGAAGAGTTTCACTTGATGACTGCACACACCCGGGTTCACTCGTGAGATCATGTGAGTCTTTACATTTGCCTTGCTTATTTGTTGTGCTCAAGTCTCTGCATGTTGATGTCTAAGTCTTGCTTGTGACTGCGTTCTGGTTATGCTCAAAGAATTTTCTTCATATGTGTTTGTTGTGTTCGCCATGAAGGCATTTGTCGCACTCACACATAGAGTCACATTCACTGTCGCGCAAGCATCATCTCGATCATGAACGATCAATCACGAGTTTCGTGCTTGTCTCTTGCATCGTCGATCAATCATGTTGAACATGTGTGTTTGGATGGTTTGGTCGTTTCGTCGTCAAGTCATGCGAGTGTGTGTTCGTATGATCACCTATGCATCTTTCGACTGGTCACACACTTAGTCATTTTTGTTGAAGTTCTGACAACCAGACTCCTCATTGACAGCCAAACCATCACCCTTCTTTCTACTTGATCGACTATCAACCAGAAAAACATAGAAGCACCAAGATAGTTCTTTCAAGTTGCACTGCCCGCAAGCAACTCAAACAACACTCACGTTGGCCACTCGGACAATCGACCGACTGTTCATCTCAGAAATTGCGTAGTGCTCATGAACAGGGCTCCCGCTGCCCATTAGTCAACTCAGCTCAGAAATTGCACAGAGATGATCAGCAGGCCGGCCTCTAGGCCTTAAGGTAGTTTTCCTAGCTAGCAACAGACTGCCTATTCCCTCCACGAATTGCGCAGTTTCTGCTACCAAGTGATTGAGTAGCCAACTGGAAGTTCCATATGGGAATTGCGCAGTTCTGGCTGCCAGTGACCCCAATAGCCAACTGGCAGTTCCCTCTGGGAATTGCGCAGTTTTGGCTACCAATCTCCTGGGCAGTTCCCCAGAAAAATTGCGCAATCCCTACCTGCTGACCCTTCATGCACTGTTCCTCTGGAAAATTGCGCACATTTAGCTATCTAGCCCCTAATGATTGTTCGTTCTGGAAAATGTGTAGATCATGCTTGCCCTGCCCTCCTACAACTCAGTCTGTCCCTCCCAAAATTTGCGTAATTTTGACTCCCAGCCGATACTAGACCTTGTAGATAGTCATTGTGGACTTAGATTATCTGTCTCCATCCCTCAGTGACTCTTACGTATTTTTCATCAGCAGTTGTCCGAAGCCATCATCCCGCATCACAGCCTTACTCCCTCTCACGGTCACCCACATCCGAATGATCATGTGTCATGGTAGACTAGGAGGTTTTGGATTTGATGTCGTCTCGTCATGAGTGACTGCAGGTACAGGTACACCAACAAACATGTCAAGACGACGAACAGGAAGAACAAAGGGAGCACATGGAGATGGAAAGGTTCACCAACGGACGAACGAATGAAGCATGCGAAGCGGACGCACGTGATGAACATGCACCTTCACGAACAAGTGAGCCTTTCAAGCCTTCCAGCATGAAAGCAAGGAACAACATGTTAAAGCTTCATCAAGCAAACCAAGGACCATCGAAGGTTCTGCGCACTACGCCATGCGGAGGTGAAGCTATGATACACCATGAAGACATCCATCACTCAACAACACTCCAGCTCGACATGCACTCCATCAACAGCTCGAATGTACCAACATTGTCATGTCAAGTCATGTCGAGTCAAGTCATGAGCCATGTTGCACACATCTCCACTATGGGGTTGTTGTCAATCAATGTGATGTAACATGGAAGTCCAAGAGACCCACTTGTTGAACAAAGAGTCATGTAAGTTGGAAAGTCATGGAAGTTGAACGGTCATGAGGGTAGTCGAACAACCACAAGGGTCAATTTCACCCTTGGCTATAAATACCCCCCTCATTTGTACATGAAAGGAGATTTCACCTCATCTCCTCCCACATAGCCAAGAGAGTCTGTAATCTTTTCTTTGAGGAGTAAGTAGTGGCTCCAATGCCCTGGTGACGAGGTTAGTGATGTATGGTGTAACGATGTGTCTTGGAACTTTGCTTAATTCAGAAGCTTGTTAACATGCCAACACATTTTCAAACATGTATTGTATTTGTTGTAAGACTGATCTTTAACACTTGTAATGCATGTTTCTTTAACCATGTGTTCTACATATGAACTGATTCTTTTGTTGTAATGCATAATCTATTAATGGAAAAGTGTTGTGTATGTTGTTATTACTGTCCCGTCCGTGTCGACTTCTCTGCTGGACATCAGACATACCTTTCACATGAACCTTGCTGTAACAACCGTTTCACTCGTCCCGGACTGATCCGTGAGTGTTGTACGTGTTATCTTACTTTGTATGTTGTGACTGCCACATCCGAGTGGACTACTCCATGTCTAGTCAATTTAACGTCTTAAATTTCTCTACATAAATTATCAATCCGGGTATCGTAAACTGATGAAGTGTGGTGCACCATATGTGCTTAGTTAACCTTTTTCTTACTTCGTTGTTTTATAGATTTTATTTTGTTTTGGGGTTTTGTTCTTGTTGATCTCCTAAATTGTCTAATGCAAATGGAAATCCTATTCTAAGGTCTTGAGAATACTTTTAAAGGTCAAGTATGGATGTAGATTTCAAGACAAGGTTTATGTCCCTAATGGTAACTTCCAAAAGTTAGCACTTCAAAAGATCTCAAAACATGTTATTGATGAAATTAGTACTTAAACAAGAATGGAAATGTGCTGCTATTAAAATCAAACAAATGATGAAGTACTGATCATGAAATCACTATCTTTGATGTTTATCTAAATACAGAAATAAAAGTTAAGCTATTGCACTCAACAAATAAAAAACTGCAAACTAATAAAAGTAAAATCAAATCACATTATTCATAGTCCGGTAGCTCGCCAGGTAGTCTAAGCTATGGCTTTAGGAGATAACGTCAATGATATGAAGAATTTGATATCTAATTGCAGAAAAATAAAGCTAAAATCAAATCACATCATTCATAGTCCGATAGCTCGCCTGGTAGTCTAAGCTATGGCTTTAGGAGATAACGTCAATGATATGAGGAATTTGATATCTAATTGTAGAAAAATAAAGCTAAAATCAAATCACATCATTCATAGTCTGATAGCTTGCCAGGTAGTCTAAGCTATGGCTTTAGGAGATAACGTCAATGATACGAGGCATTTGATATCTAATTGCAGAAAAATAAAGCTAAAATCAAATCACATCATTCATAGTCTAATAGCTCGCCAGGTAGTCTAAGCTATGGCTTTAGGAGATAACGTCAATGATATGAGGAATTTGATATCTAATTGCAGAAAAATAAAGCTAAAATCAAATCACATCATTCATAGTCCGATAGCTCGCCAGGTAGTCTAAGCTATGGCTTTAGGAGATAACTTCAATGATATGAAGAATTTGATATCTAATTGTAGAAAAATAAAGCTAAAATCAAATCACATCATTCATAGTCGATAGCTCACCAGGTAGTCTAAGCTATGGCTTTAGGAGATAACGTCAATGATATGAGGAATTTGATATCTAACAAAGCAAATGAATATGACTGAAATCAAAGCATAACTGAAATTGAAAAGCTAAAAAAAAACAAAGTCAGCAGAGAGGAAAATCTCATGTCACTATTTGATGCAAAAACATGTAAAGAAAAACTAATCTACAATCAACCGGTTGAACACACTTACATGAATTAAAATTGCATGAATGGAAAATCTAAACTATCAAACTTGAAAGCAATAAAATGACATACATGAATGAAATCAAAGCAAAATTACAGAATGAAATCTACTCTACCTTACATTCTAATGTGCTCCATGACATCTACTTCACATCTCCTTCCATGTTGAGAACATCAAAGCTTTATTCAAATTCTTCAAAATTACAAAGTACAACAAAGCTTTCCAAAACTTTCAAAAGCCATCAAGGAAGAACTACAAACTCCAAGCTAAGCTAAGACTCACAAGCTAAGCTCTAAACTCTAAGCTAACAAATGAAGGAGAGAGATCTCCTATTTATACAAAAATATGAGAAGCCATCTCATTAATGAGAGTCCATGAATCTCTCCCTCTACCTCTAGAGTCCTAATCAAAATAGGAACTGATAAGATACATGTCTTCTTAGAGTTACAATACAATTAGGAGATGTGACACATATCCTCATGATCCCATAATTCTTTCCACTCAAATTCGAATTTGGCCTTAGAGTGCTACATAAGGGTCTTCTAGAAGCCTCCTTTTAACCTACACATGTCAACAATCTCAACCCACTTGTTAGGTATAAGAATATGCACATTATTTTCTAATTTTTAACCAAAAATTCACTTAAAAAGGCTAAGAATTAATAAAGTTTGGAAAAACATAAATGTAGCCCAATAATAATGAAAGTGGGATGAATGTAGTGACATAGTAGTGAAATGGAGGTGAAATGGAGGTAATATAATGGACATAATAGTGAAAGTGTAATGGAAATGAATGACATTTTCAAGACCCAACATACCCCCCAACTGAAGCTATTGCATGTCCTCATGCAATATATATTACATTAACTCTTTGGATCCTTGAGCTTTGGCTTAAATTTGCATGATATCATTTGATAACTTCATATTTTTGCAAAGTGTTTTACTTGAATTGCAACATGGTTGGTTCTTGTGTGACAACCAGGATTTATTTGTATCCAATTTATCCTTTAAGCACTTTTTGAAAAGCCATTGTATGCTCATAATAACAATGTAATAGTTAATATACGTTGGAAGTATGTGGGCTCCTGAATATCATATGGACATGGCAAAATATGAATATGAATGTATTCCCCCCCCGCAACTGATGGTATTGACAATTTTATAAAATGAGGAAGAGAAATGTTTTTCCAACAATTATCATTCTAGCTTTTTATGGAATTCTCTGGTCAAAAGTTAGAAAATGACGTACCTTCACTTACCCTTTGGAATGGATGAGTTGTATGTGTGGTGGCTGCAAAATTCTGATCATATTCTTCTTCAAGTGGCTGAACAAGAAGAGTCATGGATAAAGAGTTAAGATGACTTTTTATTGCTTCTACTAAAACTTGCTGAATCTGCTCCAAAATGCTGTCAATAATAGTCTTCATGTCTTCAAAACTCATTGGCACAATTCCTACTATGTGAAAATATGTTCTGATGTTGAACATAGCAGGAAATTGTTGAATTAGTGGCCATTAATGGATGCCACTAGTCAACACGAGAACTCCCATCATTGATGACAATGAGAGTCAAGATGCCCAAACACATCTTGTTAGGTACGAATGATTTTGCCGATGTCGAGTCACCTAAAAGATCTGACGAACAAGGGACATTTATGTATTCCCATTGTTTGTGAGCATGAGAACTTGCCATTAAAGCATGCAAGCCTCAAGGTGTTTTTACAAAGAACTTAGACTCAAAGGACTATGGACTCAATAATTTGCATTGAAGCAGGGCTTATTTGTGAAATGAAAATGACAAGAAATGGAAGATGGCAATGGAGAGTAGAAATGGAAATGGGCAATAAGCATGTAAATGAACCTCTTGCTTTTATTTGTGGGTTATGAATGGACAAAAAGAGATGGAAAGTGTATGTAAATGTAAATGGAAAATATGGAGTGAAATGAGGTGAATGGTTTATTATGAAGTATGAATGTGATGGAGACAATATTATCTGAAAGTTTTTCAAGTGTTTGGATTTGATTTTGCATCAGCATATTTCCTCTTTGTTGCTGATCATCCTCTTATGAAACAAATTGGTCTCTTAGAGAGACACCATTCTCTTGTAATCATTTGTCCTTCCTCTTGGAACCTGCAAAAAAAACTAATACTTCTTCTGCAGTGGAATGTAAGATTATCAAAGGAGAGAGGCGATCAATCTCTCTAGTTATGATATTTACACACAAAACTAAGAATTTGTATTAATGAAACAAGTTCTCAAAGGAAAAATCAAAAGAATTTATACCTGCTTTGGAATTGGTGCCCCAAGTTGAATGTTGTTTTTTTCAGCAATTTATTTCATTATTTGCCATTTCAAACTCTAATGATGGATTTCTCATTGTGTAGATCTTGTTGAGATCTTTCCAATGATACTTGAATCATCAAAATCTGATTTTGTATGAGAGAGTTAGGCTAATTTGAACAATGAGGTTTTTTAGCTACGGAATTGGACTTTAGCTGCGGAATGTCGACAATGTCTGTAGCTAAAAATCTTGAATAAGAAGTTAGCCATTCATCTTTCATTATCAGTCCAAAATTAATCAATACCTTCAGAAAAGTAAGCAAATAACTTACTCATTTCATTGATTCAAAATTATTATTTTTTTCTTGACATGCGGCGACTTAGTGATAACACACAACTTGACTTCCCTTTGACCGGGGTCTTTTTCATCGAATTGGATCAAATTAATAGGAGACCATCCATGTACTAACATTTTCCCAGCTACCCATGTGGTTTGTTTCGTCTCTTGACACTTATAACTTATAGAAGTAATAAAATGGCTGCGGAATTGCCAGTTAGTTGTGGAATCAGGCTGCATTCCATAGCTAAAAGACAGTCAACCATTAGTTTTATGATTTGAGTTATTGGAAAAGAGATTTTATGCAACCAAGTACCAGGGATAAAGAGCCTAAGATCACAGCTAGTGCACAAGACCAATTATTCATGAGCTTCTCTGCTATTTTTCAAAAAAGAATTCTTCACTGTTTTGCTTAAAAAAATAAAATTTTTATAAATGGTATATGAAGAAAATAGTTGTAATAATGAAAATATTTCAGAGTAATAGAACTGTATAATCTTTTCAACAACTTTAATGACTCCTACAACAACCGTTTAACACATATCCCTGACTGCCCATTTGATCTAGCTAAAGAAAGTCCAAGTCCAAGTGTGTTCAACTGATTTAGCTCTCCCACTGAGCCCCATCCTTTTTGTTCTCGGATACTCTTTAGAATTCCCTCTATTGTCTGAGAAATGGAGTGATTGCATGGATAGAAATCAGACATATATGGATATGGAAATGGAATGAAAATGTATATGGAAGCAGATGACTGTGACTAAAGCAATTGTATGTACCTCCTCACCATTTGACCACTGTTGACCACGGCTTTCCTTAATGAACCTGGCCAAACCAATAGGACTTGATCCCTGTCCAGGTCATTTCTAACTTGCCCACGTGCCTTGTTTTGTCTGATGACACCTGCAACCTAGATTTTAACAAAAAACAGTTGCGGAAAGTTGAATCAGCGGCGGAAAGTGGTTGGATTCCGTAGCTAATGAATATATGTGAAGACAGAGTGAATATATCGTAGGCTGTGTGAAAACAAGGTGACTGAGTATGCAAAGAGGTTGCGAAGATATGAAAAGGAAAAAAGAACTCGGAGTAATGAACAACTAATAAGGGTTTAAGAGTCGTATGCAATCAGCTTATGATTCACAAGAATCCAATATTGCCATTCACAAGAATGTTGTTGTAATTTAAATCTCTACGAATCATGCAAGGCGTGTGACTATGCAAATAATGAAATCCATTTGAGTAAAGTATCGAGCATTTTATGAAAAGAACATAGGGATAGCTGTTTAAACATGTGGATTAGTGAAGTTCGATTGAACTTGACAGATCAGTTTGGAAGAGGCGTACTCAACTAGTTCACGTAATGGAGTTAATTCACTAAACAGAGCCGTCTTCAATTGGGATTGCTTGTTAACAGGTGTTAATGAGTTATAGACGAGTGGAAATAAAAGGCGGGAGACGTGGTGGAGTAAATTCCAACACATAATCAAATTAGAATTCCCCTTTCCGAATTAAATCACAGCCTGTTCATTAAAATCCGTTTTTCTTCACGTGACAGGCAAAAATGGGCTTCAAAGAACTGAGAAATTCTCCCAGACCGCCATGAATTTCTTAAAACGATTGTGAGGTTATCTAATTGACCCTACTGAAGAAAAAACCCATGTTTTATTTTTCCCAAATTCGTCCCCGTTTGGCCAAATCGTGCATTTGAAGTTTGACATTTTTCTCTGTTTACGTTTTTCTGAGTTAATTTTTTTTTACTGTTCTGCATTTTATGAATTTGTTGCATTCGGCTGTAAAATTTTCGAATCAGAGGTAGGACGATACACCTTTATTTGCCAGCGGTAGTATGCACAATGTTGAAACACATAATTTGGTTTTAGCCTCAGGAATGTAAATGAAATTCGTGGAGTGGATTTTTCTGTAAAATCGATTTCAAAGAAAGATTGTTTTCAGATGCAATCAACAGCAAATATGGTGAACGAGCGAATTGCCAATAACCAAGAACTCAAAGAAGTCTGTGAGGCCTTCAATAGAGATCATGAGCTCAGCATTTTCTCTTGGTGTATTGGTGACTGCGGCACGCCTTAAGCCTCTGTTTCTAATCCATTTTCACAGTTTATGTAGGCCATCCATAGGTTTCAGATTCTATTATCATTGACAAATTTCCTATGTTGGCTTTCCAAAAACGTTTCAAAACCAAAATCTTCCTATATGAGTAAGATACACAGTCCAATTGAATGCAAATGGATTGCTTAGAAAGGGTTGAGGATGCATTGAAACAAAATCATGAAGAGGCCAGAACATCAAATCAATGTGTATGCAGATTTTTCAGATTTTGACATTGGGAGGTTTCAAAAAAATTTCCACATAAATTGGATGCCACATACACTCTTTTGAAAGCCACACAAGGTTTTTTTTTTTTTTTTTTTGAATCAATTGAAATGTTGAAGTTTATTTTGTCTCCTTTTTTTTCCTTTTTTTTTAACATAACAATTATTTTTCTGATCCTCTAGATCACACAAAGTGCAGGAGGAGAGCATACTCAAGAATTATTAATTTTTTTTTACATAACAATCCTTTTTCTGATCCTCCAGATCACACAAAGTGCAGGAGGAGAGCATACTCAAGAATTATTAATTTTTTTTTTAGATGTAAGAAATAAGGTATTCTAATTACACTTCCCCAGCAACGGTGCCAAAATGTCTAGTCAATTTAACGTCTTAAATTTCTCTACATAAATTATCAATCCGGGTATCGTAAACTGATGAAGTGTGGTGCACCATATGTGCTTAGTTAACCTTTTTCTTACTTCGTTGTTTTATAGATTTTATTTTGTTTTGGGGTTTTGTTCTTGTTGATCTCCTAAAGTGTCTAACGCAAATGAAAATCCTATTCTAAGGTCTTGAGAATACTTTTAAAGGTCAAGTATGGATGTAGATTTCAAGACAAGGTTTATGTTCCTAATAGTAACTTCCAAAAATTAGCACTTCAAAAGATCTCAAAACATGTTATTGATTAAATTAGTACTTAAACAAGAATGGAAATGTGCTGCTATTCAAATCAAACAAATGATGAACTACTGATCATGAAATCACTATCTCTGATGTTTATCTAAATACAAAAATAAAAGTTAAGCTATTGCACTCAACAAATCAAAAACTACAAACTAATAAAAGTGAAATCAAATCACATCATTCATAGTCCAATAGCTCACCAGGTAGTCTAAGTTATGGCTTTAGGAGATAACGTCAATGATATGAGGAATTTGATATCTAGTTGCAGAAAAATAAAGTTAAAATCAAATCACATCATTCATAGTCCGATAGCTTGCCAGGTAGTCTAAGCTATGGCTTTAGGAGATACCGTCAATGATATGAGGAATTTGATATCTAATTGCAGAAAAATAAAGCTAAAATCAAATCACATCATTCATAGTCTGATAACTCGCCAGGTAGTCTAAGCTATGGATTTAGGAGATAACGTTAATGATATGAGGAATTTGATATCTAATTGCAGAAAAATAAAGCTAAAATCAAACCACATCATTCATAGTCTGATAGCTCGCCAGGTAGTCTAAGCTATGGCTTTAGGAGATAACATCAATGATATGAGGAATTTGATATCTAATTGCAGAAAAATAAAGCTAAAATCAAATCGCATCATTCATAGTCCGATAGCTCGCCAGGTAGTCTAAGTTATGGCTTTAGGAGATAACGTCAATGATATGAGGAATTTTATATCTAACAAAGAAAATGAATAAGACTGAAATCAAAGCATAACTGAAATTGAAAAGCTAAAAAAAACAAAGTCAGCAGAGAGGCAAATCTCATGTCACTATTTGATGCAAAAACATGTAAAGAAAAACTAATCTACAATCAACTGGTTGAACACACTTACATGAATTAAAATTGCATGAATGGAAAATCTAAACTATAAAACTTGAAAGCAATAAAATGACATACATGAATGAAATCAAAGCAAAATTACAGAATGAAATCTACTCTACCTTACATTCTAATGTGCTCCATGACATCTACTTCACATCTCCTTCCATGTTGATAACATCAAAGCTTTATTCAAATTCTTCAAAATTACGAAGTACAACAAAGCTCTCCAAAGCTTTCAAAAGCCATCAAGGAAGAACTACAAACTCCAAGCTAAGCTAAGACTCACAAGCTAAGCTCTAAACTCTAAGCTAACAAATGAAGGAGAGAGATCTCCTATTTATAAAAAAATATGAGAAGCCATCTCATTAATGAGATTCCATGAATCTTTCCCTCTACCTCTAGAGTCCTAATCAAAATAGGAACTGATAAGCACATGTCTTCTTAGAGTTACAATACAATTAGGAGATGTGACACATATCCTCATGATCCCATAATTCTTTCCACTCAAATTCGAATTTGGCCTTAGAGTGCCACATAAGGGTCTTCTAGAAGCCTCCTTTTAACCTACACATGTCAACAATCTCAACCCACTTGTCAGGTATAAGCATATGCACATTATTTTCTAATTTTTAACCACAAATTCACTTAAAAAGGCTAAGAGTTAATAAAGTTTGGAAAAACATAAATGTGGCCCAATAATAATGAAAGGGGGATGAATGTAGTGACATAATAGTGAAATGGAGGTGATATAATGGACATAATAGTGAAAGTGTAATGGAAATGAATGACAATTTCAAGACCCAACACTCCACCTGAAGCAGTGTATGTCCTTTTGTGCTGTGTGTTCCTAGCCAAGTTAGGACTGATCCATTTCAACCTGGAACTCACCTTCACCCTCTTCCCCTCATAGTGAAAGGAGCATTGACACAAGTACACTTACACTCACTAGGCACGTGAACCTCACTTCTCGAAGAGAAAGCTAACCACTCTCTTGTGCTGACAAGCAAGAGTTGAGGCAAATCCTTAAGACAATGGCAACCGAGCCATCATACCAGATGGGACTCCCACACCAAATGGTGTGAGGTCTAGTTGGGACTTCATACCGGGGTGATCCCTTGAATTTCGGTGGGTCCAACACCGTCAACAAAATGGATATTGGATAAGGTTTGATACATTTTTTGTCATCACAGACCTTGGCTTTAGCTCTGAGTGAGAGAGATGTTCATTTCTTTGGGTGCTTTGGTTGTGGTTAGGTCTCATGGTGTTGTTGGGAGGTTTAGAGGCAACAATGGCACAATATTAATGTAGGAGTGAGTGTTGTGTCTTTCATGAGATCAAGGAGGTGCAAAAATGTGAGGCAATGTGAGTGAGAGGTTGTAGAAACCCATTGCAACATTATGAATTCGACCTTTTGGTGCAACAATTGGAAATATGAGTTTGAGTGACAATATCAAGGTTGTAAATTGCGTTGAGGATATCTATGACGCTGATATTACAAACCACAATCTACAAATTCAAGAATGGGATAATAAGGTCATAATGTTCACAATGGTTTGCTATAGGAAGCATCTAGAGCCATATATTATTGAGGTATCTACAATTGTTGGTTGGGGGAATTGTAGCCCACTTGAATTTACACAAGAAAGTAGTTTCATACCCTACTTGTTTCTTTAATCTCCTCACCTTTCTATGACCTCTAAGTAATATATGGCGATAATTTTATTAAACAGATCACAAGAGTGGGAATCTTAGTGTGAGGAAATACTTGATTCACTTGCAAAGTAATACTTTTAACCTTTCATGCAAAACAATTGGCATATTACATCCCAAGTTTTTCACATTTCAACTAAACAAACTTTCCAACAAGAAGAGTGAGTTTGTCTAGTGTTTTCTAGTTCATTCTAAGCCTTGGGAATACATCTCCATGGATTTAATCAATGATTTACCAACCACCCAGTAGAAACATGATTTCATATTTGTGGTAGTATGCAATTTTTTCAAGACAGTAATGTAACATACTTGGCCCTTAAGTATTGATTAAGGTTGTGGGGTATACAAACCCCACCTCCTAGGTCACCTTGAGGAAGTGGGGTTATGAAAATTACTCTTCTTGTGATCACCTCTAAACTTATTTATGATATCACATTGTCTCCTACTCATCAAGAGCTTTCGAATGGTATAATTTTTGTCAAATTCTAAGCTTGGGACACAAATTTATGCCCAATTGAAAAACTCCTTTCAAAGCCACATCGAAATTTATTCCTTTCCATGTGGTAGACATATGGAACCCCTTGGCCCACGTGTCACTATTGTGCATTATCCTTTTAGGTTCCATGGTGGCTTGTCTAGGCCACTAGATGTTCTATCGGCTTTCAACCTTCTGGCATTACTTCTCAGGTCTAACTGGTGTTATCAAGATTCCATTCGACCTGATAAAATGCTATCAATTGACAAAGCCTGATATTTCCATCAATTGTTGTCTCTGCTTAATGGGTCATTAGGCCCCTGAGCCCCACTATAATTAGTGAATTCACTTTCCATCCAGCTCGATGCCTGACGCTTGACATCTTGAAAGTTGATAGGCTAATACACCCTTGTCATCTGACAATAATTCCAGACCTGAAACTTAATAGACTTGTAATATTCTATTAGTATTTTGGATAGGCTCAATATGGTCGTCCACACCTCTCCAAATCCTGACATCCGATATATGCCACATGCCTTGTTGTATGTCATATGACAACCACCTCTACGTCGTTGCATCCTTAAATCTGTGCCATTTTACCATGTCACCTTGCCACATGGATCATCATGCCATTTCCATCTTAGCATGCCATGCCATCAAGGGACATGGCCTATGCCATGCCATCAAGGACCATAGCCTATGTCATGCCACCATGACATGTCATGTGCCACATCATCTCAACACACTGATGGGTTCTTCAATTACCTTCTAATTTCTTAGTAGATAAATTAGGAATTGTACATTTCATTATCAACGCTGTGTTTTCTTGGAACTTGTGAAATGTCATGCAACGTAATTCTAATACAACATATTAAGTGCTAATGAAGTTACAATATTAATTAATCAATTGATTATAGAGTTTTAATGATCTTTATTAAGTCACCAAATAAAAGTAAACCACACACATTGAAAAGTTCACACTTGCTAGAATTGAAATACTAACTACTATTGCGAAATTAAAACACACTTTCAAGTGAAAGTGGTGGATTGTGGTAGTTCCTTGCTCTTAGCTACCTGCAGGGATCGTTCAAAACACATTACAAAAAAAGGATATATACATTACTTTGTAGAAATAAAAGTAATTTCGTAAAGTAAACATACCTCAGGAAATTAAACACATTGTAGGAAATTAAGCAATTGGTGACTTAATTAAGTTGTTCCTCATTTCTATAATGAAAACACATATGTTGCAAGCAATTGATCAGTGTTGAAACATTGTCAAGCTGAAATTAAAGAAGCTGCAAGCCAATGCAATGTTCAACTGTGAGAATGAAACTAGTAACAAGAAACTATGGAACACAATGAGTATCTGAATAAATCCAAATAATTGTAATAAAAGTAAATTAGTCTATGCCATAGGATAGACAATACTTGACTAAGGAGGGGGCCCTACCTCCTTAGGTGAGGCACTAGTTAAAATTTCAACATAAAACTTATGCTAACAATGCATCATACACAAGTGAACAAAAATGAATAACAATAGGTATTTTTATATTAACAACAAATGCAATTACAATTCTTATAATCTCTCCCATTCGCTTAAGTAGAGTGGAGTATTTATGCATTTTTGAATCTTAACATTTAGCATGGTGACAGAGGATAACCATGAGATTCTATGATTCTTAGGTTGCCTCTTCTCGTTACAACGACATTGGAAAAAGATAGGTTGTGAGGAAATTGCTTAGTCACCGACCACCTCAATTCAACAGAAGTTGGTCAAAACTACTGTGGTTGAATCTCTCTTATTGAACAATGCTAATTGTTATGCTATCACTTCCACTATTAGTCGATGGCAAGTTGTTGACTAATCCATTTGGGCAAGTTGTCGATGGCAAGCTGTTACAAATCCATTTGGGCACATCACTCCCATCATTCAAATCAGTACTATTAGGGCTCATCAAACCCTAATCCAGTTGCTACATGCCCTAGACAAGTCATCACTTTGAATGCCTCCTTCCCTGAGAGTTTCTTGGCCTGAAGCCTCTAGAAATGCCTCCTTAAGGGACCAGCGTAGCCTTGGTCAAGGGTAAGTGTGCTTCAGTGCAGGTAGGCCCATGTTAGGGTGCATTTCAGAGCACTTAGACCTACTTGGACTTGCGCTGGGCAAGATTGAGCGAAATCCTCATAGGGTTTTGGGAATATTCTTATCTTTTGGAGCCTTCTAGAATATTCCCACACTTATCATCTCCTATGAGCTCGAAATTGGATAAGGAATGAGTTAAGTAACCTCCTATCCTCTCATCCCTTCCTCCATGGAAACTAAATCTAAGATTGGAAGGCCATTCAATACCCTCATTTATGACCAAACCTCCTCCATTTTCCTATAAATTGAGCACTCATCTAAGTGATCAAGGGTTGGACTTTGAGAATTTGTAAGGAGATATTATTGGTGTGAGGTTTGAGATTGTAAGAAAGTATTATTATGTTGCCAGAGTGTTGTACTTTTGATGTGATGTTGGTTGGAACCCAAGCTGGAGGAGTGACATTGGATCGGAATTCATGGTTGTAACTCTTCCTTCTACTTAATAAATTTGTTTACACATTTTCCCATATTCTTTCTTTATGTATGATGATTATATGTGTAAATGCTTTCGATTCCATTTGCTTATAGTAGATAGATCTCTTGCTTTGATTGGTTTTTGTCCTCTGTTTATGATTGCAGGTACTTGTCGAGCAGATTAAGTTAGAGAAGGAGCGATGAGAACCATACAAAGGAGAAAGGAAATCAAAAGATAACAAGTAGGTCCCTTGTCTTATTTATCTTCTATAGAAAAAGGTTAAGCGCTTTAAATTTGTTGTTTTAGGTGTAGCTACCCACCTAGGGAAATTGTGTTTATCCGTAGATGCGAAATTCCACATAAAAAATTGGTGAATCCACTAGGGAATGATCATCATTCCGGGTAGTTTACTTTCATCCTAGTACACCCTAGTAGACTTTACTTGCTTCCATTGATCTTGTTTCAGATTTTTTGAAGTGTTTTTTGGTAAAAATTGTGCTCTTTGTTCTTTGATTAAAATAATTTGATTGCTCTATCCCTATTAGCTAAGGTTTTCAATGTTCAAATTGAATGAAAAGAATGTTTCTCATGTTAGTTGCATTCTAGGAATTGCAAACATACATCACGTGGTGAACCTTGGAAGGCAAATTCTTTAGAATATCAACTTAAAATTTATTTGAATTAACCTAATGGAGCATTGTAACTTAATGCAAAACATTTAGAGGTTCTAGGCTAGAGACGTGTTTCGGCGTCGTAAAACATAGCAGCTGTCTCTAACTTGTCTACGATACATTCCGAGTGTGATACCTCATTCCACATAAGTGAGTATATCGTAGCTCCTCCACGTACCTTCAAGTATATAGGGTGGTGTTACAGTACGTAAAGTATAAAGGAATGCTCTCACTATGCGGTTTCGCATTAGACATCGCCAACACAGATTTGGCCTCCACGTACTTTCGGGTATATATGGGAGGACTACATTAGGTTTCTATCTATGCTTAGGTAACCAAGTCGGCTGCCTTGTACACTGTGATACACCGAGCACAACATTCGAGGAGATTTCCTGCACGTATGTTAAGTCCTTCGTTTACTGAGGCAGTGTATTGTAGTTCACAGTTGCTTGGTAATCCTTTTGCCTAGATTATCCCTCTTTTGTTTTGTTATGTTTTTTTTATTAAAACAAAATTAATTGACCGCGGGTAACATCCTCCACGCTCACTACTTAGTTGATCTTAGGTTGAGACATATGGCAACAACTCCAGAGTCCATCGATCAAGGAATTCCTTTTGATGAGAATCCTAGTCCTTTTCCTTCTTTTTGAAATATTGGTGCTCCTTATATGGCTACATTATCCCTTCCGGGATTTACCATTGGCTTGTCAGTACGGTTGTATTCAACCTCCTTGGTTCAAAATGTCATGATTTCTCTGCAATCGAGTACTCCTCCAACTGGACAAAATCAACCTCCAATTGATCCTAAAGTTGACCCTTTGCCTTCTTCCTCGGTTTTTTCTTCCTCCCCTTCTTTCTCTTGGCCTGGTGAAAGTATTAACACTAGTAACCAGGTGGCTAAGAAGAAGAAGAAGAACCAAATTCAGCAAGGGGGCAACCAAGCAACCATTGCTTCGAATTCAACTTCTGATGAGAAACCGTCTGTTAAGCCTCACAAAATTCGATATCCATACAAACTTTGTACGAGATACCATCTTCTTAGGAACTATTCTGGTATTCCTCAAATCTTAGAAGAATGGTCTTCTCGTTCACATCGTCCTGTGTCATCAACTTCTGGAGATCATGTTGGTGACACACCATCAACAAGTGGTAGTAAAGTTCATGGAAAGAAGGGTAAAGTTAAGTTTCCCTGTAGGTTATGTGAAGGGAATCACCCCATTCATGTTTGTCCCTATCCGGATGAAGCCAAAAAAATGTTGGATAACCGTCCTGCTTCTCCACAGGAACTTCCATCTGGTTACATGAGACTCTCCCTTAATCCTTCACTAGTTGATAAAGTGACTGACCAAAATCAACCATCGGTCAAACCCACTCTCTCTAAATGTGAATCCCATGAGTCTATACCTGACCAATCATAGGTCGAGGAAAAAGTTGACCTGATTTCACCTTTAGTTAATTGTACCTTTCCCGAAGAGAGTGAATATGATACCACTTAGGTTCTTTTCGTTTCTTCATATTCCAATGAGCTTGGAGGCAACCCTCTTGTTCAATTAAGACAAGAGGAAAATCCTCCTGTTCTCGTAACTCAAGGGGGTAATTCTACCGTTCTTATGGTACCCCCTCCAAGTAGTTTGGTCACTTCCTTTCATTGGAATTGACTGGCAAGATGTCGTCTTCCTTCTTATGTGCCTTTGCAGATCATAGTACAAGTTTGTAATATGATTGTACCTGGCACTATTATAGACGAAGGTGCATCTGTGAGTATCCTTTCCTCCACTGCTTGGCAAGTGCTCGGTTCTCCGCCACTTGTGCTTGTTACCCAGAATTTGTTGGATTTTAACAAAGGAACCAATCAACCATTAGGAATCCTTCCTCAGTTGCCTATTACTTTGGGAGTAAAAATTGTTTATATCAATGTGATGGTAGTCCCAGGCCCTTTAGATTACAATTTACTTCTTGGGAGCGACTATGTTTTTGACATGGAAGATATTGTTTCAACACTCTTTCGAGTGAAGTGTTTCCCACATGAAGGCAAAATTGTCACCGTTGACCAACTTTCATTTCCCGGTCCAAATACGGCTTCCAGTAAACCATCTTCCCTAAATGGTCCTTTTGTTTTAATGGTATTTTCCCTGCCACGGGTTAATTATGTGGAAACTCATTCCATGCCTACATCAACTGCCGATCAATTCCGTGATGTTGTAAATTATGTACTGGGGGCATTGGAACCAGATCTCAAATTCCTTGTTACAGATCCCTTCCAGAGCATTGTTCTCCCATCTGATGAGAACCTATTGGAAGTCATGACCTCTTATGGGTCGTGAACAAGGAATATGAGCATAGTTCCTTGTCTTGTGTCAAGCTCGTTAAAAAATGAAACAAGGAATATGAGGATAGTTCCTGGTCTTGTGTCAACCTCGTTAAAAAATGAAACAAAGAGTATGAGCATAGTTCCTTGTCTTGTGTCAAGCTCGTTAAAAAATGAAACAAGGAATCAGAGAGGCTATCGAAATTATGAAATTTCCTCAGAACCTTAACAGGGACAATGGGAGTGAGATTAGTGGAAACTGGCTCCCCCTAATTAGATAGATAAATACCTCCAGATCTTTTGAGGCATAGTATCACTGGTTTCTCCCCGTTCCTTACTTAATAGCTGTCTTAGTGATAATTTTTTTTCGGAATTAATAATTATTTATTTGACATAATAACCATTTATCTTAGAATAAATAAATGATTATTATTAACAATAACCAATATAACAAAATAAAAATTTATTCTAGTGACTATAGATTATAGTAACAATAGTTTTTAAAAATTAACATTTCTGGAAAGAGAAAAAAGAAAAATTATTAAATTATTAAAACAAAAAATTATAAATTAAATTAATTAAATAATTTACTTCTTTATTAATTAGATACTTAGGGTTTTAATTATCTATAAATAAAATAAAATAAATCTATAAATCAAAAAAATAAAATAAAATAGGAATAAAATAATTTAATCTCTCATCACGTTAGTATTTAATAGCTTAATTAATTAATGAATTGATTTATTTGTTTTAGTAATAAATAAAAATAAAATTTGATTTTAATTAAATTAAAATAAACTAATTATATTAACAATAAATAAAAATAAAAATATATACTAATTAGAATTAAAAACTTATTATAAATAATAACTAAAAATTAGAAACTAATCATATTACATTATATAAATAAACTTATTATAATTATTTTATTTATTCAATATATACACTAATTCATATTAGGAATTAATAATTAATTATTTATTTGACATAATTAAAATTAAAATAATTAAAACTAAAATAATTAAATAATTGAATAATTCATATATGTAGGTTACTCTTTGAACTGATCGACTTTTACTAAAAATTTATCATTCTTTAGGTTTATATATCTTCTGGTCGGAAGATTCTTCTCTCAAACTATCATTCATAATCTATCATTTTCGGTCCTGATGATGGACCCCCTTTGGGGTTCGAAATGTCGACATAATGAACATAATATTGTGGATAATCCGGATCATACTACTCCATGAAACAAGGAATCTGAGCAGAGTTCCTTGTCTTCTGTCAAGCTCATTAAAAGATGAAACAAGGTCCCCTGGAGCAAAGTTCCAATTCGAGTCTTTGATTAGATCTCGTAAAATCCCAGTCGAGTCTTTCATTTGATCTCGTAAATGAACCGTCATTCCATGCACTTGATAGCCATGAGTAGTCTACTTAGGTGAATGCAATGAAACTTGGGGGGCATGCACCTAGAATCGAGTCATCATGTTGGGGGCATGTAAACCAATTCCAAGCATAGTTTTTCGTTTCAAGCTTGTGTAAACATGAAACTGAATCCAAGCATAGTTCCCTATGGTTCAAGCTTGTGTAAAAATGAACCCATATCCATTTTAACCCTCGTGATTGCCATTCTATCAGCCTCTTCTGTCAGATGAGCCTTGGTTTTTCTCCTTCCATCATCACTATCTGCATGGCCGATCATACACTTTCACTTGGTTGTTTTACTTTTTTGAAGAATAATTGCAATGAGTGGTCTTATTAGCCAACCTCTTCACATAAATCAACATTTTTTGAGAAGTTCCAACATCACCGAAACCAGTTTCTATCCTAGACACCACTCATTCCTCTAAGTGAAGTCCTTTTTAAGCTCTTTTCAGACTCTCGAAATATGAAAAGACTGTCGAGTACTTGTCCTTTTCAGCTCGTTAACGGATTGGAAACAACATCTACTCGATATAAGTTTAACCCTTTTCTGGACTGAGATAGATTATTTACGAAAAAGGAATATGTTGATCAAACATGGTCAATAGGTTCTCTCTCATATTGTTTTACGCATTTTTAGACTTGAGAGACAAATTTACGAAAAATAACTTGTGAAGTTTTCTTTTTGTCCCTTTTCAAACTCTCTAAACATGAAAAGGACCGAGTTATCATAGTCATTAAACTCGTTAAAACATCAAATAGCGACAAACTTGTCCATCATGACAAGACCGAGTTTCACCTTCGCTAGACTGGTTAAAACATCACATAGTGATGGATTCACTTAAAGGGTGGAATTATACAACAAGCATATGTTATCCTCCTCAAGCTTGATAAAAAATAAAGAGGTACTGGTCAGTAATGACTGGGGAAAATGGAAAAGGGGTAAACCACTTTATGACAACAGGTTGCTCTTGAACATGACACTTTCACTTCATCACTCTGACTACATGGGTTGGGTTATCTGCTTGATGGTCATCATACCTTGGTCTATCATACCATCCATTACTTTGGTTTTGGGTCAATGTTGCCAATTCATTCAGTGTCGCCAACATGTTCAAGAGAAGTCGCTCAGTTAAATTCATCCTTTGCAATACTCATAAACCTTCATTTTCATGATTGCCATTCCTGAACCTTGTGTCGTCAATCACATTCTGTCTCCAAAAATCATTACACTTGTTTCATGTCGTTGATATGGGATACATCAAGGCCCTCCTGCGACGAGTTTCTTCTTGTTGACATCAGCACATTATCCAAGAAGTTGACTTAGAAGCACCCTTTCAGCACCTTGAGGTTTGCATACATCAATGGCAAGTTCCTCGCTTCCGGCAATAGGTTGACATCACTAGCCTTTGACCAAAAGACTTTGTATGGTGTTCAACATCAAAAACATCCATTCACACCATGTAGAATGTACTGCAGTACCTTGAGGATCATTATCATTATCGGTGATTTCTCTCGCGCCTGTTAACGACTTACGTCATTGGCTGGTAATCAGATGGTGTCTTCCATGTTCGACTTCAAATCACATATTCACATGGTTAGACTCATACTTGAGCAAACGATTGAACGAGATGGAATACCCCGTATCTAGTTTCATCCTTCCGGGCTGCGATTTCAGGAAAGTACCAAATCATCTGTACGATGGCTTTACAATGATGGTCATCCCATCATGGGTCTATATCTGTAAACGACTATCTATGTGCATGTAATGTAATTTTATATGATGAGAATGGGTATGCCTTCCCTCAGCAGTTCATGAAAAATCCAAAAGATCATGATATTATGTATTGTAATTGATGCAGGTCACCATCCGCTTCGGAACCTCCTCATCACATCGTAAAGCATATCACTCGACATTATCATTTTCGAATTCATGCTTTAGGGGGCAGCTGTTACAGATCCATTTGGGCACATCACTCCTATCATTCAGATCAATACTATTAGGTCTCATCAAACCCTAATCTAGTTGCTACATGCCCTAGACAAATCATCACTTTGAATTCCTCCTTCCCTAAGAGTTTCTTGGCCTGAAGCCCTCCAGAAATGCCTCCTTGAGGGACTAGCGTAGCCTTGGTCAGGGGTAAGTGTGCTTCAGTGCAGGTAGGCCCATGTCAGGGTGAATTTCAGAGCACTTAGGCCCACTTTGACCTGCGTTGGGCGAGATTGAGTGAAATCCTCATAGGGTTCTGGGAATATTCTTATCTTCTGGAGCCTTCTAGAAGATTCCCACACTTATCATCTCCTATGAGCTCGAAATTGGATAAGGAATGAGTTAAGTAACCTCCTATCCTCTCATCCCTTCCTCCATGGAAACTAAATCTAAGATTGGAAGGCCATGCAATACCCTCATTTATGACCAAACCTCCTTCATTTTCCTATAAATTGAGCACTCATCTAAGTGATCAAGGGCTTGACTTTGAGAATTTGTAAGGAGATATTGTTGGTGTGAGGTTTGAGATTGTAAGCAAGTATTGTTATGGTACCAGAGTGTTGTTCTTTTGATGTGATGTTGGTTGGAACCCAAGCTTGAGGAGTGACATTGGATTGGACTTCATGGTTGTAACTCTTCCTTCTACTTAATAAAGTTGTTTACACCTCTTCCCATATTCTTTTCTTTATGTATGATGATTATATGTGTAAATTCTTTTGATTCCATTTGCTTATAGTAGATAGATCTCTTGCTTTGATTGGTTTTGTCCTCTACTTATGATTGCAGGTACTTGTCAAGCGGATTAAGTTCAAGGAGAGATGGGAACCCTACAAAGGAGACAAAGGGAAAGAGAAAGATAACAAGTAGGCCCCTTGTCTTATTTATCTTTTATAGAAAAAGGTTAAGCGCTTTAAATCTGTTGTTCTAGGTGTAGCTACCCACTTAGGGAAATTGTGTTTATCCGTAGATGCAAAATTCCACATAACAAATAGGTATTTTTATATTAACAACAAATGCAATTACAACTCTCATAATCTCTCCCATTCTCTTAAGTAGAGTGGAGTATTTATGCATTTTTGAATCTTAACATTTAGCATGGTGACAGAGGATAACCATGAGATTCTCTGATTCTTAGGTTGCCTCTTCTCGTTACAACGACATTGGAAGAAGATAGGTTGTGAGGAAATTGCTTAGTTACCGACCACCTCAATTCAACAGAAGTTGGTCAAACCTATTGTGGTTGAATCTCTCTTATTGAACAATGCTAATTGTTATGCTATCACTTCCACTATTAGTCGATGGCAAGTTGTCGACTTTTCCTTTTCCTCAATTGATGGTGACAACTAGCCAGTTGCTGATTGGTATCGATTCATTCATGCTACAGTAGCTGTTGTTCGAAACTTGTGAATGGAGGTGTTGTAACAACTATAATTTGAGGTGTTGTATCCATGTGAAAAGGGTGTTGCAACAATTTTCCTTAACTATCAACAAACTAGAGGTGTTGCAACAATTGTTGTAAAAAGTATTGCAACAACTACTATCAAAGGTGTCACAACCACACGAAGGAGGTGTGCAACAAATAAAATGTGTTGTAATAACTACCACCAACAACCTGAGGTGCTGCAACAACATGAATGTCTTGCAACAACTAATTGCTTTGGTAGCCTTTGTCAATGCCCCCAACGATACTTGTACAAGATTTTTCTGGAGCATTCCTCGCGATTTATCATTAGTTAGCATAAAATGGCCAATTTCTTCCTTAACATACTAGTATAAGCATTAAAAATGACATAATCATAAGAACAATGTATCTTTGGAAAAAATGTATCATTGTGAGCAAAGTAGGTTGTGAGATGACATGAAGGTGAGAAAAAGGGTGGTTAAAAGGTGGTGAATGGGTACCGAAAATAGGTCATTTTGGACGCTCTTCATACCACATAATATCATCCTAGGTTCGTATTGGGGAGGTAGGCCCAAAATTTACCTTTGGATTCCTGAAAGCAGACCTTCACAACCTGACACATTCTAGGTGATTAATGGAAAAGGTTTCCAATAATTAACATGGGGTTGAATTCCATTAGTACCAACAAAGGAAGTTGAACCACCATCCCTACATCTCTCCACTCTTGGCTCTTTCCGACTCAACACTCCATTCCCAATGGATTGAAATACATAGTAACGAACAAAAAACAACACATTAGTTGATGGACTATTGTCGGGTCCGCCAATGTTGAGAAATTCCAGGGGTTTTATTGGATGAAATTATAGCCTTCTAGATCTAGTTGGCCCAACACTCTGATACCCCAACGCTGACGGTCAAAATTCTCAATCTACCAATAATAGATGGGATGGTTCCTATATGTAAAAAGTCTAGTCGAGGATGTTAGTATCGGGGGTTTCATGTGGCCATTTTGGTGAAGTGCTTGACACCCAGGGCCCAATAGCCAGATAACCACTTTTTCTTGTTGGTTCTTGGTCACAACCCTCCACATCCATGTGACCAAGGGTTGGGTTTAAGGACTTCCATCTTAGAAATTTCATTTGACCCAAAACCAAAGGGGTCGATCCCTAAATTTCTCCTTGACAAGGCGTGTCAGTAGAGGGAAATCTTGGCCTGTCCCAAAAGCTAAAAAGAACTTTTCCAGGGCACTAAATCTTCCTAGAAGACATTTGATGACACAAAGATCTCTATTTGACCATAGAAGCAACCAAGATCTTCCATTCCTTAACTGTTCGTCGAGCCTCTTTTCTAAGAAGCTCATGAGGTCACTGTACACAGTTTACCTCTTTTGAGGTCTTCATGCATATCCTCAGTTGTTATGAGATGCCTCTTTTCATTTGAGTCTCCATTTTTGCAATCGCGACTTTGATCCTTGCCTCTGATATCCACATTATTCACAAGACCCTCTGATCACTTCAACAAGCCTAAAACTTCTCTAGTGTATCTAATAGAAAACCATGGACACTAGCCATAACCGAGACTAAAAAGTCCTTAAATCCCATGCATAAAGTGCAATTTACTTCCTATACATAAACATGAAAGATATAATAGAGGAGTATATTAAATATAGATTACTAGGCATCATAATACTATACAATCATGTAAACCACATCTATCATTCATGTCACTAATTAGACATCAGATAGATCACAATATCCATTTAGAAAATAAGCACATCAGTAGCTCATTTCATCAATTATCATTTCTTTCTCATTAACATGGTTTACATTAGAGAGATGAATTCCACAAGGATACTTACGTGATCAAGATTCTATGATGTTTGAAACTAATGAAGGGTGAACTATGTTCCACCCTACCATATGTTCAACTACACTTCAATCTTTCTTATAGCTAGCTACCCCCAAGCCAGACTATGAAGCCATGAGGGAAGTTCTCACTCAACATTATAGGGTGAAGTCACAAAGGCTTCATCTCATCAAGCTCATCAGTTCCCTTAAGATCACACCAAGGCGGGGTATGCTCAATTTCTATGGGTGGTATTTCAATTTCTTTGCACAATGTTGGTTGATTTAAGTTCTTTAATATTCGACATTAAATTTAAACCAGGAGTTCGTATTCTTAGATATGCTACACTCTATGTGCAGAGTTCAGAGCATTAATAGTCTTCCTAACATATCACTACAAAATGAAAATAAAACCACACAAGACACAAGCCAAGGTTGTAGGGCTTATCTACTAGACCACAAGCGGGGCTTATCTACTAGACCACAAGCATAAGGAATATCTCTCTCTCTCTCTCTCTCTCTCTCTCTCTCTATCACACTAACTGGGAAAAACAACCATTGTACATTCAGGAGGGAAGTAAAGCCTGCCATTTCCCTCAGTGCACACGCTCCACACTCTACAATTCAAAATGAAATCCTAGTAACTAAAAGAAACACCACACTATGTAAGGTAATTAAACCTATCTATCCATGTATGGGGAAAATATAGCTCTTGCTAAGGTTTGTTTACAGATCTCATACACAAATTGGTTATACACACTTATATTATATTTTATACAAGGCAACAACGTAGATATTGCATACCTCCAAACACAATAAACATCAGTACATGCTCATACAAAATTACAATGATACAAACAACATGCAATAGGGAATATAACCATGTATATAATTACCATTAAAACTAGATCAAAATAGAGTATAGGAATAGGGTATTATATTCCATACATAGGAAATTAACAACAATATAATACAAGGTGAACGTAGTTGGGTCCTTGAGCCCTCCCAACCAGCTACGTCACCTATAGTAAAGATCTGCACCATGCTTAGAACTACACAAATAACATACTCACCAACACATTGCATATCATTAATTTTCCCCAATAAATTACATGTCAGCAGAGTGTAAACAATCCTCAACAATCAGATTAATCAAAACAACGTTACAATAAGGGTATTACAGATCGATCTCCCCTTTGTTGAAAAATGTAACTAGGTTCAGTCTTCATAATTATCATCGTACTTGTATCAATATGTATTTCTTGTAAATACAAAAGAATAAAAAGAAATTTTCATTATTATTATTATTATTATTATTCTAGTTAAAGCACGTTCTTCATGCTCCTAGGGTCTATTGAGTCAACATAAAAAAAAATTCGTGAATCAAGTCCCATTTGGACTATTTGTAAGAATTTATTTTTTATTTTTTATTTTATTTTGAGTCAAAAGAGTTAGTTTTGTCGCCATAAGACAAAGTCGGTTCTCTAGACGAACAAGTCGACCAACTCATAAGTTGTGTCTCTTCATATGGTTGAACAACTATATATTGGCAATTGTGCTCCACATTTTGGCAACCAATTTGATTTATGTGAAAGCAAGAAGAAGAAAATCAACGAAGTCAACGGAGGAAGAGAGAGAAGTCAAAGGAGAGAAAAAATCTTGTTTTCTGCCCTAATCTATTCACACATGTGAGTATATTCAATGGATTACTAGGCATCAAAATACTATACAACCATGTCAACCACATCTATCATTCATAATACTAATTAGACATTAGATAGATCACAATATCCATTTAAAAGATAAGCACAACAATAGCTCATGTCATCAATTATCATTTCTTTCTCATTAACATGGTTTACATTAGAGAGATTAATTCCACAAGGATACTTATGTGATCAAGATTCTATGATGTTTGAAACTAATGAAGGGTAAATTATGTTCCACCCTACCATAGGCTCAACTACACTGCAATCTTTCTTATAGCAAGCCACCCCCAAGCCAGACTATGAAGCCATGAGGGAATTTCTCACTCAACCTTATAGGGTGAAGTCATGAAGGCTTCATCTCATCAGTCTCATCAATTCCCTTAAGATCAAACCAAGGTGGGGTCTGCCCAATTTCTCTGGGTGGTATTTCAATTGCTTTGCACAATGTTGGTTGATTTAATTTCTTTAATATTCGACATTGAATTATCAACCATGAGTTCATAAACTTAGAGATGCTACACTCTATGTGTAGAGTTTAGAGCATTAATATTCTTCCTAACATATCACTACATAATTAAAATAAAACCAAGCAAGACACAAGCCAAGGTTGTAGGGGCTTATCTACTAGACAACAAGTTTCAAGAATAATTTTATATAGATTTTATGAGATCTCTTGGGCTATTACATCATATTACCTCATTGTACCAACATTAAATTCTATCTTCAGTGAGAACTATCCTATAGCAACAATTATCTAATAACACTTGTGCATAAAGTAAAGCCATATGGAACTCATGCTTTGGACAAAAAGCTTAAGGAAGCTTATAGATTCATGAGACAATATTATTGCACAAGATAACTATTGGATTCATCTCTCTAAAGAAACCTTAATATCTATCTTAGGAAGATTTAGTTCACTATGGAAATTATAGGTCCTAAGATTCACAAAAAACCAAAGTAAAACGAAATGAAAAGAGAAATGATTGTAAATCTACTGAGGTTGTTGGGGTTGCCTACAATGTCCTTGATTGACACCATATTTGTCTATCACACTAACTGGACCAAACATCCATTGTACATTCAGGAGGGAAGTAAAGCCCGACATTTCCCTCTGTGCACACTCTTCACACTCTAAAATTCAAAATGAAATCCTATGTAACTAAAAGTAACAACAAACTATGTAAGGAAATTAAACCTATCTATACAAAAGAGAGGTTTGTCTAAGCTTTGTTTACAAAGCTCATACACAAATTGGTTATACACACTTATACTTTATTTTATACAAGGCAACAAAGTAGATATTGTATACCTCCAAACACAATAAACATCAGTGCATGCTCATACAAAATAACAATGATATAAACAACATGCAATAGGGCATATAACCATGTATATAATTTCCATTAAAGCTAGATCAAAATAGAGTATAGGAATAGGTTATTATCATCCATTCACTGGAAAATAACAACAATATAATACAAGGTGGACGTAGTTGGGTTCCTAGGCCCTCCCAACCAGCGACGTCACCTATAGTAAATATTTGCACCATGCTTAGAGCTACATAGATAACATACTCATGATAACACCAACACATTGCATATCATTAATTTGCCCCAATAAATTACATGTCAACAGAGTGTAAACAATCCTCAACAATCATATTAATCAAAACAACATTACAATAAGGATATTACAGATCGATCTCCCCTTTGTTGGAAAATGTAACTAGGTTCGGCCTTCTTAATTATCATCGTACTTGTATCAATATGTATTTCTTGCAAAAACAAAATAATAAAAATAATTTTTCATTATTATTATTATTTTTATAGTTAAAGCATGTTGATGCAGGAGCATCCTGCTCAGAATATTATTGTTCATTTGGTTGATTTAGGGGGTGATGTTTTCAATTATTTTTAGGAATCTTGTATAGATTGAGTGAGGAATCTATGTGTGAGGGTTTAGTTGTGAAATATTCTCAACTATGTGAGAATATCAGGGATAATTGATATGTGTAGATCTCTTAGGGATCTTAGGGATTACGAGATCCTCGAATAGGAATTAGTTGAGTGAATTATGGAGAAAATCATGGATTTAGTATAATTCATAATTATGTAATTAATATATAAATGTAAGCCTACGAGGAGAGTGTTAGACAAGTGTGAGAAAGTGTTAGAAAGTGTTAGAGTGTGTTAGAGAGAGCTAAGTAGCGGAGAGAATAAATCAGAGCACGAGATGTTCTGAATATATATGTAAATACTCTTATGAATGAAAGGAGTTTTGTGTTCAAAACGTGTTTCTGTGTTTGCTTTCATTGATTCCTTAAATTGTAGGCTAAATCTTTGTTAAATATAGGAAATTGTGTGTGTAAAATTAAAACCTTTAGTGGACTCTGTTGTTTGATGATCGCTTGGACAAAGGATTTAACTTGTTGGTCGCTGGTTGAAAGCGGACAAAGATTGAATGCACTAACAAATCATCATTGATCACAGGATGGATCAATGATGATCTATTTGAGAGAAGATTGACGGTGTTCGCGTGGTGAATGTGCACACACTTTAGCACAAGAAACGGACCCGAGAACATTATAAAGTTGAGTTAATTGATGAATTGATCGTGACTGTTGAAGTGATCCAACGGTCATCGCGTGCCAAAAAGCGCGAAGGTTAATTCCAAAAACGGACACGATATTTTATAAAACTGAGTTAATAGCTCAGTTAATCATGATTGTATGTTTGAAGAAATTAGATCAGACGGTAATCGCGTCGAAAAATGAACGAGGTTTAATCCAGATTTCGGACGCGATATCATATGGACTGTGATTTAATCCAGTTGAATTCTGGATCGATCACAGTCGTTTGTTATGTATGAACGAGATCCGACGGATATCGCACTCCAGAAGATGTGTGCTGGTTAGCATAGTTTTCGGATGCGATAAGGTTTGAACGGAATTTTAATTTGGTTTGAGTTCTACTAAAGAGGTTGGGGTCTGATAGTTTAATTAAACAAGGGTTTAATTAATTTAATTTCTGTATTAATGTAAAGTTGTAGTTGCGCTGCATCACATGTTCTTCATGCTTCTAGGGTCTATTGAGTCAAAATAAAATTTGTCATGAGTCAATTCCCATTTAGACTATTTGTAAGAACATTTTTTTTTTGAGTCAAAAGAGTTAATTTCGTATCCATAAGACCAAGTTGGTCCTCTAGATGGACAAGTCGACCAACTCATAAGGTGTGTCTTTTCATATGATCGAACAACTATATATTGGCAATCGTGCTCCACATTTTGGCAACCAATTTGATTTATGTGAAAGCAAGAAGAAGAAAATCAACGAAGTCAACAGAGGAAGAGAGCAAAGCCAAAGGAGAGAAAAAGTCTCAGTACTTTTCAATCAAGAGATGGGTTAATGACAGGGGGAATTCAAAGGAAGAGTATGCATCAGTACAAGGGGAGTATGTTAGGTCCCTTTACTACTAGTGTAACCCCTTATTGTTATTAGTGAAGCCCCCTTATTATATTGTTGTGCCCATGTAGTCCCCATATTGTTATTATTGTGCCCCATAGAAGCCCACTATTGTTATTGTTGTGCCCTAAATTATTATTGTTATGTCAGCTTTGATTATATTATGACCCCTTAGACTCCTATGTATAGAAAGGAGGTCTTGTCATTTGTATAATCGAAGAATTGTTCATTTGTGTAATGTAATGGAGTTTTCCCCCTTGAAGAGGCTAATTTTGAAGTCGTTGATCTATATTTTCTTCTATTTTGTGAGTTGGTTTCATAACATTTGGTATTAGAGCTTTGGATTCTATAGTTTCGCTGCTCCAAACAGGTCATCGTGGAATTTTCGCTATAAAATTTTCTCTATGAAGTTTCAGAAGCTAAAAAAAAAAAACCATTTGAGCAGAAATCGTTCTCAACCTCGGGTCCAAATTGCAGATCTTGTCTCGCTATATTTTAGGAGATATGATCTGAGGAAGTTAGGGTTTTGGCAAGCTCCAGAATTCCATATCCAACTCGTCATTGTGGAATTTTCACTATAATTTTTTTCTACGAAGATTCAGACTATGAAATTAAAACTCATTCGAGTAGAAATCGTGGTAAAAATCGGGCCCGAATTTCAAATCTTGTTTCACTATATTTTTGGAGATATGGTCTAAGCCATTTAGGGTTTTTGCAGGCTCCCGAATTACATCCCAAACAGGTGACCTAGGGAAAAACGTCATAAATTTCTCTCTGAGAATCAGATTGCAATTTCATAAAAAGTTACAAAACGAGAATGGCCTGTAGTTTCTTCTGTATCGGTTTTAGGTCCTAAGATGAAAACAATGACATGTGGCACTTCATACAAGTTCGTTATACTCAACCAGTCTATAATCAGGTCATCATGGGAGATTTAACAAAACTCTTCCTTGGAGAATTGAATCTTGATCATACATGCGAGGTTGAAAAGAGGACTCAGAGGGCTACCGCAAGACGAAATTTTAGAACTTGAAGATATGACATTACAAAGTTACTGTCGTTTAAATATCGAACTCCTAAAATCAAGAAAAATACTGATGCGAATCAATAAAATAGAAACACCTAGTAAGAAAAATTTGATGGATGATTTGAAGAATTCGATCAAAGCTAATATAAATAGTTTTATATGTGCCATGGAAGCTAATATTGATGGTATGGAAGCAGATTTGAAGAAAGGCATGGAAGATTTGAAGAAAGACATGGAAGGTTTGAAGGAAGGTGGGACAAAGCTGCTACAAGAAAGGCCTCATAATGACGAAAAGGTAGTAGACGAAACTCATGATGAGAAAAAAATAAATGTTAATCATGATTTCATAGAATCTAAGATTGGATTGAAGATCCACCATATTCCAAAGATCGATATGAAGAATTTTTATGGCAAGGATCCCATAACATGGATGCTACAGATGGAGAAATATTTTGATCTACATGATGTGCAACTGTTACAAAAGGTATGTATTGCATCTTTATATTTAAAGCTGAATCAATTTTTATGGTATAAAGGGATTTGTTCTCATAAACCACTTGTCACTTGGTCAATCTTCACGGAGGAAATGATAGCACATTATGAGGATACAAAGAGAAACACCTTCTTTGGCCAATTGATAAATCTCAAACAAAAGGGTTCAATGGTAGAACACATTGAGGACTTCCAAAAATTGAATATAAGGGTAAATGATATTCCATAGAAGCAGAGGATTGATGTCTTCATAGGGACTTTAAATGATAACATTCAACATGAGGTTCGTCTTTGGGAACCTAATTCATTGGAGAAGGCATTCAGGTTGGAAAGAAAAATTGAAAGAAAAATTATGGCAACAAGAAATCCTACCACTCACAGTTATAAAGATGGAAGTGTTTATGCTCCTAGCCTTCCACAACCTACAAGGCTGACACCACAACAATTGGAAGAAAAAGGAGAAAACGGCCTTTGTTACAATTGTGATAGAAAATACGCTAAAGGTCATAAGTGTGCTGAGAAGAAATTATTTTACATTGATTGTGAAGAGGAGGAAGAAAAGGATTAAGAAACTTTAAAAGAAGAAGATATACACCAGGAACCAACCCCAGAGAAAGAAGAAATGAATTCGACCATATCTTGTAATGCATTGATAGGAGTCACCACTCAAACTCTCAAGATAGAAGGACATATCAAGAAGAAAAAGGATAACTTCACTTTTGTGCAGAATCGAATGAAACAACAGGCAGCTCAAAATCACTGCGAAAGAAGTTTTGATATAGGTGATTGGGTATTTTTACAAATACAACCATACAAACAAATGTCCCTCAAGCAATCTAAAAAGGATAATAAATTATCACCAAAGTACTATGGTCCTTACAAGGTGCTGGAAAATATTAGTATTATGGCATACAAATTGGAGTTGCCTGTATCTTCCCGAGTGCCCCCAGTTGTCTATGTTTCATGCTTAAAGAAGGTTATAGGTGACAAGCTCCCAGTTCAAACAATATTTTCGGAACTTGATGAGGAAGGAAAAATCATATTGGAACCTGAAGCAGTCACGAAAACAAGAGCCTGACAGCTACGAAATCGATCAATTTCAGAGTATCTTATCAAGTGGAAGAACTTACCCACTGAAGATTCCACATGGGAGGACGAGAATTTTATACAAAAGCATCCATAACTACTCAAGCGTTGAGGACAACACTTTTTGAAGGAGAGGGGCATGTTAGGTCCCTATACTACTAGTGTAGCCCCTTATTGTTATTACTGCAACCCCCTTATTATATTGTTGTGCCCATGTAGTCCCCATATTGTTGTTATTGTGCCCCATAGAAGCCCATTATCGTTATTGTTGTGCCCTTACATTATTATTGTTATGTCGGCTCTGATTATATTATGACCCCTTAGACTCCTATATATAGAAAGGAGGTCTTGTCATTTGTATCATTGAATAATTGTTCATTTTTGTAATGTAAAGGAGGTTGCCCCCTCGAAGAGGCTGGTTTTGAAGTCGTTGATCTATCTTTTCTTCTATTTTGTGAGTTGGCTTCATAATAGAGTATATGCCCTTTGACATTTATTAGAAAGGGGGAGAATAAGTAGACATCAAGAGAAGAACAATCAACAAATAGGTAGGGGAAGTTCTCAACTTAAATACATCAATGATTGAATGATGTCGAGTGGTATTGCCATCAACGACAAAGGGGGAGATTGTTGTGCATGTGTTGCCATTGATGTCAAAGGTGTAGTCATTAATATCCACATTGTTGTCATGATAAGGAGATGATTAATTAAAGGGGAGACTTTTCCTATTAAAGTCCATTTAGACAAAGAAAAGTGCTTATGCCTAAAGAATGAAAAATAAATCTAGATTAAGGTAGAAATCTAGATACGAAAGAATCTGGATGAATCTAGATCAGGGTAGACATATGGGTGAAATATGATGTTTGACCCCTCAACATATCCGGGTGTCCCTGCCATATGAAAAGGAATATGGATAAATATGGATAAGTGAGGAAATTTCGATGAAATGTGACATCTAGCCCTCAACATATCTGGGGGTGCACCAAAGAAACCACTTAACAAACACCCAAATTCCAGATATATAACTCATTAGAGAAATTTTGAGGTAAAAAATGAAACTCAAAACAAAAATCAACTTAATAAGAACCAATGGGATTCAATATGATGATGTGAACCATGGGGATGTAAGTCACTCATACTAAAGAAATTTTGAGGTCTAAAATGGGTCTCCTAAGGAATATTATAAAATAATAGTGGAAAAATAAAATAATATTAGATTATTACCTCATCAAGTTTTGGAGGGAAAAAAGAAAAAACTACCTTTTCAACTAGTATTTTCAACTTATCTCCCTATGATTTTACTCAAATTTCAAGTGGGAGAACTCTTTGGATGCAAAATTTAAATTTGCATCTAAGGAGTACCCATGTTACATACTTTTGATGGATTGTACTGTACAAAAAATGTGAAATACATGAAAAAACATGATTGTAATCACTTCTTTTTTTTTTGTAATGCATTTTACATTTTTCGTGTAGTAGGGTCCATCGAAAGTATGCAACATGGTTAGTCCTTGGATGCAAAATTAAATTTCGTCCTTTGGCTCATGTGGGCTTCAAAGAAAGGTGTGCCATAAGTCAGAGCTAGATCTCTAAATCACATATTATAGAAATATTAGTAAGCACCATTTGGGTTTTCCTTGGATCATAGCGCCTAGTTTCGACATGGCTCCCAAGAGACAAGGAGGGTTAAAGTATCCCACTTTACACACAAAAGTAATCTAGGCAAATAAGATATCCAGATGTTAGGTTATCAGTTATACACAAGTGGACCCAATCATGGATTCGCTGAAACAATTTTAAACATGTTCACGATGTGTGGTCACGAGTGCTCAAGGGTTTAGCCACAGGGGCCAAGGAACCATGAAAATAAGATTTATCTGAGTCATCCAGACTGAATCTCCATCCATGAAAATAGAAGAAGTAATCCAAGCTATTTGTATTGGTTTCCCATGGCATGTTGGCCGTGTGAGGTCTTTGTTGACTTAATGTGGTATAAATATCTTAATCCAAAGAGGTTTGAAGTGTGGTTAAAGTGATTAGAGTGTGGAAATAAAGTACATAGAAGAAGAACTGATAAATTTGAGTTTTGTGGGTCTGAATACGAAATAATTATGAGAATGAAGTTTAAGGAAGACATGTGACCTGGACAGGGAAGTTGTTCAATCTGAGTGCAAATACATGTAGTAAAATATGTAAATGTGATGCTAGTTGCAATATGTAAGAATGTTATCTACAGGGTTTCAAAGAACAAGAAGAAAGTGTAGTGCACAATATATCAGAGTTAGTACATTGTGCAAGATTGTGCAATACTAAACATGTAATTATGTCATTTTAGGGGATTAATGCCTCATTCTAGTTGGTGTCGGTAAATCATTTTAGAGGATTGGTGTTTCCTTTTGGTTGGTGCCAATAAATCATTTAAGGGGATTGGTGTCTCCTTCTTGCTGATGTCAATAAATCATTTCATGGAATTGGTGTCTCCTTCTAGTTGGTGCCAATAAATCATTGTAAGTAGGTTGGTGCCTACAAGATCCTTTACAAAAAAAGTAGTTTTATACATTTCTAGTTTATTCTTATGTTGTTGATGTGATTGACATTGTATATGCATTGAAATGTTTTGACTGGTTAAAATTGTCCATTACACTGATTCACCGCCCCACATAACAACCTCCCGCTCACCCCACCCAATTATAATCATAATTCTAACAATTTGAGGCTATAAAACATTTTGGGAAGCGACATATTAAAATTTGGGTATTTTGTAGGGATTTTTGGCCTTGTATGCAAAGGAAAAAAGCCATAGGTCTTTAATCTATGTATCTTTTCAAACCTTATTGGTATTTTCATGCTCCATCTATGTTTGTAATTGAAAACATCAAGGAGGGGTGACAATGTTCTTATAGATTTCTATTGAAGCTACCCTCTACCTTCCCCTCTTGCTAATGATTTCATGTGCAATGTTGATGAGTTGTCCTATGTGTGTATCAAGAAATATGGTTGCATTAGCCCCATCCACCTTTGCATAGAAGAAGCTTACAACAATATATATCAACCTTTGCATACCTTTGTTCTTCTCTCTCATGATTATCATCCTACATTTTTGGGATAAGGATTGATGGAGAGTCTAACATATGATTACTTGATGCTTGATGTTTCCTTCTTTTCGTTTGTGACGGGGCACAAGGGCAAATTTCATGGTGTTGATGAACTCATCAAATGGTTATATTAGCTTTGTGATTTTACTTAATATGTCTAATATCCCTTGTTAGAATATGATATGAAGAATAAAATCTTTAACAAGAGCATTAGATTTACTTTGTGTGTATTTCATTTTATTGTTTTCCACGTAGAATTTGTGTTGTATGAAGTAATTAATGTTTTCATTGTTATGAGTTCTAGTCAATTATAATGTTTCTAACTGGTATCTCTGTGCTTTCTTGTTTCTACCATTATACAAAGAGGAACAAGGCACTCGTGTCTTCGTCACTCTCTAAAATCTAACTTCTATTTGGTGAAAATGTTTCAGATTAATAGGTTTTGCAAATTTTTGGGTTGTCATATAGAGTGCATCCCTGAGTTTGAGCTAGTTTTTACCCCTCAATTCCACATTGAGATTTCCACATGTTCCCACCAAATTTTATCCCACATTTGAGCTGATCTCATGCATGATTTGAGATGATGTTCGAGCTCAGGGTTCCATGATTAATTGTGCCATCATGAAGATTGCATTTTGTATCATGATGAGCCAAAAGTTGTGACCATGCATTTTATATATTTTCACTAGACCATGCTTACTATTATATGTAAAGTGTTTTTTGTTTTTTATTGGTTTCTCTAAACCCTTGTGATTTGTCATGGGTTGTCCTCTAGGATCCATTTCAAGCCTAGTCTTACCGTTATGGCTTGTACTAATTTTTGGCTAAAGTGAGTGTATGGGGTTCTTGGAGTGAATACATTAGGAAACATGACTTATGAAAGCCCTAGTTTTTTTTTTTCACTTTTGCCTTTATGTAAAAATTGGGTTATTATCTTGTAAAGGTTGCCTTACTTAGAAACACACTTACCCTTTAGTTTAAGCATGGATTTATGCATTGTCATACTTTGGCCTAGATGATTGTCTCTCTAGCACTTTGGGATATTCTGACATATATTGGCACTTCAAATCATCTAAAACCATTTCACGAGGGGCCTCTACATATTTTATGCACTTGGATCATGGATGATTTAATGCTTTGAGCCTTTTGAGATATTTTTTCATGCATGAGGGCTTGTCATATGATACCACATCATCCTTCATGGAGCATTCCATCATCTCTTACATATTTGGAGGCACGTGTCGCTTTATTTGAGGAGTCTTCCCCTTGATCGAGGCTAATGAGTATATTCCTTGAGTGTTGGAGCATCTCTTTGGCACATGGAAGTGGTTTTGGACTTTCCTTGACTTGAGGGAGGTTGTTAGTACAGAGCTTGAAGGTTGTTACACCTTAGAGGACTCACACATGACCATTGAAGCTATTTTTTGGGCGATTCATCCACTTTTGGAGCCCCCACATGCCACACATGTAGCCTAGAGGACCATTTCTCCTAGTTGTTTGCTTATCTGGTAGATTGGTTTTACTTTGACGTGGTTCAGGTGATTACCTTGCTTTGAGAATGAATGTTGAACCCCTTTGATCCCTCTTCCTCCTGATTTTGATGGGACATCCTCTCTCCTGCGAGATGCTTGTACATGTGCAATAACCACCTCATTGTTTATATATTTTTACTTTATCCACATAGTTAGTTGGAGGATAAGATTTTTTATGATCTTGTAGGTTAGAATTGGTGTTTGGTTTAAGGTCTTATATCTTGGCTATTATTTTGTGCTTTTAAAATTGGATGGGGATGTCAAGTTTTCTAGATAGGTAATATTGGAAAAATCAGTCCATGTGAAAGGTAAACTCAACCACTTTGAAGGGGGTATTGCATGTGATGCAACTCCTCCTTTCCCCTTTGTTGATTTTAATAGCTTTTTATGAATATCCTGCTTTATATATCCTCTAGGATCTGTCTTTTATTTTCAACAAGATTAGATAAGAAGCTATTGATTTTTTCATAACCTTACCCCCACTCTCTAATCCTTAAAGAATAAGCCAATTAGAATAAGTAATATTCTTAAACCCATTTGCCCTAGGATTTAGCACTACTCTCTCTCATCAACTACCAAATATATTTAAAAAATCTAAAATTCATTTTCTTTGTTTTACTTGAAATCTAAAGCTAGTTTATTGAATATAATTAGACTAGATTTCATTTCAAGTCTAGCTTCTTTTAACTTTAGTATATTTACATTTTAAGGTTATTCATTTAATTAAGGTTTATTTTAGAGCCTCATATTGAAAACATAATTGACGTTTCCCCCAATATTGTATTTCAAGTTTTATCTTCTTTTGGTGGTTATATTTATTGAATGTAAATAAAAATTGATTGTATATCTTAAAAATCAGATTTGTAAGTTGCATAAAATATAGTTTTACATCATTACAAAAGATCTCATCTAAGCTTAAATCATTATCACAAAGTTAGAATAAAGTTTTTCAAGGTTTATTTCTGAAGTTCTTATTGTGGTCATGTCTTAAGTTTACCATTTCAATCGTCTATCATTTACTTAAGGTTAATCTTTGCTCATTTAAACAAATCCAAATTTAATCTCATAACATAAGTTTGATATGCAAATTATAATCTAGTCTGGTCTTTTTTCTTGATTTGTTTTAAATCACATATTGGAATTGTTTCATGATTCAATATCTTAATCCATTATTGCGATACACACTAAGTTGTTTATTACAGGCATATCTTTACTTAGTGCTACTCATAATTTATTGCAAATCTATAGAATTTAACACTTTAAATCATATGTCAAATTTTGTAATTGGACAAGTCTAGTCACACTTTGGATTGTCTCTTCATAATCACTAATTTGATATTCCTATTAAGTTCTACAAACTTAAGATCAAATTGTGATTCACTTCAAGTTTGTGTCTTTCCATGATTTATCTTTCACTTGAAGTTATTTGTTCATTATGAAAATTTTGATTATTGCACAACATAACCTAAATCAAATTTGGAATTTTACCAAGTCTAATGCATTATCACATGCATATTTTTCTTCCAGAATTTAGAAACTTATAATTTGGAATTGCTTTCAATGTTCATATTCCATTGAGAATCACCTTAAGTTTTATGTCGATAAGATTCATCTTTCACTTAAGATTATCTTATTTCATAAAACACAATTTAGGGTTATTTCAAATTTGACACTTTTTCAATCAATTTTTTCCTTAGCTTAAGTTCATTTCCTCAAAAAATCATAATTTACTTGAGTTGTTAATTGTTCGTTTAGAAATCTCAAAATTCATCTTGCATATCACTAAATAGATTTGTGATTAATCTCATCAAACTTAATTTCATATCATTTAAGAGTTTCAGCAAATGGTTTTAACCAATAAAACTCAAATATGAAAATTTCACTAAATATTATAAACACGATTTTTTGTTTAATCTACCCATAAATCAATTGCTCTAGCATGTAAGCAGATTTATATAATGTGTTTAATATTATTGAAGTTAAATAAACTTGTATAAGTATCATTTCACCAATGTTAGAACATTTATATATTACCTGCTACATTTTTATTTTGGATTTAATTCTATAATATCTAATATCACTTAGATTAATCGTATTTAAATTTATTTAGACCTTTTTATGCTAATCACTGTATAATTGAGAAATACTCAACCTCTAAACCTCTAAAGAGGCAACAGAAAATGGTGACAATGATACAATAATAATTGTTATCCCAAAATGGATTGAGCTTTTCAACTTAAAAGCTAGTTTAATTCAGAAATACTCAACCTCTAAAGAGCCAACGAAAAGTTATATCAAGGTGACAATGATACAATAATAATTGTTATCCCAAAATGGATTGAGCTTTTGAACTTAAACGCAGTTTAGGTGGTAACAGTGTAGGTCCATTGGTTGAGGTAAACTTAGTGCACATATATTCCATGGTGGACACGTCATCAAATCACATGCAAAATACCTCTATCAAATGCCTTGGAATTTTTTTTGAACCTCTCATCTAAGTAGTAAATTAGATATCATATCGACCAATAAAATAATGTCAATTCATTGACATGTTATCAATCTAATCACTACACCTAGTTACAACGCACTAATTATGAGCCAGGTCAGCAGACAACATATAAATCATACCAATGAACGAAATATATGTCCAATCAGTTAATGAATGCTTTAGACGTAAGTCCATCAATTGGGAGGCACCATATATATGTTCACATCAAAGTCACATGGACTGACAATGTGCCACATAAGAAACACATTTTATTTTTTTGGAAATAGGTGGGAATGAGTGAAAAATTACAAATGCAGGTGCATTTCATGCACGGATAAAATGCAAGGACTGATACGAGATATTGAAAATTAAATTTTCGGACATCATCCAGGGACCTGAGTACAGGATACTTAATATATCAATGACACAACATTTGCATCACGAGGAAAAATACAATCTCCAGCTTATATAATGTCTATTGAAATTTATCCACTTGAACACTTGGAATTGGAGATAAAAATCATTTATTTTACAAGCAGGATCACCGTCTGCTTCCGCCAAAATTGCATAGCAAAACTGGAATTCCAGTTTCTACATACAAGTTTCTCCAGAGCCTCACCACTGGCACCAGATATACTTCAGATAAATCTAAAAGCCAAGTCACTGTCCCTTTGTCCTAGAATTACTGAATCATCATTGTCCATCAAAGGTGAAATGTAAAACTGCGACTACGAAAAGACAAGCATGGCCCTTCCCAATCTCGTTCCCGCTATGGGCATAAACACATTAAATCAATTTACTTTTGTGAAATACGATACCGAAAAACACTCTTTAACCCACCCAACCTAGGATGAGTTCTGGACAGGTAACAAGGGGTTGTTCAAGTTGTAGGTCGGGAACCAATAAAGGCTTTATACGATTCAACAGTCAAAACCAACTTCATTAGTGTCCAATCTCCCAGTAATACTGAAGTACCCACCAATGCAAACAAGCACTGCAGCTTTAAACTTCATAAGATTTCAACGAACCTATTTTGAAATGAAAGCATTGTCTGCGCACAGCTTGCTGGAAAGTGTGTAAAGCCTCTGGAGCACTCTAATTATCGTCCTTCTTGCAGATCCTCAGAAAAAACAGCTGTGCGTGAAAGATTGTCATTGTCAATTCCGCTTAAGCCAGAAAATGGACCAGATGAAAAAATTGATGATGATCCATCTGACTCGAATGTGGTTGATGATGGTCCAATGTTTCGTTTATTTGGTGTAGGATGACGATTGGAGTTGGTCTGAGTTTCGGTCAATCCATCTCTTTCTCTGGTCTGATGGTTTTCACTAGTTCGCTGAACCATTTTTAAAGACTGAACCACCTCCCCCATAGTTGGCCTCTGGTTTGCTTCAGGTGCTACGCAAGCAGCTGCTATCGCACATACCTGTACAAAGTCCTCCTTTGGATATTTGCCATCAAGCCTAGGATCTGCAAGCTCTCCCAACCGATCTTTATCTCTGAGAATTGGACGAGACTGAAAAAGTCGTAGAAAAGGAAATGTACTTAGATATACGTATAGATTAACTACAATAAAAATGGCTTATTACTCTAAAAATGTCTAAGAATTTTTTCAAAGCAGAAGGCTCTCATCCGCAAGATTACATTTACTTTTCTATTGTGCCAGCCAAAGTATCAGAAATGCCTATGAAAGCAATGCAAATTGAAACACTATTGAAAGAAAATTTCCATTGCGGCTAGAACAAAATAAATTGTGAGCGATTTATAAGCTTTTGGATGATGACTCATCTTCATCATATATCTTTTAAATGAACTCGGATATGATGGAAACAAAACAAAAGCTAAATCCTGGCAAAGATCCTAACCCATGTTACAAGGTTTTCCTGTCCAGAAGGTTGAGACATATCAACAGGTTTCCTTCCTGACAACAGTTCCAGCAAAACAACTCCATAGCTATATACATCACTTTTTACCAGAAGATGACCAGTCATAGCATATTCGGGAGCTACATACCTGTAATGCAAAACCATTTCGACCTCTATTAAGTATAGAAACATCATGGGGCGTGTTTTAGATATATATGATGTGGCATCACACAAAATCAGCATACCAGTCTTACTAATGCAAAAAGTTAAACTTGCTACAAGACCCTAAACAGCTAGTGAACATTAACAAACTAAACAAAGTGAGCTGGAACTCGTTCTATGTCTAAGCAATAAATATCATCAAAGATTTCTACAGAATGAGTAGTATTATACCCAAAAGTGCCCATTACACGAGTAGATAAATAGCTTCCCCGACCCTCCGGAGCCTGCTTAGCAAGACCAAAATCAGCTACTTTAGCATGAAAATTATTCTCCAGTAAAATATTGGATGCCTTAAAATCTCGGTGAATGACACAAGGCTGGGAATCCTCATGGAGGTAAGCAAGACCACGGGCAGCATCCAGAGCAATCTTCATTCTTGTCTCCCAATCCAGTGTATGATTTGCATCTAGAGGTCCTGTGGGAAATATCACCATGGCAAAGTTATCAATATCAAAGAGTGATAATTGACAACCTAAAAAAGCTTCAATTCAAACCTAGCAGTGCCAGTTAAGTGTTTCCAAAGATGAGAGACAGCCCTTTGGGAGAAAATACAAAAGAGTCAACTCCATAAAGCACTTCAAATCCACAAAGAAACAAGGGTAAAGGAGTCTCTTATGCTAGGCTCTTCCATGCATCACATAATTCAGCAGTTTAGAAAATTAGTTGATAGAAAATTAAAGAAAGACATTGAAATCCTCTTTCAAGAACTCAATTAAAATGGCTAAGCTAATAGAAATGAGTCAGTTACCATGAAGCCAAGCTTCTAAGCTTCCGTTTGGGACAAGTTCATAGCAGAGCAGATGCTGGGAGGAATCACGACTGCCATAGTAGCCAAGAAGTTTTACAAGGTTACGGTGATGAAGCCGGCTTAACATCTCAACCTCAACCAGAAACTCTCTATCTCCTTGATGGCCACCACTTGAAAGCTTTTTGATAGCCACTGAAGTCCCATCTTTAAGTACACCTTTGTAAACTCGTCCAAAGCCACCTTCCCCAAGCACACTTGCAAGTTCAAAATTATTTGTTGCTTCTTTAAGTTCCTCGTAAGCAAAGAACCTTGTACTGCTGGGATGAGGAACAGATCCATCATTTGAAATAGTATCAGCTAAGCTTGACATTGCTGCCAATGAAATAATAAACCATGCTCAGTAACATACAAGACCAAAAAACTCACTTTCTGGTAACAAAGTCATCTTTTTGAGTGATTTTGCATTGTGAAATGACAAGTCTTATTATGTAGCTTGAGAATCCAACACAAGAAATAATATATATACTACTATATTCACATTAGGAACTGTATCTGCATTTACGTGAGTTGTGTCATATTAGTACTTTAATTAGATGCATGACAGTGCTAGGCATGCCATTGGAATTATACATCTATCGTTTTCCTAAGCAACTAGTACTCATGTCTGTACACAAAAAAATATGGTCTAGAAGCCTCCACCTATGACCATCATTCTGTCGTTTATGCATTCTTATATTCTTTATGATTGACATGTGTTGAATTTCAGGTAGCTGCGGGAGGTATTCCCCAGCTACACATATTAGCCCACCAAAAAGAAATTTAAGAGGAAAAGAAATTAAATTTAAATTGGCCCAAAATTTAATTTGAGAGGGAAATCAAAATTTAATTTTGAGGGAAAATTAAATTTAAAATTGCCTCCAAAAAGATCAAGTCGGCCTAGCATAAGGGCACCCTAAATCTTCTATATAGTATAAAAAGGCACTTGATTTTCTCATTTGAGCATAAATCGATCACACATTCATTCTCTCTCCTTCACACGTGGGAAGCAGTTTGAGAAAGAGACTGAGTTCCTGGGCAGAGTTGACCGTTGCCCAAATTTTCTGGGCAAATTTCTGTGGTCAATTTGACCTATTTTGACTGGAAAATCAGATTGTATCTCTTGTTGAATTGGACAATTTGTCTTAAGAAAAGGTTGCTGGGTTTTTCCCTAGTTAGGGTTTTCCCAGGGTAAAATTTCTTGTGTCTCTGTCCATTGTTATTCTACTGTAATCTCTACTGTCCGAGGAAAGTTATGGCTGAATTTTCTGAAGTATAATTGCTTAATGATAATCTGAAATCTGCTAAAGTAATATCAATATCATTGGAAGTAATTATCAGTTTCAGGAAATTGTGCTTGTCTATATTGCACTTGAAAAATCAACATATTCATGAAGTCATCTCAGCAAAATCCAAGAAGGTCAAGATCCTCTTAGATGAGCAATTATATTCCTGGGAATGGAACATTTCACTAAATAATGCAAATGACAAACTCCTTGTAATAAAAGTGGTGTATATTATCCTGATAGGAGCATGCAAGTCTAGGGTAAAAGACAACCATTTTCTATAACTTCCATCAATGAGTCACTCCAGCTTTGGCATTTTGCAATGGAAACACCGGACAGAACACAGCTTTTGTGGGTAGTAAATGGGATTCTTTTTCCAGGGAACACCAAAAATAAATGATCATTATTTGTGAAATGTCTCTTTCCCCAATGTATTTTTTCCAGAGAAGACCAAAAATAAATGACCATTATTTGTGAAATGTCTCCTTCCTCAGTGTCAGACTTTTTCCAGGGCAAACCAAAAATAAATGACCATTATTTGTGAAATGTCTCTTTCCTCAATGTCATACTTTTTCCTATATCTTGGACAACTAAGTTTTGTAACAGTCAAACCATCAATAGTAACTCACCATGGCCAGCCACATAGACTTTAATTCTACTCCAGTCTTGTAGCAATTGCATTCACGATGCAAATTTTCTGAGCCTTAGCACCAAACTATGCCCATGGCCTGACAATCAGAATGATCTAGAATCTAAATTGACAAGCCAAAAATAAAGCAACTTCTACAATAGCTACTTATAGCTGATTCTTTTGAGTAATGGTATTTGTGGCTTTGTGCCACATGTAGATTGTCAAGTAGATGCCAGCTTTTGGATATTCAATGTAATTTCACTGTCAAATTATTGGTATTCAATAGAATACAAAATACCTACCTTCAAAAGAATACAAAATACCTAAGTTACTGTGCCGTATGGACATTGTGATGTAGTTGCATGATGTAATGATACAGTCCCATAAGATAAACCATAAACAACATACTCCATTGTAACACTAAAGAGTCCAGACAAAAGACAGAAGAATATAGAGTAAACATTTGATAATGCAGGAAAGGAATATCAAGGATCTTATAAGTGCCAAATTTTCATTATTTCTCGGTTTCTATTAGTTACCCCATATATTGAGTGGAAACCAAAAGCCAAAGTTTCCACAGGTGATGGGATGACCTCTGTGAGTAATCATGTAGAGATATTTTAATGATATTTTACATGAATGTCCAGTGGATTAGCATTGAATGCTCACAGTTGAGTGAGGATTGAATTGCATCTAGGGTCAAACGATTGTGAGTGACAAAGGAATCATGGACTCATTAAATGAGGAGAGACTTTCCAAAATAACTGTTATTTTAAGAATCATAGTATAGTTATTGGTATTGATTGCATATTTGACATGAAGAAATTATTCATGGACATGGATTATATTTTGAGCAGCGATTGTATTTTTGGCCTGAGTCCTATTCCAGGAGGATTAAAAAATGATTATCAACAACCTGAAAATAAACAACCAATGACGATAATTATGGAAGGGATAATTATTACTAGCATGAAGCTTTTACTGGTAGAAGACATTTGAGCCTTATTGATAAAAACCCCAACAAAGTCTGAGAATATAGCGGAATTTTCTAAAAGGTACATAAGACCAACTGCCCCATGGGACAGAACAACTTACATGCCAATGCAACATTTCCTCTAGACATGCCGGTAAAAAATAGAGAAATGTATGGAGATAGAATTATCCAATATTTGGATAAAAAAAAATTACATTACTCATCTGGATTTTGTAGAAAATTTGGTCCTGTAGCCCCACCTGGTTTCAATTTGTTTTGCATGTCAAGTTTAATGCCCAAACCCCATAGTTCATTGCTGAGAAATTGCAATTAAAACACTAGAAGCTACCACTACTTTTCACTTTCAGCTGATAATTTCACAAGCATGCACAAAAATTTTGGACACTGATTTTTGGTCAATTAGACCTTGGAAAAACCCCAAAGGGAAAACGAGTAGGAAGAGAATTTTTATTTGCTTTTCTCAGAGAAATTTTTACAGCATTAAATACACAACAGGAGTACTTATCTCCCTCCTTGAAATTCGGGTCAGCTTCTAGAAACTCATGCTGCTGTCCTTGAAACTCATGCCACTGTCCAGACTTTTACTGTCTTGACTTTTGTGCCACAGTCAGCATTTCTCTGCCCCGAAAATTGTGCCTGTCTGACAAATATCTGCCTTGAAATCTGCACTGTCAGACTGACTCCTCGATTTGTGTGCCTGTCAGACCTGAAATTTCTGCCTGGAAATGCATGTTGTCAGATTGATATTTCCTCCTGGAAATTCATGCCTCTGTCAGCACTTCAGCCTCTCAAAAATCGCATTGAATCTCTCAATTTATGGGCTGCTGTATGGTCTGTGCCTCCTCGATTTGCATGCTACAGCTCTGCCTAGCAATGTGTGCCTGTAGCTGCCTTCTCCTTGCTAAAAATCGGTCTCTCCTTCAGCAAAAGCCTGCTATCTCAGCCTTCTCCTCTTCTCCTTTATCTTCTCCACTTCTCCAAAAGCTACACATGAATAAGCTCCTCTTTGCCTTTTTCCCCATTTCTAGTCTCCATAAGGATGAGAAGACAAATCCCTAAGATCAAGGTCTGAGATTAGATCTCAGCTTCTCTTGATCAAGTGTGGAGATCTAATCTCACCATGACCCTCTCTCATGTCTCCCCCTACATTAATGAGCCCATCTAGTCACACTAAAAAGGCGGGTTCAGTTGTTTTCCTAGGCTTAGGCAAAAAACACTAAGAAACACCTCCTTGGTACCGTTTTGAACACTCCCTCTTACCGAGGAAGGTGTTTCTCACCACTCCCATCTTATCCCTAAAGTAGACATGCTTTCCCCTTGGCAAGAACTTGGTAAGCATGTCTGTGACCTATTAATCAGTGGATATGTACTCTAGCTTCATTGCCCCTCTCTGAACACAATCCCGGATGAAGTGGTATTTGATCTCAATATGCTTTGACCTGTCATGAAATACTGGATTCTCTGTGAGTTGTTTAACTACTCTGATTATCACAGTAAATCATAATTGGTCTCAATTGTTGACCAAATAAGCCATACAACATCTTCGAAGCCAAATGGCCTTGCAAGTCGCAACTACCCTAACTAGCTGCAATGTACTCAAACTTTGCGGAACTCAATGCCACTAATCTCTATTTCTTGCTTAACCACGACACCACTGTTGAACCCAACATAAAACAACATCTTGATGTACTCTTCCTCTCACTAGCACTGTCTGCCCAATCTAAATCTATACAACCTATCAACTTGACTCCATCCCCCTAGACATAGTCTAGCCCATGATCCATCGTGCCCTATAGGTACCGTAACACTCGTTTCACAGCCACCCAGTGCACCCTCCTAGGCACCATCATAAATTGACTCAACGTGTTGATTGTGAAACAAATATCTAGTCTAGTGTTGACCAGATTCATCAGTGACCTGATCAACTAATGATATAATGTGGGGTCTACCAACTTGGAATCATAAGCATGCAGCTTCTAGTTGGTAATCATCGGAGTGGCCATAGGCCTATAGTCCTCCATACAAAATCTCTTCAATATGCCTCCTACAAACCTGCCCTAGCCCAAGAAGATATGCCCATCCTCATGCCAAACCTCCAACCCCAAAAAATAGTGCATCAGTTCTATATTAGTCATCTCAAACTCTGAAGCAAGATCTCTCTTATAGTGCTCAATGAGTCTCTCCTCTCTTGTAATAAACAAATCATCCACATGCAGTATAAGAATGAGAGGAACCTCGCCAACCACAATGTAATATAGGTTCGGATCTACATCACTCTTTGTGAACCCATGTGTTACAAGTAGGAATCAATCCTCGAGTACGATACTCTTAGAGCTTGCTTCTAACCATATAGGTCTTTCTTAAGCCTACATACATGGGACTCTCTCCCATGTACCTCAAAGCCCTATGGCTACTTAATAAAAAGTTAAAAACCTCCTCTTGTATGACGCCATTGCGAAAGGCGGTCTTCACATCAATCTAGTGAATCTTCCAACCCATCTATGTTGTTATGGAGATCACTGCTCTAATCGAGGTGTATCGAGCCACTGGTGCGAAGGTCTCCTCATAATCAACTCCTTCTACCTGTGAGAACCCTCGTGCCACAAATCAAGCTTTGAACACACCACACTACCATCTGCAGCATGTTTGAGCTTGTAAAGCGATCTGGAAGTTGCCACTAATTTCCTCTTAGGTCTTAGCACTATCTCCCAAACATCATTCTTCATGATGGAAGCATACTCTTCCACCATGGCATCCCTCCAGATTTGTTGATTTGCAGCCTCCTCATAGCTAGATGGCTCGGTCTCCACAACACTAGCCACATAGCCACCCAACCGCTCTGGTGGTATGCTCTCCCTAACTAACCACTTAGGTCTTCCCACTGACTCTTGTGCTTCCTTCAAGGTCTCATAAAGCCATCTTGGCTTCCTCTTCCCTGAAGTAGCCTCCTGAACTGGTGTGGGAATATCCTCCTCTAGAACTCCTGATGAGGATGCCTCCATGGCCTGCGGTGAACCTATACTCTGGGAATCTGTGTCATGTGATCCTGAACCCTATGATCCTATCACCACAAAAGTTGGTGATCCTAGAACTCCGGATGAGGATGCCTCCATGGCCTGCGGTGAACCTATACTCTGGGAATCTGTGTCATGTGATCCTGAACCCTATGATCCTATCACCACAAAAGTTGGTGATCCTCCTAACCCCGGTGAACCTGAAGATACTAAAACTTGTGGTGTACTCCTCTGCTGAGGAGCCTGCTGCTCTACATGATCATCCTCCTATGACCTCCTCAAGGCCCTCTCCTCCTCAAACATCACATCCCACCTCAAGACAACTTTCCTTTTGGCAGGAATATATATACAATAGGCCTTGGAGGTCTCGTCGTAACCCACAAAGATACCCTTCTCTGTTGTGGGTTCCAACTTTGTCCTCTTCTCCTTAGGGACATGTGAATAAGTAAAGCACCCAAAAATCCTAAAGTGTTGAATTTCAAGCTTCTTCCTAGAAAAAGCCTCCTTGGGAGTCTTACTCCCCAACACTATATGTGAACTCTTGTTCTACAGATATACTGCAGTGTTACAAGCCTCAACCCATAAAAAGAAAGGTAGCCTTTGATCATGTAACATGGCTCTGACCGCCCCTACTATGGCCCTATTCTTCCTCTCTGCCACCCTGTTAACCACTCTATGTCAACTACCCTATAGAAGTACACTTTTTTCAAAGGGATTCCATCATGTTTGAACATGAAAATCATCTTGGATTCATCAGTCATCAATGATCAGTTTGTCAGAGTTATAAACCCATTCTGTAGTTTGTACAGTAAATGATCTTAGTAAGACTATAAATGTATGTAACCTAGATAAACCTATTATTTTGATGACGATTTTCATCCTAAGAGATTTTTTGTCTCACTGATTCATCTGTGTTTCTAAACACATAGATCGACAGAGTTTTTCGCTCCAACCTCACCCCAAAGCTAGGGTGGATTTTGTCATCAAGATCTTAGGTGAGTCCTAATGTTCTAATAGAGTCTTTTGTAAAAGTGATTTAAGAATAATTTTAGCTAATTGACTAAATTATTTTATTACAAATCTATTGGTCTACTAGATCATATTGAGTCGCAGAATTGAGTCAAATAATTGAGGGTCTATAACGAATGGGTTTTACCCCTTTGAGGGTTGAAATGTAATTATTTTAAGTAAATAATATTTTAACCATGGTGCTAAAATATTATAGAGTTAGAAAAAATTAGCAATCTAAATTAAAAATCTCAAGTCAGAAATTTAATTAATTAGAGTCAAAATTAAAGTCTTAGAGAAAATAAATTCTCCAAATAAAAAAATTGTGGGTCCTAGAGAAATTAATTTTTGGAGGTTCCTCACCAAGGGAATATTGAAAATTTCAAGAAATTTTGGACCCTTGGGCCTTGGTGGTAAAGTCAAAGTCAATTTTTCGAGGAAATTAGCTCAAAATAATTAATTTGAGCTAATTAAAAATGAATTAAAAGATGAATTCGAAAATTTCTCAAAAAATAAATATTTCGACGATGGAGATTCAAAAATAATCAAATCTTTATCAACGGCTGAGATTACTTTGACAGGGATCAAGCCAACTAGCTGTTTGCAGAATTTATCTATAAATTAGAGGTCATTTGTCTTACAAAGGATCAGATCTTTGAATCATGTACTAGCTCTCGAAACTCTCTTGTAATTTTTCTGGAATAATAATAATGCAGAAGTCTTTCAGATTTTCATTGATGGTGGTGTTTCTCTCCTACTTCTTATGGTAATATTGTTTTTAATGCTTTGTTGAAGTATATTTTAGAAGTTGTTGATTATTAGCCTTTGTGAAATAACTTATTGCACAGGTATCTTGCTTAGGTTATTGAATCTAAGATAGCATTTTAATTCAATTAAATTAGTAGGTATCTCTATTTTTTTAGGATTATAGTTTTATTTTATATCTCTATCGATTTGACAACTTGATTTGAGTGTGCAGAGATCTTTTATATTCGAAAGCTTGGGCGTGAGGGGAAGTCCTCAGTTGGACCAGCCAACTCCCTGTTGATTTTTGATAGCATTGGATGTGCTCTAGCTTTGAAATTTGGAGGAGAGACTAAGGCACATGAGATCTCCAAGACCCAGAAATCGTTTTGAGAAATTCCACCCGGATGAGGAGTTATTAAAATAATTAATATTTTTGATGGGTTCCTAAAGTCTAAACTTAGGAAAATAAAAATATTAATGGGTATTAATAAAGATAAGGGTGAGAAGCTTCTAAGAGACGAGGATCAAGTCTGTTTTAATCTTAGCCGTTGATTAAGGACTTAATCTCGGTCGTTGATTCGTCAACAGAAAAAGTATAAGAGAAGACTTGAGGATCATTTAGAGACACAACAGTAGATACTCAATATTTCAAGGAAAATCGATTCTCAAATAGAGGAGATTGATTTCAGAGTGAGAGTTGCAGGGTGGAGGAAGAAGAGGGCATCAACAATAGACAATGACAAATGAGGAGGTGACGCAGGCACAGTGGGAGATAGCACAGAGAGAGACGCAGTCCAGAGGAGAGACACAGAGCCTGCGCAGGCTGATGCAGAGGGACGCAGAGCCACTCAGAGCCACACTGGGCCACACAGAGTGACGCAGGGGTGATGCAGAAGTGAGAGCAGGGCCTCCAAAGTGTCAGAAGGTCTCAAAAGGAAAGTCTCAGGTGTTTTCTTTCAGTTTCTCTGTAAAATCATTCCTTGTAAAAGGAATTGCTGCTGAAGATTAATAAAGCCCTCATCTGCTGCACCGATTTTCCCACAATGGGTTTTTCGGGGGATAATTGTCCAAAAATAACTGTGTTGATGTGATTCGTTCTTGTACATGTATTTTTCTCTGGGTAGTTGTGTGATAATAGCAGTAAAATTTATTTTAATATTTACTGAAGGGATTTCGTAAATAACTTATTGTGAATAATAAGTAGGTGAAATAAATCAGTTGCTGCAGTTGTAGAATTTCAGTCTAGAAATTTTCACATGGTATTAGAGCAGAGATCCGACAAAAGGAGAGGAAAATCGATTATGGATCAAGAGCATGATGCAAAGGCATCCACTCAAAGGGACTCGCATAGATTTCCAAAATGTTAATTTTAGGTACGTTCTATGCTTAGAGCAATTTATTTCAATTTTCACAGTTAGCTCAATATCTTTTCCAGATTAGCAATCACATCAACATTAAAGTAAACTGCAGATAGAACATAAACATAAATCGCAGAAGACAAGCCAAGACAAGAGGACACAAGATGTGGCGCTAGCCAGGGACAAACCCCAATGTGGGGAAACCCTTGATCAATTCTTCTTATATGTTCTTCAATAGTTCAACAGAGAGAGAGATAGTAAGTTTACAACAAAAGTCAACACTTTGACTTATCTAGATAAGAGCATAGACCATCTCTAAGAAGATGATACATGAGATCAATTGAAGACATGCTGCTTCAACTGATTCTCCAAGGTGACTCCTTCACCTATCGTTTTGTTGCATTTCGTCATCATGCTGCACCTCACCGCGCTGCACCATGCTGCACCCATCATCACTATGTTGCGTCTCATCACACTTCATTAATCATGACTGTACCCATCACTATATTGCATTATGTGTCATTGCTGCAACATGTTGCCATACTGATCTATGTGTTGGCTGCATCTTGCTTGCTTGTTGTCCCTTGCTTGCTTGTTGTCCCTAGCATGTTTGTTGTCCTTAACACGCTTGTTGTTGCATGCTAGTTGTAACATTGCATGCTTGGTGTATTTGTTGCTAAGTACCATACAACTGTCCCAATGTTTGTTAGTTGTCCCTTGCATGTTGCTCTCTGTCAGGCCAGGCAGTAACTCCAATAGACAGTACAACTGACTCGTTCTATTTCATTAGGTATGCTATTGTTATATACAAAAGGGTGTAACTGCTCAGTTCATCTCCTGATGACTGTTCACATTCCTAATTTAACTATTTACATAAATTCACCCAATCGTGAGGATTAGGTGTCAACATTCCCCCCTTAATCTGAAGGGATGTTGGTGAGTCCAAGCATCGTTCTGAATCTTTCAAGCTTTTCTCTTCCAAGCGCTTTAGTGAAGATGTCTGCAATTTGCTCATTTGTGGAACAATGATGGAGATGGATTGTTTTGGCCTCAACATGATGTCGAATCAGATGATATTTAGTATTGATGTGCTTCGTTCGATCATGGAACTTTGGGTTCTTGGCCAACTTTATTGCAGAGGTATTGTCAATCATGAGTGGAGTTGATTGCAATTGTTTTACCTGCAAATCTTCAAGAATTTTCCTGAGCCACACAATTTCTTTTGTTGCTTCAGCTGCTGCCACGTATTCTGCTTCTGTTGTGGAATCTGCTGGAACTGATTGTTTGCGTGATCTCCAGGAGACAGCTCCTGATCAAAGACTCATAGCATATCCTGAAGTAGATACCCCAATTTCTTTGTCTCCATCGAAGTCTGAATCAGAGTATCCGATCAAACTGAAGTCATCCACCTGTGTGTACTTGATTCCAAAGTCTTGAGTTCCCTTCAAGTACTTTAGAACTCTTTTTGTAGAAGACCAATGTCCCTCACAAGGCTTTTGCATAAACCTGGAGAGGATTCCAGCAGCAAATGAAATGTCTGGTCTGGTAGTAGTTAGGTAATTGAGACTTCCTACAAGCTGTCTATACTTTGTTGCATCCTCAAATTCCTTTCCTTCAATAGATGTGAGCTTTAAGTTTTGTTCAATTGGAGTAGTAAGAGGATTGCACTCTGTCATGCCAAACCTGTTCAACAAATCTCCAATGTATTTCTTTTGAGAAAGAAATATGGACTTTGGATGTTGGGTTACTTCAATGCCAAGATAGTAATGAACATAGCCCAAATCAGTCATTTCAAAACTTTTCCCCAATTCCTTCTTTATGAATGCAATGTAGCTTTCATTGTTCCCTGTCATTAAAAGATCATCTACATATACCACTAGATATACAACTGTTTTGCCAACTTTCTTGACAAATAAAGTTGCATAATCAAGATCAAAATGATTGAAGTTGAGTTTCAGAAGATGCTCAGTTAGTTTTTCATACCAGGCTCGCGGTGCTTGTTTGAGGCCATACAAGGACTTCACAAGTTTGCATACTTTATGTTCATGTCCTTTCACAACAAATCCTTCAGGCTGAGACATAATGTTAAAATTCGCAATCAGGGCAAAACTTCATGTGGGTCATCTTATTCATGGCTGATAATATTTTTATTAGATTCCTCTCGTCGAGAGGTGTAAGATTGATATAAAGATCATCCGATTCCGATAAGTATTCATGGAGATATGAATTCATTTTGATTATGGAATTATTATCAAGCCGACCTACAACTCATGTAGGCTCAGAAGCCCAGCAGTCGCATCTATTCACCCACCAACGTTGTGTATAAATATAAGAGGACTTTTCCTCATTTGGACTCACTCATCTCATCACATCTCTCTCTCTACTGCGCAGATATGAGTCTCTTCTCTACTGCGCTGAAATGGGTCTCTCTCTCTCACACATGTGAAGCCGGAAGCTGTTGAATTTGAAGCTGCAACTGCAGAAGTAAAGATTGACTTGCGTGGCCTAGAGGATCTCCTCTTTGGAACTGCGCTGTAGGTTCATCTGAACCTCCTTTGAAAGCCGCAACTTTTGGTGGTGGAATGAAGTCAATCCGATGAACGGTGTTGACCTCTACTGGTCAACTTCCCATGCAGTACACCCTCTTTTCTTGGCAGAAAGGGGTAGCACCTGAACGACGTGTCCATGCCAGCCTACAGTCATCAGCAGCTTGATCATTTCAATTGTAAACCCAGTCTGCATGTATGAATTGTAAATAATCTAAGCAGATCAGAGTCATGTATGTAAAATTGCCTAGGTGGACCTAACTTTCTATGATAATCTATGTCCCGGAAGGTTTTTCGTCTCACCGATCCATGGATCGGCAGAGTTTTCCTTCAAACCTGACCCCAAAGCCGGGATGGATTTTGTCATTAGAATTTTAGGAGAATCCTAGTGTGTTGATCTGCTAGATTATAGTTGTGTCGCAGAACTGGGTGATTTATGAGGGTCTGTGTTAAGTGGGCTTGTCCCCTTGAGATGTAAGTTGTAAAAGTCATGATGTAATGTGTCTTGAGAGTCGAAAAATGTTTTAAATCCCCTCGTGAGTCCTAAGTCCTAGGTCCTGGGTGATGTTTCCAAAGGTTTAGTTCGATGATCCATTTAAAAAATGAAATAAAATAATAAAATAAATAAAAAATTTAAAAATTTAAAAAAATGAAATAAAATAAAAAAATAATAAAAAAAAAATTTTAAAAATTTTAAAATTTAAAAAATAATAATAAAATAATAAATAATAAAAAAAAAATTTAAAAATTTAAAAAAATGAAATAAAAAAAAAATAATAAAAAAAAATTTAAAAATTTAAAAAATAATAATAAAATAATAAATAATGAAAAAAAAATTAAAAATTTAAAAAATAATAATAAAATAATAAATAATAAGAAATTTTAAAAATTTTAAAAATAATAATAAAAAATTAATTGAATAAATCGACGGATGAGATCAAGAGATGTCTTGATCTTCATCAACGGTCGAGATCATTTCTACATGGATCATTCGAACTAGCCGTTGGGATCATTTCCTTTATATAGGGTCTTAGCTAGTCATTTCAAATTCATTCGATCTGTGAGTCAGATACTGAGGAAGCTCTCTTGTAAATCTGTTTCTGGTTAATAAATGAAGACTTTGGGGTCCATATCTTGCTGGTGTTACTCTCTTAGAATGCTGTGAGATCATTTCATTTTCTGCATATGTTATTTTCCGCCATTAATAATAGCTTTTCGTAGAGTATTGTGAGCACAGGTATCTTGTTCACTTGCTGGGGTTTGGGTGCTGTTAGGGTTTTTGAAGTAATGGCAGGTATCTCCATTACTGTTTGAGATCTAGCAACATTTTTTGCCCTCTTTGTTGACGGTTGTTTTGAGCTGTGCAGAAAACATTTTCTGAAGGAAATTTGTGGGCGTTCGGGGAAGTTCTCGGTTGAACCAGCCAACTCCCGCAAGCATTTTTTTTGCTGAGCCCAGTTGGACTTGATCCTGGGTCTATCATTCGGTTTATTTTTCTAAGTTTGCATGAGAGATTTTCTGAAGTTCTTCACAGTGACGATCTGAAATTTCTGTTCTTTAAAATGTTTTCCGTGCTTATTGCTGAATCTGGCTATTAAGGGGCCAAATCTGTAAATTAATTAGCTGATCTAGGGTTTTAATTTTTGCTTTATGCAGTTTTTTATTAGGGTTTAGGGTTTTTTTTTTGGTTTCATTTTAGCACATTCATCTTTTCGAAGTTTTTTTTTAATCGCTGGATATCGTTTTGGTCATGTGATTTAGCTGATGATAGATGGTTGCTGTCCATGGTCCATGTTCCTATATCATTTAACAAGTAATCGTTTCTACATCAATCTCTTAAGGCACTGGTCTGCTCAATTAATCAAATCCATCGCGTCCTTTTTATAGCGTATCTCGTGTCTCCCAACCAACTGGTCGACAATTGGTCTCATCATCTCACAGGGACTACCCCCCTTAGCCACGGGAGACAGGCTTAAACGGAGGGATCGGGGATCAGAGTGACAGCCCCCGGTCTGAACGTTGTCGTGTCAATCTGCGCGACAACATTTTTTGGCGCCGTTGCCGGGGATAGAGTTTTTCTGTCCTTGGCGTTTCAACGACTTTTCATCATTCATCGTTCATCTTTTTATCATTCATTTGAGCCGGCAACGCCAACATTTTTTGGCGCCGTTGCCGGGGACAGAGTTTTTCTGTTCCTGAAGTTTCATTGACATTCACCTTATCATCTTTCTCATCTCTCATTTTAAGCTGGCAAATTCAACCTTTTGGGTTATCATTTGGATCTTTTATTGCTTTATTTTTCGCCATATCAGTAGCATCTCTTCGGTCTGTTTTTTGTTTGGGTGGCGACTCCACTTTCTCATTTTTCCCAGACAAGAAGCTTTCCTCATATCTGCTTGTGGTTACTTTTTGGATCCTAGAATCAGATTCATTGTTCAAGTGGCGACTCCACTTCTCTCATCTCTTAATTTTCTTGAGCAGAAATCTCTTTCTATCATCCATTTGATCCTTCATTGTTCATCATGGATTATTCATTTAAACCATGTCATTTTACTGATAATCTCCATGATCTTCCGAAAGAGGCCATTGGTAAATTATTTAAGTTCTCGGGTGGTGATTCGGTCACTGTTGAACAACATTTAAACAGGTTTACTTGTGTAATGATCTTATATTGTAGATTTCCTCAATATAATCATGAAGATTTCAAGATGCGTCTATTTGTCCATTCTTTAGAGGGTGATGCCTTGAATTGGTTTAATAATTTTCCTAATGATTTTTTCACTTCTTTACAAGACATTCTCAATGCTTTTAAAAATAGATATGGTTATCCAAACAGCTTGCCTTCTGCCTCTAAAATTGTGCAACAGAATGAAAGTAATTTGATAAGCGGTCCAGCTGAAAGATCCCAAGACGATTCATCATGTCAGAATGTGTCATCCACCGGAAATATTGCAGATCAAGTTCATGATAGTGAAAAATCAGGGACAAATGACAATGAAAGGGAAGAGCAAAAGCAAATTTTACGAGATCTAATGATGCGGGTGAGAAATATGGAAATCAATCAAACTAATTATGTCAATGATGTGAAAACTTTATGCACCCACCTGGAAAAACGTAATAGGGAGATTGAGGTCACGCAAAATCAGCATGCTAAAGAAATTGAGGCCATGAAAACTAAATATGAAACAGAAATTGGAAACATGCATAGCAAGATGTCAGTCTTAGAGGAAAATATGGTGACCATGAAAGCTGATCATGATAAGGAAATTGACTCTATGCAAGACAAGTTACTAACTATGGAAGAGGAAATGACTATCATGACGTTCAATCATAATAATCAGTTGGCTGACATGCAAGCGAATCATAAAGAAGAAATAAATTTTATGCAGCATTGCTTGATGGACATAAAGGAAGAGAATGTTAAAGTAATAAAAGACATGCAAGAACACCATGCCAGACAAATCAGTGCTATAAAGGTTGAACACTCTAGTCAGATGAATGCCATTAAAATACAGGTTCAAAGGTTTCAACAATTGGAGGATAAGAGAAACCAGCAAACATCAACAGATCAGGAGTCTTCTCATTTGCTGCAACAAGATTCATCTTATTATTGGGAGGTTGTTGATTCGATTGAAAGATGGTTGATTGAGGGTGATCCAGACAGACTTAAGAATGATAAAGATCAGATGCAAGATGAAGAAAGACATAGCACGCATATCTTACATACTTCATCTGAAAGCTTTGAAACAGAAAGTACCAGGTCATCAGTAATTCAACCAGCCAGAAAGAAAATGCGCAAGAGAAAGAAAATGAGAAGAAGATTTGACGCATCAGACGGCCGCAAGCAGCTTGATTTTCGGATAGGAAAGAGTCCTACCATATGCAAAATGGGACATGGCACATCCGACAAGCAGCCGACAGATTTGCCTGAAAGCAGGCAAATGCTCAGTATGCACTATATTGAACACATCTGATGCCGTAGGGCATCCTTTGTATCGTATTTCTAACCCTACTCCTTGTTTTTTCCGCATTTTCGTTTCTGCTTTAGATAGTTAATAAATGAAGAGCTTGTATCTTTATTGTGCTTAATGTATATGATGATTTTGGATGGACGCTACTTATTTTTGTGTTGTATGGATGCAGATTCTAGATTCTCACATTCCTGCAAGCAGCAACGTGTCCCCAAGTAGAGCCAGATGTTGACCTATACTGGTCAACTTCCCATGCAGTACACCCTCTTTTCTTGGCAGAAAGGGGTAGCACCTGAACGACGTGTCCGTGCCAGCCTACAGTCATCAGCAGCTTGATCATTTCAATTGTAAACCCAGTCTGCATGTATGAATTGTAAATAATCTAAGCAGATCAGAGTCATGTATGTAAAATTGCCTAGGTGGACCTAACTTTCTATGATAATCTATGTCCCGGAAGGTTTTTCGTCTCACCGATCCATGGATCGGCAGAGTTTTCCTTCAAACCTGACCCCAAAGCCGGGATGGATTTTGTCATTAGAATTTTAGGAGAATCCTAGTGTGTTGATTTGCTAGATTATAGTTGTGTCGCAGAACTAGGTGATTTATGAGGGTCTGTGTTAAGTGGGCTTGTCCCCTTGAGATGTAAGTTGTAAAAGTCATGATGTAATGTGTCTTGAGGGTCGAAAAATGTTTTAAATCCCCTCGTGAGTCCTAAGTCCTAGGTCTTGGGTGATGTTTCCAAAGGTTTAGTTCGATGATCCATTTAAAAAATGAAATAAAATAATAAAATAAATAAAAAATTTAAAAATTTAAAAAAATGAAATAAAATAAAAAAATAATAAAAAAAAAAATTTAAAAATTTAAAAAATAATAATAAAATAATAAATAATAAAAAAAAAATTAAAAATTTAAAAAAATGAAATAAAAAAAAAAATTTAAAAAATAATAATAAAATAATAAATAATAAAAAAATTTAAAAATTAAAAAAAAAATGAAATAAATAAAAAATAATAAAAAAAAAATTAAAAATTTAAAAAATAATAATAAAATAATAAATAATAAGAAATTTTAAAAATTTTAAAAATAATAATAAAAAATTAATTGAATAAATCGACGGATGAGATCAAGAGATGTCTTGATCTTCATCAACGGTTGAGATCATTTCTACATGGATCATTCGAACTAGCCGTTGGGATCATTTCCTTTATATAGGGTCTTAGCTAGTCATTTCAGATTCATTCGATCTGTGAGTCAGATACTGAGGAAGCTCTCTTGTAAATCTGTTTCTGGTTAATAAAGGAAGACTTTGGGGTCCATATCTTGCTGGTGTTACTCTCTTAGAATGCTGTGAGATCATTTTATTTTCTGCATATGTTATTTTCAGCCATTAATAATAGCTTTTCGTAGAGTATTGTGAGCACAGGTATCTTGTTCACTTGCTGGGGTTTGGGTGCTGTTAGGGTTTTTGAAGTAATGGCAGGTATCTCCATTACTGTTTGAGATCTAGCAGCATTTTTTGCCCTCTTTGTTGACGGTTGTTTTGAGCTGTGCAGAAAACATTTTCTGAAGGAAATTTGTGGGCGTTCGGGGAAGTTCTCGGCTGAACCAGCCAACTCCCGCAAGCATTTTTTTTGCTGAGCCCAGTTGGACTTGATCCTGGGTCTATCATTCGGTTTATTTTTCTAAGTTTGCATGAGAGATTTTCTGAAGTTCTTCACAGTGACGATCTGAAATTTCTGTTCTTTAAAATGTTTTCCGTGCTTATTGCTGAATCTGGCTGTTAAGGGGCCAAATCTGTAAATTAATTAGCTAATCTAGGGTTTTAATTTTTGCTTTATGCAGTTTTTTTTATTAGGGTTTAGGGTTTTTTTTTGGTTTCATTTTAGCACATTCATCTTTTCGAAGCTTTTTTTTAATCGCTGGATATCGTTTTGGTCATGTGATTTAGTTGATGATAGATGGTTGTTGTCCATGGTCCATGTTCCTATATCATTTAACAAGTAATCGTTTCTACATCAATCTCTTAAGGCACTGGTCTGCTCAATTAATCAAATCCATCGCGTCCTTTTTATAGCGTATCTCGTGTCTCCCAACCAACTGGTCGACAGTTGGTCTCATCATCTCACAGGGACTACCCCCCTTAGCCGCGGGAGACAGGCTTAAACGGAGGGATCGGGGATCAGAGTGACAGCCCCCGGTCTGAGCGTTGTCGTGTCAATCTGCGCGACAACAAACGGTTTGCAAGATATCGGCTGCCCTAGTTTGAAGCCGGAAACTGCTGAAACTGAAGCTGCAACTGCAGAAGTAAAGATTGACTTGCGTGGCCTAGAAGATCTCCTCATCTGAACTGCGCTGTAGGTTCATCTGAACCTCCTCTGGAAGCCGAAACTTTTGGTGGTGGAATGAAGTCAATCCGACGGTCAGTTTGTGAGATATGGTCTGCCCTAGTTTGATAATGAAGCCGCTAATGCTGATGCTGCTGATCTAGGGTTTGCTACTGCTGATATGAATCAGATTTATTGTACTATTTCTCTCTGCTGAATTATTGAAGATAAAAGAAGATTTGATCAAAGGGTTTCCCCACACATTGTGGGGCTTTTCCCTGGCTAGCCGCCACATCTTGTGTCTCTTGTTTTGGCTTGTTTTCTGTCGATCGTTTAATGTTCTATCTGCACTTTACTTTATGTACATGTGATTGCTAATCGGTGGAATATAATAAGAAAAAGAAGTAAACTGTTATAAGCATAGAACATACCATAACATAACATGGTATCAGAGCTGAGGTGAAGACAAAGCCTGAGCAAGAGCAAGAGCAATCATTGAAGAGAAGATTGGCAAGGCTATCCTAAAAGAACTATGGGGTCCTCAACACTCTTTCTTGTCAAAGACAAGCTCCGTGAGAAAGCTGACTATCACGGATGGAAGATGTCTATCGATCTAACCCTTGAAGATCAAGGAGTGCTGGACCATGTAAGAGGCAATATTGTAGAGCCTTCATCAAATGCATCTGCTGCTGCCTGGAACAAATGGAAAAATGGAGAAGTCAAAACAAAGAAGATCATCCGAGACTCTATCGACAAGCGCTTGGTGGCTTACATCTCTGATCTAGACACCTCCAAGGAAATCTACGACAGACTGGTGAGTTTATTTAAAGTTAATGATGCAAATCAAGTTTTGTTTCTTAGAAATAAGTTGAGGGAAATCAAGAAGGGTAAAGATGAAAGTATGCAAGCATACTTCTTAAGAATCACCGAGATCAAGAACGATCTCCTATCTATTGGGGAAACCATTACTGACAGAGAAATGGCACTCACAACTCTCGGAAGATTACCATCCGAATGGTACGTGTTCAAGACTACTCTTCTGAACTATAATGTAATTCCTGGTTTCGAGGAATTAATGGCTAGATGCATTCAAGAAGAATCAAGGGAAGAAGTGCAAGAAATGCGCATGCCTAAAGGTCCTCCTGCTGCCTTTTCTTCTCATGCAAAGAGAAGAAAGGACTCACACCGAGACGATGATCAAAATCCCTCTGATGGCAAATCAAAGGAATGAAAAATTCAACAGCAAAGGTAAGAGGAGAGCTGGAGATCAAGGAAGAGGACAACCATTCAAGAAGGCTAGAAAGTCCAGGATGTATTAAATGCACCTGACCTCAAAAGGAACCTAGTGTCCATCTTGGCAATGGAAGACAGAGGCTACAAGGCAACCTTTAGCAATGGCAAGGTATGTATATGGAAAAATAATGTTAAAGATGCCTTTACTCTTGGGTTTAGTGTTGATTCATTATATCAGGTCGATGGAAGTCCGCTAGGTGTCATGTCTTGTGACACACTCTTTAGTCCGAACTTTGGCATCGGAGGTTTTCCCATCTTCATTACAAAGCTCTACCCGATGTAAGACAGATGGTAATAGGGATGCCCGAAGTCCAAGTAGAGAAAGAAGGTGTATGTCCGGGATGTGCCAAAGGAAAGCTCAAAAGGGGACCATTCCCCTCGAGCCAAAGCAAGACCTCCGATATATTACAATTGTTTTACTCAGGCATACCTGAGGTTGGCATTAAGAGGTAGACTACTACACCACATACTCTTGAGCAGAATGGTGTGGTGGGAAGGAAGAACCACACGATGATGGAAGCTGTCCGGGCCATGCTACATGATCAAAGACTTCCAAATTTTCTATGGGCTAAAACTGCAAACACTACCGTATATGTACAAAATCGATGCCCTCATCAAGCATTGGGTTCCAAAACTCCTGAAGAAATGTTCACCACCGGTCAAAGGGAAGTCATGATTAGTCATGATGTCACCTTTGACAAAGATATGGCTCTCAGCAAGGTGGACAATCTGCTGACTTTGAGTAGCTCTCAAGAAGCCGACACCAGGGAACCGAAAGAAAAGGATGATGAATCATTGCCTGATGTAGAAGAACCCATGGATCCGATTGATCCTCATCTACATGAGCCTTCCTCTTCTAGGAAGAGGCCTTCATGGATTAGGGGGATACTTGTTGATGCTGAAGGACATGCTGCACCCTGAGGAACCTTCCATCAAAGTAAGAAACTTAACAGGTATCAGGGATACCTGACCATCATGAGCACGATCATACAAAATGAACCTTCATCATTCTCAGATGCCGTCAAGCATCAAGTATGGAAGGATGCTATGACCGAAGAATATGAGTCTATCATAAAGAATGATGTTTGGGAAGTAGTTCCCAGACCCTAGGACAAGACTGTTGTTACTTCCAAATGGCTTTACAAGATAAAGCATGCAGCAGATGGAAGCACGGAAAAGTATAAGGCTCGTTTTGTTGCTCAAGGTTTCTCCCAAAAGGAAGGTATAGACTATGATGAGATATTTGCACCTGTTGCCAGATATACGACCATCCGCTCGATCATAGCCCTTGCCGCTTCACAAGGATGGAACCTACATTAGATGGATGTCAAGACTGTGTTCTTGCACGGCTCGATCAAAGAAGAGGTCTACGTAGAGCAACCTGAAGGATTTGAGATTTATGATCGAAAATCTCATGTATGCAGGTTGAAGAAAGCTCTCTATGGGTTGAAGCAAGCACCCCGAGCATGGTATGAGAGGATCGATAACTACTTGATGAAGCTAGGATTCACTAGGAGTGAAGCCGATCCTAACCTTTACTTTAAGGTTGAAGATGACAAGCCTCTCATATTGGTGTTGTATGTGGATGACCTCTTTCTAACAGGTGCAAACCCTCTCATTCACAAATGTAAGAGGGAGATGGCTTCTGAATTTGAAATGAAGGACCAAGGACTTGAAGTGTGGCAAAAGCCAAGGGAAATTTTCCTATCTCAAAAAAAATATGTGGTAAATATATTGGAAAGATTCGGTATGATGGACTGCAAGCCTGTGACTACCTCGAGGATCTTAACTTTTAGAAGTTATATGGTAGTGATGTCGGACCAGACTTGGGAAATGCCTCTGAGTTTCAAAAAAAACTCATTCGCATTGATGTTCTTGGTGAACCTCCGTCCGAACATATGTTTTGCAGTTAGCATTGTGAGCTCATATTTGGTTGAGCCTCACTGGATTGATGCCAGGAATCTTCTGAGATGTCTTCAGGACACAATCTCTCATGGATTAAGATACACTGTCGGAGATGTGAGACTACTTGGATATATTGATGTTGATTGGGCAGGCAGTGTGGTAGACCGTAAGAGCACTTTCGGGTACTGTTTCACCTTGGGATCTACTTCGATATCCTGGATGAGCAGGAAGCAGAAGTCAGTGGCTTTGAGCACCGCCGAAGCAGGATATATTGTTGCTAGCATAACCTCGTGTGAGGCAGTCTGGTTGCGAAAGCTCTTCAGTGAGCTGTTTGGATTTACATTGGATACCACTGTGATTCTCTGTAACAACCATGTAGAAATTTCTCATTTCCCATCTCGGTTTTTAGTTTCTTCTTATTTCTCCCATATAGTTAAATGCCCTTTCCCATAACCATACATTCAACAAGCTGGAAAAAATAAATATTGCTGAAAACACAAATTCTGGAAATTTTACAGAATGCTGGAAATTGCAGAAATAAAAATCAGCAGTAATAAACAGCCATTAAAACACATTTAAACACTGAGATTTTTGGTCAATGTGACCCTGGAAAAACCCCCTACAACTCTTGGGGAAAACCAGTTTGAGAGCTCTTCTTCATTTCTGGAAAATGCCTTTTTACAGTAGGAGAAATGTTCAGCAAAAAATCAACAAACAGACTATTACAACTTATCTCAGCCTTGCTGATACACCGTTGTTGTTCTTGTTACACCGCGACTGTTGCTGTTACACCGCGGCTGTTGCTGTTACACCACGGCTGTTACACCGCTTTCAGCTACTGAAACTCTGCTCTCAGCTGCTGAAACTCCGCTTTGCTGAAACTCCGCTTTCAGCTGCTAAAACTCTGCTCTCAGCTGTCCAGAAATCTCCCTTGCTCTCTTGTTCTCCTACTCTCAATCTGCTCATAAAAGAATGAATGATCTTTTCCTCCTTTTCCTCCTTTTCCTCCCTTAACCCAACCCTAAGTGACTTTTGGGTGATCCCTAAATCCAATGGCTGAAATAGACTTAGATCAATGGCTGAGATTAAATGCTCATTTAAATCTCACTTTCTATTTTTTAATTCACCCCACTTTAATAAAGACCCAGTTAGTCATTCATTTCCAAAGTCACTTTTCCTTTCTAATTTTTCATTGACTTTATAAAAGTCACTTTAAAATTAGACTTAGTAACTTTATCACTTAAAGTCACTTTTAAATTAGATTTAACTTTATAAAAATTATAAAGTTACTTTAGGAGAAAAATTAAATTCTTTTGGACACTTTTCCCTAGGCCAAAGATCAAAGCCCAAGGGAACCACCTGTCCTCCGGTACCAAATTTCAACACTCCCTCTTACCGAGGAAGGTGTTCCTCACCACACCCATCTTGTCTCTGAAATAGACATGCTTGCCCCGTGGTAAGGCTTTGGTAAGAATATCTGCAACCTGCTCATCAGTGGAAATATACTCAAGTTTCACAGCTCCCTTCTGAACATAGTCTCTGATGAAATGATATCTGATCCCGATATACTTTGACCTGTCATGAAATACTGGATTCTCCGTGAGTTTAATGCAACTCTGATTATCACAGTAAATCACTGAAGGTCTCAACGGCTGACCAAATAAGCCAAACAACATCTTGCGAAGCCAGATGGCCTCACAACTAGCTAGACTAGCTGCTATATACTCTGCTTCCGCTGAACTCAGTGCTACTGACTGCTGCTTCCGGCTGAACCATGACACTACTGCTGAACCCAACCCAAAACAGCACCCTGAAGTGCCCTTCCTATCAGAAGCACAACCTGCCCAATCAGAATCAGTGTATCCTGCCAATCTCACTCCATCTCCCTGCCTGTAGTCCAGACCATAATCCACTGTCCCCTGCAAGTACCGCAAAATGTGTTTTGCAGCCACCCAGTGAACCTTCCTAGGCTCACACATAAACTGACTCATCGTGTTGACAGCAAAATAGATATCTGGTCTAGTGTTGACCAAATACATCAAGGAACCAATCAGCTGTCTGTACAATGTGGGATCCACCAACTCGGAATCCGAAGCATGAAGCTTCTTCCAGTTGGTGATCATCGGTGTCGACATGGGTCTACAATCCTCCATGTGGAATCTGCTAAGGATGTCCACAATATACTTCCCCTGCCCCAGGAAGAAATGCCCCTCCTCCTGCCACACCTCCAAACCCAAAAAGTAATGCATCAAGCCGATGTCCTTCATCTCAAACTCCGCCGCAAGATCTCTCTTGCAGTGCTCTATGAGTCTCTCTGCACCTGTAATGACCAAGTCATCCACATACAGCACCAGAATTAAAGGCTCCTCACCAATCACAATAAAGTAAAGGTTCGGATCTGCCTCACTCTTTGTGAAACCCATCCCCTGCAAATATGTATCTATCCTGGAGTACCAAGCTCTGGGAGCTTGCTTCAGGCCATAAAGGGCCTTCTTTAGTCTGCACACATGGGACTCCTTCCCATGCACCTCAAAGCCCTGTGGCTGCTCAATGTACACCTCCTCCTGTATGAAGCCATTGAGAAACGCGGTCTTCACATCCATCTAGTGGATCTTCCAACCCATCTCTGCTGCTATCGATATAATGGAGCGTATCGAAGTATATCGAGCCACGGGAGCGAAGGTCTCCTCATAATCAACTCCCTCTACCTGGGAGAACCCTCTAGCCACAATCCTTGCTTTGAATTTCTCAATGCTGCCATCTGCAGCATGCTTTACCTTGTAAAGCCATCTGGAAGTAACCACGGATTTGCCCTCAGGCCTCGGCACCACCTCCCAAACATCATTCTTCATGATAGAAGAATACTCCTCCTGCATGGCCTCTCTCCAGACCTGCTGGCTAGCTGCCTTCTCATAGCTAGAAGGCTCAGAGTCAAGGATGCTGGTAACCATCGCCATATAGCTACAAAACCTCTCAGGGGGTCTACTCTCTCTGACCGGCCTCTTCGGCTCAGCAACAGATGTGGCATCTCTCAAGGTGTCCTGAAGCCACTTGGGCTTCCTCTTCCCTGAGCATGCTTCTCCCATAGGAGAATGAAACTCCTCCTCCTCATCACCATCAGTAGCCTGGACTCCTGACTGTCTGTCTGCTGTCCTCCTGCCTGCACCTGAACCTGTAGAAGCTGAGGTACCGTGTGAACTGTCCATCAGTGGACTCCCTAGTGAACTGCTCTGTGAACTGCTCTGCATGCTGCCTGGAGCACCACCCCTCTGGCTCGGCGAGCCACTGCTCACTGATGGACCTGACATCCTCATAGATGTACCTCCGGATCCTCCTGATCCCTGCCCACTGGATCCCTGCGACTGACTCAACTGCTGCTGAGGGTCTGGCTGATCCAGATACTCTAACTCCCGTGACCTCCTAAAGGCCCTGTCCTCCTCGAACTTCACATCCCGTCTGACAACAACTCTCCTCTGTGCAGGAATGTAAATCCGAAAGGCCTTTGAGGTCTCACTGTATCCCACAAAGATACCCTTCTCTGCGGTGGGCTCTAGTTTGGTCCTCTTCTCCTTGGGTATATAGGAGTATGTAATGCATCCAAAGATATGAAGATGACCAAGATCAGCCTTCTTCCCAGAGAAAGCCTCCTCCGGAGTCATGTGCCCCAAGGCACGATGCGGACTCTTGTTCTGCAAGTAAACAGCTATGTTGCAGGCCTCTGCCCACAAGAACAATGGCAACCCCTGATCATGTAACATAGCTTTGGCAGCCCCTATGATGGATTTGTTCTTCCTCTCCGCAACCCCGTTCTGCTGGGGGTTATAGGGAACATTGAACTCCCTCCTAATGCCTGCCTCCGCACAATAATCAACAAACTCTCCAAGGGTGTACTCTCCTCCATTGTCCGACCTCAGGGACTTGATCTTCCGACCTGTCTGTGTCTCCACAAGAGCTCTAAACTCCTGAAACCGCTTGAAGACCTCACTCTTGGTCTTCAAGAAATAAATCCAGGTCCTCCTGGAGTGACATCAATGAATAAAACATAGTACTCATATCCACTCAAGGAAACATGAGACATCCGACCGCTCACATCGGAATGAATCAAATCAAGTATCCCAGTCGCTCTGCTGTCACTGCTGGGAAAAGGGGATTTGGCAAACTTGCCCATCGCACAACCTCTGCAAGTATCAAAGTGATCAATATTGAAATCTGGCACACCTGTAGTGATCTCCCGCAAGGTCCTCAAGGCTCCATGATACATATGTCCCATCCTGCAGTGCCAAATCTCACACAGCTCAGAACTGCTAGCTCTGCTGTCGGTACTACTGCTCAATGCCAAAAGGGGCTGGAATGCAAACTTGTACACCTTTGCATGGCGTACACCTATCACTCTAGCTGAATCAGCTGGAGTGCCCCTGGGATACATCAACACCTGTCCTTCCCTGAACAGTACCTCATATCCTCTGTCCTCCAAAGTTGAGACGGATATGAGGTTCTTCCTCATCCCTGGCACATAAAGAACCTCTGACACCTTCAAGGGAGGTTTGGACTCCCTCTGAAATGTCACTGTCCCCACCCCGACTGCTCTAACAACTCTGTTATCACCGAGTACTACCTCAATATCAGTGCCACTCTCTGAAAGCTCTGAGAAGTACTCACGGACTCCTGTCATATGACGTGAAGCCCCACTGTCCACATACCAGATACCTGAAGATGCTCCACTAATCGAGGGAAAAGCATGTTCCCTCTGAACCTGTGTGGCAGGTGATCCTGCACTAGAGGACTCACATGTAGTGAACGCAAACTCCCGGTCAAAACGACCTGCAAAGTCCTCAATCTCTGCTGAAGCTGCCACGTCCTGGTTCTTCCCCTTCTTCTTCTTCTCCGGACACACAACTGCATAGTGTCCCATCTTCTGACAATTCCAACACTTCACCTTGGAATAGTCCTTCTGTGTGTTCCCCTGTTTACCTTTACCTTTGCCTTTGCCCCCACCACCGCTTGTGGAAGCCTGCTTCTTCCCTTTGCCTTTCTTGCCTCCTGCCACCAGTGCTACGTCCTCATCCTGCTCAACTGGCTTGGTTGCCCCAAGCTGTCCTTTCCTGATCTCTGTCTGAATGCAATCATCCCAAAACCTCTCCCATGTGGGAAGGGTCTCACGTGCACAAACCCCATCAGCAAAGTTCAACCATGAATGGGGGAGGCCATTCACTGCAATCCGCACCAACTCAGTGGGTGGAATGGCCTCTCCAATCGCTGCCAACTCATCTCTCACATTGGTAATCTTTGTGAGATATCCAGCTGCACTATCATTACCCATCTTAATGTTCTTCAGCTTCTCCTTCAGGACCATCTTCCGGTTCTCATTGGTACTCTGGTAGAGATTGGACAATGTTGTCCACATCTCATGGGCATTGCTCTTTCCTCTCACATGAGGAATGCAATGGTCTTTGATTCCGTCTAGAATCAACCTCTTACCCTTGTTGTTCTTTTTATTATAAGCAGCCAACTGAGTAGCATCAGTAGGCACAACAACAGGGTGTTGTGCTGTATGCACCATGATATCCCAGACTTCTGCCTCCTCAAAGATTCTCTGCATTCTCTCCTTCCAAACGATGTAATTTGTATGCCCATCCAACCTATCCTCCACCCTCAATCCCAATGACATCCTGTTGTCCTAAAACTGAAAAATAGCACTGCTGTGGTAAAGATCAATGTTGCACGAAGCGGGAGCGAAGCGGAAGCGCGAAGCGGAAGCGCGGAGCGCGGAAGCGTCATTTTCCAAAAATCTAGGAAGCGAAGCGTCCGCGGAAGCGTCTGCTATATATATATATATATATATTTTTATATTTTTTTGCATTTATACTCAAAACAAACATCCCAAATACCAAATTAATTGTAGAAGACATGAAAACATGCATATTTTTGCATAAATCAAGATAGATATGGCATCCATGATTCCATTGTAGTTACTTACTAGTACAACAATCATCTATATTCTAGCTATTACAAACATACATCAAATTTTTAAGCATATTATAAAACATAAAACATTTAAGCATATTATAAAACATAAAACATAGAGCATATTATGATTTATCTAGCAAGTGAGCAACTGTCAACATTTGTCATGTCCAAAATTCAAATAATAATGTTTACAAAATATGTCACTTGGTCACCGCCAAGCCAAAAAGGTTCAAAATTCAAATTCACAAGTCTACAAGTCTAATGAGTAATCTATGACAAAAAGAAGTAGATTGTGAATATATCTACTAATCTCTCCTCCTTCCACCACGAATAGAACGTGATGGCGGGCCTCCACGTGGTGGCAATGAAGAAGATGGTCCCTGTGTAAGTCGTGGCACTGGAACTGATGAAGAAGAACCCCCTGCTGTTGGTGTTGAACCATGGAACCTAGGAACCAAGGGACCAGATGGGGGTGGGGGTGGTGGCATATCAACACGGTCATCATCATCCTAGAATCGCTCAAAAAATTCATGCAAAAAAAAAAAAACACTAGTTAACAAAAAAATTAAAAACATGAATTAGAGAAATGCTTTATAAGGGAAAATTGGAAAATTCATACCACAATGGACATACCTGGATAAGAGCATCCTCTAATTGCTCTAGTCGCAACACTCCATCCTCCAAATTGGGCTCCTCTGGATTCTTGTCCCAAGTCAACAAGTCTTTATTAGACTTTGCATCTTCACAGTAATGGGACAACAATCGCAAGTTGTAATGAACATAAACCAAGCTCTCTGCCCGGTCTAAATTCAACCTGTTCCTTTTAACACTGTGGATGAAAGAATAAGAGCTCCAACACCTCTCTGCAGAAGAAGTGTTTACCACCTGTGATAGCACCCGCAATGCCAAACTCTGTAGAAGTGGAGTAGCCCCTCCATGCATGTTCCACCACTCAAGAGCAGAAAAATGCTCTCGATCTTGAATTGCATGCATGCTCCCAAATGGACCAGTGTTGAGCGTATAGTTGCTCACCTGTCTCCGTACCAATGCAGCCTCCTCATTATCAGGGATTAATCTACTCAATGCAGCCATATATTTTTCGTGAACCTCTCTATCTTGGTGTGGTTTTTCCCTGCTTCCCCCCCCAGGTGCTGGTGTTGAAAGCCATGATGGATGATAGTATTTAGGTGTCAAAACATATGCTAATGCATGCAATGGAATATTTAGCATTTCCCATCGGTTTTGCACCTCTACACGAATATAATTGTACAAGGTGGTATCTCTAGGCTCAACAATGTCTTTAATCTGCCCCAACATGCTATCCATTTGCTCATACACCTCCCCAATTACTGGTCGATCTGAATCTGCAAACTTGATCATGTAATAAATTGGTTTGGTGAATTGCAAAACATATTTAACCTGTGACCAAAAGTAACTGTCAAGAACAGTGTCCTTGACTACATTAGCACCATCTGTGTCAGTGTTAATTTCATCCCATGTTTCAGCACACACCAGATTAGTTAAAGCTTGTCTCACCCTCACTAGCCGCCTAAAGGTGAGGTAATAACTAGCAAATCTTGTCTTTGCAATTTTAAGCAATTGCAACTTGGAGTAAGTGCCATAGAAGTAGTTTACCCTTGTATGCCCTGTGATGAATTTAATGAGCTGCTTCCCTTTCCTGTAAACCTCAGCAATCCACCCACAATCTTTGTGTTTCACAATATCATGCATCAAAAGGTTCAATGTGTGAACCAGGCACCCAGACCAAAAGATGTGTGGATGAGTACGCTCAATAATTTTTCCTGCTGCCTTACAATTTGCTGCATTATCTGTGATCACTTGAACCACATTATTCGGACCAACATCTTTGATTGATTTCAATAGGAGATCTGCAATGTTTTGTGCAGTTGCACTGATGGAGGAGGAGTCATGACATGCAATAAATACTGCACCACTAGAAGAAACACCAAGAACATTTATCAAATGTTGGTTTCTAATATTTGTCCACCCATTTGATACAATGGATACCCCAGAATCCACCCACTCATGTGTAAAACGTGTCAAAGCTCTTTGAACCTTAGCTTTTTCTCTTTCTAATAACATTGTTCTAGCTTTCTCATAGTTGGGGGCCTTGTATCCTTTTGGGGCTTCATTGATGGCCTTTACCATGTCATGCCAATAGGGAGAGCGAAGCACATTGAATGGTACACCGCAAGCACAAAGAAAACGGACTATCTTTCCATCCACATCATCCCTCCCAGAAACATTAAGGAAATCCCCTATTGTTTTTCTACCTCCAGAGGTTGCAGAAGTACCATGAGGAGATGGGCAACTACCAAATTTAGAGGTTGCACTTGATTCAGAATGAGTTTTTTGTTTCTTGTTTTTTCGTTGTGCAGCCATCTCTATTTGGATGTATTTTCTTCTTTCTTCAGTTGAAATGTTTGGGCAAATTTGTACCCCCACAGAACCCTTTTTTTCATCACTGTCCAGCACCCCACAAAGATGCCTCCTCAGACGGGTATATGAACCCGTATATGGTTTTCCTCCATGACAACCATGAGGGCACACAAATTTGTAAGATCCACCACCCTTTCCCCCATCAAGTTTGGTCACATAGTTCCACAAGGGATTTGATGTACCTTTCCCATCTTGTGCTTCAGTGTCCCCTTCAAGTTCATCCCCTTCCTCTTCAAACCCTTCCTCCTCATCATACATTGGGTCACTACTATTAGGACCAAGTTCATCCCCTTCCTCTTCCCCTCTATTCCTCACCCTTGCCATCATTAAAACCAAGAGTGGAATGATACATAGAAGCCAAAAGAACACCATCTTGGAATATGGATATAGGTGGTGGACAACCTGTAAATAAAGGAGCAAGTAGAAACAATGGGAAAGAGTAGGAGAGGGAGGAGAAAAATACAATTTTTTTTTCAAAAAAACAAGGGAGTTTGGGATTTGAACTTACCTCTTTAGCTCTTGTAGATGAAGTCCTCCAAGCTCTTGCTCCAAGCTCCTCCTCCTTCTCCTAGCTCCTCCTTCTTCACTCCTCCAAGCTCTCCTCTCTTCTCCTCTCCTTTCCTCTCTTCTCTTCTCCTCTCCTCTCTTCTCTTCTCCAACTCTCATAAACTCAAAGTGAGAAAATGAGAAGAGAATGGGGGCTTTATTCTTTTCTAAACTCACCCTAAACTCACCCTAACCCACCCCCTCATGCTAAGTTAAGTTAACTTTTAAAAGAAATTAAAAAAAATTTAAGTTAATTTTTGCTGCCCGCGGGTTGCGTCCGGGTTGCGTGCGCTTCCGGGCGGGTTGCGTGGCGCAACCGGATGCCCGAATCGCCCTTCGAAGCGCGGATCCGGGGCAACGCCACCTAAAAACCAGGAATCGTTTTTAAAAAACGAAATCGCGCAACCTAAAATTTGGAATCGCGCTTCGCCTGGAGATTCCGGAACGATTCCGTACGGGTCGCGATTCCAGCTTAGGATCGGGGGGGGGGGGCGATTCCTGCAACACTGGTAAAGATAAAACTGCTGTTTATAAAAAAAATCAGCTTGCTGGAATTTTCTGAGTGAAAAATCAGCAGCTGTAATTTTTTCTTTTGCTGTCCCAAACTGCCCTTCAGCACTCAAGCTCCGATACCATGTAGAAATTTCTCATTTCCCACCCCGGTTTTCAGTTTCTCCTTACCTCTCCCATATAGTTAAATGCCCTTTCCCATAACCATACATTCAACAAGCTGGAAAAAATAAATATTGCTGAAAACACAAATTCTGGAAATTTTACAGAATGCTGGAAATTGCAGAAATAAAAATCAGCCGTAATAAACAGCCATTAAAACACATTTAAACACTGAGATTTTTGGTCAATGTGACCCTGGAAAACCCCCTACAACTCTTGGGGAAAACCAGTTTGAGAGCTCTTCTTTATTTCTGGAAAATGCCTTTTTACAGTAGGAGAAATGTTTAGCAAAAAATCAACAAACAGACTTTTACAACTTATCTCAGCCTTGCTGATACACCGCTGCTGTTGCTGTTACACCGCTGCTGTTGCTGTTACACCACGGCTGTTGCTGTTACACCGCTTTCAGCTGCTGAAACTCCGCTCTCAGCTGCTGAAACTCCACTCTGCTGAAACTCCGCTTTCAGCTGCTGAAACTCCGCTTTCAGCTGCTGAAACTCCGCTCTCAGCTGTCCAGAAATCTCCCTTGCTCTCTTGCTCTCCTTCTCTCAATCTGCTCATGAAAGAATGAATGATCTTTTCCTCCTTTTCCTCCCTTAACCCAACCCTAAGTGACTTTTGGGTGATCCCTAAATCCAATGGCTGAAATAGATTTAGATCAATAGCTGAGATTAAATGCTCATTTAAATCTCACTTTCTATTTTTTAATTCACCCCACTTTAATAAAGACCCACTTAGTCATTCATTTCCAAAGTCACTTTTCCTTTCTAATTTTTCATTGACTTTATAAAAGTCACTTTAAAATTAGACTTAGTAACTTTATCACTTAAAGTCACTTTTAAATTAGATTTAACTTTATAAAAATTATAAAGTTACTTTAGGAGAAAAATTAAATTCTTTTGGACACTTTTCCCTAGGCCAAAGATCAAAGCCTAAGGGAACCACCTGTCCTCTGGTACCAAATTTCAACAAACCAGAGGTGGAATTCGATTATTGAGGAATCCCGTATTCGTCAATTGCTCCAGCAGATAGACATCATCTGGGATATGGTACGTCGATGAGCAAGGAAGCTCCATCACATTAAGATGATGTACAGGTTGATACACCTTGTCAAAGCCCCGAGGAAAGATCTAATCTGTGATTTTCCCAAACGACTTGGAGTCGGCAAGAAACCTTTGTACAAGGGTCCTGCATGTTGCATACATTGAGCTCTGGGAGCTCTGAGGGCTTGCGGTTCCTACTGGAGCAACATATGACCACAGGGTGACTCACCCTCCCCTGGTGGTGCACACTGGAACAAGATGATTCGCTCTCTTGTGGAACAAGATGATTCGCTCTTTTGTGGGACAAGATGATTCGCTCTCTTGTGGAACAGGATGATTCGCTCTCCTGTGTAGCAGGATGATTAGTTCTCCTGTGAGGCCTGGATTGATGTGTTCTCCATGGCAGCCTAGATTGATGTGTTCTCCACGGCGATTGTAGCAGGATTGATGTGTTCTCCATGGCAATTGTAGCAGGATTGATGTGTTCTCCTGTGAGGCCTGGATTGATGTGTTCTCCATGGCAATTGTAGCAGGATTGATGTGTTTTCCTGTGAGGACAGGATTGATTAGTTCTCCTGTCGAGGCATCCTACCCATGCAGTCTGGGACTCATGGGAAGTACCTCTCATCTGATCAATGAGCAGGGAAATGAAGTTAGGGACCATAGTAGTACCGATGGACGCATCGTTGTAACTACCGTACTCCCTATGCTAGGATGACCTCCATTGATCTGGGATCAATGATACTGGTCTGGGACCAGTGGTAAGAATTGTACCATACTATGACGTTGACTTCAGGTCAGTTGAGACTGGTCTGGGATCAGTGGTACATACTCTGAGACTGACTTTGAGTCAGTGGAGGATGATATTGGTCTGGGACCATTGGAGTTGTACTCACTATGACGCTGACTTTGGGTTGGTTGAGACTGGTCTGGGACCAGTGGTACATACTCTGAGACTGACTTTGAGTCAGTATGATACATCCTCGATCATTTCTTCTTCATAATTCAGACAAAGCAGAGCAGAACAGAACAATGCAAGAGCAGAGCAGAACAGAGCAAAACAGTACAGATCAGTGCAGGGTAGAACAGAGCAAAACAGTACAGATCAGTGCAGGGCAGAACAAGACAAAGCAGAACAAACAGAATAGAGCAGAGCAAGGCAAGGGTCAGGCTGTACAGGGCAGTGCATTTGATGGATGAATAGTAACGACCGATAGACAAATTGCAGATGAAGTTCTCCATGGTTGAGAGGGAGTGTTAAAATTGGCAACCAGGGCAAAACTTCATGTGGGTCATCTTATTCATGGCTGATAATATTTTTATTAGATTCCTCTCGTCGAGAGGTGTAAGATTGATATAAAGATCATCCGATTCCGATAAGTATTCATGGAGATATGAATTCATTTTGATTATGGAATTATTATCAAGCCGACCTACAACTCATGTAGGCTCAGAAGCCCAACAGTCGCATCTATTCACCCACCAACGTTGTGTATAAATATAAGAGGACTTTTCCTCATTTGGACTCACTCATCTCATCACATCTCTCTCTCTCTACTGCGCAGATATGAGTCTCTTCTCTACTGCGCTGAAATGGGTCTCTCTCTCTCACACATGTGAAGCCAGAAGCTGTTGAATTTGAAGCTGCAACTGCAGAAGTAAAGATTGACTTGCGTGGCCTAGAAGATCTCCTCTTTGGAACTGCGTTGTAGGTTCATCTGAATCTCCTTTGAAAGCCGCAACTTTTGGTGGTGGAATGAAGTCAATCCGATGAACGGTTTGCAAGATATCGACTGCCCTAGTTTGAAGCCGGAAACTGTTGAAACTGAAGCTGCAACTGCAGAAGTAAAGATTGACTTGCGTGGCCTAGAAGATCTCCTCATCTGAACTGCGCTATAGGTCCATCTGAACCTCCTCTGGAAGCCGAAACTTTTGGTGGTGGAATGAAGTCAATCCAACGGTCAGTTTGTGAGATATGGTCTGCCCTAGTTTGATAATGAAGCCGCTAATGCTGATGCTGCTGATCTAGGGTTTGCTACTGCTGATATGAATCAGATTTATTGTACTATTTCTCGCTGCTGAATTATTGAAGATAAAAGAAGATTTGATCAAAGGGTTTCCCCACACATTGTGGGGTTTTTCCCTGGCTAGCCGCCACATCTTGTGTCTCTTGTCTTGGCTTGTTTTCTGTCGATCGTTTAATGTTCTATCTGCACTTTACTTTATGTACATGTGATTGCTAATCGGTGGAATATAATAAGAAAAAGAAGTAAACTATTATAAGCATAGAACATACCATAACATAACACATAAAAACATTCTCTTTTAGATCTCCATTCAAGAAGGCAGTTTTTACATCCATTTGATGGACTTTCCAACCGTTCTGAGCTGCTAGTGCAAAGAGTGTCCGGATGGTGGCCCATTTTGCTGTGGGGGCAAAAGTTTCCTCATAATCGACCCCTTCCTTCTGTGCAAAACCTTTTGCCACAAGCCTAGCTTTGTGCTTGTTAAGTGAGCCATCAGCTTTGTACTTGTTCTTGTAGACCCACTTGCAGCCAATTGGTTTGGTTCCAAATGGAGGATCAACCAGCTTCCAAGTGTCGTTCTTTATGAGGGCATCATACTCCTTTTGCATCGCTTCTTTCCATTCATCATGAGAAGCAGCTTCTTTAAAGGAAGTTGGTTCAAAATCTGTAGACAAGTTCAATTCACAATCATAAGAAACATCCATATCAACAGGTGAATTAGAGTCATCTACATCACCTCCATTTTGGCGGTTTGAATTTCTAGTTCCTGTTTTTCCAATTTCATCAGGATGAACACTTTCAAGTGTCTTCGTCAGCCACTTTGGGGGACCTTTCTGAGATGGTCCAGGCTGCTCTGTTGATTGAGTTGGGACTGAATCAAGATTGAGTCTCCCAATTCTATCAATTACATCACTTAAAGCATCATTCGTTGTTGGAGTTTCATTCGGGGGAGAGTGTTCATCAGAATGAGATTCCACATGTTGATCTAGTATAGGAATCCCCCCTTCAAGATGTGGAATCTGATTATCAAATTCTTGAAATGATTTTGTTTTTGCGAATCTATCCAAACGATCAAGTTGCCACTCAACAACATTGTCAGTTTTGGATGATTCAAGAAAAATTACATCTCTAGATACAACAAACTTTTTATTTACTTCATCATAGAGACGGTATGCTTTGGAGGTGTTTGAATACCCCAGGAAGATACACCTACGACTTCTAGCACCAAGTTTATTTCTATGTACCTTTGGTATCAAAGCATAACAGGTGGAACCAAAGACCCTGAGATGTTTTACCGAAGGAACATGTCCATACCACATTTCATAAGGAGTCTTGTTTCTTATAGCATTAGATGGACATCTATTCTTTATATATGCAGCACATAGAACAGCATCAGCCCAAAACATTATCTTTACATTTTTGAAGAAAAGCATGGACCGTACCATATTCAAGATTGTTCTATTCATTCTTTCAGCTACACCATTCTGTTGGGGATTATAAGGCACAGTTGTTTGATGTTTGATCCCATGTTGGCGAAGATAGTTTTCAAATTCATTTGATGTATATTCTTTTCCATTATCAGTGCGAATAGACCCAATATGAGATTGTACATCATTTTCAATCCATTTATGAAAATTCTTGAATGTTTGAAAAGCATCAGATTTGTTCTTCAATAAATAAACCCAGCACATTCTGGTGTAGTCATCAATAAACGTCATGATATATTTATTTCCATTTGCAGAAGAAACAAGCATTGGACCACATAAATCTGAATGAATGAGTTCAAGTTTCCTATGTGCTCTTGAATGTGAATCATGAAAATACTGTTTGCTATGCTTTCCTAGAATGCAAGCATCACATTGCTTAAGTTTTCTAGGAATTGTAGGCAAACCAGCGACACCATTTTTCTTCAATAAGCGGAGACTGTCATAGTTCAAATTTCCAAATCTAGCATGCCATAATAAACTTGATGGAAGTGTACCTTCTTTATGATGAGAATTGTATGAGAAATGTTGTGCATGAGCAGATGTTCCTTGCAGTTTGAGAAGCCTTTTTTCTTCTATTCCCCTCATGACAAGTGAGTGGTCAGATGCTTTTCTTACCTCAAGCTTGCCATCAAACATATGAATGGAGTGACCTTGCGGGCGGATGTGGACCAAGGACAGCAAGTTTCTCTTGAGTTGTGGGAGATATAGAACATGATCCAGAAGAAAGTCTGAAAGACCAGGCAGTTTAAGCCTGATTGTGCCAAGCCCTGATGGCTTGATTTTTTATTGATCTGCAAAATATACTGCTCCATCAACATTGTCAGTGAAATCTTCAAAAAAATATTTTCTATAAGACATGTGGCAGGTTGCTCCTGAATCAAGCAACCAATCATTTTTCCAGGAAGCAAGTGAAGCATTAAACAAATCTTCATTTACTCCAATGTTACATTGTGCCTCAACATAGTGAGCGGATTCAGGTACTTTACCTTTGTCTGTAACATCAGTTTTACCTTTCTGTTGATTTCTTTTCTGCTCAATTTTGTCCCGTGGTAGCTTGCATTTAGAGGCATCATGTGACCCATTTCTTTTGCAGCGAATGCAGTGCAAATCTGCCTTTTCTCCTTGAGAATGTCTGCCCCCCCTGCCTCTTAAATATCTTCCTCTTCCTCTTCGTCCACCTCTTCCTCTTGTAGAATCTTGAGCAGGATGCTTTTCTTTATGAGCAAGGCACACAATCTCTTCAGAAGATTCAGGGGCTGTCTCCTTTCCGAAAGCTTTCTCTCTTTCAGCAAACTTTTTCACAAGAGAGTCAAAGGTTCTATCTTTAAGATTTCCATTTGCTTGCAATGACTCAAGATAATTGGAGTAAGTAGGATAAAGTGCCTTGAGAAAAGCAATAAGAGGAATATCCAATTCAACCTTAGTGGATTTGATATCATGCATTATAGACTTTACTTCAGATGCAAGAGCAAGAGGATCATTATTTTGCAATTCAAGAGTGAAGAGTTTAATCATGAGTTGGACAACTTCAAGTGCAGAATGTGAGTCATAGAGTTCTTTCAGCTTTTGTAGGGCTTCAAAGGCAGTTGAATATGACGAAATATGGCGACTCACCTCTTCATTTACAGATGCTGCAATTAATGCATAGGCTTTGCTATTCTTGTTTTCCCAAATGACGAGCTCTTTCTCTGAGGTAGGCTGTACTGGGTCATTGTCTCCTTCTCCGACACCCACTCCTTTCCACAACTCATTGAAGATGAGGGTGTGTTTTATCATCCGGGACCATTCAGGATAGTTCTCCTTGCCAGTGAGAACTATTCCTACCATGGATATGATTGAATGCATTATGTTAAAAAAAACTTTCACTGCAAAATTTTACTCTTAATGGGAAGGAAATATATAGTTCTGATATAATGGTTAAGAAGATTCAAATATCAATTTGCATGCCTTATCTTTGCATCTTGTAAACCAAGAAAAAAAATCCACAGTTCTTATCCAATTCCCAGCAATGGCAGTCATATAATATATATCAATTTGTAGTTAATACGCTATACGCACAAGGTTATTGCAACTGTAATTGGAAGATATACCCTCCAGGATAGAAGGCAAGAAGGCAGTTATAATGCGGCTAGACAAATCTTAGTGTAAGCTCCTCAATTGTGATCTCTGTCAAAATAAGTTGCGTATGACTAAGAGCAGAAAGCCAACAAATATATGTGTATTACAACATTCTTTGCCTTGAGTTGCACTATTGCTAAATGGATATGCGCATACACAATGGAGATATATAAAAAACTCGTGACCTGCGTCGAAGTATTTATAAATTTCACCACTCCGCTAGAGAGCACAGATCAACTGCAACAACACCCGAATGCAAACTACAGGCGGAGATATATAAAAAGAAGTATCAATTTCAATCTTAACAAGTCGTCAGCTTTTACCTCTGAAAATCTTTCCAAGTAAGCCCACACATCAAATACCAAAATCGAGAAACCCAGTTACGCAAAACTCATATATAAACATCGCATCTCATGGCCTGAGACAAACGCCCGGTAGAAGAATGGTTCAGGTGAACAGTCACATCGCAGAAAACCGACATGGCATGATGCCGAGTCTTCCAGCTCCCAACCGAGTCTTTCTGAGATGGTTGTGGGTTCGGTTCCCACAGACGGTGTGATTGACGGACAGGCGGGGCGTAACAGAGTAAGTGCGGCTAGATTTCAAGGGTATACAACGTTTCAATGGAATGAACACAGCGTTTCAACGAACATTGATGTCAGAGCAGCGTTCAATGGAATGGTGCCACTGGAACAAGTCAGAACCAGCGTTCAATTAAAAATGTGACAGCGTCCAGCATCCAGCGTTCAACTGTGTGTGCGGAACAGGACAGCGCTAATATGAAATGCTTGGCAGTCAGGACAGTATGGAGGAGCAGTGTGTTATGGATAGAGCAGCGCTGGAAGGGAATATGTCAGAACATTCACAAAAAAAAATTTAACGTACAGCGCTTCTTTCAGGACAGTATGGGCAGCGCTAGACAGGACAGCGTTTCAGAAGAGCGGGGCGCAGGTTTTATAAAAAGAATATGGCAGAGGGGATATGGCAGCACAGAGCGGATATGGCAGACAGAGGAGTTACAGGAGCATAAGAGCTAAAACAAAGAGCTGGCTTTGATACCATGTCAGGCCAGGCAGTAACTCCAATAGACAGTAAAACTGATTCGTTCTATTTCATTAGGTATGCTATTGTTATATACAAAAGGGTGTGACTGCTCAGTTCATCTCCTGATGACTGTTCACATTCCTAATTTAACTATTTACATAAATTCACCCAATCGTGAGGATTAGGTGTCAACACTCTCTTTCGGAGATAGATGCTTTGGTTGTTCCGGCAGTTCCCAGCAGTTTCGGCTTCTGCCCTCTGCGTCAGCTTTCCCACCTGTTCTGGCAGTTCCAGCATCTGCCCTCTGCGTCAGCTTTCTCGGTTGTTCCAGCAGTTCCGGCTTTTGCCCTCTGCGTCAGCTTTCCCACCTGTTCCGACAACTCCCGATAGTTCTGGCTTCTACCCTCTGCGTCAGCTTTCCCGGTTGTTCCAGCAATTCCGGTTGTTCCAACTTCTACCCTTTGCATCAACTTTCCCGGCTGTTCCAGCAGTTCTGATTGTTCCGGCTTCTGCCCTCTGCATCAGCTTTCCCGACTATTTCGGCAGTTCCGGCAGTAGTTCCGGCAATTCCGGCTTTTCCCAGCAGTTCTGGCAATTCCGGCTATTCCCAGCAGTCCCGGCAGTCCCAACAATTTCGGCAGTTCCACCTATTCCTCGCAGTTCCGGCAATTCCAGCTTTTCCCGGCAGTTCCGGCTATTCCTTCTGCCCTCTGGATTAGGGCAGCGTTATCCCTTGGGATCTCTGCTCCTACTAAAACCAAAGACAAGTAGAGAGGAAGAGATCCCAAGTGTGTTGAAATGACTTGAAGGCCACCTCTATTTATACTAAAACGTTTAGCACAAGTGGGGTTTATTTGGTTGCTAGCCGACTTTGACGAATTGTCCCATAACACAAATAAATTCATATCTCCATGAATACTTATCGAAATCGGATGATCTTTAGATCAATCCTACACCTCTCGATGAGAGGGATCCAAGAAAAATATCAACTTCCATTAATAAGATGACCCACATGGAGTTTGGCCCTAGTTGCCAATTTTAACACTCCCTCTCAACTAGGGAGAACTCCATCCGCTAATCCATATGTCCGACTATACTATCTCTGCCATCAGTGCCCTGCATTGCTCTGCTCTGTTGAGCTCTACTTTGCTCTGCTCTGCTCTGCTGAACCATGAAGAAGAAGAATTGATCGAGAATGTCTCATACCATTCTCTACTGACCCAAAGTCAGTTTCATCTGAAGAGAGTGTGTCACATCACTCTTACTAGCCCGAAGTCAGTTTTATTGATCCCAGATCAATATCACAAGAGAGTGTCTCAAACCACTCAAACTAATCCCAGATCAGTTTCATTGATCCCAAATCAATGGAGGTCATCCTGGCATACGGAGTACGGTAGATACATCGGTGCGTCCATCGATAGTACTACTATGGTCCCTAACCCCATTTCCTTGCTCATTGATCAAATGAGAGGTACTTCCCATGAATCCCAGACTGCATGGGTAGGATGCCTCAACAGGAGAACTAATCATCCTGTCCACAGGAGAACGAATCATCCTGCCCCACAGTCGCCACGGGAGAACTAATCATCCCAGCCCATAGGAGAACTAATCATCCTGTTTCACAGTTGCCATGGGAGAACTAATCATCCCGGCCCACAAGAGAACTAATCATCCTGTTCCACAGTTGCCACGAGAGAACTAATTATCCCATCCCTTTTTACAGGTTAACTAATCATCCTGTTCCACAGTTGCCACGAGCCCACAGGAGAACTAATCATCCTGTTCCACAGTTGCCACGAGAGAACTAATCATCCCGGCCCACGGGAGAACTAATCATCCTATTCCACAGTTGCCACGGGAGAACTAATCATCTCGGCCCACAGGGGAACTATAATCATCCTGTTCCACAATCGCCACGGGGTATCACAGGGGAAGGTTGAACCTGTCATCTTGTACATAGCGCACCACCAGGAGAGGGTGAGTCGCCCTGTGGTCGTATGTTGCTCCAATAAGTACCCCAAGCCCCCCAGAGCTCCCAGAGCTCAATGCATGCAACATGCAGGACCCTTATAAGAAGGTCTCTCAACGACTCCAAGTCGTTCAGGAAAGTCACATATTTGTAGATAATACTGCCATGAAAGTAAAAATATTGTTGTCTCCTGTATGCTCTGGTGACCTATGTGCCTCTGTTAGCAATGACTTACTAAAAGACTACATTTATGTTTTCTTTCAATAACAGAGTAATGCTGATACAACATTCTAGCCTGTTAATCTTAATTTCTATTATCACAGTAAACATTATATACTTTCCTAATAATAAATTGCTAACACAATAATATTACTTATCTGTTTCTCTGAATGAGTGTGATTCAAGCATGTAACTCCTTTAATTTGGAAGGTCTCACCACCCAGCCTCAGATCTGGCAATTACGTCCAGAATCCCCCTCCGAGCTCTTCCACTTTTGTCAATGATAAACAATTTGGTACCTTGGGCATTAGGAACAAGTCCAACCTCAAGTCGCGTACCCCAGCTGTTATCTCAATTCCTTTCCCACTGGCTAACTTGCTCAGCTCTGGGAAGAAAATAATCACAGTACAGTTTTTCCTTCTCTCCTCTCCAACCCCCCACAGGATTCTCTCCTTTTTCCTTTTCAAGGAAGAGAGTGAGAGAACTGTCTGTAACTGTTTTTCAGAAGTTCATATAACTGATTTTCCAGTTCTTTTACAAACTGAATCAAAATCTTTTAATTAATATTTAACAACCTTTGTTCTGGCTTTTCAGCCTAAATGTTTTAACAATTCAGATTAAACTAAATAGAAATAACAGTGGTAAATAAAACTTGGTAAAAACAATTGTCGGTGTGTCACTAGGTATTACAGACATATTGGGGGATTCTGGTACCTATAGTATTGGACCAAGTATCAAATCAAGGCCAAGGTTCCAATATTATATTGGGGTGTTTTATTACATCAAAATTCAAAGCTAATATTATATTGAAGTGTTCTATTACATCAAAATTCACAGATTTTAATAAATTTCCAAATTCTTACTATTATTTTAAGAGCATTTTTATTTACATATTATTAGGGTGGACTTCAGAGTAGTGATTTGTCTCTTCCCACTAAAATAAAAGTGACAATACTTTAACAAAAAACATAACGATAATTACTAAAAATAATTACCATAATTTAACTTTTAATCCTATTGAAGCTATTATGATCCACCCTCCTCCCCCCAAAAACTACTATACACTAAATAAATAAATAAAATAACCTTAAAAAACGAACCCGAAAAAAAACTGGCTAACATGATTTTAGCTTTTCAAATTCAAACTCCTAATCTTCTGGTGCAAGGCAACACAAAACTAATACTATGAATAAATCACAATGCCGATTTTGAATGAATTGATACATTGCTTGTTAATTCATGGTTCATGATTCAGGCAGGTATAGCGATTATCATTAGTCCACTTTATTTGAGTGTTTCTTTTCGGTGGTAATACATCAAACCTTTTTTTTCCCATTATTACGTCGCTATTTTCCATGGCCCAGTTTAAGTAATAATGTCGCTAGATTCCTTCTATCAAGTTGAACTCTTTTACGTGATAATTATCACGGATTTTGGTTGTTTAAAATGCTTTCTACATATAATAATATATTAAATTATATTTCAATAATTTTGTTTTTTTTTTAAGTTTATTTAAAATAACAAGAACATAAAAAAATTACATTAGGTCCTTTTCATCAAGTTGCAGTCATTGTTCAAAATTTAACATCCTTATAGGTTTGTTTTCATGATGTGACATGTATGACTATGAATATGTATTTCCATTTTGCTTAAAAAAAAAGTATTTCCACTTTCCACTTGAAATAAAAATTTCCTGGTAGTGGGGAAATTTTAGCACTGTTATTTTCTTGGGAAATTTTAGCACTGTTATTTTCTCGGGTACCGTATGGTTGAGAATGTACATCAATATCAATATGTGAATGGACATTATTAAACACTTATCGATATAAAAAAATTTAATATTTAGAAAATTATATATAAGAATTATAATATTTTTTTGTAATGATTCAACATTGATTTTTATCAAGATAAAATAATAAAGTGTATGATTTTTTTATTTCAGAGGAGAGGATACTATTACATTTACCAGGAAACGTTTTATGCCATATATTATATATATATATATATAATTTCAGTTGATTTTATTTTAATTTTAATATAGAATTCATATGTGGTATTTAAATAAATTAAAATTAAATTGAATTATAAATAACATATTTTAACATCATTCATATCTAGAGAAAGAGCGTTATTTAATTTCATTAATGCAAGTGTATATGTAACATTTACAAAAAAATTATTAATAACAAAAATAATTTAATGCAAAAGATATAATAGGTAAAGTAAATGAAAGTTTAAAAAAATAAAAATAAAAATTGATGGTTAAAACATTTCATTAGTGTGTTTTTAAATGTGAATGAGATATGTTATTCATTTTATGGATAGGTGCCTTTTAACGAATTGACGTGTAACATTTAAAAAAATATATTAATAAAAAATAAAATTCCATGTAAATATCTATTTATTTATAGAGAGAGATTGTGCTTATATTGTATAAAGCAAATTAAAGGGAAATTGTAGTTAAAAACATTTTATTATTGTGTTACTAAAGATGAAAGCTAAGGCAGTATCCCATATAAGGCAGTATCTGAGGTTTATCTGCTGGAGCAATCATCGAATACAGGATTCCTCAATAATTGAATCCCCCCTCTAGTTGTCACAAAGAATCACAGTGGTATTCATCATGTGTACAAACAGCTCATTTAAGAGCTTCTGCAACCATGCAGCTTCACACGAGATCACACTCGTAGCTATGTATTCGGTCTCGGCAGTGCTTATAGCAACCGACTTCTGCTTCCTGCTCATCCATGATATCGAAGTAGAATCCAAAGAGAACCAGCACTAAGAAGTGCTCTAGTGATCCTCCACACTGCCTACCCAGTTAGCATTCGAATAATCATGCAATTTCATATTTCCGGCAGTGTATCTCAATCCATGAGAGATTGTGCCCCGAAGATATCTCAGAAGATTGTTGGCACCAATCCAGTGAGGCTCAACCAAATATGAGCTCACCATGCTAACTGCAAAACATATGTCCGAACGGAAGTTCACCAAGAACATCAACGCGAATGAGTTTATGAAACTCAGAGGCATTTCCCAAATCTAGTCTGACATCAGTACCATATAACTTCTGAAAGTTAAGATCCTCGAGGTAGTCATAGGCTTGCAGTTTATCATTCCACATCTGGAATCCAACTCCCTCTTACTTCTACAAATGAGAGGGTCTGCACCTATCAGAAATAGATCGTCCTCATAAGGTGCCGGTATGAGAGGTCTATCATCCACAACCTTCAAGTAATGGTTTGGATCGGTTTCACTCCTAGTGAATCTCAGCTTCATCAAATAGCTATCAATCCTCTCATACTACGCCCGAGGCGTATGGTGCTGCACAACGAGGTCTTGGAGTGTTGCCTCCAGGGACACCCATGGATACAGATACCGGGCATACCTTTGGGTGTAGTTCACCCAGGATTGATGGGGACACAGATGAGCGATACTTGATGGTATCTGTGGGGACTCACACTCCTGACCCTCTTCTACGTCACTTACAGGAACGATCGATCTGGTTGTTGTCCTTTGACACTCTGGGCACGAGTAGCAGGGGACGGGGAGCTCACCCAAGATATTTGGATGACACTTGGTGCGATAGAGGGGAGACTTCTCAGCGGGGGCATCGAGTCGCTGTGCGAGTTGATAGCCACAGGTCGAGGGATGAGGTGATCACCGACAGGGATGGCATATCATTCATCACTGATTCTATGCCTAGGGAGCTGGTCACGGGGGATACATGTTTCACTCTTTCCACAGGGCATGTCTGGACCATGGATGAGCAGAGGATACCGTGTGCGGCTGAGATAGTTGTCCAGTATGTATCTGGGTTCTCAACATTGTATCGACACATTCTCTAGGGGGCGGGTAGCCGAACCAGTGGCGATGGTTGGCAAGAGTAGGATGGATCCACATACACTGAGTCGATTGCGCATATCAGATACCCATCTATTGGTTGCATTCAGGGGGTAGCTATTTGGCACACGTGGTTTCCAGTGGTCATCTATACTACACAATGGCAAACACCAGATAGCTTAACATGCCTCAGATTAGTTCATGATGTATGGAGCCTATATATGGGTGGCATGCAGGGACTAGAGATGAGGGCCAAAGGGATTCCATCGATTGTCAGGGCTATGCCACAATAGGTCTGCCTATGGGATGCAGAGATTCAGTTGATCAATAGATCACTCGTGATGAGCGGAGTCGTGGCAGAGAGTGATATAGTTCGCTCTTGGGATGACACATGGGGGTTCACAGAGGGTTTCATCATATGGGGAGGCAGACATTCTCTATTGTTGCACAGGTTCAGAGCTAGATTTGGATGGGTAGGCCTTGGTGCCATGGAGATGCCCAGGCAGGATGTGTCTCGCCTCTTTCAATATTCCACCATCGAGTTCCAGGAGAGCAGGATACTGTCTGCGCATGATGGGGAGTATGACATAGTCAGAGTAGCGTAGCATTAGCATGGTGGCACCACTCTGGGACTAGCAGGGAACTGGGGCGTCACAGCTCTTCACAGCTCAATAACCTTTAGGGATGCGCCAGCTACTGCAAGGGGAGATCATACAGATCTTCCATTGGGATTTAGCGAGTCACTGATGGAGCAAGGGACTTCTAGTACTTGCACCGGGCAGGATAGTGAGTGGAGCGAGGGGAGCTTCATGTTGGACAGGATGGCCTGGGATCCTGGTATTGAAGGATTCTTTCATATCAGGATAGTGCTGAGGTCAGGGACGATTCAGTGGCACATCTGGGACCCTGGCACATGTTACAGCGACAATGGGGAGCAACAGTTAGAGAGAATGCTCGTTCAGGCATTGCTTGAGGACAAGCGATTTTTGGAGCGTTGGAAGAACTTGCCGAATGAGGATGCCACCTGGGAGGGTGAGCACATATTGGAGCACCCAGCTTTGAGGTTGCTTGAGGGCAAGCAACATTTGGGAGGGGAGGACTGTCATGTCCCTTCTCAAACACATTTGTAACAGGGTGTTGCTACACAATTTTGCACAATTTTGGCTAAGGAAGAGAACCCATCATTTTCGACTTAGGGACTTAGGAGGCAATTCGACTTAATTTGGTTGCTAGTGGAATGTGGGGGCCACCTACATGGGAATTCGAATTGGACCATTCGAACAGCTTGGAGGGAAAGTCGAATAGGTGGATGGAGGGCCCAGTGAGGCAAGGGAGGCCCAAGGAGTTATAAGGAGGGAGCAGCTCTCATTTTGGGATTCATTCATACATCTTGCAAACAAAATCACTTCACTGTTCACTCTGCTGTTTAGCTGAGTCAACCGGCTGTTTAGCCACGAATCTCTCAAGCGGGAGATTCAGCCTCTATTTCGAGGGACCATCTGTGCCCGCCCTAGAGAGGCAGTTCTACAAGGATTTCAGGAGTTCTGGGGCAGTGACATAGCACTACTAACCAGCGCAGAGCAAGGAGTGCGTATTTCTGGGCAACCGGGAAACACGCAGAGAGAGATTGAGGCAAGCAAAGATCTGATTGCTTGTCCGGGAGTTAGGGAGATCAGGTAGCAACATTAGACCAGCGTTCTTGCTGGGTTTTATAGCCAGCTGAGCCAGCATTCCAGCAATTCAAACTACTGGGCTGGGGGACAATGTAGAGGCCACACAACATATTTTCATGGTACTTGGGAGCAACTGAGTTGGGCCAAGAGATCATCCGGGGAGTCAGGGATTGGATAGCACAGGTGAACTCAGCATTTTGGAGAAGTTTTTAGGTGGATTTACAGGCAGTTTCCAGCAAGTCGAAATTGGCAGCTAGAGCTAAGGTGAGGCTCCAAGGGGGTCGAAAATCAAAAGTCTAAACCAGCCAAAATCCTTTCTGGTTTTTTCTAGGTTTTTGACAAGGATCCCAAATATAAAGTTTCATAATTTTCTGAGCAACGGAGGTGGGGTTTTAAGTCGTATCTTTGCAGCAGACAGTGTAGAATTGTTGGGGATTGAATAGTGCCTTTGGGGGTCGATTTTGGGAAGTCCAAATCGGGCCAAACCATTTCTAGGTTTTTGTGGGTTTTGGCCAAGGAGTCCGGGGTTAAAAGCATATAAATTTCTGGGCAGTTTCAGTGCACCTTCCAACCATTTGAACTTCAACAAAGCAGTAGTTTCTAGGCAACGCAGTGCAGATTGGTGCAGCAGTTGGGCAGCCTTCAGCTCAGCCATTTTCCTACCTGGGTTTGGTCCTGCTTGTCCTTTTAGACAAGCCCAGGTGCACCATTCCATCATCTATTGTATTTGACTTGCATAAATATAATAAAATGGCTCAGAAGTTCTCCATTTGTAGCGTTTATATGGGTGTTTGCTGAATATTTCGTTTTTGTAATTTGTTGCATGTATTATTTGCTTGTTATCGCTTGTATTCCTATCAAGGATCATTACATTTTCTTCCCTATTTGGTTCTCCACAAGAGCTTTAAACTCTTGGAACCTCTTGAAGACCTGATCGTTGGTCTTCATGAAGAAAATCTAGGTCTTCCTGGAGTAGTCATCAATGAAAGTGACATAATAAGAAAATCCACTCAAGGATACAAAAGACATAGGACCACATACATCAAAGTGAATCAAATCAAGAACACCTGCTACCCTGTTGTCACTACTCGGGAAAGGAGTCTTGGTGTACTTTCCCAAAGCACACCCCTTGCACACATCATGATGCTCAGTACTAAAATGTGGTAAGCATGTGACTATCTCCCTCAGTACCTTGAATGCACCACGATGCAAGAGGTCCATCCTCTTATGCCCTAACACGTAGAAATCATTGTTGTTGGTCGTTGACACTAAGGCTTTGGTAGGTTGAAACATGAATTTGTAGAGTCTCCCATGGCAGACTCCAATCACTCTAGCAGAAGTGATATTGGATCCCTTGGGATACATGAGTACTTGTCCATCTCGGAACACCACTACATATCCCTTGTCCTCAATACTAGAAACTGAAATCAGATTTTTCTTCATCCTTGGAACATATAAGACCTCTGTCACTTTCAAGGGAGGTTGTGACTCCCTCTGAAAGGATACAGTCCCTACACCTGCTACTCTGACCTTGGAATTATCTCCAAGCACCACCTCCAAACCTATATCAACCTTCATAAGATGTGTAAAGTGCTCTCTGACTCTGGTCGTATGGCAAGAAGCTCCACTATCTACGAACCAGACACTAGAAGATGTAACACGAGTAGCAAGACTCACCACTAAAGCAAACTCTGCGTTGAATCTGGTGGCAAACTCATCCACCTCGGTTGATGTTGCAACACCCTTCTTCTTTCCCTTCTTATTGGGACACTGAAACGCATAGTGACCCATCTTCTGACAAGCAAAGCATCTCACTTTGCTCATGTCCTTCTCTTGTACTTTTTGTTTCCTCTTTTGTTGCTTGGCCCCACTAGAGGACCCCTTCTTGAGTTTCTTCTCGCCCTTAGCTGCGAGGGCAACATTCTCCTCCTCATCAACCCCAGCATCTTGGAGGGAGGTCGAATGATCAACTTATAGTCTTCTCGAAGGGTCTGAATAGGTGCCTCCAAGGGCAGAGCCGACTTGATCATAAGACTGACTTGGTCATCTTGTGGAGCCAAAAAAAAAAATCCAAATTTCAAAATTTCTCTTTTGGAAGTTCTTGAAGAGCAAGCCTTCTAATTTTCTTTAACAAATACAAATAATATAATTTTCTTTTGAGCATGAAGAACATGCTTTAATAATTTATTTTCGACACTAGTGTTGAATTTTGTATCTATGCTCAGTCTTCATAATGTATATCTGGCCCTTGATGTACTTATATTGATTATTTTAAAGCATATTTTAAACTGTACAGTCAAAAGAAAATTATATTTTGAGTCAAGTCCCATTTGGACTTTTAAAAGGAGAAAAACTTGAATTTTTGAATTTGAAATTTTTGGCTCCATGTTTGTCAAGTCGGCCTTCCTCCAAGTCAAGTCAGCCCAAGCAGAGTCACACCCATTCAACCCTGGAAAAACACTTTATAGAAGCAGCTCGACCTCCCTCTCAAGGCACCAATTCGCACTGTTTCAAGAAGATAGTTTTTGGGCATCCTAGCGAAGATCAAGAAGGACGAATTGCATCTCTCTCTCAAGCTCGCACGTGTGGAAAGACTCTCTCTCTCTCTGTGATTCGCATATTTGTAGGCAATTTTGGTTGTAGGGGCAAAAATTTCTGGGCAGTTACTAGGGGCAAAAATTCTGGGATTCTAGCAGTAGCAGGAGGGCTGAAATTTTGGATCAGATCAAGCAGAGCAAAGAGTTGGATCAAGTTGGGAGGCTTGACTTGGAGGGTTTGACCAAGTGCGACCTAGTTAATGAATAGAAAGTCAAAGTGTGTCTCTTGTTGAACAAAAGAATTTTTCTATTGAAAAGGTTGTTGGGATTTTCCCCTTTGTGGGTTTTCCTGTTGAAGAATATAACTAGCGTCATTCTTCATAATTATATTTGAGTCATGATGTAATGTATGTGTCAAAAGAAAGAAAAAGAAATTTTATTATTAAAGAAATTGATTTATTAAAGCATGGGTTTCATGCTTGGGTCAATTGTTTATAGGTCAAAGCCTCCATTGCAGGCTTCTAGGGTTTATGTCAAGTGTCCTTATCCATGTCATAATGTAAATAAACCTTCTTGGGATTTATTTGTCAAGAAAGAAATTTGTTTTATTGTAAAATAGGTCTTCTAGGCCTCCTCCACTAAGTTGGCTTCAAGAAAGGACAAGTCGGACTCAACAAGAGAATTCGACCTCAGAAACTCACTATATATTGGAGCAACCAGATTCATTTGAAAGCACATCTCTCACGAGTTTGAATTGCAGTAGCTGGGAGCAAAAAAAGTGTGAAGTTCAAGAAGAAAGCTAGAATCGAAGTTTTTGGGTCTCTCTCTCTCTCTCTCATGTGCAACGAAATTCTGAAACTGCATCAAAGCTGTGAAATTGCATCGATGAAGCTCCATCAAAGTTGTGAAGTTGCATCGAAGCTGTGGAGTTGCATCGAAGTTGTGAAGTTGCATCAAGGTCAAAGTTATGAAGCTGCTAGGCTGAAGCAACTAAAGTTGCTAGATTGAAACTGCAGTCCTAAAGTTGGGTCGAAGTTCTGATGCTGGGGGTCGAAATTCTGGGTTGAAGCTGCATTTGAGAAGTTGGCACTTGGTATCTTTGGAAGAGATCATCTATCAGAAGGAAGCGCTGACTTGGTGGAGGAGGAAGGTCTTTTGGTCTAGGGTCTTGGTCTATCTAAATTTGAATCTACTGAAGGAAGAGTTGTGACTGGGTTTTCCCCTATAAAGAGGTTTTAGCCCTAGCTGAGTGCCTACATCTGGTGTCCACGATCTTCATGTTTTCGCTTTGACAATTGCTTGATGAGAAGAAGATAAAAGAAGAACATAACAATATCACATGTAATTATCAACATAAGAAAATCTTTCTGCCTTTCCGATTTTCTAACATGGTATCGGAGCTAAGGTAAAGGAAGAAAAAGGCAGGTTGAAGATCTATTGAGGAAAAGAAGATCAAAGGAAGATCATATAAAGAAACAAGCCCACTATCTACAAGAACTATGTCAAGCTCAATGAAGGGAGAAAAGAAACTAGGAACCTCCAACTACATGGTCTGGAAAAAGAGGATAGATCTCATCCTCGAAAAGAACAAAGTTTTAGATCTTGTTCAAGAAAAAATCAAGAAGCCTACTAATGAAACAAATGAAGTAGAGAAAACAAAGTTCAGAGAAACCGAAATCTTGGCTATGAACCTAATAGTGGATGGAGTAAAGGACAACTTAATTCCATACATATCCAATAGAAATTTTGCTCAAGAAATGTATGAGGATACTCCAAATTATTCACCATCAAGAACATTGGTTAAATAGCAAGCCTCAAGAATGAATTAAGGACTACTAAGATGACGAAAGACAATATTGTATCATCCTACTTTAGAAGAATATCTAGAATCAGAGATGAACCCCAAGAAATCGATGAAGTTGTCCTAGAAAAGGAGCTCATAATTACTGCTCTTTTAGGACTACCAAAATCTTGGAGTGCCTTTGCATCAAAACTTAACAGTTGGAAGGACACTTCAGTGTTTGAACAAATGTTGAATGGATGCATTCAAGAAGAAGCTCAAATATCATTGGTAATTAACAAGGAGGATGAAGCAGAAAATACCTCTAATGCCTATTCTACTCATCACAAGAAGAAGGGAACCTTGAAGAAGTTGAAAGGACCAAAGAAGAAAGTTGACCTATCAAAGATTGAATGTTATAATTGTCACGAGATGGGTCACTACAAAAATCAATGTTTGGAGAGTCCAAGGAATAAGAAGAGAGATAGGGATCAAGCAAATATTATTGGCGAAGCTCCACCGAAGAACAATAAGATTGAAGAATCAGAAGTCAAGAACTTATACTACTAAATCCTCTATTACATATCCTTCTTAGTCTTGTATTGTTTTCCTTTATGTTTTTATTTCTAGAATTTGTAGGTCTAACATGACTTGGTAGAACATTTTTGAATTATTTTGATAAGTTGTAGGTATCCCTCAAGATTGGATTAAGAGGGAGCCCTCACCATTTTACCAAAGATAAGTAGCTTGTTCTTTGTCTCCTCTTATGTTTGGCTTCTCATATCAAAATTTGTTTGTGGTATATGCTAATAACCTTTTTCTTTGTATTTTCCTTGGTAGGAAAAGATTGCAGAATACACAAAGATAATGAAGGAGACTTCAAAGGATAGACTTGAAGCATGAAAGAAGTTCTAAGGAAGCTCGTCAAGAGCAGATGTCTTACAAGGTTTGTTAAGGAACAACTCAAGGTATGTCTTAGACTATAAGCTTTGTAAAAGGTAAAATCATTCTTCTTTTAAGATTTGCTTTACATTACTGACATCGCAATGTCTAGGGATTTGAATCTCAAATATTCTAGTTAGGGTGATTAATCATCAGATTGAATCTACCCTCGTGATATTACTTGATCATTCTTGTGTAAACCTAACTTTTAGGGTTCACTACAAAACCCTAGCCTCTTGTTGCTAAGGGTGTGTTAATATTGATTATCAAACCCTAGTCTACTTAGGGTTGTTATGAAATCTAGAACTCCTATTCTTTTGATATTTAGGGTTTTTGGTATTGTTATGATAGAAACCCTAGTTCTTTAAGCTTTACTATTAATGTCTAAAGTATGTATTGAATCCCTAGATCTTTACGGTTTTTTGTATTAGGGTTTAAGCCCTTGTAAGTAAGATCCTATGAATTAAACCCTATGTGTATTTGTCTCATCGAAACCCTAGCCTGGTCAAAATTGTTGTATACATAACTTTGATGTATTGACGTTTGTGTCCTAGGTTTACCTAGTCGATATGGATATTGATATGAGATGCTAGTGCATGAAATCCTAGATATGTATATACTAGTATGCTAACCTAATTGTTGATATTTTATGAATTCTAGGGTTTGTAACAAAGCCCTAGTACAGATGATATTCTAGGATATAATGATATTGTTTTCCAATATGATTTAGGGTCTAAAATTTATGAAACCTTAGATATATAGTAGGATTGAATTGCTAAGGCCTTGTGTCTCAAAGATGGAGTCTAAGGGTTTGTGACAAAACCCTAGCAAGAGGTTGAAGTTTAGTATGTGTCTCTTGTTAATTATGAACCTAACTAGGTTTAGGTATTTGATGTCTAAAGTATTTAATTGTTTTGATGCTTCCATTATATTGACATAATTTTGATATAGTTAACTTCATGCTTCTGTGTATGTATTTTGGTTGTACTTGCTATTAGAGTTTTGTAGATATATAATCTTCAAGATGATGAAGATGCTCGTAAGATATTAATAAGCATGATGAAGTTATATGAATGATGATGATCAAGATGACCTTAATGTCGTAAGAAGGAATGAAGCCATGAAAGGCTCTCCAATGTTATAGAAAAAGGAAGTGGTTGATCTCCCTAAGTTGAGAAGGAGCCTAGATAAAAGAAAGAGTATATCTCCCAGTTCAGAGGAAGCGCATATTATGACAGTGAATACTTTAAAGTAAGAAAAAGTACTATCAATAAATATTCATGAAGTTGCAAACAAAAGACTTGAGTATATTTGAGGATGTATTTGGTGTTGTTGAAGAAATGAAAGAAGAAGAAAGCTTCCGACAAATTATATATGAATAACTTGATGATGAAAGCAGCATCAGGATGATTGAGGACCCTAAAGGTTTGTGTTTACTTGTATATATATTTGAAATTTTATTGTTGATTGAGGTTCGTGTTTGTACAGGTAAATCTCTCCATAAGAAGGTTGAACACTTTGGAAGCATGTTTGGACAAATGGATATATCTGATTTAGTTTATTAGGGAGAGATGAAGCATCAAATGGCAAGATGCTTGGGAGGACAATTGGTCAGTCTGTGTGTTGATGTCTAGATCCCAAAGAGGGAGGGTGGCGTTGATCATGGAGCTCCGACCTTGCATATGCACCTAGATCCCTGGGTTGATGGTTAGCAAGCTTGATGGTACCTAGAGGGGCTGAAAGCTTGAGTCCATCTTAGTCCCACCCAGATACATTACCCTAGACAGGTATCTTGTCCATAGCACTGTGTGTTGGAACTCTTCGTAGTTCATTTTGAGATCTTCCATGTACCTCTATATATTTGTAATTATGAATACCTCCCTACTTAAGAGGGAGTGTTGAAGAATGTAACTAGTGTCAGTGTTCATAATTATATTTGAGTCATGATGTAATGTTGTGTCAAAAGAAAGAAAGAAAAATTATTATTAAAGAAATTGATTTATTAAAGCATGGGTTTCATGCTTGGGTCAATTATTTACAGGTCAAAGTCTCCATTGCATACTTCTAGGGTTTATGTCAAGTGTCCTTATCTATGTCATAATGTACATAACCCTTCTTGGGATTTATTTGTCAAGAAAGAAATTTATTTCATTGTAAGATAGGTCTTCTAAGCCTCCTCCACCAAGTCGGCTTCAAGAAAGGACAAGTCGGCCTCAACAAGAGAATTTGACCTCACAAACTCATTATTTATTGGAGCAACTTGACTCATTTGGAAGCACATCTCTCACAAGTTCGAATTGCAATAGCTGGGAGCAGAAAAAGTGTGAAGTTCAAGAAGGAAGTTGGAATCAAAGTTTTTGGGTCTCTCTCTCTCTCTCTCATGTGCAACGAAATTCTGAAACTACATCAAAGTTGTGAAACTGCATCAAAGTTGTGAAGCTGCTAGGTTGAAGCTACTAAAGTTGCTAGATCGAAACTACAATCCTAAAGTTGGGTCGAAGTCTTGAAGCTGGGGGTCGAAATTTTGGGTTGAAGCTACATTTGAGAAGCTGACACTTGGTAACTTTGGAAGAGACCATCTATCAGAAGGAAGCACTGACTTGGTGGAGGAGGAAGGTCTTTTGGTCTAGGGTCTTGGTCTATCTCAATTTGAATCTACTGTAGGAAGAGTTCTGATTGGGTTTTCCTTATAAAGGGGTTTCAGCCCTCACTGAGTGCCTACATCTGGTGTCCATGATCTTCATGTTTTTGCTTTGATAATCGTTTGACAAGTAATTATCAACATAAGAAAAAATTTCTACCTTTCGTATTTTCTAACATTTCCCATGGTAAATCTTGTGTTCTCTTTTTGTTTTGTGATCTCTATTGCTCTACTATTTTTGTATGGTTGAATTTCTTAAGTATAATTGCTTAATGACATATTGGGACAATTAAAAGAAGATCTACATCAACACTAATTATCAATTTTTCATAAATATTGTGCTAATCTTCTATTGCACTTAGAAAATCAACATGGTATCAAAGCTTTGGTGAAGGAAGGAACTCTGAGATCACCTTTGAAGAAACCCTACCTTGAGATCACTATTATTGAAGTCCTTGTTGAATTACATCCATGGCTTCTATGAAATCAGAGAACAAGTTAGAAGAAGCCTCAAACTTCAGAGCTTGGAAAACTAGAATCAATCTTATTCTTGCAAAGAACAATGTTTTGGATATTGTAACAGGGAAGGTCGTAAGGCCAGTAGATACCGCAGGAAAAGAGAAGTTCAAGGAAGATGACATTACTGCCATGAGTCTCAATAGGGATTCCATTAGAGATCATCTAGTACCCTATTTTGCAAATCTTGATACTTCCAAGAAAATGTATGATGCTTTAAATAATCAATTTACTATCAAGAAGGTTGGTCAAGCCATGAGCTTCGTGATGTTAGGATGACAAATGATGACACCATGGCTTCATATTTCGTAAGGATTTCACAAATAAGAGACCAAATTCAAGAAATTGGAGAAACTATTTCTAAGAACGAACTTGTGACTACAACACTCAATGGTCTACCTAAATCATGGGATGCATTTGCAACAAGTATAGGTAGCTAGAAGGAAGCTCCTTCGTTTGAAACTTTAAACTACTATGGACCACTTCTGCTCAAGAAGAATCAAGGCTTATATCAAGAGATAGAAAGGAAGAAGCTTCTCAAGCATTTGCAGCTCGTTTCAAGAATAAAGGAAAGAAGAAGTTTGGCTTTCAAAACAAGAAGTCAAGAAGAAGATCACCTCCTCCCCAAAGGAAGAAGGATATGTCAAAAATTCAATGTTATGGTTGTCAGAAATTTGGACATTATAAAAGAGATTGTCCTGAGATGGCTAATAACAAAAAGAGAAAGGGAAAACAACATGCTTCTGCAGCTGACATTGAAGATGAACATCCAAAGAAGCCTAAAGGTGACAAAGATTTTTTTTACTTTACTCTTAAAGGTTTTATTGCAAATGATGATGATATGTGGCTAGTAGGCAGTGGTGCATCAAGACATATGACCGGAGATTGTGGAAATCATTCTAGCATGATGGAAAGAAGACTATTCCAAAGAGTCGAGATTGGAGACAACCACAGCGATGCAATCAAAGGAGTTGGAAAGGCATCCATTGAGCTAGAATTCGAAAACAATGTTCATCTCAGCAATGTTCTATATGTACCAAGTTTGAAAAAGAATTTAGTCTTTATTTCATGTTTAGAAGATAAAGGAGATTAAGTAGATTTTGTGGATGGCAGACTACTTGTATGGCCCAAGGGCTCTGGTATAGATGATGCTAGAGTCATTGGAATTCGTGAAGGAAGATTGTATAGGCTCGCGAGTCAACCAACTCAAGCACTAGTTCATGATGAAATCTATCCAAGTGAACTTTAGCATAGGAGATAGGTTCACCTTCATTATAGAGCATTACTAGAATTAAATCAAATAGTTTTAGGTGTCCCTAGATTGCAGATGGATCATGAAGGCATATGTAAAAGTTGTGCACTTGGAAAGAATATCAAGAAACCATTTCCAAGCAGTGACAATAAATCTAAGGAAGTTTTAGATTTGATTTACTCTGATGTGGCCCTATGCCTGTGAGATCACTTGGAGGTTCATTATACTGTAATGACCCACTTCGAGTTATCAAGAACATGGAAATATTAACATGCATATGATAGCTACATATGCATGTATCACATGCACTATACTAGTATGTGTACTAACTAATTATGGAAAATGTCCAAATATAAGGTAATGAATTAATTATTGAACTGGTAAGTAAATACCAACATACCAAAATCTAATGAATATACTTGTGGAGTACTTGATGTACCACCATCATAATATAACTAGTACATTATTCAAAATATATAAATACAAAGGATTTTGATTAACTAAAAGAAATTATATATTATATATTATATATCAAATGAAAAGAACTAACTATGTAAATCTATAAGTTCTAAGTTGAATTATTAAAACTTAAAAGGGAAACTATATTATTATAAAAGAACTAACCTTATAAATCTTAACTAAATGTTAAACTTTAAAAAGTGGTATAATTAAAATAAAAAAAACGATACTATGTAACTTAGTTAAATATCACTTGAAAGTGATGAATGTCAATATATAAAAGATGACTACCTCTTTAAAACACTATGAGAAGCCACGTAACTGACAGAAGGCAAGAATCCATGCCTCATAGCCAAAGCGGTGGAGGGTGAATAGACGATGATGTTTGGAATATAAGGGGACAGAGGAGGCATATGGAAGGGAGGTTTTTTTTACCAAAGAGACATAGGAGTTTTTACACAGAGAAACAAAGGAGGAATTACAACTAAGAGAGCCACAGAGGAAGATTGAGCTTTATTGTTCTTGAAGCTTTTGGGCACGGGGGCTAGAGTGCTTCAATTGTGGAGTATTCTAGAGCTGGGTACAAAGGTTGTGCCCAGTTTGGAAGGGAGGATTTGGTCATTTTGGTAACGAGAGCAAATTTGGAGCGATGACAGCTCTAGATTGACTTAAAATGTGGAATCCAGGTATGTTTCTATGTATTAAATTGATAAATTCTCCTTTAAAATATCAATGTCTGAATTATGAGCATCAATTTGTCAAACTTTGTTAATTTTCTAAAATTAGTGATCCACACCAAAATGTTTTTATGATCCTTTTCCTTGATGACCCTTGTTCAAACTTCTTACAACTCCTTATTCTCCTTTCAATAGATCTTCAGGCTGCCTTTTTCCTTCTTCTTCACCTTAGCTCTGATACCATGTTGGAAAATCAGAAAGGCAGAAATATTTTCTTTATGTTGATAATTAGTTGTGATATTCTTATGTTCTTATTAACTTTCTTGTGTTCTTCTTTTATCTTAGTTCATCAAACAATTACCAATAACTATAACACGAAGATCAAAGACACTAGGTGTAGGCAAACAACCAGGGAAAAAACCCTATCTAGGGGAAAACCCAGTCAACAACTCTTTCGTTAATAATTTCACGAGATGATCCAAGAATCCTTGACCTAGACACATACTTCCTCCAATCACCAAGTCAGCCCTTCCTTTCTACTGCAGATGATAACCTTCCAACAACAACTTCGACCTAGCGCTTTGATCTAGAATTCCAAACTCCCAGTAGCAGAACTTCGACACAGCAACAAAACTTCTATCTTCCAATAGTAGCCCAGTAAATCCACATGTGTGAGAGAGATGACCCAGAAAACTTGGATCTAGCGATCCTTCTCCTTCTCTTGCAATTTCATATACTTCTGCTTCTTCTGCTTGTATATCGAAGTTGTGAGTAATGCTCCAAATAAATTGAACTGCACCGTATTTATAGCCTCTTCTTCGAATTACCCCCATGTAGGTCGAATTGATCAGGTAAGGGCCGACTCGGTGTGGAGGTGACAAATGACTTATTTTACTCAATAATAATTCTTTTTACATGATTCAAAAAGCCCAAGAAGGGTCTAATTAAATGGACAATGACTCTAATGACTTAATATAAAACCTAGAAGTCCTCAATGGGGACTTTGACCTAAAACATGATGACCCAAGCATGAAACCCATGCTTTAATAAGTCATAATAATAATAATAATATTATTTTTCTTTCTTTTGATAAATACATTTCATTATGACTCAAATACAATTATGAAGATTGAACCTAGTTACATTCTTCAACAGTGCAAAGGAGAGATCACAGCAAGTGGAGAAGCAGCAATAGGTAGAGGAGCAGGAAGCTCCACCAACCACCAGTAGGAGAAGAAATAGAGACGTGCTTCATCTTGAAAATGTAATTAGTTTTGGTCTTCATAATTGTTGTTTTACTCATTTCAATATGTATCTTATGTAACAAACAAGAGAAGAAAAGAAAAAGATATTATTCTTAAAGCATGGGTTTCATGCTCATTATTGATGGTATTCTAGGTAAAAGCATGTTCTCCATGATTCTAGGGTTTGTTAGGTCTTTGGATTTATTGTCATGAGTCAAAAGAGTCAACATCATGTTTATAAGACCCTTATAGGCAAAATGTAATTGTAAAAAGAATTATTTTTGAGTCTAGAAGTCCTGGAAACTTCGTAAGTACAAGTCATCCCTAACAGTTACAAGTCGGCCTAAAGGAGGGAATTCGACCCCTTGAGAAGGCTACATAAAGGACTAGTTCGACCTCATTTGGGATTCACTCAACCACAAGTTCGATCTATCAAGAAGGAAGTTTGATCTGAAGCTAGGAGAAGTAGAAAAGAAAAGCGAAAGTATAGGAGAAAGAAGACGAAAAATATCTTGTTTTGGGGCTTTATCTCTCTCACACATGTGAAATTATAGGGTCTTTGGGCTGCAGGAAGAGGCCAAAGTTGCAGGCCCACGTTGTAGGAGGACAAAGTGCAATAACTTGTAGTTGGAAGAGAGAATACTCTGTCTAGACCTCGTTGCCCTTGGGAAGAGTTATCTTGCTCTAGGAAGATCTTAGAAGGATGTTGGATTAGGGTTTTTGAGGATGCTGCAAGGCCAAAATTGCAGGGTCAAAGTTGCAGGACGAAATTCAATATTGAAACTGGCAGGTCGAAGTTGCCGTATTGAAGTTGGTTGGTGCAGAATCAAGGAAGGACTTGAGGAAGGGTTGACTTGGTGCTAGGAGGACTTGGTCTAGGGTTTGGGTCTTTGTATCTCATTTGAAGTAGATTCTAAGAAAATAAGAGTTTTCGGGTTTTCCCCTTGGAGGGGTTTTGCCTTGGCTGAGAGCCTAATATATTTGTCCCTTGTTGTTGTTGTTGTTGTTGTTATTATTCTTGATATTATTTGATGAAAAGATCTGACTAAAGAACATAAAGAAGATACTTAAGATTCACAAGAAAATATTAAGGTTAAGGAAAATAAGAATTAATAAGTTGTCACTTTACATTTTCCAAATATGGAATTAGAACTAAGGTGAACAAGGAAGGCAACTAGAAGGAATTGATTGCCAAGGGGAAGGAAAAAGGAAACTCTCAAAAAAAACTTGATCAAAAAACAAAGGGACTTCAAGAAGGATTGTCTCTGAAAACCTATTAATCTAGAAGGAGGGTTTCTATATTGAAGAAGATCTATTTTGAATGCATCTTTGAAAGAAGCATCAAAGGATCTGGGAAATTGTTGTTGGAAGAATCTCAGGAAACAAATTTCAAGGGCATTATTAAAGTTTCTTCAAAGATCTTAAAGCCATCAAGAAGGTTGAAGACATCATCAAGGAGAATCTTGGTCATCAAGTAAGTATCATATCATTACATCATGTCTGAATCTACATGTCATATATGGGTTCTTTCTGCAAGGAGAGCAACAAGCTCGAAATAATGGAATATGTTATTGGGTAAATTTTTGAACCTAGCAAAGACAAGGCACAAGAACTAATGAAATACAAGAAAGGGGGAGTAAGGGCTCAAAGGATCATAGTTGAATCCATTAAAGATTCTTTGGTTCCATTTGTTGCAAATTTGAAGACTTCCAAGGCTATGTATGACAAGCTAATGAATTTGTAATTTGTAAGTACATTAGGACAAAAGATGTCTTTACGGAATAAGCTATATAGAATGAAGAAATCAAAGGATGAGGATATGGCATCCTTTCTCATGAAAGTCTATCAGCTATGAGACCATTTGCAAGGACTTGGGGAAATAATTTCTGATTCAGAAGTAATAGTCTGTGTAGTAAATGCATTTCCATCGGAATGGAGCAGCTTTACAACAAGCATCTACTCCTAGAAAGATTCAACTCCCTTTGACGCGTTGTGGGCTCAATTCATATTGGAGGAATCAAGGATCAGGGTCAAATATGACACTGGATCAGATGAGCAATCTCAAGCCTTTCTAGCCCGAGTCAAGAAGCTGAAAAAGGGAAAGTTTGGAAAGTCCAAGATAAAAGACATGTCCAAGGTTCAATGATTTAAGTGCAATGAGTTTGGACACTATAAGAGGGATTGTCCAAACCAACAGAACAACAAGAGAAAGGAAAGGAATAATCTCATGTCGCCAAGGCAATGAGAAAACCTGAGAAGAAGATGAAGAAAGAAGAAGTAAAGGATCTTTACTATTGAAGAAGGCATCTTGTTTGGCAGGTTCTTGGTAAAATTGGTCTTTCCTTTAGATAGTATGCATTGTTGTTGTTTACTTGATTTTGTATAACATCATAGAGAGAAGCATGTGATAGTTGCATAAGTAGAGTCTACTTGGTTAAGTTGCTTTGTAGAAGTCATCGAGTCTTTAAACATAGATAGATCGACCATTTTGCATACTGTTCATCCAGGCATTATCTAACGTTATGTTAGAGGCATACATCTTGCTTTGATGGATCATTACAATCCTAGAAGAACCATCAATATGGAAGGTTCTTGAGGAAGAAGCACTATGACAAAGCTAGCATACATTCCAAGTAATGTGGAAACAATAATAGTAAAGGGATGCAGGAATGCAATGGATCAGGTTGCACGCTGTGAGATATATATAGCTATATGATGGGATAAGAAACATAGGAATGCACATTGAAAGAGTCTCTTGGATAAGATTCATTTGAATAGAATCTTGCAACATGCTTAGTATGATTATGTGATGAAGTTGACTTACTTAAGAATGTATAAAAGATTAAGACTTTCTCTAGAATATGTAAATAAAAATTAACATCCAGTATAGTCTCTGGAAGAAAAGTTGTAACTTAGTAATCAAGTTTGATCCTTAGGCACTCTAATGTATGAAGGAATTTTCAAGTGGAGATGGTTGATGAGGATGTCGATGGTACGAGAAGGTCATCATGATGAGGTAAGTCTGAATTTTCATTATTGTTGGTCATTTGCTTAACATATTATTTTGCTACCTGGAAGAAAGTTTGCAGGAATACATGATGACAATTGAGGCAAGTTCAACTGTATGGATGAAAATGTAAGAAGAATGTTGAGAGAAGCTCAACATATGGTACTTGGCAACTGTGAAGTCAAGATGTCTCCATCTTGGGATTAAAAGGTAGCAGTGCGAGAAGATAACCTGAAGGTCAAAGAAAATCACTTTCATTAAGAAGCTATGATTAGCTTGAAGTTTGGAAAGGCTCAATACAATGCCTTCATCTATGATGACGAAGATGTAAGTGATGAGTAAGAAGAATGACCTAAAAGCTGTCACAAGATTGAAGAGTGAAAATGGCTCCATGATATTGTTGAAGTTTCTAAGTCTATCAGTTAGAAACCCTCCATGCACTTTACTGGTTTATTCCTACCTACTTGTTCCGTTACTTAACAAGTTATTTACAATGGAAATACTGGAAATAAACACTAGTGCATGCTCAATATATTATAGATCATCAACTGAAGGAAACAAATACAAGCACACAAAATGACACCATTATTTTTGGACCAATGTCCCCAGAAAAACCCAATGCGGGAAAACTAGTGTAGCTATCTGAGGGTTTTCTTATTAAGCAATTTCAGAGTACAATCTGGGTGCCAAATCCGGCTTACCCAACAGAGAATGCCCTTGGCAGTAGTACCTCTCAGTCTGAGACAAATGTCCCGGCTGAAACCCTGGATAAACCCTCCGGCAGCTCCTCAGCTCCAATCTGCCCCAGAAACCCCAGCGTCTGCCTTTCTGGACTGCGTCAGCCTCTCTCTGCCCAGCGCTGGCCCTGTGTCACCCTGAATGGGCCTGCGTCAACCTCAGGAGGCCCTGCGTCAGCCTTCTGGCCCTCTACATCAGCAACGCTGGCCTCTCTGAAGCACTGCGCAGCTCCTGGCTACCTCTGCGTGGCCCTGCGTGAGCCCTGGCTGCTACTGCATCACTCTCTCTGGCTCCTGCACTGATCTCCCAGCACTATCTTTGCCTCTCTGTCTCTCTATACTCACTGCCCCTCAGCTGCAACTCCGATCACTGATTCTATCTCTCTTAGCAAACCCCGCTCTAGAGAATAGAATGACTGAGTATCTGGTGTGCTCTCCAAGTGACCCTCGAGCCTCCTCTTATACTTTTCTCGTTGACATATCAATGGCCGAGATTAAGTCCCCAATCGATGACTAAGATTAGATCTGGCTTGATCCATGTCTTTTGGACCATTCTAACACAATTTTATATTAATCCACATTAATATTTTAATTTCCCTAAGTTTAGACTTAGGGACTCTATTAAAAATATTAATTATTTTAATATCTCCTAAACTATTTAGAATCTGCCCAAACCCTTTCTGGGTATTGGAGATCTCATGTGCCCCAACCTCTCGACCAAATTTCGTGGCTAGAGAACATTCGATGCTACCACAAATCAACAGATACCATGAAAGGAAGCAAGCTTGAGATTCAAAGGAGAGAGGGAACCATGCAGCTATGAAGATCAAGTAGTTGGTACTCTTATGAAGACAAGCTATAAGGCTTGTAATGTTGGCTTCCCAAATCAAAAGGAAGTTTGGATCTCCTCTGGTTTTGAGAGGGAGTAAAAGGAGTCTCCTTGAATAGGAGTAAGGATCTATTCTCTAGTCAAAAGGAGAATAGGGATGTCCTCTCTGGTTGAGAGGGAGTGATATTGGACATCACATGTGGATTCTCTTCTTCAGGTGATGAAGAAAGAATGGAGAGGATTGGATAAGCACATGTGGTATCCTTGAGGATATAGTATCCAAGAAAGGAAAGGGACCAACAATATTTGAATATGTGACAAGTATCCAAGAGAAGAGTGGTCGAAGAGGATCGATATTCTTTGACGACTCAGAATTGGAGATCCAAGATAAGAATAGTCCTAAAAGGACATATCTTGTAGACATCCGGATGGGGTATGTAACTTGTAGAGGTAGTGCAGTATCACATGTAAAACCTCCCAGCATAATGTTGTTGAATAAAGAAGAGCTTATCTAGTTAGGCCTCAGAGACAGTGTTGGTCATGATGATGATGCTTACAGTTTGGCTTATCAATCTGACTCTTATTATGAGAACTCTTCAATTTGAGAATGATGTTGCATTGGTTGTACAATTATGAACACCTCCCTAGTTAAGTGGGAGTGTTGAAAATGTAACTATTTTCGATCTTCATAATTGTTTTTGTACTCATTTCAATATGTACCCTATGTAACAAACAAGAGAAGAAAAGAAAAAGTTATAATTATTAAAGCATGGGTTTCATGCTCATTATTGATGGTCTTCTAGGTAAAAGCATGTTCTTCATGCTTCTATGGTTGGCTAGGTCTTAGGATTTATTGTCATGAATCAAAGGAGTCAACATCATGTTTATAAGACCCTTCCGAGCAAAATGTAATTGTAAAAAGAATTATTTTTTAGTCTAGAAAGTCCTAGAAACTATGAAAGTACAAGTCGGCTCTAACAATTAGAAGTCATCCTAAAGGAGGGAATTCAATCCCTTGAGAAGGCTATATAAAGGAGCAGTTTGACCTCATTTCGGACTCACTCGTCCATAAGTTCAATCTACCAAGAAAGAAGTTTGATCCGAACCTGGGAGAAGCAGAAAAAAAGTGTGAAGGTCTAGAAGAAAGAAGGACAAAAATAATTTTTTTTTGGCTCTCTCTTACATGTGCGAAATTCTATGGTTGATGGGCTGCAGGAAGAGGTCGAAGTTGCAGGTCTGAATTGCAGGAGGACGAAGTGCAGTAACTTGTAGCTGGAAGAGAGAATACTCTGTCTATACCTCGTTGACCTTGGGAAGAGTTGCCTTGCTCTAGGAAGGTCTTAGGAGGAGGCTAGATTAGGGTTTCTGAGGAAGATGCAAGGCCAAAATTGCAACGTTAGAGTTGTAGGATGAATTGCAGTATTGAAGTTGGCAGGTCGAAATTGCAGTATTGAAGCTAGTTGGTGCAAAATCAAAGGACTTAAGGAAGGGCTGACTTGGTACTAGGAGAAGCACTTGGTCTAGGGTTTGAGTCTTTGTATCTCATTTGAAGCAGATCCTAAGAAGAGAAGAGTTTCTGAGTTTTCCCCTTGGAGGGGTTTTGCCCTGGCTGAGAGCCTAATATTTTTGTCCCTTAATGTTGTTGTTACTGTTCTTGATATTGTCTGATGAAAAAATCTAACTAAAGAACATAAAGAAGATAATTAAGATTCACAAGCAAATATTAAGGTTAAGGAAAATAAGAATTAATAAGTTGTTGCTTTACATTTTCCAACACTTCAGACATTAAGGGATGCGCAGGAGTTTGTGGGAGATCCTAGACCGAGCACTAGGGACAGAAGACCACCAAAACGGTAATCAACGTAGAAGGCATTGATGAGTGAGCTCATTGATAGCGAGCCTTCTAGTTATCAAGAGGATACACAACATCACGTGTGGTAGGATGCAATGGTGGAGGAGTATAACTCCATCATGTTGAATGATGTATGGGAGGTTGTACCTAGACCGCTGAACAGGATAGTGGTTGGTTCCCATTGGATCTACAAGATCAAACAAGCTACAAATGTCATTCTGTGGAAGTATAAGGCTAGGTTCAAAGCCAAGGGTTTTGCTCAGAAGGAGGGCATAGACTATGAGGAGACATCCTCTCCAGTGGCCAAATACACTTCCATTAGGGTCGTGATCTCTCTATCAACATAGATGGGATGGCAGATTCATCAAATGGATGTCAAGATAGCTTTTCTGAACGGGGTGATAGAAGAGGAGGTGTACATCAAACAGCGAAAAGGACTTGAAGCACATGGGAGGGATACTCATGTATGCAGGTTAAAGAGAGCGTTATACGGACTCAAGCAAGCTCCCAGAGCATGGTATGGTCGAATTGAGAGTTACTTGCAACAAATTGGCTTCGTGAAGAGTGAGGTAGTCTTGAACCTTTACTATTTGATTGTAGGAGGTGAGCCCCTCATTCTTGTGTTGTATGTGGATGATCTATTTCCGACAGGGTCACCAGGGCTCATACAAGATTGTAAGAGGGACTTTTTTGCAGAAGAAGAATACATGGCAGCGAGCATGGCTACATGTGAGGCCATATGGCTTCAAACGCTGTTAGTGGCACTATTTGGTCAAAGGCTTGAGTCAACCAGTGTTTACTGTGATAATCAAAGCTGCATCAAGCTCTCTGAGAATCTAGTATTTCATGATAGGTCCAAGCACATCGACATCAGATACCACTTCATCAAGAATTGTGTACAACGTGGATCAGTTCGGCTACATTATGTTTCCAAAAATCAGCAGGTTGCAGATATTCTGACAAAGGCCTAGGGTAAAGCAAAGTTTGTTTTCTTCAGGGATAAGTTGGGAGTCGTGGAGAACACCTTCCTCGCTAACAGGGAGTGTTAGTTTTTCTAGCTGGGACAAGTGTTCTAGTCTCAGATGGTGCCTATGAGACTAAGGAACACAGTGGATTAATTATCTCCAATTTTCCAAGTGAAATTGTCTTAATTTAAATAATTAGCTAGTCTTAATTATTTTCCTAACTCTAACTTAGGGAAATGGGTTAATTAATCGGGATTAATTGAGACAAATCAATTTTGCTCTAAAGACTTCCAGAAAAGTTACTTTTAGAAGTCAATATGATCTTAGCCATATGGAGTTAGATCGTGGTCGTTGATTTGTCAACGAATGATTATAAGAGGAGATCGATGGGTCTTTCAGAGATCATTGGTGAGACATATCAGTGGGATTTTGGTAGGAAAGATTGAGGAGAGAATTTCCGGAGAGAATTCTTCGTAGATTGCTTACAATTTCTGAGTGATAGAAAGAGGTTGATTTTATTCTATAGCGGGAGGCCAAATTTCTAGAGTGAGTAATAAAATTATCTAGTGCGCATTTTCGAGCGTTCATTTCAGTTCCCAGTTGTCGGAACTGTTTCCCGGAGGTAGTGCGAGTTGGTTTAGCGAGTTGTTGGAGGCCATTTATCTTACCAGAATAATTCCTAGAACGCAGTGCACATTTCCATAAGGAGGTGCGAGATGGTTCAGGCAGAGTGAGCAGCCAGTTTGAGGCAATGCGAGTTGCTAGAGTTGGGCCGATTTGTTTTCCAGTTGGTCGATTTGCTTCCTAAGGTTTGATTTTACCAGCGGAAGTGAAGAAATAATTTTATCGGAGTTTTTACCGGAGAAAGGCTAAGCAGTTTATGTAATACTTAATTTGCTGAAGAATAATTAAATCCCGCATCTACAGAACTGGTTTTCCCCACACGGGTTTTCCCAGGGACTATTTTGTCCAAAAATACTGGTGTAAAATTTTATGTGTTATTTTCTCAGTTCCTGTGATCATTTATTTCAATTTTTGAAATAACAGTTGTGTTTTTATTCAGTATTTGTCGTAAATAATTTACATAAGACAAATAATCTGCAAAGATAGAAGATTAATAACCAGTAATTGCAATAGAATTTTCACAAGTGGCAACATTCAGACAAATTTATCATATGCCACCATTCTTACTCCATTTGGTGAGCCACTTACCCTCTAAAGAAAGAAGTATCCGGAACATCATGTATAGGGAACATCATGTACAGATCCGAGGAAACCGAACAATAGTTTTACATATCTGGAAGGAGACATTGACTTATACACCGTACTTGCAGTGCATGAGTCAACTTGGACAAATAAAATCGATTATGGAAAATGAACTTCGATTGTTCAACCTCCAAATCAGGTAATGGGGCAGGTATTGATCTAACTTCTCCTAATAATGAATGTCTATTTTTTTTCATTTAGATTGGAGTTTGAAGCAACAGATGATACAGTAGAATATGAGTCTTTATCAATTGGTTTGAATATGGCTAAAGAATTAGGAATTAAATTGTTTAAAATAATAGAGGATTCTAATTTTATTTCTTTTCAAGTGAAAGCATCCATTCTCATAATAATGAGAAGCTCAAAAGATACATGCAAGAACTTCTCTTAGCCATGGAACCATTTGAGGCTATAAGCCTTGGAGTTGTTTCTAGATGTATGAACAGTACCGCATATTAATTGGCATTTTCGTCTTCCTTGTTTTAACCGTGTCTTGAGCTACTGAAGGGTGGAAGAATAGAGCCAATTTATAGACCATTCATTCAACATAATGTGGAAAACTGGAAGGTATTTGATGATGATGCACAAAGAGTAATTTTTCATGCAATGTTCCCAAGAGTTTATAAAAATTGACATGGATATAGTAGAAATATTGCCTACCAACAAAATTCCTATTGGGTTAGTGCCCTTGGAGACATAGTTTGATAGAAATGATGCATTTAAACAAAGGATAGACGTAATCCAGCCTAAAGACTGTGTAGAGATCAACGTAGGATCAAAAGATGATCTTGAAACTATTAAGGTTTGAACAGTTACCACCATTGAAGAAAGAGAAGAGATCACGGAATTAGTTACACAGTACAAGGATGTGTTCGCATGGTGTTATGAAGATTTAAAGGCTTACAAGGAGAATGTCATGCAACACACAATTCCCTTAGTCAAAGATGCTCAACCTAACAGACAAAAATTAAGGCAAATCAATCCGTAGTTGATCATGTTACCCACCACCTATGGGTGACCCCATAGGAGAATTTTTTTTTCCTAGATTTGTTTTCATCCGACAGCAAGCAACCCCGACAACAAGTGTAGCCAATATTGTGTCAGTTGATCTCTGCTCCCTGAGCCAGTCATATGTTCCCTCGCCCATCTGCCGAGATCATAAGTTTGAAGGTGGGCCATCCAATCCTAAAGGTATGTATTTCATTGTGCAATCGGGTGCTTATGCTTGTTCTCCCCTGGGCACACTTCGGTACGGATTATTGGGTGACTTGGAGGGAGGAAGGGTTTTGATTGTAGTCTTGTTCCCTCACCTTAAATGGGGGGTTAATCCTCAACCTTAGTCCCGTGGGATCTCCCTTATTGGCTTATAGCTTCAGGATGGGCACTACTTGGGAAACCCCGATTTTGGTAGCGCAGTCTCATTTTCCCATTTCATATTTTGCACTCCCCTGCGTACATTACATGCCCTATTTCATCATCTTCCCTCTCTAGGTCAACATGACCATTGGGTCCACAAGGCTCTAGTATTCCCCCTCCCCTTGTCCACATCTCTAAGTCGGGCCTGGAACGTTGCCCCAGAGGTTGATGCAAACTCAAAGAAAAATGAATAAAGCATATCCCGGCCACATACAAAAGGAAATAATACCACAAAATGAAAAAGATGGCAAGAACATTAAAAATAGCAAGTGGGAAAAAGCCAAACATGAGCTCTACCCCTTTATCTTATGGCCCTCACCCTAGTTCCTATAGCCCCTTGAGTGCCCCCATATCATTAAGGAACCCATGCATGTCCCAACCCTTGGTGGGCAATGAGTTGTCCCACCTTAAGGGGGTAATCATTGCTTATATCATACACAGCATGCTCTCATTCCATGGAGCCCTGAATAGTATAATAAAGAAAAATCAAGAAAAAGCAAAAGGCAAATGAAGAAGGATGGAAAAACAAAGGTCGAGGTAACTTATGTACCGCGATTACTCCCTCCTACATCTATACACCCAAATGAGTGGACATCCCTCATCATTACCACCCTTGAACCCATCACATTTGGCCTTGAGACCCTGTGTCCCTATCCATCTCATCATTATTCACATGACCCCTATCACTTGAAGGATGTACCTTGGACATGTCTTTCCCTTTAGGGATTGGAAACACCTAACAGGGTTGTTTATTAGCCACTCCTACCTAGGGAGGTAACATATTACATACTCAAAGCCCCAAATTTGGTAGGTAATGTGAAAATTTCGTTGCAGTAATTGATTCATTTCTCCTACTTATTTACAATAATAAGTTATTCACCAATGCTTCAGTAAATATCAAAATAAATTTAGCTGCAGACTTCACAAATTATAAACTGAAAATTAAAAGACAAGAGGAACATCACCATATGAACAATCACATTGACACACTTGTTTTTGGACAATCGTCCCCCGAAAAACCCAATGCGGGAAAATCGGTGCAACATATCTGAGGGTTTCTATTATTGGCAGTAAATTTCTGAATACAATCTAGATGCCTGAGAAAATGGCAATCCACTCAGAGAAGATAACCGAGAATTCTCTCACACTGAACCTGGAGATTTTACATTGTCCCCAACTCCTGGATGACCCACTGCGCGGTCTCTGCATGAGCCTACGTAGGCACTGCCTGGCTTCTGCATGGAGACTCCCTTTGACTACGTCAACCTTGGTTGTTGTTGCTTATGCTGCTGAGAAATCAAGATTTCTCCTGCCAATCACACAGTGATTCCTGGCACTAATCTCTGGTATCCCCCATTACTTCAGCATCAACCTCCTCCAGTGGTTGCATTGTCCTTTTGCGTCAACCTCCTCCAATTATTGCATTGTCCCTCCTTCGCACTACGCTGGCTCTATTACCCTTCACTATCTTCTCTGAAGTATATTCACTGGAATTGGAAATCACTTCCTTCCAGTATTTCCTCTGATCCTCACTGCTTGATCACTTGTTCGAATTCCTTAGCAAACCCTGCCCTAGGAATATCGAACTAACTGATTAACTCTCTGTGTGTTTTTAAATGAACCTCAAACCTCCTTCTAATACTTTTCTCGTTGAGACTTCAACGGCCGAGATTAAGTCTCTAATCAATGGCTAAGATTAAATCTGGACTTGATCCGCTTTCTAGAACATTCTCATCCATATTTTAATTAATACCCATTAGTACTTTAATTTTCCTAAGTTTAGACTTAACAACCCCATTAAAAAAATTAAATATTTTAATAAAATACAATCCAGGTGGAATTTCACCAAACGGTTTCTGGGTTCTTTAGCCTCTCCATCAATTTTCATGGCTAGAGCACATACGATGCTACCAAAAACTAACACTCCCTCTTAGCGAGGAAAGTGCTCTAGCAACAATGTCCAACTGCGTGTTGCTCTGTCTTTGAAGCATCCCCTTTCCACGCTGTTGCTTCCACCAACACTATGTTGTTGCTGCTATTGTACTGCTACCCATAACACTGCCACTGCCATTGCTGCATCTGTACTACAGCTCCCTCTCAAATGATGCATCATGCTATTGAAAGGGATTTTCCAACGTACCCATCTATTCCCGAAATTGAACAAACTTTGTTCTTCCTAGAGCATTGGTGAGTACATCTGCTCCCTGATTTCCTGTGGGAGTATACTCCAACTGTACCGCCCCACGCTGAACACGGTCCCTGATAAAGTGACACCGAATATCAATGTGTTTGGAGCGATCATGAAACACTGGATTTTCTGAGCGCTTCATACAACTAAGGATGACCTAGACACAAATTCTCACACTAAAATCTGGAGATTTTACACTGGCCCCAACTCCTAGATGACCCACTGCGCAGTCTCTGTGTGAGCCTACACAGTCACTGCGTGGCTTCTGCGTGGAGACTCCCTCTAACTGTGTCACCCTAACTATTGTTGATTCTGCTACTAAGAAATCGATATTTCTCCTGCCAATCACCCACAGTGATTCTTGACATTGATCTCTGCTATCCCCCAGCAATTTTGCATCAACCTCCTCTAGTTGTTGCATTGTCCCTCATTGGCACTGCGCTAGCTCTTTGATCCTTCATTGTCTTCTCTGAAGTATATTCACTGGAACTGGAAATCACTTCCTTCCAATTCTGCGTCTGATCCTCACTGCTTGATCACTTGTTCGGATTCCTTAGCAAACCCTGCCCTATGAATATCGAACTGACTAATCAACTCTTTGTTTCTTACAAATGAACCCCAAGCCTCCTTATACTTTTCTCGTTGAGACATCAATGGTCGAGATTAAGTCTCCAATCAACAGCTAAGATTAAATCTTGACTTTCTCTGCTTTCTAGAACATTCTCACCCATATTTTAATTAATACCCATTAATACTTTAATTTTCCTAAGTTTAGACTTAGGAACCCCATTAAAAATATTAATTATTTTAATAAAATATAATCCAGGTGGAATTTCACCAAACAATTTATGGGTTCTTTAGAACTCATGTGCCTTAGCTTCTCCACCAATTTTCATGGCTAGAGCACATCCGATGCTACCAAAAACTAACACTTACAAATCGCTAGCTCCTCCTCCAATTTGAGGTTGTTGACTGAGATTATTTTATGTTATGTAATAAGAAACCATTTTGCAAAATACTTGTGTATTGGATTGAAACTTCTATCCTTTCTTTTCTTAGCTTTAGCCTATAATTTATGCTTAATAGACTAACTTGCAAGTATAGTCTGGTTATCACGAAGCTGCTATAGTGATCCATTGAGAGATAGATGGTCACATGGGAGGGGATATTTTCATCTCACCCTTAGCTACCATCAAGAAAAGACATAAACCAAGTCTTCAACAAGTCCTCTAGGGGGATCTTCAACCCGATTTATGGGATATCGATGACACTATTGCTATATTAGTTCAAGCATCTCAAAGGAGTACATCCTCTTAGTGGGATCAGATTTATTAAAGGTTATTATGTTATGAACATAATATATAATTAATAATTACTAATAATTAATAAATTGACGAAGACATGTCTTAAAAGACATGACTATTTGTGAAGGGGCGCCTTGCCTAGTATATAAACAAAACCTCATTTGTAACCATCATATCTCTTGTACATTCAAACATTCTTATATTGCACACTTTAAGGAAAAGTATAACTTAGAAGCCAATGGAGGGGCTCGAGATCAATCATGGAGAGGAGAATAATAGATGTTGCTTCTTTACTGGGGTTCTGATTTGTTGAGAAACCACAAACCTGCAAAGGAGAAACAAGGTACCTCTTGAAGGATGTCAGTGAATTGGTTCATGGGAAAAATCTGTTTTGACAAATCTTGAAGGAGGCCATTAGGCAAGGAAGGAAAGGCCGTAGGGGGAAAGGAGCAATTGAGGGCGTTGACTACTCTATGTCAACTACCCTAAAGTAGTACGCATTTTTTTAAAGAAATTCCATCATGTTCGAGCAGTTAGATATTCGGAATTCATCATCATCATTCATTAGTTTATCAAAATTGTAACTCCAAATTTTGCAACCCGGTGGGCAATTGTAAAAATGATTCTAGTATGTCTATAAATCCATGTAAAACACCTAGGTAAGCTTAAGAATTCTTGCTAATGAGTTTCATCCTAGGGAGTTTTTTAACCTCGTTCATATTTTTGCGTTTGTAAACACAAAATAATTAATAGAGTTTTTCTCTCAAACATACACCCAAAGCTAGGGTGGGGCTCGATGGTGATGTCTTAAGTAAGTCCTAGTGTATCGTGTCTATGTATTTTCATCATACTAGATCATATCTTGAGTCTCGCAAAATATGGGTGAGTCCAAGTGTCTATTTTTTATTATTAAATTTCTAGTTGGTTATGAAATTTAATAATTTCGATGTAAATCGTAAAATCAAATGATTGTAAAAGTTGAAGGGGGTAGAGTGCTCATAATTAGAACCTCTACACCTCAACTTTGTGTTTAGACACTTTTTGAGGGTTGAGATTTGTTGATTTGTGTAGCTTGGGAGGTACTCCAAGCCCTAGGGTTCAGGGTTTGGAGGGGAAAGTGCCACAAGAGCCACTTGTGGGCTTGGAACCCAAGTATGGGGTTTTGCACCAAATTGTGTTTTGGGCATTTCCATGAGCACATTTCTACATGTGATGGCATGAGACAATAGAGGGCAGAAAGGAGAACCCAACGCTTCGAGAATCATCGAATTTCGAGTTGTAGAAGTGGAGATATGAATTTTTGAAGTTATATTATGGGGTTTACATGTGTGTCAAGGTCGGCTTGGTGTAAACATGACCTATGACAATTGTAGAAGCCCATAATCATAACGTTGGAGGAGCCCTTGTATTGGATATAAATACAAGGTGAGTATGAGGCTAAAGAGCATCCATTGTGCAACACAAATACACAAGAAGACAGTTCAAATTTCTTTTCCCTAGCCGCAGCAAGCAAAGGACAGGACAGTGAGGGATAGAAGGTTGTTTTGGGCATCGTTGAGGAGGCCGAGGTGCTGTCTTGAGGGCCGCAACCTTGACCTTGAAGGCCGAGGGTAAGGATAAGAAGCCCTTTCTTCTCTCGAGCCTTGACCTTGTGAATACCTATTAAAATCAAGAAATCTCAAAACCCTAGGTATTGTGCCTTCTCTTCTAGGGTTTTTCTTAGAGTGCGGTTTGCTTCTTTGAAGCCTCGTACCTTTATTGAGCCTCTCTTCGAAAGAGCTCTAGCTCCATCACCTTGAACCTTCAAATCTAGAATATCTATTATAGCTTATCGCAATCATACTAGGACTCCTCCCATAGGCGAAAGTTCGTAAAGAGCAAGGGACCTTGGTTGTGGTGACAGTGGGCCATTTTCCCATTTGTTGTTACTTAGTCTAGTAGTTGTCCCGTAGGATTTCTCCCCTTGGGGCCCTACTAGATTTTGTGGTAACAAGTCCCACTGGACTAGGATCAAAGATTAACCCCCCATTGAAGGTCAGAGAACAAGATCACAGTCAAAACGCATCATTCTTCCAGATCACCCTTAATCCATATCAAATGCCCAAAAACAAACAAGTGTAAGCACTCGATTGCAAAATGACCAAAGTACCTTTTGAGTGGAAGCCCACATTTGTCCTTGTGCTCATGCTAGATGGGTTAGAAGCAAATGGTTGATGCAATTGGCGGAGATATATGGCATTTCGTTAGCTAGTGGTGGTTATCACTTATCAGGGGGCTACTAGTTGCATGGTTGACCGGTTTGTTGTCAAGAATATGAAAAAACTTTTCTCCTATGTGGTTACCCATTTTGGTGGGTAACAAGGTGGAAAAATCAGGTCGAGGAAAGAAGTCATGCCTCCACAATTACTCTCTCCTTCCATTATTATACTCAAGATGTTAGATGGTAGACATCCTTTAGTTAGTCTCATGGTTGTGGCATCTTCCCTGAAGTATTTCCCACTCCAAGACCACATTATCACATATGCCTATGATTGATCGATATACTAGATCATGTCACTCCCCTTGGGGGGCAGAAACACCTAATAGGATTGTTGACCTAATCATCCCTAACATAAGTGAGGTAACTTGTTTACAAATCTTGAGCTAGTTAGACATTTGAAGGTAAGTCTTTTGTGAAGCAATTATGTGCCCCTAGCATTAGATATGGTCCACTATGATGTTTCATTGGTTTTATGCGTTGATCTAACATGATCTTGAAAGGTTTGTTCAAGTGGCATCACACATGTAGTAGAGATCCCTTTAAGAATGGCTTGACTTCTTTTCAGCACAATCCAAAGGATGTTTTGCCTCGTTCTCAAAGCACATGTGACCTTGTAGCCCAATTTTGCCCCTTTGGAGATGACCGTTGGGCCTTGCGCAGATCCCACATTGTTGCAAACCTCTTGATGTACCTCAAGATGTTAAAATGCTAACCCAGGAAGCTTGGGCATTGGCTTCATTAATGATGCGCCCCGATGGACCCAAGACGTCCCCAAGTTGGCCTTAATCCTGTTTGATGGGCATTGTCTTATACCAAAGCCCAGATGAAGATGGATGTCACCAAGATGACTTGGGAGCACTAGCAGACCATGCCTTGATGCCAACGCCTGCCATAGATCATGCCACGTTGTCCATATGTGCCCTAGGAGGGTGACATAAGCCCTTTCATGGATGATATTATGTTGGAGGAGGTGCCTTTTTTAGATGCACCCATGAATTTGAGGATTCTCGAGTGAGGAACACTCATTGACCATTTCATCACACTTGATGGATATCGATCATTCTACAAGGATGACATCATGGTGGAGAGTCTTCTCCCACAAATGTGGGCTATTTTGGCATTTTTATTATGTTTTAGAGCTATCTCAAGGTCAGCTTGTGACCTTTGACCTAGTTGAACACTAAATTTTTTTAGGAATTTTACTTGTAATGAAAAGTGACTCGGTTACCCTCATATAAATAGAGTGAGTCACTTTCATTTATTCATCATTATCATTCATCACACTTCTTGCACACTAGCTATTTGACTTCTTCTACTTGGACACAATGTAATTTTTATGGAGTGAATTGTATTGGGAGGGAAATTTTTGCATGGGGAGACTTCCTTGGAATTGATTGAAAAGATTCTTGTGGAATGGTGTAAGTTTCATGCTAATTTTCTTCCATGCTATATTATGTGAATTAGGGTTTCTATGTATGCCATATTAAAAATTGCAATATCTTTCCTTGAAATCTTAATTTTCCATCGTATGTAAAATTTGTTTGCTTGAATCCTTCAAGAGAATTTTGATATATGCATCTCTTGAAGTCGCTAGGATTTCTTAGTATTTCATTCTCTCACCCTCTTCATCAAGGCACTCTTCCTAGATCTTGCTCTAAATAACTCCATCGCCCAATTAGATCAAGACAATAGTCTAGTAGGTGTTGATCAAAACCCTAATTTCTCTATTTTCTTGTTAACTAGGGTTAGGGTTAAGTTAAATTTGCATTTTCAGCAATTTTATGTTTGTGTTGTGGCCCTAATAAAGGGATTGCATTTAACAAACTTAAAAACGGCAAAATATAGCATTAATTGCATGTTAAAACCCTAAATTAGGGCTGATGTCATATTGTTTATTGTTATTTTATGCATATTTCAACCATACAAACTACATTGTTTGCCCTAAATCTTGTCTACCTTTCCAGAGCTGCTATATGCCATTGTGTGGCCTAAATCTACATATTTTACAAACCCTACCTTATAGCATCTATCTTCTAAATTACATAGGCTTTAAGGAAGTGTACTTGAACTTTGGGAAACTCTTACCTTAGCCTTTGAAGGCTCCACTGCTACCTTTCCTTCAATCATTAGACCTTGCATCACCATTAAGCCCTTCTTTATTGAATATCCTTATGGTGAACTTCTGCAGGGAAGCCTCCCTTGTGGAATTAAATTCACCACTAAACAACTGGACAGAAGCCACTCAGGTGACAATGGTAGACAAAACTCTTGTTGCCATAAGACCTAGGTTGCCTACTGGGGCTTTGCACTAGGCCTACTAGACTTTGCGGTAACAGGTATTAGAATAAATTTTTAAACAAAGCACCCCTAATTCAACTAGAAGATGAGAACAGCCATTACACTTTATTTGTCATCTGTTAAAATGATAAGGCAAGAATGATTTATACATATTGTCTGTCATAGAAATGATCCTCCAAGCATTAGGGAGGCTTGCTTTCTGAGGTAGCAGTTACTCCATGGTTTGTTTATCACAGTTCCATAGATTACTCTCTTCTTTACTAATTTTTTCATTACTATCAGGAGTACATCAACTTTCTCTAGGGTTTCCCCTCTTGGGATAACCTACTTGTATGTTCAACTCATGTTGTTTTATTTCTTCTTGTTTTAATAATTTCATTTAGGGCAGCCCCTCTAACATTGCATGGGTTTCTTATGATTGATGGAATATCTTGTACGTTTGAGCTAGTTTGGTCCTTAACGGGCTTTAGAATAAATTTCATTACATTTCATTTATACTTAACAACATCATATTTGTAAATATATCATTATTTGTCTATCGAAAACTAAACAAAAAATACATTTGGCAGACATACTATTTATGAGTCACAGAATGATTAAATATTGAACCAAGAAAAGATTGTAAACAAACGTTCTGAAAGTTCATACCTGTTCTTTTGGGAACTTTATCCAGCTTCTTGCCTTGAGTTGAAGTACATTTCCAGAAAATAAGTACTGACATAAAGACAATCACAATAATGCCAGCCGCTATCCCAATAATGAAAACCAACCTTGGACGTTTTCTCCTACTTCTATGGGCTGTAGTCGGCCCTGTAAAAGGGGGTTTAGGTGAAGGACCTTCAGGAGAGATAACTGGAGCTGGAACTGGAATTGCTGGCATAGGAGTACACCCATCAAACATCAATGTCAATAGCCTAGTCTAACCATCAAAAAGATCCTGGTGTACATGAGCATACAATAGCTAGCTAAATGGAACTATACTGAATCAGGAAAAGAGTGACCATGTCCAGGAGCATCTTTCAAAACCATTCACTGCAAGTGCTCCTCAACCAATTAATTACTTCACCACAACTAATAAGTTTCCCATAAAATGAAACAGGCCATGACAAATTGCAAGAAGCACCCTGATAAAAGAAATAGATTCACTGCAACTGCCCCTCAGCAAACAAATCAGTTCAATACAACTTATAGAATCTCACAGCAAATGAAACAGTTCATGGCAAATTTTAAGTACAACAAGCGGAAGAGTATCTCAACAGAACATCCAGAAAACAACACCTCAAAAGAAATTAGTTCACTGCTATCTAGAATAAAAAAGGAGGGAAAAAACCAAATCCAGAGAACAGGCAAAAGTAATTGTATAACAAAAATTCCAATATTCAAACCTAAACAATAATTACTGATGTCCATTATAATAACAAGATCTTGAGTGCCAACAAACAAGAATTGTAAAGAACAATTGAGTGAAATCTATATTTTGCCTCGTCATCGCACATCCTTAACCAGTTTTGATGTATTGTTATAATTCATGAATTAGCAGTGTTTGCTTTGTGTTACTGCTTGGAGCTTTTGAAGTGCAAATTTGGAGAATGTCTTTAGTTGGGATGAGCCTAAAGACACTCCAACATGGTCAAAACCTGCTCCGTTGGCATTATGGGGCAATAAATGACCTTTATAAAGGAGCACCCAAGCAAAAGGAAGGCCAAATACACTTGGACGAATAAATATAGGTGGTGTACTTAATGATGATGACATCAACCCTGTTACCCATCCACATACATGGGTAAACATAGGAGAAAAAATTTCTCCTGTGATACAGCTTGCCAGCCAGCAGCCCCTACCATGATCCATAGATAGCCAATTTTAGATACCTCTCACCCAATCAGTACATTTATTGGTCTAGCTTACTCATCCGATGAAGTTGGGTCATCTATTGTGAGGTACATTAACCATTTTTGCATTCAAGTGCTTTCATTTAATATTTAAGGCATTCTAGTATGGATCACAGGTTGAAATTGGATTATAGACCGCTATTGGTTGTATACTTGTTCCCTTACTTCACCTTGGTGGTTATCATTTGCCCCTAGTCCAGTGTGACCTTCCTTAGGGTCTTTCTTTCACTATCTAGGAGGGGCACAAATAGGAAGCTCTGATGATGGTAGCATTCCATGTTATTCATACTTAACACTTGTCATCATGCCCTTCATTTCCTTATCCCATTTTTTATTGGTTGTTGTCAGTCACTTGTACTCATTCCCTGTTGGACTTGTCATATGACAAGAATGAGTTGGAAATACCTGAGGTTGACGCAACTATTAAGAAAAAAACATAAGTCGAGTATCAAAATGCAAAAGAATGGCAAGGGATGTAAAAGCAGTCAAAAACCAATTATAGCTTGAGCTTTGCCCTCTTATATAGCCACTCGTCCCTAAGAGTATCCATGTGTATCATGCCTATCAATGTAAAAGGAACTCTCAAAGAACATCTGAACCCCGATAAAGCGATAAACTGCCCATCATTAAAGGGGGATTATATCATCATTATTACACAATAAATCAATGAAGCTTGTTAAATAAGCTATATCAAGAAATAAAAAGGAAAATTCTGAAGCTTGGAAAAACAAAGACGAGGGAATGTTACTCAGGCAACTAACTACTCTCTCTACAAAGATGCTCATGGACAATGGTTTTCAATAACCTAGTATAATACCACCTCTCATGAAGTAAAACCCAAGTCATAACACCTATCACTTGCACCTATCATTTGAAAGGGTCAGCCTAGGAATTGTCCATAAATGATGTCCATCCACTTTGATGATGACACAATGAACTTTGACAAAGGACGTAGGGCACCTTTTGAAGGGAATTGACCTTGAGGATGACTTGACACAACTGATGAGACCCTCCCTCAAGCTCAAAACCTTGGATGTTGGTGATTTAGGCTAGGACGTTGCTCAGAGATTAAGTATCCCCAGGGGATGACAAGACATCCCCAGTCTAGCATTGTACCTTCTTGATTGACGTTGTTCTTTTCTTGATAATGATGACATGATATCCCTTCGGAATGCAATTTGCACCCTCCAGCCTAGTAATCTCATGTCCTAGCATGATGACATCATCGTTTTGATGCATTTGATGATGATATTTCTCTTAAGAGAGTTTTCTTTGGTGATTAGGGACCAATTTGATGAGAAGACATCACTTTTGGGATGAGACAAACCCCTTGGACCATCCCTTGCACCTTTTCATTGAGAGATGTATTTTCGGAGATCACATTGCCCTTGGAGGTTTTCATACTTACATGTGTGGGTTAATTGAGGCTCATTTTCATGTTATTTTATTATTTTGGCTATCTTTATGGGTCAGCTTGATGACCCATCCACCTTGTATCACGGATTTAGTAGTTTTTTGGGCTTTTAGCCTAATTTAACAGAAAATCAACTTGTTTTCCCTCACATAAATAGGGAAGTTGATTTCTTCGTTGGACCATTGTCACACTTGAGTTATAACTTAATTTCATTAATGATCTCTCTCTCTCTCTCTCTCTCTCTCTCTCTCTCTCTCTTGTTGGAAAAGCAGGATAATTGTAGATTAAGGTTGATTTTCCTTTCTTGATAATTACTTGTGAGATTTGTTGGCCTTTTATTACTTTATTATTTATTCTTCTTCAAGCAATTATCAAAACATAAAATGCATGAAGATCACAAGAACACAAGATATAGGCTCCAATCGAGGGCAAAACCCCACAATTGGAGAAAACCCAAACAATCCTCTTCTTATAGAATCAAATCAAATGTGATATCCAAGACAACTCCCTCCATAAGATCCCCAAGTCAACCCTCCATTCTATGTCATGCCTTCTCCTCAAACATGGTCAACAGGTCTATCAGAAATCCATCAAGTCACAGTTAATACAATCCTTAATTAGCTCGTATATCATAACAGTGATAGTCTGAATAATTCGCACAACTACACAGAATTTTGACCTTTCAAACTTGTAACCTTTCAAATCTTCTACCATAGAGAACTTCACATCCCTTTTTGATCCGCCTCCATAGAGAAACTCGCACCTCTTGCAGATCTATGCCACATGGAATTTCACATCTTCTTTTGATCCTGATCACAAAGAAAACCACATCTTTTTGCCTTAGAAGACTTGCTTGTCTTGCCTTAGGACATCCACGAATTACTCCCTTTTAGGTGGAGGATTCACGTCAATACATGGTTAATCGTCAATATGAAGGGACACATATGTTGAGCAAGTCAACATGACCAACTGGAGGACCGACTTGATCTTATGCAGGACTATTTGACTCTTTTTTACTTAAAAAAAATTCTTTATACTTCTTACAAAGAGTCCAAATGGACTTTAACTCAATTATATTTTCCTTCTTGACTCAAATAAACCTAAGAGCATGAAGAACATGCTCTGACTGGGAAAATAATAATCAAAGCAATAATTTTATTTTTCTTCTTTTACATGAAAGACAAATTGATACAAGTACAAGATAATTATGAAGACCGAACCTAGTTACTTTTCCAACGCTCCCTCTTAACTAGGGAGGTATTCTTAATGACTCAACATGTCTAACTCAAGTTGAAATATTATCATAAGAAGGGATCCGAATTGATAAGCATCAATGATGATAATATCATCACAGCGAACATTGCCACATTGCCCAAGCCTTGACAGGTACACTCTATCCCTCCACAATATTAGAGCACAATGTTGGGAGACATTCCATGGGACACCACACCGCTTCTCTGAGGTTCATACTCCACCTAGGATACCCGAAGTATGTCCTCCACCGGACCATTCTTTATCCAAGTCCATGTACTTGACTTAGGATCTTCATCCTAATCCATCACAATACTGTTGTTTTTCCACGATCATGGTGTCTAAGATAGAATCTTAAATCACTAATGCTACCGAACCAAGAATCACAACGAAGCTACTTTGCACAACATAATATAAACAACAATAAATCTACTAGTGCACAAGATCTACACAACTTTTTACACAATTTTGTACAATAACCCAACTTCGTTATATTAATCAACCTGAATAATACAACAGTTTGGGGCTCCCGTACTAGGGATAATGGCCCTCATACATCAATTGATACAAGAATACAACATTGAGGCTTGGTGTAAGTCCATCGACAACCAAACTACCCTCAACAAGATACTTTGACCATTTGGTTGTCGCATGCTCTCTCAGCTCCTCTCGGTCATACCCTGTACTTGCCTTGTCTGTCGGCTCCCGATCTGTAGCAACACCAATCTGCCTCTATCAACAATCCAAGTCCATCTGGCCATTGAACCAAGGTGTCAATATGTTCTCTAGTTGTGCCTTAGTCCATTAAGGACACAACTCATCGAGACTCCTGTCGATTCGTTCACAAGTCCGTCTGTGAACTACTCACAACTGCCCACTGTTGCTCCTCAGCTACTCAGGGACTTCAACCGACTACAGTCTTTCTGTGCTGCTCCAATGGAGACTAACATAGGGCACAGAGGGCTGCAAGATGCCCATCTCTCACAATGAACATGGGCTAGGAGGACTGCCTGTCTTCTGTTGTACATGTCCTTCTCCACACACAAGTCTAGGGCTACTCAAAACTACTCTTGGCTAATCAGACCCTTGAGCTCTTCTTCTACCACTCTAGCAACCACCTAAGTCCATGAAGATGGTGCACACTAGGCTCCAACTTGGGCACTAACACATTGTCTTCCAACAAACCATAAATGCCCAATCCAGTATCGACACTTGATCCACTCTCACGCTGCCCTCCAACAGACCACGAGTGACCAATCCTTGTTGTAGCATCTGCTCCTAGTTAGGGCATCCAACCACCTAGGAAACCCTTCCTCTTGGCTTTTAACAGACTTCCAAATTGTCCTCTCCTAGGACACCATCCACTAGCATCAATTCAACCTTAACACATCAATACAATGCATACCTAGCCCTGCGCAACTTCTACGTCACCCTAATGCAGTCTGCTACACGCTCAGCCCTCACCTGTATTGCCTGCACTCGTATTCTTGCACTCGTGTTGTCCTCACTCGAGTTGCCTGCATTCGCGCTGCCTTTCTTGATGTGTAGACTATGAAAGATGCTTCTTGGATATGTTAAATGACTCTCCTCCCCCTTATATTTATACACAATACAAAGGCTCCATAAAATCACATGTGTGGGCTTGACAACTTGTCACAAGGTCTCTAAACGCCTAGCCGACCTTGACCAAACCCATACATTAACTTCAAAAATTCATATCTCAAGTTCTAGACCTCGGATTTGAGTGATTTTCGATGCTCTCGGTTGCTCTTGGGATCCTCCATCACCTCAAATCCTCACATGTCCAAACCTCCTCATGGATTCACGCCCATATTCTTGGGTGCAAATCCCATAGTCTTGGGTTTTATTCCCACAAGCCACACTTGTGTGCCAACTCCTCCAAAACCCTCAAGCCTAGGGTTCGGAGTACCTCCGAAGCTACAAATCTTAACACTCCCTCTTACCGAGGGAGGTACTTCCAACACTAGGAAGTCTCCATCAACATCATCTGGCGACACTAGCCCATCTGGCGTCCATCACTGTAGCATTCTCTATAGAATGAACCTTGCAACCGCGATACTGTCTCTACCTCATCACATTTGAACCTGAAGATCCCAAACCTCCATAGGGTTGCTCCCTTTGAGGCTAGACTCCCTCTGAGCCTATACAATCTCTAGTGGCTCAGTCATACAAACACTCATCCTCCTGGATCAAATACCACTCATGAAAATCTCTCCAATCTCGAATATGCAACATCACGATTTGATGAAGACTCTACCTTGCTAATTTGTAGTCCATCACATGAAGCCATATCGATCAAACTGATCTCATCCATGCCAAAGCAATCCTCGAGTTGTCCCAACCATCCATGACATGTCAAAGGAAGTCCATGATCTACAAACCGCCACACAACATACTGAAGTGCACTAGGTTCACCACCTGTTGTCGCGCGGATTGACACGACAACGCTCAGACCGGGGGCTGTCACTCTGATCCCCGATCCCTCCGTTTAAGCCTGTTTCCCGCGGCTAAGGGGGGTAGTCCCTGTGAGATGATGAGGCCAACTGTCGACCAGTTGGTTGGGAAACACGAGATACGATATAAAAGGGGCTCGATGGATTTAGAGATTTAATAGACCAGTGCCTTGTGGAGTTAATGTTTAAATGATTACTTTTTAAATGATATAGAAACATGGACCATGAAAAGCAATCATCTATCATCAGCTAAAAACACAATGCTCTTAGAATGACCAAAAACGATATCCAGCAGCTAAAAATTTGAAAAGATGAATGCTTTAAATCACCACGAGAATCATAAACCATCAACCAGATATCAATTTCGCATCTCGGCTTGAAAACTTAGATCTCAGCATGAAAGATATAACGTAAAAAACCACTGAATCTGGCAAAATAACTTTCCACAAAATTTTTATATTTTTCAATTTTTTTTTTTTTTTTATAAAATGAAATCTAGAAATTATTTTAAAACTAAACTATAAAACTAAGCCTAAATTAAAAAATTAATTCCTAGACTAAAACAGCACTATCAAAATCTAAAATTAAAAGTTTATTCTAAATTAAATCTTAACTAAATGAAAAATCTAAATTAAAATTTTAAAAAAATTTACAAAATCTAATCTAAAAATAAAATGAACCTTTTCATATTTTTTATTTTTTTTTTATTTTTTTATTTTTTTTTTTCACATTTTCAAAACAGAACTTTATATTAAAATCTAATTATAAACTAAGCTATAGTCAAAACTAAAATCAAAATCTAATTTAAAAAAATCTCAACCCCAACTAAAGATTAGACACAAATTAAAATCTACCTAAAAATCTAAGTTAAATTTAAACCTAAGACTAAATAGAAATCTATATAAAAAACTATACAAAGCTAAAGCAAACCAAATCGAAATTATATCTACGTTAATAAAAATCAAAACACATCGAATTTTTTTTTTTTTTTTGGAATTTTATTTAAAATACAAATGAAAACGAAACCTAAGAGAAATTCTAACTAAAACATAAAAAAATTAGTCTGAATAAAAGTCAAAAGGCATGAAACGGAAGTCATCAAAACACATTGAGAAAAATCGTGACCGGAAACCCTAGCCGTCAACAGTTGAATACGATAATGCTATGCTTTAGAAATGATTCGAATGAAGGCACAGATTGCAGGGATTTTGATAATCGATTTTACCTGCTACGCAAATGGAGAAATGCTTACCAAATTTCGTGACCCTGCTACAGATATATACACCCAAGCCGCTTGCGTCTGGTGCTGAAGAAACCGGTGTTGAATGATACCAGAAATCTGCAAATTTCCAATGGCGGGATGCTTCTTCGATAGCTGACTCTGGCTCGGACGGCAGATAGAGATAACACAGCGGCATGAGAAAATCGATTTCGGCTTTAACACTTGCAGGTTAACAGCGTGGATAAAGGCACATTCGTTTTTTAAAAAAATGTTCATCGCTTGTCCAGAAATCTGAGGGTTTTGAGCGATTAGATCTGTTATCTCACTCCTCGTGAATTTGCTTGACCCATCCGTGTGTAAATGGAGATCATACACCAATGAAAATCCACTGTTTGTCTGACTGATGAAAGGCTTATGATCGAAATTTTGCTGAAGCCCTTTGCTCGGAGGCTTTGGCGCGCTCCTTATTACCAGCCAAGAGTTTTGACGGCAGCTAAGGATTTTTCAGGGTCACAAAAAATTTTCCAACGGCCTCTACATATTTAACTTGCAGCTGTCAATACCTTCTACGCAAAAATGCTCACTGCCGTCACACAGGAATGATGGCTCTAAACAGTGAAACACGTCGTCATTTACACATTCTCGATAGATCAAACTATTGCAGTTACGTTGAAACTCTTTGTGCGCAGGCAAAGAAAGGCTTCCATACGCCCCCACGGCTAAATCAGAAATAGGAGTATTGGCGCATAATAGTCATTTTAAGCTGCTGGTCAAGAAATGAGAAACTGCCCCAGAAGTAAGCCGGTATCTGCAATTGCAAAAAGACAAAACCCTAATGAAAAAGTTTGTAACCCTAAAACAAAATTTTCGAAACCCTAGATTAGCTGATTAATGTACAGATTTTGGCCCTTTAACAGCCAGATCCACCAATATGCACAGAAATATTTAAAGAAACAGAAAATTCAGATTTTCACTGTGAAGGAACTCAGAAAAATATCTCATGCAAATCAGATAAACAAACCGAATGATAGACCCAGGATCAAATCCACTGGGCTCAGCAGAAAATGCTTGTGGGAGCTGGCTGGTTCAGCCGAGAACTTCCCCGAACGCCCACCAAATCTTCTTCAGGAAGGGTTTTTCTGCACAGCTCAGAAACAACCATCAGTAAAGAGGGCAAGGATGCTGCTAGATCTCAGGAAGTAATGGAGATACCTGCCATTACTTCAGAAACCCTAACAGCACCCAAACCCTAGCAAGTGAGCAAGATACCTGTACCCACAATACTCTACAAAAGCTATTATTAACAGCTGAAAATAACATATGCAGAAAATTAAAACAATCTCACAGCATTTCAAGAGAGTAACACCAGCAAGATATGGACCCCAAAGTCTTCTTTATTAACCAGAAACAGATTTACAAGAGAGCTTTTTCAGTCTTTGACTCACAGATCCAATGACTTGAAATGACCCCCTAAGACCCTATATAAAGGAAATGATCCTAACGGCTAGTTCGAGTGATCCATGTAGAAATGATCTCGACCGTTGATGAGGATCAAGACATCTCTTGATCTCATCCGTCGATTTATTAACTTAAAATATTATTATTTTATTAGTTAGGGTTTTTTGCTTGATTTTTTTTTTTTTTTTTAATTTTTTATTATTTTTCATTATTTTATTATTTTTATTCATTTTTTAATTTTTTAATTCATTTTAAAATGGATCACTGAACTAAACCTTCGGAAACATCACCTAGGACCTAGGACTTAAGACTCATGAGGGGATTTAAAACATTTCTCGACCCTCAGGACACGTTACATCATGACTTTTACAAAATTACATCTTAAGGGACAAATCCATTTAATACAGACCCTCACAAAACACCCAGCTCTGCGACACAACGATAATCTAGCAGATCAACACACTAGGATTCTCCTAAAGTTCAAATGACAAAATCAATCCCGGCTTTGGGGTCAGGTTTGAAGGAAAACTCTGTCGATCCGTGGATCGGTGAGACAAAAAACCTTCCAGGATGTAGATTATCATCAGAAAGTTAGGTCCACCTAGGCAAATTACATACATGACTTCATGTCTGCTAAGATTATTTACAGTTAATACATGCAGATTGGGTTTACAATCAAAAAAGATCAAACTGCTGATGATGGCAGGATGGCACGGACATGCTGCTCAGGAGCTACCCCTCTCTGCCAACAGAAAGGAGGTGTACTGCATGGGCAGTTGACCAGTAGTGGTCAACATCTGGCTCTACTTGGGGACACGTTGCTGCTTGCAGGAATGTGAGAATCCAGAATCTGCATCCATACAACACAAAAATAAGTAGCGTCCATCCATAAATCAGCATATACATTAAGCACAGGAAAGAAAAAAAAAAAAAAAAGCTCTTCATTTATTAACTATCTAAAGCAGAAATGAAAATGCAGAAAAAACAAGGAGTAGGGTTAGAAATACGCTACAAAGGATGCCCTACGGCATCAGATGTGTTCAATATAGTGCATAGTGAGCATTTGCCTGCTTTCAGGCAAATCTGTCGGCTGCTTGTCGGATGTGCCATGTCCAATTTTGCATATGGTAGGACTCTTTCCTATCCGAAAATCAAGCTGCTCACGGCCGTCTAATGCATCAAATCTTCGTCTAATCTTCTTCCTCTTGCGCTTCTTCTTTCTGGCAGGATGAATTACTGATGATCTGGAACTTTCTGTTTCGAAACTGTCAGATGAAGTGTGTAAGTTATGCATGCTAAGTCTTTTTGTGTCTTGCATCTGATTTTTATCGTTTTTAAGCTTATCTGGATCACCTTCAATTATCCACCTAATGATCTCCTCATAGTAAGATGGAACTTGTTGCGGCAAATGAGAAGGCTCCTGGTTTCTCTTATCATCTGACCATTGTTGAATCTTTTGAACTTGTATTCTAATGGCATCCATCTGACTAGAGCATTCATCCCTTATAGCGCTGATTTGCATGGCATGGTTTTCTTGCATGTGTTTTATTACCTTATCATTCTTTTCCTCTATGTCCATCAAGCAATGTTGCATGAAATTTATCTCTTCTTTATGATTCGCTTGCATGTCAGCCAACTGATTGTTATGATTGAATGTCATAGAGTCAATTTCCCTATCATGATCAGCTTTCATGGTCACCATATTTTCCTCTAAGACTGACATCTTGCTTTGCATGCTTCTAATTTCTGTTTCATATTTAATTTTCATGGCCTCAATTTCCTTAGCATGTTGATTTTGCGTGTCCTCAATCTCCTTATTACGTTTCTCCAGATGGATGCGTAAAGTTTTAACATCATTGGTAAGATTAGTTTGGTTGCTTTCCAGATTTTTCACCAGCATCTTTAAATCTTGTATTATTTGCTTTTGCTCCTCCTTTTCATTGTCATTTATCCCTGATTTTTCACTATGATGATCTGCAATATTTCCGGTGGATGACACATTCTGACCTTGAAATCTTTCTTCAACCGCTGAATTACTTTCTTTCTGTTCAACAATTTTAGAAGTAGAAGGCAAGCTGTTTGGACTATCATATCTATCTTTAAAAGCATTGAGAATGTCTTGTAAAGAAGTGAAAAAATCATTAGGAAAGTTATTAAACCAATTCAAGGCATCACCTTCTAAAGAATGGACAAATAGACGCATCTTGAAATCTTCATTATTATATTGAGGAAATCTACAGTATAAGATCATTACACAAGTAAACATGTTTAAATGCCTTTTAACAGCGACCGAATCATCACCCGAGAACTTAAGTAATTTACCAATGGCCTCTTTCGGAAGATCATGGAGATTATCAGTAAAATGACATGGTTTAAATGAATAATCCATGATGAACAATAAGGGATGATAGAACTAGATCTTTGCTCAAGAAAATCAAAAGATGAAAGAAGTGGAGTCGCCACTTGAACAACAAATCTGATTCTAAGATCCGAGAAGCAATCAACAAACAGATATGTGGTAGGCTTCTTGTCTGGGAAAAAATAAGAAAATGGAGTCGCCACCCAAACAAGAAACACACCGAAGAGATGCTGCTGATATGTGATGAAAAGATGCCAAAATATTGAATCTGCCAGCTCAAATGAGAGATGAGAAGATGAGAAGATGAATGTCGATGAAACTCCAGGAACAGAAAAACTCTGTCCCCGGCAACGGCGCCAAAGATGTTGTCGCGCGGATTGACACGACAACGCTCAGACCGGGGGCTGTCACTCTGATCCCCGATCCCTCCGTTTAAGCCTGCTTCCCGCGGCTAAGGGGGGTAGTCCCTGTGAGATGATGAGGCCAACTGTCGACCAGTTGGTTGGGAAACACGAGATACGATATAAAAGGGGCTCGATGGATTTAGAGATTTAATAGACCAGTGCCTTGTGGAGTTAATGTTTAAATGATTACTTTTTAAATGATATAGAAACATGGACCATGAAAAGAAATCATCTATCATCAGCTAAAAACACAATGCTCTTAGAATGACCAAAAACGATATCCAGCAGCTAAAAATTTGAAAAGATGAATGCTTTAAATCACCACGAGAATCATAAACCATCAACCAGATATCAATTTTGCATCTCGGCTTGAAAACTTAGATCTCAGCATGAAAGATATAACGTAAAAAACCACTGAATCTGGCAAAATAACTTTCCACAAAATTTTTATATTTTTCAAATTTTTTTATTTTTTTTATAAAATGAAATCTAGAAATTATTTTAAAACTAAACTATAAAACTAAGCCTAAATTAAAAAATTAATTCCTAGACTAAAACAACACTATCAAAATCTAAAATTAAAAGTTTATTCTAAATTAAATCTTAACTAAATGAAAAATCTAAATTAAAATTTTAAAAAAAATTACAAAATCTAATCTAAAAATAAAATGAACCTTTTCATATTTTTTATTTTTTTTTTATTTTTTTATTTTTTTTTTTCACATTTTCAAAACAGAACTTTATATTAAAATCTAATTATAAACTAAGCTATAGTCAAAACTAAAATCAAAATCTAATTTAAAAAAATCTCAACCCCAACTAAAGATTAGACACAAATTAAAATCTACCTAAAAATCTAAGTTAAATTTAAACCTAAGACTAAATAGAAATCTATATAAAAAACTATACAAAGCTAAAGCAAACCAAATCGAAATTATATCTACGTTAATAAAAATCAAAACACATCGAATTTATTTTTTTTTTTTTGGAATTTTATTTAAAATACAAATGAAAACGAAACCTAAGAGAAATTCTAACTAAAACATAAAAAAATTAGTCTGAATAAAAGTCAAAAGGCGTGAAACGGAAGTCATCAAAACACATTGAGAAAAATCGTGACCGGAAACCCTAGCCGTCAACAGTTGAATACGATAATGCTATGCTTTAGAAATGATTCGAATGAAGGCACAGATTGCAGGGATTTTGATAATCGATTTTACCTGCTACGCAAATGGAGAAATGCTTACCAAATTTCGTGACCCTGCTACAGATATATACACCCAAGCCGCTTGCGTCTGGTGCTGAAGAAACCGATGTTGAATGATACCAGAAATCTGCAAATTTCCAATGGCGGGATGCTTCTTCGATAGCTAACTCTGGCTCGGACGGCAGATAGAGATAACACAGCGGCATGAGAAAATCGATTTCGGCTTTAACGCTTGCAGGTTAACAGCGTGGATAAAGGCACATTCGTTTTTTAAAAGAATGTTCATCGCTTGTCCAGAAATCTGAGGGTTTTGAGCGATTAGATCTGTTATCTCACTCCTCGTGAATTTGCTTGACCCATCCGTGTGTAAATGGAGATCATACACCAATGAAAATCCACTGTTTGTCTGACGTGATGAAAGGCTTATGATCGAAATTTTGCTGAAGCCCTTTGCTCGGAGGCTTTGGCGCGCTCCTTATTACCAGCCAAGAGTTTTGACGGCAGCTAAGGATTTTTCAGGGTCACAAAAAATTTTCCAACGGCCTCTACATATTTAACTTGCAGCTGTCAATACCTTCTACGCAAAAATGCTCACTGCTGTCACACAGGAATGATGGCTCTAAACAGTGAAACACGCCGTCATTTACACATTCTCGATAGATCAAACTATTGCAGTTACGTTGAAACTCTTTGTGCGCAGGCAAAGAAAGGCTTCCATACGCCCCCACGGCTAAATCAGAAATAGGAGTATTGGCGCATAATAGTCATTTTAAGCTGCTGGTCAAGAAATGAGAAACTGCTCCAGAAGTAAGCCGGTATCTGCAATTGCAAAAAGACAAAACCCTAATGAAAAATTTGTAACCCTAAAGCAAAATTTTCAAAACCCTAGATTAGCTGATTAATGTACAGATTTTGGCCCTTTAACAGCCAGATCCACCAATATGCACAGAAATATTTAAAGAAACAGAAAATTCAGATTTTCACTGTGATGGAACTCAGAAAAAATATCTCATGCAAATCAGATAAATAAACCGAATGATAGGCCCAGGATCAAATCCAACTGGGCTCAGCAAGAAATGCTTGTGGGAGTTGGCTGGTTCAGCCGAGAACTTCCCCGAACGCCCACCAAATCTTCTTCAGGAAGGGTTTTTCTGCACAGCTCAGAAACAACCATCAGTAAAGAGGGCAAGGATGCTGCTAGATCTCAGGAAGTAATGAAGATACCTGCCATTACTTCAGAAACCCTAACAGCACCCAAACCCTAGCAAGTGAGCAAGATACCTGTACCCACAATACTCTACAAAAGCTATTATTAACAGCTGAAAATAACATATGCAGAAAATTAAAACAATCTCACAGCATTTCAAGAGAGTAACACCAGCAAGATATGGACCCCAAAGTCTTCTTTATTAACCAGAAACAGATTTACAAGAGAGCTTTTTCAGTCTTTGACTCACAGATCCAATGACTTGAAATGACCCCCTAAGACCCTATATAAAGGAAATGATCTTAACGGCTAGTTCGAGTGATCCATGTAGAAATGATCTCGACCGTTGATGAGGATCAAGACATCTCTTGATCTCATCCGTCGATTTATTAACTTAAAATATTATTATTTTATTAGTTAGGGTTTTTTGCTTGATTTTTTTTTTTTTTTTTTTTAATTTTTTATTATTTTTCATTATTTTATTATTTTTATTCATTTTTTAATTTTTTAATTCATTTTAAAATGGATCACTGAACTAAACCTTCGGAAACATCACCTAGGACCTAGGACTTAAGACTCATGAGGGGATTTAAAACATTTCTCGACCCTCAGGACACGTTACATCATGACTTTTACAAAATTACATCTTAAGGGACAAATCCATTTAATACAGACCCTCACAAAACACCCAGCTCTGCGACACAACGATAATCTAGCAGATCAACACACTAGGATTCTCCTAAAGTTCAAATGACAAAATCAATCCCGGCTTTGGGGTCAGGTTTGAAGGAAAACTCTGCCGATCCGTGGATCGGTGAGACAAAAAACCTTCCAGGATGTAGATTATCATCAGAAAGTTAGGTCCACCTAGGCAAATTACATACATGACTTCATGTCTGCTAAGATTATTTACAGTTAATACATGCAGATTGGGTTTACAATCAAAAAAGATCAAACTGCTGATGATGGCAGGATGGCACGGACATGCTGCTCAGGAGCTACCCCTCTGCCAACAGAAAGGAGGTGTACTGCATGGGCAGTTGACCAGTAGTGGTCAACACCACCAATCAACCAGAACTCCCAACCCATCTCGCCATGTAACATGTCAAGACCACATCTCCAAGTCCTCAGCTAAACCCTCTGCTCCATGATCTAGACACCAACTCTCTCTTAGTTGCTTCATTGTGAACACTTTGATTCACTGTCCCATAAAAATAGCTTAGACACGCTTTGATACCATGTTTTTTTTCCACGATCCTGGTGTCTGGGATAGAATTTTAAATCACTGACACTACCAAACCAAGAATCACAACAAAGCTAATTTGCACAGCGAAATATAAACAACAGTAAATCTACTAGTGCACAAGATATACACAACTTTTTACACAATTTTTACAATAACCCAACTTCGTTATATTAATCAACCTGAATAATACAACAGTCTAGGGCTCCTGTACTAGGCATAATGGCCCTCACACATCCACTGATACAAGAATACAAAACTGAGGTTTGGTGTCAGTCCATCGACAACCAATTTGCCCTCAACAAGATACTCTGACCATCTGGTTCTCGCATGCTCTCTCAGCTCCTCTCGGTCGTACCCTATACCTGCCCGGTCTGTCAGCTCCTAATCTACAGCAACACCAATCTACCTCTATCAATGATCCAAGTCTCTCTGGCCACTGAACCCCGACTGTCAATCTGCTCTCTAGTTGTGCCTTAGTCCATCAAGGACACAACTCATTGAGACTCCTGTCAAGTTGTTCACAACTCTGTCTCTGAACAACTCACAACTGCCCACTGTTGCTCCTCAGTTACTCAAGGACTTCAGCCCACTATAGTCTTTCTGCGCTGCCCTAATGAAGACTAACATAGGGCACGGAGGGCTACCACCTATCACCGCAAGATGTCCATTTCTCACAATGAACACGAGCTAGGAGGATTGCCCATCTTCTATTATAGATGTCCTTCTCCACACACAAGTCTAGGGCTACTCAAAAATCTTCTTGGTTGATCAGACCCTTGAGCTCTTCTTTTGCCACTCTAGCAACAACCTAAGTCCATGAAGATGGTGCACATTGGGCCCCAACTTCGGCACTAACAGGATGTCCTCCAACAAACCATAAATGCCCAATCCACTATCCACACTTGGTCCACTCTCATGCTACCATCAACCAGACCACGAGTGACCAATCCTCATTGTAGCATCGGCTCCTGGTTAGGGCATCCAACCACCTAGGAAACCCTTCCTCTTGGCGGCTAACAGACTTCCAAACCGTCCTCTCCTAGGACACCATCCACTAGCATCAATTCAACCTTAACACATCAATACAATACATACCTAGACCTGCGCAGCGTCTGCGTCACCCTGATGCAATCTGCTACACGCTCAACCCTCACTCGCGTTCCTGCACTCGCGTGTTTCTGCACTCGTGTGTTTCTGCACTCGCGTGTTCCTGCACTCGCGTTCCTGCGCTCACGCGTTCTTACACTCGAGCGTTCCCGCACTCACACGTTCCTGCACTCGCGTGTTCCTGCACTCGTGCGCTCTTGAACTCGCATTCTTGCACTCACACGTTCCTGCACTCGCGTTCTTGCATTAGCATTGCCCGCACTTGAGTTGCCTACACTCACACTGCCTTTCTTGATGTGTAGACTATGAAAGATGCTTCTTGGATATGTTAAATGACTCTCCTTCGCCTTATATTTATACACAATACAAAGGCTCCATCAAATCACATGTGTGGGCTTGACAACTTGTCACAAGGTCTCTAAACTCCTAGCAGACCTTTGACCAAACCCACACATTAACTTCAAAAATTCATATCTCAAGTTCTAGACCTCAAATTTGAGTGATTTTTTATGCTCCTGGTTGCTCTCGGGATTCCCTATCACCTCAAATCATCACATGTCCAAAACTCCTCATGGATTCACACCCATATGCTCGGGTGCAAAGCCCACAAGCTTGGGTTTCACGCCCACAAGCCACACTTGTGTGCCAACTCCTCCACAACCCTCAAGCCTAGGGTTTGGAGTACCTCCCAAGCTACAAATCTCAACAAGTACATGACCCAAGAATGCTTATCCAAGATGCTTATCCAATCCACCATTCCCCTTATCCATGTCCATGTACTTAACTTACGATATCAATCCTAATCCATCACAATACCTAACACAAGGAGAACCAATGTGTTGGAAATAATACTGAGAGGGGGGGTGAATCAGTATTATCAAATTCTTTTCAATATACCTTCCAGATTTATACTTTAATTTATTCTTCAGATATTGATCATTAATTTGTCAGTGCCATATAATAATGAACAAGAACAAGAAAAATAGATAGGCACACCAAAGAACACCAGATATAAGGTGGAAACCCAATGTGGGTGAAAACCACCTGCTGCAATATGTCTCTATCTTCTTTCAATTAGAAACTTCTTTTACAAGGATTTTGTACTGGTGCAGTCCTTTACCAGTACGCAGACTGCAACCTGCAGAGAGCTACAACTCTCTCTCGTTTTCCAGTCTCTCCTGGAAGGGAGCTACAACCCCCTTTGCTCTTTTACTTCTTTAAGGACCACATTTCATTAATTTTCAAACTAGATCCAAGAAGATCAAATAATCATCAAGTACATGCAAATCACCCAATCTCCTTATACAAGCAACCAATGAATCACCCAACTTCTCAGAATGTTGTAAACAGAAAAGTAATACCAGAAATCTAAACCCAGAACTCTGCAGCAATAGATAAATATAGCCAACAAATATTTCAAGATAGGTCCGCAACTTCACCAATAGTGGCCTGCGAATACCCGCAGCTCTTCTGTGTCTAAAATGCGCAGATCCGCACCTGGTTGGTCTACTACTCTGCGTATCTCCGCACCACTTGTTCAGCTTCCCTGTGTACCTCTGCTCAGATCCGCACCTGCACTGCCCGCCTGACAGCGTACCTCCGCAACTTGTTCTTTTGTTTCCTCGCGTACCTCCGCACTGCACCTTCTCCTGCGTTGTGTACCCCCGCACTCACGCCGTGGATCGCCTGCGAACCTCTGATTAGGGCCAAATTAACAGCCTTCCAATGTGCCACAGACAGTCAGATCCATAGATCTGATCATGCGCCCGAGAGATCACGACTTATCAATAGATTCGCCTTAAGTTTTCTCCTTGATTTAGATCTAGCTTTTAAAACCAATCACCCAAAATTTCAGATCTTAAGATATTCAAATTTCACAAGTGTCTAGCCAAGTGATCTCTTTTCTTTTTTATAGGCAAGCCCTTATTCAAACCATGGGACAAAACCATCGAAAACCAATACAAGGGATCCAAATAGGGGTTCAAATAATTTAGATCCTATACCACGGACTAAAACCATAGGATCATGAACGACGGGCTAAATACCAAGGGCCAAACATAAGAAACCCCACGTGAGCGCGCTTCTCTGCATTGGAGTGAGAGAACTGGGGGACCGCACCTTATGAACAGATAACCCGCGGGTATGTCCGCACTTCCTGAACGGCGAACCTGCGGGTCCACACCTTTTGAACGATGCACCTGCGAACCTCTTATTTTCCATCATTTTGAGAGCCTGAAACAGAGTTTTGCCACTTGAGTGAGTTGCCATCAAGTACAACACCTGTACCAGAGAGCCAAACCAGAATCATAATGCCAACAATCTCCCCCTTTGGACTTGATGGCAACCTCAAGATCCTCAACGTCATTCTCCCCCTTTGACATCAAGGGCAAAGGGTTATGCTCCCCCTGAGAACATGCTTAGGCCTTTGCTTTGCTGATCATGCTCCCCCTGACTAAAGATCAGATCTGCAAAAGAAAAATTTCTTCAAGAAGAACCATAATCCACCATACACCATAGATGACCGTGAAAGAGATAGAGACATATTGCAGCAATATTCAGATCAACATCCATGTTCTCCTTCTATACTTCCTCCAAGATCTTCTACCATAATGCCAACAATGCATTATTAGAAGAATATATGCTCCCCCTGAACCTGTGCCATTCGATCTTCGACCAATCCGCAACCCAGCAAATGTATGCGTATACCCCATATGAAACTTGCATACAACCAACAATCTCTTAAACAGATGAGATATATGCTCCCCCTGAACCTGTGCCATTCGATCTTCGACCAATCCGCAACCCAGCAAATGTATGCGTATACCCCATATGAAACTTGCATACAACCAACAATCTCTTAAACAGATGAGATTCAACAACAGGATGATGCATCAACAACCCCAGCTTTTGCTTGAGGTATTCAAAGGTCTCCCTGGGCAATGGTTTGGTGAGTATATCAACAACTTGTTCCTTAGAAGGAACATACTCCAACTTGACCTTTTGTTCAAGCACTTGTTCCCTGAGAAAGTGATACTTGATCGGTATGTGCTTGGTCTTTGAATGCATGACTGGGTTCTTTGAAATGCTGATTGCACTTGTATTATCACATAAGATGGAGATAGGTGGAGTACAAGTGATCTGAAAATCCTGCAAGGTCTGCATCATCCAAAGGAGTTGAGTGCAGCAAGATGCAGCAGCCACATATTCTGCTTCAGCTGTAGATAAAGCAATCGAACTCTGTTTCTTGCTGAACCAAGATACTAATCTAGAACCCATAAAAAATGCACCACCACTTGTGCTCTTCCTATCATCCACGCTTCCGGCCCAATCTGCATCTGTATAAGCATGAAGTGTGAGATTTGTATCTCTAAGATACCATAAGCCATAGTTTTGAGTTCCTTGAAGGTACTTGAAAATTCTCTTCACTGCCTGAAGATGAGTTTCCTTTGGATTTGCCTGAAATCTTCCAACTATTCCCACTGCATGCATGATGTCTGGTCAGGTACCTGTCAAATAAAGAAGACTTCCAATCATAGATCTGTAGGTTGGTTGATGCACTGCTGCTGATTCATCATTTGCACTGAGGCTACATCCTGTGACCATGGGGGTACATACTGGTTTTGCATCTTCCATGCCATATTTCTTCAAAATCTGCTTGAGATACTTGGTTTGAGACAAGAAGATCCCGCCTTCATTTTGTTGGATTTGCAGTCCAAGAAAATATGTCAGTTCTCCAAGCAAAGACATTTCGAATTCTTTCTGCATCACCAAGACAAAGCTTTGACTCATAGCTTCTTCATTGCTGCCAAAGATAATATCATCTACATACACAACAAGTATTAGTAATTTGTCATTTTCAATTTTTATATAGAGATTGCTATCTGTTGATCCCTTTGAAAAACCTTGTTGATGAAGATATTTGTCCAAGCGGTAGTACCAAGCCCTTGGAGCCTGTTTAAGACCATAGAGAGCCTTTTTTAGTCTGCATACAAGATTTGGATCATTCCCAAGGATGAACCCATCTGGTTGCTCAATGTACACTTCTTCTTCTAAGTCTCCATTCAGAAAGACTGATTTTACATCCATTTGAAATACTTTGAACTTCTGAAAGCTTGAGAGAGCAAGGAACATTCGGATGGCCTCAACTCTAGCAACGGGAGCAAAAGTTTCTTCAAAGTCTATTCCTCCTTGTTGAGCATACCCTTTACAAACAAGTCTAGCCTTGTTTCTAATTACTTCCCCATTTTCATTCAACTTATTTTTAAAGATCCATTTTGTCCCTATGACATTCTTATCTTTTGGTTTAGGAACCAACTCCCAAGTGTTGTTCTTTTCGATATGCTCAAGTTCTTCATCCATTGCCTTGACCCAACATTCATCTTTGCATGCCTCTCTTACATTTTGTGGTTCAGTGGAGGAGAGTAACGCCAAATAGCTTGAGGCTTCTGCAATTGTTCTTCTTGTTTGTACACCTGCCTCTTTCTGCCCCAAAATCTGAGATTCTGGATGATTCTTCTGAACGTACTTGGATGGAGTCTTCTCTTCTATCCTTATCTATTCCTCTGGTGCCTCTTGAGGTTCTTCTTCATCATCAATCTGATTTGGAGAGTAGTTTTCATCTTCTTAGATATTTTCATAATTTACTTGCCTAGGAATGTATCCTTTTTCATCAACCACTACATCAATGCTGTCAACAATTCTTCCAAGTCTTCTATTGTAACACTTATATGCTTTGCTGTGGGGAGAATAACCAAGGAGAATGCCTTCATCTGCTCTAGGGTCAAGTTTGCCAAGCTGTTCATCATTATTCTTAATATAGCATTTGCTTCCAAAAATTTTGAAATGTTTTACCGATGGAGTCTCACCATACCAGAGCTCATGAGGAGTTTGAGTGCTGTTCACTCGGACATTTGTTTTGTTGAGAATAACAACCGCAGCAAAAGCAGCTTCACCCCAGAAGGTTGCGGGAGTCCCAGACTCATCAAGCATAGCACGAGCCATTTGTTGGACCGTTCTGTTCATCCTTTCCACCACTCCATTTTGCTGAGGAGTCATGGCTGTAGAGAATTCCCTTCTTATTCCATGTTCTTCACAGAAATCGAAAAATTCATTTGAGGTAAACTCCCCACCTCTGTCGGACCTGAGGCACTTAATTTTGTGATCTGATTCGTTTTCAACCAAGGCTTTGAAAGATTTGAATTTTTCGAATGCTTCGTCCTTGTGTTTCATAAGTCCCAACCAAACCATCCTGGAGAAGTCGTCAATGAATAATATAAAATATTAAAAATAATATTAAATAATATTAAATAAATGATATTAATTTATAAAATTAAAATTAAAATTAAGTTTCATTATAAATTTGTCTGGCCGACCTGTGCTGTTCCTTTGATATTCATCCCTCATGAGTGTTTATTCCCTCCATCTGGCTCTTCTTTTATCATCTTTATCATCTTTCTCTTTACCCTGATGATGGATCCCATTTGGGATTCGAAACGTTGGTGTAAAAACTCTATTACCGTGGATTCTCCGGTCAAAAATTCAAAAAGCACAAACCACAGATCCCTAAAATCCAATATAAAGTATTCTTCTCCTCGAGGTGACCTTGTCCTAAATGGACCACATACATCTTGTATGGACTAGTTCAAGAGGCCTGCTTGCTGATCCTTCCTTCTCAGGTAAGTGATTTCTGGTTTGCTTACCAAACTAACATGATTTGCATATGTTGTTGTCTGGAATTTTGATATCTGGAAGACCACGAACTGCCTGGTATTTGCATGCTTTCCTTATTTGTGAAAAGCTTAGATGCCCCAACCTCCAGTGCCATAACCAATGTTCATCATCTTTGCTCAAATAGCATTGTTGTTGTCCTTCTTCAAATATGTATAGATTATTTGGAGTTCTTCAACCTTTGATCACTGTTTTTCTTGTATCAAGATCACGAACACTACATCCATTTGATCGAAATATTACCTCTGTTCCTTGATCGCACATCTGACTGACACTTAGTAGATTATGCTTCAAGCCATCAACATACAAAACATTTCCAGCTTTGACCTTTTCTTTCAACTGAGCAGTGCCTTTTCCTTTTATGGCTGCAGGGGTATCATTTCCAAAAGAAACTTTCTTTCCCTTTTCTAAAGCAGTATATGATTCAAGTTTTTCTTTATCACCTGTCATATGCTTCGAACATCCGCTGTCGATGTACCATAGATTTTCTTGTCCTTCTGCATAAAATGCTATCCCACATCTTTCTGTTTGTGGTTCCTTTATTCTCCATGTTCTAGTGCTTGAGGCTTGTTCCTTTGTCTGCCGAAACCTACTCCTGCATTCAAAATCTTCATGACCGAAGTTATTACAAATAGAACATTCAATTTCATTTTCAAGGGCAGAAAAGTTGTTATAGGTCCTTTTCGTAATCCCAGTCATACTTCTTTGTTTTTGAGCTTCTCTAGTCATGATTGTCTTATAAGCAACACATTGAGCTGCTTTGTGACCGAAGTTATGGCAAGAGAAACATTGGCCATTGAAGAAACTTCTGCGATTATCAAATCTACCAGCCAAATGATTGTAATTTCTATTGTCATCCATTCTTGAAGCAAATTGAGAAGTTTTTACCTGTGGCTGGTTGTAGCTTTTGTTCACCCTTAAGATGGATTGCCCCTGGTTTACCTGGTAGTCTTTGTTTGTTCTTGATGTACTTCGTCCCTGCCTTACCTGGTGATCTCCATTGGGCTTTTGCTCATTCCTCCTTGCTGCATCAAGATAACTCTTTGAGGTGGATGCTTGAGATGTTTCTCCATTATAACCCAGACCTGTCTTGAGTAGTGGAGAACGTTGTACATTGATAATCTCATCCAGAGTTTCAGATCCTTTAACAAATTTAAGATTAAGAGCCTTTGTTTTCTCAATTTCTTTTCTAAGGCCAACAATTTCACATTCTAACTTCTCAAGAGATTTTTCTTTTTCATCAAGTTGGAATTGCAGAGTATCAATGATCATATCTTTTTCTTCTAAACATATTTTGAGTCGAGAAATCTCTTCATAAAAACCATCTACATCTATAGCGTCCATGTAATCATCATCTTCAAAGGCCATTAAAAGTTTATAATCATTACCTCGTTCATCTTCGTCACTATTTGATAGGCCATCACTGTCTTCATGAGTGTAGTAACTTTTCTTAGTTGCATTCTGTTTCTTGTTCCATCTAATAGGTTCCTTCCCTTTGTCAATCTTATCCTTGTGAGGACATTTGGCAGCATAGTGACCGACTCTTCCACAAGCAAAGCATTTGAAAAGTAACTTACCTCATAAACGACCAGTACCTCGTTCAAGATTTCTGACAAAATTTCATTCTTCTTCTTCTTCTGACACGTGTGCTGACTCATAGTACTCTCCTTTGCCTGAAGCCTTGAAGGCAGCTTCTCTCCTGTCTGATGGACCTCCTTTCCTCATTTCATAAGCAATTAGAATTCCGTGCAGCTGTGACATTTTAAGGCTTTGTAGATTCTCTTTTTCTTCTATTGCAGAAACTTTAGATCCAAACCTAGGGGACAAAGATCTTAGAACTTTTTCAACCACAACAGCCTCTTTTATTTCTTCACCCAAATTTTTCATACAATTAACAATCTCATCTACACGAAGAAAATAGTTAGCCACACTTTCATCATTATACATCCTGAGATTTTCATACTGAATCCTGAGGGTTTGAAGTTTTGCTCGTTTTACCTGATCATCTCCTTCATAGCTCAGAACAATCTTGTCCCATATCTCTTTTGCGGATTTAAACTGCATTACCTTGACAAATTCTGATTGAGATAGGCATCCTAATAGAGTATTGACCGCCTTTGCATTTGTTTCATATTTCTTCTTCTCAGCCGGATCTGTAGGAGTTGCTGAAGGAAAAGTATACCATGTATCTATGATATCCCAGACTTTTGTACCAAGAGATTGAAGATAGGCAGTAACTCTTACCTTCCAATAAACAAAGTTTGTCCCATCAAAAATCGGTGGCCTGATTGATGCTTCCCTCTCGTAGTTGCTCATGATGAAAGATCTTTCTTCAAGCGATCAAGCTTCTTCTGAAGAACCTGCTCTGATACCAATTGTTGGAAATAATACTGAGAGGGGGGCTGAATCAGTATTATCAAATTCTTTTCAATATACCTTCCAGATTTATACTTTAATTTATTCTTCAGATATTGATCATTAATTTGTATGTCAGTGCCATATAATAATGAACAAGAACAAGAAAAATAGATAGGCACACCAAAGAACACCAAATATAAGGTGGAAACCCAATGTGGGTGAAAACCACCTGCTGCAATATGTCTCTATCTTCTTTCAATTAGAAACTTCTTTTACAAGGATTTTGTACTGGTGCAGTCTTTTACCAGTACGCAGGCTGCAACCTGCAGAGAGCTACAACTCTCTCTCGTTTTCCAGTCTCTCCTGGAAGGGAGCTACAACCCCCTTTGCTCTTCTACTTCTTTAAGGACCACGTTTCATTAATTTTCAAGCTGGATCCAAAAAGATCAAATAATCATCAAGTACATGCAAATCACCCAATCTCCTTATACAAGCAACCAATGAATCACCCAACTTCTCAGAATGCTGTAAACAGTAAAGTAATACCAGAAATCTAAACCCAGAACTCTGCAACAATAGATAAAAGACAGCCAACAAATATTTCAAGATAGGTCCGCAACTTCACCAATAGTGGCCTGCGAATACCTACAGCTCTTCTGTGTCTAAACTACGCAGATCCGCACCTGGTTGGTCTACTGCTCTGCGTATCTTCGCACCACTCGTTCTGCTTCCCTGCGTACCTCTGCTCAGATCCGCACCTGCACTGCCCGCCTGACAGTGTACCTCCGCGACTTGTTCTTCTGTTTCGCTGCGTACCTCGCACTGCGCCTTCTCCTGCGCTGCGTACCCCCCCACTCACGCCGTGGATAGCCTGCGAACCTCTGATTAGGGCCAAATTAACAGTCTTCCAATGTGCCACAGACAGTCAGATCCACAGATCTGATCATGCGCCCGAGAGATCACGACTTATCAATAGATTCGCCTTAAGTTTTCTCCTTGATTTAGATCTAGCTTTTAAAACCAATCACCCAAAATTTCAGATCTTAAGATATTCAAATTTCACAAGTGTCTAGCCAAGTGATCTCTTTTCCTTTTTATAGGCAAGCCCTTATTCAAACCATGGGACAAAACCATCGAAAACCAATACAAGGGATCCAAATAGGGGTTCAAATAATTTAGATCCTATACCACGAGCCAAAACCATAGGATCATGAACGACGGGCTAAATACCAAGGGCCAAACATAAGAAACCCCACATGAGCACGCTTCTCTGCATTGGAGTGAGAGAACTGGGGGACCGCACCTTATAAACGGATAACCCGCGGGTATGTCCGCACTTCCTGAATGGCAAACCTGCGGGTCCGCACCTTTTGAACGATGCACCTGCGAACCTCTTATTTTCCATCATTTTGAGAGCCTGAAACAGAGTTTTGCCACTTGAGTGAGTTGCCATCAAGTACAACACCTGTACCAGAGAGCCAAACCAGAATCATAATGCCAACACAATGTCCAACCTTACTCCCTCTCAAACTAAGAGGACAAATCCATGCTCACTCCCTCTCAAATAGGAAGAGTGCATCAAAAAGCCTCAACTTGAGTCGGAAGTACTCATACTTCCTTTACATCAGCTACCTGTTATTGTTGTAGCTTCCTCAACCAACCCTCTTATCATTGAATTTGCCCTATTGCAACCCACTGAACTAGGGCTCCCAATCTGCCTCCTAACAGTTCATGGCTTCTTCCATGATCCTGCACTTGAGGTCTTCACCTATTGCATCCTGCACTGTGTCCAGCACTACTTCCCACACTGCTTCTTGCCTTGAAGATAGTCCATCACACGATCCTTCAACTACTTGATCATCACAGTACAAGGTTAGTCAATACATTATCCAATCAATCTTGAACACAACTTGGTTGTCCTTTCCAAACTGGAGTTCTTCAATCAACCTTCAACATAATTTTTCCCTCTAGTTGCTTCTCCTGTTTCTCCAAGAAAGCCAACAATTAGGGTCTTTGATATGTCTTCTTATCAATGATTTGCCACACCAGATCCCTAAACTAGGGCTTCCATGAATCTATGCCTTTGCTATCTCTTGACTGCTCCAAGAATGACAAACTTAGGGCTTAATCAAACTGCCTTCTTGCACTACTTTACAATACCACAAGTCAATGCACATAAGGTCTTCAAACTGCCCTCTTATCAGTCCTCTTGCTGCGTTTAAGATGATTGACCTTAGGGTTTATATAAGCAACCTTCACACAACAATTTTGGTGCACTTAGGGCATCATCAACATCCCACACATAGTCAATTTTGGACTTTCAAAGAAGACATACCTAGGGCTTTATATGTAGCCCACTTGACTATGTTTTGTTACACATAAGACACATCAACTAGGGCTTACTTACCATCCCATACCATAGTGACATTATCATTTCAAAGCATAGTCACTAGGGCACACTTATTGTTGTTCAAACTCTTATTAAGATACCTACCTTGACATCAGCCCAACACTTCTTTTCCTCAAGGACTCGGCCACACTTTTTTCACCTCTACATAGCCAGCAAGTAACTTGGTTCTGTGATTAACATATTCAGTCCCAATAACCCGGACTGTTCTAGTCACTTGTGCACCATCTAAGGTAATTCGACCCTCATTTCACTTTCCTGAACTAGACACACAGTTATCCCTAACATCCTTTGTTCCACCTTAATTTAGCTTGGCCCCTTTCCAATATTCTCTAAGCTCTCTCGGCCTCATACACAACCACTAAAGGAAGTCTCAGCACTCTACTTTAGGTGGAAACAACTCGGCTTAACCATAGTTCAAGTGCACAAAAATATTGGTCCTTTCTTCACAGGATTGTAGTCTTTTGATCACAGAATAATGCTAAGAAGTTTCGGCCAGCGTCCCTCCTTGACTGTTATGAATAAAATATATATAAAAATAATGTAAATACCTAAGTCACAGGACACGTCCTCTAAGGTCCCGTGTCCCGTATTTAACGTGTCAGACACGAAAACGGCCCTAAAACGTGTCGAAAATGTTTTTCATCGTGTCCTGTAAAACGTAAAACGTATTCTCTGGTTTTCGTCATGTCCTTCATCTAGAAAACGCCTATTCCGTTGATCAAAAACGTTGCCCTAACGTTTTTCCTCCAGTTGAATACGTACCCCACTAAACCGTGTAGTTTAAAGCCCACGCAATGGATTTTTCCGGGTTCTTTTCGTCGTGTGCTGTCGTGTGGATGTTAACAACTAATGTGAATGTGGAGTTCTTCCATTTACTGGTATATATTATCCTGCATGTTCAGGTGATATCTATAGATCTTTCAATATGCTAATGCAAGTAGTTAATATTATCGGTAAAGAGTGCAAAATCCTTTCTTGCCATCTATGACATCCCTTAGTTGTCAACTTGTCTTATATCAATTATATGAGTTACAAGCATGCATATTTAGGATCTCTGGAGATCTGGATCATGCCTGTTTTTGTCCTTTGAGGTAACTGTTTTACCATCAGGTCCTTGCAACAGCAGCGGGTCCAGGGACTATATGTCACAATGTTGCACACATCGCGATCGGGATTTAATCGGCGCCGGGAAAAAATCGGAAAAATCGTTAAAATCGGGAAAAAATCGGGAAAAAATCGGAAAAAATCGTTTGGCACAAAAATATTCATTTTTTTTCATTTTTTTTTCAATTTTTTTAATATCTAAACCATCTACAACATAAAATAAATACATTGACACATAAATATGATAAAAAAACTAATATATAAGATGTTCAATATCATTTCTAGCGCTAAAATCACACATAACATTGAATCATGTCCTGAATAGTAAGTCCTGAGTCCCAAGTCCAACTCAGCCTCAAAATATCAACAAAAAATATGATAATGTATCTCATCATGTCATAATGTCATATACAATAAAATGAAAGTCTAATCCTATTGATTTCCTCTGCCCCTCTTGCGAGAATATGGCACAGCTTTCTCTTTCCCTCTAGATGTAGAAGCTGGTGCCTGTGGTGGTGGAAATGGCAGTGGAGTCTGACGTGCTCTAGAAGCTGAAGAACTAGTAGTAGCAGCTACAAGAGGCTGAGGTGGACGGAGACCACGTCCTCTACTGGTGGTAGTGGTAGCCCGGGTAGCCCGGGTAGGCGGTGTCACCTCCTCCTCCTGCTCCTCCAACTCCTCCTCCTCCTGCTCCTGCTCCTGCTCCTGCTCCTCCTCCTCCTCCTCCTCCTCCCCCTCCTCCTCCCCCTCATCCTGCACTAACCAATCCTCAGTGGGATCCATGAGAGGCCTCTCGGTCTCAACCCTCCATTCAGCAGTGGTGTCAATCCCATCCAATGAGATGGCTTCCGTATCAGGTGTCTTCTCTAGTTGTTTCACCCACAATCGAAGATTGTAGTAGACATAGACCATGTCATTAAGTCTATGGGACTCCAACCTGTACAAAGTTCATGAAATAATAAATTAATAATTAATATTATAAAAAAAATATTGTTTAAAACTTTAATGAATTCAAAAATTTATTTGGAAATTTGCAATATTTTAAATGTTTAAGTGTTAACCTATTGCGCTTCTTGTTGTGTATTTTTTCAAATACACTCCAATTGCGCTCACATCCCGAGGAGCTGCATGTTTGGCTGAGGATGCGCACGGCAAGATTTTGCAAAAGGGGTACTCTGCCACCATACATCTTCCACCATGCGTCTACAACAAAATTACAAAGAAAATTTTAAATAAACATAAGAAAAAAATGGAATTTGAAGAAACAATGAAATTTGAAACAAAGTTACAAAGTACATACTACAAACTAAAAAATACCTGGGATTTTAACCGTCCTATCATTGATAGCCATCTCAAAGCCAAATGTGCCACCTGACAACTTATATTGCTCAATTTGTCTAGAGACCTCCATACGTTCTTCTGGAGTTTTCACCATCTTCTGGACACAGGTTAATAATCCTTCCACGACCTCAACATCAAAATTAAACCCACATGCATAAGAAAATGCAGGGTTCAGGAAAAGGCCAGCAGCATGAATGGGACGATGGAGTGTGTTGTTCCATCGCTCATCAATGACCTTCCATAGAAGGAGTTGTCTCTGGAACCCATCATCTCCCTTGTCATCATAGTAGGACCGAATGGCTTCTTTGGCCCTATCCATGGCTTCATACAAATAGCCCATTGCGGGCTTCTCACCATCTACCAACCGAAGAACCTTTACCAAAGGTTCTGTGACAGCGCACACCTCCTGCACTCCCGCCCAGAAGTCTTCTTGGTATGAAACAAGTCTGCAGACGGCCTCTCCTTCTGGTTTGCGGCTCATTGGCGAAGAACGCCACTCCTCTGAAACAAACATTCTCTTCAAATCCCACATAGAATTCAAGAGGGATTGAAGAGATATGAAACTCGTCGCAAACCGTGTAATGGCGGGGCGCACCAACTCTTTGTTGTTGGTGCATTTTCTCATCAAGCTAAGCACAGATGTGTGATTGTAAATAAATTTTGTGATGGTTTTTGATGAGTCAACAGCCTCTTTGACAAAGGGAATTTTCCCTATGTCCTCTAACATCAAATCAATACAATGGGCAGCACAAGGTGTCCAAAATAAAGTAGGATGCCTGTCCATAAGCAATCTACCAGCAGCAACATAATTTGCAGCGTTGTCCGTTATGACTTGGACAACATTTTCTGCACCCACCTCCAAAATAAACACATCCAGCAAATCACATAAATTTTTTGCATCTTTGATTTGATGAGTTGCATCAACAGATTTGATAAACATAGTCCCCAAGAGACAACTAACCAAGAAGTTTATAAGGGTTCTCCCCTTTTGGTCAGTCCAACCATCTGACATAACAGTGCATCCTGTTTGTGCCCATGATGCCCTAAAATCCTCCAATCTTTGGGTGCAGTCACGCTTTTCATCTTGAAGAAGCCGGCCTCTGAAATCATGAAGAGAAGGGAGTTTGTACCCCGGGCCAACACTGGCAACAGCATCAAGAGTAGGTTGGAAAAATGGATTATTCCTTATAATGCTGAAAGGAATATCACTCCAGAGGAGAAATTTTGTCATCAACTTGTCAGCTTTTTCTTTTTCAGTTCTTTTCATCATTGAACCGATAGTTGGTTGTGAACCAGGTGTGGTTCGAGGAACAAAATATGATGATGCAGCAAACGGATTGACTGACGCTGCAGTAGAACCTGTGCCACTTGGCCCACTTCCTTCAACTGACCTTCTTAGTTGCCTTTTGAGTTCTTCTTTGGCATCTCTAGTGTGCTCTAATTCTCCCAATGCTCTCATGGCTTTTTGGATAATTTCAGCATTTGTCTTTAGACAGGGCCCCACATCACGTCCAGGGATTTGTGCAAGGTGGAACTTCAACCTGTACACCCCCCCGAATATTTCCTTTCCACACAACTTGCAAATCAAGTTTTGTCTATCATTCGGAGTTTTAGGGTCACCATATTCCCAGAAAGGATCCAATTTCCTTGGCATGTTTGTTTTTGAATTTTGAATTTGCAAACCTATGGAAAAATAAGGATTAGGAAATAGGAATTTAGGATTACATAAATGATAATAGTAAATAGTAAATACAAATTACAATTTAGCATTTGCAAAATTACAAGCTAATTATTTCCAAAATCCCAATTTGAATTTCTAAACCCAAAAAACAATGAAAAATCAAAAAAAATAAACAATGTTTAAAGAAAATGAGAAAATAAAAATCAAAAATTGGTTCTCATAGTCATAACAAATAACCCATCCCAAATCAATGAAAAATTTCTAAAAATTCTTTAAAAACAATGAAAAACAAAGTTTTTAGAGAACCAAAACAAAAAAAAATTAATCTACATACCTGGTTTATGGACAAATTCGCGATCTTGGCTTGGATTCCTCCTAAAATCGGCTCCCACAAGCGACGGCAACCCTCTCCCTCCCTTCTTCTCCTTCTCCTCCTTCTCCTCCGCGGCGGACTGCTGAATGAATAAACAAAAAATCGATTTTACATATAAAACCCCCGCTGCCCGCGCCTCCCGCGATTTTTTCCTTAAAAATCGCGATTTTTTCGATAAAAATCGTTAAAAAAAATTTCCGCCGATTTTTTGGATAAAAATCGCGATTTGAATCGGCATTTTGAAAAAATCGCGATTTTCCGATTTTATCGCGATTAAATCGCGATGTGTGCAACACTGATATGTCATACCTGACTAACAATATAATGCAAGTGGACGATTTCTTCTTCTAGCCCTGGTCTGTGGTCTAGCATATTTGTTTTTAAAGAAATCTGCAAGTCACTGTATTTCACTACTTGTAATAATGTAAAAACCCAAATGAGTCAAATAAGTTTTAACTTTTTTCTATTTTTTCCCAAAAGAAATCAAGCATGTTGCAACTTTTTTCTAATTTGATTAGATGAGCTGCAACCTGCAATTTAATATGGATAAAAAACTATATTTCGGTATATATATATATATATATATTTATTAAATATATATAAAACATGTCCCCCGTGTCTTGTTTCCAGGTCACTGCGTTTCGTATTGAATAGTTGTATTTACGTGTCCTCCGTGTCTCGTGTCCTCGATCATGTGACTTAGGTAAATACAAATAATAATAACAATCATAATAATGATTAATAAGTGATCATTAACTAGTGATTAGTATAGAAGAGGCATGTCTCTAAGGACATCACTGTTTATGAAAGGGCACCCGCCTAGGTATATAAGCAGGTCCTCATTTGTAATATCATCACATTATATCATATTCTTATTCAATACAATTTATATCCTCAATCGATATCTTCATATTCCAAGTTTTCTGGAGTGTTTAACCTGCTATTACGAACTTTGTTCGTAACATTGGTATCAAAGTTGTTCGATCCTCTGGCCGCTTAACCGCTACATAGAGGTAGTCTGATCTAGCTTTTGGCCATTAAGTCTTCGTCACCTATGTTATCGTCGCGATTGAGGCATTTCGCCACACAATTTTTGGAGTTTCTCTATTCTGTTGGTTTCGTCACTCAGGCCCTTGACCATTATAAAATAAAAATAAAAAATAAAATTATAAAATATTAAAAATAAATAAATAAAGATATATATATATATATATATAGAAAATACAACATACGGGAAAAAAATAGAATATATTAAAAATAAAAATAAAAATAGTTATAAAACAAATGTATGCATACATACAAAAGTTATATATAAGAAAATAAAAACAAACTTACCTGGCCAACAGACCACCGCCACACAGCCGCCTATTTTCCTGGCCCGACAACTAGTCTCTGGCCAACGCACAATTGTCGCTCAAACATTCGCAGTAGCAGCCAGCCACCCTGCATCGTTGTTGCCATATCACCCACAGACAATGTAACCATTTTCCGTCGTATGGACACCCGTCGAACAAGCATTACACCATTCCCTGATTCTATGTCGTCGTCGCTTGAATCCTGGCACTCCGCTATGGAATACCACAAAGTTGTCATCACATTGTTCCCATCTAAAACCATTAAACAAAAATGTTGTAGTGCGCTAAGTTAACAACATAGTGAAGAGGACTAGTCAATAAAGCTCTCTTTGATCTATGAATGGTTTCGTTTTGCATATCAACGGTCATCATTGGCCAATGTGAATCGTTATAGCGTACACCATTAAAGAACATGGAAGGAAGGGTCATCATATTACAAGCACCTGTCTAAGGCATCACGTTCTTAGTATCATCGCATTCCATAATCAATATCGTTATTTAATTTACAGAAAAAATTACAACAACTACATTTAGCTATACCTGGATCTGGTTCTTTATCTTGTCCTGACGATGAACTGTTAGCCTCTCTCATAAAACAATAATAAATCCAAAAATAAATTAACTAATTAAATATTCCAAGTTAGGAATTTGTGCCTAACTCTTGGGTTGTTCCTCTAAGATAGGAGTTAGTTTAGGTAACTCCTATATTGGTGTGTGTCTGGTGAGAAATTATCTCAACCAAAAGTGTCTAAGATAGCATGCACTATCTTGAGAACACTGTCTCTCATCTATTTATTTGTAACACTATATTCAATTATTTTAATGGAATGAAAATGAGAGAAAATACCTGGGGTAGCCATGAGGCTGAAGCCTTTTTCCGCCAATATTTTGTGTCTGGTTTTTATGTGTGATTTATCTATTTGTCTGAGTTAATTTCTTTTTCAATATGTGGTATCAGAGCCACCAAAGTTTAGATCAATGTATTTTCTTATTGCTTGAGGACTGGTCTAGATTCGCCATCATTGGGCAATTGCATGAATAGCTGCGTGCGTCGAAGAAGCTTCGATCATGGTAACCTGCGTGAAGGAATTAGAGCTTGGATCTTAGCACAAATAGAACAAGGTAAATCGCTGGAAAGAAGAGCTTTGAAGATGCATTCGGTAGAGAATTGTGCCCACCGTAATAAATAAAGAAGTGAGATCGCCAGTTGGATGGTAGTTGATGGTTTTCCTTCTGAGGCGTTGCGCTTGGAATGATTCAGAACATAATCTGCATTGGGGTTAGTTGAATACTGATGGATCCATTGTTGAAGGCGCATATTTGGAAGCAAATGGAGAGCCCTTAACAGAGTAAAATCTTAAATTGGTATTTTCACGCAGATGACGAAATTCAGAGATAATTTCCAAAGTTAAATTTTTAGATTTGAAATTTTAGAGTGAGAAAAAAGAGCCAGCTCTGCTTCCAGCTCCAAGTTTAGAAAGACCTCGAGGGCAAGTTGTTTCAAGGGCCGGAGTGAACTGTCAGCGTGTCAATTACAGAATTTCAGATGCCCCAATTCTGCGGTTGCGAGATAAGAAAATCATTGTGTCGCCTGAAATACGGTCCAAGAAATTGATTTCCTCATCACCACCACTGAATTTGTCTGGCAACGAGATTCGAAGGCTGGCAGACTGTTGTGCAATAAATTTCACTACCCATATTTAAATTCCACATTGAATTTCCTTCCTCGTATGTGATATATAGCTTTGCGCATTTGATTGAAAATGAAAGCAGAGACTGGATGGATCTGGTAGAGACCAAGGCTACAGATTCTGGTTTCTTGTGATTGAAGGTGAAAATCGTGACAGCATGAATATTTCAGTTGAATGATCCCTGCGTGGCTCTTCACATTGCTGCGCTGAAGGAGTTTCTGCCACATGAACATCAAGAAGAAATTGGAGTGAAAGGTGTGATTTTCCCATTGATACTAGTTATTCCAACCAAAAATCATTGATTCGAATCCGCAAGGCTCTACTTTGTTCAGAGGTAAGTTTGAGCTTATGTTGTGCCTGCAAGTATTTTATTTGCACATGCAAATAATTTTCCATATGAGTTTTCCACTCTTTCTTTTCAGGAATAAGGCTCACGTGGATAATTTCAAGAAAGTGAAAAAGTAACTTCTTAAACTGAGTCATATGGATTTTTATGAAAGGTATATGGTTGTCTTCACATGCATAACACTTTCTGGAATATTTTATTATTCCATTACAACAGAACGAGCCGTATGGTGCATGTTTGAACACAAAGTTTGAAGTGATGTTTTCACTTTTTTATAAAGTGATATTGAAGTAAAGTTCTTGGAGGAATAAGAGTGGTATGTGATAATGAGGGCATGTTTTAATACTTTGGAGTGATAAAGTTTTTTTTTGAAGTAAGAAGTGATTTTGTATTCAAAGTGATAAGTGGAATTCTTTGAGAGAAATTCTTTTTTGTAATCCGAAGTAATATTTTACTTTGAGAGAGATTTTGAGAGTGAGTGAGTGCAGGTAGTTTTTTGAAGACATTTTTTTCTTTCAAAAAATTCTAGAACTCTGATTCCATGAAGATGTTGTGAAGCTGAGCGCTTATGTACTCCAAAATTTAATAAAGACATATTATTTGTGGTGATTGTGTCCTAGATCCGCCCGAAATTGAATAAGGGGATCTTAGGTACACGAAGAGTGTGTTGATGATGGTGCATGCTTCATGTTGTTGTTTTTGATTTGTGTCTAGTTTTGACACATAAATGATCTCATTTAACACACATAAAGTTCAATGCAAGCAAGCACAACATTTGTAACAGAATAGCATCAAGGAAGAATAATTAAGCTCAACACATGCATTTGCGTCACTACAACAAATAATCAAAGTTTTCAACATCGGCATTCTACCTCAACAAACAAATTCACTCAAATACAATCAAGTTCATGAATCTGCAAACTTCAGCATTTCAAAGCAACAAGTTCACATCTCCTACAAGCGAGCGTGAGTATTCATTCAAGCAATTTGCATCACAACAGTACAAAGTTCAAACCTTCAAGCAACCCAGAGTGAAGTTCATTACAGCAACCATCAAAGCAACCAAGCAAGTTCCACTCTAACACCAATCAAGCAAGTTGAGATCGACATCAAGCGAGTGTGGCTATTCATTCAAGTGAGCGTGAAGTCATCAAGTAAGGCAAGTGAGCGTTCACACAAACGCGATCGTCATCAAGCGAGCGTGCATTCCAGAGTCTAAGTAAGAAAGTTCGACAACTTTAGCAAGTTTTCCCAGCAAGTGCAACAAGCAACAAATCAAGCGAGCGTGCCATTCAAGTCCCATAGCAAGCGAGCCTATCATTCAAGTAACAAAATCAAGTGGAACAGTTCAAAGCACGACATCTACGACAAGAGAGCCTGATTTCAAGTGAGCAAGTTCAGATGGTGCAACATATTCAATGGTTAAACATTCTTCACAGTTTGATCATCTCCAGTGATGAAGACATGGTACACATCAACAAAGAAACTCTTGTTGATCTTTCACGGCATCTACAACAAACACATGAAACCATTGAGTTTCTTCAACTAGAGTCGCAACTACAAAGAGATGAGCTGCAACAAAAGAGTGCTTCTTCCAGGTCATTCAACCATATAGATGAAGATAAAGATGTTGATTCCAAATCACTCATCCAAACAACTTCAAGTGTCGAAGTTGCTCATGATCAAATTCAAATTTCTTCCAAACCCATCATCAAGCCCTGGGAAGAAATTCAAAATAACAAGAATCGACGAGGCTTAGGATATGTCACTGATGACACCAACTTACATATCCCAGATTATTCTAAGCCAATTAAGTTCGTGAGTGCAAGATTTCTTGAACAACACACCTCAGCAGGTTCTGAAAAAGTTGCAGACAAACAGAATTGCACGCAATCTGAAGTTGAAGTCCAACCGAAATGTTCTCATTGTCAAAGAACCGGTCATATGGAAGATCAGTGTTTTGATCTCCATCCTTGTTGCCATTGTGGCAAGCCCAATCATTCCTCAGAAAAATGTCGCAACCAACAAAAATCAGCCAGATTGAAGATACATTATGAATGGATCGACCCTTGGGAATGGTCATCCACAGTCAAACGGTTATCTCAGTTCTACAACCGACTACAATCACACATACTATAGCCAGCAGTGAACTGATGATGGTACTCTCATGCAATTGAACGAGGGAGTACAACAGTGAAACTCTCCTATACCTAAAGGGGGGAGTTCAGATATATTTTGGAGAAGATTGTCTCTCCTTTCAGCTGACAAAGGGGGGTGTTGACCTCTACTGGTCAACTTCCCATGCAGTACACCCTCTTTTCTTGGCAGAAAGGGGTAGCACCTGAACAACGTGCCCGTGCCAGCCTACGGTCATCAGCAGCTTGATCATTTCAATTGTAAACCCAGTCTGCATGTATGAATTGTAAATAATCTAAGCAGATCAGAATCATGTATGTAAAATTGCCTAGGTGGACCTAACTTTCTATGATAATCTATGTCCCGGAAGGTTTTTCGTCTCACCGATCCATGGATCGGCAGAGTTTTCCTTCAAACCTGACCCCAAAGCCGGGATGGATTTTGTCATTAGAACTTTAGGAGAATCCTAGTGTGTTAATCTGCTAGATTATAGTTGTGTCGCAGAACTGGGTAATTTATGAGGGTCTGTATTAAGTGGGTTTGTCCCCTTGAGATGTAAATTGTAAAAAGTCATCATGAAATGTGTCTTGAGGGTTGAAAATGTTTTAAATCCCCTCGTGAATCCTAAGTCCTAGGTCCTAGGTGATGTTTCCAAAGGCTTAGTTCGATGATCCATTTAAAAAAAAATGAAATAAAATAATAAAATAATAAAAAATTTAAAAAAATAATAATAAAAAATTAATTGAATAAATCGACGGATGAGATCAAGAGATGTCTTGATCTTCATCAGCGGTCGAGATCATTTCTACATGGATCATTCGAACTAGCCGTTGGGATCATTTCCTTTATATAGGGTCTTAGGGAGTCATTTCAGATAATTCGATCTGTGAGTCAGATACTGAAGAAGCTCTCTTGTAAATCTGTTTCTGGTTAATAAAGAAGACTTTGGGGTCCATATCTTGCTGGTGTTACTCTCTTAAAATGCTGTGAGATTGTTTCATTTTCTGCATATGTTATTTTCAGCCATTAATATTAGCTTCTTATAGAGTATTGTGAGCACAGGTATCTTGTTCACTTGCTGGGGTTTGGGTGCTGTTAGGGTTTCTGAAGTAATGGCAGGTATCTCCATTACTGTTTGAGATCTAGCAGCATTTTTGCCCTCTTTGTTGACGGTTTGTTTGAGCTGTGCAGAAAACATTTTCTGAAGGAATTTTGTGGGCGTTCGGGGAAGTTCTCGGCTGAACCAGCCAACTCCCGCAAGCATTTTTTGCTGAGCCCAGTTGGATTTGATCCTGGGTCTATCATTCAGTTTTATTTTTCTGATCTGCATGAGAGATTTTCTGAAGTTTTTCACAGTGACAATCTGAAATTTCTGTTCTTTAAATATTTTCCGTGCTTATTGCCGAATCTGGCTGTTAAGGGGCCAAATCTGTAAATTATTAAGCTGATCTAGGGTTTTAATATTTTTTTTTCTTTATGCAGTTTTCATTAGAGTTTTGTTTTCGTGTACAGGGCTTTCATTGCACTGACTAGGGTTTTCATCAAGATCAGATTTTCAGGAGTTCGTGGCTGTCCAGATTACAGCAATCCTGTGCTTACAATCGTGGCCATCTTTCAACTGTTGTACTGGCATTTTCATTCATTCAGTAAACAAGGATCAAATTTCGGCTCAGGGTTATACGCTATTTGATTTGTCTCAGAAATAAAATTTATAGCTGTAGATTGGGGTTACGATTCCACTCCGCCGCAAAGATTGCAGTAAGATCTTTTGGATGCATTCACGAGTTTTTTTGGCGTAAGCTCAGGTGAGAAGCCATCTGTTGATATTCAATCAGCTAATCCGAGTCATATCGTAAGAGCCGTAAGAGCCATATTTACCGCCGGCCTGTCAAAGACAAGAACGAATCAAGAAATCTGAGAAAGTGCGTGGAGACAACTGGAGCTCTAAAACGATTTTTTGATCAGAGGCATCAACCGTCACTCACTCCGGCAGCTGGTTTCGATTCGATCTGCGGCTCAGATGAGATCCAAACAGTCTCAATCAAAACGCTCCGCTTCCGTGTATCCTTCAGGTAATCTGCTCATCGAAGACAACTGCAAAACTGTGTATGATTGCCGCTGCTGAAGATTTCGTGGCCCTGCATTACATAAAAAATCAGTTGAAGTCTGCGTTGGATGCTTCAGCAGTATGGCATGAGTGAGTTTCTATTTGATTCGCCTTGAAACCTTTCCACGCGGAACCAGGTAAGACTCCTCCTGCGTTTCAATCTCTGGCAGCGTCGGGATTTTCTCTTTAACGCGTACGGAGCAGGTAAAATCGAAAAATTTTGGTCGTCTGTCATATAATGCGTGATTTTGCGTGGCTGCGTTTTTCAGTCGTAGGTTTGGTTTAGGGTTTTGATTGGTAGCGTAGGTTAGCTTTGAGTTTTATTTTTTTTGTATATATATAGTTAGATTTAAATGTCATTTTAGAATTTATGTAGGTTACGATTTTAGATTTTTTTAAAATTTTGATGTATATATTAGTCCTTAGTTTTAAGTTTAGTTAGATTTTAATTTGATTTCAATTTATTTTTCTTTTAGTTTAGTTTAGAAATTTGTATAGTATATAGATTTTAAATTTTTTAGATTTAACTTTAATTAGATTTTAATTTTTGTTTTATTTTTTATTTTAGAATAAAAAATTAAAAAAAATATATATATATATATATATATATATATATATATATTTTTAAAGGGATTTTTAGGGTTTTAGTTTAGATTTAGGATTTTCTTTTGGTTTGTATTTAAAAAAAAAAAAAAAAAAAAATTTAAAAATTTTGCGGAAAATTTTTCTTTGTCAGATCCAGTGATTTTTCGGGAATTGTCTTTCATGCTGAGATCTGAATTTTTTCAAGTCGAGATACAAAATTCATATCTGGTTAATGGTTTATGATTCGTGATGGTTAAAAGCATTCATCTTTTCAAATTTTCAGTTGCCGGATATCGTTTTGGTCATTGTGATTTAGCTGATGATAGATGATTGCTGTTCATGGTCCATTTTTTTTTATATCATCTAACAAGTAATCGTTTTCACCACAATCTCTTAAGGCACTGGTCTGCTAAATTAATCAAATCCATCGAGTGCTTTTCACATCGTATCTCGTGTCTCCCAACCAACTGGTCGACAGTTGGTCTCATCATCTCTCAGGGACTACCCCCCTTAGCCGCTGGAGACAGGCTTAAACGGAGGGATCGGGGATCAGAGTGACAGCCCCCGGTCTGAGCGTTGTCGTGTCAATTCGCGCGACAACAGGGGGAAAATGTCAATGAAATTGACAAGTCGTTGTCAGACTGAAAGTCTCGACAACATCAGCGAAGCAGCCAGTGGGCATCTTCATCAACCAGTGGTCATTTGTCATCAGCAGTGAGCATCAGAAAATTCGCCAGTGGGCGATCGACAGCCAAAGCAGCAGTGAGTAGCTTTCATCATAGCAAAAGCAACATTGAGTTGTTTTTCGACATCTTCAGCCAGTGGGCAATCATCATCAGCAAATACGCCAGTGGGCGTTCATCAAATTGTGTCAGTGGACACCGGATGCTGTTTTCAAGCAAAGGACAGTTGGATCCTTTTGCGGCTTGGCACATGATGGAGTTGTCAAGCGTCCTTCTGAGATGAATCAGTCATGCAGCTGACTCAGTCTCTTCATATTGCAGTTTCTTCAGCATCCAAATTTGGCGGTTTTTTCAGGCAATATTTTTGAGGATCAACATGAGAACTTGGAAGATGGTTCCTTGTTCTTATTTTGGATTTATCATTGAAGGGGGAAACGTTAGCCTCTCTCATAAAACAATAATAAATCCAAAAATAAATTAATTAATTAAATATTCCAAGTTATGAATTTGTGCCTAACTCTTGGGTTGTTCCTCTAAGATAGGAGTTAGTTTAGGTAACTCCTATATTGGTGTGTGTCTGGTGAGAAATTATCTCAACCAAAAGTGTTTAAGATAGCATGCACTATCTTGAGAACACTATCTCTCATCTATTTATTTGTAACACTATATTCAATTATTTTAATGGAATGAAAATGAGAGAAAATACCTAGGGTAGCCATGACGCTGAAGCCTTTTTCCGCCAATATTTTATGTCTGGTTTTTATGTGTGATTTATCTATTTGTCTGAGTTAATTTCTTTTTCAATATGAACCACACTTGTTGGTTCGAAACGCGTCGACAAATGAATTTTGATGTGATTATCATCGAAAACTTATTTCAAAAACTATATTAAGATTAGCATACATGAGTTAACAGATACAAAGGAAGTTACACTTAAAAAAATAACAAAAAAAGGATACAAAGGAAGTTACACTTAAAAAAACAAAAAAAAGTTCACGTTATTAATTGATTTAAGGAGTTTTTCAAAGTTTAATAAAAAGGAAATAAAAAGGTGAGTTGACGAATCTTCCAATTGATTGTAAAGGTATCTTATATATATTTTAAATATATATTAAGGGTGTTAAAAAAGAAAAAGAGTAATTCAAAAAGAAATGTATATTTTAATAAAGTATTAAAGCTTTTCTTTTAGAGAGACACTTATAAAAAGTAATATTATAAGATTAAAAAAGGGTTATTTTAAACCCTAAGCTCATTCTGAAAAAGCAAAATGGAGTCTATAACGGAAGAGAAAGGACAATTTTTTAAAACTTCATATAACTATGATTCAATGCTATTTAAAATTAAAGGGACTCTTGTAGGAAAATATGTCATTATTTCTATATTATTTGTCGAAGATAAGAATTATATACACCCTAAATTCAATAACCAATTGGTGATTCGCAAATCAAAAATTATTGAAAAATTAGACCTCTGGAACACAAAACAATATGACATAATTGATTTACAATTAAATATTGGGGATTATACATTTATATCGCAATTCTTTGTTCAATCCCTATGGCACAATCAAGGTGATATAATTTTGGATTCACCCTGGACATTACATTGAAACTAGATTCAGTAACACTAAAAGACGTGAAAGATATCTCAACAGTAATTCTTCAACAAAACCAGAAGGCAATGCAAAATATGAGGAAGGAATCGAAAATATTATCGTAGACAAAAACGAAGAAGTTACTCGGGTTAAGGACCATACTGAAAAAATACTGACGCAGATTAAGAAGCTTAAGAAGGACAAGAAGTCGTTGGAAAACAAGGGACAACAGCTTATTGGGCAGGAAGCATCGAAATCTTCAAATGTAGAAATTCAAGTTGGGGAAAAAGGAACGAATACCGATCTCGTCAATGTTACAACTCAAGAAGAGGATAAACCAGTTGAAGTGAGGACGTACTCAGAAGTTGCAATTCAAACAATAGAAATTCCAAGTGAAAACTCTGTAACCAACTAAACAACACCAATATTTTAAGCCAATCATGAAATTGCCACACACATGATAAGGGAAAAACAAACCACAAGAACTTCTTATTGACATTTGAATCACATGAGTAGACAACTCAATCAATCCGCATATCGGTATCACTCAGAATAGAAACAACGAACTTATGTTCTGAAGGCTACTAATGTCAGTACAATTCAATCTTGTGATAAAAATCCATTTCAAGTTTTCAGTAACCGCAAGATTCCGCAAAAGATTGATTTAGGATGGTCAGATCCCTTCTTGGTTCGACAATTTTATTTATCACTCCAAAGATCTTATCATTTTGTATCAACAAAGATGACAAATCAAAGAATTCTAGAATATGCAAATAGACTACAAAGACATATAAACAGATGACACGCCTTGTCAACAATAAGCTTTGAGGACAAAGCTTTTTGAAGTGGAAGGCAATGTTATGAATAAAATATATATAGAAATAATGTAAATATAAATAATAATAATAACAATTATAATAATGATTAATTAGTTATCATTAAATAGTGATTAGTATAGAAGATGCATGTCTCTAAGGACATGACCATTTATGAAAGGGCACCTACCTAGGTATATAAGTCGGCCCTCATTTGTAACATCATCACATCATATTATATTCTTATTCAATACATTTTATATATTATTGTATCCTCAATGGATATCTTCATATTCCAAGTCTTCTAAAGTGTTTAACCTGTTATTATGAACTTTGTTGACAACATTGACCTGTACCAAAACATGAGATAAAAACAAAACCAAATCGTCCTCTACCTCATTTCTAGATCAGCTCCTAAAGTCAGTTGTCGCCTTGCGCTTCTTCAATACTTTGTCCACCAAGATCACCAAGAAGATAAACCTTTTACAATACCTTGAAGACAATTATCCTCAAACACTGATTTCTAGACAATATAACAACTTTGAAATAGCTGAAAAGATGTGTTTGATTCCACTAGGATTTGACCTAGTCTTCCTATCTCAGAATTCCAATTTCAAACTTCTCTTCTCGAATCTCTTATAGTTCTATCTTCAGATTACACCAGACTTTGGGTTTCTTGCTTCTCAAAGGCTCAGTTACAGACCTTCTTTAATGGTACTTTGGAAAGGCAGACTTCGGTTGTAGACTTCAAATGGTGTAGGAATAGACCTTGTCTTCAAGTTTCCACGAAATAGAAATACTGACAGGTATCTTCGCTTGAGTAGCCTTTAATCTTCTTATTGCAGACCTTCGCACTAATAAACAAAAGATAGAAACGTGCTCTTCACGTGGCTCGCATTTCATCGGTATTATAGTCCTTTTATGATTCGCACTTCTCTCTCACTACACTCATATATTATCAAAGAAATGGCCTCAGTGATTCGCATAGCCAGCCTCGGGAACTCGCACCTTATTAGCCTCATTTCAGATCTTTGTCAAATAGGAGAGAATCACTGGAAAACTCGCATTTGCATCTTTATGATAAAACATCTTTGGATAGTATTACAGTCACAGTAACTTGGATCAAGTCTTCAGGAAGAAACTTTTATCATTGTCTTGCATCCATTCCACAGAGAGTAACTCAGACTTCTCGGGGATTTCAAAGTATAGCTGCCAACAAGATGTGATCTTCCTTCTTCTAACCTTAGCTCTGATACCATGTTGGAAAATCAAGGTAATTGTGGATTAAGGTTGATTTTCCTTTCTTGATAATTACTTGTGAGATTTGTTGGCCTTTTATTACTTTATTATTTATTCTTCATCGAGCAATTATCAAAACATAAAATGCATGGACATCACAAAAACAAAAGATATAGGCTCAAAGTTCGGGAAAAACCACACAATTGGGGAAAACCCGAAAATCCTCTTCTTATAGAATCAGATCAAAAGAGATATCCAAGACCAATACCAAGACGACTACCTCCATAAGATCCCCAAGTCAGCCCTCCATTCTCTGTCATGCCTTGTCATCAAACATGGTCAACAGGTTTGTCCTAAATTTGTCCTTGTAGCCTTCTTTTGGCTTGAATATCATAGTTAATACAGTCTGTTGACCACTACGTGTCAACGACCAATAGCAGTACACCCCTTTTTTTCACAAAAGCGATAGCGCCTGATCAACGTTCATGTCGTTCAACTATCATCATCAGCCTGGTTATCATGTTATAATGTAAACCCATTTTGCATGTGTATAATGTAAATAATCTCAGCAAATCCGTGTCATGTATGTAATTGCCTAGGTAAACCTACTTTTCTAGTGATGATCTACATTCCGGGAGGTTTTTTGTCTCACCAACCCATTCTCGAATGGTCGGCAGAATTTTCCTTCAGCCTTACCCAAAGCCGAAATGGATTTTGTCACTAGGATCTTAGGTGAGTCCTAGTGTTATAGATAGAGTCTATGTAAAAGTGATTTGGGAATAATCCTAACTATTTGGTTAGGTTATTTTATTACAAATTGTTTGGTCTGTTGGATTATATTTGTGTCGCAGAAATAGGTAGTCTGTGAGGGTCTTTTTAAAATGGGTTTTCCCCCTTATGATGTAAAAATATGAAAATTATGATGTAAAGTGTTTTGAGGGTTGGAAAAAAAAATAATAATAAATAAATAGAAAATAAAAAAATTATCCCCTCATAAGTTAATTAAATTTTCTGGCCAAAAAATTAAATCCTAAGCCAGAAATTTAATTAATTCTAGGTCCTAGGTAAATTTAAATTCTCTAAAGGCAAAATTTGTCAGTCCTTAAAATTCAAATTTTAAAAGGTCCCGGGACTAAGGTAAATTAATTATTTTGCTAAATTTTAAACATTTGGTCCTTGGGGTTAAGTCAAAGTCAAAATTTTGAAGAAATTAATTCAAAAATTTAATTTTTGAATTAATTAAAATGCATTTAATTGAAAAATTCGAATTTCCTCAAGAATTTAAAATTTCGACGGATGAGATTAAAAGAAATTTTGATCCTCATCAACGGTCGAGATTGCTTTGACAAGGATCACTCGAACTAGCCGTTGGAGGATTTATCTTTAAATAGGAAGTCATTTGTCAGTCAATTGATCCGACCTTTGAGTCGTGTGCTAAGCGAAAAGCTCTCGTGTAAATTTTTATTCGGATAATAAAGAAAGACTTTGGGGTTAATTTTCGTTGGTGTTACTCTTCATGGAAATACTATAAGATGTGTCGTTTTTCATGTGTAAATTTTTTTTTAGCCATTGATAATAGCTTCTGAAGAGTGATTTGAGTACAGGTATCTTGCTCAGTCGCTGGGGTTTAAGTGATAATTTAAATTTGAATGTAATAGCAGGTATCTCTATTTATCTTAATTTTATTATCATTTTCTCGCTCTATTTTGATGGTTGGATTGAGTTTTGCAGGAAAGTCTTGATTTTTAGATCATCGGCGTTCGGGGAAGTTTTCAGTTGGACCAGCCAACTCCCGATCCGTGTTTTCTAAAGAGCACAGCTTAATTTGATCACGGGCTTATCATAAGAATTTTTTTTTGAGTGATGCATGAAGGGTTTCGAGTTAGCACATCCTTTCAAAATTTAAAAATTTGATTTTTTGTGCAGTATAATGACAGATCTGGCTAATTAGAGCATTCAGTTTGTAAATATTGTATTTTTCTAACTTTTGGGGTTTTGGATGTTGTTTTATTTTCTTATTTTTATTTATTTTTATATTTTTGGGGTTTTTAGCATGCTTATAAATACTTTTTGTTTTTATTTTGTAAAAAATTGGTATATAATTATTCTAACTTTATTGTATAGATTTGGTCATTTTGTAAATATAATATCTTTTAAATATTTTGTAAATAAGTTATATTTTTTTTTACTTTGTAAATAAAAATATTGAAACATTTCATTTTAAAATTTGTAAATATAATATTCGGAATGTATTATTAGCTTTTCTCCCAACCTTTTCTATATATATTAACTTTGTACATGAGTGTTATATTTTTCTCTTTTGTTTTCTATGCAAGTTGGAAGAAGAAGTAGCAAAGAATTTCACGATTTTAATTTTTGCAGGGCTTTCATTGTAGATTTGACGAAGCAAGGGTTTCTAGCCTTCACAGCTAGGGTTTGAGTCCACACTGATCGTATTTTCTGAGGGCCGCAAAGTTTTTAAGGCTGATCTAGCCTCATACGGAAGGATTTATTACTGTTTGCAAGCTATTTGTGGCATATAAAATTTTCTTAAGGGTTTTGAAGGCAGCCGTAAGGCCTTTGAGCGCATATTTTTATTTTTCTTTTTATTCAACCCTCATTCTGCAGGTGGTCTGAGCCATTTTTCTCCATAAATTCTCGAGGAAGAATTCGTCATTTGTTGCCTCTGGTTTATTTCAAAAAATTCTAAGCCTTTTCTCAGCTAGCCGAAAGCATTTTTGAGGGCTGACTCTTTATCCTAAATCGACTTTTTTTTTAAGGGCTTGAAAGCTGAAATTCTACACTTTTCTGTAGCCATCTATATTCTGGGCTCAAAATTTTGAGTGCATATTCATTAAAGGCTCTTTCTCTCTAGCAGGTTTATGAGATTGCCACTGACCATAAGGAAATTGCTTTTCTCTTATAAAAATCATCTAATCCTCCTTGGTCTTTTTCGCAGGGTTTTTTCTTGGGAAGCCTCTCACCTCTAAATCGAATTTTCTCCTTGAGGGTTTCAAATCTTTTTTTGCAAATCATAAGTGGATCTATCTCTGCTGTAACTCGTCATTTTTTGGGGGGGACTAATCCTCTGTTTTGTGGCAAAAGGATCAGAGATTTGGAGGGTTTCTACGGTAAAATCTATTCACAGAGAACAAAGAAAAAAAATAATTGGAAAATCACAAGCCTTTTGGAGAGCTGCATTGTTGTTCCATTTAATTTACTGATTCCTTGATTTTTGCAGCCCTCTGTCTGTCATTAAGGAAGCAGGTTTCCCTTGTAATAAAAGAAAATTTCAGATTTATTTTAGGCCTGAGCTTTAAAGAAAATCACCTGCAAATTTTCACAAATTTCGGATAAAAAAAATTGATTTAACTTTTGAGTTGATTTCGCAGTTGGCCGTGGGCTTCTTTGACCTCTGCCTGGAAGTAAGCATTCTCAACAGCTAGTGCAAGTTTTTCTTTTTTTAGACTAAACTTGTGGTTTTGGAGGTGTATATTTTCACTGGAGTTGATCCGAATTGGATCCTTAAACTCTCTTAAAGCTACCCGAACTCTGTAAAAACTCATACCAAAGTTTAAAGTCTTGTGGATGTCGAAGCCTATCAGAAATAACCTTTGAACAACAACAATTTGTGGTCAGCACGGAGCAACAAAGACCCTCAGTCAAAGCGCGCAGACCGTTGGCCCATGGTAACTGCGCGCTGGAGCAAAATTGGCAAACGGGAGGCCCAATCCTGAAATAGAGGCAGTTTCTGATAAGCGATTAGCGCAAAGAGGAAAAGCCCCGAGCGCTCGGTCACAAGGGAAACCGGAAAACCGTGGGAAAGCGCTACAACCGACAAGGCGGGTCCCGCGCTCAAAACCGGCAGAATATCGGGGGCATTTCGAGCGGTAAGCGGGTTTGGCCGAGGACCAAGCGATTCCATACACCGAGTGACGCGTGTCCGACGGATGAGAGAGAAAAACCGCTTACATCGTGGAGTAACGGTCGAGCAACTCAATCGTGCGATATGAGCGAAGACCATAGGATTTGGGGGCTCCAGATCAACGGTGGAGGTTTAACTCGATGGATGATCAGAGCCGAGGGAGAAATAAACTGCAGCGCATAAGATTTGAAGTCCGATTTGACCAATGAGTCAACAGAAGGATCCGTTTTTGCAGGCATCTGGGAAATAATAGAAATAACGACCGTTCAAAGAGAACTGACACTCAATTCGTGAGGAAACAGGTGGCCACCTCTCTGTGAAGCGTTATAATGATGATGACGCAGAGCAGGGGATTCCAATGGACAGTGGCAGTTGATCCAGAGAGCTGGGAAGTGGAAACGAACTGTCAGGGAGCAGATTGGTTTTAAGCCACGAACAGAGAGAGAGTAAGGAGGTAGAAAGAGAGAGTAAGGAGGTAGAAAGAGAGAGCAGCCTAGGAAGCAGTAAGCAGACCTGGAAGCAGAGAAACCAAAGCCGAGCTCACTATAATAGGCAGAGCCACCAGAGGTTGGACGGAGAGCCGCAGAGCCAGAGAGCTCTAATAGACTTCTAAGAGCCACGAGGCTGCAGTGAAGTTACAGCACAGCAGGAGATCGAATGATCGAGCTGTGGCTGGTTGTCTGAGGTGTGTCAAATACAGGAGAAGGAGTTCCAAAGACAAAGGCATAATTCTGAGGAAGTCGGAGAAGCCAGAAGCTCGAGAAGCTCAGAGCACTGACAAAAGAAGTCCAGTCCAGAGAAGCCTGGACCTAATTGCAGAACAAGGACAGCCAGGCGTAAGATGGCATTCTAAGCCCATTGGTTCAGCTGTAAACCAATGGAGTTAAGTGTAGCACTTGTAAAAGAATTGAAGCCATAATCCCAAAGAGCCTAATCGAGTTGATTAGAGCTCAAGGAGACGTAGCCCAAGATATCAGGGTGAACTCCATATTATATTGTTGTCTTATGTGTTTGTTTTTACTGCTGCTTTAACTATTGTTATATGCATTTATATATCAGTTTAAGTACCTTCCCATATCAGCACAAACAACAGATTTTAAAGTAAATAATCAGCTGAAAACAAATACAAGCATACACCCATATTTTCAAGCATTTCTTATTTCCGCATTGGTTGATCATATAGACTTGGGAAAATTTAAAGATTTGGAAGTGGGAGAGGTTCTTGTAAGTTAGACAAGAAGCCTAAGAGCCCCATTTTCATATCAGGTGGTATCAGAGCTTAAGATTGATTAACCCCACCTTCAAAGAAGGTTGTATCAGAATGCTTGATTGACAGGGCAAAGATTGCTTGTCTAAAAGGTGTTTGGACAGTCAAGGATTGATTGCCTCATCGATTGTATGCTTGGTTGCAGACTGACTATTGTTTGAGTTTGCAGAGGTGAAGGGAAAGCTATTGATAGCTCAGTCCAGGAAGGACAAGAAGGAAGAAGGGCTGAAGGCATTCTTCTATCCCAAAGGACCTCAGGGCAATCCTTGAAGCACAAAAGGTTGTTGCAAGAGGTTACTGGATAAGCTCTTTAATAATCTTGTTTGAAGTTCTTTTGTGCATTTTGAAAATGACAACTTCTACAAGTGAGTTCTCAAATTCTTCTTGCTCCCCAAGTTCCTTTGATGGAGACATGAAACAAGACTTGTACACCATGACGAATATGGTGAGAGAAATGTATGAGGATGGAAGGAAGAGCAACATACTTAGAGAGCAGTTGAATTTCGTGGAGGAAGAGAAGCAGATGCTTTCTGGCAAATTGCAGGAAATGGAGAGGCAACTTCATATTGCAAGTATGAACCTGAAAAGGATGCATGAGTTGGAGTCACAACTCTTTGTTGCAAAAGAAGCCTTGGCCAAGTATCAGCTTGAAGAAGAGGTAAACCATTCCTGTTTGTCTTCAAATTCTTCTAAGAATGCTTATATTGGTTCTTTTGAAAAACATACCAAAAGCATAGGTTCCAAGCTAATGTCCAAGATGGGCTATGGAGGAAAAGGATTGGGCAGACATGCACAAAGTATTGTTGAGCCAATAATGGTTGAGGAAAGGCCTAAGTATTTGGGTCTTGACTATGGACAGTCTTATGGAGAGAGTTCCAAAGCTGCCATGAAGTCCATTGAAACAGTTCCCAAAAGGAGTTTCACTGCAGGTCCTCTACCTCAAAAGTGTGAGGATTGTATTCCGGAGGAATGCAATAACTCAAAACATCATTCGCATGATGCAGGTGTTCAGAAGCACATACTTGAACCAGAGGGTTGTGGAAACTCTGACAGCCTTGAAGAAAGTGATAGTGTTCCAAAGGGAGCTACTTCTTCATTTGTCTCACCTCCTCATGAAGGCAATAAAGGTGAAAGATGCAGGTATAAATCTGGTTCTAAACACATTCTTTTTTATTTTGTAAAGCATGGAAAAAGAATTGCATGTTCCTTTTGTGGTTTGGATAACCATTATGTTTCTAGATATTGGAAGAGGATGGCCACATACAGGAAACTTTGGAAGGAAAAGAAGCAAGCAACCAAAGGTCCATAGGACAAGGCAAATCATGTTGTCAAAAGGACGCACATGTGTTGCACTTACTGCCATAAGCAAGGGCATCTTACTGAAAGGTGTTGAACTTTGAATCTAGCACTGCTTCCACCAAAGCTGAAGGAGAAGGTGGAAAAAGAAAATGGCAGGGATGGAAATAAAGATTCCATGATTGATGTGGTTTAGGATGATTCACATATTGATGTTGATGTGCAAACAAAGGAGGGACCTTTGAAATGGTTAGAATTCTTATCCAATTAAGGCTGCATGTCTAGTGATGCATCTATTTGCATTTCTTTGTGGAATAAATGCAAGTTGTGGGATCTTACCAAAATGGTAAATAGAAGGAAGTTGAGTAGGAAAATCACTTTATTGCTGCAACAGTATGTTCATTTCAGCTCCAAAAGTACAGTGTACTTAAACGAAAGTTGAAAGATGGAATGCATGATGAACATGAGATGCATGTGATGCTGACTTGGGAGAAGTTAACTTGGTTTCTAAAATGGAGATAAGGATGAAGTGTTTCATCTTTTGGAAAAGAGTCCTAAAGGTCTTTTCCCTACATGCTTGACTTGAAGGGTCATTTGTTGTAAAGGCATGTGTTATTGGCTTGTTATCTAGTTAATCATTTGTATGCAGATATAAGACATGGAAGGGTTCACAAGATGTGAAATTTGTTTCTTTGTTGAAGCAAGAGTTAGCCCATGCAATTGTTGTTGTATGCCTGCTGTTGTTAACAGCTGTTGTTGGCAACTTTTCAAACAGGTACAAATTAAAGTTTTGTGGAGCAGATGTACTTCACATTTGTTTGAGCCACCTTGGATCAAAGATCAAGGCAAAGAAGTTCAAACTACCTTCTGTAAACTTCAGAGCAGAAGTTCTGTAGGGAAGTGGTCAGAGATTTTGGTTCAGAGGCACTATGCAAAGACAAGTGTAGGGAGGTTGAAAGAAGAGGGTGTTGTTACTCTCATTTACTGCTCAGATCAGTATATCAGTCTTTTGGTGGACCAAAAGTTCTTTTAGTGGGAAGGCGTGATCCGAATTGGATCCTTAAACTCTCTTAAAGCTAACCGAACTCTATAAAAACTCATACCGAAGTTTAAAGTCTTGCGGATGTCGAAGCCTATCAGAAATACCTCTGAACACGACAATTTGTGGTCAACACGGAGCAACGAGGACCCTCAGTCAAAGTGCGCAGACCGTTGGCCCATGGTAACCGCGCGTTGGCGCAAAATTGGCAAACGGGAGGCCCAATCCCGAAACAGAGGAAGTTTCTGATACGCGATAATCGCGTATCGCTGGGCAAAACCCCTCGAAGAGGAAAAGCCCCGAACGCTCAGTCACAAGGGAAACCGGAAAACCGTGGGAAAGCACTACAATCGACAAGGCGGGTCTCGCGCTCAAAACCGACAGAATATTGGGGGCATTTCGAGCGGTAAGCGGGTTTGGCCGAGGACCAAGCAATTCCATACACCGAGTGACGCGTGTCTGACGGATGAGAGAGAAAAACCACTTACATCGCGGAGTAACGGTCGAAAACCTCAACCGTGCGATATGAGTGAAGACCATAGGATCTAGGGGCTCCAAATCAATGGCGGAGGTTTAACCCGATGGACGACCGGACCCAAGGGAGAAATAAACTGCGGCGCATAAGATTTGAAGTCCGATTTGACCGATGAGTCAACAGAAGGATCCGTTTTCGTAGGCATCTGGGAAATAACGGAAATAACGACCGTTCAAAGAGAACTGACACTCAGTTCGTGAGGAAACAGGTGGCCACCTCTCTGTGAAGCGTTACAATGATGATGACGCAGAGCAGGGGATTCCAACGGACAAAGGCAGGAGATCTAGGGAGCTGGGAAGTGGAAACGAACAGTCAGGGAGCGGATTGGTTTTAAGCCACGAACAGACAGAGAGTAAAGAGGCAGAAAGAGAGAGCAGCCTAGGAAGCAGTAAGCAGACCTGGAAGCAGAGAAACCAGAGCCGAGCTCACTGTAATAGGCAAAGCCACCAGAGGTTGGAGGCAGAGCCGCAGAGCCAGAGAGCTCTAATAGACTTCTAAGAGCCACGAGGCTGCAGTGAAGTTACAACACAGCAGGAGATCGAATGATCGAGCTGTGGCTGGTTGTCTGAGGTGTGTCAAAGACAGGAGAAGGAGTTCCAGAGACAAAGGCATAATTCTGAGGGAGTCGGAGAAGCCAGAAGCTCGAGAAGCTCAAAGCACTGACAGAAGGAGTCCAGTCCAGAGAAGCCTAGACCTATTTGCAGAATAAGGACAGCCAGGGGTAAGATGGCATTCTAAGCCCATTGGTTCAGCTGTAAACCAATGGAGTTAAGTGTAGCACTTGTAAAAGAATTGAAGCCATAATCCCAGAGAGCCTAATCGAGTTGATTAGAGCTCAAGGAGACGTAGCCCAAGATATCAGGGTGAACTCCATATTATATTGTTGTCTTATGTGTTTGTTTTTACTGCTGCTTTAACTACTGTTATATGCATTTATATATCAGTTTAAGTACCTTCCCATATCAGCACAAACAACAGATTTTAAAGTAAATAATCAGCTGAAAACAAATACAAGCATACACCCATATTTTCAAGCATTTCTTATTTCCACATTGGTTGATCATATAGACTTGGGAAAATTTAAAGCTTTGGAAGTGGGGGAGGTTCTTGTAAGTTAGACAAGAAGCCTAAGAGCCCCATTTTCAGATCAGGAGTTCAAGCCCTTCTTACTGCACAAAGTCATCATTTATTTTCTGAGCTTGAATTTCAGATGTTCAAAATTTATTGTCTCCTAAATAGTGAACAAATTTGATTGTCAATTCATTTCTATTTGAAGATAGTGAGTTAGAAGGGTCTTAATATTCTTGTTTTGAAGTGTTTCAATTAGTAGATCAATCTTATTTTCCTAAGCAGATTTTGATCTATTTGTTTTGAAGAAATTTAATCAAGCCCCTTCAAAATCTGAAGCATACTGTGTGCATTCAATTCTGGCATTTGGTAGCTTGAAAAGTGTTTGACATCATTGTGATTGCCTCATTTCCTCGCTGTTGCATTTTCTGTTTAGATCAGAATCTCACTTCCTAGAGTTCAGATCTAAGCTTTAAGTTACTTCTTGCATAAATCACTGTTGGTAGCCTCATTGCATCTTGAATATTTTTGCTCTCTCAGATCTCTCTGGTTTCTAATTGCTGGTCTGGATTTGCTTTCTCATTAGTTCAGATCTCAATAGTATTGATAGCTAAATCTGATTGCTAGATTGCTTCACACTTAACTTATTGTTGGCATCTCATTATCTTTGGTTCCTAATAGTTACTTTACAAAGTGAAAAACACCTTAAGAGAAGTGACATAACTAAAGGTACATGACATAGCAGTGCTTCATAAATCTGGTCATTGTTCATTGCTCACAATTTTATTTATCTTGAGTCACTTGCCTCGCTTGTTTTTTTAGCTGCTACCTGATAAAGTAAAGAACACTCTAAACAACACTGCAATTAGTTGATCTAAGTAGTGCCTTCCATTTTGTTTAGCAGCTTCACCTGTCATTGTCAAAGTCAAATATTTTGTGCTCTTAAAGAACAAAACATCAAGGGAAATAATCTAATTGGATCTATAAATCATTTCACCTAAGAGCAAGGATTAACCTTAAAGAGGCACTTGTGTTATCTACTAACATATTGTTTCTCTTTTTACTTCATCAATATTGTGATCTTGGAATATTTGTCATATCTTTAGTGGATTTCATTTTGAAGCATCTTAACCTACATTATCTCATTGAAGCATTTGCATTACATATTAGTGTTGATCTATCTTACTATTTCCTTGCAGCATTACTTATCTTGTGGCTTGAGGTACATTGCATCATTGAACAAGTTTTCTAATCTATTTGAGCATTGTATCTAGGCACTGGTCTTTTATGGTTTCATCTTAAGTATCATATTATCCTAACTGAGGTTATCTGTCTCACATTGCTCAATTAATAACTTACCCTTTAATCTTAATTCAAGCTACCTAAAGAAGTAATTACCTTGCCCCAGATCTCCTAGAACTCGTCGTTCCAACAAGTTTTCCTTTCATTATTACCTTTAGGGACTACCCCCCTTGAGTTAGCTAGGAGAGAGTCTAAATGGAGTGAGTAAGGATTAGAGTGACAGCGCTTACTCTGAGCATTGTCGCGGTGACTAGACAGTTTGTACGACAACGCAGTCCTTAATTAGCTTGTATATTGCACAACTACACAGAATTTTGGCATTTGAAACTCGTATCCTTTTAGATCTTCTACCATAGAGAACTCCGCAACCTTTTTTGACCCTACTCCACAGAGAAATTCACACCTCTTGTAGATCTTTGCCACAAGGACTTTCACATCTTCTTTTGATCTTGCTTCACAGAGAAAACTGCACCTTTTTGCCTCAAAAAACTCGCTTGTCTTGCCTCAGAACATCCACAAATTACTCCATTTTTGGTGGAGGATTCACGTCAATATATAGTTGTTCGTCACTATGAAGGATCACATCTGTTGAGCAGGCCAACATGACCAGCTGGAGGGCCAACATAGTCTTATGGAAGACTATTTGACTATTTTTAACTTAAAAAAACTTATTTCTACTTCTTACAAAGAGTCCAAATGGACTTTGACTCAATTACATTTTTCTTCGACTCAAATAACCCCAAGAGAATGAAGAAATGCTCTAACTAGGAAAATAATAATCAAAGTAATAATTTTATTTTTCTTCTTTTACAAGAAATACAAAATGATACATGTACAAGATAATTGTGAAGACTGAACCTAGTTGCTTTTCCAACATCTCTCTCTCTCTCTCTCTCTCTCTCTTGTGCGCAATGAAGGCCTAGTTGAACAACTTTCTTGGGTTGATCTTGTGATGTGATGTGATGTGATCTCTTTACATGGATGCTTATGGTGAATCTTGGATCTTGCACTGCAAAGTAAGTTACTTTATTTGCTTTATCTTGGTATTATGTTCCATGAGATTAATGTTCTTAAGATAAGATAGTTTATTTGGTATTTTCTTCATTGTCCCTTATTAAACAAAACCCTTACTCCAAGTATTCAAGGAACCTAGAATGGAGATAGGTTTTCTTTCCCTTAATCATTCAAAGTATTAAGAACCTAAATTTCAAACCCTAGGGTAAGTTAGTTTATTTGCCCTAGTTTTGTTTTGATTTATAATAACTCCAAAGAAACCCTAGAATAGTTTGTATCCTAGACTCCATATGCTTGAGATTGAGAGAAGGGACTAGTCTATCTCACTTATGGTATTCTTCTATAATATAAAAAAAAAAAAACTTTTTCTTTCTATTTTATGGTAAAACATGCTAAGTTTACAACAAAATCTTGTATTTTTAGAATTTAATGGCTTGTTGATGTATGCCCTAGGGTTGTTTTCTTTAAAAGTGCATTAGAGAAGCTAATTGGAAGTGTTTCATGCATTATTCAGCCATTTTCTAAGGCTAACATCAAACTTTATTTGTTGTTATATGCTTTATTAACTATCAAAATTTGTTGTAATTTTGTCCTTAGTTTACTCTCAAATCTAGCCTTCATTTCACATAGCTTTTACACAATTTAATGGCTATGTTTGTTTTTGTTATAACTATTGTTTATAGCATCTATGAGTTTTTCTTATTGTCTTCTGCTTTAATGCTTCAAAGATTGATGCTTTCCCCATTGGAAACTCTTGTCACTCACTGTTATAGCATGGAGCGGTGTTGCCACAACTGAAAATGAGACCATGATTTTCCTTAAGTATCGTGTTTCCCCTACAAAACTCTTAACCTCAGAAACATTGGTAGGCACCAACCACTTCATGATGGCCTCCATCTTGGAAAAATTTATCTTCAACTCTCCTACTAGCACATATCCTAAATACACCAAATATTGTTGTGCGAACTCACATTTCTTGAGATTTGCCAATAGTTGGCGCTTCTTTAATGTTTCTAGCACCTTCATTAAATTAGAGATGTGCTCCTCCTAGGTAGTATTGAATACCAGTATATCATCCAAATAAACAATAACAAATGAATCTATAAAAGGGTGCAGCATATCATTCATTAATTCCATGAAAGTAGATGGTGCATTTCATAGGCCAAATAGCATAACTAACCACTCATACAAACATTGTCTAGTTTTGAAGGCAGTCTTCCAAATATCTTCTTCTCTAACCTAAACCTAGTGATACCCCGACTTTAAGTCCAACTTGGTGAAAATATTTTGTTTGTTGCAATAAGTCAACAAACCATCTATATTGGGCAAGGGGTACCTATTCTTGAGTGTAATTTTGCTCCACGCCCTGTAGTCAATACAGATCCGCCAAGTCCCATCCTTATTTGGAACAATTATGATGCGTGGCCCACATGATGAGGTACTTTTTCGAATGATATTGTATTCTAGCAATGGTTGCAACTGCTTCTTCACCTTGTTTGCTTCTATAATGGACTGTTAAAAGTTGGAAACCCAATTCCTGTTGCGGCAACTCGAAATAGTTCTCCTAATTGTTAAGTTAATTTTTAACAAATTATTTACTGTGCGCTATAACAAACACTGAATCAATCACACTTCAACCTATACAAATAAAACTAGGGAAGAAATAAACACTGGAAGAATACTAGCACCCACAAAATGACATTTAATTTTGGACCAATGTCCCCGGAAAAACTCAACTTGGGAAAACCAGTGCAGCAGCTGAGGGTTTTATTATTATGCAACAGTGAAATAATCTGAGTACAATTGGATGTCAAAACTGGCAATCCTACAAAGAAAAATTGGCAAGAAAAATCTAGTGAGGATTTCCTCACTCCACAGGCAAATCCAGGCTGTGACCTCAACTCAAATTAAGCCATCCAAATTGGCTCGCCCAGTCACTACGTCACCCTAGCATAGTTGCTCCTGCACTTAGCTCGAAACAGCTTCTCCTCAAGTCGCTTGATCAACTGTTGCCTGGGGAAAATGTCTCTCCTAGCCTCTGGAACCTCTGCCCAGCTTCTGGCACTGAAACTTTGCTTCTCCCCAGCAATTTTGAAATTGCCTCTAGAGGCTACTGCGTTGCTCTACGTCAGCCTCACTGTGGCTCCTCTACCTCTCTACAAATGCACTCACTGGAACTGGAATCCTTCCTCCGGCTTCACTGTCCCTGCCCCTCTCTCACTACTTCGATTTCTCTGGCTCTCTCTCCGGCAACTGAATGTTGCTACTCAGGAAATCGATCTGCTCATGAAATCGAACTGCACAAGTGATTTCTCCAAGCCCCATCAACTTCTTCTTATAATCCTCTGTTGAGACTTCAACGGCCAAGATTAGATCTTAATCGATGGCTAGGATTAACTTGAAGTCAATCTGTGTGAGTTTCTAGAACATTCACACCATAACTTAATTAAATTTGATTAATTAGTCATATTCCCTAAAAGTTTAGACTTAGGAAATATTTAAAATTTGACTATTAATCTAATTAAGTCATTTCTAGGTGGAATTTACAGAAAAGATTTCTGGGTTTTGGAGATCTCATGCATTCTAGCCTCTCCACAAAATTTTGTGGCTAGAACACATTCGATGCTAAAAAACCTAACACTCCCTCTTAGCAAGGAATGTGTTCTAGAGTTGTTGCCCCCTGTAGCAACACCATGTCTCTGCATCATCTCCTGTCACGCTGCTGATGTCTAGTTGTTGTTGCCCACCAACCACTGCGCAACTATGATATGCACTGCATCTGTGTTGTTGTTGAACAGCTGCCAACACTGCATCTGCACTGCAACTCCCTCTCATTTGTTGTTGCTGCAACTGCAACAACTACAACTGAGAAGCATCCTAAATACTGAATCAACTGTGATCAGTATGATACATCCCGATTCTCTGACTGTTGCTAGTATTTGCGCTGTCACTGAGGCATCTGCGCTACCGCTATCTCTGCATTGTGCCACCTGCACTGCTACCAACTCTGCACTGTGCTCCCCAATATCTGACTACAACTAGACTCTGCATTTGTCACTCTGGTATCTGACTGCATCAACTATCACTGATCCATCCTGCTACTGAATATTGTGGCCCCCGTAGCAAGGTGTTGATTCAAGAGGTGGACCTCCTCAAGAATCCTGCCCATTTGTAGTACTTTGAGGCTACAAAACCAAGTCACCCCACTTAACTCTTGGGGGTATGTCAGCGAACATGACGAAGTCTTCCTCCAGCATGGACGAAAGCCTATCGATCTTTGTTTATGCTTCCTGTGTTGGAATTTCTAAGTTTAACCCGTTAGAAACCCTTCATGTACTTTCTGATGTATTTCTACCTACTTGTTTTGATTAATTAACAAGCTATTTACCATGTAAATACTGAAAATAAATACAAGTACATGCTCAACACATTACAAATCATCAACTGAAGGAAACAAAATAAGCACACAAGTGACATCGTTGTTTTTGGACTAATGTCCCCGGAAAAACCCAATGCGGGAAAACCAGTGCAGCTATCTGAGGGTTTTAATTATTAAGCAGTTTCAAAATACAATCTGGGTGCCAAAACCGGCTCACCCAATAGAGAATAATCTCGCAGTAGTACCTCACAGTCGGAGACAGATGTTCTGGCTGAAACCTCAAATAAACACTCTAAAAACTCCCAGCTCCAATCTGCCCCACGAAAACCCCAGCTTCAGCCTCTAGGGACTGGGTCAGCTCTTTCTGGCCCAGCGTTTTCCCAGCACCACCCTAGCTCTCCCTACGTCAGCCTCTGGAGGCACTGCGTCAGCCCTTAGAGCCTCTGCGTCACCCACGCTGGCTCTCTGAGGCACTGCGAAGCTCCTGGCTACCTTTGCGTGAGCCCTGGCTAGCTCTACGTGAACCTCTTGCTGGCTCTGCGTCCCTCTCTTCCGGCTTCTGCGCTGATCCTCCTAGTATTATCTCTGCCTCTTTGCTTCTGTATTCACTGCCCCTCAGCTGCAACTCTGATCACTCTTTCGACTTGCTCAGCAAATCTTGCCCTAGAAAATCGAAATCTTGATCAACTCGGTGTATTCTCCAAGTGACCCTCAAGCCTTCTCTTATACTTTTCTCGTTGAGAATTCAACGGTCGAAATTAAGTCCCTATCAACGGCTAAGATTAGATCTGGCTTGATCCATGACTTTTGGACCATTCTAACTCAATTTTATATTAATTCACATTAATATTTTATTTTCCCTAAGTTTAGACTTAAGGACTCTTTTAAAAATATTAATTATTTTAATATCTCCTAAACTGTTTAGAATCTACCCAAATCATTTATGGGTATTAGAGATCTCATGTGTCTTAGCCTCTCCACCAATTTTCGCGGCTAGAGCACATCTGATGCTACCCCAAATCAACACTCCCTCTTAGCGAGGACTATGCTCTAGTAATACTCATCACTGAGCATCACTCTGATCATCCGACATCGGTCTCTGTGCTGATGCTAGGCCTACTGCCCAACATCCTCTGCACTGTTGCATCATGTACTGTTACCCATGGCCCTGCCACTGCTGCATCAGTACTACAACTCCCTCTCATCCTATTGCACCGTGCTGCCCATAGCACTATCACTACTAACTGCTGCACTGCAACCCAATTACTGAGAAGCAAGTAACTAATCTCCCAACTCTGACATCTCTGTCAAGCTAGAGAAACCCATGATGCTGAAGCTCCCTCTAACGCTGACAAGTGATCCCTCTCTGACCTCTGCGCTGTTGCAACAACTCCCTGCATCTCACATCGTTGCACACCTCTATGTGCCATCCTACACTAGTGCAACACTCCCGTGCTTCACGCACTGCTGCCTCACGTTGTCCTGGGAATCCTGCACTAGCTCCCTCTGTCGCTCCATCCGCATCTGTCTCTACTAACATCTGCTAGTACTGCTACTCCTCTTTAGGGCTCCCGTAGTAAAGTATTATCCAAGAGGTTGGGCACCTTGAGGATCCTGCCCCTCATTGCCTGTAGTTCGTCTGACTACAGATCGATGTCTCCCCACTTCCCCTCAAGTGGTGTGTGAGCACTCATAGCACAGTCATCATTTGTTTCCAATTCCTTCTCCACCCTTGTTGGCACAGCGTTGGTCTCGGAAGCCTCTCCCTTGCTCTTCCTCCTCGGACACTCTGGCTCACATAGTGACCTAGTTCCCCACAGTTGAAGCATTTGACCTTGGAGAGGTCCTACTTCTTCCATTTCTCCTGCTTTCCCTCAGATTCTAGGGCAGCATCCTCCTCTTCCTCCTTGACTCTGATCCCCTTGCCGCTGCTTCCCGCCTTGCTTAGCCTTCTGATCTCTTCCTGGCGAAGAGCCACCCACATTTCCTCCCAATCTGGAAGGGTCGCCTTGCCCAGTATGCTCTGGACAAACACCTCCCAGTCTTCTGAGACTGTATTCAGGGTTGTCTCACCATCAATTCTTGATCCGACGTGGCCCCTATGGAAGTCAGCTGACCCCGGATCTCCTTCAATCGACCGAGGAAGGTGTCGATCTATTCTCCCTTCTGCATCTAGTATGACCACAACTGATTTTCTAGCAACATCTTTCTCTGCACGAAAGTATGTTGATACAACTTCTTTAGGGCCTCCCACATCTTATTTGTCGTATTCTTCTCGGCAATGTGTGGTACTACATGGTCCTTGACCCCGTCAAGGATGATGCTCTTGGCCCTCGCCATTGCATCCTCGTACTTATCGTTATCAGTCGGGTCATCTGGGGACCGCTATTGTCCTCAAGGCGAAGTGCTTGAGACGGTTCCTGTCTAGAATGGATAAGATTTTGGCCTTCTAGACTTCGAAATTTGAGGCTCTATCCAGTTTGTCCTGGTCTCTTACCTCATTCACTGCCATCTCGTTGCTCCTCTACTTCCCTTCTAGAAGTTCTAGGTGTGACTCCCTCTGAACCTCAATTTCCCTCCTGGAAACCCCTCTGCCAATGTCGAGATGCCCCCACTCCAATCCTTACTGCAGTTGCACCACTGATCCAGATTTCTTGGGTAGAAATCCTCGGCATCAACCCCCTCCTCCTTGGTCTTGCCCTGTTAGATACTGTTCTAACTACAATACCCCACGAGCTTCACTCTGCAACTTACCCACAGCCTCCTAAGCCCCAGCAAACTAAAGGTTAGAGCTTCTAGGCTCTGCGCAATCCCAGCACCAGCAAAATTTGCACCTCCTGGCCACAGGCGTCAATCCTTCTTAACTGAGAAGATGACCGGGCACTGCATAGGTCGAGTCTGCTCCCCTCTGCCACTGCGCTGATCCTCTTCCCGGCTCAAACTTGATGACGCAGGCATTGCATCACCCCTTGCTGCTTCTCTGTTAGGAACAACTTTTGTCACTCGGGACAATGGTTTTCTGCTACTGCTGCTCTGGTCGACTGATGTCCTCAATTCTCCTGTGATCTGCAACCACCCTCTAATACCATGTTGGAATTTCTAAGTCTAACCCGTTAGAAACCCTTCATGTATTTTCTCATTTATTTATGCCTACTTGTTCTGATTAATTAACAAGTTATTTACCATGTAAACACTGAAAATAAATACAAGTACATGCTCAAAACATTACAGATCATCAACTGAAGGAAACAAAACAAGCACACAAGTGACACCATTGTTTTTGGACTAATGTCCCCGGAAAAACCCAATGCGGGAAAACCGGTGCAGCTATCTGAGGGTTTTAATTATTAAGCAGTTTCAGAATACAATCTGGGTGCCAAAACCGTCTCACCCAACAGAGAATAATCTCAGTAGTAGTACCTCTCAGTCGGAGACAAATGTTCCGGCTTAAACCCCGAATAAACATTTCGACAACTCCCAACTCCAATCTGCCCCATGAAAACCCAGCGTCAGCCTCTAGGGACTGCGTCAGCCCTTTCTAGCCCAGCGTCACCCTTGGAGGCACTGCGTCAGCCCTTAGAGCCTCTGCATCACCCACGTTGGCTCTCTGAGGCACTGCGCAGCTCCTGGCTGGCTCTACATCCCTCTCTCTCGGCTTCTGCTTTGATCCTCCTAGTACTATCTCTACCTCTCTGCTTCTGTATTCACTGCCCCTCAGCTGCAACTCTGATCACTCTTTCGACTTCCTCAGCAAACCCTGCCCCAAAAAATCGAAATCTTGATCAACTCGGTTTATTCTCCAAGTGACCCTCAAGCCTCCTCTTATACTTTTCTCGTTGACAATTCAACGACCGAGATTAAGTCCCTAATCAACGATTAAAATTAGATCTAGTTTGATCCATGACTTTTGGACCATTCTAACTCAGATTTACATTAATTCACATTAATATTTTATTTTTCCTAAGTTTAGACTTAGGGACTCTATTAAAAATATTAATTATTTTAATATCTCCCAAATTGTTTAGAATCTGCACAAACCATTTCTGGGTATTAGAGATCTCATGTGCCTTAGCCTCTCCACCAATTTTCGCGGCTAGAGCACATCCGATGCTACCCCAAATCAACATCTTGTTGGTCCTGCTTCTCTTCGTTGTCCTTCTTCCTGAGAGGACATTGGGTATTGTAGTGACCAAGCTCACCACATCTGACGCACTTGACTTTTGGCAGGTCCTTTCGTTGCTCCCCCTGTCCCTGACTAGGACCCTTTGATGCAAGGGCCACATTCTCCTCCTCCTTCACCTGTGTTGATCCACTGTTGTTGCAACTGATGGAGTTCTTCACTAGGTCCCGTCTCAACTCCTCCTGCTGCAAATCAACCCACACCCTATCCCATCTTGGCAAGGTTTCTCTGCCCAAGATACTTTGGACAAATACTTGCCACTCCTCTAAGACATTGTTGAGTGCCAATCGCACTATCTCTGTGGGTTGAGGCATTGCCCAAACAGATGACAACTGGTCCCAAATCTCCTGAATCCTGGTGAGGAAGGGGTTAATGTGTTCCCCTTTCTACATCCTAGTGCATCTCAGCTTCTCTTCTAAGTACATCTTTCACTGCTCAGAAGTGCCCTGGTATAGCGTAGAAAGTATATCCCACATCTCTTTGGACGTTCCCTTGGCCACTATGTGTGATACAACATGATCCCGAACACAATCTAGGATCAATCTCTTTGCCTGCGCCATCTCTTTTATGTACTCCTTCAACTGATCTGCATCCGTGGGGATAGCTACCCTTGCATCTGTGAATGGTTTCGAGCCATATTCATCCAGAAGGAAGGACATCCTTGCCTTCCAGATGACATAGTTGGAAGCACCATCCAACCTGGGCTGATCTCGTACTCTGACAGTGGCCATCTCAGATAATGTCGAAAATCTCATCTTCCCTTCTGCTAAGTTGTTGCTAGGCTATTCGCACTCCCTTTTGGAGTGAGAAAAACTGCTCACAACAATTGTTGATCTGCAAGGGAAATCGAACTTCTTGATACTAGAAGTTCCCTGAGGAAAATTTTCCCTCTGCCTCTAGAATTCCTCAATCTAGAGAGATCGAATTTTTTTGTCCCTCTCTCAGAAAAAATTGATTCTCCTCAAGAAGTTCGACCTCTTGGCCAATGTGATTGCGCTGCCTCTGGGGTTTCGACTTGCTACCCACATTGAACAGCGAAACTCCCTCTTCCTTCGCTACTAAGTTCTTTAGCTGATCATTTGCGCTCTGATACCATGTGAAAAATCGGAAACCTGATTACTGTTGCAGTAACCGGAAATAATTCTCCTAATTGTTAAATTAACTTTTAACAATTTATTTACTGTGTGCTATAGCAAATACTGAATCAATCACACTTCAACCTACACAAGTAAAATTGCGGAAGAAATAAACGCTGGAAAAAATACTAGCACACACACACAAAATGACAGTTATTTTTGGACCAATGTCCCCGAAAAAACCTAACTTGGGAAAACCAGTGCAGCAGCATAGAGTTTTATTATTATGCAACAGTGAAATAATCTAAGTACAACCGGATGTCAAAACTGACAATCCTACATAGAAAAACTGGCATGAAAAATCTAGTGAGGAATTTCCTCACTCCACAGGCAAATCCAGGGTCTGACCTCAGTTCAAATTGAGCCATCCAAACCGGCTCTGCGCAGTCGTTGCATCACCCTAACGCAGTTGCTCCTGCACTCAACTCATAATAGCTTCTCCTCACACTGTTTGATCAACTATTGTCTGGAAAAATGTCTCTCTTGGCCTCTGGAACCTCTGCCCAGCTTTTGGCACTAAGACTCTACTTCTCCCCAGAAATTTTGAAATCGCCTCTAGAGGCTACTGCATTTCTCTGCGTCGGCCTCATTGTGGTTCCTCTGCCTCTGCAAATGTACTCACCGGAACTGGAATCCTTCCTCTGGCTTCACTGTCCCTGCCCCTCTCTCACTACTTCGATTTCTCTGGATCTCTCCGGCAACTGAATGTTGCTACTCAGGAAATTGATCTGCTGATGAAATCAAACTGCACAAGTGATTTCTCCAAGCCCCATCAACTTCTTATAATCCTCTGTTGAGACTTCAACGGCCAATATTAGATCTTAATCAATGGCTGGGATTAACATTCACACCATAACTTAATTAATTCTGATTAATTAGTCATATTCTTTAAGTTTAGACTTGGGGAATATTTAAAAACTAACTAATAATCTAATTAAGTCATTTCTAGGCGGAATTTCTAGAAACGATTTTTGAGTTTTGGAGATCTCATGCATTCTAGCCTCTCCACAAAATTTCGTGGCTAGAACACATTTGATGCTACAAAAACTAACATGGACTACCTATACAACCCATTGTTTTTGTCAACAAAGAGTCTGACAACAGTTGGAGGATACCGTGCTCCACTTCCCTCTTGGGTGGTAGCCCTTTAGGCTCCTTGAACACAACCCTGTATGCATGTAGCAACTCTTCCATTTGTTGTTTCTAGTCCTTAGTAGACCCCTCTAACAATGACTGTGCTCTCACTAACTCTTCTACAAACTTATTTTCTCTTAAAATTAGTAAAACATACTTCTTGCTAGAACTGATCAGTTCCTTGGCTTGGTTGGCACTTACCAGCGAAATTTTGGACTTGCCTTTGTGTGCATTGCTAGTGAAGAATTTTCCATCCTTGACGAGGCGATATTAGCTAGCTTTCCGCATAAAGATTGCATCCTTCATGAACATATAGGGACTTCCAAACACAATTCCACATACATAAAGTGGAACCACATCCAACTCTATTTCATTAAAATAAAATCGACACTGATAGAAAATCTGATTTTGCGCCATTGGTTACTTTTATTTTTGCATCCTTATTTACCCATTCCAATGGATATGGGCTATGATGATCTCAAACTTCCAGTCCCAATTTGTTGACCAACTCTGATGCAACGAGATTGTCCTGAGATCCTAAGTCAAACAAGGCATCAATTTTCATCTTCTTGACCTATATCTTCATATGGAAGAGTTTGGTCATCTCCTCCTCTTCCTATTGTTGAGAGCTAGTCATTTAAACCCCCCTTCTGCAATAATGCACAAACTCCATGTCCAAGTTACTTTCAACTTGATTGCTCAAATCTATGGCCATGATATTTTTCTTCTTCCCGACCTCCTTCCAGTCTTTGAGTTGAATTATGCATGAAGTTTCCAACACTTTTCTTCAGTATGACCATCAATGTCACGGTGGTTCCAATGGTTGTTGGTATCATTGCATTGGTATGTAGTGGTTGTTGTCTTTGTCTACTTCCCCACTCTCTATTTCTTCTCCCCTTCCTTGAAGCTTCTTCATTCCTTCTACTTCAACCCATTTGATTTCCCTTTCTTCTAGCTAATATTTTCCAAGTATTGTGCCTATACACAAGCGTCATCTATTGTTCTAGGTTTGAACAGCATCACTTGCTTCTACAAATGGTTGTGTAGACCCCCCAGATAGTTGAGGGATACGTTTAGATTCCTGGGAGAGATATCCAACATTATTGCTATCTTCCTGAAATTTGTAGAGGACTCTTCCTGAAAATTCTTGAACCGTAATCCCTACTGCAACGACTGATGATATTACTCCTATTTGTTAAATTCCTTTAAACAAATTACCTGCAATTTCCTACGACAAATATCGTAATACATACACCGCAGCCTTCACTTAATTAAATATTATGCGGAAACAAGAGATTGAGCAAGAAAGAAAATACAACACAATTGACACCATTATTTCTAGACAAATGTCCCCGTAAAAACCTAATGTGGGAAAACCGGTGCAACAAATCTGAGGGTTTATTATTATTAAGCAGTAGAAAATATTGAATACATCTCTGAATACCTCTCGGGCTATTCATTTACAAAGAGAAATACTGGTAGAAAGATTTGTGAGATTACCTCACACAATCACTAAGAAAATCCTGGCTAATATGGATACTAGATGAAGTGCCTCTGGCAAGCCCTACACTGCCTTTGCGCAGTCCTCACACAATCCCTGCGTCAACCTCTCTAGGCAATGCGTCACACAGTTTGCTGATCGATTTGTTGCCCGTAGTTTCTGCTCTCAGCCTCCCAGTCTCACACCCCGACTCCTGGCTTCTGAAACCAACTTTGCACAGCAAAATCTCGGACTCTCTCTCACCCTCTACGCTGCCTCTGCGTGGCCCTGTGTCAGCCTCTGCGTCTGCGTTGTTGGGCCACTCTGCCTCTCTCTGCTAATGATTCTCTGGCTGAGAAATCTCTCTCTCTCCAGATGCTATCCCTGCCCCTCAACTGCAAAAAATCTCCTCGATTAGGACTTCCTTCTGAGAACTTCTCACTTCATATATTCGATCTCTTGATCTCTCGGTGTGTTTTCCAAATGACCCTCAAGCTCCCTTAAATAATCTTCTCGTTGACATTCAACGGCCCAGATTAAAAGCTAATCAATGGCTAAGATCATTTTAGCTTGATCCTTGTCTTCTTCTAGGAGTTACACCCACAATTAGATTAATACCCATTCATATTTTTAATTTCCTAAGTTTAGACTTAGGGTCCCATTAAATAATATTAATTATTTTAATAAAATTGTTTCTGGGTGGAATTTCACAAAACGCTTTATGGGTTCGTTGGAATACATGTGCCCAAGCTTCCTTGCAAAATTTGAGGCCTAGAGCACATCTGATGCTATCTCAAATCAACACTCCCTCTTAGCGAGGAATGTGCTCTAGCAATATACATTGTTGCATATTGCTCCAACTCTGAAGCATTGTCCTCTGCATTGCTGATAACTGACATGTTGTCCACCAACTACTGTGTTGCTGCTATAACTGTACTGTTGTTGACACGGCCACTGCCAACACTGCATCCGTACTACAACTCCCTCTAAAGTGTTGCATCTGTGTTGCTGCTAGCACTGCCACTGCACTGCAAACTATTGCTACTACTCCATCAGCAACGGAAAAACATCCAAAATCACTGAACTAACTGTGTTCGGTATGATACCACGTGAATGTTGGAGCTTGTACATTGTTGCATATTGCTCCAACTCTGAAGCATTATCCTCTGCATTGTTGATAACTGACATGTTGTCCACCAACTACTGCATTGCTGCTATAATTGTACTGCTGCTGACACGGCCACTGCCAACACTGCATCCGTACTACAACTCCCTCTAAAGTGTTGCATCTGTGTTGCTGCTAGCACTGCCACTACACTGCAAACTATTGCTACTACTCCATCAGCAATGGAAAAACATCCAAAATTACTAAACTAACTGTGTTCAGTGTGATACCACGTGAATGTTGGAGCTTGACTACTGCTAGTCTCTGCACTACCCCTCTGAATATACTGTGTTGTTGCTGACCTCTGCTCTGTGCCATCTACACTGTTGCCAACTCTGCTCTGCGTTGTTCAGTCTCTGGCGCTCCTAGCGATTGCAACTGTCTCCCTGACACTCCTCGACACACTAGTCCATCCTGCTACCACAAAATTGGGCTCCCATAGCAAGGTATTGATCCAAGAGGTGGACTCCTCAAGGATCCTGTCCATCCGTAGCTCTTTCGAACTACAGCTCTAAATTAGCCCACCTCCCGCCTGGAGGTATCTCGGTTGTCACGACGAACTCCTCTTCGATCTTTGCGGGCGTAGCCTTCGGATCGTGCTTCTCATCCTTGTCCTTCTTCTTGAGAGGACACTGAGTAGTGTAGTGACCCATCTTACCACACCTGAAACACTTGCTCTTCGAGATGTCCTCCTTACGTCTTCGCTGCTCCTGTTGTCCCTTCGATGTAAGGGTTGCACTATACTCCTCCTCCTTGGGCTTCGACCCATTGTTGTTGCTGCTTCCGTCAAGTTTGACCTGGACTAAGTCTCTCCTCAACTCTTCTTGTTTTAGAGTTGCCCACATCTCATCCCAATTGGGCAATGCTGCTCTACCCAGGATACTCTGGACAAAGACTTGCCACTCAACTGAGACAGAATTGAGGGTCAGTCTAACCAACTTTGAATCCTGAGGTGTATGCCTTGCAACAGACAACTCATCACGGGTTTCCTTCAACTTTGTGAGGAATGGATCCACACGCTCCCCCTTCTGCATCTGAGCAGATCTCAGCTTCTGCTCCAAGTACATCTTTCGTTGCTCAGAAGATCCCTGATATAATGTGGCCAAGGCATCCCACATCTCCTTAGCAGTCCCTTTGCTAGCAACGTGACACACCACGTGATCCTTGACTCCATCCAGGATCATCCTCTTGGCCTTCGCCATCTCTACCTTGTACTTCTTCAGCGGATTTGGATCTGTTGGTTCAGCCACCACGTTGTCGACGTATGTCTTGAGGGCATGCTCATCTAGAAGGAATGACATTCTAGCCTTCCAGATGACATAGTTGGATGCTCTATCCAACCTGTCCTGATCCCTCAAGCCACTGGTTGCCATATTTTCCAAAACTAGAAAGTCGAATGACCTCCTCTCTCCTTTGTGCCGCTGTTGGGCTAGCCTACGCACTCCCTGTTGGAGCTAGTAAAATTGTTGCCCCTTACTATTGCTAAGCTCTAGAGAATTCAAATTCCTTGGCTAGGAATTCTCTAAGGAAGAAATTCCCTCCGCTGTGCTTCTTCTCTTTCTTCTGACGATCTTCTGCCCAACAAACTGCCTGCAGAAAAATCTACGTCCCACCAGCTCTCCTCACGCTGAGGCTTCAGCGCTGCTCCCTCTGCCCTGGCAAAAATTCGAATTGGAAGTCCTCTCCGTCAACTCACTTGGAGAGAGACTGCCTCGAATTTTCAACCCTCCGGCTAAGAACTGTGCAAACCTCCTGGGGTTTCAAACTGCTGCCTCCTGTAGCTTTTTTGAACTCCTTTTTCTGCTTAGCGCGAGATCTACCAGCTCTGCTCTTCTTGCTTCACTTGCATCTCTGATACCATGTGAAAATTCCTGAACCGAAATCCCTACTGCAGCAATTGATGATATTACTCCTATTTGTTAAATTCCTTTAAACAAAATACTTTCAGTTTCCTACAGCAAATATCGTAATACATACACCGCAGCCTTCACTTAATTAAATATTATGCGGAAACAAGAGACTGAGCAGGAAAGAATATACAACACAATTGACACCGTTATTTTTGGACAAATGTCCTTGGAAGAACCCAATGCGGGAAAACCGGTGCAGCAGATCTGAGGGTTTATTATTATTAAGCAATAGCAAATTTTGAATACATCTCTGAATACCTCTTGGGTTATTCAATTACAAAGAGAAATACTAGAAAAAAGATTTGTGAGATTACCTCACACAATCACTGAGAAAATCTCGGTTGATCCGAATACTGGATGAAGTGCCGCTTGCAGGCCCCACGCTGCCTCTGCACAGTCCTCACGCAGTCCCTGCATCAACCTCTCTAGGCACTGCGTCACCCAGTTTGTTGATCAATTTGATGCCTGGAGTCTCTGCTCTCAGCCTCCTGGTCTCACACTCCGGCTCTCGGCTTCTTAAACTGACTCTGCCCAGCAAAATCTCGAACTCTCCCTCACCCTCTGCGTGGCCCTCCGTGCCCCTGTGTCAGCCTCTTCATCTGGACTGCTAGATCACCCTTTGCCTCTCTCGAGCTGAGAAAATTTCTCTCTTCTGATGCTATCTCTGCCCATCAACTACAAGAAATCTCCTCGATCAGAACTTCCTCCTGAGAACTTCTCACTTCAGAAATTCGATCTCTTGATCTCTCGGTGTGTTTTCCAAATGACCCTCAAGCTCCTTTAAATAATTTTTTCATTGACATTCAACGGCTTAAATTAAAAGCTACTCAATGGCTAAAGATCATTTTAGCTTGATCTTCGTCTTCTTCTAGAAGTTACACCCACAATTAGATTAATACCCATTAATATTTTTAATTTCCGAAGTTTAGACTTAGGGTCCCATTAAAAAATATTAATTATTTTAATAAAATTGTTTCTGGGTGGAATTTCCCAAAACACTTTCTGGGTTCTTTGTAATACAAGCCTCCCTGCAAAATTTGAGGCCTAGAGCACATCCGATGCTACCCCAAATCAACAATCTCTACTTGAAGTAGTGCCACCAGATCCATTGGTTCCCTACATACCTGACGGGATAGAACTGGGACTTTATAAGGGTTTTGAAATCCTCCCACTTAGACACTAGAGGATCCCCCTTTAGCCTCAAGGTTTTTGTATGGCTTTCCCATCAGGTTAGTGCAAGGCCCTCTAATTTCAAACGGGCAAAAGAAATTATTTGTTCTTACTCTATGGGATAAACACTAAAATAAACCTCTAATTGTTGCAACCAGTGATCTAATTTCAAAGCGTCAATCACAGCTTGACATGGCTTGATGTCAACCTTTACTTCCATCTCGAATAGAGACTATGAATGGTTCATGGAACTCTAACTGGGTTGTGCTTTTTTGGGTTCTCTCTTAGTCTCTTTTTTTGGTTCTTGATCCTCAATTTTCCCTCTAAACTAACCTCTAAGTTGGAACATTTGTCTACTTGAATTCCAAGTTTATTTTCCAAAAGCCACCATGAGAAGATTCATATTACAGTTGATATCTACAACCTACTCTTCCAACCTTGTGAATCCCTCCTCCGCCAAATCTTGAGGGTTATTAATAGATTTGTCAGCCATGGCTTGGGTTTTATGACTTTTAGCTTAACCAATCAAATCTCCTACAATTCCCCACAACATACCCAAAGAAACTTGCTTTGGTACCAATATGATCCGTAAACTATCATGGATATTCCTTTGGACAGTTCGTCACAACAAATCTGATAGACAAAATTTACTGAACTCCGAAATCTATATTATGACGGTTAAATTTTCCTTAGAATTCTGGAATTATTAAGTTATCGTTACTACGCATTCATGCAAAATATAAATTTGTAGAAATATAGAACAATCACTCACAAAACTACAATAACAGAAGATATGACTTGGGAAACACTTTCAGGAGAAAACCAAGCTGGAAAGTGAGGTTTCTCTACTCTCTTTTTCTCTGAATGGAAATGGATGCAAGTACAAAGGAATGAGACATGTGGCCAATGGGCTGCTACAGAACAAATACAATCTCTCTCTCTCTCTCTCATCTATGGAACAAAATGCACTCACAAGAATGGACCCCTTTTCCTCCTAGTGGTATGGTTATAACACAACACGATAGCCAACTAGGGGTTACATTTGACCAATTCAACCCTCAAGTTACAACTCAACCCTTCTAGAGTCTTCTTCATAGTGCCCACGTAACCAACCGCTTTTCCATGAGTGATAGGAGTTGGCATGCAATCATCTCAAATTATGGTGGTCAATTTCAATAGGTCAACTTTTGGGAGGTATAACTTTCTCATACGATCTCTGATTGAGGTGATTCTTGCATCATTGGAAAGGTATCAATGTGCATATTATGGAATTTGGGACCATAGTAAGGTTGGGACCACAAAAAGTGGCCATTTAAAGCCTCAAAATAGTTCCTTAAGTTGTTCGCCTAAAATTTTCCGAAATGGGACCACCTATAAAGTGACCCTTTGATTCTTCCAGATTTTCCATTCTAAGAACATTGAGATGGATGACAAATAATATATATTTATCTGTTAAAATTGGCAACTAACGCTAAACTCCACATGGGTCATCTTATTTATGACAGCTGATATTTTTGTTGGATTCCTCTCTCAAAGAGGTGTAGGATTGATCTAAAGATCATCCGAACTCGGCACGTACAAATGAAGTTATCAATTTATTTTGATTATGGAGAAATTGTCAAGGTCAGCCAGCAAACTTATGTAGGCTCAGAAGCCCAACAATCACGTCTATTCATCCTCAACATTTGTTATAAATATATGATGCCTTAGCCTCACTTGGATACACTCATCTTCAAACTTCTCTCTCTCTCTCCTCATTCATTGGGTAAGGATTTATGGGCCTCTCTCTCTCCACATGTCCGAAATTTCAAGAGGCCGAAATTTTAGGAGGCTGCAATTTCAGGAGAGCGAAATTTCAGGATGTTGAAATTTCAAGAGGCTGCAATTTCAGGAGGCCGCAATTTCAGGAGACCGAATTTTTGGACAGTCTACCAAGAATTGACCAACATGCGTTGACCTCCTTTGACTGTGTTTTTGTGAGGGCCATCTCTATTTGGGTAGGGCGCATTTCTGGGCATAGAAATTGAGGCTAAACGTTGATTGTTGACCGGCATTGACTGCAGCTAGGGCTGATTGCAGGTGCGTTGTTTGACCAGACGTTGACAGGGCTGAATTTGACTGTTTTGAGGGTTGTTTTATCTTACTATTTTAAGGCTGAAGTTGACTGAAGTTGACCGATTTGCTGAGGATCAAATCTGCCCTGTTAACCAACGTTGACTTTTCTGGTTAGAGCTCTTTTGCTGCTACTATAAATTATTAGATTTGTAAATTGTACTATCTCTCTCTGCTGAACTATTGAAGACTAACAGAATATTTGATCAAGGGTTTCCTCGCATTAGCGTTTGCCCCTGGCTAGTGCCACATCTTATGTCCTCTTGTCTTGGCTTGTCTTCTACTGTTTGTGCTTATGTTCTATCTGCATTTTACTATCATATTGATGTGATTGCTAATCTGAATACTGATACTGGGCTAATAAATAAATTAAAGTAAAATTGCTCTAAAGCATAGAACATACCATTGTTGCCTCAAATTAACATGGTATCAAAGGTGAAGTGAAGACAAAGCCCAAGCAAGAGTGAAAGAGCAATCATCAAAGACACTTGGACAAGGACAAAAGGCTCAATGAGTTCATCATCCTACTTCCCAGCTGAAGACAAGCTCCATGATAAATCTAACTATCATGGATGGAAGATGTCTCTTGATATGACCTTAGAAGAAAAAGAAGTGATGGATTATGTGCAGAGTAAAATCCTTGAGCCTCCTTCAAATGCACCGGCTGCTGCAAAGACCAAGTAAATAGGGTTGAAGTCAAAGCAAAGAAGATTATCAAAGATTCCACTGACAAGCATCTGGTGACCTACATCTCCGAATTGAAGACCTCCAAGGATATCTACAACATGTTGGTCAGCATGTTCAAGCTTTGTAATGCTAATCAAATTCTATTTCTCAAGAATAAGTTGAAGGATATTAAGAAGGGCAAGGACGAGGATATTCAATCCTATTTCTTGAGGATTGCTGAGATCAAGAATGATCTACTCTCGATTGGAGAAGTCATTCGTGACAAGGAACTTACTCTCACCACCATTTGAGGACTCTCACCTGAGTGGTATGTATTTAGAACCACCGTCCTCAACAATGATCGAATTCCAGGGTTTGAAGAATTGATGTCGAGATGCATTCAAGAAGAAACAAGAATGGTGGAGCAAGAAATGCCTTCTAATAGAAGCAACCCCACTGCATTCTCCGCTCATACCAAAAGGAGAAATAATGTAGGGTTTAAAGGTCATTTCCATGGAAATCCTGGATCTAAGGGAGGAAGGAAGGGCAGGTGCTTTGTTTGCAATAAGTTTGGCCACTATGCAAGCGAGTGTCCAAATAGAAGGGACGTGTCCAAATAGAAGGGACACATCGCATGATGATGATCACAATCATTCCAAGGGCAACTTCAACAACAGCGATCAAAGGAATGGCAGGTCCAATGGCAAAGGAAAAAGGAATGCGGGACATCAAGGAAATGGTCGACCCTCCAAGAAATCAAGGAACTCCAAGTATGAAGAATCCAATGTTGTTAACAATAAGCAAAAAGAGTACTATCTTATATCGGCCCTCTCCACTGCCTCTCCTTCGGACACTTAGGGAAATTGGTTGATTGATAGTGGTGCCTCAAGGCACTTCACCAGATACAAGGAAGTCCTCTCTAATCTGATAGAAAAGGAGACAAACTTGGAGATCATCCTTGGAGACGATGCCACCTATCCCGTGAAGAGAGTAGGGAATGTTACCTTCAATTGAATCAAGGTAACACTATTCATTTGCAAGAAGTACTATATGTACCTAATCTCAAGAAGAACCTGGTGTTCATTTCAGCCACGGATGACAAAGGATTCAAGGTGGCATTCATCGATGGAAAGATACATGTTTGGAAAAGAAATTTTAAAGATGCTTTTTCTCTTGGGTTTAGGGTTGACACTTTGTATCAAGTTGGAGGAAGTCCATTGGGAGCCATGTCTTGCGACACATCTCTACAATCTAAACTATGGCACCGGAGGTTTGCCCATCTTCATTATAAGGCCCTACCCGATGTGAAACAAATGGTGACAGCTATGTCCGGGATGTGTCGAAGGACAACTTACAAGGGGGGACCATTCCCCTCAAGTAATAGCAAGACCACAGATATATTGCAATTGATCCACACTAACATATCTGGTATGATGCCCGTAAACTCTTTGGGAGGATACTTATATTATCTCACCTTTACGGATGATTATTCTCGCAAGACCTAAATCTACTTCTTGAAGAAGAAGGATGAAGTGTTCACCTAGTTCCGACACTTCAAAGCCTTGATCAAAAACCAATCCGAGAAGAAAATCAAGATATTGAGGATTGATAATGGGACCAAGTACGGATCCAATGAATTCCAGGATTATTGTAGAGAAGTTGGCATTAAGAGGGAGACTACAACGCCATACACTCCTGAGCAGAATGGTATGACTGAAAGGAATAATCGCTCTATTGTAGAAGCAGTTTGTGCCATGCTTCATGATCAAGGCCTTCCGAAGTTCCTATGGGCTGAAGCTGCAAATACCGTTGTGTATGTTCAAAACCAATGCCCTCATCAAGCATTGGAATCCAAGGCTCCCAAAGAAATGTTCAATGGTAAGAAACCCGATGTCTCTCATTTTAGAATTTTTGGAAGTGTCGTATATTTTCATGTGCCGAAAGAGAAAAAAAGCAAATTGGGTGCATCTAGGAAGAAAGGAATCTTTGTGGCCTATAGTAAAAATTCTAAGGGATATAGAATTTATGTGGTTGGTCAAAAGGAAGTTGAGATAAGTCATGATGTCACCTTCGACGAAGATATGGCCCTCAGGAATATCAACAACCTTCCTATCCTAAGGAAGGAGAAAGAAGCTGACACCAGAAATCAGGGTGAAAAAGAGGACGAAACGATGCCAAATGTTGATAAACCTATGGATCCTATAGATCCTCCTCATGAGCCTTCCTCCTCCAAAAGGAGACCCTCATGGCTTAGGAAGACTCTCGAAGATGCCGAGAGACAATGCACCAGGGGGACTTTCCGTGAAAGCAAGAAGTCGAATAGGTATCAAGGATACTTGATCGTCATGAGCACTATTATTCAAAATAAGATGTCATCATTCGAAGAATTCGTGAAGCAACAAGTATGGAAGGATTCTATGAATGAAAAATACGAGTCAATTATGAAGAATGATGTCTGGGATGTGGTCCCTAGACCCCAAGACAAATCGGTTGTCACCTCTAAGTGGCTCTACAAAATCAAGCATGGAGTTGATGGAAGTGCGGAACCTCACATTCACAAATGTAAGAGGGAGTTGACTTCTAAATTTGAAATGAAGGACCTAGGACCGATGCACTATTTCCTAGGGTTGGAGGTCTGGCAAAAGCCAGGTGAAATTTTCCTCTCTCAAGGAAAATATGTTGTGAAGATATTGGAAAGATTTGGGATGGTGGACTGCAAGCCTGTGACTACTCCGATGGAACTTAACTTTAAGAAGTTATGTGGTAGTGTTGCTGGACCTGAATTGGGAAATGCTTCCGAGTATCGTCAACTCATAGGAGCACTGATGTTCTTGGTGAACTCTCGTCCGGACATATGTTTTGCAGTTAACACATTGAGCCAATATATGGTTGAGCCTCATCATATACATTGGATTGGTGCCAAGAATCTTCTGAGATATCTTCGGGGCACAATCACTCATGGACTGAGATACACTGCCAGAGATGTGAGGCTGCATGGTTATTATGATGTTGATTGGGCTAGCAATGTGGTGGATTGCAAGAGCACTTCTAGATGTTGTTTTTCTTTGGGTTCTGCTTCGATATCCTGGATGAGCAGGAAGCAGAAATCGGTTGCCTTGAGCACCGCCGAGGCCGAATACATAACTGCTAGTATGGCCTCCTATGAAGCTGTCTGGTTGAGGAAGCTCTTCAGTGAGCTGTTTGGACATGTGTTGGATACCACCGTGATCCTCTACGACAACCAAAGTGGGATCCGATTATCAAAGAATCTCGTGTTTCATGATCGCTCCAAGCATATAGATATCAGGTACCACTTTATCCGGGATATGGTACAACGAGGAGCAATAAGGCTCCATCACATTGGGACTAATGAGCAGGTCATCGATATTCTGACAAAGCCCCTGGGGAAGGTCAAGTTCTTGGCCTTCCGAGAACGACTTGGAGTCGTGGAGAGACCCTCTTATGAGGGTCCTGTATGATATGGACATTGAGCTCTGGGAACTCAGGGAGGCTTGGGGTACTTCTTGGAGTAATGAGCAACCATAGGGTGAGTGGTTCAGCGTTCCCCTAGTGGTTTGTTGTGTACAGGGTGAGTGGTTCAACCTTCCCTGTGATACTCCTTGGCGACATGTAGGCAGGATGAGTGGTTCATCCCTCTCCTACTAAGACATCATACCCATGCACTCTGGGACTCATGGGAAGTACCTCTCATCTAGCCAATGAGTAGGGAAATGAGGATAGGGACCATAATACTACCGATGGACACATCATGTACTACCACACTCCCTATGCTAGGATGACCGATATTGAGCTGGGATCAATGGGAACTGACTTCAGGTCAGTAAGAGTGGTATGAGACACTCTTTTGATTGGAACTGACTTCGGGTCATTAAGAGTGGTATGAGACACTCTCTTTTATTTGGGACTGACTTCAAGTCAGTAGAGAATGGTATGATACATTCTCGATCACTTCTTCTTCTTCTTCATAGTTCAGCAAAGAAGAGCAGTGCAGAGAAGTGCATTGATGGCAGAGATAGTACAGATTGGCAGATGGAGTTTTCCCAAGTTGAGAGGGAGTGTTAAAATTGGCAACTAGGGCCAAACTCCACATGGGTCATCTTATTTATGATAGTTGATATTTTTCTTGGATTCCTCTCTCCGAGAGGTGTAGGATTGATCTAAAGATCATCCAACTTTGACATGTACAAATGACGTTATGAATTTATTTTGATTATGGAGAAATTGTCAAGGTCGGCCAGCAAACTTATGTAGGCTCAGAAGCCAAACAGTGACGTCTATTCATCCTCAACGTTTGCTATAAATACATGATGCCTTAGCCTCATTTGGATACACTCATCTTCACACTTCTCTCTCTCTCTCTCTCTCCTCATTGATTAGATACGGATTTCTGGGCCTCTCTCTCTCCACATGTCCGAAATTTCAGGAGGCCGCAATTTCAGGAGAGCGAAATTTCAAGATGCCGAAATTTCAGGAGAGCTAAATTCCAGAAGGCCGAAATTTCAGGAGACCGAATTTTTGGACAGTTTGACCAAGCATTGACCAACATGCATTGACCTCCTTTGACTGCGTTTTTGTGAGGGCTATCTCTATTTGGGCAAGGCGCATTTCTGGGCACAGAAATTGAGGCTAAATGTTGATTGGTGACCAGCGTTGACTGTAGCTAGGGGTGACCGCGGATGCGCTGTTTGACCAGACTTTGACGGGGCTGAATTTGACTGTTTTGAGGGTTGTTTTATCTTGTTGTTTTAAGGCTGAAGTTGACCGATTTGCTGAGGGTCAAATCTGCCCTGTTGACCAGTGTTGACTTTCTGGTTTGGGCTCTTTTGTTGCTGTTATAAATTATCAAATTTATAAATTGTACTATCTCTCTCCGCTGAACTATTGCAGATTAAAAGAAGATTTGATCAAGGGTTTCTCCACATTGGGGTTTGTCCCTGGCTGCTGCCACATCTTGTGTCCTCTTGTCTTGGCTTGTCTTCTACTATTTATGTTTATGTTCTATCTGCATTTTACTATCATGTTGATGTGATTGCTAATCTGAATATTGATACTAGGCTAATAAAGAAATTGAAGTAAAATTGCTCTAAAGCATAGGACATACCATTGTTGCCTAAAAATTAACATTATCCAATCTGGATCATAGGTATAGTATGTAAGTAATCAAAATTGGTGTAGAGACCCATATATAAACAATGAATTGTTTTCCTAGATCCATTAGTTCTCCTAGGAATAATGATAAAATAATCATCTCTAACAAATCTTTTTACTATAAGTAGAAAGAGTTTGTTAATATCCACAATATCCTCTTGGAGGTTACAATAAAATAATCTAAGAAACAATTTTCAATAAAGCTCATATCCAATTATTGCCAAGAGCCAAGGCAACAATAAATAAAATAGAAGCAATTGATAGGGATGCCTCCTTTGGTTGAGGGTTTGACCATGTCTAGGCCGCAAAAATAGCAACTAAGCACTTGTCCATACGTTCACCCTCTTAGATGATATGTCCACGTATGGATCTAGAAACAAGTAGCAATGAATGTGCATAGAACAACCTCCTCCAAGTGGACAAGAATCAGATGTGTGAAGTAGGCAATAGATCATATCTAGTAGGTATTTGTAGAAGATTACTTGCTTTTTTAGCACCCTCATATAAAAATCTTTGGCCACACAAAATTGAAAACCAACCAATGGTTTTGACGCACAACTTCAACAAATGGTTATGGCTCACGGTTTAGGCATATGATTTTTGGAACATGGTTTCATGTGAGCACATGGTTTCTTAACAAGCACATAATCTAAGATGGTTTTTGCTCGAGAGGGCATATGGCACATGTTCCTATGATGTTTGTTGAGATTGATGACACATTACAATTCATGAGAGTGAAATGGTCTTGGAGGTCCACTTATACACTCGTTCATCCTTTGATTGGAGAACACCACATGCACACATCCTATTTTTCTGGAAAGGCATATTAGTCTTTGTCTATTTTTGAAACATGGACTTAGCCTATCCTGAAGCTAGCAATGCACCCTTAGGCAAGTTGTTGTAACTAAATCCTATTGTATTCCTTATTGACTCAACTCAAAGAGTTAGTTAGATGTCAACTACACAGAGAATTGTTTCCTATATTATTTTTAGTGTAACTTTCTAGAAGAGATTGTAGGTCTCAACAAACAAATGACTATCTTTAGCAAGTTGTTAAGGAGGTTAGGAAAAATTATTTTATCATTATTCCTAGGAGGATTAAGGATCTAAGAAAACAAGTCATTGCTTATACTACGAGGATGATTGAGCTCAAACCTATGTAACAATTCGCTCACTCCATTTGCAAGATGGATTGAAAGTGGAGAAATGAAAGTACTTGTGAACAAGCTAACTCCAAGATTTGGAGGACTTTGTCTTTAGTCTATATAAGTGTTGTGGTTATTTGTGTAAATTTTATTTGTGGATTTGTTATAGGGTTTATACTTGGAGGTTAGAGCTTTACAAGATTTTGAATGTTAGAGGCAAATAAGAGCATAGAGGAGTATCTTGCTATAATGGGGGACCTTATAGTGATATAGTTAAATCTTATGCTATAGTCTCTAGCTATCTACCATCAATATCGCACATTTCACATACCATATTTATGTATTGGGTGTGTACATCAGTGTGGAAAAAGTCGCGATAAAGTCACGATAAAATCGGCAAAGTCCAATTTTTTGGGCTAGCCGATTTTATCGACTGACTTTTTTGCGATTTTTTCAAAGTCGAAAAAGTCGCGATTAAAATGGGAGTCGATAGGAAAAATTGAGAAGCCCGCCCAAGCCACGAATAAGTGAGGGAAAAGGCTGAAAAATCACTCATTTTTCGCTTTTCTTTCTGCCATTCGTCCCTGTGGAGAAAGGAGGTGTTTGCCATTGCCCAAGAGGAGGAGATTTACTAGTTTTGTGGTGTGGATTTGAACATTTGTCGACTTCTCAACGTGAGAAGTTCAAGGTGACGATTTGCTACTGCCAGGTATGTATTTTAATTTCTCTCTCACTCTTTGTTACACAAATGGCTTCTTAAATCTTTCTATTAGTTTGTTTTTAGCTTATTTTTGCTTAGAAAGTTGAATCAAAACATTGTTTAGAATCTAGATTGAATCAAAACTTCAAAATGTTTAGATTGTTTACATGTTTCAACTTTCAAGAATCAAAAATTCAAACCCTTGTTTAGTGAATCTGGGTGTGTTCAAGTGAGTGAGAAGATGCATTTAAAATTTAAAATCAACAATTACAATTGTGTTTGCTTCTTATGTGATGGGCAATTTTTAACTTTTTTCAAACTTTTTTTATGCCTTGGATTCAAATTCAAGTTCAAAGTTACAAACAAAATGCCAAGGAATTTAGACCCTATGTGGGAATATGGTGAACCTGATCTTATACCCAAATTTGGGCCGGGGTGGGGGTTCAATAGAATGTATTTGACTTGCAAGTTGTGTGGCAAGCATATGTCAGGGGGTGTGAACAAATTAAAATTCCATCTACGGCAAAATATAGAACTGTGCCCAAATCCAACTCCAGAAATCATCCGGCAGGCCATTAAATCATTGATGGATAAAGAGGAAGGCAAAGACATCAAGGCAGCAGTAAAAAGCCAACTTGTAGGGGCCTCAAGAGTGGGGAGAAGTGAGAGTGGTTCTTCCGCATCACATTCCACACCAACATGTCCCAACCCCTCAGCTTTCTCATCCTTTTTTGTTCCTAGAACCACACCTACTAGACAACTTGGCATTAAATCGGCACTTAAAAAAAGGGAAAAGGTAGAAGTGACAAGTTGGTCAATAAGTGTCTTCTATGGAGTGATGTTCCTTTCAACACTGCCAAGACCAACCCATTCTACCAACCTATGTTTGATGTTGCTGTTGTCGTTGGCCCGGGGTACAAAGCCCCTAACCTTTGCAGAGTTGAGAGGGCCACTTCTTCAAGATGAAAAGGTTGATTGCATTGCTAGATTGGAGGAGTTTAAGGCATCATGGGAACACACTAGATGCACAATCATGTCAGATGGTTGGACTGACCAAAAGGATAGGACCCTTCTTAACTTCTTGATTAGTTGTCCCAAGGGGACAATATTTATGAAATTTGTTGATGCATTTGCACACATTAAAGATGCATGTTTATTATGTGAGTTGTTAGACATCTTCATTCAAGAAGTAGGTCCACAAAATGTTGTCCAAGTCATAATGGACAACGCTACAAATTATGTTGTTGCTGGCAGGTTGCTTATGGAGAGGTATCCTAACTTGTTTTGGACACCTTGTGTTGCTCATTGTATTGACTTGATGTTGGAGGATATAGGTAAGATTCCTCTTGTGAGGGATATTGTTGAATTATCCAGGAGCAGAACAAAATTTATATATAATCATGCATTTGTGATTAGCTTGATGAGAAGATTCACCAACAACAAAGAGTTGGTGCATCCTTCCATTACACGATTTGCCACGACTTTCATATCTTTTCAATCTCTATTGAATTCTATGTGGGATGTGAAGAGCATGTTTATTTCACAAGATTGGTGTGCTTTATCTATTAGCCGCAAACCTGAGGGAGAGGGCATATGCAGACTAGTTTCATATGATCAGAGCTTTTGGGCAGGAGTAGAGGAGGTGTGTGCCATTTCAAAACCTTTCGTAAGGGTTCTTCGGTTGGTTGACAAAGACAAGCCCGCAATGGGTTACTTATATAAGGCCATGGATAGGGCCAAAGAAGCCATTCGTGCCTATTATGAAGATAAGGGAGACGAGGGATTAGAGAAACAACAGGTCATATGGAAAGTGATTGATGAACGATGGAATAATACCCTCCATTGCACCATTCATGTTGCAGGTATTTACCTCAACCCCGCATTTTCTTACTCCTGTGGTTTCAGATTTGATGCCGAGGTGATGGATGGAATCCTCACTTGCGTTGAGAGGATGGTGGCATCTGAACGAGAACGTGAAGAAATTTCTAAAGAAATGGAGATATATAGGATGACAAGAGGCACATTTGGTTTTACCATGGCTATTAAGAATAGGACAACCAAAATGCCAAGTAAGCTTTAGTTTGTTTCAACTTTCAAATTTCATAATTTTTTGTCTCTTGATAATTTGTTTCAAGTTTAGAATTTCAATGTTTTAACTTCTTTTTTTTATGTTTTACATTTTTCTTTTAACTTGTAGACGCTTGGTAGACAAGCTATCGTGGCAGAGTACCCCATCTCTAAAAGCTTGTCATTCGAGTGCTCATCCAAACATGCAGTTCCTTTGGGTGTGAGTACAACTAGAGTGTATTTGACAAAATACACAACAAAAAGTGCAACAGGGAAAAAAAAATCAAATTAAATTTTTGAATTCATTTTGTTATTTTTAATATTTAAATTTTTTAAGTACTAATTTACAATCTATGACCCTAACACAGATTGGGGTCCCAACGCCTCAATGACATGGTCTACGTCTACTACAATCTTCGATTGTGGGTGAGACAACTTCAGAAAACTCCTGATGTAGAAGTCATCTCATTGGACAATATTGATACCACTACTGCATGAAGGGTAGAGACTGAGAGGTCAGCCATGGACTCGATCCCTGATTGGTTAGATGTGGATCCAAAGGCACTAGAGGCAAAGGAGGTAGCAATTGCAGGGAAGGGAGAGCCAAAGGTAGAGAAGGAGGAGCAGGGTCAGGAGGCAGGAGATAGAGCAGGAGGAGGTGACACCATCTAGGATGGGCAGCAATAGAGGACAAAGGCCACCTCTTTTTTTGGCTTCTAGAGGACGACAGAGTCCATTTGTAGCCCTAGGGGTAGGCCAAGGCAAAGCCATTCCATATTCTCGTAAAAGGGGCAGAGGATCTCAGTCACTGGTTACTTTATGACATGTAGATGACTCATGATATACATTTATTATATTTTTTGTTGATATTTTGACTCTTGAGAGTTGAGACTGAGTCAGGACTCAAGATTCAGGACTTGATTCACTATTTTGATATGTGATGTAGCACTAGACTTCATATACATATTATATATTAGCTTTCTTTTCATGTTTACGTGGAAATGCATTTATTTGATGTTGTGGATACTTTAGATGCTAAAAAAAAAAATTTTAAAAAAAAGAATATTTTTGTATTTTTTTAATTTTGCAGACTTTTTGCCGATTTTTTCAAAACCCTCCCAACTTTAACGACTTTTTCAATTTCTGGACCCTCGCCGATTTAATCCCGACTTCATCTTTTTCCACATTGGTGTACATATACAATCTTGGGGCTACCTAACATTTGCTTTTAGAAGGCATCATAAGTGACCCTCTCCCTCAATTTGTGAAATTCTAATAACCAAAATTTATTGTTGAAGCAAGTTTAGGTGTTTGGAACATGTCAAATTGGCCACCTATAAATCCTCGACTTTCCCTCTTGAAATTACCCAAGTGACTCCATAGCCCAAGTAAGTGAGGCACCAATCTCCCTTTTACTCATCACCCAGGGCCCAAACCCATATTTTTTTTCATCATTTTTTCTATTTACATTGTTGATAAGTTATTTTTACTCCCACTCCTACTACGTGAGGTAAGCCTAGTTAACCTTTAATAATTCCCTCCTTGACGTGGGTCACCCCTTTGCCAAAAGTGAAATGAGAGTTGGTGAGGTGATAATGACGAACCTCCAAAGTGCCGCAACGTTAGCAGCCATCTTTAGTTTAGGTGTACATTTGTGTAGTAACATGCAAGTTTGGTGGAGTTATAAAGGGAGTCAACAAATCTTAGTGAAAACACTTTAGTTGTAAAGAGGGATTGTTAGATTTCAAGGTGTGGAGTTGTAGAGGGAGTTGACGAGTCTTGGTGAAAACACTTTCTTTGTAAAGCAGGAGTGTTAGCTTTTGCAGTTACTCTGAAAGTCCTTACACCATGTTTGGAGATGCTTCATGATATTTGGGGTACATGGTGTATGATTAGCCCTTGGATGGTCCATGATAGATATTCATGTTGGGGATGGGCTTACTTAGTGGTTGCTTGACCTCAGTTGGATGCATGCATGACATTCTCCCTTGGAGCATTAGAGACAATCAGACAGCTTGGTGACATTCGACATGTTGACCACAATGACAAGGTTGTTTGCTTGGTGGATGCCCTAGGGCCTACATTGGAGGCAGAGCATTAAGAGGGCGACCTTAAGACTTAAACAACATGTGAGAGCATGGGTTCTTGCATGGACGCATGGAGTTGACTTGGGACACCTAGGTTATAGTGTTCATACAAGGGGAGTGCACCTGGACCTCATGGAGTACATGGCTTAGGAGAAGCATGGAGTCCTTAAAGGCTTGGAGGAGTGTTAGACAATCTCATGGAGTGCCCTTGCATTGAAGCCTTGCTTGTGTACAACATCACCTTGAAGCTTGACATGTGTGCCCTTGGAGTGTAGTGCTCCACATGTGTGAGCCTACTTGTGGCTTTGTAGGTTGCCTATAAGGGTTTATGCCAACGTATGTTTTGTTGGCCTTGCTTAACTCTTGTATATATAGAGGAAGGAGAGAATCCTTTCATATCATCATTATTGTTGTTAGAATATCCTAAAACCAGTTTGATTCATTTCTAAAGATCTGGTGAGACTTTATTGCAGGAGATTATTGTCTTCAAGATTCAGTTTTGCAGGGCTATCATCTTTTCTTAGGAGGGCCGAGTTAAGGATTGAATTTTGGCAATCAGCTCCTTGTCCCAAGCATCAAATCACCTAGGCCAAAATCTACCTTCAGGAGGGCCGAAAATCAACACCAGGAAAGGGACGTATTGCAAGTAAAGTTAGGAAGCCGAATGCTCCTTCTTGGTGCCCAAGGAGGTGCAAATTTAGTGAGACCGAATTATTTTAGCAATAGTAGCAGACTCTTGAGGCCAAATTATTGCTCATCAAGGAGGGGCCGAATACACAGAATGACTAATAAAATGTGCTCCAGAATTAGCATCTCATTGGCTGCTTGGTATTGCCGTAGTAGACAAATCGTTTCAAGGGTGTATCGAGCTGTTCATTTCCTTCCTTTTGCTGTCTACAAGGGAGGAGTTGATTAATCATAGTTCTGAGCATTTAATCCCAAGCAAATACAGGTCGTTCTGGCATTTTCAGGAGACTCCACATCAGCACTGAAGCCAAGGCTGAATTCCTTCCTTTATTTATGGTTGATTTTCATCTTCCTTGGCAGCCAAAGAGAAGAGGTCGAATTGATAATCTTTGCCATCTGTTTAGCTGTAAGAAGCAGATCAACAGAGTATATTTCTGATCATTGAAAGAGGCTGATTTCCATCTTTGTTGGGGACGAATTCCCTGTAGAATAATCATTTGTACTGGCCATAGTTTATTGTGGTTTTCCCTTCAAATATCTTCTCTGTTAATAGGCCAAGTTTCTTGGAAGTTAAACATTACTGGGGCTGCAAGTTTCTCAGTTTAAATCAGTGGATTCAAGCAATCAAATTCTGAAGCAGACTCACACCTTGGTTGAAGACTGCTCCATGATGTATCAGTCATTTTAGAGGAGAATTCTAAGAGCTGTAACAGGCATTCCTTGAGGCCGAATTGGTTGTCTTGAAGGATAAATTGTTCCACATTATTGAAGCATAGTCTCCAGGTCTTTTTATCTCCAGAGGATCACTGAAATTGATACTTCTCATCATCTGAAGTAAGCTCCAGAGTTTGCATGCAAGTTGTTTTGTAAAAAGGTGTCAAAGGGACAGCCTTGGATCAGTGTATCACGTGCTGGAATTGACTGAAGTCAAACAAATTCTGGCAGCATTTAAATCAGTTTCCCTTGTGCTTATTGAAGTGTGTTTATTATTTATCAATGCTGACACATGATTATGGGCATATTAAACTTCTGTGTAATCTCTTGAATTAAATACAAGAGAACAGTGAAGTAGTTATTGACTGTTCTTATTGTTATTTCTGAAGTTTATGTGGGCTGAATACCATATGACTGATGTGCCATTGATTTGAAGAGATTACATGCTCTTGATTTGATCTAATAATCTGAAACAAATAAGAAAATACACCTACAGCAGTGCATCAACAAACCATTTGACGAAATTCCTCACTGAAAATTCACTCAAACTCAGAAAAACTAGATAATTTGGGCATTTTCAAGAGGGAATATTACAAATTTTCTCCTTCACTCACGTGACCTGTGAAATGAATGCTCTTTGTGCATATTTGTCCTTTTCCCTCTTTCTTTTATAACTTTGAGATGAACCAAAAACCTAATTTTCAATGGTTGAGATCTAACTGTGACATCAATGGCTCTCTTTTAATTAAATTATTAAGTGAGCCACTTTAGTCACTTTATTAATTAAAAATCACTTAAAAAAGGCATTCACTTTATTAATTAATTAATAAAGTGAACTTCTGAAAAAGCATAGGATGCTTTTAATGACAATTTCCATAAGTAAACACCCTCATAGAAATACATGTCTGAGCTACAAACACTAGCACTCCCTCTTCACAAGGAATGTAATATCCACCACTCCAAACTTGTCTTGAAAGCAAATGAACTTGCCCTTGGTGAAAATCTCAAGGTACTGCAATCCATATCCTACTGTGCCCTGAAAATATCTGAGCATGTGCTTTGTTGCAACCCAGTGAACCTCCCTCAATTGCACCATGATCTAGCTTAGGGTGTTAATAGCAAAGTTGATGTCTAGTGAAGTGTTGACCAAATACATCAACGAGCCAATCAACTGCCTGTACTCTCCAAAGTTTGCCAACTCTGAAACTGAAGAATCAATCTTCTTCAAGTTGGTCACCATCAGAGTGGCCTCTTCAAGATATCTAGAGTGCACTTCCCCTACCCGAGGAAGGTATCGCCTGATTGCTGCCAAACCTCAAGCCCCATAAAGTAATGCATCGGCCCAATATCCTCATGTCAATTTTTGACGCTAGATATGACTTTCTACTTGCAATTAGTCTCTCTACACCTATCAGAATGAGATCCTCCACATACAATACCAAAATGAGGGGCTCATGTCCAACCAACAAGAAGAATAGGTTGGGATCTACCTCACTGTTGGTGAAGCCTATGCTCTGCAAAATTGCAAATAGTTGTCAATCCTAGCACACCATGCCCTCAGTGCCTGTTTGAGTCCATACAGGGCTTTCTTAAGCCTGCATACATGTGTCTCTCTGTCATGGACCTCAAATCCTTGTGGCTACTGGATGTAGACTTCTTCAATGATGCCATTAAAGAAGGCAATCTTCACATCCATCTGTTGGATGTCCCATCCCATCTTGGAAGTTATCAAAAGAACTACTCAAATAGAGGAGTATCTGGCTACGGGAGCAAAAAGCCTCCTCATAGTCTACTCCCTCTTTCTATGAGAACCTGGGAGCTACGAATCTAGCATTGTATTTCTCCACATTACCATCAGTTGGATGCTTTACCTTGTAAAGCCACTTGGAAGTCACAATTGACTTCCCGTTTGGTCTCAGCACAATGTTCGAGGATCATTCTTCATGATGGAGTTGTGCTCCTCCACCATTGCATCTCTCCACACCTATTCGCTAGATGCTTCCTCAAAGTTGGAAGGCTTTGATTCTATGATGTTGGTCATCAAAGCCATGTACAACAAAAACTTCCGCAGAGATCTACTCTCCCTGAATGTGGGCCTAGGAGTCTCGACATGCTCCTGAGCATCCCGCAAGGTTTGCTCCACCCACCTAGGCCTCCTAAATGTCAAAGGCGTTGATTCTTCCTCCTACACTGAAGGTTGTCTATTTCTGCTACTGAAAGTCTCTGCTCTCGGATCCTCCTTTGGCTCCTCTTGAGGCCCCTCTATAATTGTTGGTAGGTCCTGAGATTTCCTAGATGCCAAGTTCTCCTCAAACTTGACATCTCGGCTCAACACTGTCTTCCATTGATCTGTCAAGAAGACTGGACAACTAAATATCCTAAGGAGTCGTAACTCAAACTTCTTGCCTGTGAATGCTTCCTCTAGTGTCTTATCCTCCAGAATTTGGTGTGGGCTCCTATTCTGCAAATACACAATTGTGTTGCATGCCTCAGCCCACAAAAACATCGACAAACTTTGATCATGGATCATGGCCTTCACCGCACTGATGATAGATCGGTTCTTCCTCTCTGCAACCCCATTTTGTTGTGGGTTGTAGGCCATTGTCTTCTCCCTCTTGATCCCTGCCTCCTTGCAGAAATCTGTGAACTCATTAGAGGTGTATTCACCCCCGTTGTCTATCCTCAACACCTTGATCTTCCTTCCTGTCATGTTCTCCACCTGAGCTTTGAAAGCTCTGAAATGACTGAAGACCTCACCCTTGGTCTTCATGAAGTAGATCCAAGTCTTCCTGGAGAAGTCATCAATGAAGGTCACATAGTAAGATGCGCCCTTTACTGAAGATACTAACATAGGCCCTGCTAAATCAGAATGGATCAAATCCAAAATTCTTTTGGATCGAGTCTCACTATTAGGGAAAGATGCCTTGACATTCTTGCCAAGTGCACACCCTTTGCACACTCCTTGCTAATCCAAATTGAAGTGTAGAAGCCCAGTGACCATTCGTCTCAGTAATGGTAGAGATTTGTGATGGAGATGCCCCATCCTCCTATGCCAAAGCTCACACATGCTCTCACTAGTGTGCACTAGTGCCTGAGCAAGTTGACCCTGAAGTCTATATAGGTTCCCCTCCAAAACTCCAATCCTTGTTGCAATCTTTGGACGAGCTCCCTCTGAGCAAATGAACACTTTCCCCATCTGAAAGTTAAACTCGTAAACTTTGTCCTCCATGAGTGAGATGGACAAATGGTTCTTCTTTAGGCCAGGTAGATAGAGTACCTCCTTTGCATCAAAGAACCCTCCTTACTCAAGCTAGAACTGAATTGTCCCCTATCCCCTTAGTAAATACTTGGCATCATCGCCAAGCTCAATATGGATCCCTCAGTCGTCCTCTACAAAACTATTGAATAGCTCTCTAGCCACTATCAAGTGGTGGGAGGCGCCACAGTCCAAGTACTCGGCACTTCTAGCAATGGTGTCAGTAGAAAGGCAAGACACGAGTGAAAAGTCACTCTCGAACTTGGAAGCAAGCTCACTCAACTATGTTTCTGATGTCACTGCAGTTGATTGAGACTTCCCCTTGCCTTCTTGCTTTATGGGCATTGAGAAACAAAATGGTCATTCTTATGGCAATATAACATTTGATCTTTGCTCATATCTCTCTTCTACTTGAACTGTTATCTCTCTGCCTGATTGTCACCCTTCTTTCTGCTAAGTTTTCATCTACTGCTCCTCCTCCCTACTTGTTGGTCTTGAACTCTTTACGAGTCTCCTCTTAGATGCAATCATCCCAAAGTCTCTCCCAATTAAGATGTTCCCGAGCATAGATTCCCATGATGAATGGTTCCCAAGCCTTGGTGAAACCATTCAGAGCAACATTTATTAGCTCTGCATCCAATATAACTTCTCCAATAGCTACAAGTTGTTCACAGATAAGCGTGATCCTCATAATGTGGTTGGTCACATTGTCGGAAGGGTTCATTCTACAATCTTTGAGATTAGTTTTGAGAATCATTTTCCAACTCATGTTATCACTTTGAAAAAGCAATATTAAGGTATCAAACATCTCCTTAGATCTGGTCTTTTCTGCAACATGCAAAATCAAATTATCCTTAATAGCTTCAAAGATCACCCTTTGTGCCTTCATGTCCTTATCCCACGTTGTTTGCACTGCAGGGTCTACTACTAGTGTTTGCGCGCTCCCAAAGGTCTGTGTTGGAACTAGAAGAGGGTTGGACACAACTTCCCACAAGTTTTGCTCATTCAAGATCACAGAGATTCTTGCTTTCCATGGCAAGAAATTCAAAACTCCATCAAGTCAATCCTCAACTTTCACATTGGTTACTGACATGGTTGTCTTAAGCTTTATCTCTCAAGCTCACTAAAGTAACCTGAAAATTATAGATTTGTTTTTCTCTCAGAGTTGTTGCTCTGATACCATGTTAAAATATCCTAAAACCATCTAAGCAAACAAATTAAATCTAGTTACTTGTTGGAATTATTGACTTTTGTATGCAGTGTATTGCCGCCCAAATTGTAAACCTCAGATGTGACAACAACTCAGGGCGGGGGTTGTCACTCTGATCCCCGCCCTCTCCGTTCTAGCTATCTCCCTACAGCAAGCTATGGGGGGTAGTCCCTATGAAATGTGAAGATGGGAGACTTGTTGGCAACCAACAAGTCCAAGAGACACAACTGAATGGCCTAGCAACCTGGTTGAATTAGCAAGTTAAGTGATTTGATTAGATTTATTATGAAGACCAGTGCCTTGAATGGAGTCAACTACTTGCTTAAAACAAATTATTACCAAGTTACCGGATGAACAGTTGTTGCTTAAGGATGCTCCACTATCCTATATGAAATGCAAATCCTACAAACTAGGTGAGATGCAAAATCTTGGTTAATTTTAAATTATATGCCTATTCTAAGTGTGTCATCTCTCTTAATTGTTTTGAAGCTAGTCTCTAGAGTAGGTTGTGAGAGAGAAGCCAAGGGGAAGCACGCTAGGGCCTAGTTAACGATACCTCCCCTTAGGTTCTAACTACCCGACGCTTCTTGCGCTGCAGAGATTGTGGCTCTAACGACTACAAGGTCACCGTGTTAACCACTAAAGAGGTGCTAAACTCCTCAAGCTAGATGGAAAAAGTTGGGCCTATATCTTTATTGGCCAAGCTTAAGCTTGGAAGTAAATTGATTAATGCAAGGTACTAATCCTAGAATGCAAGTGCAAAAGATGGATGAGTGCTCTTAAGGTGAGATTACTTAATTACTTAACTACTTAACTACAATGATCTTTAATGAACAATGAAATACTTAAACAATAGACAATCTCAACCACAAGAGAAAGTGTTTAAACTCAACGGTGCCAGAAAATGTGACAAGTAAAGACAACTACTTAAAAGCCAAGATCAATGCTACTTGATACAATTAAAATCAACAACAAATATGTCAATTAGATACACAATTTGATTCTCTTATCACACTTATGATTGAACTTGACTATAAGATCCACAAGAGATATCCAATTCAACAATGAGCAACAAGTACACTTAACCAATGACCATAATAGCAATGAGAAGCTAAGAGCATTAATCCACCATGTCACTTAGAGCAATTTTGCCAATTAAATCAAACACTTACTAACTTGATTAGAGCACTTGTGTGTGAGGATGCAAGAGTGAAACTAGATGTCAATGATTAGAGTTGAGCCCAAATCACATCAACCATCAATGATTATGAATTATGAGAGTTTATTAGCTAATTTTAGAGACTTATATGTGTTTTATCACTGCTGCAACCTTGTATTCAGAGGTCTGCAATTTTATATCAGCAGTCAAAAGACAATGTTCAATGCCCAAAATAAGCTAGAAAATTTATGCATTCAACTTTCCAATGATTATGAGACTGCTTAGAAGCTATAGATCAGACTTATTATATTCAGATCAGACCTCAAAATGATGTATATCAGACTTAGAACAACTCAAAAAATTCAGTGATTCAGTCCTTAAGAAACCCACAAGGTGCAAAATTATTAATGCCACAATAGCTCCAATGATTAGCTAATTAGCTTAAGTGATTATTAGGTGATCTTCGGTCAATTTCAATTATTTAAATTGAGTTATATGACTACATTAAATGGCTGAAGCAAAACAGAGAGGGAAAGAGGCAAACCCTTAGGCCTAAAGGCCTAGTTTGATGACAAGTTGTCCTTCAAATGACTTGAGACTTGGACCAATGACCTGCAACACAAATTGTCAGCTGAAAACAAATAGATCAGCCCTCCTAGGACTGCAACTAGGGCACCAATGGCTGGTTGAAACCTTGTTTGGCAACTTTGGCCCTTGAAACCCTAGCCCAAGAGGCTAGTTAATCTGCAAAACCAAGTATTAGCCAAATAAACTTAAAAAAAAATTATTCAAATGACCACAAATCAATGCTAAATATTTTTCAATAATGCCCCAAGCCTGTAACCACAAAAATTTAGTTCATGAACTGTTGCAAAACCTCACAACTTGGCTGAAATGACTGCAAAACCCCACAAAATACCCCAACAATGAAAGGGAAAGGTCCAATAGAGCTAGCAGCTAGGGCTAAATGCCCTCCTAGGCCTGTGGCCTAGGGCTGCAAGGCCTACAGCTGCCTGGGAAAAGTCCTGCAGCTTGGGGAAGGAGGCCCCAAAGGGCAGCTGCAAACCCTCCAAGGGTTGCGGCTCAAGGGAAAAGGCACTTAGTGCCTACAACTTAGCACTAAAAGGCTGCCGCTAGGGGGTCGAGGCCCTTAAGGTGTTGAACGGCTCCCCTAAAGGGAGTTCGAGGCCTCTCCAAGGCTACAGCTAGGGTGAGGAAGGGGGCAGCTAGGCCCTGAAGGCCTCAAAAAAAATTTGAACCCTGCAAATGCCAAAAATCACCACAAACCACTGCAAGAATGTTGGACACTAGGCCTGGAGGATAAATGGAAGCGAGACCTTGCCTTCCTAAGCCTAGATCAGCCTCAAAACCCTAGCAAAAATTTCTTGATCAACTTGAAGTTCACCCATACAAATGAATCAAAAAATTCCAAAACCCCAAATATATACAAAAATTTAAAACCCCAAAAATAAAACCGCAAGTGCTGCAAAACAATGAGTTAGAAATAATTTACAAGTTATTTTATAAATAATTACAAATGTACAATGCTTGCAAATTTTAAAAAAAATGGAGAAATATTTTTTGAGTAATAGCAGTGGATGAAGATATTTTTCAAAAAAATTGAATATTGGCCAAAAACCCTTCTGCAAAATCAAAATACCATATAGAAATCTTAGAGCCCAAACATAGTCGGCTCATCCCCACAGTCTATGAACTTGGAGCCCAAGGGCCAGTGTACCTACAAATCTCTATAATTTTTCTCAAGTAGAACTGTTAGATCATATGGTGAATCTAATCACCTAACATTTATAAAAATATAAAATATAATATATATATATATATATATATATATGTTACCTATAGAATGCTCTTATCACCGGGAAAGCACATAACCAGCACATACCTCAGATCAATAGAAGAAAAACACCATGAACTGAACCCGAAAGTCTTTCTATTATGATATAGAAATGTTCCCAGCGGAGCAATGGCTCAACACCAGCTTTACAAAATTTTACATCATCCAAAGATACTCAATAGAAGCAAAATGACTTCTATTTATAGAGAAATCCCTCCAAGTGAAAAATAACAACTAGTTGGTTTGATCCCCATCAAAATAATCCCGACCGTTGAACATAGCATGATGATCTTTTAATCTCCACCGTCGAAAAATTAATTTTGAGGAAAAATTCTAATTTTTCTTAAAACCCATTTTTAATTAATCCATAAATTAATATTTGTTGGACATTGTATAAACCAACGCTCCCTGTGTGTTTCACAACATGTGCTTAATCGCCTCTCATGGATCTGTTAACTCTGGCAATGCGTCCATTTACTAACACCTGCGGGTTTTGGTGTAATGGCGATCGTGATTCCAACAAGTGGTATCAAAGCCAAAGGTCTCCAGTTCAAATCACACTCGGCTCGCGTTGGGGGGAAGGGGGGGGAGATTGTTGGACATTGTATAAACCAACACTCCTCATGTGTTTCACAACATGTGCTTAATCGCCTCTCGTGGATCTATTAACTCTAGTGATGCATCCATTTACTAACACCTGCAGGTTTCGGTGTAATGGCAATCGTGATTCCAACAATATTTTGGATTAATTTCCTCAAAATTTTGACTTTGACTTAACCACCAAGGTCCAAGGGCTCAATTTCTCTTAAAATATCCATTTTTTCCTTGGCAAGGGACCTCCAAAATTTGACTATTCCTTGACCCACGAAGTTTTGATTATTTTCCACTTGGAGAACAATTAATTTCTCTATAATTATTTTAGACTTGAAATTAATTAATTTTCTGACTTAGGATTTAATTTAATTTTTGCCAGGAAAAAATAATTAATTGACACTAGAGGGGATTAATAATTTTTCCACCCTCAAATATTTTAGCCATGGTGTGTAATTATGAGGGACCACGCACTAAAATATTTTTTACATTAGATCTTAAAATTAATTCAACCCTCAAAGGGGGAATACACCTTTACATATAGACCCTCATGGCATTACCCAATTCTGCGACACAATATGATCTAGTATAGACCAAGTGGTTTGTAATCAAATAATTTAGCCAAATGCCCTTAAATTATTCCCAAACACATTTTTACAAAGACTTGATATAACACTAGGACTCACCTAAGACCTTGTCAATGAATTCCGCCCTAGCTTTTGGGTTTGAGCTGGAAGAAAAACTTTGTCAATTATCCGTGTTTAGAAACACATAATTCGGGGAGGTTAAAAAACTTCATAGAATGAAATTCTTTGCCAAAGCCAGAGGCTTACTTAGGTGTTGTTACATAATAAATGATCATACTAGTATCTGGCTGATGACTTTGAATTCTAAAAAAAAAATCTTCATGTCTTTGCATTCTGCTTCCTTGGACTGTTGACAAAGTGTGGTCAACACAGTGGAAAACAAGAAAAAAAATCACACTGAACAAATATTTATGCCCTTCTAGATCAGTTCATCATTCAAAATTATCTTCAAAACTTACAAGAGCTCCCTTACAAGGAAAAATGGCTCTAAGTAGTAAGAATTAATCAAACAAATAGGAAACCTAAAAATTACAGTTTGCATGGAAATCAAGGCAACCTGCCTTCCAATCCGTACAAACAGTTGTACAACCTACTCTGTTGGGGCATATGGTTGCTCTTTCCTTGCCATTGATTAGCTTCCTTCTCCTTGTTGAACTACTACCGAAATCCTCGCCAATGGTCGAAAATCGGATCTCTAATTTTCTCCTTCACTAATGCGACTTGAGAAATGAATTCTCTTTGTGTGTCTTTGTCCTTTGCCCTCTCTTTCATTTGTATCTTTGACATGATCCAAAAACCTAATTTTCAACAATTGATATCTAACCATGAGATTAATGGCTCTCTTTTAATCAAATTATTAAGTGACCCACTTTAGTCACTATATTAATTAAAGTCACTTTAAAAAATCACTTTATTAATTAATTAATTAAATTAACTTCTGAAAAAGCATAAGATACTTTAATGATGATTTCCATAAGTACCCTCATGGAAATACCTATTTGAGCTACAAACACTAACAATTGTACTATTTATGTTGTATTTGTCTTCTTACAATAAGGTGTTAGAGTTCTTGCGTAAACCCTAGGAGTAATTATGACGAAGAGAGAGGACATCTTTCTTGGAAGATCCTTATGAGTTACTAAGGTTTACCTCTTGTGAAGAAAACGATGGAGATGATTATCACTATCATCCAATTGTTGTGCATCATTCGCTTGTGTTAGAGACAAGAGGAGAGGACCACACTAGTTTCTCTCTCCCTTTGTTCTTCATCTTTGGCATTTGCATTTTCTTGTAAAAATTTATCATTTCCCACCCCGGTTTTCAGTTTCACCTTATTTCTCCCATATAGTTAAATGCCCATTCCCATATCCATACATTCAACACTGAAAAAATAAATTTTGCTGAAAACACAAATTCTGGAAATTTTACAGAATGCTGGAAAATGCAGAAATAAAAATCAGCAGGTACAAACAGCCATTTAACACATTTGAACACAGTGATTTTTGGTCAATGTGACCCTAGAAAAACCCCCTACAACTCTTGGGGAAAACCAGTTCGAGAGCTCTTTCTTATTTCTGAAAAAAAAAATGCCTTTTTACAGTGAGAAATATTCAGCAAAAATCAGCAAGCAAATTTTACAACTTATCTCGATTTTCGTGCCACACAACCAACTAGAAAACTGTTGTACGAACTGTTGTACAGACCTCGATTTCTGTGCAAAAAATCAGTTGTACGGCCCTCGATTTCTGTGCAGAAAATCTGCTGTACGGCCCTCGATTTCTGTGCAAGAAATCTGTTGTACGGTCCTACTCCAAACTGTTGTAAACGGCCTTGGAATGTGTGCCAAGCTGCTACCTCCTTCTCCTCCTGCTCAGAAATCTCCCTTGCTCTCTTCCTCTCTCTCTCTCTCAATCTGCTCATGAAAGAATGAATGACCTTTTCCTCGTTTTCCTCCCTTAATCTAACCCTAAGTGAATTTTGGCTAATCCCTAAATCCAATGGCTGAAATAGATTGAGATCTAGGGCTGAGATTAAATGCTCATTTAAATCTCACTTTCTATTTTTTAAGTCACCCCACTTTAATAAAGACCCACTTAGTCATTTATTTCCAAAGTCACTTTTCCTTTCTAATTTTACATTGACTTTAATAAAGTCACTTTAAAATTAGACTTTAGTAACTTTATCACTTAAAGTCACTTTTAAATTAGATTTGACTTTATAAAAATTATAAAGTCACTTTAGGAGAAAAATTAAATTCTTTTGGACACTTTTCCCTAGGCCAAAGATCAAAGCCTTAGGGAACCACCTGTCCTCCGGTACCAAATTTCAACACTCCCTCTTATCGAGGAAGGTGTTCCTCACCACACCCATCTTGTCTCTGAAGCAGTCATGCTTGCCCCGTGGTAAGGCTTTGGTAAGAATATCTGCAACCTGCTCATCAGTGGGAATATACTCAAGCTTCACAGCGCCCTTCTGAACATAGTCTCTGATGAAATGATATTTGATCCCGATATGCTTTGACCTGTCATGAAATACTGGATTCTCCGTGAGTTTAATGCAACTCTGATTATCACAATAAATCACTGAAGGTCTCAACGGCTGACCAAATAAGCCAAACAACATCTTATGAAGCCAGATGGCCTAACAACTAGCTAGACTAGCTGCCATATACTCTGCTTCCGCTGAACTCAATGCTACTGACTGCTGCTTCCGGCTGAACCATGACACTACTACTGAACCCAACCCAAAATAGCACCCTGAAGTGCTCTTCCTATCAGAAGCACAACTTGCCCAATCAGAATCAGTATAACCTGCCAATCTCACTCCATCCCCCTGCCTGTAGTCCAGACCATAATGCACTGTCCCCTGCAAGTACCGGAAAATGTGTTTTGCAGCCACCCAGTGAACCTTCCTAGGCTCACACATAAACTGACTCATCGTGTTAACTGCAAAACAAATATCTGGTCTAGTGTTGACCAAATACATCAAGGAACCAATCAGCGGCCTGTACAATGTGGGATCCACCAACTCGGAATCCGAAGCATGAAGCTTCTTCCAGTTGGTAATCATCGGTGTCGACATGGGTCTACAATCCTCCATGTGGAATCTGCCAAGGATGTCCACAATATACTTCCCCTGCCCCAGAAAGAAATGCCCCTCCTCCTGCCACACCTCCAAACCCAAAAAGTAATGCATCAAGCCAATGTCCTTCATCTCAAACTCTGCCGCAAGATCTCTCTTGCAGTGCTCTATGAGTCTCTCTGCACCTGTAATGACCAAGTCATACAGCACCAGAATGAGAGGTTCCTCACTTATCACAATAAAGTAAAGGTTCGGATCTGCCTCACTCTTTGTGAAACCCATCCCCTGCAAGTATGTATCTATCCTGGAGCACCAAGCTCTGGGAGCTTGCTTCAGGCCATAAAGGGCCTTCTTCAGTCTGCACACATGGGACTCCTTCCCATGCACCTCAAAGCCCTGTGGTTGCTCAATATACACCTCCTCCTGTATGAAGCCATTGAGAAATGCAGTCTTCACATCCATCTGGTGGATCTTCCAACCCATCTCTGCTGCTATCGATATAATGGAGCGGATCGAAGTATATAGAGCCACAGGAGCGAAGGTCTCCTCATAATCAACTCCCTCTACCTGGGAGAACCCTCTAGCCACAAACCTCGCTTTGAATTTCTCAATGCTGCCATCTGCAGCATGCTTTACCTTGTAAAGCCATCTGGAAGTAACCACGGATTTGCCCTCAGGGCTCGGCACCACCTCCCAAACATCATTCTTCATGATAAAAGAATACTCCTCCTGCATGGCCTCTCTCCAGACTTGCTGGCTAGCTGCCTCCTCATAGCTAGAAGGCTCAGAGTCAAGGATGTTGGTAACCATTGCCATATAGCTACAAAACCTCTCAGGTGGTCTACTCTTTCTGACCGGCCTCTTCGACTCAGCAACAGATGTGGCATCTTTCAACGTGTCCTGAAGCCACTTGGGCTTCCTCTTCCCTGAGCGCACTTCTCCCACTGGAGAATGAAACTCCTCCTCATCATCATCATCAGGAGCCTGAACTCCTAACTGTCTGTCTGCTGTCCTCCTGCCTACACCTGAACCTGTAGAAGCTGAGGTACCGTGTGAACTGTCCATCAGTGGACTCCCTAGTGAACTGCTCTGTGAACTGCTCTGCATGCTGCCCGGAGCACCACCCCTCTGGCTCGGTGAGCCACTGCTCACTGACGGACCTGACATCCTCACAAATGTACCTCCGGATCCTCCTGATCCCTGCCCACTGGATCCCTGCGACTGACTCAACTGCTGCTGAGGGTCTGGCTGATCCAGATACTCTAACTCCCGTGACCTCCTAAAGGCCCTGTCCTCCTCGAACTTCACATCCCGTCTGACAACAACTCTCCTCTGTGCAGGAATGTAAATCCGAAAGGCCTTTGAGGTCTCACTGTAGCCCACAAAGATACCCTTCTCTGCGGTGGGCTCTAGTTTGGTCCTCTTCTCCTTGGGTATGTAGGAGTATGTAATGCACCCAAAGATACGAAGATGACTAATATCAGGCTTCTTCCCAGAAAAAGCCTCCTCCGGAGTCATGTGCCCCAAGGCACGATGCGGACTCCTGTTTTGCAAATAAACAGATGTGTTGCAAGCCTCTGCCCACAAGAACAATGGCAACCCCTGATCATGTAACATGGCTTTGGCAGCCCCTACAATGGATCTGTTCTTCCTCTCCGCAACCCCATTCTGCTGGGGGTTGTACAGAACAGTGAACTCCCTCCTAATGCCTACCTCCGCACAATAATCAACAAACTCTCCAAGGGTGTACTCTCCCCCATTGTCCGACCTCAGGGACTTGATCTTCCAATCTGTCTGTGTCTCCACAAGAGCTCTAAACTCCTGAAACCGCTTGAAGGCCTCACTCTTTGTCTTCAAGAAATAAATCCAGGTCCTCCTAGAGTGATCATCAATGAATAAAACATAGTACTCATATCCATTCAAGGAAACATGAGACATCCGACCGCTCACATCAGAATGAATCAAATCAAGTATCCCAGTCGCTCTGCTGTCACTGCTGGGAAAAGGGGATTTGGCAAACTTGCCCATCGCACATCCTCTGCAAGTATCAAACTGATCAGCACTGAAATCTGGCACACCTGTAGTGATCTCCCGTAAGGTCCTCAAGGCTCCATGATACATATGCCCCATCCTGCGGTGCCAAATCTCACACAGCTCAGAACTGCTAGCTCTGTTGTTGGTACCACTGCTCAATGCCAAAAGGGATTGGAATGCAAACTTGTACACCTTTGCATGGCATACACCTATCACTCTAGCTGAATCAGCTGGAGTGCCCCTGGGATACATCAACACATGTCCTCCCCTGAACAGTATCTCATATCCTCTGTCCTCCAAAGCTGAGACGGATATGAGGTTCTTCCTCATCCCTAGCACATAAAGAACATCTGACACCTTCAAGGGAGATTTGGACTCCCTCTAAAATGTCAGTGTCCCCACACCGACTGCTCTAACAACTCTGTCATCACCGAGTACTACCTCTATATCAGTGCCACTCTCTGAAAGCTCTGAGAAGTACTCACGGACTCCTGTCATGTGACGTGAAGCCCCACTGTCCACATACCAGATACCCGAGGATGCTCCGCTAATCGAGGGAAAAGCATGCTCCCTCTGAACCTGTGTGGTAGGTGATCCTGCACTAGAGGACTCATACGCAATGAACCCAAACTCTCGGTCAAAACGAACTGCAAAGTCCTCAACCTCTGTTGAAGTTGTCACGCTCTGGTTCTTCCCCTTCTTATTCTTCTTCTCCGGGCACACAACTGCATAGTGTCCCATCTTTTGACAATTCCAACACTTTACCTTGGAATAGTCCTTCTGTGTGTTATCCTGTTTACCTTTACCTTTGCCTTTGCCCCCACCATTGCTTGTGGAAGCCTGCTTCTTCCCTTTGCCTTTCTTGCCTCCTGCCGACAGTGCTACATCCTCATCTTGCTCAACTGGCTTGGCTGCCCCAAGCTGACCTTTCCTGATCTCTGTCTGAATGCAATAATCCCAAAACCTCTCCCATGTGGGAAGGGTCTCACATGCACAAACCCCATCAACAAAGTTCATCCATGAACGGGGGAGGCCATTCACTGCAATCCGAACCAACTCAGTGGGTGGAATGTCCTCTCCAACTGTTGTCAACTCATCTCTCACATTAGTAATCTTTGTGAGATATCCAGTTGCACTATCATTACCCATCTTAATAGTCTTCAGCTTCTCCTTCAGGACCATTTTCCGGTTCTCATTGGTACTCTGGTAGAGATTGGACAATGCTATCCACATCTCATGGGCATTTCTCTTTCCTCTCACATGAGGAATGCAATGGTCTTTGACTCTGTCTAGAATCAGTCTCTTACCCTTGTTGTTCTTTTTATTATACTCAGCCAACTGAGTAGCATCAGTAGGCACAACAACAGGGTTCTGTGTGGTATGCACCATGATGTTTCAGACTTCTGCCTCCTCAAAGATACTCTACATTCTCTCCTTCCAAACGTTGTAATTTGTATGCCCATCCAGCCTATCCTCCACCCTCAATCCCAATGGCATCCTGCTGTCCTAAAAATTGAAAAATAGCACTGCTGTAGTAGAGATAAAACTGTTGTTTTTAAAAAAATCAGCTTGCTGGAATTTTCTGAGTGAAAAATCAACAAGCTGTAATTTTCCTCCTTGCTGTCCCAAACTGCACTTCTGCACTCAAGCTCCGATACCATGTAAAAATTTATCATTTCCCACCCCGGTTTTCAGTTTCACCTTATTTCTCCCATATAGTTAAATGCCCATTCCCATATCCATACATTCAACACTGGAAAAATAAATTTTGTTGAAAACACAAATTCTGGAAATTTTACAGAATGCTGGGAAATGCAGAAATAAAAATCATCAGGTACAAACAGCCATTTAACACATTTGAACACAGCGATTTTTGGTCAATGTGACCCTGGAAAAACCCCCTACAACTCTTGGGAAAAACCAATTCGAGAGCTCTTTCTTATTTCTGAAAAAAATGCCTTTTTACAGTGAGAAATATTCAGCAAAAATCAGCAAGTAAATTTTACAACTTATCTCGATTTTTGTGCCACACAACCAACTAGAAAACTGTTGTAAAATTGTTGTACGGACTGCTGTACGGACCTCTATTTCTGTGCAGAAAATCAGTTGTACTGCCCTCGATTTCTGTGTAGAAAATCTGTTGTACGGCCCTTGATTTCTGTGAAAAAAATTGTTGTACAGTCCTCAATTTCTGTGCAAGAAATCTGTTGTACGGTCATGCTCCAAACTATTGTAAACGGCCTTGGAATGTGTGCCAAGCTGCTGCCTCCTTCTCCTCCTGCTCAAAAATCTCCCTTGCTCTCTTGCTCTCTCTCTCTCAATCTGCTCATGAAAGAATGAATGACCTTTTCCTCATTTTCCTCCCTTAATCTAACCCTAAGTAACTTTTGGGTAATCCCTAAATCCAATGGCTGAAATAAATTGAGATCTAGGGCTGAGATTAAATGCTCATTTAAATCTCACTTCTATTTTTTAATTCACCCCACTTTAATAAAGACCCACTTAGTCATTTATTTCCAAAGTCACTTTTCCTTTCTAATTTTACATTGACTTTAATAAAGTCACTTTAAAATTAGACTTTAGTAACTTTATCACTTAAAGTCACTTTTAAATTAGATTTGACTTTATAAAAATTATAAAGTCACTTTAGGAGAAAAATTAAATTCTTTTGGACAGTTTTCCCTAGGCCAAAGATCAAAGCTTTAGGGAACCACGTGTCCTCCGATACCAAATTTCAACATTTCTCTCTCATCATGGAGGCACAAGTGTTTCTTGGAGCTTTTGGAGCATCTTGAATACTAGGGTTATGGTTTCATCCCTTAGAGACATTAGAGCCAAGTTTTTGTGATTAAACCCTAGATTATATTTGATGAGGAGTGGAGAAGAGGTGACATATTTCATTGGAGGACTTGCTAGTGTGATGTTTGGTTGTTGGAGCTCCTTCGTATTAGCTAGGGATTTCCCTAGCTAATATTGGGGAGGTAAAGGATTGTACTAGGCTTGGGATGAGGCTAGAGTATGTACATGAACTTCAACTTTATACACATACATATATATGATGTTTTTGAGCTTTCCAAAACTATATTTTTTGTCAGACTGGGGATCGTCCAAAAAGCTCCAATAATCATTCATTAAAATGAAATGTATTTATTACATGGAGAATACATGTGGATTGTTAGTTTTCCCAACTAACTATTCGTTACAACACCTAATTTCAAACCTAATTACTTTTTACCATAGTCTCGAAGGATTAAGGTGTCAAACATTCCCCCCCTTAATCTGAAGGGGTGTTAGTGAGCCCAAGCATCATTCTAAATTTTTCAATTTTTTCTCTTCCAAGTGCTTTGGTGAAGATGTCTACAATTTGCTCAGTTGTGGAACAATGTCTTAAATGAATAGTTTTGGCCTCCATATGGTATCGAATCAAATGATACTTCGTGTTGATGTGCTTGGTTTGATCATGAAATCTAGGATTGTTGGCCAACTTGATTATAGAAGTATTGTAGACAAGTAAAAGAGTTGAGTTCACTTATTTCTCTTACAAGTCTTCAAATATTTTCTTGAGCCACACAATTCCCTTTGTCACTTCTGCGGTCGCCACGCATTTTGCCTCTGTTGTCGAATCTATCAGAACTGATTGTTTGCATGACCTCCAAGAGACGGTTGTTGATCGTAGATTCATGAGCTAAGTCACCTGACACAGGGACACGCAGAACACGGAAATTCAAGTGTCCGACACAGGCACGTTTGTTGAAGAATCTAGGGCAATTAGGTGTAGAGTGATTCTTCATGACTAGATGACAATTTGTGAGGTCTTTTTACAATTTGCCTTTGTTAGCTTAATCTTCTTCTTTGCTTATTAATGCATGTGTGTGTGCTTCATCAAACTGCTATCAAAAACATAAAACAAGAACACAAGATGTTGGCTCTCTGCGAAGGCCAAAACCTCTCTTCTCTTGAGAGGAAAACCGTTCAGTAAGTTTCTCTTATTGAAGCTTCTTTCTTGATCAATGCCAAACCCTAGACCCTTGACTAGAAGATCCTCCAAGCACAAGTCAAGTCCTTCCTTTTCTCTGCACTATGTTTCCCCGGCGCTTTGTCCACCTCCTTCCAGCACTTCGTCCTTCTTCTGGTACTTCATTCTTCCTTCCACTGTTAGTAGATCTTCTAGAAAAGATACTTTTACTTAGTGATATCCTTCACCTAAGCATACTCATTCCTTCTCTTAATCATCTGAGTTCCTTCTTGATGTATAGTGGTAGGCTTAGTGTGACAGCGTTGCAGCCCTAATTCTCGCACGTGAGAGGTACCCTAGAGAATTAGCGTCCTTTTACTTTCGATAGAGAGAGTCTTCTTCGCTTCACTTGAGAGGCCTTGTAGGAGTAATTTCTAACCCAAACAATGATGAACATGTGAATGTGACCTTACTGTTGATATAACCGCAAACTGTCCTATCTTTTCTCGCATGTGTGTGTTGAAATTTCTAAGTCTATCCGTTAGAAATTTAATATGTATTCTTCTGGTTTATTTCTTCTACTTGTTAATTCTAAACAACTTATTTAAAACATATAAATAATGAAATAAACACAATACAATCTCAACATCTACAGATCAATAGCTGAAAGAAAACAAACACACAAGTGACACCGTTATTTTTGGACAATCGTCACCGGAAAAACCCAATGCGAGAAAACCGGTGCAGCTATTCTGAGGGTTTATTATTATGCAGTATTTCCTTGAGTACAACTGGGTGCAAAACTGGCTCACCCGACAGAGAAAAACAACCGGTAGTAATACCTCTCTATTCAGAAATAGGTATTCAGATAACCTGTCCCACGAAACCCTCTCTAGCAGCTCTGAAGCACAGTGTCAGCCTCCTGCTGCTCTGCGTCAACCTCAAAACCCTCTGTGTCAGCCCTCTCAGGCACTACGCAGCCTCTAGGACCCTCTGCATCACTCATGTTGCCCTCTGGCCTCTGCGTTGTCTCTGCTGGGCTCTGCGTGGCCTACTCTAGCTGCTGCTTCTCGCTCTCTGCCTCTGCGCTGGTCTCTCGACACTATCTCTGCCTCTTTGTCCAGTACTCACTGCCCCTCGCTGCTGATCACTGATTCGACTTTGCTTAGCAACCCCGCTCTAGCAAATCGAATGACTGATCACTCTGGTGTGTTCTCCAACTAACCCTCAAGCCTCCTCTTATACTTTTCCTGTTGGTCCTTCAACAACCGAGATTAAATCTCTAATCAACGGCTAAGATTAGATTTGGCTTGATCCATGACTTTTGGAACCTTCTAACCCAGTTTTATATTAATACCCATTAATATTTTATTTTTCCTAAGCTTAGACTTAGGAACTCCATTAAAAATATTAATTATTTTAATATCTCCCAAACCGGGTACAATCTGCCCAAACCATTTCTAGGTCTTGGAGATCTCATGTGCTTTAGCCTCTCCACCAATTTTCATGGCTAGAGCACATCCGATGCTACCCCAAATCAACACTCCCTCTTAGCAAGGACTATGCTCTAGTAATACTCCTCACTGAGCATTACACTGATTATTTGGCACCGGTACCTGTGCTGATGCTAAGCCTCCCCGCCCAACATCCTCTGCACTGTTGCATCCTATACTGCTGCCCATGACTCTGCCACTACCACTGTTGCATCTGTACGGTAGCTCCCTCTACATTCATGTTGCTACTGGTCCATTCTCCCAACACTACATCTACATTGCAACCCCCTCTCATCATGTTGCATCGTGCCACTGCTAACCGCTACTGCACTTCAACTCAGTTACTGAGAAGTAACTGATCCACCCAACTACTGACATCCCTTTCAGGCTAGAAACACTCCCAACGTTGAAGCTCCCTCTATCGCTAACAAGTGCTCCCTCTACTGACCTCTGCGTTGCTGCAAAAAGTGCCTGCATCTCGCACCGTTGCACACTTCTCTGTGCCATCCTGCACTGGTGCAACACTCTCCATGCCTCTCGCACTGTTGCAGCCTGCTAGCCTCGCGCTGCCTGTTATGAAACCAGCTCAAGAAAAGATAGAAAAGAAAGATCAATGCCTTAGAATTCAGCCTCTTCGAGGGGGCAACCTCCTTTACATTACATAAATGAACAATTCTTCGATGATACAAATGACAAAACCTCCTTTCTATATATAGGAATCTAAGGAGTCACAATATAATCCAGCCGACCTAACAATAATAATATAAAGCCATAAAAATAACAATAGAGGGATTCTATAGGGCACAGAAATAACAATATGGGGGTAATAGGGGCACAACAATATAAATAAGGGGTATAACTACAATAGTAATGGGGTAATCACTAGTATTATAGGGACCCAACATGCCCCTCTCCTTCAAAAAAGTGTTGTCCTCAACGCTTGAGTAGTTCTGGATACTTCTGCATAAAATTCTCATCCTCCCATGTGGAATCTTCAGCGGATAAGTTCTTCCACTTGATAAGATACTCTGAAATTGATCGATTTCGTAGCTGTCGAGTTCTTGTTTCTGTGACTGCTTCCGGTTCCAATATAATTTTTCCTTCCTCGTCAAGTTCTGGCAATATTGTTTGAACTGGGAGCTTGTCGCCTATAACCTTCTTTAAACATGAAACATGGAAAACTGGGTGCAATCGAGAAGCTGCAGGAAGCTCCAATTTGTATGCCATAGTACCAATCTTTTCCAACACCTTGTACGGACCATAATACTTTGGTGATAATTTATTATCCTTCTTAGCTTGCTTTAGGGACATTTGCTTATATGGTTGTAGCCGTAGGAATACCCAATCACCTACATCAAAACTTCTTTCACTGCGATGTTGATCTGCCTGTTGTTTCATTCTATTTTGTGCCAACACGAGGTTATCCTTTAAGAGTTGGAGGACTTGTTGTTGATGTTCGATGTGATGTTCCACTGCCTGAACCTTAGAATTTTCTCTTAAATATGATGTGATGGATGGTGGTTGATACCCATAAAGTGCCATAAATGGGGTCATTTTTGTTGCTGTATGGAAGGAAGTGTTATACCACCATTCAGCCAGAGGCAACCATTTGACCCATTGTGTCTGTTTATCAGATACAAAGCAACGAAGATATCCTTCCAAACATTTGTTTACTATCTCAGTTTGCCCATCAGATTGAGGATGATAAGATGAGCTATGAGCTAACTGAGTACCAAGACAAGAAAATAATTCTGTCCAAAAATTTCCAGTGAAAATGGGATCTCTGTCACTTACAATAATCTTTGGGTTTCCATGTAGCTTTTGAATTGTTTCCATAAATGCAGTAGAAACTGTACTGGCTTTAAATGGATGTGATAATGCACAAAAGTGTGCATACTTGGTAAGTCTGTCAACTACCACCATGATGACACTCTTTCCCTCAGACTTGGGTAAACCTGTGATAAAATCCATTGAAACCTCCTCCCAACGTTGGCTTGGAATGGATAAAGGTTGTAATAGACCCGGTGTCTTAATTGTTTCAACTTTATTTTGTTGGCAAACCAAACATTCCGCCACAAACTTTTGAATATCTGATTTAAGGCCATCCCAAAAAAATTCCTTCTTAACCCTGTGGTAAGTTTTTAAAAATCCTGAGTGCCCTCCTAAGGGAGAAGTGTGCAATTCCATAAGAATCTTTTGTTTTAGCTGGGAATTCTTACAGAGGTATAAGCGATCTTTGTACCATAACGAATCATTTTGCCAGCTAAATGTATCAGAAGTACTGGAATCTTGTTGTAGCTTTCGAATAAGTGCCCACACTTCTTCGTCATTCTTCCATTCCTCCTTGCTTCGTTTATCCAATCTGGTTGGATAATAGAAATGGCACACAACAATGCTTCCACATCCTCATCCTTTCTTGAGAGTGCATCTGCCACCACATTTTGCTTCCCTTTTTTGTAGATGATTTCAAAGTCATAACCCAACATCTTTGTGACCCACTTTTGTTGCTCTTCAGAGGATAATCTTTGTTCTAAAAAGTATTTAAGGCTATCATGATCCGTTTTTACCTTGAAGTGTCTTCCCATTAGGTAGGGTCGCCATTTCTTAAGTGCATGGAGTATTGCCAACATTTCCTTCTCATAAATAGCTTTGCTTAAAAACTTTCCCTTGATTGGACGACTTTCAAAAGCAATGGGTCTTTCATCTTGCATTAGAACAGCACCAATTCCATTTCCTGAAGCATCACATTCCACAATAAAGGTTTTTGTGAAGTCCGGTGTAGCTAAGACCGGTGCTTGGCACATTGCCTCTTTAAGATGTTCAAAGGCCTTTGTTGCTTCCGGAGTCCATGAAAATGAATCTTTCTTCAATAATGTTGTTAGAGGTGCTGCTATTCTCCCATAATTCTTAACAAACTTGCGATAATACCCTGTCAACCCAAGAAATCCTCGCAGATGCTTTATGGATGTGGGGATTTTCCATTCCTTAATGGCTTTAATTTTGCTAGGGTCTACCTTAACTCCTTCATGAGATACAATATGACCCAAATATTCCACCTCCTGGACTCCAAAGAAACATTTGGATCTTTTTGCATATAATTGTTTCTCCTCCAATAGTTGTAGCACCTTGTCAACATGTTCAACATGATCCTTCCAAGACTTGCTGTAGATTAGTATATCATCAAAAAATACTAACACAAATTTTCTAAGGAATGGTTTGAAAATTGAATTCATCAAACCTTGAAATGTTGAAGGTGCATTGGTAAGGCCAAAAGGCATGACCAAAAATTCATAATGACCCTCATGAGTTCTAAATGCCGTTTTCGGAATGTCTTCAATCTTCATTCTGATTTGATGATATCCCGAACGAAGATCCAACTTGGTGAAGTAAATTGATCCATGCAATTCATCCAGTAATTCATCAATGACAGGAATGGGGAACTTATCTTTAATAGTGAGCTTGTTGAGCTCCCTATAATCTGGACACATGCGCCATGATCCATCCTTCTTGTGCACCAATACTACTGGAGCTGAGAAAGAACTTTGACTCGGTTGAATTATACCAGCCTCTAGCATTTCTGCAACCATACGTTCAATTTCACTTTTTTGGACATATGGATATCTGTACGGCCTGATGTTTGGAGGAACACTTCCTGGAATCAGATGAATAGCATGATCATGATCACGCATAGGTGGGAGACCTTTGGGAGTCTCAAATACCTTGGAATGATTGTCCAGGACTTTTTGGAGATCTGGAGAAATAGATGATTCCAATGTGGAAACATCTAGCGAACATAATTGTGCAATTACACCTCTTTGCTCCTTTTTTAGAAGCTTTGTCATGCCATTAGAGCTGATTATCTTTCCTGGTTTCCCTGCAATACCCCTTAATTCAACTTCCTTTCCTTCCACAGAAAATTTCATGAAAAGTTCTTGAAAATTAAAAGCTATTGTACCCAAGGATTGTAGCCATTGGACTCCTAGTACAACATCAGCACCTCCCATTGGAATGGAAAGCATTGGGCTAGTCAATACATATTCTCCCATGGATAGCTTGATATTATGGCACTTTCCAGAACAATTTATTGTTCCTCCATTTGCAATCATCACTTGACACTCTGGTGCTGGATATAGGAAGCAATTCAATTCTTTTGCTACCCTACAATGAATAAAATTGTGGGTGCTTCCTGAATCAATCAACACTATTACCTTTTTCTTCTTGATTTGTCCTTCTATCTTGATGGTTTGAGGAGTGGTAATTCCCGCCAATGCATTACAAGATATGGTCGGATTTATTTGTTCTTCATCTAGGCTTTGTTCCTGGAATATATCCTCTTCTTTTGACCTTTCTTGCTCCTTTTCTTCTTCCTCTTCACAATCTATGTAGAATAATTTCTTCTCAGCACACTTATGACCTTTTGTGTATTTGCTATCACAATTGTAACAAAGCCCTTTTGCTCTTTTTTCTTCCAATTGTTGTGGTGTCAACCTTGTAGGTTGTGGAAGACTATGGGCAACAACACTTCCGTCTTTATAGTTGTGAATGGTATGCTTCCTAGTTGCCATAATTTTGCTTTCCATTTTTCTTGCTAACCTGAATGCCTTCTCTAATGAATCAGGTTCCCAAAGGCGCACATCATGTTGGATATTATCCTTTAAAGACCCTATGAACACATCAATCCTATGCTCCTCTGGAATATCTTTTACCCTTATGTTCAATTTTTGGAACTCCTCAATGTGCTCCATTATTGAACCCTTTTGTTTGAGACTTATCAATTGGCTAAAAAAAGTGTTGCTTTTTGTATCCTCATAATGTGCTATCAATTCTTCCGTAAAAATTGCCCAAGTGATAAATTGTTTACGAGAACAAAGCCATTGATACCATACAAACTGATTTGGTTCCAAATATAAAGTTGCCATACGTACCTTTTGTGTGTTTTGCACATTATTGAGATCGAAGAATTGCTCCATCTGTAATATCCATGTGGCGGGATCCTTGCCATCAAACTTCCTCATATCGATTTTTGGAATATGGTGATTCTTCGATCCAACATTAGATCTATGGAATCATGATTAACATTTCTTTTGTTCTCATCATGAGTTTCCTTTACTACCTTTTCACCATTAGTAAGTATTTCTTGTAGAAAATTAGTCAAATCTGTCTTCAAATCTGCCATGCCTGTCTTCAAATTTGTGTTCAAATCTATCTTCAAATTGTCCATCTTAGCTTCCATGCCATTCATCTTAGCTTCCACGCCATTTATCTTAGCATCTGTTAACTTTTGTGAGCGTGACATTTGTTGCACTTGTTCTTGTAATTTTGATATATCATGTAGCATTTCTTCCTCTTCTTCATGAGTCATGCTAGAGCTTTCAGGTTCCTTACTAGGTGTTTGCATTTTCTTTCCTCGGGGCATCAGTTACCGATAATAATGCTCTACTATGCCCTTTGAATTCCTTCAAAATAAATTTTCAAACCAAGCTTAAGCAAAAATTAAAAAAAAAATTACACACCTTTTTTCACTTTGTAGGAGCTGATATTGCCTCTGATGTATCTCTGTACTTTCCAATCATCTAGTTCTGAACTTGTGACCTGTAGTAGCTCTCTGTGTCCTCTTTCCAATGCCACAAGTCTGACCCAAATTGGATTCTCCAAGGAAGAGTTATGCGAAATCTCCCACAGTGACTTGATTATAGACTAGTTCAGTAGAGCGAACTTGTACGACGTGCCACGAGTCACTGTTTCGACCTTTGGATCTGAAAAACAACCACAAGAAACTACAGTCCGTCCTCTTTCTGTACCTTCTTACGAAATTTCAATCCGATCCCCAGAGAGAAAGTTATGACGATTTTCCCCAGGTCACCTGTTTTGAATGTAATTCAGGAGTCTGCAAAAAGACCAACTTCCTCAGATCATATCTCCGCAAATATCGCACGAAAAGCTCTGAAATTCGGACCCAAGGTTCAGCGCGATTTCTTCTCAAATGGGTTTTTTTTGCGACTTCTGAAACGTCACAGAAAAAACGTTATAGCGAAAATGCCACGATGACCTGTTTGGAGCAGCGAAACCCTAGAATCCAAAGCTCTGATACCAAATGTTATGAAACCAGCTCAAGAAAAGATAGAAAAGAAAGATCAACGCCTTAGAATTCAGCCTCTTCGAGGGGGCAACCTCCTTTACATTACATAAATGAACAATTCTTGGATGATACAAATGACAAAACCTCCTTTCTATATATAGGAGTCTAAGGAGTCACAATATAATCCAGCCGACCTAACAATAATAATATAAAGCCACAAAAATAACAATAGAGGGATTCTATGGGGCACAGAAATAACAATATGGGGGTAATAGGGGCACAACAATATAAATAAGGGGTATAACTACAATAGTAATGAGGTAATCACTAGTATAGGGACCCAACACTGCCCGGGGACTCCTACATTGTAGCACTCTCTGTCGCTTCATCTGCATCCGTTTCTACCGACATCCGCCAGTCCTGCTACTCTCTCTTCGGGGCTCCCGTAGCAAGGTATAATCCAAGAGTTTGGGTACCTCAAGGATCCTGCCCCTCATCGCCTGTAGTCTTCCTGACTACAGCTCGATGTCTCCCCACCTCTTCTCTAGAGGTACATGAGCACTCATGGCACAATCGTCATCCTCCTTGACCTCCTTCTCTGCCTTCGTTGGCGCTGCCTTAGAGTCAAACGCCTCTCCCTTACTCTTCTTCTTCGGACACTAGTTCGCATAATGACCCATTTCCCCACAGTTGAAGCATTTGACCCTAGAGAGGTCCTTTTTCTTCCTCTTCTCCTGCTTTCCTGCAGATGCCAGAGCTGCATCCTCTTCCTTCTTGATCGGGACTCCTTTGTTGCTACTTCCTGTCTTGCTCAGTTGTCTGATCTCTTCTTGGCAAAGAGCCGCCCACAATTATTCCCAATCTCTAAGACTCGCCCTGCCCAGTATGCTCTGGACAAATGTCTCCCACTCCTCAGAGACTACGTTTAGTGTGGTCCTCACCATCAACTCCTGATCTGGTGTGGCCCCTATGGAAGCTAGTTGGTCTCGGATCTCCTTCAATCGACCAAGGAAGTGATCTATCTGCTCCCCCTTCTGCATCTTGTATGATCTCAGCTGATTCTCAAATAACATCTTCCTCTACACGGAAGTATGCTGGTACAACATCTTCAAGGTGTCCCACATTTCCTTTGTCGTATCCTTCTTGGCAATATGTTGGAACACATGATCCTTGACCCCATCAAGAATGATGCATTTCGCCTTGGCCATTGCCTCCCCAAACTTTCATTTTCAATCGGGTCAACTGCGATGTCTATCTAGAATGGATAGAATCCTGGCCTTCTAGAGCACAAAGTTGGAAGCCTCGTCAAGCCTGTCTTGATCCCTCAGCCCATTCATGGCCATCTCTCTGTTTTTCTGTCGACTCCTCCAAGTCTCTCTACTTCCCTCCAGAAGTTCTCTCTTCAACTCCTGCCGAGTCTCTCTACTTCCCGCCTGGAAGTTCTCTGTTGGACTCCCTCTGAGTCACGATTTCCCTTTTGGAAATCCTCCTGCCAATCGTCAAGTTGCACCTCTCCGATCTTCTGTGCACCTGCAACACTGATCCGGATTCCTTGGCTAGAAATTTGCCTCGGTAGCAACTCCCTCTACCTTGGTTTTGCCCTGTTAGGTATTGTTCTGCCCACAGTACCCCACTAGCTTTGCTCCCACAAACTGCCCACAGCTTCCTATGCCCCAGCAACTGAAGGACTGAGCCTCTAGGCTCTGCGCAATCTCGGCACTGGCAAAACAGCTCCCTCAGCCAACTGCGTCAACCCTCCTAGTCTCTGCGTGAGCCTCTTTTTGCCCTCCTCAGCCTCTGCGCTAGCCTCTCTCTGGCCCAGACTGATGACGCAGTCCCTCTGCGTCAACCCTTCTTTTGTCGCTTTCTACAAGGATCAGCTTCTGTCACTCGGGACAGTTGATTCTATTGCAAACGCTCTGCCTGGTTGATGCCTTCAACGCCCCTGTGATCTACAACCTGGCTCTGATACCATATTGAAATTTCTAAGTCTATCTGTTAGAAATTTAATCTGTATTCTTCTGGTTTATTTCTTCTACTTGTTAATTTTGAACAAGTTATTTAAAACATATAAATAACAAAATAAACACAATACAGTCTCAACATCTACATATCAATAGCTGAAAGAAAACAAACACACAAGTGACACCGTTATTTTTGGACAATCATCCCCGGAAAAACCCAATGTGGGAAAATCGGTGCAGCTATTCTAAGGGTTTATTATTATGCGGTATTTCCTTGAGTACAACTGGGTGCCAAATTGGCTCACCCGACAAAGAAAAACAACCGGCAGTAATACCGCTCTATTCGGAAACAGGTATTCAGAAAACCTGTCCCGCGAACCCTCTCCAACAACTCTGAAGCACTGCGTCAACCTCCTGCTACTCGGCATCAGCCTCCTGTTGCTCTGCGTCAGCCTCAGAACCCTCTGTGTCAACCCTTTGAGGCACTGCACAGCTTCTGGGACCCTCTGCGTCACTCCTGCTTCCCTCTGCGTGGATGACGCAGGCCCTCTGGCCTCTACACTGTCTCTGTTGGGCTCTGCGTGGCCTGCTCTGGCTGCTGCTTCTCGCTCTCTGCCTCTGCGCTGGTCTCTCAGCACTATCTCTGCCTCTCTATCTAGTACTCACTGCCCCTCGCTGCTGATCACTGATTCGACTTTGCTTAGCAACCCCACTCTAGCAAATCGAATGACTAATCACTCTGGTGTGTTCTCCAACTGACCCTCAAGCCTCCTCTTATACTTTTCCTGTTGGTCCTTCAACGGCCGAGATTAAATCTCTAATCAACGGTTAAGATTAGATTTGGCTTGATCCATGACTTTTGCAAACTTCTAACCCAGTTTATATTAGTACCCATTAATATTTTATTTTTCCTAAGTTTAGACTTTGGAACTCCATTAAAAATATTACTTTTTTTAATATCTCCCAAACCGGGTACAATCTACCCAAACCATTTCTAGGTCTTGGAGATCTCATGTGCTTTAGCCTCTCCACCAATTTTTATGGCCAGAGCACATCCGATGCTACCCCAAATCAACAGTGTGAGTGTATTAACCCTAGAAAACAGTTCTTAACTCTTCGGTGATGACTTCTCCTTCTTCGTTGCCCTTGGAGACTCTTCTTTCGTCCTTCAACTACCCTTTTCTTGCCTCCTTACTTCGCAGATTTCAAAGATGTGAATGTGTTGTCTTTAGAGGAGTGGACAGCCTCTATATATAGAGGATTGTCCCTCCTTTAGGCCGACTTGCTGCTTTGAGGCCCACTTGACTTCCTTTGCTGTGATGGGTGCTTTTAATGGTGCCGTTGCTTCTTTTGATGGTGTCCTTGCTAGGAGGAGACTTGACTTTGCTTGGAGGTGACCTCATTGACTCTTATACACAATGTAACATACCCTTAAGGTCTTTACCATAATTCTTTTGACCTTTTGATTTACCTATAGCACTTTAACATGTGTTAGACCTATTTCAATGAGCAAGAAACTCATTGACATATATCATAAAAATAATATTTCTTTTCTTGAATAAATACAAATATCAAAAGTACATTTATGAAGACCGAACCTAGTTACATTTCCTTCAACACTCCCTCTTAACTAGGGAGGTATTCATACAACATTGCAATGTGTTTGGCTATGTTTCAATCTTGAATAATTCACATAAGAGAAACCGGATTTGCAATCCATCTATTATAGCATCATAATAACCAACATTGTTTCCACAGCAAGGTCGTGACTGACAACTCTATCTCTCAATAGATCAAAGCACAATGTTGGCGAGACCAATGACTTATAGACACTTTAGTCATTATCTCTCAAGGTACATACCCACCCGGGTGTTCACTGAATATGACCTTCTAGGAATATTCTTGTCTTGGGTTCCCAACCCTCAAAGAATATCAGTCATGTTGCCTACTCTTGTCTTGGATGCCCTACACATCCTCAAAGAGTATCGGATGCCAGATGATTACCCAATCCTCCCATTCTTTCTTCCCAAGTGAAGACAAGAATGTTGTGTCTATCTTGTCTACATTTCCATTCATGGTCTTCATCTAGACTTACAGTTGTTAGTCCTGGTCTAGTGCCCTACACATGAAATGGAAAAAACACAATTGGCACTCCTTTGTAATCAAGGGTGATCCAAAACTCCCTCTTGATCAAGGACCCGTCAGAGCTCCCTCTTAACTAGGGACTCTTTCATTCATCAACAACTTCTTCTTCATGGGTCCTTCAACTGCTTGATCTCCTTCCTTTCTTTGATGTCATGAAGTCTTTGTTCGAACTTCTTCTAGGTAGGGCACCATCCATCGATCACTTTCCTTCCTGGTTTGTCATGTCATTGCTTCCTTCGTGGAAAGTGGATTTCTTGTCATACATCAGGTTTCTTTGTCATATAGCTACTCCTTTGTCATTTGTCCATGCTTTGGAATACTCTTCTCATGGATGCTTCTTGTTTACATGCTTCGACCTAGTAGCCCATCATGACTTCATCCTGATATTGCTTCAACATTAAATGGTGCTTTTGTTGGATGGCTTCTTCATCATGACATCTTCGTAGAGTAGAATCAGTTATCTGCATCTTTCATATCTCCAAGGCCTTCATAGGTGTCAAGGGTCCTTCCTTTTTCAGAGTTGTCCTGCCTTCTTTCGGGAGATATCTTCAATGGTTCTTTGTCAGATAGTGATTCTTTGTGATCATGGTGTTCTTCACATGCTTGATCTCTTTCTTCATTTGCTTCTTCTTGGATAGATTGGTCAACCACCTTATGCTCCTTGTGAGAGCACTTCTTCATTGCTTGCTTCCTGGACTAGTCAGCATTTCTTCTTGCTTCTTAGTCAGCAATCTTATACTCCTTATGTGAGCATATCCTTTTGTTGACCTTCATTTCATTGTAGTACATGCCTTTGAGCATGTCCTTGGTGAAAGAGATTCTTTCATACTTGATCATGTTATAGAACTATTTCCATGACTCAATAATATACATATGATAACATGACTAAACTTTGATGCATACATACCTCATCTTGATTCTCCTTTGATCATCTTAGCTTCATTTGGTTGTCCTTGGTGTGGCCCTTCTTGCTTCATCTTAGCTTGCCTGCATATCATCCTTTTCTTGAATCCCATGAATGGGATTCCCAATGAGACATCTGCTTTGGTTCATGAACCTTCTTTTGAAGATTCCATCATAGGATCTTAAAGACCCTTGCCTTGCAAATGTTTCTTTTCTTTTGATGATGGAGGTCTTCTAAGATTCTTAATCATGATCAATTTTCTTTCATCGTGGATGAGGTCCTATACTAGGTATGCTCCTTCTACATGAATATCTTGAGCTATATCTACCATGCTCCTATATTCTAGAAGATATTTCTAACCATGCATTTTGTTCTCATTATAAATGCTACTTCTACATGAGTATCTAGAACTCTATGTACTTCATGCTTCTAGATTCTAGAAGATGTTTCTAGCCATGCAATTTTTATTTTATTCCTACATGCTCCTATCCTACTCAAAACCTTGAAAGAAGACTTTAAGTAAAGAGTTTGACTTAGTCATAGTAGAGATCCGAAGGATCTTCCTTCTTTTGCTTCTTTTCTTCTTCTTTCACCTCTTGAGTCATGTGAGCTTCCTCCCTTTTTCTTTTGTTGTTGTTGTCCTTCTTAAGCTTAGGACAATTCCTTTTGTAGTGTCCATATTCTTGGCATCCATAACATTGGATTTTGGACATATCTTTGTTGTTTGTTCTTCGTGGACCAAATTTGCCAAATTTTCCCTTTCTCTTGGCCAGGGTAGAAAATGCTTGCTCCTTTAATCCCACATCTTCCTTTACTTTAAGTATGTTTTCCTTTGTCTTGCATAGAGACCAAATTTCACTGAGTGTGGTTTCTTCCTTCTTGGCATATATGCTTGATGTGAAGTTACCCCAATCCTCAGGTAGAGCATTAAGTACTACAGTTGTCATTTCTCTGTCAGACATGACTTCCCCAAGCTCTTGAAGTTGATCTCTCGTCTCAGAGATCTTCATGAAGTAGGGAGCTATTCCTTCCTTTGATATCTTCATCTTGTACAATTCATTCCTCAGAGATCACTTCTCCGGTTGTGGATACCGAGAATAGCTCTACTAGCTTATCATAAATTTATTTTCATGTCTCAAATTTGGAGACATAAGGAATGAGAGAGTCTTTGATGGATTCTATTAGAATCCTTTGAGCTCTTGTCTCATCCATATTGGCTTTATTTTGTTCCTTAGCAGGGATAGTGATATTCCCTTTGACATGTTCTAGAAGTTCATTCTCCTTGAGATGTAAATCAGTCCTCTTCTTCCATGCAAGAAAGTTATTGGTACCTACCAATTTGTTGCTTTCCTTGCAAAAAGACATTGATGTATATTCAGAAGGGGACATATACTTACTTGATAGATTTTGAAATGTAATTGATTGCTTTTCTCCTTGACGTCTTGATGGTTTGCTTTCCTTGAATCTTGGTGTTACTCAAGATGTCTTCTCCAAGGGCTTCCTTGATGATGATTTGTGGCTTGATGTAGGTCCCTCTTTGCTCTACTCTTCTTTGTATGTGCCTTTATATAAGGCTCTTCTTCTAGCTTTGTAGTCTCCCCTAATGAATGATAGATGATAGACCTTCTTGTCCTTGATGTGTATTCTTGAGATGCCCTTTCCTTGATGTGTCACCTTAGCACCAATACCATGTTGAAGAATCTAAGGCAATTAGGTGTCGAGTGATTATTCGTGACTAGATGACAATTTATGAAGTCTTTTTACAATTCGTCTTTGTTAGCTTAATCTTCTCCTTTGTTTATTAATGCATGTGTGTGCTTCATCAAACTGCTCACAAGATGTTGGCTCTCTGCCAGGGCCAAAACCTCTCTTCTCTTGAGAGGAAAACCCTTCGGTAAGTTTTCTCTTATTGAAGCTTCTTTCTTGATCAATGCCAAACCCTAGACCCTTGACTAGAAGATCCTCCAAGCACAAGTCAAGTCCTTTCTTTTATCTGCACTATGTTTCCCTGGCACTTTGTCCACCTCCTTCCGGCACTTCGTTCTTCCTTCCACTGTTAGTAGATCTTCTAGAAGAGATACTTTTACTTAGTGATATCCTTCACCTAAGGATACTCATTCCTTCTCTTGATCATCCGAGTTCCTTCTTGATGTATAGTGGTAGGCTTAGTGTGACAGCACTGCAGCCCTAATTCTCGCACGTGTGAGAGGTACCATAGAGAATTAGGGTCCTTTTACCTTCAATAGAGAGAGAGTCTTCTTCGCTTGACTTGAGAGGCCTTGTAGGCCTGATTTCTAACCCAAACAATGATGAACATGTGACTGTGACCTTATTGTTGATATAACCGTAGATTGTCCTATCTTTTCTCGCACATGTGATTGTATTAACCCTATAAAATAGTCCTTAACTCTTCGGTGATGACTTCTCCTTCTTTGTTTCCCTTGGGGACTCTTCTTTCGTCCTTCAACTACCCTTTTCTTGCATCCTTACTTCGCAGATTTCAAAGATGTGAATGTGTTGTCTTTAGAGGAGTGGACAACCTCTATATATAGAGGATTGTCCCTCCTTTAGGCTGACTTGTTGCTCTGAGGCCGACTTGACTTCCTTTGTTGCGATGGGTGCTTTTAATGGTGCCATTGCTTCTTTTGATGGTGTCTTTGCTAGGAGGAGACTTGACTTTGCTTGGAGGTGACTTCTTTGACTCTTATACACAATGTAACATACCCTTAAGGTCTTTACCATAATTCTTTTGACCTTTTGATTTACCTATAGCACTTTAACATGTGCTAGACCTACTTCAATGAGAAAGAAATTCATTGACATATTCATACAAAAAATATTTTTTTTCTTGAATAAATACAAATATCAAACGTATATTTATGAAGACCGAATCTAGTTACATTTCCTTCAACAACGTTGACCCCCTGGAACAGGACACGTTAGGACATGTTATATATTATTTTATTAAGAAAAAGAAAAAAGAAAAAAAATTATATATATATATATATATATATATATATATATATATAGATATAGATATATATATATATATATATATAGATATATATATATATATTAAAAAATAGATTTTTCTTACACAAATTCTCATTCATGATACAAATTCAAACATAGATCTAGATTCTACATTGTAAATTTAAAATTTGTACGTTTTACAAAGTAACATTATGCATACAAATACAATAGTGACAGATTCATTAATGATCCAATAGGAGAAAGACAAGAAACTGCAGCTTTCTAATTAAGTCATTTAAATCAAAATGTGTTACATAGGTAGTATTGTAGTAGCAATGCCAATGGCAAATAGAAATAGAAAATACAAAACAACTACAAGTACAAGGCAATAGGTAGCTCATGAGTCATCAATCATCATCATCAAAATTAGAATCACTGTCATGGTCACCATTGCTCTCCTCTGCTGCATCCTCCTCCTCTGTATCCAATGTCATCTCTGCATTTGCTGGTGTGGAGGATGACCCCTCAACAATATCACTATCATCAAAAGTGACAAGCTCTGGCACTGGATCATTAAGATCCAAGTTGGCCAATTCCAACTCAACACTATTGTCCAAACCCATATCATCAGGAAAGACATCCCACATCTTTTTCTTTCCCTTCAACCACTCATCCCTCTACCTGTAAATAAGATGAAGGTTTGTGTGCACATACACCATTGTCTCTGCCCTGGGCTGCTCAAGCCTGCTCTTCTTGACACTATACAAATTTCCATATGTGCTCCAATTCCTCTTGCAACAAAAGGATGAAATCACTTGAGAGATGAGCCTCATGGCTAACTGCTATAAAGGAGGGCTTGTTGCCCCATGAGTTTCCCACCAAGAATAGGGCTTCTTAGTCCCCCTGTCTCTAATCACATCATATCTTGCAAATCGACCAGTGTCAATGGAAAACTCTGCAAAGGCATCCTCCACCTCATCAAGGGATGCTCTATCCTGAAAATTTTGCCTCAATGCATCCTTCCTCCCCAGTGAAATTCCACCATCCATGTGAGGAGGGAATCTGCAGGAAGGTCCACCATTCGGCCACTCATGGTTGTAGTATTTTGGGTTCAATGAGTGAGCCAAACAATGCAAAGGTGTACAGTTCTTGTCCCATATATTGAAAAGAATATCATGTATGGTGCTGAAGAAGGCCTCTGATGATGTCTCATACTCGTGGCACTCACTCTGTAAAATAATGGTCCTCACAGACTCAATCATGGAATCCCATCCCTCATAAACCTCTCCTAGGATGGGCTGGTTTGTATCTGCAAATCGCAATGATAGTTGGAATATTTGGAAATGGAGGAGATTATCAAGACCAATTAGATCTTAAAGAGATTGAAGCTATGGAACTGCAAGACATCAACCTATAGACATTAGCAGAGGAATGCCACAACAAAGATCCAATAACCATCCCTAAAGACCAAGTTCAACTTATAGACAAAGCCTACATCAAGAAGCAAAAATCCCTTCTTTGTCGCACTCAAAGACCAAGTGATTCCCCTCTACCTCTTTTGCATCTCATGGCACAAAGAGAAATGCTCCAAAAGAACAAGGAAATAATTCTAAAGAACCAAAAAAAAGGAAGGAAGAGAAATTGTCAACTTCTACAAGACTTAGGTGACTTCCTAGTTAATTTGGGGCGAGTCACAACCATGGATGCCATCTTCCAACCCTCTGTTGAAATTTGGTACCAAAGGACAGGTGGTTCCCTAAGGTTTTGATCTTTGGCCTAGGGAAAAGTGTCCAAAAGAATTTAATTTTTCTCCTAAAGTGACTTTATAATTTTTTATAAAGTCAAATCTAATTTAAAAGTGACTTTAAGTGATAAAGTTACTAAAGTCTAATTTTAAAGTGACTTTAATAAAGTCAATGTAAAATTAGAAAGGAAAAGTGACTTTGGAAATAAATGACTAAGTGGGTCTTTATTAAAGTGGGGTGAATTAAAAAATAGAAAGTGAGATTTAAATGAGCATTTAATCTCAGCCCTAGATCTCAATCTATTTCAGCCATTGGATTTAGGGATCACCCAAAAGTCACTTAGGGTTAGATTAAAGGAGGAAAAGGTCATTCATTCTTTCATGAGCAGATTGAGAGAGAGAGAGCAAGAGAGCAAGGGAGATTTCTGGACAGGGAGGAGAAGGAGGCAGCAGCTTGGCACACATTCCAAGGCAGCATTTTAGCAAATCCGTACAGCTAAGTGAGCATACAGTGAAAGGCAGATTTTTGGGCACGATTTTCAAGGAAGCCGTACAGCAATTTGCACAGAAATAGAGGAGCAGAAATCTGAGTTTGCTGGCACGATTTTCAAGGAGGCTGTACAGCAGATTTTCAAGGAGGCCATACCGCAGTTTTCGACACAGAAATCGAGGAAATCGTACAACATAATTTCTGGCAGCTTGCACGATTTTCTAGGCAGGCCGTACAGCAAAATTTAAGGCTGAAAATTGGCATAGAAATCGAGGAGGACGTACAGCATTTATTGCTGTTCAGATTTTGTTGTTTGCAAGTTTTTCCAGTTGGCTGTGAGGCACGGAAAACGAGATAAGTTGTAAAATTTGCTTGCTGATTTTTTGCTGAATATTTCTCACTGTAAAAAGCATTTTTCAGAAATAAGAAAGAGCTCTCGAACTGATTTTCCCCAAGAGTTGTAGGGGGTTTTTTCCAGGGTCACCTTGACCAAAAATCACTGTGTTTAGATGTGTTAAATGGCTGTTTGTATATGCTGATTTTTATATTTCTGCAATTTCTAGCATTCTGTAAAATTTCCAGAATTTGTGTTTTCAGCAAAATTTATTTTCCAATTGTTGAATGTATGGATATGGGAAAGGGCATTTAACTATTTTGGAGAAATAAGGTGAAACTGAAAACCAGGGTGGGAAATGAGAAATTTTTACACCCTACCCCCATCATTCTCAATGAAAGTCATCACATGGAAAATTAGGGGTCTATTGGTATCATCCTAAGACCCTTTTTCCTTCCCAGTTTCACATCATTTATCCATACATTTTCATCATTTATCCCTCAAAATCCTTGAATATTGATTATTAATTGTTCTATAGTTATTAAATTGCATAAGAATTAATTTAGGGGTTTTATGTTCCAAGATTAGAGGTTTTTGATGACTTGACTACAGGAAGTACCCACAACCTGTAATGAGTTTACCGTTTGACATGTGGCGCAGCGGATGAGCGAGAACGAAAAGCATGGGCGAAAAGTGGAATGTCCAAGGATGGACAAACACCTATCTTCCATCCAAATCGAGCCTCCTATGCATGCGGTCAACTTCAGTCAAAGCAGGGTACTCTGGCGCATAAAAGCAGCAACAGCATTGTTCTATTTTCATTTTGATTTTTGTTCTTTTTGAAACTTATGGTATGGAAACATTTTGCAAAAAGCTATGTAAAAACGCGGCAACAGCACTATGTACATTCACTGCATCGATGACATGGCTGTATGTACGCATGTGTAAATACAGTTAGTTCAATGTTTTGAAGGTTAATTAATCAGTTGTTGAAACATTTGCTCAGAACAGAGTTTAGTTAATACACAGAACCGTTTACAGTCCCAACGTGTGTTCACTCTTTTGCATTGGTTGATTGCTGAACGGTGGTAGTCAGTATACCCTTAGGCGCGGACGGGCCCTGCGTCCTTTGTTTGGTATACTGCTCTTCGTTTTGTTACATTTCATTTCAGTTTCTATATATATATGTTTGCACAGCGTTGTATTAGTTTCAATCTATATGCTTACACAGCGTTGTATTGGTTTCGATTTATGTATCACACAGGTTGCATCATAGTTTCGATTTACATAACTGTTGATTCACATAGCATATACGCTGCAGCCATATGAGCTTTCGATTCCTTTATGTTTTGAGTTTCATTACATGTATATGGTGTGCGCATCCGAAGGGTTTATTGTTATGTTGAATGGTCAGCACTAGGATCTGGAACGAGAATCTTGTAAGGGATTTGGTCCTTGTGTGATTTACAGATGCATGCTCATAAACTCTGCCTCATTTCACAGTCTATTCATGTTCTTTTTATATAGTTTCATAGTGTAAATATCTTGCATGTTGTGTGTGTTTACTAAGCAAAGGTTTTCTGAGTGATACCTCTGTAAGGGGGTTAGAATCATTGCCACAATCATACACAGTCTTTAGATTCACAGTTTGCTTTGATAGATGCATTTCATAACCAGCATTGTAGTCAGATACATCAGTAGGGTAATCTAGGTGTGTGAAGGATAGGCTGCATATAACGGTCTTCCGTAAAGAAGCCTTGCAATTTACCTCATAATCACCTGGGCGGTAATTCTTTATGTCTATATATTTTAGACCACGCCTCTAAGCTTACGCACCTCGGTCGATATTAAATATAGAGTCCAGTCTAGCACCCTAGCTGGAACCACTACATTTTGGCGCCGTTGCCGGGGAGGCGTACGTAAAGAATTCAAACAAGCAAAAAGAAAAAAAAAAAAATTAAATTCACAAAAACCAAAAACACAGTTAGAATCATGTTCATTTATGCCTAGACTTAGGGACAATCAAGGGAGATTTGTGAAAACCCCCCACCATCTTAACACTAATCCATCATCATCAGGAGCGGACTCAACACCAACTGAGGAGGATATTCAAACATTAGCTGAGAAATTTTATTCAGGACAGCACATTACTCTTGCTGAGAGAGAAATTCTGTTTGCACATAAATCACAGCAGCAACCTTTTCCTAAATCTTCTACCCAAGGGAAAAGTAGCACCATTACCAAACAATATTCCTTTCTCTCTTTTCCACCAAGAGACACTAAGAGACCAAGCAAAATGGCTGAGGAGGGATCTGGATCAGTTCCCCATCAAGAGGAAGAGGAATCCACTTTTAAATTCCCTATACAAGAACCACAGGAGGATGAGGAGATTAAAATGAAAAATATACCCCCATCCGTGTTACCCAATTTCTATGGTATGGCATCAGAGGATCCGGACTCATTCTTATTTGAGTTCGACATTGTGTGTCGCACTTATGGTTATACAGATGATGCTCACAGACTGAGATTGTTTCCAGCCACATTAAAGGCAGCAGCCTTGAAATGGTTTATGGGGCTAGGGGAACATGCCATAGTAGATTGGGATGGCATGAGGAGAATATTTCTGAGGAAATATCAGCCTTATTGCAGATCCAAAGACTCTAAAGATGACATCTTTAGAATGAGTCAGCAGGAGGATGAAACCTTAGAAGAATATCTAGAACGGTTTGTTTATAACTTGCAAAAATCTAAACACCGAACAATGCCTCCTGATCTAGTTCGCACAATATTTTTGAAAGGTATCCGAGAAGAATACATGGATGATCTCAACTTAATGGGCAAGGGTGATATCTCTGCCTTACCCTTTGAAGAAATAGCTGAACTATGTGAAAAATATTCAAGAAGTAAAGCCAAAATGGGAAAGAGGACCTTGTCATCTAGGGTCATAAAAACTGCCTCTGCTAGTGTCACTCGGGCTGAAATTGGTAATCTTTTAGAAGAGTTCAAAACAGATTTGTTGAGTACTCTAGGGAACCAAATTGATACCTTAAAAGCCAAAAAGAAACAAGAGGAAGAAGACAATATCATGGCCATTTTCTGCCCCAAGTGTCGCAAGAAGCATGCATTAAAAGACTGTCCTCTAGAAAATATACAAGTATGTGCTTTCTGTACTGAGCATCATGATATGTTTAACTGTCCTAAAGTTAAAATTGTGCAGAATTGTAACATGGCAGCCAGCACAGAGATGGAGAACATGTACTACATGGGTGCAAAGCGACCATGGCAGCCAAGGCAAGCACCCCAAGGTATGTTTCCTAATCAAAATATGCAATATGCAATTTCCTATGAATGATCAGATGTATGCACAAAACTCATGGAATATACCTATGCCATGGCAGCATGGAAACCAGTCACAAAATCAATGGAGACCATCTCAACAGTATCCCCAATCCTACCATCAGTATCCTCAATCATACCCACCTTACTCACAGCCATATCAGCAGTACCAACAGCCATATCCATCACATTCACAGCCATATCAGCAGCACCCTCAGCCAGTTGTTTATCAGCCCCAACCTTCTCAACAAACTCTGCTTGCTCCTCCACAAATAAATGTCCCACAACTTCAATTTCCAACTAATTCACCACCTCCCAGACCCACACAAATACCTGCTCAAACTGTCCCAAATCCGAACAATAGAGCAGAGAGGCCAGCTTATAATGTAGAGGAAGGAACTTCCTACTCCACACTGCCTTTACAAAACATTAATCTGAGGTCTGGTAGGGTCCTCCAAAAGGATTCTCCAATAACAGATCAGCAAGGAGAAAACTTAGAAAAAGAAAATGAAATGACAACTCAAACACAACCAAGCAGTGAAATCAGAGACAAACAAATGCAGTCACTGCAACCACCTTTTCCGGACCGTTTGGTCCAAGTCAAACCACCATTGCCTCCACCACAATTTGATGTCTTGGATGAACTTAAAAATGTCTACATAAAAATCCCTTTGCTGCAAGCTATAAAGGACATTCCTATTTACACCAAAGCCATCAAAGATATGTGTCTAAAGAAACCTGCTAGGAAGAGGATTGATCCTCAGACCATTCATGTTCTAGGAAATTTAGCAGGCCTTATGACCAATACCATCTCCATGGAGAAGTATGTTGATCCGGGCATTCCAAAAGTGACCACCATCATTAACAACATACGGATCCCAAACACTTTGATAGATCTTGGAGCTGCAATTAATGTCATGACCCTTGAAACTATGAGAACACTCCAGCTTGTGAATTTGCAACATACCACAATTGTTCTTGAACTAGCTGATAGGTCCAAAGTCATTCCTGAGGGGATTTTGGAAGATATCATTGTTTCACTGGACTCTTGGGAGTATCCGGTGGATTTCCTAGTCCTTCAACCCAAATCCAATCTAGGAGGACATCCTATCATTCTAGGCAGACCATGGTTAGCGACTGCTGATGCATTTATTGGATGCCGATCAGGTAACATGATTATCTCTAGAGGGACCGAAAGGAAACAGCTCACCCTCTATCCATCAGCACAATCACCTGCAGTCACACATAACTTGTGGCTTGATGACAAATTTAATGACAAAGAGGAGGTACAATCTGTTTTTAGCATTGACCAGATCTATGATTTCCATGAAGATAATACTGATTTGGTAGAATTATTTCTCTCACAGCCTGATATATCTGAAAACTTGAGAAATGAACAGTATAATGCTGCAGATGTACTTCTAGCTCAAAACTTTCAAGAAACATGCACTATCCACTCCTTGCAATCTACATTTCATGACATCTTTCCAGTTCAATCCATCACCAATACTCAGAGTCAAGTCATAGAGATCAGTCCGGGCAAAACTTTGAACATAGGCAACCATCTTGACTCATCTCAACAAGAAAAATTGATTAGACTCTTGACGAAGTACCAAAAAGCCTTTGCATGGGATTACACTGACATGCATGGGATTCACCCCGACACATGCACTCACCACATTTACACTGACAGCACCATTAAACCGGTGAGGCAACCACAAAGAAGAATGAACCCCATGCTCCAAGACATTGTCAGAGAGGAGTTGCAAAAACTTTTAAGAGTCAACTTTATATATCCTATTTCTGACAGTCAGTGGGTATCCCCATTGGTTATTGTGCCTAAGAAAAATGGCAAGTGGCGTATCTGTGTTGACTACAGACAGCTGAACAAAGCTACACTCAAAGACTACTTTCCACTGCCATTCATTGACCAAGTGTTAGACACCCTAGCCGGCAAATCATCCTTTTCCTTTCTTGACGGTTTCAATGGCTACAACCAGATCCGGATTGCCTCTGAAGACCAGGACAAAACCACCTTCACCTGTCCTTGGGGCACCTATGCCTACAATGTTTTGCCATTTGGACTTTGTAACGCTCCAGCTACATTTCAGCGAGCTGTGTTAGCTATCTTTGCTGATTTGATTCATGATTGTGTTGAAGTGTATATGGATGATTTTTCAGTATATGGCAATTCTTTTGAACATGCATTAGAAAATCTAGAAAAAGTTTTGAAAAGGTGTATTGAAGCTAACCTGTCCCTCAGCAACGAAAAGTGCTTCATGATGCTAAATGAAGGGATAGTGTTGGGCCATTATATCTCTTTTCAAGGCATCCAGGTTGACCCAGCCAAGATACAGATTATTGCCGATTTGCCTATTCCACAGAACCAGAGAGAGGTAAGAAGTTTTCTTGGGTATGCTAGCTATTACCGCAGATTCATTGAACATTTTAGCAAGATAGCCTTTAAACTTCTTGCCAAAGATGTACTTTTTAATTGGACTGAGAACTGCCAACATGCATTTGAACAACTTAAGAAGAAGCTATCTACTGCACCAGTCCTGAGAGGGCCTAATTGGAGTTTACCATTTCATATTTTTACCGATGCATCTGACACTGCCATAGGTGCATGCTTAGGCCAAAAAGAAGAATCTTGTACATATGCAATTTATTTCATTAGTAAAAATCTCACACCTGCCGAGCTTAACTATACAGTTACAGAAAAGGAAACACTTGCCATCATTTATGCTGTGAACAAATTTCGCCATTACATAACTGGTTATGAAGTCTTTGTACATACTGATCACTCTGCCATTCGACATCTCATGAATAAACCAATAACTAGTGGCAGAGTTACCAGATGGTTACTATTGCTGCAGGAATTTAACATCACAGTGTTAGATAGACCAGGCAAAGAAAACCAGGTGGCAGATTTCCTCTCTAGATTGCAAAATCCAGGTGAGATTGTTCCTGTTGAGGACTCTTTTCCGGATGAGCACTTATTCGCAATTTCCATAGTAACTCCTTGGTTTGCTGATTTAGCTAATTACTTGTCTACAGGTAGGACACCTCCACATTTCACTGCAAAGGAAAGGAAAAGACTGATCAAACAAAGTGTTAGATATTCATGGCTCAATGGCGATCTCTTTTACACTGGTTTTGATATGATCATTAGGAGATGTGTCCGAAATGATGAGGTAATTGACATTTTAAAATCTTGCCATGATGAACCGTGTGGTGGGCATTTTGCAGCGAAGCGGACAGCCTTCAAAGTTCTTACTCTTGGATACTATTGGCCATCCATTTTCAAGGATGCCAAGAAGTATGTAAAGAGTTGTGACAGCTGCCAAAGGATGGGCAGACCCACAGCTACGGATCAGATGCCCCTTCAGCCCCAAGTTCACTTAGAACCATTTGATAAGTGGGCTCTGGACTTCATAGGACCAATCAACCCAGCCTCTAATGGTAAGAAGTACATCTTAGTGTGTACTGATTATGTCACAAAGTGGGCAGAAGCAAAAGCACTGGTAAGAGCAACCGAACACACAGTAGTCAATTTCCTTTTTGAGGAGATCTTTGTGAGGTATGGAGTGCCAAGAGAAATTGTCACTGATCAAGGTACCCAATTCACCTCCCAGCTCATGAAGGATATCACAGACAAGTACCAAATAAAGCATAGGAAAAGTACCCCCTACCATCCACAGGCCAATGGGCAGGTGGAATCAACCAACAAAACTCTGGAGGGGATCATTACCAAAACTGTTGCAATGAACCGCAAAAACTGGGAGGAAAAGCTCAAGGAGGCACTCTGGGCTTACCGGATTACTTGGAAAGATACCACCGGATTTACACCATACCAGTTGGTGTACGGTAAGGATGTCATGCTTCCTATTGAGTTCCAAATTCACACTTTTAAATTAGCTGCAGATTTACTAATTGATTTGGATCAAGCACAGAAAGAGAGAATCCAGCAGTTGAACCAGCTGGATGAGATGAGACAACAAGCAGAACAAACCACCACCCTCATGCAAAAGCACAGGAAGCAATGGCATGATTCACACATTAAGAAGAAGCACTTCAAAGAAGGTGACTGGGCTCTGCTTTTTGATTCAAAATTCAAGGATCATAAAGCTAAGTTCACCACCCATTGGATGGGCCCTTATGAAATTGTTCAGGCTTATGACAATGGTTCAGTAAAACTCCAAACTATTGATGGCAAAGGTCATTATTTCACAGTCAATGGTCATCGCCTGACGCTGTACAACAAGCCCATCAGCAAGCAAGATTTTCTCAATACATTATCTCAGCAAGAAGAGGTTGAGGTACTGCAGCCCTCAGCTGCAGTATCACTGCCTTAATTTCATTTTCTTTCAATTTCAAAATCAAGAAAAAATAAAAATAAAAATAAAAAAAACAAAAAAAAAATATAACAAAAATAAAAAATAAAAACAAAAACTAAAAAAAAAAAAAATAATGGGTTAGATGTGAAAACCAGTATCTGGCACAATCTAACCCCGAATTCCTACCTGAAAACCAATTTATTGGCGGGTATGAATTCTATTTCTGTTGTTCATTGTTTCATTTCTCAGTTGTTTCATGACTTGAGGACAAGTCACACTTTCAGTCGGGGAGAGGGAGACATCTGTTCTGTTACTTTTATCTCTCCCTTGTAAATTCTTCAGATTTCTTATTCTATATTTCACTGTAAATTTCCAACAACAGCTTGTTACCAGCATTCTAGACTTTAACAAATAAGCTGTTCTGTCATGATTTTCAGAGGGACCTGGTTGTAAATAGTTTGCAGGGGGACCTGTTTTGTTCAGACACCTATGCTACCAACACCATTAGTGCAAGGGGACCTGTTTAAAGATATTCAGAAGGGACCTGTTTTAAGCAATTGACACCTGTTTGAGACATTCCAGCCAGCAGTAGGGACCTGTTTAAAACATTCAGTTGGGACCTGTTAAAAAAATTCTTGACACCAAGGGCTACTTCAACAGACTTCCACCAAGCTTTTACAAGGATTTGGCACCAACACTTCAGCAAATTGCAAGCTCAGTGAACCTGTAATAATACAAAGAGCTGCATGAACATCTTCAGTTGTTCAAGGGACCTGTTACAGTTTTCTCAAGGGACCTGTATCTTCAAATCTTCCTAAGGAACCTATTGCATCTTCAGTTTTCACAAGGGACCTATTACATTTTCAGTCTTCAAAAAGGGACCTGTACATTCAAATTTTTCAAAAGGGACCTGTTATATCTTCAAAACTTTTCTCAAAGGACCTGTGTATTCAACCTCCCTCAGAGGACCTGTCAAAAAGAACAGTCAAAAGGATTAGCAACTCAGCATGTCAAATGATCAACAAAGGAGTAATGTATTTCTATTCTTGGGCATTTAATTTCCTAGATTAGTTTTAATGTAATTTTGGTGACTATAAGCTGTTGTAATTAATTTCAAGGACACCTTCATACATCTACTTACCACCCTTTATCCCACCAAGTTTCATCATTCCCTACATCCACCTATCCCTAACACCCATCACCAACACATATACCCTCCAGGCATACCAACATTCTCTACATGATTGAATATAATTGAAAAGGGCACGTGGTGAGCTGTGTGTTTGTTTAAAAAAAAAAATACAAAGGATGAGATAGAAGTGGCCTATATATATTCTTTACTCCATACAGTCGAATCATAACAAACGGCCTATATGTTTTACACCACACACACACCCGAATTATAACCTCGCCACCCAGCATTATAGCTCAGCACTTTCGGTACGCTCTCAGCGTTCTTATGCTAATATGCATACAAGCGTACAGCCCTCTGTTTTTAAATTGTATGATTACATTGTAAGGCGAGTACAGGGTATTTCACATCCTCGGTTCCCATAACTTACAAAGCGAAAGTTTGAAGCAAGGAACGCGAGGAGATTGTCATCATATGGGTAGAGTTACAACGTAAAGGAGTGAAGCAAGGAACGCCGAGGCGATTGTTACCATTTGAGTGGGGTTACAAAGTGAAAATTTGAACAAAGAGCGCAGAGGAAAGTATCACTGTTTGGGGTCGGTTTACACAGTGAAACCGGTGAGCGCCGAAAAGGGAAGCATCACCATTCTACTTCTAACACCCACAGCAGTCGTATCGACCAGCTAAGCACCATAATTGAAGATTGAAGGAAGCTACATATACCAGGTAACCGACTTGACATCTCTGTGTTTAAATTCTAAAAGTGTAGACAGAGAAGGGTTAGAGGCATAACCCTCTGCCATCACCATGACTAATAGAGTTGAACCTAGTACATTCGATAGCTCACAGTACCATGAAGACTGTATTGAGATTCTTAGAGAAGCACAGTGGCTACCTTTTCTGGAAAAATTCCATGGGAGTAATGAAGAAGTCACAAAACAATTTGCCTTTACTTTTAATGGGGAAAAGGCCCTAATAGGCAACTTCTCCTTTAGAATCTCAGAGGATACTATAGCCCAGGCAACTGGAATAAGTCCTGAAGGAGAGAAGTACTTCAAAACCAAGCAGTTCAAGGAGAAATCATGGGTACAGTTCATGTCCAGATCTAGAGTTTCCTCAGTAAATTGGAAAAAGGGAGTTCCAAGAAGCTGGTTAGTTCATCCTTGGGATGAAATGGTTTACATTCTTCAGAAGTTTATAACATGTGAAGGTAGATACAGCATTGTTTATCTCTATCACATCAAGCTACTCCTCCATTTAAAGAAACAATGTGTAATCAGTGTGCCATATTTTCTGCTGCAAAGTTTAACAAAGATGGCCAAAACTATCCAGAAACAAAAAGGGAATGAGGACAAAAGTCTATACCATTTTGGCCTGATTAAAATCCTCATTGAACATGAGTTGCAAAAGCGAGGGAAGCCATGGAAAGAGTTCCTAGCTGTCAACCAGATCAGAGATGAGGAGGAAAAAGAAGAGCTGCAAGAAGATTCTGGGTTTATGAAGGATATAGATGAGGAAATTCCAGTGTCCAAGGCCAGCAGAGCACCTCAACCTGAGGGCAGCATAAGGACCAGAAACATGCAAAAAGAGGATGTCAAGAGAGCTGAGAAAGACAAAATCTTCACCACCTACTCCCGAAGATCAAGGAGGACATCAAAAACTCAGCTGCAAGAAGACCAATTTGAATCTCCTGCCCCTGCCCAAATGGATGTTGAAAGTGGTGATCATTCACCACCAGCACCAGAAGTTGACATAGAGGTGGAAAGCCATAACCAGCAGGAGAAATGTTCACCACCTCCTACCAAGAGACAGAAGAAGTTAGAAAAGCAAATTGAGGAATTGAAAGAAGAGCTCATGGAAGCTAACATGTTGGAAAAGGTTATCAAAAGAGAAAATGCACTGCTCAGGGCACAAAGCAAAGAAGTACAGAAGACAAATGAAAAGCTAAAGGAAAGGATCAGTGAGTTAGAGACTGAGCAATCTGAGATTTCCAACTGGGCCACTAAGTGGTACAACCAGAAAAAGACTCTTAAAGAGAAATATAAAAAGCTGAAGCAAGAGCTCAAGGGACAGAAGGATCAACAGGTGAAGAAGAATGTAGATACCCTGCTCAAGGCAGCAGAGATCCATGCAGGCACAGAGTTCAAAGGGAGTACCTCTGGGGTAGCATGAGGACATGCTAAGTCCTTAAGTCGGGGAGAGATGTTGGTATCATCCTAAGACCCTTTTTCCTTCCCAGTTTCACATCATTTATCCATACATTTTCATCATTTATCCCTCAAAATCCTTGAATATTGATTATTAATTGTTCTATAGTTATTAAATTGCATAAGAATTAATTTAGGGGTTTTATGTTCCAGAATTAGAGGTTTTTGATGACTTGACTACAGGAAGTACCCACAACCTGTAATGAGTTTACCGTTTGACATGTGGCGCAGCGGATGAGCGAGAACGAAAAGCATGGGCGAAAAGTGGAATGTCCAAGGATGGACAAACACCTATCTTCCATCCAAATCGAGCCTCCTATGCATGCGGTCAACTTCAGTCAAAGCAGGGTACTCTGGCGCATAAAAGCAGCAACAGCATTGTTCTATTTTCATTTTGATTTTTGTTCTTTTTGAAACTTATGGTATGGAAACATTTTGCAAAAAGCTATGTAAAAACGCGGCAACAGCACTATGTACATTCACTGCATCGATGACATGGCTGTATGTACGCATGTGTAAATGCAGTTAGTTCAATGTTTTGAAGGTTAATTAATCAGTTGTTGAAACATTTGCTCAGAACAGAGTTTAGTTAATACACAGAACCGTTTACAGTCCCAACGTGTGTTCACTCTTTTGCATTGGTTGATTGCTGAACGGTGGTAGTCAATATACCCTTAGGCGCGGACGGGCCCTGCGTCCTTTGTTTGGTATACTGCTCTTCGTTTTGTTACATTTCATTTCAGTTTCTATATATATATGTTTGCACAGCGTTGTATTAGTTTCAATCTATATGCTTACACAGCGTTGTATTGGTTTCGATTTATGTATCACACAGGTTGCATCATAGTTTCGATTTACATAACTGTTGATTCACATAGCATATACGTTGCAGTCATATGAGCTTTCGATTCCTTTATGTTTTGAGTTTCATTACATGTATATGGTGTGCGCATCCGAAGGGTTTATTGTTATGTTGAATGGTCAGCACTAGGATCTGGAACGAGAATCTTGTAAGGGATTTGGTCCTTGTGTGATTTACAAATGCATGCTCATAAACTCTGCCTCATTTCACAGTCTATTCATGTTCTTTTTATATAGTTTCATAGTGTAAATATCTTGCATGCTGTGTGTGTTTACTAAGCAAAGGTTTTCTGAGTGATACCTCTGTAAGGGGGTTAGAATCATTGCCACAATCATACACAGTCTTTAGATTCACAGTTTGCTTTGATAGATGCATTTCATAACCAGCATTGTAGTCAGATACATCAGTAGGGTAATCTAGGTGTGTGAAGGATAGGCTGCATATAACGGTCTTCCGTAAAGAAGCCTTGCAATTTACCTCATAATCACCTGGGCGGTAATTCTTTATGTCTATATATTTTAGACCACGCCTCTAAGCTTACGCACCTCGGTCGATATTAAATATAGAGTCCAGTCTAGCACCCTAGCTGGAACCACTACAGGGTCTTAATGGTAAATCCAAGCATAGACTCCTAAAACATAAATTCAACCTTGAAAAACCTAACATCCTCATGATTCAAGAAACAAAATGTTTAGCTTCAACTCCCCAAACCTATCTCAAGATCATTTGAAGAAATAGTGATCATATAGCTTAGGATACCCTAGGCACTCCAGGAGGCATGGCCATCATTTGGAACCCCTCCACTGTCGCCCTAAAATATTCCTTCTCCATCCCAAGAATACTCTTTGCAAACTTCCAACCTATTGGCTCGACTACCCAATGTTACGTCTCTAATGTCTACGGTCCAAACCCTCCTCTGGAAAAAAAAAACAAAAAAAAAAAGTCTTTCTCCAAAATATCCAAAAGGCTCACAAATTATTAAAGACCAACTCTGGACATTAAGAGGTAACTTCAACACAATTAAAAACCTCAAAGAAAAAATAGGAGGAATTCGACGCCTAGATGAAGAAAGCCATCTCTTCAATGATTTCATAAACGATTCTCATTCAGTGGATCTCAGCACTCATAATGGCATTCACACATAGAACAATAGAAGAGGAGGTAATGCTCAAATTGCCTCCAAGTTGGACAGATTCCTAATTGCAGTGTCTTTATTAATCTCGAACACCAACTTCCAGACCACCATATTACCATGCCACGGTTCTGGCTATTGGCATGTTCGACTAATAATGAACAACCCAAGGAAAAGACCCTTCAAATTTGAATCCTTATGGCTCAAGAACCTGAATTTCTTCTTTATAATGGAAACTTGGTGGAGGGACTCAAATAGATTCTCAGGAACAGCAGTGTTTCGCTTTCAACAGCAACTAAAATTCCTTAAGAAAAAAATTAGAACACAAACAATTTGGTACATACACAAAGATAGGTCCCTTCTTGAGATAGAGATGACCAATATACAGCAAATGATTATCATCGAAAGCAGAACAAAAGAACTTAACCAAAAGGAGACAGCTACTTCTCTCAAACTAGAAGAACGCCTTAGGCAAGAAGAAATACTATGGAAGCAAAAATCAAGAATCCAATGGTTGAAAGAAGGGGAGAAAAATACTCATTTTTCCATAGATCTATGATCAATCATCGACAAACCAACAAGATCACAAGTATCAAAATAGCCTCAAATCTTAAAGTTGAAAGTCATGAAAGCATTACTCAAGAGCTATTAAACCACTTTCAAACTCTTTTGACTGAGCCCATCCCAGACAATAGGCCAGCAATCAAGAAAATTACCAGCAACATACCCAAAATCGTCACTAGAGAGCAGAATGATCTTTTACTCAAAGAAATAATGATGCAAGAGGTAGAGGTTGTTGTTATGGATATGCCCAAAGGAAAATCCCCAGGTCCTGATGGGCTAACTTGTGACTTTTATCAAGCCTACTAGCTGATTCTAAAGGAGGATATATGGCAAATTGTAGAAGACTCCAAGTGCTCCTCATTATCAATGCCTTTGACACAACCTTCATCGCTCTCCCCAAATCCACAGGCGCCAACTCTCCTCCAGATTATTGCCCCTTAGCCCTTTGCAATGTTATTTACAAAATCATCTCTAAGGTCATTGCCAACAAACTCAAACCTATCCTTCCTCTACTTATATCTCTAAAGCAAACAAGTTACGTGGAGGGTAGACAAATCATGGACAGCATAATCCTGGCTCACGAGCACATACACTCTCTCAAATCCAGCAAAATTCCAAGCATGCTAATCAAACTAGACATGTCCAAATCCTTTGATAAACACAGCTAACAATACATTTTCCACACTCTTGTTGCTTTTGGGTTTGAAGAAAGATGGGTTAATTGGAGCTTTAGCTCTTATCACCAAAAATTTCTTCTCCATTCTTGTCAATGGCTCTCCCTCTCCCCCCTTCACCTTGTCCAGAGGCACTAGACAGGGAGACCCCTCTCCCCCTATATATTTCTATTGATGGTCGAAAGTCTTGGGCATGCAATTTCGACAACCCTTCAAGAAGGCACTCTGAAAGGTCTCCGTCTAGAATCTGCCAATCACTCCTCCTCCCACTAGCAATTTGTAGATGATACTCTGCTAGTGGGTGTCCCCACAGTCAAAGAAGCCTCTGTAGTCAAACACATCCTCAAAACACTCTTGGATGCCTCTGACACATCTATAAACCTAGCTAAATCTCAAATATTTTTCTTCAATACCCCTCTAGCCATCCAAATTCATATTTCCAGACTTTCGAGCTTTCAAAAGAGTTCCCTTCTGGCCAAATACTTGGGGGCCACCTTACCAGCAACCCCCTAAGGCAAACTATCTACAAAAATCTAGTGCAAAAAATCAAAGCTTGTCTCTCCAGCTGGACTTTTCGCCTCCCAAATCTGGCAAGGCTCTTTACCCTTCTTAAAATTGTTCTCCAATCCCTCCCCATTTATCTTCTCTCGGCTTTCGTCACCCCGAAATCCATTCTCAACAAAATCAAAACTATTCAAAGAAGCTTCCTATGGAGAGATGCCAAAGGGGGGAAAAAATGTGCACTAATCACTTAGGACAAACTTTGTCAAACAAAGACAGCGGGAGGTCTAGGGCTCAAAGATCTTGAAACTCTTAGCAAGGATCTTTGCACCGAAACTTGGTGAAGGTGGCTCAAAAATCCTTAAGTCCCTTGGTGTAAAATGTGAAGAAACAAATACACTCCTACCATACAGTAATCACAACTCATCTGACTAACAGGGGACAATAAAGGATCACATATCTAGTATGTTGCATCGGAACAAAAGAAACTCATAAAAGATCATTTCTTCTAGGAGATAAAAAAATGGCTAGAGTGCACTATTTTGGGAAGATTCATGGCATCAATGGTCCAAGCTATTACAACAAAATCAATTAAATTCCATTGAGAATTCTCTTATGGCTTAAGGCCTCAATTATGTGGCACAATACTAGACCTCCTCTTCCTCCCAACGCTCTTAATGGCGTACATGGACTGATTGGAATCCTAGAGAAAATCAAGAACATCTCACAGAAAGAACAACCTTACAATAAACTCTTGTAGACCGAAAATTTCTAATTGAGGGAATGGACATCCTTTGTTGGGGACATCAACCACAAGGCAATTTCAATCTCATAGAAGCCTACGGCCTCCTTTCCTCTCACTCCTCCGATGAAGACTGTCAGATCTGGAAAAAATTGTGGCAGCTCAGGAACTGGCCCAAAATCTCTCTTTTTATGGTTCTTATTCTTGAACAAAACACTCACCTGGGACAAGCTTCAACGTAAGGGATTTATTGGACCCCCCATTTGCTTCCTTTGCCTCTTTAGCATTGAATCCAATAATCATCTCTTCCTCAATTGCGCCTATATCACCTCCCTTTGGGACAATCTTGCAATTTTTTTGCGCCAATCAAATTGTAACCACACCAGCATCACCTCCACTTCCCTCTCTTGGGGGACCTCTCTATTTACCAACCCCATCATCAATAAATCTTGGAACTTGCTCCCTGACTTCCTCCTCTAGAACACCTGGAAAAAAAGAAATAGGTGGATCTTCATAAATACATCTTTTTCCACTAGCAATATTTGGCACCTCACTCTCAGTAACCTAAGGGAATCCATTCTCTCTCTCTCGTGGACTGACAAAGACTGGGACTGCAACCCGACCAAAAACACATTCTCTCCTCCCTTGGGCTCTCTTGTCATACTCTATCACCCCCCCTTCACCTCCAGCCCCTCCAATAGTTCCCCTCCTCCAAATTTCATTGAACTCAATTTTGACGAGGCCTCGAAAGGAAATATAGGACCTGCTAGCTATGGGGAAGTTTTTCGGGACACAAATGGTCAAATCATCCACATATATATTGTATCCATAGGCCAAACTACCAACAATGTAGCAGAAATATGGGTGCTCAAACAAGGCCTCCATATCACCATCATCAAGTGCTACACGACTACTCTTCCACTGGATGCCATATCTCATCCCCAAAGAGTATCGGATGCCAAATGATTACCCAATCCTCCATTCTGACTTCCCAAGTGAAGACCAGAATGACATGTCTATCTCTCCCTCTCAAATAGGGAGGACATATACCAATAAAGGAATGTACTCATTCCTACCGAAAAGGAATGTACCTAAGCTCCCTCTTGGCTTAGGAATTTCTAAGTTTCTTCCAAGTAAGAAACCTCTTTTCAAGCTCCCTCTTAACTAAGGACCTACAACAGCTCCTCATGTGGAACAAGAAGTTGCCTAAAGAACTCATCTCTTCTTCGATGTCATCAATTTCTTTGTCATGGAGTCTTCATCTTTTGGGGACTTCTTCATAGGGCACAGACCATCCATCACTTTCATCCATGAGTTAGTCATGTCCTTATTTTATCAGAAAGTGATCCATCAGATTTTCATTTGGATTTGCTTTATGTCATTCTGCTTTCATGCCATATTTTCCGAAAGGATCTTACATCCCTCAATATGGTCCTCTTGGAAGTCATCCACAGATCTTCCCTTTGGCAGTCCTACATAAGCCCATCCAGATATTAGTTCAAAAATAAGAGATGAACACTTAAATCAAAATTACCTTTGTGATAGTCTTTCATCATGACCTCTTCCTGTAGGTATCAGCATCCTGCATGCAGATTGACATATTTCCCAAAAGATATCCATTGTCAAGGGTCTCCATCTTTTTTTGACTCCTATCAAAGTCTTCATATCTTTCTGGGAGATATTCTAGTCAATTCTTCTTGGACTTCGGATGTTGAATGCCTTCTACCTTTGTTGCATATTTTCACGATCTTTTCCTTTCTTTTCACACTTCATTCCCAAGAGCTTCCAATCAGAGTTCCTCAATTGTGGTCAGCTTCCTCATGATTCTCATAAGAACATATTATGTTGATTTCATCTAGTGTGAATTATGCTTTTCTGCAATCTTTTGGAGGAGGAGATCCCTTCTTCTCTTGATCATATTTCCCAAGATGGAAATAGTGATCCATATTATCTGCAACCATATGACATGACTTTCATAATAATTTATGTGAGTATACATACCTCATCTTTCCTTTCGGTCATCCAAACTTCTTGTAGCAGTTTCATTTGAACGAACGAGTTTTATCCTGCTTCACTGATATGTCATATACCATCATCTCTTGAATCCCACGAGTTGGAATTCCTAATGAAACTCTTGCTTTCTTTCTAGATCGGTGAATCCTTTGATGAGGATTCCATCAAAGAAACTTTGAGGATCTTTCATATCCTCACCCGACAGATGTTTCCTTATTGACATTGTATGATGATCCCAGTCGATGATGACTTCTACTTCTTTCTATAAGTATTACTTGAGTTTTCCAAGAGCTCTCATTCTTTGTAAGTAATAGAACTTGATCCAGACATCCTTTTTGCTTCCCATGTCAAGAGCTCTTACTTCTAATGCTTTTATCATGATGCTATTTTCTAATCTGATGCATCCTATCTTATTGCTTCCTATCTATAAATTACAAGTGAAAAGTACCTTCTAGTGAAAAAGATCATCTCAGTCATAGTAGAGATCTTTTACTTCTTCATTCTTACACTTCTTTGACTCAGGCTCTTTCACTTCTTCAGTAATGTGGGCTTCTTCCCTATTCCTCTTATCCTTACTACATTTAGGACAATCTCTTCTATAGTGCCCAAGTGCTTGACATCCATAGCATCTTACCTTATCCATGCTCTTCCTTTTATTTTGAGGACCGAACTTTCCAAATTTCCCTTTCCTTTTTGCCATTGCAGCGTATGCTTGATTCTGCTCATTTCGTCCAACATCAACCTTTGCCTTCAGTCTGGTTTCTTCGATCTTACAGAGTGACCATAGATCTTGAAATAGAGTAGTATCTTTCTTCCCATATAAACTTGAAGTGAAGTTACCTCATCCTTCCGATAGTACATTTAGTACCACTGTGGTCATCTCTCTATCAGACATGACTTCTCCCAGCTCTTGTAGTTGATCCCGAATTTCTAATATCCTCAAGGCTATTCCATCTTCCTTGGATATCTTCAGTTTGTAGAGTGCTTGCCTTAATGAGATTACTTCTCTTGCAGTACTTACGGAAAACAACTCTACCAATTTATCATATATAGTTTTCGCAGTCTCCAACTTAGATACATATGGGATTAGAGAGTCTTTTATAGATTCTATAAGAATCCTCTGGGCTCTCACTTCTCCCTTCATGAATCTAGCATGTGCTTGAGTATCTTCCTTTGGAGGTTGGGTTATTGATCCCTTGATGTGATCCATGACCTCATTCTCAATAAGATTTAGGTTTGTCCTTTTCTTCCATGCAAGGAAATTTGCAGCCCAACCAATTTATTGCTTTCCTTGCAAAAAGACATTTTGGTATTATCAGATATAGTCATAGACTTGAGAGATTGATGCTTGCTTCCTCCTTAATCTTGATGTTGATAGAGGATTTGTTTCTTGAGAGATTGATGAGAGAGCTTGATTCACGATCCTCCTTGAATGATTTAGTCTTCCTTCTTTCTTGAAGATGGTTTGAAGACTCTTATTGGTGTAGATTTCTTCGATCTAGGGTTTTGAAGATCTTGACCTCGGTAACCTTGAATCTGCTATGATCCTTCTTCAATGTTTGATGTCTTCTTGATTGGAAGGCTTGGAGTTCTTCGACTTGCTTCGATTCTTCTATGAAGCTCGATTCTCGTGTGTCAACTTGCTTTGAATTCCCCTTTCTGACTTCAACACCTAAGCTCTGATACCATGTTGAGAAACCTAGGGCATGAATAGTTAAAAGATTTCTCTGTTTGATAATTGTTTGTGATATACTTTTACTTCTTAGCTTATAGCTTTTTCTTCGTTATGTTATTATTGTGTTCTTTACATCAAGACAATTACCAATATGCACAATAAAAGACAAGTACATAGTATGCAGGCTTGTCAGCCAAGGCCAAAACCTCTCACCTATTGAGAGGAAAATCCGATCAAATTTTTTCTTTTAGATCTTCAATTGATGAGTACCAAGAGTCAAGACAATGACAAAGACCCTTGACTCTAGTATCCTCCCAAAAACCTTGTCACAAACCTTGATGCTCTGATTCTTTCCTTTCTTGACTTTCTTCTTGATCTCAAACTGCTCTCCTCAGCTCCTTCTAGAAAAACTCGGTCTCTATCCTTCACACTGCTTCTTCTTGACTTCCTTTAGAGAAACTCGATCTCTATGATCTTGCTGGCTTCCTCTATAGAATCTTGATCTCTAGATTTCTATCTTGATTACCCAGAGGAATCCTCCTTCGTTGCCCCAGAAGAAACCTTCTTCGCTGCCCAGAAGAATCCTCCTTCGTTGCCCCAAAAGAAACCTTCTTCGCTACCCAGAAGAATCCTCCTCCACTACCCCAGAAGAAACCTTCTTCGCTGCCCAGAAGAATCCTTCTTTGATATGCCCAGAAGAATCATTATCTTCGCTTGCCCATAAGAAATTCCTTATCACTTCTTCGCACTACTTCTTGACCTCTTCTTCGCACTTCTTCTTGATCAAATGGAAGTCGAGTTGCTTGCCCTAAGTGAGGCCGATGTAGAAATTTCTGTTTTCCCACCCCGGTTTTCAGTTTCTCCTTATTTCTCCTATGTAGTTAAATGCCCATTCCCATAACCATACATTTAACAGACTGAAAAAAATAAATATTGCTGAAAACACAAATTCTGGAAATTTTTCAGAATGCTGGAAATTGCAGAATTAAAAATCAGCAATCAAAAACAGCCATTAAAACACATTAAAACACTGATATTTTTGGTCAACTTGACCCTGGAAAAACCCCCTACAACTCTTGGGGAAAACCAGTTTGAAAGCTCTTCTTTATTTCTGAAAATTGCCTTTTTACAGTGAGAATTATTCAGCAAAAAATCAGCAAGCAAATTTACAACTTATCTCCTTTCCCGTGCCTCACAGCAATCTGGAAATTACAGCAAACAGGACAGTAATAAATGTTGTACGGCCTCTGTTTTGTGTGCAGAAAAATCAGCAAACTGCTCCTCGATTTTTGTGCAAAAATCTGCCTTTCACTATGTGCTGAATCAGCGGTACAAATCTGCTCAACTGCTGCCTTGGAATGTGTGCCAAGCTGTTGTCTCCTTCTCCTCCCTGCTCAGAAATCTCTCTTGCTCTCTTGCTCTCCTTCTCCCAATCTGCTCATGAAAGAATGAATGACCTTTTCCTCCTTTAATATAACTCCAAGCGACTTTTGGGTGATCCAAGTGACTTTTGGGTGATCTCTAAATCCAATGGCTGAAATAGATTTAAATCAATGGCTGAGATTAAATGCTCATTTCAATCTCACTTTCTATTTTTTAATTCTCCCCACTTTAATAAAGACCCACTTAGTCATTTATTTCCAAAGTCACTTTTCCTTTCTAATTTTTCATTGACTTTATAAAAGTCACTTTAAAATTAGACTTAATAACTTTATCACTTAAAGTCACTTTTAAATTAGATTTAACTTTATAAAATTATAAAGTCACTTTAGGAGAAAAATTAAATTCTTTTGGACACTTTTCCCTAGGCCAAAGATCAAAGCCTAAGGGAACCACCTGTCCTCCGGTACCAAATTTCAACACTCCCTCTTACCAAGGAAGGTGTTCCTCACCACACCCATCTTGTCTCTGAAGTAGACATGCTTGCCCCGTGGTAAGGCTTTGGTAAGAATATCTGCAACCTGCTCATCAGTGGAAATATACTCAAGCTTCACAGCTCCCTTCTGAACATAGTCTCTGATGAAATGATATCTGATCCCGATATGCTTTGACCTGTCATGAAATACTGGATTCTCCGTGAGTTTAATGCAACTCTGATTATCACAGTAAATCACTGAAGGTCTCAACGGCTGACCAAATAAGCCAAACAACATCTTGCGAAGCCAGATAGCCTCACAACTAGCTAGACTGGCTGCCATATACTCTGCTTCCGCTGAACTCAGTGCTACTGACTGATGCTTCCGGCTGAACCATGACACTACTGCTGAACCCAACCCAAAACAACACCCTAAAGTGCTCTTCCTATCAGAAGCACAACCTGCCCAATCAGAATCAGTGTATCCTGCCAATCTCACTCCATCTCCCTGCCTGTAGTCCAGACCATAATCCACGGTCCCCTGCAAGTACCGCAAAATGTGTTTTGCAGCCACCCAGTGAACCTTCCTAGGCTCACACATAAACTGACTCATCGTGTTGACTACAAAACAGATATCTGGTCTAGTGTTGACCAAATACATCAAGGAACCAATCAGCTGCCTGTACAATGTGGGATCCACCAACTCGGAATCCGAAGCATGAAGCTTCTTCCAGTTGGTGATCATCGGTGTCGACATGGGTCTACAATCCTCCATGTGGAATCTGCTAAGGATGTCCACAATATACTTCCCCTGCCCCAGGAAGAAATGCCCCTCCTCCTGCCACACCTCCAAACCCAAAAAGTAATGCATCAAGCCGATGTCCTTCATCTCAAACTCCGCCGCAAGATCTCTCTTGCAGTGCTCTATGAGTCTCTCTGCACCTGTAATGATCAAGTCATCCACATACAACACCAGAATGAGAGGCTCCTCACCAATCACAATAAAGTAAAGGTTCGGATCTGCCTCACTCTTTGTGAAACCCATCCCCTGCAAGTATGCATCTATCCTGGAGTACCAAGCTCTGGGAGCTTGCTTCAGGCCATAAAGGGCCTTCTTCAGTCTGCACACATGGGACTCCTTCCCATGCACCTCAAAGCCCTGTGGCTGCTCAATGTACACCTCCTCCTGTATGAAGCCATTGAGAAATGCGGTCTTCACATCCATCTGGTGGATCTTCCAACCCATCTCTGCTGCTATCGATATAATGGAGCGGATCGAAGTATATCGAGCCACGGGAGCGAAGGTCTCCTCATAATCAACTCCCTCTCCCTGAGAGAACCCTCTAGCCACAAACCTCGCTTTGAATTTCTCAATGCTGCCATCTGCAGCATGCTTTACCTTGTAAAGCCATCTGGAAGTAACCACGGATTTGCCCTCAGGCCTCGACACCACCTCCCAAACATCATTCTTCATGATAGAAGAATACTCCTCCTGCATGGCCTCTCTCCAGACCTGCTGGCTAGCTGCCTCCTCATAGCTAGAAGGCTCAGAGTCAAGGATGCTGGTAACCATCGCCATATAGCTACAAAACCTCTCAGGTGGTCTACTCTCTCTGACCGGCCTCTTCGGCTCAGCAACAGATGTGGCATCTCTCAAGGTGTCCTGAAGCCACTTGGGCTTCCTCTTCCCTGAGCACACTTCTCCCACTGGAGAATGAAACTCCTCCTCCTCATCATCATCAGTAGCCTGAACTCCTGACTGTCTGTCTGCTGTCCTCCTGCCTGCACCTGAACCTGTAGAAGCTGAGGTACCGTGTGAACTGTCCATCAGTGGACTCCCTAGTGAACTGCTCTGTGAACTGCTCTGCATGCTGCCCGGAGCACCACCCCTCTGGCTCGATGAGCCACTGCTCACTGACGGACCTGACATCCTCATAGATGTACCTCCTGATCCTTCTGATCCCTGCCCACTGGATCCCTGCGACTGACTCAACTGCTGCTAAGGGTCTGGCTGATCCAGATACTCTAACTCCCGTGACCTCCTAAAGGCCCTGTCCTCCTCGAACTTCACATCCCGTCTGACAACAACTCTCCTCTATGCAGGAATGTAAATCCGAAAGGCCTTTGAGGTCTCACTGTAGCCCACAAAGATACCCTTCTCTGCGGTGGGCTCTAGTTTGGTCCTCTTCTCCTTGGGTATATAGGAGTATGTAATGCATCCAAAGATATGAAGATGACCAATATCAGGCTTCTTCCCAGAGAAAGCCTCCTCCGGAGTCATGTGCCCCAAGGCACGATGCGGACTCCTGTTCTGCAAGTAAACAGCTGTGTTGCAGGCCTCTGCCCACAAGAACAATGGCAACCCCTGATCATGTAACATGGCTTTGGCAGCCCCTATGATGGATCTGTTCTTCCTCTCCGCAACCCCGTTCTGCTGGGGGTTGTAAGGAACAGTGAACTCCCTCCTAATGCCTGCCTCTGCACAATAGTCAACAAACTCTCCAAGGGTGTACTCTCCTCCATTGTCTGACCTCAAGGACTTGATCTTTCGACCTGTCGGAGTCTCCACAAGAGCTCTGAACTCCTGAAACCGCTTGAAGACCTCACTCTTGGTCTTCAAAAAATAAATCCAGGTCCTCCTGGAGTGATCATCAATGAATAAGACATAGTACTCATATCCACTCAAGGAAACATGAGACATCCAACCACTCACATCGGAATGAATCAAATCAAGTATCCCAGTCGCTCTGCTGTCACTGCTGGGAAAAGGGGATTTGGCAAACTTGCCCATCGCACAACCTCTTCAAGTATCAAAGTGATCAGTACTGAAATCTGGCACACCTGTAGTGATCTCCCGCAATGTCCTCAAGGCTCCATGATACATATGTCCCATCCTGCGGTGCCAAATCTCACACAGCTCAGAACTGCTAGCTCTGTTGTCGGTACAACTGCTCAATGCCAAAAGGGGTTGGAATGCAAACTTGTACACCTTTGCATGGCGTACGCCTATCGCTCTAGCTGAATCAGCTGGAGTGCCCCTGGGATACATCAACACCTGTCCTCCCCTGAACAGTACCTCATATCCTCTGTCCTCCAAAGCTGAGACGGATATGAGGTTCTTCCTCATCCCTGGCACATAAAGAACCTCTGACACCTTCAAGGGAGGTTTGGACTCCCTCTGAAATGTCACTGTCCCCACCCCGACTGCTCTAACAACTCTATCATCACCGAGTACTACCTCAATATCAGTGCCACTCTCTGAAAGCTCTGAGAAGTACTCACGGACTCCTGTCATGTGACGCGAAGCCCCACTGTCCACATACCAGATACCTGTAGATGCTCCGCTAATCGAGGGAAAAGCATGCTCCCTCTGAACCTGTGTGGCAGGTGATCCTGCACTAGAGGACTCACACGTAGTGAACGCAAACTCTCGGTCAAAACGACCAGCAAAGTCCTCAATCTCTGCTGAAGCTGCCACGTCCTGGTTCTTCCCCTTCTTCTTCTTCTTCTCCGGACACACAACTGCATAGTGTCCCATCTTTTGACAATTCCAACACTTCACCTTGGAATAGTCCTTCTGTGTGTTCCCCTGTTTACCTTTACCTTTGCCTTTGCCCCCACCACCGCTTGTGGAAGCCTGCTTCTTCCCTTTGCCTTTCTTGCCTCCTGCCACCAGTGCTACGTCCTCATCCTGCTCAACTGGCTTGGCTGCCCCAAGCTGTCCTTTCCTGATCTCTGTCTGAATACAATCATCCCAAAACCTCTCCCATGTGGGAAGGGTCTCACGTGCACAAACCCCATCAGCAAAGTTCAACCATGAACGGGGGAGGCCATTCACTGCAATACGCACCAACTCAGTGGATGGAATGGCCTCTCCAATCGCTGCCAACTCATCTCTCACATTGGTAATCTTTGTGAGATATCCAGCTGCACTATCATTCCCCATCTTAATGTTCTTCAGCTTCTCCTTCAGGACTATCTTCCGGTTCTCATTGGTACTCTGGTAGAGATTGGACAATGCTGTCCACATCTCATGGGCATTGCTCTTTCCTCTCACATGAGGAATGCAATGGTCTTTGATTCCGTCTAGAATCAGCCTCTTACCCTTATTGTTCTTCTTTTTATACTCAGCCAACTGAGTAACATCAGTGGGCACAACAATAGGGTTCTGTGCGGTATGCACCATGATATCCCAGACTTCTGCCTCCTCAAAGATACTCTGCATTCTCTCCTTCCAAACGCTGTAATTTATATGCCCATCCAGCCTATCCTCCACCCTCAATCCCAATGACATCCTGCTGTCCTAAAACTGAAAAATAGCACTGCTGTAGTAAAGATAAAACTGTTGTTTATGAAAAAATCAGCTTGCTGGAATTTTCTGAGTGAAAAATCAGCAACTGTAATTTTTCCTTTTGCTGTCCCAAACTGCCCTTTAGCACTCAAGCTCTGATACCATGTAGAAATTTCTGTTTTCCCACCCCGGTTTTCAGTTTCTCCTTATTTCTCCCATGTAGTTAAATGCCCATTCCCATAACCATACATTTAACAGACTGAAAAAAATAAATATTGCTGAAAACACAAATTCTGGAAATTTTTCAGAATGCTGGAAATTGCAGAATTAAAAATCAGCAATCAAAAACAGCCATTAAAACACATTAAAACACTGATATTTTTGGTCAACTGACCCTGGAAAAACCCCCTACAACTCTTGGGGAAAACCAGTTTGAGAGCTCTTCTTTATTTCTGGAAATTGCCTTTTTACAGTGAGAATTATTCAGCAAAAAATCAGCAAGCAAATTTACAACTTATCTCCTTTCCCGTGCCTCACAGCAATCTGGAAATTACAGCAAACAGGACAGCAATAAATGTTGTACGGCCTCCGTTTTGTGTGCAGAAAAATCAGCAAACTGCTCCTCGATTTTTGTGCAAAAATCTGCCTTTCACTATGTGCTGAATCAGCTGTACAAATCTGCTCAACTGCTGCCTTGGAATGTGTGCCAAGCTGTTGTCTCCTTCTCCTCCCTGCTCAGAAATCTCTCTTGCTCTCTTGCTCTCAATCTGCTCATGAAAGAATGAATGACCTTTTCCTCCTTTTCCTCCTTTAATATAACTCCAAGTGACTTTTGGGTGATCCAAGTGACTTTTAGGTGATCTCTAAATCAAATGGCTGAAATAGATTTAGATCAATGGTTGAGATTAAATGCTCATTTAAATCTCACTTTCTATTTTTTAATTCTCCCCACTTTAATAAAGACCCACTTAGTCATTTATTTCCAAAGTCACTTTTCCTTTCTAATTTTTCATTAACTTTATAAAAGTCACTTTAAAATTAGACTTAATAACTTTATCACTTAAAGTCACTTTTAAATTAGATTTAACTTTATAAAATTATGAAGTCACTTTAGGAGAAAAATTAAATTCTTTTGGACACTTTTCCCTAGGCCAAAGATCAAAGCCTAAGGGAACCACCTGTCCTCCGGTACCAAATTTCAACAGCCGAGTGTGACTTATATATACACCTCTACACATCCATTAGGCCGACATGATCCCTAGAGGTTAGGCCTACTTCTTCCAGCATGTTCTTTCATCGTTGTAGGCCGACTTGAAGAGGATAAGTGACAAGGTCTTGGAGGATACTTTACATAGACAATATTAACCTTTTTACAAAGTGTAACATGACTTCATTACATGACAATGACTCTATCATTTTATGACTAGATGATAAATAATTCCTAAAGACTCTCAATGGTTGTCTTGACTCAAACAAAATCTCTTGCTCATGAAACCCATGAAGCAAGTCAATAAAATAATTTTATTTTTCTTCTTTACATCTCATTACATAAAATCATAATTACATGTCATTATGAAGATCAAACCTAGTTACACTTTTCAATGCTAGGCAACTGAGTATCTGCACTGGATGATCTCTCCATCACCACATTGACTTCCTCTTATAATCAATTGTTGGAGCACCAAAGACCAAGATTAAAACTTAATCAATGGCTAAGATCGTCTTTGGATTGATCCGTGTGATTTTCTAAATGATTCTCACCTTATCTCAATTAATACTGATTAATTAACCATATTCCCTAAGTTTAGACTTAGGAAATATTTAAAATTCAGTTAATAATCTAATTGAGACACTTCTAGACAGAATTTCCAGAAACGATTTCTCGGTTTTGGAGATCTCATGTATTCTAGCCTCTCCACAAAGTTTCAAGGCTAGAACACATCCGATGCTACAAAAAATAACACTCCCTCTTAGCGAGGAATGTGTTCTAGTGCTATTGCACACCCTATAGCAGCACCCTGTCTCTGCATCATCTCCTGTTACGCTGCGTGGCTACTGCTGCCCACCAACCACTGCGCAACTCTGATATACGCTACATCTGTGTTGCTGCTAACACTGCCATATTGCTGCCAACACTGCATCTGCACTACAACTCCCTCTCATTTTTTGCTGCTACAACTGCAATATCTGCAACTGAAATGTATCCAAAATAGCATGTCCCTACTACTGAAACGAGTTCTCCACCATACCCATTTGTTCTCTAAAATAGACGAACTTAGCTCTCCCTAGAGCTTTCACGAATATATCTGCAACCTGCTCTTTTGTGGGAACATATTGTAGCTGCACTGCTACACGTTGTACACAATCTTTGATGAAATGACACCGAATATTGATGTGCTTTGACCTGTCATGAAACACTGGATTCTCAGAGAGCTTTATGCAACTTTGATTATCACAATAGACAATGGTCGCCTCCATCCTCTGCCTGAACAAGCTCACAAGCAGCTTCCGAAGCCATATAGCTTCGCACGTAGTTGTGCTAGCTGCCATATACTCTGCTTCTGCAAAGCTCAGTGCTACTGACTTCTGCTTCCTGCTACACCAAGAAACCATCCCTGATCCAATAATGAGGCAGTACACGGAGGTACTTTTCTTGTCCACTGAACTACCTGCCCAATCTGCATCTGTGTACCCACAAAGTCTGATGTCATCCCCTCGAGTATACCGCAAACATACCTCAGAATATGCCTCGTTGCTGCCCAATGTACCCTCTTCGGTTCTACCATGAACTAACTAAGGGTATTGACTGCGAAGCAGATATCTAGCCTAGTGTTGACCAAATACATGAGAGACCCAATAAGCTGTCTATACAAGGTGGGGTCGACATCCTTGTCATCTGATGCATCTATCTTCTTCTAGTTGGTGATCATGGGTGTAGACATGGGTCTGCAATCCTGCATTCTGAACCTCTTCAGAATATCTGTAGCATATCTTCCTTGCCCAAGGAAGATCTCCCCATCCTTCTGCCACACTTCCAATCCTAGGAAATAGTGCATCAACCCCAAATCCTTCATGTCAAATTCTGCTGCCAGGTTCCTCTTGCAATCCTCTATGAGCCCTGACGATCTTGTCAAAAAGAGATCATCCACATACAAAACTAGAATGAGTGGCTCACCCTCTACCATCAAATAGTAAAGGTTGGGATCTGCGTCACTCTTGACAAATCCCATCTGCTGCAAGTAGTTGTCAATCCTACCATACCATGCCCTAGGAGCCTGCTTGAGTCCGTATAGAGCTTTCTTCAATTTGCACACATGAGTCTCAAAGCCCTCAGGTTTTTCTCTGTACACTTCTTCCTCTATCACCCCATTCAAGAAGGTTGTATTGACGTACATCTGGTGAATTTGCCATCCCATCTGAGCTGCTAGAGATATAATTGATCAGATAGAAGTGTATCTGGCAACTAGAGCGAAGGTCTCCTCATAATCTATCCCTTCTTATTGTGCATACCCCTTTTCCATGAACCTAGCCTTGTACTTTTCCACACTGTCGTCTACCGCATATTTGATCTTATAGATCTATCTAGAACTTACAACTGATTTGTCTTCCGGTCTTGGCACTACCTCCCAAACATCCTTCATCGTGATATAGCTATATTCTTCTACCATGGCATCTACCCACAACTGATGTTGTGCGACCTCCTGAAAGCTAGAAGGTTCTACAACCTGAGCCACCAATGCTTGGTAGTTGTCAGGTTGTCTGTGTTGTCTTTTGCTCGTCCTAGGAGTTCCAATAAACTCCTTTGCATCTCTCAATGTCTGACGAACCTCTCTGCTGGCTCGACCACTAGTCGTGGGAGGTTTTGCCAGCTCCTCCTCATCCTGTCTCTGTTGCTCCATCTGTTGAGAACTCCCCGAATTTCCTGCACCTGAGGAAACACTGGTACTGGTCACAATACTTGATCCTTGTGACTCTCCTCCTGTCTGTCCCATTGGTTTCCCCTACAACTGGACCAAAGGAGCCTCTGCTAACTGATTATGATCACCTGCAAGCATCTCACAAGATCTCCTGAAAGCTCGGTCCTCCATGAACTTCACGTCTCGCCTTACTACAATCTTCCTATTGCTAGGAATGTAGATTTTGTATGCCTTTGAGGTTTCACTATACCCAACGAAGAACCCCTTCTCTACAATTTGATCTAGTTTGGTTTGTTTATCATCTGGCACGTGGCAATAAGCAATGCTACCAAAAATTCTGAAGTGGCTAACTTTTGGCTTCTTCCCTGTGAAGACTCCTTCTGGCGTTTTCTTCCCCAATGCTCTATGAGGAGTCTTGTTCTGAATGTATATTGTCGTGTTACATGCTTCTGCCCATAAAAATCTAGGTAGATCTTGGTCATATAACATAGCCTTTGCAACTCCAACAATGGTTTTGTTTTTCTGCTCCGCTACACCATTTTGTTGTGGATTATATGGAGTTGTCCATTCTCTCTTGATGCCTTCCTTCGCACAGAAATTTGTGAAGTCCTTATCAATATATTCTCCACCATTATCTAAGCGAAGCACCTTGATCTTCTTCCCTGTCGCATTCTCCACGAGAGCTTTAAACTCTCTAAAACAATCGAAGACCTCATCCTTGGTCTTCAAGAAGTAGATCCAAGTTTTCCTGGAATGGTCATCAATAAAGGTGACAAAATATTCGGCACTGTTGAGAGCTCTAGTGGACATCGGGCCGCAAATATCTGAATGTATGAGTCCTAACATGCCATCAGCTCTATTGTCACTTCTTGGAAATGTTGCCTTAGCATACTTCCCAAGTATGCATCCTCTACACACATCATCGCGTTCTGTGCCAAGATCTGGAACCCTATTACTATTTCTCTAAGCATCCTGAGTGCTCCATGGTGTAGATGTCCCATTCTCCTATGCCATAACTCATTCAACTCCTTCCCACTACTACTGTCACTACCTATTAGTGCCATTGGAGAATCGATTTGTAACCAGTACAATATGTTACTTCAAACTCCAATTTGTTTTGCCTTTTTCCAACCTGGGTGTTTGACATACACTTCTTCCCAACGAAGTGAATATCATACCCCTTATCCTGTAACCGAGATACTGAAATCAAGTTCATATCCAATCCTGGCACATGCAATACTTTTGTAGCATTGATGCTTGCACCTGACTCCCTCTGAAAATCTATGGTACCTTTCCTCTGTTTCCCATAGTAATCTGGAAGTCCATCTGCTCCTCTTTGTAGCTAGAAAAATATTCTCTAACCCCTGTCATGTGAGTTGATGCTCCACTATCTATATAGCAAATTCCCTGTAGAGTTGATCCTGCTAAGCAAGCAAATTCGTCCTCCAATCTGGAAGACAAATCTGAAGTCTCCTGAATGTTACTTTTGTCCATGGCTATGCTGAAGAATTTATAGTGTGTTATTCCTTTTTTTCACCCTAACGTTGGCTCTACTCTAGCGAACTACTGCAAAAACCCTCTGCATCCAGCGAGAGATCTACTCAACAAGAAAATCTGAGTTGCTCCCTCTACCTCTAGAATCACTTACTTTGGAAGAATCGAATTTTTCTGCCCCTCTCAAAGTCTTCCTCAAGCAATTCGGCCTCCTGGCAAAAAGACGGCGCTGCCCCTTAGGAATTTCGACCTGTTGCCCACACTAAGCAGCAAAATTCCTTTTCGCTTCTGAGCTCTTTGGCTGATCAATTGTGCTCCAATACCATGTGAAATTTTATCTATTGCAACTACTGGAAATTATTCTACTAACTGAAAATTTAATTATGCAGTTTATTTGCTACAGCAAATAACAAATAAAATCACAATTGCAATTTTCACCATAAAAATACTGCAAAAAATAAAATACTAGAAACTAAGAAATTCTAGCGCACAATAATTTTGACACAGTTATTTTTGGACAATTGTCCCCAGAAAAACCCAACTTGGGAAAACTGATGCAGCAGATGAGGATTTTATTATTAATCTTCAACAGCAATTCTAAGTACAATAATTTAGATGCCTAGCTGGCAATCTAACTTGAGGAAAATACTGGCAAAAATATCGTGAGAATTTTCTCTCACCCCACAACTATTTTCTGCCTCTAAAATTGCCTCCCTAGCCTCTACGTTGAGCTCCCTGCGTCACCCTCTACACAGAGCTTATGCTAGCCCTCTACAAATTTTGGCCTTCCTTCCTCTGCCTCTTCCGGGAATTCGAAATCTTCCTCCCGGAATGTTGCTGCCCTCCTCTTCCACCTACTACTCACCCTCTGGCTCTATCTTTTCTGTTGAGCTACTGCTACTGAGAAAATTAAATTGCCTGGGCAATTGAGTATCTACACTGGATGATCTCTCCATCACCACATCGACTTCCTCTTATAATCCACTATTGGAGCACCAACGACCAAGATTAAAACTTAATCAATGGCTAAGATCATCTCTGGATTGATCCATGTGAGTTTCTAAATGATTATTATCTTATCTCAATTAATATTGATTAATTAACCATATTCCCTAAGTTTAAACTTAGGAAATACTTAAAAATCGGTTAATAATCTAATTGAGACACTTCTAGGCGGAATTTCCAAAAACAATTTCTGCGTTTTGGAGATCTCATGTATTCTAGCCTCTCCACAAAATTTCAAGGCTAGAACACATCCAATGCTACAAAAAATAACAGAAGATATGAAAACATGCATATTTGTACATAAATCAAGATAGATATGGCATCCATTATACATCAATGATTAATTATTCAAGCATCAACCATCTAGAATCTAGATTCTAGATTCTTCTCCTCTTGCCTCGTCTTTGCCTCTACCTCGATTGTTTAGGGATATTAGTCAACATTGCCCAATTTTGATCAAACTACCCAATCCAAGCCTTAAAATATGGTGGAAGAAGCTTAACATGATTGATCAATGATTTTGACTTGATTGAAAGGTAACTTTTTGCTAAGGCCATGAAAAAGGATTTCAACAATTAACACCACCAACACTAGGGTATATGAGCACATATAGGGGTTGGTGCTCTTGATTAAATGTCAATCACATACCCTCACACATGATATAATCTAATGAAATGCCACAATGTCATTGATCTTGAATTCCTGAAAACTGTTAAGTCTGCTGAATTTTGAATAGGATGTGAAATTCTATTTTCTCCATATGAAGTCTGATGACTTTGGAACCACTCTCAAACATCCTGAGACATTTCATGGTAATGTTAAAAATTTAAGTAAAAGGTCATTCTTTTACCTTAAGAATTTAAAATTACCATGAAGCATCTCAAGAGCACCTTGGGAGTGTCCAGGAAGCTCCAACCCAACTTAAGTTCGAAAAAATTAAAAAAAAAAATTAGAACACCCGCCCATCTCTCTCTGGATCTGTTGGCGATCCACATGGATCCATGCTCGAACCTCCACGTATCTACAGCAAATCCTTTTTCCGGATCCGCAGATCAGGAATCCAAAACTGTGGATTGGGCTCACGCGGTTTCGGATTTCCAAGAATCGCCTCAAAACGGCAAAACCACGGATTCGATTTTCAGATCCGTGATTCCGCTAGAGGATCGCCCAAGGATTCGTACTGGATGTCGTTCCATCCTTAGATACTTGAAGGAGGGGGATCTTGCAACACTAAGTTGGACACATCTCTTGAGGCACCCTTGCATTAGAACCTTGCTCATATACATCATCACCTTGGAGTTTGACATGTGTGCACTTGGAGTGTAGTGCTCCACATGTGTGAGCCTACTTGTGATTTTGTAAATTGCTTATAAAGGTTTAGTCCTATGTTGCAAGAAGTGTGCCCTCTAGGGGTCGTATCAGATATGGAATTGCACAAAAACATGTAAAATGTGTGTGGTATGGCCCTAAAACACATCTTATGTTTTGGAAACATGTTTTGTACAGCTTGCAATCCCTCCTCCCCATGAAAAAAGGGGGTAGATTTTCAAGATTGGCATGATTGCAATATTTCCATTGGAATCTATCATGTATGAAGGTATGTGATTCACATTTAATCAAGAGCACCAAGCCCGCTCTATGCCTCAATGTTGGTGGTCTTGATTGTTGAACTCCTCCAACATGGCTGTAATAAAAATTGTACCCTCAAGTTTTAACTCAAGCTAAAATCACTTATTAGGCATGTTATGTTTTTCCTACCATTTTTTAAGGCTTGGAATAAGTAGTTTCATCAAAATTGGATGGTGTTGACTGATGTCCTTGGAGTATCAAGGTAGAGGCAAAGTCTAGATGAGGAGGCGGAGAGTGATTCTAATGACACGGATCACAATATAGGCGATGGTGGAACATTGATTGTCATTTATGTTGTCATTTAAATGTTCTTACACATTTATTCATAATGTTTTCTTTAAAAGTTTCATTATCATGTGTTATTTATAAAATAGCACACGCACACATGTATGTGTGTATCTGTATGTACATGTTTGTAATATTGAGTTCCCTCCCAAAAATTTGGGGACCATGTTTCCAACACAACCATTTCCCCATATTGTGCAACTTAGGTTTAGGCCCACATATGTTTTGTTGGTCTCCCGTACCCCCCATATATATAGAGGAGGATGAGAATCCTCTCATATCATCATCATTGTACTAGTTTCATTGTACTTGTCTTCTTGGAGTAAGGCACTAGGTTTCATGAGTAAACCCTAGGAGTAAATATGAAGAAGAGGGAGGATGTCTTTGTTTGAAGATCCTTGTAAGATACTAGGGTTTACTCTTGCGAAGAAGACGTCGGAGATGACAATCACTATCATCTAATTCTTTTCCATTATCACCTTGTGTTTGAAATGTGAGGAGATGAGTGCACTAGTCCCTCTCCCTCCCCTTGGTCTTCATCTTTGTATCCTTTATCTTGTCTTGGAGCCACTAGGATTTCTTGGAGCTTTTGGAGGATCTTGAATACTTGGGTTAAGGTTTCAGCCTTGGAGACATTTTAGCGAGGGTTTTGTGATCAAACCCTAGATCGTACTTGTTGAGGAGTGGACAAGAGGAGGCATCTTGCCTTGGAAAACTCAATAATGTGATACTTACTTGTTGGAGCTCCTTGGTGTTGCCAAGAGTTTTTCTTGGTTTCTCTATCTATGGTTTTTGACAGCTACAGGATTGTACTAGCCCTGGTATGAGGCTAGGGTATGTACATGAACTTCAACTTATATATATATATATATTTCACAGGTACAACACTATTCTATATGAGGAATATACATATATTGTGAACAATCGACATGTCACTTGCAGGAATTGATCCTGGGTTGGGAGGATTCCATTCCTTCCTCCCAACCACCTAGGATAACCCCAATTGAGATATATATATGAAGTTTTCAACTATCCAAAATTGTCTTGCTGCAAATTTGATTTCCAGCTAGCTATTTCTTCATAATTTGGTAATTTCCAGCGCTAGTATGTCTTGTTGATTTGACATAAGTTAAGGATGAAATTCTTAAGTGATCTAACATTAATCTTGAGGAAGAAAGGCAGATTTACTGCTGTAATTACAGCTGACATAAAGTGACTAATTTATGCATCATAAGCTCTACCTAGAGGTTTGAAACTTATTGGCACACTTTATCTTTTCTCTTGGATTGCCTTGTTGATTGAGGTTTCTGAGAGGTGAAATATTGTTTGTTGTTGCTGCTGTTTTATTTATTTCATCACAGCCCTAAGCCTCAAAATTCACAGGGTTAAGGTCTTTGAAACCTTTAAGAAAGAGGTGAATTTTCCGAAATTGCATTAATTGCCTTACTCCATAAAATTTCTACATCTAATACATCTTTAATGCTAACAACTTGTTGCAAGTAGTTTAGAGAGCCTTCCTAGACTATGGGCTAATAAACTTGATCTCCTATGTAGTTGTTCCCTTGGTCAATCATGGTTTCCAAGGAGTTCATGGTCTAGTGGAGGCCATCATTCATTGACAGGGGTACTTACGTAGGAAGAGACTCCTCTGTTGGTCTAATAGTGGCCATTAAAAGCCACTAGGTCTAGCGGTGATTTTATTTAAGTAGCAATTAACCATCTAAACATTGTTGTGACCCACACTGCCCAAACTCTTAAATGAGCAAATATGACCTCCAAAGTAGAGATTTGAGAGATGGTCCAAATACTTTGACCCATCACCCCATTGTCAGATTTCCACCCCAGCTTAGCTTGGATAGGCACTTTCACAATCATGAATTGTGAATTGGTCGAGTAGACAACAATAATATAACCATCTAGTGAACGATATTTTCAGCTGGTAATCATCAGAAAAATGCACTTTTCATGAAGCATTATGTATTATGCTTTCAAAGCTAACTGAAAATATCTATATCCAGGGTTACGTCCACAGTCCACTAGTACAGAAATGAGTTATTCTATTGAATTACTAGTAGTCGAGAAGTTACTATAGTAAACATAAACCTGCAGCAAATTCTATGTATGGTTATTTCATGAGTACAAGCCTAAAAGTTCAAAGCCTATTCCAAGAGCAAACCCTAGCTTGGGAATCTAAGTATACTAATGCAATTACCTACTGTCAACAACAAAAGATCCATAAGGAGGCACACATTGCCAAAGTATATGGAAGACACCCTTCAAAGTGTATTAGTCCTTGTGGAGCAACTCACAAGGGTAAACTGTCCATGTGACAAAGATAAGGTCAGTGACAAGATGATGTTATGTACAAGAAATGAAGAATATAGGGAGATGGTTGGTGACAAAGCGATATCATAACTAACCGATTTACTATCGAATTCAGGACCCGTTCAAAAGATTTAGACTGCTGGTACTGGAGTGAGAAATGTTCAAACTTCAAAGTTTGCAAAAAGTTAATACAACAAGAAGGGCCTATAGAGGTGACACAAGGCAAAACAATCCTTATCTACAAATAGACATTAGAATGGATCTGTCACTCTACTCTTTCATCCTTTGGGCAAAACAACTCTGACCACCACAATAATTGCCACTTAGATGCAATTGCTGCATGCTTACCCTCCATCATAATAAATACATCCTAGCACCTAAGTTGCACAAAACATGGAAAATGGTATGATTTTCTGAAATGGGGACACTTTGTAAACGTAAACCCCCAAGTTTTGGAACCAGGAAACGTGGTATTTAAAAAATACAAAAAAATATATATTTTAAATAGCACATTATCTTGCAAATTTGAATAAAATGACCAAAAAATAGAATGTTTGTAGAATTAATTTGTCATTTCTTCCCTTTCATTATTCATTTGTGTGCTTGTTATAGTCCCATGCACCTTTGGAAAATACATTTTTTAAATAGCACATTATCTTGCAAATTTGAATAAAATGGTCAAAAAATTAGAATGCTTGTAGAATTAACTTGTCATTTTTTCCCTTTCATTAGGCATTTGAGTGCTTGTTACAGTCCCATGAACCTTTGAAGTGCTCTTGTTTGGGCCAAAGTGCACCTTTGTTAAGGCTGAAACGCTTTGGAAACTCAGTCCAGCAATTGGGGATGTGTTCCCAAATCCTGAAACATTTCGACACTTTGAAATATGCTTCCATGTGTTTCCAGCCAAGAAACATGGGAGGTGACATTTCGTGCAACTTAGCCTAGTATATATTTTTACCAAAAAAAATATTTTCCCACAAACTCATAAATATAAAGAGGTGAAATGAACATCAATATAATCTACATTGGTTCAATATTATTTTTTGGACAATTCTGGAAATCTAAATAAATTTAAGCTAAAAAGGAAAATAAAGAAGAAGCAAGTAAAAATTATATAAATAAGAAAATGTCTAGAAAGATAAATGAAACCATTGAATATATCATTTAGGAGAATACAGGGAACCCATCAGATATCTCTAAACTAAGATGCATCAGAGTAGCATATACTTGAAAAAAAATGCAGCTAGGAGTCTAGTGAACATATATAATTATCCATGGGTACGCATCCTGAAAGTGAGGGGTACGTCTCCTGCATTTCTTACATGTTGAAGAAAAGGGTACAGTTTCGGTACATTCATTGTCATCCCTAATTGTCATGCCAGGGGACAGCTTTGAGATGTTACCTGTGGCAGGGGACTATCCCAACGGCATGCCCAATTGACATTGCATGTTTCATCTCCTCGAAGTTAGGGTATCTCTCCAATCATCCCCAAAGCTTGTTCCCACATCCATTGTCATCCCTAATTCACGGGTATGCCATGGGAGATCTTTGAGACATTACCTGTGGCAGGGGAGTATCCAAAAGCATCTCCTACAAAACAGGGACACAACGAAGTTCCCCCACCCCCAACAAAACCATGAAAAAAATTGCAATGGTGAAGCAGGGCTTTATGTTCATTTATGATTAGTAATTTTGAATTGCCATGGGACATCTTTGAGACGTTACCTGTCATAGGGACTATCCAAGAGCATCTCCTCCAAAACAGGGACATGAGGAAGTTCCCCCACACCCAACAAAACCATGAAAAAAAATGCAATAGTGAAGCATGGCTTCATGTTCATTTATGATTGGTAATTTTGAGTTGAATAAAATTACTAATCATCCCCAATTCATCCCTAAAATTCTCTCCAATCATCCCCAAAGCTTGTTCCCTCATCCATTGTCATCCCTTCATCCCTAATTAATGGGTATGCCATGGTACATCTTTGAGGCGTTACCTGTGGCAGGAGACTATCCCAAGGGCATCTCCTACAATTTACAAAACAGGGACACGAGGAAGTTCCCCCACCCCCAACAAAACCATGAAAAAAATTGCAATAGTGAAGCATGGCTTCGTGTTCATTTGTGATTAGTAATTTTGAGTTGAACAACATTTCTATCCTAAGTGATGATCTTATTGATGATATTGTATGTATGAATTTTCAATACTTATAGTGTTATGCTTATGCAACATTGTCATTTGTTTTTCTTGCATTTCTAAAATGTCAATATTGTAATATTGACATGCCCTATTGACATCCCATGTTCCGTCCCCTAGAAGTTGGGGTATCTCTCCAATCATCCCCAAAGCTTGTTCCCTCATCACTGAACCTTTGCGAGAAAGACATAAGATAAATTGAAAAATGGACTTTGTGAAGCCACAAAAACCACTGGATCAGGGAGAAGCAATTCAACTAATGTAACCAGATTAATCTCCAACCAATTGCCATTAAATAGGATCTCATCTATCATTGGTTGAATAGCACCTTTATGGAATTGTCAATAAAGGCCTCTGATATGGTAGATGTTCAACACCTTATGTATAGTCCCAGATTGGTGTAGAGTTCGCAGTTTGAATCTTTAAAATATTATAACCTACGAATCAAGAGGAGGTTTACAGGAATGAATAGAAGTGGTTGGAAACAGTGAATATTCAAGAATTCAAGTTCCCCTTAATCTAAGAAAACATTACAAATGCTAACTTGTTTGGGCCAAGCCATTGTGTTAAATTTAGGCACCAATGGTACGTTCTATGCTTTAGAGCAATTTTACTTTGATTTATTTATTAGCCTAGTATCAATATTCATTTTAGAAATCACATCAACATGATAGTAAAATGCAGATAGAACATAAACATAAACAGTAGAAGACAAGCCAAAACAAAAAGACACAATATGTGGCACCAGCCAGGGACAAACCCCAATGTGGGGAAACCCTTGATCAAATCTTCTTTTAGTCTTCAATAGTTCAGCAAAGAGAGATAGTACAATTTACAAATCTGATAATATATAACAGCAGCAAAAGAGGCCTGACCAGAAAAGTCAATGCTAGTCAACAAGGCAGATTTGACCCTCCGCAAATCGACCAACTTCAGTCAACTTTGGCCTCCAAACAGCAAGATAAAACAGCACTCAAAACAGTCAAATTCAGCCCAGTCAAAGTTTGGTCAAACAGCCCACTTGCAGTCAACCCTAGCTTCAATCAACGTTGGTCAAAGTCAACATTTGGCCTCGATTTTTGTGCCCAGAAATGCGGCCTGCCCAAACAGAAATATCCCTCACAAAAACGCAGTCAAAGGAGGTCAACACTTAGTCAAACTATCCAGAAATTCGGTCTCCTGAAATTTCGGCCTCCTGAAATTTCAAACGTGTGGAGAGAGAAGGCCCAGAAATCCGTACCCAATCAATGAGGAGAGAGAGAGAGAAGTGTGAGGATGAGTGTGTCCAAGTGAGGTTAAGTCACCTTCTATTTATATGCAATGTTGAGGATGAATAGACGTGACCGTTGGGCTTCTGAGCCTACATAAGTTTGTTGGCCGACCTTGACAATTTGACCATAATCAAAATAAATTCATAGCTTCATTTGTACATGTCAGAATCGGATGATCTTTAGATCAATCCTACACCTCTCGGAGAGAGGAATCCAAGAAAAATATCAGCTGTCATAAATAAGATGACCCATGTGGAGTTTGGCCCTAGTTGCCAATTTTAACACTCCCTCTCAACTAGAGAGAACTCCATCTGCCAATTTGTACTAGCTCTACCATCAATGCACTGCTCTGCACTACTATGCTCTGCTCTGTTGAACTATGAAGAAGAATAAGTGATCGAGAATGTACCATACCATTCTCTACAGACCCGAAGTCAGTTCCAGATAAAGATAGTGTCTCATACCGCTCTTACTGACTCGAAGTCAGTTCCAATCAAAAGAGAGTGTCTCATACCACTCTTACTGACCCAAAGTCAGTTCTAATTGATCCCAGATCAATATCGGTCATCCTAGCATAGGGAGTACGGTAGTACACGATGCGTCCATCGGTAGTACTATGGTCCATGTCCTCATTTCCCTACTCATTGGCCAAATGAGAGGTACTTCCCATGAGTCCCAAACTGCATGGGTAGGATGTCTCAACAGGAGAAGGATGAACCACTCATCCTGCCTACATATCGCCAAGGGTATCACAGCGGAAGGTTGAACCACTCACCCTGGACACAGCAAACCACTAGGGGAACGTTGAACCACTCACCTTATGGTTGCTCATCGCTCCAAGAAGTACCCCAAGCCCCCCGGAGCTCCCAGAGCTCAATGTCCATATCATACAGGACCCTCATAAGAGGGTCTCTCCACGACTCCAAGTCGTTCTCGGAAGGCCAAGAACTTGACCTTCCCCAGGGGCTTTGTCAAAATATCGGCGACCTGCTCATCAGTCCCAATGTGATGGAGCCTTATTGCTCCTCGTTGTACCATATCCCGAATAAAGTGGTACCTAATATCTATATGCTTGGAGCGATCATGAAACACGAAATTTTCTGATAATCGGATCCCACTCTTGTTGTCGCAAAGGATCACGGTGGTATCTAACACATGTCCAAACAACTCACTGAAGATCTTCCTCAACCAGACAGCTTGATAGGAGGCCATACTAGCAGTTATGTATTCGGCCTCGGCGGTGCTCAAGGCAACCGATTTCTGCTTCCTACTCATCCAGGATATCAAAGCAGAACCCAAAGAAAAACAGCATCCAAAAGTGCTCTTGCGATCCACCACACTGCCAGCCCAATCAGCATCAGAATAACCATGCAGCCTCACATCTCCAGCAGTGTATCTCAATCCATGAGTGATTGTGCCCCGAAGATATCTCAGAAGATTCTTGGCACCAATCTAATGATGAGGCTCAACCATATATTGGCTCAATGTGTTAACTGCAAAACATATGTCCAGACGAGAGTTCACCAAGAACATCAGTGCTCCTATGAGTTGACGATACTCAAAAGCATTTCCCAATTCAGGTCCAGCAGCACTACCACATAACCTCTTAAAGTTAAGTTCCATAAAAGTAGTCATAGGCTTGCAGTCCACCATCCCAAATCTTTCCAATGTCTTCAGAACATATTTTCCTGGAGAGAGGAAATTCACCTAGCTTTTGCCAGAACTCCAACCCTAGGAAATAGTGCATTTGTTCTAGGTCCTTCATCTCAAATTCAGAAGCCAACTCCCTCTTACATTTGTGAATGAGAGGGTTTGCACTTCCATCGGCTCCATGCTTGATCTTGTTGAGCCACTTAGAGGTGACAACCAATTTGTCCTTGGGTCTAGGGACCACATCCCAGACATCATTCTTCATAATTGACTCGTATTCTTCATTCATAGCATCCTTCCATTCTTTATGTTTCACGGCTTCTTCAAATGATGAAGACTCATTTTGAATGTAGTGCTCATGGCGGTCAAATATCCTTGATACTTGTTCGGCTTCTTGCTTTCACGGAAAGTCCCCCTTGGTGCAATGTGTCTCTCGGCATCTTCGAGAGTCTCCCTAAGCCATGAGGGTCTCCTTTTGGAGGAGGAGGGCTCGTAAGGAGGAGGATCAATAGGATCCATAGGTTCATCAACATCAGGGATAGTTTCGTCTTCTTTTGCACCCTGATTTCCAGTGTTAACTTCTTTGTCCTTTCAGCTTCTTTGTCCTTTCTTAGGATAGAAAGGTTGTTGATCTTCCTGAGGGCCATATCTTCGTCGAAGATGACATCATGACTTATCTCAACTTCCTTTTGACCAGCCACATAAATTCTATATCCCTTAGAATTTTCACTATAGCCCACAAAGATTCCTTTCTTCCCAGATGCACCCAATTTGCTCTTTTCTCTTTTGGCACATGAAAATATATGGGACTTCCAAAAATTCTAAAATGAGAGACATCAGGTTTCTTACCAGTGAACATTTCTTCGGGAGTCTTGGAGTCTAATGCTCGATGAGGGCATCGGTTTTGAACATATACGGCGGTATTTGCAGCTTTAGCCCATAGGAACTTCAGAAGCCCTTGATCATGAAGCATGGCACGAACAGCTTCTACAATAGTACGATTCTTGCTTTCATCTACACCATTCTGCTCAGGAGTGTATGTCGTTGTAGTCTCCCTCTTAATGCCAAATTCTCTGCAATGATCTTGGAATTCATTGGATTCGTACTCGGTCCCATTATCAGTTCTCAATATCTTGATTTTCTTCTCAGATTGGTTTTCGATCAAGGCTTTGAAGTGTCATAACCAGGTGAACGCTTCATCCTCCTTCTTCAAGAAGTAGATCCAGGTCTTGCGAGAATAATCATCCGTAAAGGTGAGATAATATAAGTATCCTCCCAAAGAGTTTACGGGCATCATCCCAGATATGTTGGAGTGGATCAATTGCAATGTGGTCTTGCTATTACTTGAGGGGAATGGTCCCCTTGTAAGTTTTCCTTCGGCACATCCCAGACATACACCTTCATCATGCTCTACTTTGAACTCAGGCATACCTGTTACCCTCTGTCTCACATCGGGTAGAGCCTTATAATGAAGATGGGCAAACCTTTGGTGTAATAATTCAGATGGTAGAGATGTGTCGCAAGACATAGCTCCCAATGGACTTCCTCCAACTTGATACAAAGTGTCAACCCTGAACCCAAGAGTAAAAGCATCTTTAAAATTCCTTTTCCAAAAACGTACCTTTCCATCGATGAATGCCACCTTGTATCCTTCGTCTTCCATTGCCGAAATGGACACCAGGTTCTACTTGAGATCAGGCACATATAGTACAGTGTTACCTTGATTCAATTGAAGGGTAACATTTCCTACTCCCTTCAAGGGATAGGTGGCATCGTCTCTAAGGATGATCTCCAAGTTTGTATCCTTTTCTATCAGATTAGAGAGGGCCTCCTTGTATCCGGTGAAGTGCCTTGAGGCACCACTATTAATCAGCCAATTTCCCAAAGTGTCCGGAGGAGAGGCAGTGGAGAGGGCCAATATAGGATAGTACTCTTTTTGCGTATTGTTAACAAAATTGGATTCTTCATACCTGGAGTTCCTTGATTTCTTGGAGGGTCGACCATTTCCTTGATGTCCAACATTCCTTTTTCCTTTGCCATTGGATCTTCCATTCCTTTGATCGTTGTTGTTGAAGTTGCCCCTAGAATGATTGTGATCATCATCATGCGATGTGTCCCTTCTATTTGGACATTCCCTTGCATAGTGGCCAAACTTATTGCAAACAAAGCATCTTCCCTTCCATTTTTGAATCTCGGTCTTCCTTGACTTTGCTTCTTTGAACCTGCATTGTTCTTCCTCTTGGTATGAGCAGAGAATGCAGTGGGGTTGCTTCTATTAGAAGGCATTTCTTGCTCCACCATTCTTGTTTCTTCTTAAATGTATCTTGACATCAATTCTTCAAACCCTGGAATTTGATAATTGTTCAATATAGTGGTTCTAAATACATACCACTCAGGTGGGAGTCCTCCAAGGGTGGTGAGAGTAAGTTCCCTGTCAGGAATGACTTCTCCAATCGAGAGTAGATCATCCTTGATCTCAATAATCCTCAAGAAATAGGATTGAATGTACTCGTCCTTGCCCTTCTTAGTATCCTTCAACTTATTCTTGAGAAATAGAATTTGATTAGCATTACAAACCTTGAACATGTCGACCAACCTGTTGTAGATCTCCTTGGAGGTCTTCAATTCAGAGATATAGGCCACCAAATGCTTGTTAATGGAATCTCTGATAATCTTCTTTGCTTTGACTTCAGCCCTATTGTACTTGGTCTTTGCAACAGCGGGTGCATTTGAAGGAGGCTCAAGGATTTTACCCTGCACATAATCCATCACTTCTTTTTCTTCCAAGGTCATATCAAGAAACATCTTCCATCCATGATAGTCAGATGTATCATGGAGTTTGTCTTCAGCCGAGAAGTAGGATGATGAACCCATTGAGCCTTTTGTCCTTGTCCAACTGTCTTTGGTGATTGCTCTTTCACTCTTGCTTGAGCTTTGTCTTCACCTCACCTTTGATACCATGTTAATTTTAAGCAACAATGGTATGTTCTATGCTTTAGAGCAATTTTACTTTAATTTATTTATTAGCCCAGTATCAATATTCAGATTAGCAATCACATCAACATGATAGTAAAATGCAGATAGAACATAAACATAAACAGTAGAAGACAAGCCAAGACAAGAGGACACAAGATGTGGCACTAGCCAGGTACAAACGCCAATGCGAGTAAACCCTTGATCAAATCTTCTTTTAGTCTTCAATAGTTCAGCAGAGAGAGAGTACAATTTACAAATTTGATAATTTTTAACAGCAGCAAAAGAGCCCTAACTAGAAAAGTCAAAATTGATCAATAGAGCAGATTTGACTCTCAGCAAATCAGTCAACTTCAATTAACTTCGGCCTCCAAACAATAAGATAAAACAACCCTCAAAACAGTCAAATTCAGCCCAGTGAATGTCTGGTCAAACAGCCCACTTGCGGTCAGCCCTAGCTGCAATCAACGTTGGTCAAAGTCAACATTTGGCCTCGATTTGTGCCCAAAAATGTGGCCTGCCCAAACAGAGATAGCCCTCACAAAAACGCAGTCAAAGGAGGTCAACGCTTGGTCAAACTATCCAGAAATTCGGTCTCCTGAAATTTCAGCCTCCTGAAATTTCGGACGTGTGGAGAGAGAGAGGCCCGGAAATCCGTACCCAATCAATGGGGAGAGAGAGAGAAGTGTGAAAATGAGTGTGTCCAAATGAGGCTAAGTCGCCTTCTATTTATATGCAACGTTGAGGATGAATAGACGTGACTGTTGGGCTTCTGAGCCTACATAAGTTTGTTGGCCAACCTTGAAATTTTGACCATAATCAAAATAAATTCATAACTTCATTTGTACATGTCAGAATCGGATGATCTTTAGATCAATCATACACCTCTCGAAGAGAGGAACCAAGAAAAATATCAGTTGTCATAAATAAAATGACCCATGTGGAGTTTGGCCCTAGTTGCCAATTTGAACACATTGTGATAAAAAATTAATTGAACATTAAATTTTCCCTATAATCTCACTCTAAAGAAAGGACGTAAAATAACTCACAGCAATGTAAAAACATCAACATACAAAATAGTTTGTACACCAGAGATTCGCAAGGACATAGCGACAATTCCACAAAAGCACACACAGCATATCCTTATTGTAACCCACTTGAACAATTGCTCCTTCCCTAACAGTTAACTTGTTTAGTTAACACCTCCTAACACCTTGTCCCAAAAGAGGTGTCTTTCTAAAGTAATTTTGGACTTACCAGATTTATTTCTAAGAGATTACCCTCCACAGGCACCCACTTTTCATTCTTTCTAGTTTTCTGTCATTCTTTTTGTTTGAAGTTTGAGAGCACATAAACTGTATCTTTTATTTCTCAGAGCCTAAAGGAAAAGAACTGACGTGAGGCCAAATTTAACATATACAATTCATTAGGCACAATGAAACACAAAGTACATAGATAAATTCTCTGATAATTTCCATAAGGGCAAAGAAAAAAGGTAAAGAAAAGTCAGGATTACCAGGAGGCAATGCAGGTGGTTCCACCCAAGTGAAATTCAGAAGCTCGTAACCACCAAATAAAGAACTATTGAGGTGTACTTTATGAGTGACCAAAGTATAGTTGATTCTGCCTGCCTCCTGGTAAGAAAAGCTCATGCCAGTCAAGGGAGCGATATCCATAGACATGTTGAGCTCACTTGTGCTTTCGATATAGAAAGAGGTGATGTCAAACTGAGCTGCCGTTAGACCAAGCTGGGAGGCAAGTTCCTGCTGGAACTCAGCACTCCAATTTGTAGTACTGGTTGAAACATTTAGAATCCGAAGTTGCAATCTAATGGGATATATACAAGAACAATTATGACTCCCTGGTCTCAGCATCATATTAGATTTGCAGCACCCTGTAGAGAGAAAGAAAAACGAGCAGGTAGCTCTATCAACTTCACACATCACTAAAGTCTGAAATTATTAAAATGATTAGGAATAATATTACACCCCACACTCAAAAAGACAAATTGGAAGGAAAACAATCAAGCAAACAAATATCCTAAAATAAAGCAGAAGTTCATTGATCTACAACTAGCAGGAAAACAGGAAGTTCATAAGTTCAAATCATTTTAAATGTGAACAATGATCGGATAAATTGTAATAATATTTAACCATTCAACAAATGAACACTATAGTCTCCATTTACTTTCCTGTGAACGTATGTTGCAATCAAGCAGTTTGACTATGATCGTTAGTCAAAGACAATTTGGTCATAAATCTATATATTATTGCTAAAATAATTATATGTATCAAATATTTTTCCAGTCGGAGACAAGAGCTTCTTCTTACCATGAGAATGGGGAGACAAGGATGGAGTAAGGGGAACCAACGCAGTAGATGTAAGAATAGGACCAGGAGCAGATATCATTGCAGGGGGTGGTGGAACATCAGAAGCAGGTGCTGACAATTTTCTCTTATGTTCAGAGGTTGTGGTTAAACTGCGTGAAATATTTGAATGAGTCTTCAAAGGCAATGGAAGCGAAGAATGAGGTGGAGCGGATGTAAGAAGAGTAGCAGGTGAACCAGTTGTAGTAGGAACATGTTCATGCCCACGTCTTCCAATTATTGCAACCATCGGCAACATTGAACTTCCAACAGGCTTGCGACTTGAGAGAAATGCAGAAGTGTTGGAACCTTCGGTAGCATTTGAGATCACAACCCATGATAATATCAATAAATAGCCAAACCAAAGTCTAGGCAACATAGCTTCTGAAGATGATTCTTGGAGAAAGGAGCTTGTGCATAAAAAAGCAGACCAATCTTTTCTCATATGCACCACTGCAAAGACATACCAAAAAAGCAGATCAAATCAAAACAGCAATCCTTCATTCATAGTCAAAACTAAATGCATAAAAAGAACACAGAAGGAATACATTTGAAGATATGGAATAAAGTATATCAGTCACACACGCGGTAATATGTTAAAAGTTATGTATGTCATGACTCATGAGTGCTGCCTAGTTCCATTCCTTTCAAAGATCGAAGAAAAACATCTACATTTTGGTCTTATGTCTGAAGACCTAGGACTACGGATTTGCCAGCTTAAGGATAAAAACATATGTCCGAAGATCTTTGTCAGCTTGAGAATCCTAGGACTAAGGGAAACCCTTCCAATGAATCACTGGGATTGCAACCAGCTCTAGCCAAGCGATAACATTTACTTCTAGAAACAAAATAGCTCGTGGCCAGGCTAATGAAAACATGGCAGCAAGAATGGATTCTGAGACCACAACATGTTGAGCAGCAGAAGGTTACCAATATATCTGAGCTCATCTCCTTAATTATGTCTCCCATAACACCAATGGAAGATTTTCATTCAAGATCAGTCACATGGATTGGTTTAACTGACATGTTCAGAAGATCGTCATTTTGCTTGGGGTTCTAAGCATATAAAACGTAAAATCTTCTAATCTTTCAAGCAATAGTCAATTTGATCTGCAAAATAGTGCAACGATAATTTAAATACAACCCGTCCAAGGCACTAGCGTATTATTATGACTTGGGGTCATTGGCAGAGGAAGTTACTTTAAATTAAATTGAAATGAAATAAGCGGAGCTGAATAAGTTGAAGTATATTGAAATAGAAGTTCTTAAAGTACCTAGTGAGCTCCTTTCAGAGGGCACTGAAATGAAAGAACATAGGGTTTAGTCAAAACTTGGTTGAATTTTAACCTTTCAAGAAAATTTAACTAAATGAAGTAAATCTGGTTAAAAGCTCATCTTAATTTCCACCTATGGAAGTGGCCTTGAATCTAGCATACAGTAGGATAAGCTCTGTTGAATTTTTCAGCTGTAAGTCGCATATCAACAATTATTTGTTCCTTTAAAACAAGCTTTGTTTTCACAGTTATTTTATAAGTTATCGCTATTTCTTGATTTCTATTGCCAAAGGTAATGAAATAAATGTACAGATGCCAGGAATTTATGTTCCCTTTATCTGAATGACGCCGCAAACCTAAACGATGTAAGAATTGTTCATGCATATCCACTTTAGATACAGCCGCTGCCTCCAGCTAATGGAAAACGAAGATAATGCCTGTCGTTCGAAGAATTTTTTAAAGGGAAATGCGTTCTATGTAAATAAGTACTTAAAAGTATTGATTGTTTCATCTTTAACTACCGTCACCGCATCAAGTTAACTGAACACGATTTCATGCTGAAACCTGTAAAGAAAATATGATTACTCTATTCGTTACAGACAAATCGAAAATTGAAGGCAGGTAGCGTTCCAATTTAACAAAGAAATAATGTTCGACAAGAATACCCGGTCCGCCATGGCCGAAAGAAAAAGCTTTACGAAGTAAGCGGAGAACTGTGAAGAAAGACATGGTTGAAGCCTGGTCCGGATCGGATAAATCATTCAAACATTATCCGCATCATTTTGCGTTCGTAATCTTGGCCGCGAGAGGTCACGCGATCGAATCCCATGCGAAAAGTCATAAATTGACGCAGCGGTTGTGGAGGAGGGAAGTGATGTTTTGATCCCATGCCCTGCGCTGCCCTGCCCTGCCCTGGCCTCGCCTTTGCTCTGCTGCTTGCTGATTTTTTATATGACAGGCAGTTGCGAATGCCCGCACGTCCGCTTTACCAAAACGTGCCGGGAAATCTGTCACGGAAACCCATGCCCGCATCCGTTTCCGTCTCCGACTGCAAAGGAGGAATCCGTCGGACAGTGTGAATGAGGGTTAAAACGCAGTATATAACAGTCCGTAATAATTAAGGTTGGGGGGCTCTGGTCTCCTCGTTGAGACAGGACGTGTCGCAACAATAATGATTTACGTTCAAAGTTCAAACTTGGAGGGTGATTAAATTTACATAATCCTTAAAATTAAAACCATGGGCAAGAGTCGGTAGAGTTTGACACATAAATGATGTATATAAGCAAATTGACTTTGAGTTTCATATTTTAATCATTAAATTTTATTAAGAGAATATATTTTATTATAAAATAATTATTTTTATAATCAATATCATTTTAAATTTACAAGGAACTTTTTATTTAAATAATATTTCCCTTTGAGTGTTTGTGGACTGGACTTACGCCTTCCAATCTCACTTCCAAAAGTTAAATAATAATTTTAACAGATGAACTTTTGATTTAAATAATATTTTCCTTTGAGTTTGTATGGAATGGATTTACTCCTTTCGACCTCACTTCCAAAAGCTACTGTTGTTAGTTGGTAAAGGGTGTTTCCAACTACCTTTAAAAGGGAAAAGATTAAGTTTATAAAGGAAATTATTTTAAGAAAACATAAAGAGTGCGTTAATGAAAAAAATTAAATTGAATAAGTAAAATTTGTTATTAGATTTTTATAATTTAATTTTGATTTAAATGTTATTTGATTTTATATGAAATTTTTTTTCCAGAAAGAAAAGCAAAATATATTATATTGAGGCATTAAAATTTACATAAATTTTATTAAAGATATTTATTTGATTTTGGTTTTTTAAAATAATATTCGAAAATGAAATTGTCGTTTGATCTTAATTTAAAATTTACAATTATTAATAATAAATTTAAATTTAAAATATCTTCTAAAAAGAAAAGTAATTTTTTTATTATTAATAAAATATTTTAAAGGGTAAAATTTACTAAATAATCTATATTTAAATATAATAATTAATAATAAATATTTTCATTATCAACTACCACTCAACTGATTGATTAAAGAAAAAACAACAAATAATAATAAATGAAAAAAAATAATTGTAAACAGTAAAGTGATGTCAGCGAGTCTCCAACTTTGGACAGCTTACACGTAATGTGGTTTTTTTTTTTCTTTATTTTTAAATAAAAGTCACTACAAGTCATTGTGACAGATTTTGAAAGTTTTGCGGTCGTTAACTCTTATGATGGACTAACGGCCTTTGATCGTGGCTGTCACTAACCTTACTGATCATCTCGTTTCCAGTCAATGAGTCCACGTTGCGGCGGGCGTCGCTGCTAGGAATTATTATATATTTATGTTATTTTTTAATAAAATGATGATTTTTCTTTTTTTGCTCGGTTGTCATCAAAAATTGAAATTTACAACATTTAATACATATCATAGGTTAGTTTTTCAATAAGGAGACTTTAGCAAAAAAACAGCGAGGAGAGATAACTTGAATTTTGACATAGACAAAAGAAATTGATTAGGATAATTTTCTTCAAGCTTTGTCATCCTAACATCCAAGGTTGTCAACCCAGAACAAGTTTTGGCCTTAAACTTCTCCATTTTTCCCTGCAATAGTTCATGTTTTGTGTTCATGAGCAGTTAGTATGATTTTGGTTCATGCTCTTCCATTATATTCTTCTATTGAAGGGTAGCAAGTAGCCCTTCAACCAATTCAAATTTATTTTGTATTTTGAGGATGAGTCTTTAATATTTTATTTTACTTAGTAAAATATTTAACTATAAAAAATTTGTTTAGATTGATTTTGTATATATAGTTAATTTTTAGTTTAATTATGTTGCAACATTTAAATATATTATAGATTCATCTTAACACTAGATCTATTAAGCACAGAGATAAATCAAACCTCTCAAGATACAAGACTTATTGAGCACTAAATTCTCCACCTCTCAAGATACAAGACTTATTGAGTACTAAATTCTCCATGATCCATAGTTAAAATGAATATATAAGCGTCTCCCTCACCATGCAGTTGAGGCCCATCCTCTCCAGCTATTCGGGTCTCTTTAGTGGATTTAAGCTTCATCTTCGATGGTTCATCGTTAGATCCAACCGCATCCACGCTAGCAAAGCTCCACTAGTGTAATTTTCTTCAAGCTTTGTCATCGTAACAGCCAAGGTTGTCAACCCAGAACGAGTTTTGGCTTTAAACTGCTCCATTTTTCCCTGCAATAGTTCATGTTTTGTGTTCATGAGCAATTAGTATGATTTTGGTTCATGCTCTTCCACTATATTCTTCTATTGAAGGGTAGCAACTAGCCCTTCAACCAATTCAAATTTATTTTGTATTTTGAGGATGAGTCTTTAATATTTTATTTTACTTAATAAAATATTTAACTATAAAAATTTTGTTTAGATTGATTTTGTATATATAGTTAATTTTTAGTTTAATTATGTTGCAACATTTAAATATATTATAGATTCATCTTAACACTAGATCTATTAAGCACAGAGATAATTCAAATCTCTCAAGATACAAGACTTATTGAGCACTAAATTCTCCACCTCTCAAACTTATTGAGTACTAAATTCTCCATGATCCATAATTAAAATGAATATATACTCATTCTTAAAATTTTATTTATACTCGCATAAAATTTTATTTTTTATTTTATTAAAACCGTGTATGTGTGTGTGTATATATATATATATATATATAAAGTTTGGTATTTTGCTTTTATAATTTAATTTTTTAATAGGATATGCATGGCATTGATTATCAATAGATTAGCTAAACATATATGTTTATTAATTGAATCTAAATATGAAATTTTGAAATATAATAATTATAAATATGTACAATATTTTTTTATCTAACATTTTAGATTTACATTTATCAAACATTTAAATTTGAAGTTTTTGTATGAGTTGAGAAGATTAAATATATTTTTATATAGATAAAAAGTTTAAATTTGATTATGAAATCAAATAATCTTCTAATCTTTTAAAGCTTTTTATTTATTTAATTAATTTAATGTTGACTTGTATTTATTTAATTAATTGAATGTTGACAAATATTCTACTTTAGTAATTTTAAATATTTCATTTTGTTTTATTTAAATGAAGTTATTAGTTTCATTTCCAATTTATTTTGTGTTACTTCTGCATCTCCATCCTCTTAAGAGATATTTGAAAGTATAATTTATAGAGGAGGGGATAGATTATTTGGCATTACTAAATACATATCCATGTTGCACATGTTAAAGGAAGGAATAAGGATCTTTGTTGGTGTTTAGAGCTTTAATTATATTATATATCATTTTTTTTAGCAAGCTTTGGATACTCATGTTATAGTATTTATAGCCTTTAGGTTCACCATTTTTCCATGTTCTCCCATGAAAGACCGTAGCCTTCAAATAGGGTTTTTTTTGGTTGAGTTATCTCTAAACAAACTCTACCATTCAAAGTCATATTCTCATAATCTAGTTTCTCTATGAAGATTCTAGTAGAAGTGATAATTCTCTTATTGCTCTCAAGTAGGTCAATCTTAAGAAATTTACTTAGGAATCTCCATTTGCTTCTCGAACTCCCATTATTCATAAGTGGATAGGAAGATTTGTTAATCCCACTCAAATTATGTTTCTTCAAATATGTATTATAGTCACATTAGATCTAGGAACCATGGTTTGAAGAAAATAGCACCTTTGCATTAGAACCATGTCCTTCTCCAGTGACATTTCCACAATCTTTTGGATTGGTAAAAAATACAATGAATAAATCTTTGGAGAAAAACTTTTAGCATTCAATGTGGTCTAATTGAACACAGTTTGTTTGGAAGAGTTGCATATATAGTAAAACTCACTAAATCTATATACCATAGCATTGTTCTTCTAGCTGTGGATATACTCATAATCATCGACATTGAATATGTATCACTAGGAAGTCTTCTTATTACTTTGCAAAGAATGCTCCTCGTGTATCAGTCTCAAATTCCAAGGAGGAAGATGATTTGTTGTAAAGAGAGAGAATTTAAACATTATCCCTTTTCAACCCCTCTCGAAGGAGAAACTTTTGGCATTCTAGAGGAAAAGGTCATCCCTTTGTGCTTAGAGTCTTCATGGAGAAGAAGTACCAAATGTATGGTTGCTTCCATATGTATGTTGTTATAATCGACAAGGATACAACCATTTCCGAATTGCTTACTGACAAATATGAGTCTATGTTAGTCAAGAGGGATCCCCTCCTTGTCTTGAATCTTAGCCTTCACATTGTGATTATTGTGTGAGCTCTCTATATTGAGGTTGATAGCAATCCTTGGAAGAATTTCAATAAAGATATGCAAGTCTCCTTTCAAGAAAAAGCCAAAAATATTCTTGAAAACATTTTTCCCAACACTTGACGGGGATCCTCCCAATTAGCCTTGTAAATATAAACAATGGGTCAACATTCTTTACCCTTTGATATATTTCCCTAACAATGGTAATGCTCAACCTAATAAAGCTTTGACTACTTGCAAAAATGATGGTGTAAATTATAAACAACATCAAGGTTTTATTGTCAAGTGCACTTTAACAATTGTAGAAAGAGGAAGCATATCAGAACAAGAGCCAATTCCCACTTGGTAGAAAGGCACGCTGAAAACTGCTCCTCCCTTTGTAACCGATTGAGAGGCTATTAGCCAAGCAGATAATGAAATCCCATAATTGTTCTTGTAAAAAAAAAACATCAAGGTTTTATTGTCGTGAGTAATCTTCTAGATGTCATTATGTTAGATTTAAAAGGAATTCTCAACTCTAACACAATCACATGTAGAAGACTACACAAATTGTGAGACTCCATGGAAACCAACATTGGGAGAAATTGTATCGTTGTCAATACTTGAGAAATCAAGTTGTCAATGGAATTTTGGTTATAAAAAAGACTCAAGTTCTACCAAGAGTTGAAGGGAACACTCCTACAAGCACTCAACATTTTAACACTACTCTTCACTAATCAAATAATGTTTAAAGAAAGTAAGCCTTGAGCCTACAACTAAAATTGTGAAGGAGATCTAAGAATGCAAAGTGTAGGGGGGTTGTGGTTTGATATTTTATTGCCTCTCTGAGTTCTTTAATGGCCTTGTCTTTAACCTTACTACATGCCACTTTATCCTCCCATGTTTCCTTTTATCTCTTGACTACCTTATTGTAAAGTAGAATTTAGTTATTGGGGTAATCTTAGTCATTTTTGTCAAGTTTTGTTATTCACAAATATACCAGTATCTATAATAATGGTGGAGTTTTATCACCCATCTCCATTTTCAAGTGACTTTATTGGATTCTTTTAGAAGTTGTTGATTTAGTGAGTCGTTTACATTACCCAAATTGTTTTTAGCTGGATTATAACATTTGAAAAGCGAAGGCGTAGAAGTAGATCTAGAGGTGGGTCTCCCAGAGGCAATCAAAATCAAAGTCGGCAGCCGGTCTCATGTGCAGATCTTGGATTATGAGCAACTGCCATTCAAATGCAGGAAATGCCATGTTCATGGACATTTTACAAGAAACTATCCGTCCAACGCAGAGCCAGAAAAAGGGAACGAAGAGGGTTGGAATCAAGTCAAGAGAGCAAAATTCAACCACAAAGGGCAGAAACCGGGAGGAACCACGGGGAAAGGCTCTCTCCAGGCTAATGCTCAACGTCCCCCTCCCAAAAAGGCGCAAGAAAACAAATTTGATCCTTTAAGCCAGCAGACAGAAGATACTCTGGAGATCGAGACCCAAAAACCAGTTTCTCCAAGCAAAGATACTCCCTCAGTCCCCAGCAAAGGAGTTGAAGAACCCAAAGGTATGACTTCAGACGCTGAGGAAGAAGAGCAGGAAACAGACGAGTCAGAGGAGGAAGGAGAAATAGGAGAATCCCAAAACTCGATAAGAATATCTACAAGAGGCCGTAAAACTGACAGGGAAAAAAGAGAGCAGGAGACTTACAAAGACAAGCTACAGGGCAGCCAGCCAACTATGGAAAAATTGCTTGCCTCAAAGCCTAAGATGTTGAAAAGCCAGCCCCAAGGCTCCAAGGGAGCCCATCAAAAACATAAATAATGAAGGTAATCTCCTGGAATTGTAGAGGTATGGGGAGAAAAGTTAAGGAAGAAGCCATGAGAAGCTTAATAAGAGCTGAAACTCCAGACATACTTCTCGTCTAGGAGACTAAGCTGGAAGATATAGTCTTCTTGCAAGCATGCAAGAAACTTTGGTTCAAAAATGAAGCAAGAGAAATCTCTGCCCGAGGTGCCTCGGGAGGGATTGGCACTCTATGGAACGCCAACAAATTTACAGTAATCTGTGAGGCAAGTAATACTCATTGGTTGCTACTGAAAATGCAGAACTTGGACACCAAGGAAATCTTTTGCCTCTTCAATGTATATTCTCCAGTCAACATCGGGGAAAAAAGGATTGTTGGGATTCAATAAGGCACCAAGCAGACTTGATAAATCTGGAAAACATAATTATTGCTGGAGACCTCAACCTCACTCTTCATTCGTCTGAGAAAAGGGGAGGAAGTGCAATTCGAGATCCGGCAAGGGAATGGGCGGAGGATCTCATGTAGGACTGGGACTTGCTGGATATCAAACCCTCTTCCGGTAAGTTTTCTTGGTCTAAAAAAAGAGTAGGACCTGGACATATTGCTGCCAGATTAGATAAATTTTTCATTCAAAGCTCTTATCTGTTACTAGGTATTGAAACCAGAATGCACATTCTCGCTAGCAGTGTCTCGGATCACAAGCCTTTAAAACTAGAGCTCCTTGCCCATCTAGATCTTTGTCCTATTCCCTTTCGATTTAGCCCCCTTTGGGTCAAGGAGCCAAACTTCATGCAAACAGTCAATGATTGTTGGAATTGTCAGGCCAGGGTAACTCCAGAATGGGCAGAAGAAAACTGATTGCATAATTCATTAGCTAACTATCATTTATATACATAAATGGGACGGATCAGTTCATCTTCCGATGACTGTTCGCGTTCCAGTTCACCCATCCGTTGAGGATTAGGTGTCAACACTCCCCCCCTTAATCTGAAGGGATGTTGGTGAGTCCAAGCATCGTTCTGAATCTTTCAAGCTTTTCTCTTCCAAGCGCTTTGGTGAAGATGTCTGCAATTTGCTCGTTTGTGGAACAATGACGGAGATGGATTGTTTTGGCCTCAACATGATGTCGGATCAGATGATATTTAGTATTGATGTGCTTAGTACGATCATGGAACTTTGGGTTCTTGGCCAACTTTATTGCAGAGGTGTTATCAATCATGAGTGGAGTTGATTGTATTTGTTTTACCTGCAAATCTTCAAGAATTTTCCTGAGTCACACAATTTCTTTCGTTGCTTCAGCTGCTGCCACATATTCTGCTTCTGTTGTGGAATCTGCTGGTACTGATTGTTTGCGTGATCTCCAGGAGACAGCTCCTGATCCAAGACTCATAGCATATCCTGAAGTAGATACCCCAGTTTCTTTGTCTCCATCGAAGTCTGAATCAGAGTATCCAATCAAGTTGAAGTCGTCCACCTGTGTATACTTGATTCCAAGGTCTTGAGTTCCCTTCAAGTACCTTAGAACTCTTTTTGCAGCAGACCAATGTCCCTCACAAGGCTTTTGCATAAACCTGGAGAGGATTCCAACAGCAAATGAAATGTCTGGTCTGGTAGTAGTGAGGTAGATGAGACTTCCTACAAGCTGTCTATACTTTGTTGCATCCTCAAATTCCTTTCCTTCAATAGATGTGAGCTTCAAGTTTTGTTCCATTGGAGTAGAAAGAGGATTGCACTCTGTCATGCCAAATCTATTTAACAAATCTCCAATGTATTTCTTTTGAGAAAGAAATATGGATTTTGGATGTTGGGTTACTTCAATGCCAAGATAGTAATGAACATAGCCCAAATCAGTCATTTCAAAACTTTTTCCTAATTCTTTCTTTATGGATGCAATATAGCTTTCATTGTTCCCTGTCATTAAAAGATCATCTACATATACCACAAGATATACAACTGTTTTGCCAACTTTCTTGACAAATAAAGTTGCATCATCAAGATCAAAATGATTGAAGTTGAGTTTCAGAAGATGCTCAGTTAGTTTTTCATACCAGGCTCGTGGTGCTTGTTTGAGGCCATACAAGGACTTCACAAGTTTGCATACTTTATGTTCATGTCCTTTCACAGCAAATCCTTCAGGCTGGGACATAAAAACATTCTCTTTTAGATCTCCATTCAAGAATGCAGTTTTTACATCCATTTGATGGACTTTCCAACCGTTCTGAGCAGCTAGTGCAAAGAGTGTCCGGATGGTGGCCCATTTTGCTGTGGGGGCAAAAGTTTCCTCATAATCGACCCCTTCCTTCTGTGCAAAACCTTTTGCCACAAGCCTAGCTTTGTGCTTGTCAAGTGAGCCATCAGCTTTGTATTTGTTCTTGTAGACCCACTTGCAGCCAATTGGTTTGGTTCCAAATGGAGGATCAACCAGCTTCCAAGTGCCATTCTTTATGAGGGCATCATACTCCTTCTGCATCGCTTCTTTCCATTCATCATGAGAAGCAGCTTCTTTGAAGGAAGTTGGTTCAAAATCTGTAGACAAGTTCAATTCACAATCATAAGTAACATCCATATCAACAGGTGAATTAGAGTTATCTACATCACCTCCATCTTGTCGGTTTGTATTTCTGGTTCCTGTTTTTCCAATTTCATCAGGATGAACACTTTCAAGTGTCTTTGTCAGCCACTTTGGGGGACCTTTCTGAGATGGTCCAGGCTGCTCTGTTGATTGAGTTGGGACTAAATCAAGATTGAGTCTCCCAATTCTATCAATTACATCACTTAAAGCATCATCCGTTGTTGGAGTTTCATGCAGGGGAGATTGTTCTTCAGAAGAAGATTCCACATGTTGTTCTAGTATAGGAATCCCCCCTTCAAGATGTGGAATCTGATTATCAAATTCTTGAAATGATTTCGTTTTTGCGAATCTATCCAAGCGATCAAGTTGCCGCTCAACAACACTGTCAGATTTGGATGATTCAAGAAAAATGACATCTCTAGATACAACAAACTTTTTATTTACTTCATCATAGAGACGGTATGCTTTAGATGTGTTTGAATACCCTAGGAAGATACACTTACGACTTCTAGCACCAAGTTTGTTTCTATGTACTTTTGGTATTAAAGCATAACAGGTGGAACCAAAGATCCTGAGATGTTTTACCGAAGGAACATGTCCATACCACAATTCATAAGGAGTCTTGTTTCTTATAGCACTAGATGGACATCTATTCTTTATATATGCAGCACATAGAACAGCATCAGCCCAAAACATTATCTTTACATTTTTGAAGAAAAGCATGGATCGTACCATATTCAAAATTGTTCTGTTCATTCTTTCAGCTACACCATTCTGTTGAGGATTATAAGGCACAGTTGTTTGATGTTTAATCCCATGTTGGCGAAGATAGTGTTCAAATTCATTTGATGTATATTCTTTTCCATTATCAGTGCAAATAGACCCAATATGAGATTGTGCATCATTTTCAATCCATTTATGAAAATTCTTGAATGTTTGAAAAGCATCAGATTTATTCTTCAATAAATAAACCCAACACATTCTGGTGTAATCATCAATAAATGTCATGATATATTTATTTCCATTTGCAGAAGGAACAGGCATTGGACCAAATAAATCTGAATGAATGAGTTCAAGCTTCCTATGTGCTCTTGAATGTGAATCATGAAAATATTGTTTGCTATGCTTTCCTAGAATGCAAGCATCACATTGCTTATGTTTTCTAGGAATTGTAGGCAAACCAGCAACACCATTTTTCTTCAACAAGCAGAGACTATCATAGTTTAAATGTCCAAATCTAGCATGCCATAATAAACTTGACGGAAGTGTACCTTCTTCATGATGAGAAATATATGAGAAATGTTGTGCATGAGCAGAGGTTCCTTGCAGTTTAAGGAGTCTTTCTTCTTCTATTCCCCTCATGACCAGTGAGTGGTCAGATGCCTTTCTTACCTCAAGCTTTCCATCAAACATATGAATGGAGTGACCTTGCTGGCGGATGTGGACCAAGGACAACAAGTTTCTCTTGAGCTGTGGGAGATATAGAACATGATCCAGAAGAAAGTCTGGAAGACCAGGCAGTTTAAGCCTGATTGTGCCAAGCCCTGATGGCTTGATTTTTGACTGATCTGCAAAGTATACTGCTCCATCAACATTGTCAGTGAAATCTTCAAAAAAATCTTTCCTATGAGTCATATGACAGGTTGCTCCTGAATCAAGCAACCAATCATTTTTCGAAGAAGCAAGTGAAGCATTAAACAAATCTTCATTTACTCCAATGTTACATTGTGCCTCAATATAGTGAGCGGATTCAGGTGCTTTACCTTTGTCTGTGTCATCAGTTTTACCTTTTTGCTGGTTTCTTCTCTGCTCAATTTTGTCCCATGGTAGCTTGCATGTAGAAGCATCATGTGATCCATTTCGTTTGCAGCGAATGCAATGCAGATCTGCCTTTTCTCCTTGAAAATGTCTGCCCCCCCTGCCTCTGAAGTATCTTCCTCTTCCTCTTCGTCCACCTCTTCCTCTTGTAGAATCTTGAGCAGGATGCTTTTCTTTATGAGCAAGGCAAACAGTCTCTTCAGAAGATTCAGGGACTGTTTTCTTTCCAAAGGCTTTCTCTCTTTCAGCAAACTTTTTCACAAGAGACTCAAAGGTTATGTCTTTAAGATTTCCATTTGCTTGTAAAGACTCAAGATAATTGGAGTAGGTAGGATAGAGTGCTTTGAGAAAGGCAATAAGAGAGATATCCAGCTCAACCTTAGTGGATTTAATATCATGCATTATAGATTTTATTTCAGATGCAAGAGCAAGGGGATCATTATTTTTCAGTTCAAGAGTGAAGAGTTTAATCATGAGTTGAAAAACTTCAAGTGCAGAATGTGAATCATAGAGTTCTTTCAGCTTTTGTAAAGCTTCAAAGGCAGGAATAGGATGAAATATGACGACTTACTTCTTCATTTACAGATGTTGCGATCAATGCATAGGCTTTGCTGTTCTTGTTTTCCCAAATGACAAGTTCTTTATCTGATGTAGGTTGCACAGGGTCTTTGTCTTCTCCTCCGACACACACTCCTTTCCACAACTCATTGTAGATGAGGGTGTGTTTTACCATCCGGGACCATTCAGGATAGTTCTCCTTGCCAGTGAGAACTATTCCTACCATAGAAATGATTGAATGCATTCTGTAAAAAAAATACTTCTGCTGATTGAAAAATACTTTTTTCTGTTAATGTATAAAGTTGTACTTTTCGTGGAGATGATATCACTTGTGCAATGTACCAAATAATACAATGTTTAAACAATACATATGGCTGCTTTAAAAAAATACATATGGCTGCCTTCAACAAAATACATTCACGCAGATCATATGAAAATCTTCAGGTAAAAAATATGGTTCTCAGAAAAACATGTAAGCCAAGAACACAACAACTGAAGTCATAAAAGAAGCGGTGAACGCCAAGAAGGAACGAAGTCTATGAAACAGTCTCACTGTAGTTGTTCCGTGGAGACCGCACCATTAACTGATCAATAATTTGAACACTGCGCTGGTAACCAAACCAACTCAATCAACAGAGAGTATGTCAAGCAGCATTGAAAACTTATTTGAAAGAGCAGGAGCTTTCATAACCATAACGCGTTCTTCAGCAGCATTACTATACCATCAAAACAATCCTTGTACTCACCGATTTTAGAATATTCTGAAAACCACTTTAAAGTTGCATGCGCCGACTGAAACACTGTGAGCGCATCAATAATCTACTTAACTACAAAGCGAACACTGCAAGTAGAATAGTCTTCTTATTGAATTCTGTACTCTCGATCTATGAGGAAACGTCGTTGATATGAATAACGGACTGTAAAGGAGAGGACGACATGAAACGGCAGATCCGTTCCATGAGGCATTGAGAAGAGGGACAGTGCGGTTTGAGAGCGTAGAAACCGTGCCCTTCTTCCTCCAACACCATAACCTCCACGCTCTTACCGCAATGATTCAACGACTCACAATAATCAAGGCCGCGGTCTCTCAGCAATAATCAGTATATTCTCGGCTTTGCCATTGGCTTCAAAGGGTGGTGATGCTGAGATCAATTCCCCAGCATAGCAACAAAAAAAACAGAGTTGGTCTCGGATACGAAATGTTGAGTTCAAATTTTCCGCAGAAGAGAAAAAAAGAGAGAGGTGGTCCCAGCTATTGAATCGGATTCAAAGAGAGATTGCAGTGGCGTTTCATGAACCAAAAAACGATGCCAGAGCACTAGAGCGTTGGCAGAGAGGACAGAGAGAGATAATGTAGCAGAAAATCATGTCACATAGAACGTTAGGGTACAAAGAGCGTTTAACATAGCAGAGAACTTTGGGACTGCAAAAACGTTTGAGCCAGAGCAAGAAATCCGACAAGCTGAGCGGATGGCAGATGCGTTATGAATAGAGGCAGTGCTGGAAAGGAATATGGCAGAGGGGATATGGCAGACAGAGGAGTTACATCTATTTTTAGAACCTGGGAGCTCTGATACCATGTCAGGCCAGGGTAACTCCAGAATGGGCAGAAGAAAACTGATTGCATAATTCATTAGCTAACTATCATTTATATACATAAATGGGACGGATCAGTTCATCTTCTTGATGACTGTTCGCGTTCCAGTTCACCCATCCGTTGAGGATTAGGTGTCAACAGGAATCAGCCCGTCAAAGGTTCTCCTTTTTTCATCTGGGAGGAAAAGCTTAGAAGGGTAAAAAGAGTGCTAAAACGTTGGGCCAAATCTCTGTCCAACCCAGCTGCAGAAAGGAAATCTATTAAAGCCTCTCTTGCCTCTCAACAGACTTATATGGAAAGTGCTACAGTCATAGAGGAGCTGTAAGAGAAAGAAGCACAGCTGCAACAGAACTTTCATAAGGCCTGCCTAGCTGAGGAAGAGTACTGGAGATTAAAATCCCGTAATCTCTGGCTTAAAGCAGGGGATAGGAACACTGCTTTTTTTCATAAACAAGCCCAGGCCAGGAAATGCTTCAACACCACCTCTGAGATCAACGAGGATAACGAAATTCACAAGGACTTTGCAGACAGTAAGAAAGTAGCTTTTTCTCACTTCCAAAATTTGTACAGCGAAGATAAGGATCCGACCCATCATCCAGATCTGTTAGACGTCATACCTTCAGCAATCACTCCTCGTATGAACAGGCTACTTGAGGAAAAAATCACTAAAGATGAAGTTAAAAAGGCCCTCTTTGAGATGGATCCGTACAAGGCCCCGGGCCTGGATGGCTTCTCCGCCAGGTTCCTTCAAACTTCTTGGCCGATCGTTGAAAAGGACCTTCTCAAAATGATTCAAAAGTCCTAGAATGCTCAGAAAATAGGAGGCAGTACAAACTCCGCCTTCTTAGCCCTTATACCCAAGGAAAAAGGCGCCAACAACTTCAGTAGATTCCGTCTGATTTCCTTATGTAACATTGGGTACAAGCTAATCACCAAAGTAATTGCAAATAGACTGAAGCCCATTCTTCCCAGAATAATTCTGAGAATCAAAGAGGCTTCATTAAAGGAAGGCAGATCGTGGACAAATTCACCCTAGTTCAAGAGGCAATCCACTCTAGTCTTCTTTGAAAAGAACAAGGTATGGTGATTAAACTCGATTTAGCAAATGCCTTTGATCGTGTAAATCATAGTTTTCTTTTAAAAGTCATAAGCAAGTTTGGTTTTGGGGAAAACTTCATTAAATGGGTCCGGGCATGCATCTCAGAGCCATGGATTGCTCCTCTTGTAAATGGAAGAGCCACTGATTTTTTCAAAGCTTCGAGAGGACTTAGGCAGGGGTGTCCCCTTTCCCCTATGCTTTTTGTCATTCAAGCCTCTATTCTCAGTTTTCTGTTAGACAAAAAGATGCAAGATCAAGAAATTAATGGACTCTGTATTGCAAGAGGGGTTAAAAACATAAACCACGCCTTATTTGCGGATGACACTCTACTATTAGGCAATGCCTCTCTCTCCTCTGCCTCTAAATTTAAAGTTGTGTTGGATGAATTTAGTGAGGTCTCAGGCAGCGTTGTAAATAAGAACAAATGCCACATCTTCAGCTGGAATACTACGCCCAGATTGCTCTCTGTTATCTCTCGATGTTTGGGTTTTGCAGCCTCCTCTTCTTGGACCTCTTTCAAATATCTGGGCCTCCCTGTTTTTCATAAGAGAATTACAAGCAAAGATTGGCTCCCTTAGCTTGAAAAATTCAAGTCCAAGATCCAAGCCTGGGGCTTCTCCTGGCTCAATTCTGCAGGCAAGTCTGTCCTAATAAAATCTGTTCTCACCAGCCTCCCTCTATTCCATTTCGTTGGGCTTCTCGCTCCAGCAATCATATTAAAAAAAATGGAAGAGTTCATGCGCAGGTTCTTCTGGAAGGGCGGAAAACAGAATGAAAAAAAGATTCCCCTCATCAGCTGGGAAACCATCTCAAAGCCTCTATGGGAGGGTGGTTTGAGCTTCAAAAATCTCTGTCAGCAGAATGTGGCTATGGCAGCCAAGATCGTCTAGAGGATCATCGCACCCAAGCCTGGCTGGGCCCAATTGGCTCTCTGGAAAAAGTATTTCAAAGGTCTGCGATTAAGCTGTTTAGACAATGTGATTCACATGCCCAACTCGTCCTTCCTCAACCTGTATGTTAAAGCTGCTCCCTTAATCAAAGCGCATTCCTACTGGATCCCAGGCAATGGCAAAAAGATAAATATATGGACTGATAAAATCATGAATAAGGACCCTATTGAAGACAGAGCTTCCATTAGAGCACTGCACTGCTGGATGGACAGAGAGGGCCTGTGCACGTTGTGGGATATATCCCATTGGAGTGACTCTGTTTGGGCAGGCTGGAAAAACATTGAAGTGCCGGTTCATCTACTCAAAGAATGGTCCACGTTACTTGATCTTCTTCACGGCTTGGCGCCCATACACATGAGGAAAAGAGATTCGAAAGGCTGGGGGTCGAACAACAGAGGCTATGTTGTCTCCATGGGATACATCAAGCTGAATGAGAGGCCTTACGTCCCCCCCGACCCAGCTCCTTGGCAGGGAGTCTGGTGTATCCCTTCATGGCCCAAGGTCGATTTCTTTGCTTGGCTTCTTTGCCATGGCAGAATTCTAACATATGACATCTTGCAGAGGAAAGGATTCCACGGTCCCTCCATATGCTCGTTGTGCAAAGAAAACGCAGAAACTGCAGTCCACTTAATTCTTGAGTGCAAATTTTCTAATCAGATCTGGTTCACCTTCACTCAAAATTTGGATCCCAACTTTCCGCTGCCTGGTTCCACTGCCGAACATTTTTCAAATTGGGCAATCAGATATCTTGGCCAGCCTCCTAAAAATTAGGTAATCAAAATTGCATGGGCTATCTTTCCAAAGATCCTTTGTTGGCAGATATGGCTTGAACGAAATAGAAGAATTTTCAAAAACACTATGCAGAATCACAAGGTTTTAGAAATCAAAATCAAATGCCATATTCAAGAGTGCTTGACTGATATAAAAGATGACTCTAATCTCAGCCAACAAGACATTGCTTGGGGATCATTCCTTGACTTGCAATTTCAACCAATAGTCAGAAACACCCCTTCTCTTCAGGACTGGCAAATAAGGAAAACTAAAACAGATTTTCAAGACTGGCTCAAAGCGCACTCAAGACACTCTCTCTTCTTTGATGGGGCAGCAAAGGGCAATCCGGGCAAAGCTGGTGCAGGAGGTGTTGTTGTAAATCCTTCTGGGGAAAAAATTCATTCCTTTGCTTGGGGGCTTGGACATTCAACCAGCATTCAAGCTGAGGCTTTGGCCCTCTTTCAAGGCCTAAAGATCCTCAAAGATCTAAATATAAGTGAAGCTATTGTTATAGGCGATTCCCAGATCATTATAAACGCAATGACCTCAAACTCCCCAGCGTTGGATCTTAATCTAGCAAGGCTGATATCCAGAATCAAGGGCTTGGAAAACGCTTTTCAGAAGTTGAATTACTACCATGTGTTGAGAACTCATAATAAAGAGGCAGACAATGAAGCCAACAAAGTTGCCCTTCTCTCTGTCGGGGTCAAGATGAAAGGCAAAGAGGAATCACGGGAACCCATCCCATAAGATGATTACTGTCATGTTCTACTACTTACTCCTAAATAAATTTGTTTGTATCTTCAAGTGGGGAAAAATCTCTAAAATTGAAAACATAAATCGCTTATCAAGGAAGAAGTCTTCAAGCTTCAGCTGCACTCTCATTCTCAGCAAAGAGAAGCAACAAGACATAGAAGTCCTTAATGTAATCAGATTTTCAGCATTCAAGCCAAGATGAATATAAACACCCCATAACCGTTTCTGTAAAAAAAAAAAAAAACATTTGAAAAGCGAGGGGGCATTAGTGCAAATTTTCAAACTTCAATGAGAATATAGATATCTAATAACCATGCTTAAAAGTTAATTTTCTTGATTAGTAAATTCAATTGACATGGCAATTGTCATTAACATTTATAAAAAAATTCAATCCCCTAGAAGCATAAAAACATTTGCTAACTTTTCCTTTGAGACATTTTTTATTGGTTTTTTTTTTTTTAATTATCAAAAAGTTTTGGAATAAGAACCATGGTTTTGGAATATATTTGACCTCTTCATCAAAACATGGTTCTAGAATTTCATCCCCACTATCATATGTATCACTAAACAACTACGATGTGGGTGTAAAGATTAGTTAATCTCCTCATCTTCATGTGGACTCTACATGTTAAATAAATAATTGAAAAAGATTTTGGTAGATTTCTTCAATTGACATAACTTAGGTCCAAAAGAAAGTCATTCTTTGATTTTTAATTTGTATAAAGATTATCATGAGTTGAGGTTTACAAGTTAAGATAGTTCTAGAGTGGGATTATTTTCATTCAATTTAAATATTGATTTAAAAATATGACTTTTAGGTGCAAGTTTTGTCAAGTGACACATCATTTAAAGGATATTTGTTAAATGATAAGGTCTCCTGAAGGATTTAAAAAATGACAAAATTAAAGGTTGGAACCACTGTTATATGAAACCAATACATTACTATGATGCAATTCGTTCAAAGCCTTGAACATCAATAAAGGTCCCAACCCCTCCAACTAAGGTAGGTGACAAAAATAAAGAGGATTTTGGATCATACAAAGCAAAGAACTCAAAGTCCAAAAAGGAAAGAAACACTTGATTTATTAGAACCTCCCTTGATGTTGCACCATATGATAAAGTGAAACATACTAAAAAAAAAAGGGAGAAAAATGAAAACATGTGATAACATAGAAAAATATAAAAATATTACTCATTGTGACAAGAATAAAATATCTCTAGCTAAAAATATATATATAACATTCCATCATCCAAATTAGATGAGTCATACTTGATACAACATAGCCTCCTATGAAACTTAAATATACACCATTATAACCAATAAAATAAAATAAAAATTTAACTACATCCATATTTTGAAACAATATATCAATAACATAAAAATATAATATAATATTTCAAAAATTCAAACCATTTACTCATTGACACATAATTAGCTTAAATATCTTACAACGCCCATAATAACTAATTGCATTAATTCAATTAAATATTATTCACCATCTTTTTAATTAAATTATATATATTCTATATATTCACCATTTAATATTGAGAACTTTAACTTCTAATATATTCTATATATTCATCATTTAATATTAAGAACTTTAACTATAATTATACATCGTACAATTTAGAAATTTTCAACTTACTACCTTCGGAAAAAATTCCTAAATGTTACGAAAGAGATATTTGACTTTTAACCACATCATCTCTAGAAAAAGGATATATACATTTTGATCCCATCATCGTTATAGAGAAGAAAAAAAAAGGATATATACACATTCATCACTCCGCAATGTTAGGTTGAACAAACTTAATATACACGTAATGACAAAACTAATGGTGCTGCGTACTTCGGTGAAACGGCGTTGGACATAAACGTTTTTAAGTTCAGATATTAAGGAAATTTGTGTTTTCATGGAACTTACACACGATTCCCGATTGTGAATCAATCGTATGTGGTGCCCTTGCTTTCCTTACTGGATAATGCCCGTTTAAATTCTTTTATAACATTCCTCAGGAAAACAACTTACGTAATGTAAGGTGCTGAAGGTTACGGGTTCGCAGGTTTGGAAGGCCTAATATAATTTAAATTTTATTCACTTTTACGCGTATTAAATCCACTTTAGACAATGACAAGGCGGCCATGCGGGTGTGAGTGGTCATTTTCGTCACGTGTCCCCTATGCATTTGTTATATCTTAGGGATACGCGTAGATTGTGGGTTAGCTTGGACCAGTTATATTTTATGACACGTGGATACAAGTCAATGGTGGATTGATATTGTTGGTTACGTGGATACGCATAAATGGAGAAGCAGAACGGTCGGCTAGCGGTTGAAATAATGTATTATTATGAGAGTGGTTTATTTCAATTATTTTATATTCTTATTATGGATGTTAATTGTGATGTTTTATTTTTCAGAGTGAGACTTGAAGAGATGTTTTTTGTTTTTTTCTCGTGGGAAAACTTATCACATATAAAGGATTTTACAGTGGTATAAGTCACTGCAAAATAAATGTAACGTATTTTATAAAAGGAGATGGGAAAATGAAGAAAAAGCAAGTATTATAATAAAGAAAAATATTTTTAATATAATTTTTTTATAATTGAATTAATTTTAAAAATGTTTATTTATGATTTATATATATATATATATGAGCGATCACGAAAATAATTGAAAAATTTGTATTTGCTTTATTAATGTTTTTAGGTTTTGGAGGGTTTGATGCTATGTTTCCATCGAATTTTGATGTTGAGGTTTTCAATGCATTGGTTGTGAGTGGTTTGAGGTTAGCGCTCCAAGGTGGTCCGATTTGTGAAGAAATTGAATGACGTCCCAAAAATTGTGGTTCATGTTGAATTTTTGTAACTATAGTTGATCTTCTTAATGCATACTTGAATAACTTATGTACTTGCAAAAACATGTTCTTCATGCTTGGGTTAAAAAGAAATTATTAAAGAGACATGTTCTTCATGTCGGTTGAAAAAGGAAGAAATTCGAATTTGTAAAATTGAATTTTTGGGCTCCAAATGAACGAAGTCAACCACCTCCTAGTCAAGTTGACCCCTCAAATGTACAAGTCGGCTCAATTGAAAAGACACACTCATTCAGCCAACAAAAAGTATATATATATATATATATTTATGAAATGGTACTTGTGAGAGGTCGAATGCTTTATATATATATATATATAAAGCATTCGACCTCTCACAAGTACCATTTCATATCTCATATTTGAGGCATAGAAAGATCATATTTGAGGCATAGAAAGATTTCATATTTGAGACATAGAAAGCTCGCTTATCTGGGGCAACACAAATTGCTTATCTGAGGCAAGAAAGCTCACATATTTGAGGCATGATATCTTGCATATTTGAGGCAAGATTCTGAGGATGAATTTATGAATAAAGAAGAAGGATAAACCAGAGCATGGGCCAGTTGACTTGACTAGGAGGATGGACCAGGTTTGACCTAGTTGTTGACTTAGATGTATCTCTGTTGGATTGAAGAATTCTCTATTGAAAGGGTTGCTAGGTTTTTCCCCATGAGGGTTTTCCCGGGATAAATTCCTATGTTCCTTGTGTGGTTGCCTCTTTATGATCATTTTGTCTTAAATGTTATATTGTTGAGGTCTTCTGTGTAATTTGCTTAATGATGAAATCATGGATAAGAATGTGCAAAAGAATTAAATCATCAAAATAAATTATTAGTATAGAAGACTATTAAAAAATCAACAGTTCATGCTAATCAATCTCGCATAATGGCTCTTAGGGTAGAGGAGAAAGGCCTAATCGAATAGTTTATGGGGTTATGGCCCTCGCCCTGCTCTTTGAATCTTTGGGTGGATAAAAATTGGAGACTCATGATTGAAGGACAACTTTATGTTTCCTTCTATAGGAGGGGGGCTTTCTCTTTCCTCTTTGAAAATAAAGCAGATCAAGATCTATTTTTTGAAGTGGACCATATTTTATGGGGCCTCGGGGTTTGTATCTAAATCAATGGAGTCTAGATTTCAACCCGGAAAATGATGTTCCATCAACTGTTCTTGTTTGGGTTAAATTGCCATATTTTCCCCCTCGTTGTTAGAACGAGGACACCTTTAGGAACATTCGAATAGTTATGGGTTGGTATATCAATTGGGTAGAACCACAAGAAGGTATGCAATCTTGTGCCAAGTTTTGTGTAGAAGTGGATCTTGATAAGGGACTATCGACACCGATAAAACTCCAACTAGATAATTGGATTGATTATCAGGAAGTGTATCATGGTCAACTACCATTTATATATAAGAATTGTCATGAATATTAACATTTTTCCCAAATATCCTCGAAAGCAGAAGAAATCCATAAAAATAATAAGGAAGGAGAACAATGGAAACAACCAAAAAGAAGAAAGGGTGCCCCCCAATAAAATACAGCCACAAGGACACATGAAAGAAATGGATTGGGACCTAGAGGCCCTCCCTCTCCAAATAAATCAACTGCCAAAGTTGAAGAATTCTCCTCTAGCAAGAACAAAGTTATGCAAGGAAAAAATTTGATGCCCTCAATCAGGTAGATGAATAAGGGAAATCTCTGATCCACAACATCAAAAGATCATGCTGGTCAACTCCTAACGCGAGAGTTCTGAGGGTTAAAATAACATGCCTCCCTCAAAGATGTTAAAACTCAAGAAAATTTAGCCACGAGGGAAGATGATACATCACAAGAGGAAGAATTATTTCATTCCCCTAGAAACACTAAGAACCATCACGGATCTTTGGTTTATGGATTTGTAGATTAAAAATCATAGGGTGAAAAGATAATCCGTGAAAAAACACATAAGAAAGTAGGTCATTGCACTAATGGAGATGTTAGAAGTGCACATGCAAAGATAGATAAAAATCTAGGCTCTCAAAGGTCATTTGAAGAGGCCTTTAAGGCAACTCGTAAACAAACCCAAAGCAAGGACTCTAGGGTAGAAAAAGAAGTCACACCTTCAAAAAAGGAGAAAAAGAAGGAAGGTGATATTTTACTTACAAAAAAGGTTGAAGATGATAATGCTTTCTCCTCTCCATCCTTTTTCAAAAGTGTTAAAGAAAAACTTAGGTCCCTCCCCTCCTTTAACAAGAGGTAGGAAAGATCGCAAAGAAAGAAACACCAACTCCAAGAAATCTCCAAGCTTCTACGATTTATTGGAAGTGTCTTTTGCTCATTCTTGATCATGCTTTGTTTTTGTATAATTTTGTGTAAAGGGTCCAAAGATCTAATCCCACCTCCTATCAGATAGTATGTGTTATAAATTTTGTCAAATTTTGCAAGTCTTTTGGTGTATTCACACATATAAGCAAAATGGTTTAGATATCAAAGAAACCAGACTTTTTGATCCCTTGGGCATTCCAATAAGTCATGTATGTGAGTCTAGATAACTGGAATATCCCCTCTTTTGTTGTAATTGTTGTGCACACAACGCAATTTTTTATAAACTTAATATTTTCTTTCTGGTTTTAAAAAATTAAATTAAATTTTTAATATTTTTTTTGGTTTAAAAAGATAATTTTTTAATAAAATAATTTATTTTATAAACTTTAATTTAATTATTTTTAATTAAAAAGGAATTTATTTAAATAAAAATAGAAAGAAAGAAAATGAACAAAATGAAAGTTAGCCCTAGAATATTTATTACTTAATAAACATTTATATTAGTAATCATATTGTTCTAATAATGTTTTGAAATATATTATATCCAAAATTTTAAAACATCTAAGTTGTTGACGTGGAAACTCCATCCATTATCATTGGCATAAACTTTAATGTTTCAAGTCACAATAACCATTATATAAGTAGGAGGTACAATTTCTTTTATCTCTATTGACATACAAATAATAGTAATATTCAACTTTATATGTTAATTATTAAATAAATTTACAACCATATATATATATATATAACGGTGGGAAAACCTATTATATCTCAGTTGTCAAACCATCAGTGAGGACAATTATCATTGGCTGCTATTTGCGAATGTGGGTTGACTCATCATTGTTATTCAAGGAAAAACACGTTACCTAGAACTACTTGTTGGTAGTTTGTAAGTGAACATACTTTCACTCCTGCTAGATGTCTTTGGGTCTTGGGTCGTTAACTTGTTTCCTTTATCTAAGGAAAATGAGCACCTATCCAAGCAGAAGTAGTTTTGGGGCACAGTCTAGGCCCAATGCACAAAATATGTGTGTGTGTGTGTGTGTGAGAGAGAGAGAGAGAGAGAGTAAATTGATCATAATTTTCATAACAAATAAATTAATAAATTTAATTAAAAGTCAAGTCACGTTAACCATTATAGAAGTTGGAAATGTTAATTTTTCATCAATTGTTCTATGTTGCAACTATTACTTCAACAATATCCAATAGCATCCAATTCAACAATTTCCCTCCTTCAATTAACCAATGATAGTAGATAGAACAATTATTCAAATGCACAATGAAAGATAGCCAAGAGACAAGAGACACAATATTTGGTCAATGAATAAGGATAAACCCCACAAGGGGGAAAACCCTTTGCAATTCTTCTTCTATTAGATTGTCTTCAAATGTTCAACAAATAGAGTACAACATCCAAGAATCAAAGTCAAACTTTGACTAGCCAATATCCAGAACCAATATCCAATATCCAGTCAAGTCAAAATTTTATGTTATTTGTCAAATTAGAGACAAGTGAGAATCAACAAAAGTCAATTGTAATTATGTCCAAGTCAACAACAAGGAAGTCAAACCTAACCAGTCAACAGTTAATGGTCAAAACTGCCCTTTAGTAGCTCGGCCAAGATCAGTCAAACTCAACCTCAAATGTTGGTCAAAGTTAGCTTATAATAGTCCCAAAAAACTAGTCAAACTCAGCGCTTTTTATTTACGGTCAAACATGCGGTCAACCTTGTATTCAATGCCAATCAACCTACCCATATTTCCTTGATTTGTGTGCCCAAAAACTCATCCTACCCAAATAGAAAATTTCCAAGAGAAATAAGTCAAATATGGTCAAAACACCCTTGGTCAATGCTGGTCAACACACTGAAACAATCCTGAAATTCGGCCAACCTGAAAGTGACACTTGCCCTTCGCACGTGTGAAATATTCCCCGCAATTTTGAGTTGTACGAACCAATCAAATGAGGAGAGAGAATAGATGTATTGAGTTAATGAGATGTCAAATGAAATTGAGGTCGCTTGTACTTATATGCAACTTGACGGGTGTCATCTTATCCTTGAGATGTGTCATTTGACCCAAGGTTGACCTTGACAATTTTGTACTTGTGGCCTTGACCTCAAAAATCCACTTTTCCTTATTTGAATTGAGTGCTTCAAAAGTCAATTTTGGTCCTCTCGAAAATACGAATTCAATTCAATGGTTCGAATTTGTCACTAAGCTGCCAAATTGACACTCCCTCTTAACTTGGGATAAATTCAACTGAATCATTTGATCATCATATGTATCTTGTCATCATGTCATGTACATATTTTCTCATCTTTGCTTGTCTATGCTCATCTCATGTTGAATAATCCCGAATCTAAAGAAGAATAATTGCTACAGGAGAGCTTCAACTACCACCCTATCTCTATCACCATCGGGGAGTCTCTGCTACCACCTGGAATCATCATCATCATTATCATCATTGGGGATCCATGGCTACCACCCGGAACCAAAGAAAATGGGTGAGACCAACCTACCCCAATGTTTAGGGATCACACTCTATCCCAAAGTCCCTAACAATATGTGAGATCAAATTACTGAAGGTAAGGATCACACTCTACCCTATTGTCCCTGATCATCCATATTAACCCTAAAGAGTCAGATGGTCGAACACTTGGATCCACCAACTTGGGCGATATCCACCTACTTCAATGGTTAGGGATCACACTCTATCCCAAGTCCCTCAACCCATTGGCAATATGGGAGAGGTTATCCCACAGAGTGGGTAGGATGCTAACTGGGGCATACTTTGACTTGGGGAGATCCCAGGTCTCAACATCCTATCAATTAGAGATCTCTCATCCCCGAGAGCCCTATAACTCCATTCCTCACCCTGGGAGCTCAACCAAGGGGAAGAGCATTGCTTAATGTTCTTGGTCAGCCCAGACCCTTATTCGAAAGGGTCACCTCAACCAGTCCAAGTTGCTTTGTGAAGACCAAGAACTTTCCTTTCGGCAAAGCCTTGGTGAGGATATTGGCTATCTGCTCATTTGTCAAAATGTGGAGGAGTCTCATGGCTCCTCTTCACACCATGTCTTTGATGTAATGATATATGATCTCTATATGCTTGGACTTGTCGTGGAACACAAGATTCTCTGACAAATGAATCCCACTCTTGTTGTTCCAATAGATAATTGTCGTGTTCAGAATCTGCTCAAATAGCTCTCCAAAGAACTTCCTCAACCAAACTGTTTCACAACTCACTAGGTTGGTTGCATTATACTCACCCTAACCAGTGCTAAGGGCTATGAACTTTTGCTTCTTTCTCATCCATGATATCATGGTGAATCCCAAAATAAAATAGCATCTAGAAGTACTCTTCTTGTCGACAACATTGCTAGCCCAATATTCATATGTATATCCATGTAGTCTAACATCTCCAACGGCATATCTCAATCCAAGGTTAATAGTCCCATGTAGATATCTCAATACATGCTTGGCAGTGACCCAACGTACATGGTGAGGCTCGGTCATAAACTAGCTCAAAGTGTTAACTGCAAGGCATATATCGAGGTGAGTGTTCACGAGGAACATCAGAGCACCAACCGGTTGTCTATACTCAGAAGGGTTTGCTAGGTCTGGTCCAACAACCTCTCCACATAGCTTATTGAAATTCATCTCCATAGGTGTAGGAAAGGACTTGCACTCAACCATTTCAAATATTTCCAGCAATTTTACAACATATTTTCCTTGTGAGAGGAAAATCTCGCTCGACTTTTGCCATACTTCTAGTCCCATGAAATAGAGCAATAAACCAAGGTCTTTCATTTTTAATTCGGAAATCAACTCCCTTTTACATTCTAGAATGAGAGGGCTTGCACCTGTCAAGAATAAGTCATCAACATATAATACCAAAATGAGAGGCATACCTTGGATCATTTTGAAGTACAAGTTTGGATCAACACCACTCTTTGTGAATCCCAACTTCATCAAGTAACTGTCGATGCGAGCATACGAAGCACGAAGGAATTTCTTCAATACATATAGAACTTTCTTCAATCGACATACACAAGTCTTCCTATCATGAACTTCAAATCCTGGAGGTTGTTCAACATATACTTCTTCTTGAAGCAAACCATGTAAGCACACAATCTTCACATCCATTTGATGTAGAGTCCATCCCTGAATGACAACAAGGGAAACTATCGAACGAATGGTTGTATACCGGGCCACATGAGAAAATATGTCATCATATTCTTCTTCCACTTTTTGGAAGAATCCATGGGCTACAAACCTTGCCTTGTATTTTTCAAAGCATCCATCAGCCCCATGCTTGGTCTTGTAGAGCTGTTTGGAGGTCACCACTGATCTATCCTTCGGTCCCGACACAACATCCCAAACGTCATTTTTCATAATAGATTCATATTCTTCGATCATAGCATACTTCCAGACTCATTCCTTTACGACTTCTTCAAAGGTATGAGGCTCAACTTGAATCATATTGCTCATAACAACAACATATGCTTGGTACCTACATGGCTTCTTGCTTTCCCTGAAATTTCCACAAGCAACAACATGTTTCTCAACATCTTGCAATGTGTCCTTAAGCCAAATTGATATTTTACTCATAGGGGGATCACATGGAGGAGGATCCAAGGGGTCCATAAACGATGTCCTTCTTAGATTCAGGCACGGAAGGACCTTCTAGAATATCTATATTGTCACTCTTGTCTTCAAGAGGAGCAGACAGAGGGAGGTTCCTAGCTTTTCCAAGGGAAGCATCTTCGTCGAATGTTACATCCCCACTAATTTCAACCTTCCTTTGACCAAAAATATATGTTCTAAATGCTTTAGAATCTTCACTATATCCAACAAATATACCTTTTATTCTTGTGGCTTCCAGCTTGTTTCTTTTGTCCATTGGAAGATGGAAGTACATGGGGCAACCAAAAATATAGAGATTACCAATATTGGGCTTGACACCCGTGAATACTTCCTCAGGGGTCTTGTTGTCCAAAGCTTGATGAGGCAACCTGTTTTGGACATATATTGTCGTGTTTGTTGCTTCAGTCCAAAGGAACTTTGTCAAATTTTGATCATGGAGCATGGTTCGAGCAACTTCCACAATGGACCTGTTCTTTCTCTCAACCACTCCATTTTGTTCCGGAGTGTAGGGCATAATAGGTTCCTTCTCAATTCCTTCCTTCTTGAAAAATTCTATAAATTCATTTGAGATGTATTTCCCAATGTTGTCAAACTTAAAGATTTTTATTTTCTTCCCAATATGATTTTCAACCAAAGCCTTCAACTCCTTAAATATTTCGAATGCCTCATCCTTGTGCTTCAAATAATATATCCATGTCTTCCTTGAGTCAAATATTCGATGACAGTAATGTAATAGAGATGACCTCCAAGTGAATGCACGGGCATTGGACCACATATATCATAATGAATGAGATGAAGGATGTATTTCGTCTTGTTTTCGCTAAAGGGGAATGGTCCCCTTGTCTTCTTTCCACTAGCACACCCAAGGCATACTCCATCATGTTGGGATTGAACATCAAGGATCTCGGAGACCAACTTCTTCAATTTTGGAAGAACATCATAGTGTAGATGGGCCATTCTTTGGTGCCACAACTCGCTTTGATGATTTGTATTATGGACCATAGCTAGAATGGATCTTCCAATAACTCTATAGAGGCCTTCAAACCTATATCCCAATGTGAAGGCATTTCTCATATATGATCCAACAGGCCAAGTAAGTACTTTTCCTTTGATGAATGCAACCCTCATTCCTTTATCGTCCAAAGCAGATATCGATACCAAGTTCTTCTTCAATCTCGACACATACATCACATCATGAAGCAAAATAGATTCCCCAGAGTCCAAATGAAATTTGATAGAAGCAAATCCCTTTACGAGATGAGTGGTGTTGTCACAAAGAATAATATTCAAATCGGTATCCTTCTCTACCAAATTAGAGAGAACTTCCTTATATCTATAGAAGTGATGAGAGGCCCCACTATCAACCAACCAACTATCCCAAGTATCCGGAGGAGATGAACTAGATAATGGTGAAATAAGAATATAATTAGATTGATTAGTAGCATTACTTTCATACTTGGTGTTCCTTGACCTCTTTGGTGGACGATAGCTATCTTCATGATCATCAGGAGAGTCTCTTCTTCTTCTTTCATTTCTCCTTCCATCTCTTTTATCATCTCTTCTTTCATACAACCTGTTGTTGTTGAAGCCACGATTATTGTTGTAGGACCTTGAAGAGTTTCTTCTTGGAGAATCTTTATTTTCAGGACAATCTCAAACATAGTGACCCTTTCGATGATAATTGTAGCATTCAACATCTATATCTCACCTTCTTGAATCCTTGGAATCTTGATTGGATTGAGGAGGTCTTCTTGATTTAGATGGATTTCCCTTTCCTTTCTTCACATTCTTCTTCTTCCATTGAGTAATGAAAGCATTGGCTCTCCTTCATTTGGCCTTTGAATTCTCCCTCTAGATATCATCAATCTTTCCTCTCGATTGCATAGAACAAGTAGCTCATCAAAAGAAGGGATCATTTCCATGTTGTTGATAGAAGTAATGAATATGTCCCATAAAGAAGGAAGGCCACTAAGGGCAGTCATCACTAATTCCCTGTCAGGCATAATTTATTGAGCATTCCAGAGTTGGTCCCTGATCTCATAGTTTCTTCCTTATGCAACTTAGACTCCTTGAGTTGATTTTCAATTCCATTATGTGGCTCAAATTGTTCACTTCATACATGCCAACAATATTATTGTACATTTCTTTGGAAGTCTTCAAGGATGAAATATAAACAAGAAGATGATCTCTTAAAGAATCAATAACAATCTTATTAGCTTTAAGCTCACCTTTCTTATACATGGATTTGGTAGCTTGAGGATTATTTTCAAGTGGGAGTGAGATCTTTCCTTCCACGTACTCCAGGACATCATACTCACCTAAGGTGACATTGATCTTGATCTTCCATGTTGCAAAGCCAAATGAGTCAATTAGCTTTTCATTGTCCTTGAAATAAGAGGTAGACATTTTTACCAAAATATTTTCCCCTTTCAACCAACTTCTTAGAATATGGATGCTCTTGCTCTATGTCTCTTAGGCTAGTCTTCACCTCAACTTTGAAACCATGTTAATTTTTCATCAATTGTTCTATTCTACAACCATTACTTCAACAATATCCAATAGCATTCAATTCAAAATTTTCACTTCTTCAATTAACTAATGATAGTAGAGCAATAGTAGATAGAACAATTATTGAATGCACAATGAAAGACAACCAAGAGACAAGAGACACAATATTTGGTCAATGACTAGGGAAAAGCCCCACAAGGGGGAAAACCCTTTGCAAATCTTCTTTTTTAGATTGCCTTCAAATGTTCAACGATGAGAGTACAACATCCAATGGTCAAAGTCAAAATTTGACTAGCCAATATCCAAAACTAATATCCAATATCTAGTCAAGTTAAAATGTTATGCTATTTATCAAATTAGAAACAAGAGAGAGAGAGAGAGAGAGTCATTAAAAGTCAATTGTAATTATGTCCAAGTCAACAACAATCAACAACAATGAAGTCAGCCTTAACCAATCAACAATCAATGGTCAAAATTGTCCTTTAGTAGCTCGGTCAAGATCAGTCAAACTCGGCCTCAAATGATGGTCAAAGTCAGCCCAAAATAGTCCCAAAACAACCAGTCAAACTCGGTCAAAGTTTGCACTTTTTATTTATGGCCAAACCTGGGGTCATCCCTATAGTCAATGCCAGTCAACCTGCCCAAATTTCCTCGATCTGTGTGCCCAAAAAACTGTCCTACCCAAATAGAAATTCTCCAAGAGGAATCACAGTCAAAGATGGTCAAAACACCCTTAGTCAACGCTGGTTAATGCCCTAAAACAGTCATGAAATTCGGCTAACCTGAAAGTGACACTTGCCCTTCGTACATGTGAAAGATTCCCTACAATTTTGAGTTGTACGAAGCAATCAAATGAGAGAGAAGAGATGTCTTTAATTGATGAGATGCCAAATGAAGTTGATGTCACTTGTATTTATATGCAACTTGAGGGGTGCCATATTATCCATGAGATGTGTCATTTGATGTAAGGCTGACCTTGAGAATTTTGTACTTGTGGCCTTGACCTCAAAAATCCACTTTTCCTTATCCAAATTGAGTGCTTCAAAAGTCAATTTTGGTCCTATGGAAAAGAGGAATTCAATGCAATGGTTGGAATTTTTCAATGAGTTGCCAAATCAACATGCAATACCACTCCCTTTATCCCTATTGACATAAATAGTATATTAAACTTAAGTTATTGATTATTAAATAAATTTACAACCAACATAAAATAACACAAAAAGTATATGTGTGTGTCTAAAATAAAATTGATCATTATTTTCATAATAAATAAATTAATAAAATTTCCTCAAATGGGGGTGTAAGATCGAGTGGAATTTCAGTATGAGGGGGGCGCTCGCCACTCCATCGACTCCCGAGATCCTTAAAGTAGGGGGTGGTGTGGCCTTCTCCCCTCCCTCCCCACCCCCACCCCCACATTCAAGATACGTGTGAAGTGATTAATATTTGGTCGAATGGATCACTAGGTTTTAGCACCTCCCTTTGTATTTTCTCTAAAGCACAACATATCTTTGTATCATGTATGCAGATTCCAAGGGACGTAGGGTGGGATTTTCTGATGCCCTTGCAAGCCTGAGTTTAAGCTATTCTAATGATGTGTGGCTAAAGGTGAGGGGGGCATAACTGGAAAGTTTTTGCTGGAAATGGTTTGCCAAACTTATCAACAGTACATTCCTTGCACTAGTGGTATCTTTTTATGTTTTGAAGCTCTTGATGTTGGGGTCTATGTTGATGACAATAGGTATGGTGGGCTTCTTAGTTGGATTTTATCTCAGGTTCTATGGGCAGTTTTTTCTCTAGAAGGGTGGATATACATAGTGTAATACCCACGCTCTAGTTCACGGGTGGACCTTGCTTCAACTCTCCCTCAACATCATGAAAAGGTAATTTTGAGCACCTGACCTTTTCTTCAATCACTCGTGGGGAATGGTGGGATTATTCCTATTGTTTTGATTTCAATAATTTTAGTGTGTTTGAACTTTGTTCCTCCTCCTGGGTTGAGAGCCATTCAATAATATTGCCTTGGTGTTGTATTATTGTGGGCGTGTTTCTAGTGTTCTTGTCGTTTTTTGTCCCCCTTTTATTGCAAGGTCAGTGAAGTTCGAGTCTTCGTGGTCTTCTGGCTCGATGAAGGGGGAACACAACCTATTATTTTCAGTTTTCATCTTTTGTTGTGGCATATGGTGAATTGTTTCTTCAACAAACTTGGGATTTGTGGTGTTTGGTTGTTATCTTAGATCATTATGCATTGTCAGAGGGGGAAAAGTCATCATGGGGTCAAGGATCACGGGAAAACTAGCAGGTCTCGTGTTGAGACTCTGGCCCAAAAGGCGTTTGTTGCTTACCATGCAACTACCTTACTAGGTGCGCAAGCAAATATTTATCAGTTAGAAAGGTAGGTTCACTAAGATATACATGCTTTCTCGGACTCAAACCTTATTGAGGAAGTTTCCCACTAGCTCCCTGACCCAAGGCATACCAGGGGTAGGATAAACCAGTATATGCATGTTGTTACTCTTCACTGGGAACTGAAGACTCTACTAGGGCATATTTTAAAAGAAAAACATGAGGACAAAAATGACACAATTTCATCCCTCAATGACATCCAACGGAACTAATGGTGAATGCAGGACAATCTTGATAGGTTGGATGCTTTCATGACTCATATGTAAAAGCACATCCAATGTGAATTCAAGCTTCCAGTCCCCCCTAGCACTAGATTGGAAGATCATGCTCTTGTGACCTCTTCAAAGTCCTAGAATGGTTTCTTGCTTTGGCTTGTTTAAGTTCTCTCTCTGGTTCTTAGGATATATAATATTTTTGGGTAGTGTAATCTCTTTTGTTTTTTAAAGAACTTTGAGACATCTCATACCAGCGACAAAAATCTTATCAGAGTGAAGCTGATATAATTTTATAAAATGTTATCAACACTATAATTTTTTTTAATGAAAAACTTTTAACTTAAAAATAAATAAATAATAATAATAAATTTAATTATATATATTAAAAAAATAAACTTTTAATTAAAATCTTAAGAGTAACCTGTTAAAGTATTATGAAATCTTTTTCGTTCGATATCAAATCAAATCCTGCTTAAAAACGAGCCCGATATACTTAATAGTTATAATAATTGCAAATGGAATTGACTACATATGAAACCACTCTTAAAAAAACAAATAATATAAATAGGTGATTTGTTGGTCTTGCTTTCCAACCTTGTCTTGATGATGAACCTCGATAGAGGTTCGAAACGTGTTGACCCTAAGATTTCTATGTGATTTCTCCGAAAAATATTTGCTTAAACCATGAATCACGGAAGCCTCCAATCCGAGAACAAATAATATATTATAAATCACTATTATATTAATTTATGTTAATATTTTTTTGTTTAATATTAATAATTACTCAAGTTTTATTGTATACATTTATGTTGTGGCTAATCTCATATATATAACAATTATCAAATAAAAATAAAATATTTTAGCATGGATATTTTCACAGTGAACAAATTGTTGACGACGAAATTTTTTTAAAAAGGGTGTGTCGAAATTATATGCTTGCCCCTTCACCCTTCAAACAGCGAAATTTTAACTCATCCTCTATTTAAAACAGTATAACAATCTTTATATCATTAGTAGATTTCAGACCCTTGAAGATAGGCGAAAGATTCACTCAAAACATTGAGCAAGCATATGATTCAAGACACACAATTTTCCAAAAATCTTCATCATCCACCAATAAAATATTATCAATTTAAAATTATTTATTAATAAAAAAACCTTCGTTAAAGTAATGTGATAACCGTTTGATTGACTTGAAATTAACGTTATTATCACTATCAATGACAATGTCGTGTAACTAACAAAATTTATTTCACTAGTGTTTTTCTCCAAGTGCCCACGATACCTAGTTCACTAGTGTTTTTCTCCAAGTGCCCACGATACCTAGTTCTATAGAGGTGAATTCATATCCCTAAGTTGCTGCGTTGGATAAGGAATTTTCTCCATTATTCTCTTGTAATGTAATGACAGGTGGACACTTAAATATTAGTGTTATTGTATTTTTAATTGATGTCCACATATGCTTTTGGCTTCAATTTCTTATCATGTGATGTACAAGCTCGTGTGTATATCCTGTACAAGTTTAGCTATCCTTACTTTATGAATTGTAATTGTGAAGTAGATAATATGACATTTATTTGGAAAGTTAGTCCAACATTATTGGATGTTCAATATTGAAATTCAACTAGTCAACTTCATCTTCAAACTTAGGCTCCTTTCAAGACCAAACTAGCAAGTGGTGTAGCTATCACAAAGTTGACACTCGTGAATATCATCCCCTTCAATGGAAACAAAGTTGACACTCATTGAATGTCATGCCTTTCAATGAAATAGATTTGAGTGTGAGATATCACATCATTAATGTTAATGTAATTTTTAAATTTTAAATTTGGATTTAAAATATATTTTTATTTTTATTTTAATATAACTATATTTTTTTAAGAAATGTTTTTAAAAAAATGTTTTTGTTTGTTTGTTTTTTTAAATAAAAAAGTTAATTAAATTTTTTAAAAATAAGGGTTTTTTTTATTATCAAAATTTTAAGTTAATTTAATTATTTTTAATTTTTTTGTTAAACTAACTTAAGTATTTTAGTGTAAATACATTTACATATGTACATGTGGGAAGCATTCACTCTATTCTTTCCCACAAGATTGATTTTATGTATAAATTTTAATCTAGAACTTCTCATGATCTTTTTGACCCTGAACTTCCTTCTCCTCAACCACTTCTCCACCAACTTGCATAGACTATTGTCTTCTTCTTAGAAACACATCTCGAAATAAACCTTATTCCAACATAAAAGAGCTAGTGACTCTCAAGTTAGGAGTGCCCATAATTAACATTATGTGCTCTTACCCCAAACAGGGTGGTCTCTTTCTTCAAACCCTTTGAGTTTGTCCTTTGGCTATGCCAACCTTGTGGTATTTCCCTTTATAAATGCTTTTAAGCATTTGATGAGAATATTCTCCCTCTATTATCCAAGTCAAGTTCAATGAGTCAATCATTAAATGAGCTTATATCATGATTCTTGGCTATGCCCTTAGGGATATCCTTCTATATTTCTACACGTCATTGAAATGTTACTAACTTCGTTGTTGTTGGGTTGGTGTGGCAAGGCATTGGTAAAGTACTAGTAAAACTACTTGATGCAAGGCTCATATAACGTCTCCCTAGCAACTAAGATGATTAAGTCTTAGTATTTTGTCATCGACTAAGATCCATGTATAACCCACCTCTTGCTATTCCTTGGCTAGATTCCATGCTCGTATTCATTTCCTTTTCCATATGCAAAAGAGGAATTAGTTAAACAATGTGAATGAGAATTTAAAAACCTGGTATATAACAATCATTAATATTAAAATTATGGAAGCTCACATCTCCTCATTAAGATTAAATTAACCCAGATCCATCTTACTTCCAAACCTACCAAGCGTCGAGATGGATCAAATCAAGTATTAAAAGGGATCAAAATTTTGAATATGTAATTTTTTTAATCATTTAATTATGTGTCATATATTAACTCCTTCATATTAAAAAAGTTACACATTAACAAATTTGATAGATCTAGATTGAGATTGAATATATATATATATATATATATATATATAATTCATTTTTGTATTATTTAAGATGAAGTCTACTTGTATTTTTTTAATTTTTCAATATAATGTTGTTGTTCATTTGGTAGTTTATTTGTGATACCTCTCGCATTGGGTTGTAGAGCACCGTGTTCCATGTAAAAGTATTTGATAGGAGTGAAAGTTAATAATAATAATAATAATATATATATATATATATATTTTGTTGAAAAATTAATTTGCAATATTATTTGGTTTTATTTATGATATGATGGTTAAATGTTATTAAAAAGTATTTGATAGGAATGAGACTCAATTTCCTTATGCATAATTAGTGGGTTATTTCAGGGGATGATTTTTTATTATTATTAACAATAATGAGTTAGCCCACAAATATGAACAACAATTAATAATAATTATTTTAATTACCAATTAATCACTAAATTATGATCATTTTACCTTTGGAGAAAAGTGCATGTGATGCAGTCTAAGTTGACCTTGATGTGGTCTAAGTTGACCTTAATCCATTTGGTGAGAGTCGTAAATGGCCAACAAAACCCACCATATCTATATATCAAAGCATTGTGCTTCTAGTTGTGGATATACTCATTAAGCATCAACACTGAATGTGTAACACTAAGAAGTCCTCTAATTTCTTTGCAACAAAGACTTCTCACTTAAGAGTCTTAAATTCCAAAGGGAAAGATGATTTGTTGTGCATTGCCTCCTTGAAATATTGAGGATTTGCAGATTCAGCCTTATTGGCCCCTCTTCGAAGGATAAATTTTTGGCATTGTAAAGGAGAATGTCATCCATTTGTGCTTAAAGCCTTCACGGAGAAGAAGAAATGCATTATAATCATCAAGTGTTCAACCATTTCCAAATTGCTTACTAACAAGTACTAGTCTATGTTGGTTTAGAGGGATCCCTCTTTTGTTTAGGATCTTAGCGTTCACATTGTGATTAATGTATAAGCTCTTCATATTAATAGTGATAATGGTCCTAAACAACGTTTCCACAAAGATATGTAAACTTTGTTTTAAGAAAAAATCAAGATATTCTTTCAAACATTTTAATCAACACTTCGAAAAAAATCGACATTTTCTAACCTTTGACACATTTCCCTAAGAATGTGAATTCTCAACCTAATAAAATTTCTACCACTTGCAAAAAAGATGTCATAACTTATGGAAAACATAAAAAAATATTGTCATGAGTAATTTTCTAGATGTCATTGTTCTGGAGTTAAGGGGAAATCTTAAGTCTAACACAAAGACATCTAGGAAATGACACACATTATGACACTAGAGAAAACCTATATTCAGAAAAAATTTTAGTTTTTTCGGTATTGAAAAGTCAAGTCATCAATGAAAATTTGGTTATTAAAAATACCTCACTTTTACCAATAACTACATACAACACTCTTATGAGCACTAGATACTTAATTATTACTGCTATTCATTTGTTTGGAATCAAATAATGTTTAGAACAAAATTAAAGTGAAAATCTAACATTTCATGGGTTATTTTGGGATGGTTTCGTACCTAGAGAATAGGAGTTTGATGCTCGAGGACATCATTACTTATGTAGGTTTTAATATTTCATGATTTCTCTAATTTTGTATACAAAATAGTCTTATTTGTAAATCCTAGGATTACGACTAAAATTGTTAAAAAAAATCCGTTTCTTTAAATTTTTAATGACCATTGATTTAACCTTACTATATCACTTTCATTTATCATATTGTTTTATATCTTTCAATTACCTTTTTATATTATTAAATTTTAATTAATGAAATAATCTTATTTATTATTATCAAAATTTTAATATTAAAAAATAATAATATTTATAACAATAATGAATTTTTTTCCTTCATAAAAACATAAAATAATTTAAATTACCCAATCAAGTATAACTGAATTATAATATTTTAAAAATTGATAAACAAAAATGCAAATTTTCAAACTTCAATGAGAACATGAATAGTAAAAATCATACCCATAAAGTAATTTCCTAAATCAATAGATTCAATGGATGTGGAAGTTGTTATTAGTAATTGCTAAAAGAATTTAAGTACCATCCCCTTGGACCACTAAAATGTTCAATGACTATTTGCTCCAAATGTTACTTTATTGATTTTTTTTTCACATAGGTTTTGAAAAAGTATAAAAACCTCTTTAAAAGGGGGCCATGGTTTTGGGTAGATATGACATCTTCTTTTAGACATTGTTTTAAAACTTCATCCCCACTACCATGTCTATCACAAAACAACTTTGCTATGTGTAGACATTGTTTAATCTTCTCATTTTTATTTGGATTCTACATATTTAAGGAATAATTGGAAAAAAAATCGATAGATCTTTAAAGTCTAAGACACGTTTAGGTTAAAAGTCATTTCTTAATGTTGAATTTGTGTGGAGATTAATTTGAGTCGAGGTTATGATAACTCTAGAATGATGATTTTTGTCGAATTTAGATATTAGGTTATGAAAATATAATTTTATGTGAAAATTTTGTCAAATATTATGTTATTTGTTCTCAAATGATAAAGTTTCTTTAAAAAAATATCAATTTTAAAAATCAAAACCATTATTAAATAAAAATAATATCAAAAAACAAAACTATTATTAAATAAAAGCAACATCAAAAAATGATGTAGTCTTAACCTTTTTAGTTAAGGTAGGTGGCATGAAGAAGAAGGATGCTAAGATTGCACAACTCAAACAAGAAAATAGTTTTGTCCATATAGAAGAAGTCAAACAATTGGATTTATTGGTGCCACCTTTGGCCTCCACCATTTGAAAGAATAAAACATATTAGAAAAAGGGGGAAATGAAAACATATGATAGTATAGAAAAATGTTTTTTATTTGTTATGACAACAACGAAAATGTAGTAATTATAGAGATCTATAGCACTCCATCATCTAAATGAGAGTCATGCTTGGAACTACATTCCTCTTAATGCTATATTGATAAACACAAGAGTGTAGGACCCTATTGACAAGGCTATATTAATTTTGAAAATAGCAACATAAGGTAGGGTTTTAACCTCACTTATATCTTGAACCAAAGTGTATCAATAATGCAAAAGAAAGGGGATGATACTAAAATTTTTATGATTCTTTTTCATCACAATTATTTTCAAGAAAAACTTTACATGAAAACTTTTCAAACATAATAACCTTAATATACTCATGTCTAATGCAAGGCATTTCCAATAAGGAATTTGTTGACATGAAATTAACTAAATACCTAATAACATTATAACAATATATGAAATTGATAACAACAAAGTGAGTTAATTTATCAAATTATTATTCTCCATATTTGTAATTAAATTATCTCTCTCTCTCTCTCTCTCTCTCTCTCTCTCTCTCTCTCTATATATATATATATTATCTAAGGAAATATCAGTGCAGATCCACCCAAAGGGATCACATCTCCCTGGCTTATTAACATAGCCTAACCCCCAGGGCGTCGAGGAGAATTGACCCTGTGACATCCCATTAGCGGGGTGCTTTTAACGATGGGAATTCGACCAATTGAGCTAAACCTCAAGGCTAAATATTTTTTAACTATAAACTATATTATTTGGAAATTTAGAAATTACCCAATAACATTGATAACAATAAATAACATTTTACATGGGGCTCTGGATTGATGGTTAATGGGTGCACATATTAAGTGACTCCTTGCGATAGTTCACCACTTCAAATTCCCCGTGGGTTAGCCAACAAATAAAATAAAATAAATAACATTATTTTTTTATAAGCTAAAATTTTGACTATTAATAGAAAGTTAAGTATGTCTATGGTCTTTGACAATCGATGGTCTATCGCTCAGGAAGCCATATCACTGACAAAACAAAAGGCTATCAATCCAAAAAACATAGCGTCCAAAAGATTGACAATATTAAACATAATAACTAAAGGTTGAACATGATTAAGTAGAGTCTATTGTCTGTACGAAACTACTATTTAAAAACTAACTAGACATGAAAATGCAACCTTAACTAGTCAAGTAGATACTATAAAGCAAATAAATTGATAGTAAATCAACATGAAAAAAGTTAAGAGTTGGTTGAGGTGTCCACCTCAATAGGAACGAGATCTCCCAGACTATGGCAACTCAGATTAACACTAGGAGCCACATTGGCTTCAATCTTCTTCAATCCACCATTCTTTTCTTTCGTTTGCGACATTTTATCATCAAAGGACCATGAGTATTTTATTCGTGGCATCATTCCTATCTAGAAGAACTTGAGCAAAAAGCAATTTCACCTGTCAATAGAGATCAATTTTGTGAAGGTACTAGTTTTATCGACCATGAGTATAAACCGTGTCTGGTCACCATGCGTCTACAGTAGCCACCACCTAGGGATGTGACAAACATTGATGTTCCCCAACCATCCCCTCCTCTAATTCCTTAAGTTCCACCTTAATTTCTTGTCAGAGTTGCTTCTAGAATAGTATCGCTCAAGTCTCCACTCATACCCACGCATGAGAACTCCCTAACAAACCTTCACCTTTACTACCCCTCCTACATCGAGCTTGCTATCTCACCATTTGTGCAACTAGAGGAAAGTTCAACATGATTGACTCAAGGAGAGAGCCAAACCACACTCAAACTAATATGGAGCTAAAATTTGCTTGCAATGGAAAGCAACCACTAGGACTTGTCAGAGAAACCAGAGAAAAGCTTGTAATGCCATAGACACAGAAAAGACAAGACCATAAAAGGTTGCGCTAAGAGAGTTACTTAATAACTAACAGTGAGCAAGGAGAATTAATATGAATACTATTGACCAAACATACCTTGAAAACAATATGATTATAACCCTACTCATGGCTAGACACCATCTACAACATTTGGACATTGGGGGTGAAGAAATGGCCTAGCTAAAACACTCACAACTACCTCTATAAAACCATTAATCGCTAAGAAAATTCACTACATGTCACCACATGACTGTGAAATTAACTGGCATATCAACACCATTCATTGAATAAAAGAATGATATTTTCGCCACTTAACAACATTCATCCCTTAAAGCCTAGTACAAACAATAACAAAAAAATAACATCTAGAATAACGAAGTAAATTAATTTAATAAAATATTACACATCATATTTATAATTTTTTTTTCCAAAGAAAAAAAACGAACTTTTTATATAAGATAGATAAAAAGTTACAAGCAGATGCAAAGCATTCAGTATGCTGTAGGGATGAACACCACAGCAGCCCCAGAGAAGTAAACTGTCTCCTCTGTACAATCTGAGAAAAACAAGGCACTGTTCCCCTGAGTCCGAACAGTTCATTCACCATTCCGGCAGATCACAAAACACAGTCCTTTTTTCAAAAAGACCAGCAGAGACGCGCTTTCACAGGTCAAGTTTCCATTCGTGGGTCTCCTCATAGAGGAAAACAACCCACAAAAAGGAAAACAAGATATCCTGTATAAACTCATAGGCAAACAAAAAATAAATTGTCCCGTAACAAAGTCTGTATCAAACGTTTTCCACAACAGCTATATACAATATTGAAAGTACCAAAAATAACTCTAAACAGCAGGAAATTTGGAATTTAAGCATAAGGAGGATGATCCGACACCCGGATCTGTTCATGAACTTGCTCAGCTAAACATCATATTTATAATTAAATTATACATATTTCATAAATCCGTAAATATATTATTATGAATTTATATTAATTAGAAATTTTGAAATTATGGCCTTAGACTTCAAACTAAGAAGATCGTTGAAAAAACAGTACAATGTTACCATCACATTGACTTTTAACCACAAATCACATTATCGGTATAGCAAAAAGATTGATATATACGTGTTTATCTCTTCATATATTTAAAAGAATTTTTCCGCATTCCTAGGCAGCAACAGATATAATATATACACGTAATAATAACAAAACTAATGATGGTGTGTACTCTATCCAGAGGTATTTAAGTTATTATGTTAAAAAAGGTCCAAATAATTTTGTATTTTGTATTGATTATGAGTCAAAGCATATGTGGTGCGCTCGCTTTCGTAATTGGATAATGGCCATTTCTAATTTCCTTCCTAACAGTCTCCTCCGCTGAAGAACAAAGAAGATGGCCTATCTGATGTGAAAACCCAAACTTACGTAATGTTAGGTGCTCCACGTTGCTTATTCAGGTAGTTTTTATTTTCTTTTAATTTAATTAAATATTTTATTTTTCGGGTATTAAATCCACCATAGACAAATGACAAGACGGCCATGCCGACCCTGCTGCGATTTGTCATTTTCATCACGTGGCTCGTGTGCATTTTTCCTACATATTGAATATTGGAAGATTGTCAATTAATTAACAGACTTTTCGTTTCATTTTTTGAATGGATTTTTAATAACGTGTTTTTAAATACGTAAATAAATTTGGTAGTATAATTTTATTTTATTGGGAGGGATTAGAATATAGAAATTATATATTTTTTTTAAGTATAATCAATTAAAAAATATGGATAAAAAATGTTTATTAATTAACAATGGTATAAATGATGGAAAGGAAACATCATAAGTGGGTAGAATAAGAAATATGATATAGATATAGATAAACGTGACATATTATGTGATCTAAATGTAGCTCAGTTTGAATGAAAGAAGTCGGATAACCTTTATAATTAGGACCTTTCTCTTTCCTTTATCATGTGAAAATTTAAATAAAGAATTACAAATTTTAGATATCTGAATGATGGGAGATCTACATACTTCAATTCATATATATATATATATATATATACAAACACAACTCTAATATTAAAAACATTAAGACAAATAATCAAGGGTTTATTCCTTGGGATCAATACAACGAAAGCCAAGAGCAAATTTGTTTCATGATTTATATTGTTGTTGAATTAAGGAGTAACGGAAGATGTGATATAGTTGAAACAAATAAATATAGAGATATGGAGATCGAAAAAAATAATGTTATTAGCCATAAATACAAGGAGAACCGTGACATATACAACACCATTGAAGATTTATATGTTGGGAAAGATGCATATGTCTAGATTTCCAATCAACATGAATTGCTCGCATGATGTCACATTCATGCATATGGATTATACATTTGAGAAGACATTTGATTTTAAATAATAGTCATAAAGTTGTCTGAAGGTGGTACAGTGGAATGCTTGGATTTGGTGTAGGTAAAATCCTTCTTTGTATGTCATGCAGTGCAATTTCTTCTACTTCTATTTCGACACAGTATCTATATAGTGTTGGTATGTATGAGGAGTCCATAAGTCCCGCTCCAAGAGGGAGAGAACATCACAAATAAGTAAATGAAAATATAATATAATAGAAGACATGTAAAGATTTTTTAATAGTGAGACAAGGAAAGGACAATTAATAAATAGATAAAATATGGTATAGAAATAGAGATAAACTATTCATTATCTGAAACCTATTGGAGATGTTAATGCATGCATTAAAGTAGATCCACTAGTGGAGGCAATAAATAAAGAAGTTATTCTGCGAGCTTCAATGAAAATATATTAATAATGGAAGATATGTCATGATATATTAATAGTTAAATAAGGAAAGAACAATTAATAAACAAGTAAAATATGGTATAAAAATAAAGAGAGATTATTGATTATGTGAAACATGTTGGAGATGTTAATGTAGGCATTAAAGTAGCTCCTTTGGTGGAGGCATTGAACGAAGGAGTTTTTCTGCAAGCTTCCTATGTGTGACATGATTGTTGTCTTGCATTCTGTTGTAACGATCAAAAGTAAATGCGGGGCAGATGCAGAGATCTTGTAAGGAAGGAACTCTTGATATTGTTTTGAATGTAAGGCATTGACGTTCAATTTGTCCAATGTCTATTGTACCTTTTGATAATGTCATGCCTTGGGATTTATGTATTGTTAATTCCCAAGCTATTTTGAGGGGATTTTGTGTACGTAAATTGAGGAATGTGGTGGATGGAGTAATTATTTTCAATGAATTGTATGCCTATTTCTTGTAGGTTGAATGGGATAATCATATGAGTCTAATTATGGTTGTTGTCAAAATCACAAAGGCCAAGCATGTCAAGGTGATTTAGGTGGATTTCATTGGTAGATTACGCAACACACAACATTGGAAAGTTCATTCACCCAACTTGCCAAATACTATGGTGAGCCCCTGTGATAAACATTTTGGCTTAATAAGGCATTTATATCCCTTTTTTTCTTTTGTATGTGTGTTTGCATGCATGTATGGATTGTTGATATTTCAAAATGAAAAGGAAAACATGGATATATGCCACCCCTCTTTCCATCTCCACTCAATTATGTTGTTGGAACGTTGTTGATGGAGGTTGTGATGGTGGCAGACATGCTAAATCTTGGGAGAGGCTTCAGCTTGGTTGGGGCATTTTCTCATTACAATTCTAATTCCCTTTATTTTCCTCAATTTGACCATTGTGCAAATGTCTTGAAATCATTGTGTTCCAACATACCACATTTTATTTAGTGATCTTGTCAATTTGATACGATGCATTCTTAAGAATTTGTTGTTTCGTGTATGGCCACATTCGATTGAATGTTTTTGTCAATTTGATAAGGGGAATTTTCACTTCTTATTTCACATTTATAAACATTTAGCTAACTCATTTCGCACGAGCCACATTATACTAAGTGAATTTGTCAAACAGATATGGTGCATACTTAAGAACTTCACGATTCACATATATATTAACTAGCTTGTGTCCCATCTATATATTGTGCTCAATCGCATCTTTGTACAATGGACACCTCTTCTCTACTGTACGAGATTTTATTACAACATGCTATAAAAGATTGTAGATTGTTATTTTTCTTATTTTCGTTTAGTCTCATATGGATTCTATTCCACTGTGTATGGTGGTCAAATAATGATAGTGCAAGTGCTAGCTATAGAGTACCTTGCATGGATGCAAGCTCTCTTTGCCATGACTTGAATGTCGTCAGCTTTGCATGTTCCTTGTTTACATAACTTAAGTATTAACACACATTCACATGCCCCCACATTTATATGAACTTGGCATTCTATTTATACAATGAAAACGCTTAGTTATTATCGTTTAACATGTATCCAAGTGAATGTGCCTTATTTTCAAAAAGAAGTTAGTACCATTTAACATGTATCCATGTGAATGTGCCTTATTTTCAAGAGGAAGGTGGGTGGAGGAGTTAGAGGAGTTGGCAATGGGATTGAATTTTTGATGGAGTTTTTCCCAAACGAAGAAGAGTAAATGTATGTGCTTGTGTGTGTGTACCCTCTAGAGAAAATCACCTTATTTTCAAGGAGAAAGGTGAATGAAGGAGTTGGCAATGGGATTGAATCCAACATGACATTTTTCCCAAACACAAGAACATGTATGGTCCCATGTGTGAACCCCTCAGAGAATTGCAAAATTTAAATAGCTTGAGCTTTGAATGCCAACAAAGATACCATCCTCACTTGCTAACTAAAAGGATAGTGAAAGCATAGTGATGAGAGAGGTTCGAAGTTAGTTGTTGAGTTAGTTATTGTGTACAAATTACACTAGATAGCAATGGGATTTTGGTTAGCATATTATTGGCTTTGCAAACGTCAAAAGAGTAGAATTCTCTATAAAGACAAGAAAGAGAGATCAGAACTTAGAATAACAGAGTTGTTTGTAGAAGATAGGAAAGAGAGAATCATAACTTAAGGTATCCATGTAATGAATGGGCTATGAGCCCCTCATTTATAGACCAAGTGAAGCGTGGGAGGCTGGATAAGAGACAATGAAGGGTCAAAGTTGAAATAGTCCTTAGGTAATGTAATAAATTGTATATTCTCCTCTATATTTTCATGTCAATAGAAGTGTTCTTCCCTCTTAAATGAAAAAATAAAAATAAAAATTTCTTTTGAATGTAACATATGATATTGAATTAAAAATATTTGAATATGGATATTGTCGATTAAAAATTTGAAGAGAACAAAACAAAATTAATGTTAAGATATATTGTACAACAAATCATTCATATGCCTTCCAGCTGAAGTCCCTTATTTAAGCAAATTTAGTCAAAAACACCTAACCAATGAAGCTTCTACAAACCTAAAAAAAACTTTGAAAGGCATTGACATAAGCCATATTTACAGAAAAATAATTCCATCATGGAAACAAAAATGTTATTTTTGTTAAATGAGAGAAGATACTGAAGATCTGGAAAAAAGTATGACAAAATCTTAATTCTTAGAATTGAATCTTTACAAAATTTAATGTTGAGAAAAGTGTTGGCGAATTAGTTGTTGACTTAGTCATTGTGTACATATTACACTAGACAACAATGGGCTTTCTTTAACTTATTATTGTCCTTGAAGACATCAGAATAATAGAGTTCTTTGTAAAGACATGAAAGAGAGATCAAAACTTAGAATAATAGAGTTCTTTGTAGAAGACATGAAAGAGAGAACCAAAACTTATTTCACAAGGTATCCATGTAATGAGAGGGCTATGAGGCCCTCATTTACAGATCAAGCAAGGCATGGGAGGCTGTATAAGAGATAATGAAGGGTCAAAGTTGAAATAGTCCTTCGATAGTGTAACAAATTGAATATTCTCCTCTATATTTTCATGTCAATAGAAGTGTTCTTCCCTCCTAAATGAAAAATTTAAAATAAAATTTTCTTTTGAATGTAATATATGACATTGAATTAAAATTATTTGAATATGAATATTGTTGATTAAAAATTTGAAGAACACCCTGTTGGGACGATCTCCCATGGGTCATATTTTGTTAAGTTTGTAAAGATATTGTTAAGTCTCTGCATTTTGAGGAGTGGAACGCGAGTAGCGCAAGTCAATAGGAGTCAAAGGGGATTTAGGAAGGTAAAAGCCCCTTAGTTTGTTAAATTCAAGTTGCTTTGAGACTCGCCCATGGTTCGCGGACCATGGTATTGTAATGAAGGAAGGGTATAAAAGGAAGAGTCATAGGTAAGCTGAGTAAGAAGTGCATGAGTTGAGTCTGAATTTGTCTATTCTATACTTGGGCGAAGGGGAAGGCTCCTGCAGCTGTGTGCGCGGAGACCTTGGTAAGTCCGTAGCCGAGTGCACGGGCCCCTGCAGTTGTGTGTGCAGGGTTGGAAATAGTTTGTAACTGATAATCTGAAGCATAATAAAGACATATTTTGAAGTGATATCTGTGTATTTGTGTATTACTGTTTATTTCTAAAGTTGTTGTATTTATGAACTGTTGAATGCATTTAATCGAGAAAAGTACTTAATAGATTCACGAAGACATAGATCTACTTATTTGTATGATGTTATGCATGTTTAGCACAATCGGCGAAGGACATAAATCTGTTAACTGTTATTTACTGTAAGTTCTGGGTTTCAAGGGTTAGGGTTCGCAAAGGTCAAGATAAAGCCCTAGATTTGCAGAAAACACATCACATAGCCCTCTGGATGCAGAAACCTGGTTCTAACATCCCCCAATATTGCCTCGGGTGAGACTGCAAACTGTGCTACGTAGGTTGTTGCCGAAAGGACTGATAGTGTAGGGTTTTGTTGGTTAGCACAACGAACTCCAAACTTGGGTCCAATCCCCATCAAGCCAACAAATGGTTCCATTGCCAGGATTGGTATCTATCTGAGGGACGTGTGATGTGGGGTCCGTGGAAACCAACAAAGAAGGAGATTGGAAAGTGGATATATCGGAAGGTGCACAAGTTTGCAGCTCAAGAAAACAGTAATCCGTGTCTGCTAAGAGAAGAGTGGTTGCAGTGATATTTGTATACAGACAAACACAAAGTTGTCTTTGGCTCTTTTCCGTGTGAATTATATGAATGGTTGGCTAAATTGGCGGATGGAACCTACCTAGAAGCTGGATAATCCTATTGTGTGGAATCCAGATTTAATGAAGCGCCTAGAAGGATAAGAATACAAGGTTGCAAAGGCTATTGATTACTGGATCGATAGTACTTTTGGTGTATTTATCACTGAGTTCGCAATTGATACGCCTGTCAGTTATAGCGAAGCTGAACGTCAGTTTTTCAAAGGACCAAAAGGTAAGTATTTGAAGTCTCTGAAAACTTGGATCAAAATGCTATTGTGCGAGAAACATGTTATGCCACTAAATTGATGTTCAAAAGAGGCTTGACGGGAGCTATGCGAAGTGGGAAACAATTCAGAAAAGATCTAGATACAATTACTGAGTACATTCCTCTGTTGGGAGCATCTGATAGTGAAGAAGAAAGTAATAGTCCAAAGACACCCAGAGTTGTGCCGTAGTCAGTAGATCAGGGCGCTGCGGGAATTCCACCTCCACCTCACACACTTATGCCTCCACCTCCACTATTTAGTATGGAGAACACTATGAAGATGCCTATATTTAGGGGTATGGGGACATAAGACCTTGATCAATTCTAGTTTGTAGTAGATGTTGTATGGAAATCACAGCAGATAACTAATGACGACATGAAGAGAGTGCAGTTGGTCACAACATTGCAAGATAGGATGTTGACTTGGTATATTAACTACATTATGACTAATCCAACTACGTCATTGAAAGACACAAAAGATGCGCTGAGTAACGAATTCAGAAAGCCAAATTCACAAGCACCATGTGTGATTGAGGTCAAAGAAATTAAGTAGAAGGCGGATGAATCTGCATGGGATATTGATCAAAGGTTGAAATGTTTGCCATAACAAGCTAATCTATATATTTCAATGAACAACATAAGGAATGGTTTATTGCTACGTTGTTGCCTCATTTGAGATTACCATTGTCACAGCGGAAGATTGGATCGCAGGGTGAAGCGCTAGAGATTGCTATGAATTTAGAGGCTTCGCCTATTCAGGATACGAATCTAGGAGTGCAGCAGATTGAGACACAGCTAGCTAGTCAGCACATGGATTTGGAGGATCTCAAAAAGGGAAAAGAGGTAAAAAATGAGACTCGTTCTGAAGTGTGGTGCTTAAAGTGCAAAGGAAATGGTCATGACAAGGATCATTTCCCAGTATATTAGAACTATCTAGTCGGAGGAGGTCCTAACCCCTTAAATCCATAAACTTACGTTGGATCAAGTAATGGTGTAATGCCATGGTGCACTATTTGCCAAATAACAAGAAAACACTCAACTAATAATTGCCATTTGTTGCAGAAGTTCGTACAGACTCCCAACAACTATTCTGTAATTTTTGTAAGTCTGTAGTCCATCATGAGCGCAATTTTCGAAGCTACGGGTTAATGATGGACATAACTCCGACATATAGAGTACAAGCTGAGACACGTCCACAATAGGATGAAGGCGCACCTGTAGTGTGCGAAGGATTCTAGGGATGAGGAAGAGGAAAATGGGAGGAGTTGGAAGAGGTCGCAGACATATTATTTGTTACAATTGTGGGGAACCAGGCCACTATGCGCGATATTGTCAGAACCCGACACACCCCTCTTGTTAATATTGTCGATAGTTTGACCACGTAATAGAAGATTGTCCTATACTCATCACAAAGATGCAAGAGAAGAAGAACCAGCAGCCCACTCAGAACATCTAGATGATGAGGTCAAAACTGCGGAGGATGGCCCAAGTGTTAATATAGTTACGTGAAGCGGTATAGCTACTAGGGAAGATAAAGCCACAGGGAAAAAACCAAAAGAGAATCCATGGGTGCATAGGGCTACTGACAAAGATATTGAATTTGATTTGCGTAAGGCAAAAGAAACATTTATGTAGGCGAATCAAAACTTTCTGGATTCAGGAGCTTCCACATCAAAGAATCACTCACACTGGGAAAGACGTGAACAGAGGTCATTGCTGCGTAGGACACAGATCCCTCAGTATTGAAATCCTTCTTGCAAACCTGCATGAAGCTCTTAAGGGACCAAAAAGCAGTAGAGGGACTGCAAGATTGAATAGAACACTGTGCTGGCAAGGGTAACCCGCTACCTGAATAGCGTGCAATACATAAAGTGGACAAAAGTAAGAAAAGGACTGGTCGAGAGATGAGATTGACTGCACAGATTGAAGAATTTGAAATGGACCAAGTGATCTTAGACTTGGGATCTGATGCGAATGTTTTGCCTAAACAGACCCAGGAAAGAAGGGGAAGCCAACGCTACAGTGGTTCCCAATTCAACTGTGAATGGCGAACCAACAAAATATTATTCCTACGGGATGCCTACATGAAGTCATTGTAGATATTGAAGGGGCATGCGCTATAGCTGATTTTGAGGTAATCGAAATAGTGGATGATATTAATCCCTACCCGACGCTGCTTGGAATCAATTGGGAATTTGATATGAATGCAGTCATCAACCTGAAGAAGCGCAACATGACATTTGAGAAGAAGGAACTAAGAGTCATTGTTCCATTGGATCCAACCGAAGGTGTATGGTATACTGAACCAATCCGAGATTACTATGAGGAGGATGATATTGAACAGATCTATAAGCTTATTGCGTGGAACAAGGATTGGATCAATCCTACGACGGATGGAATAATTACTTGGGAAAAGGACAACTCCTGCAACTCGGATTCAGATGAGGATCTCGAGCATTGGAAAAATAGATTGCATGAAGTATCAACGCTGTGATGCAACAGAATTACTAAATCACTCGGTGTATATCCACTGAGGTACGCAATTTACCATATTATGATGGCTTAGAAGATGTAAATTTGTTTCTTGATAAATTTGAAAGGGATGTACCAGAGGAGCATCGGTTCTAGGAATTGAACATCGCGTTGAGAGCTACACCTGCCAGATGGTGGGGTACACATAAGGACAATTTTGTAGACTGGAAGGAGTACCGAAGGATGATGAAGTTGCGATTTGGCTATGCAAATATCTGTATTACTGAAAAATATACAGGGAAGGATGATTTGCGTGACCATTTGGCTCGTTGGACAAAAGCATGGAGAGAGGAACCACAGCGTGAATGGGTACATATATTTTGCCACACATTGGATACTATTTTGATGAATTGGTACTTAGAAACAGAGTTGCGACATGGAACCACAGAGTGGGACGTTATGAAGGAGAGCTTTTTGCTAACATTCAGTTTTGAGGATGAATTCGAATGTATTGATGAAGCATTACATGAAATCAAGGCTGCGATATTCAGAACACCTGTAGAGCCTATTACATGGATATAACTTGACTTGAGTACACAATTGCGCCATGCTCTAGAGTGCTACAATGTTACCACAAAAGAAGGTGAGGAAGATCCCATGAATATCAGTATCCCTGATTCAGAAGGACAACGTGAACTCGTTGGGCTTGAGGTAGAGGTTCCTAACATTTCAAAACCATTAAAGACCAAGAAAGAGAACATTGGGTCAGATGCGCAACCGAAGTTCGTGAATATAGGCGAATACTGGGACGAGGACACAATTTACAAAGTTGCGGAGTTCTGACGTGAATATCAGGACTTGTTTCCAATAAAGTTCTCTAATCTAAAGGGGATAGTAGGTGATCTGGGTGTTATGAAGATCAATCTGAAGCCAGATGTGAAGCTGGTAAAGCAGCGCCCATACCAATTGAATCCTAAATACAAAGAAAAGGTGTGCGAAGAGCTAGATAAGATGCTCGCAACAGGGATTATTGAGCCTATAGAAGAATCAAACTGGGTTAGTCCTATGGTAGTTCAAGAGAAGAAGACAAAGGGTGAAATCAGGATCTGCGTAGATCTAAGGAAGTTGAACAATGCTTGTGTACATGATCCATTCCCAACGCCATTCACAGATGAAGTATTAGAGAATGTTGGCGGTCAAGAAGCATTCTCTTTTATAGATGGGTTCTCAGGATATCACGAGATCAAGATCACGCCAGAAGATCGAAATAAGACTACCTTCGCCACAGAATGGGGCTCTTTTCAGTATATAGTTATGCCCTTTGGACTTAAGAATGCCCCTGCAATCTTTTCTAGGGTGGTAGTCACAACCTTTAAGGAATTTATTCACAAGTTTTTGGAGGTCTACTTTGATGATTGGATGGTGTTTGGGTTAGTTAAAAAGCATGTTTCAAGTCTTCGCCTAATGCTGGATACTTGTAGGAAGTATCAGATCTCCCTAAATATGAAGAAGTGTATATTTTGTGTACCATATGGAATACTTTTGGGCCACGTTGTTTGTAAGCAAGGGTTGATGGTGGACCCTGCTAAAATTGTGGTGATTATCAATTTGGATCCCCCGAGGAATGTAAAACAATTGCGCGCAACATTGGGCCATATAGGATACTATAGAAAGTTCATTAAGGCATACACGCATATCACTGCGCCCATGGAGAAATTATTGAAGAAAGATGCGACATTTTGTTGGGATGATGATTGCCAGAAAAGCTTAGATGTTTTGAAGGAAAATATGGTTACATCACCTATTCTAGTGTTCCCCGATTGGAAGAAATAATTTCATGTACATGTGGATGCGTCTTGCATAGCATTAGGAGCAGTTTTAACCCAACCAGGCACAAGAGATATTGACCATCCGATTGCATTTGCGAGCAGAAAATTGTCTAAGGCGAAGAAGAATTATTCAACCACGGAGCGCGAAGGGTTGGCGATGGTATATGCGCTCCAAAAGTTCAAGCATTATTTGTTGGGTGCGCACTTCAAAATGTATACAGACCATTCAGCTTTGAAGTACCTGGTCAACAAGCCTGTGTTGGGGGGGGGGGGGGGGGAATTTGTAGGTGGTTACTGCTATTTCAGGAGTATGACTTCGAAGTAATTGTGAAGCCAAGAAGATTAAATGCTAGACCCGATCACCTTTCGCAGATTGAGAATGGTGAAGAACCTACAAGTCTTGATGAAGGATTGCCTGATGCGCAGCTCTTTGCTGTGCGCGTTGCAGATGAACATTTTGCGGATATAATCCAATTCTTGTCTACGGGTGTAGCTCCTGAAGGATATATGATGCAACAAAAGAAGAAATTAGTGGTCAGGGATGCATGTTTCTCCGTAATTGTAGGGCACTTATACAAAATGGGGACAAATGAAGTTCTGCGCAAGTATGTACTGGAGTATGAAAGACAAAGTATCCTCGTTAAAGCACATGGAGGAGTTGTTGGAGGACATTATACTGGAAGAGCCACTGTGCAGAAGATCCTAAGAGTTGGGTTGTGATGGCCAACTGTACACAAAGATTCAAAGTAGTATTGTAGGGTTGGCGATGTCTGTCAAAGGGCTAGGAAGCTATCACAAATGGATGAATTGCCTCTGAACCCGCAAGTCTCGTTATAGGCATTCAACAAATGGGAAATAGATTTTGTGGGACCAATTCAGACACCGGGAAGGAAGATAGGAGTGTACTGCATCATCACGATGACATAATACTTGACCAGGTGCGCTGAGCCGCAGCCCGTGAAGGATTGAAGCGCAACTACAACTGCGAAGTTTATATTTGAGTACATTTTGTATAGGTTTGGCTGTCTTAATATTTTGATGAGCGACATGGGTTTGCATCTCCTGAATGAAACAATCGTTGCTTTGCTAGAATAATTCCAGATGTATCATCAAAAAAGCACACCATACCATCCTCAAGCAAATGGAACAGTTGAAGCTTTCAATAAGATCTTGGAGAATCCTTTGACGAAGGTCTGTAATGTGAATAGGAGCGATTGGGATGTGCACATACCAGTTGTTCTTTGGGCATATAGAACTACATGTAAGAAATTCACTGGACATACACCAATTCAACTGGTTTATGGACAAGAAGCGGTGATGCCATTGGAATACATGGTGCCAAGTTTGAGGATTGCTGCAGTCCCGGAGATGGCAGATCGAGATATAATGGAAGAAAGCCTCGCTTAGATACTTGAGTTAGAAGAAGATTGTTTCTTAACAAGTTTTCATCAACATGTCGAGAAGGCTAGAGAAAAGGTGTGGCATGATCGCCACATTAAAAACACACCTTTAAAAATGGAGATCTAGTGCTAATGTATGATAACAAATTTACTAAGCTCCCAAAAAAGTTTCAGATGTATTGGATGGGACCATACATTGTCAAGGAGATTACAGATGGAGGTGTAGTTCAGCTCGCGAAGCTGAATGAGGAGCTATTTCCAGGAAAAATCAATGGGATTCGGTTGAAGTTGTATAGGGGTGATCCCACCCTTGCGCGATGATTACATGGATGCAGGACAAATTTAGTACTCTAGGCAGTTGGAAGGAAGTGCAGGACAATAAAATACTCTGCCAGGAGAAAAGTCTGGTGAAGAGATTAGGTTGCACGATGGTTAGGAGAAAGGCGCAGAGGAGAACTCTGCAGTTAAGCACGCTTGGGCTAGAGTAGTACTGGGATGGGTGACCTCCCGGGAAGTCCTAGTGTTGCACCCTCCCCCCTTTTTGTGCGGCTCGATGGAGCTAGTGGATGTGATCCTCGCAGGCACGATCGTGTCGACATTAATGCGGAACTCCGCGGATAGGTGCGCTTGGCGGAAAATTGGATTGTGTTGCGCGTTTATGTCATTTTTACGGCGTGGGGCTACTTGTATATTGATTTATAATGGAACCCCACGAATGAAGAGATCACTCGAGCATTAAGGGGGAAGGGGGGGCCTAACTGAGGGAAATAACGACACGCTTAAGGTTGCTCCAGGAGAAATTCGAGAGCGTGGTTCTGATTTATCATCCTAGTAGGAGTTTGATTTTTGGAAGAACCGCGGATCGTTCACGGAAAGGCCGCGCGCGCTCCACGGAGCGTCGCCGGTGGTCGCGGAACTTACGCCTTTTCCTTCTCTCTCTCTCTCCTCCGTTCGTCCGCTGGCTCCCCGCGGGGCGGGAGGCGCCGCCAAGTCGGGGAAGAGGGCGAGCCCCTGCGCCGAACCGTTTCGGATCGAGGGCCCCGTGGCTCGGCGGTGTCCCTTGAAGAGGGGGAGAGGCAAGATCTTTGCAGGTGCGATCATACTAGCGTCAATGCACCAAATCCCATCAGAACTCCGCAGTTAAGCGCTGTTGGGCTAGAGTAATACTGGGATGGGTGACCTCTCAGGAAGTCCTAGTGTTGCACCCTCCCCCATTTTTGTGCGGCTCGACAGAGCCAATGGAAGTGATCGTCGCGGGCGTGATCGTGCCAGCGTTAATGCGGAACTCTGCGGATAGGCGCGCTTGGCGGCAAATTGGATTGTGTTGCGCATTTATGTCATTTTTGCGGCGTAGGGCTACTTGTATATTTATTTATAATGGAACCCAGCGAATGAAGAGATCACTCGAGCATTAAGGGGGAAGGGGGGGGGGGGCTAACTGAGGGAAACGGTGACACGCTTAAGGCTACTCCAGGGGAAATTCGAGAGCGTGGCTCCGATTTATCATCCTAGTCGGGAGTCGCGAGTGGGATTACAGCGCAATGAAGGCGACACATTGTGGCAGTGGGTGATGAATCTAGGACCATTCGCATCGCTGTAGCAAATATGACACGAGGAGAGTAGGCAAGAGGTTTAAATCATGCACACTTTTGTAGGAGTTCGAGTTTTGGAAAAATCGTGGATTGTTCATGGAAAGGCCGCGCGAGCTCCACGCAGCGTCGTCGGTGGTCGTGGAACTTACGCCTTTTCCTTCTCTCTCTCTTCCCCCCCAGTTCGTCGGCTCCCCGCGGGGCGGGAGGCGCCACCAAAGTCGGGGAAGAGGGCGAGCTCCTGCGCCGAGCCGCTTCGGATCGAGGGCCGTGGATGGGGCCCGTGGCTCGGCGGTGTCCCTTGAAGAGGGGGAGGGGGCGAGACCTTTGCGGGTGCGATCATACCAGCGTTAATGCACCGGATCCCATCAGAACTCCGCAGTTAAGCGCGCTTGGGCTAGAGTAGTACTGGGATGGGTGACCTCCCGGGAAGTCCTAGTGTTGCACCCTCCCCCCTTTTTGTGCGGCACGACGGAGCCAGTGGAAGTGATCCTCGCGGGTGCGATCGCGCCGACGTTCATGCAGAACTCCACGGATAGGCGCGCTTGGCGGAAAATTGGATTGTGTTGCGCGTTTATGTCGTTTTTGCGGTGTGGGGCTACTTGTATATTGATTTATAATGGAACCCCGCGAATGAAGAGATCGCTCGAGCATTAAGGGGGAAGGGGGGGCCTAACTGAGGGAAATGACAACGTGCTTAAGGCTGCTCCAGGGGAAATTCGAGAGCGTGGCTCCGATTTATCATCCTAGTCGGGAGTCGCGAGCGGGATTACAACGCAATGAAGGTGACGCATTGTGGTAGTGGGTGATGAATCTAGGACCATTCGCATCGCTGTAGAAAATATGACACGAGGAGAGTAGGCGAGAGGTTTAAATCGTGCACACTTTTGTAGGAGTTCGAGTTTTGGAAGAACCGTGGATCGTTCACGGAAAGGCCGTGCGAGCTCCACGCAGCGTCGCCGGTGGTCGCAGAACTTACGCCTTTTTCTTCTCTCTCTCTCTTCCCCCTTGGTTCGCCGGCTCCCCGCGGGGTGGGAGGCGCCACCAAAGTCAGGGAAGAGGGCGAGCTCCTGCGGCGTGCCACTTTGGATCGAGGGCCACGGATGGCCCCCGTGGCTCGACATTCTCCCTTGAAGAGGGGGAGGGTGCGAGATATTTGCGGGTGCGATCATACCAGCGTTAATGCATTGGATCTCATCAGAACTCTGCAGTTAAGCGTGCTTGGGCTAGAGTAGTAATGGGATGGGTGACCTCCCAGGAAGTCCTAGTGTTGCACCCTCCCCCCTTTTTGTGCGGCTCAACGGAGCCAGTGGAAGTGATCCTTGCGGGCGCGATCACGCCGACGTTCATGCGGAACTCCACGGATAGGCACGCTTGGTGGAAAATTGGATTGTGTTGTGGGTTTATGTCGTTTTTGCGGCGTGGGGCTACTTGTGTATTGATTTATAATGGAACCCCACGAATGAAGAGATCGCTCAAGCATTAAGGGGGAAGGAAGGGCCTAACTGAGGGAAACAGTGACGTGCTTAAGGTTGCTCCAGGGGAAATTCGAGAGCGTGGCTCCGATTTATCATCCTAGTCGGGAGTCGCGAGTGGGATTACAGCGCAACGAAGGCAACGCATTGTGGCAGTGGGTGATGAATCTAGGACCGTTCGCATCGTTGTAGCAAATATGACATGAGGGGAGTAGGCGAGAGGTTTAAATCATGCACACTTTTGTAGGAGTTCGAGTTTTGGAAGAATCGTGGATCGTTCATGGAAAGCCCGTGCGAGCTCCACGTAGCGTCCACGCTGGTTGTGAAACTTGCACCTTTTTCTTCTCTCTTCCCCCCCGATTTTCTGGCTCCCCTGATCCGAATCGGATCCATAAACGACTGTCAAAGAACTGTGAATAAATCAAGTCAAACAAATCTCGAATGAAATCCAAAACAACAATTGAAAACACCTTGAACCAGTGGCCATGGCAGCCGGCATGGAACGACGAGGACCCCGCTCAACGCACGCTGACTGAGGCCCATGGAGACTGCGCAGGAGGTCGATGTAGCCCCTGGGAACACCGGAATGGGAAAAGGAGTTGATTTTCGATGCGCGATTAGCGCCGTGCTAGGCGGGCAAATAGGGCCAAAACGGAGGAGCCTTAAGCCCTTGGTCACGTTGGGAGCCAGAGGACCATGGGCGGAGAAACGAAAAGCGCCAACGTACGAAGGTGGGACCCACGACCTGGAAACCGGTGGTTTTGATCGGGGCGCCCTTGAATGGTAAGAGGTTTTGGAGGAGAGCGGAGCGATCCCACTCAGCGATCGACGCGTGGCAGTGGAGGTGAGAGAAAAACCGCTGTGATCACGCGTTATCGGTCGAGCAAGTCAACCGCGCTCAACATGCGTATGACGTTGGATCTGGAGGAGCCCAGATCGGACGGCTGAGATTGCGCCCGATAGACAGAAGCGAAATCGACAAGGAATTAAGCCGCGATTTAAGGGGATTTGGAATCCGTTGACCACCACGGTGGAGCAAGAACGTATCCATGACATAATCAAAGAAATGAATCGACGAATAGGCTGGCGCTATTCTGATGGAGACACATGGCTACTTCTCGAGTGTTCACGTTGACACCGAACAGGGAACTCCATGCACACAAGCAGAAGGAGAATCAACGCAGGCGGGAGAGGAATCGAACAGGCATGGAGATCGAATGGCTAAAGCCATGAACATAGACAGTTGAATTGAGAAAGAGAGAAGAGTCCAAGCGACCAAGAGAGACAGTGGATAGTAAACCCTGAGAGAAGGACTGAGCATAGAGAGCAGTAAAGCCAAGCAAAGGATACAGAGGGCCGAGCTGACCACAGGCAGCATCGAGCACCAGAGAGCTTGAAGATTCAAGCCTTCCCATAGAGGAATCTGTCCAGATTGAGCATCACAGTTGGCTCTTTCCACTGTAGACCGAGGGTCACAGAGCTGGTAGGAACAACAAGAGTATGTGAACTCTGAGTGGCTTGGGGAATCCAAGAACCACCCTGCCAAGTAAAATCTGCTTCAGGAGAACTCATATTGAGTCCCTGTATTGTAATTTCTCTGCTGAAAGACACAATAAAAACAAGGCCACCACTGAAGATGGACCAGAGACGTAGCCCTGGAGAATAGGGTGAACTCCTTATTAAAAACTGCTTGTGTCTTTGTGTTGCTTACTGTATTTCTATGCTGTATTTCCATTTATTTTCTGTGTATTGGAAATCTGATCGATCCGTTGTTTCAATAACATAGAACACACACACCAACACATGGGTCTGTAATACCTTTTGTTTAATAAATCTTCAGCTGAGGTCCCTCATAGGGTGATTATCCGATCAAGTGGTATCAGAGTTCTAGGCTGTAAGGTTAGACAAGCTTGTGTTGGTTTAGCTGTGAATGCTCACTAGATCAAAGCTAAAATTAGGAGAAGGAGAGTTGGTGGAAACTAATCTGGAAATTGGGAGAGTCTATTCTCGGAAGACAATGTCAGAAGAAGGTTCTATGGGGCTAGACCTTCAATTCATAGAAAGTTTCCTAGCTATAAAGTCTATGGTAGAAGAAATGTATAGGGACTTTAGAAAGCATAAGGGTGAAGATTCATCAGGCTCTAAGCAAGATAAAGAAGAAGATGAATCTCATTCCCATGACCACTCCAAAGGAAAGGGAAAAGAAGAAATCTTCCCTACACCTCCTAGTATCCCTGTGCATAATAAGAAAGCATCTTTGATTAATTTAGATGTTAAATTTAATTTGCCTATATATGATGGAGAGCTAAATGTTGAAAAGTTGGACAATTGGATTAGACAAATTGATGTGTATTGCAGAGTACAAAATATAGACTCAGACAAGAGCAAGATTCAGCTGGCAAGCCTTCGCCTAGGGGGCACTGCCTTGGTTTGGTGGGAAGGCAGAACCCAAGTTGATATGAGGAAGCATGGTAAGACCATCTCTGTCTGGAGTGAATTTGTTACTGCAATAAAAAAGCAGTTCTATCCATTGGCCTACATGCAACAAGCCATGATGAGTTGGCAAACTATTCGACAGTTGAAAGGGCAAAGTGTACAAGGGTATACTCAAGAGTTTCGAAAGAGAGCATTGATGTTTGGTATTTCATTAGACTCAACAGAAACTCTTTTGAAGTACATTGGTGGTATACACAGCTACATGAGGCATACCATCCTCATGTTTAATCCCACTAGTATAGATGAGGTATCTGTACAAGCTACTCATCTAGAAGCTAGAGGAAAGAATGGAAATCCAAAAGTTGGGGGACCATCCCAACCCACTGTAAGCAAGAATAAGGAGAAAAGAAAGCAGAAGTGGAAAGCAAGGAAGGATAACACTGCATAGAAAGGTAAAACTTCATGCACTCACTATAAAAAGGAGGGGCATGATGATGAGCACTGTTGGATTATGCATCCAGAGCTGAGACCTAAAAAGTCCGAGGGCAAGAAGAATAAGACTGTTGCAGCTATTCAAAAAGATTTGGGGTCAGACTCGGGAGATGAAACAATCATTGCAGCCACAGGTATAAAAGGTAAGAATTCTGAAGCATCTACTAGTAATTCTGCTCAATCTGTCATTGATGAAGAACATGAGAGAAAAAGGCATGAGCTTTTCCATATTCAAGTTGTTTCCAAAAATCAAAAGATTGATACTTTGTTTGATAGTGGCTCACAAGTAAATCTGATTTCTGAAGAAATTGTAAAGAAATTGGGATTAGCAACTACACCTCATAAGAAGCCATACCCATTAGGATGGTTGAATGATAAAGCACAACTACAAGTGACTAGACAATGCAAACTCAAGTTTTCTTTTGGGTCAGCATTTGTAGATGAGGTTGAGTTAGATGTAATTCCTTTGGATATATGTGGAATTGTTTTAGGAAGTCCTTACTTGTATGATAGAAAGGCTATTTTCTATAGAGCCGAGAACAAGTATCTACTTGTTAAAGATGGAATCGAATACTTTGTAAGAGCTCATAAGCTCAAGAATAATTATACTCTCATAAATTTAGGACAGATGAAAAGAATGATAAATTCATGCAAACAGTTCTTACTAATGGTTGTAAAGGAAAAGAAAACTGATAAAACCAATGTATTTGAGGGCTGTAATTCTGATCAGCAAGCTGATATAGAAAATATTGTTTCAGAGTATGATGTCTTGTTTCAAGAACCTCAAGGTCTGCCACCCAAAAAGGGAATAGTACATGATATTATTTTGCAGCAATATGTTCCTTTGCCTAACATTGGGATGTACTGGTTATCTGCTTTAGAGAATGTTGAAATCAAGAAGCAGGTGCAGGAGTTGCTCGAGAAAGGGTTCATCAGGCCTAACACATCACCATGTGGGTCACCAATCGTTTTGGTGAGAAAGAAACATGGCTCGTGGAGAATGTGCATTAATTATCGAGCACTGAATAAAATAAAAATAAAAAATCGTTATCCCCTTCCTCGCATAGATGATCTTTTAGATCAATTGAAGGAAGTTGTTTATTTCACCAAGCTGGATTTGCACAGTGGATACCATCAGTTCAGAGTTGCAGAGCAAGATGCATGGAAGACTGCTTTCAAAACAAAGCAAGGATTGTATGAATGGCTGGTTATGCCTTTTGGCTTGACCAATGCCCCTGCTACTTTCATGAGATTAATGAATGATGTACTCAGACCTTTTCTTGATGATTTTGTTATTGTGTATTGGGATGACATTATGATTTTTAGTGAAACGCGGGAAGAACATTTAAAGCATGTTAAGCAGACATTAGATGTTTTGAAAAGAGAAAAACTTTATGTTAAACTCTCCAAATGTGAATTTGGAAAAACCTCTCTAAATTATTTGGGTCATATAGTAGGGGGAGGTGAATTGAAAATAGATCCCTCTAAAGTGGCAGTCATTGTAAACTGGCCTAAACCCAAGTCTGCTACAGAAGTGAGAAGCTTCTTAGGAGCAGCACAATATTGGAGGAAGTTCATTTCAAATTTTTCCTCAATTGCAGCTCCCTTACATGCTTTGACAGGATTGAACAAGGTGTTTCAGTGGGGAGGCAAACAGCAGAAAGCCTTCGACACCTTGAAAGAAAAAATTAGTACAACACCTGTACTAGCACTGCCAGATCTACAAAGACCATTTGAGATCCAAACTGATGCTAGTGACTATGCCATGGGAGCAGTGTTGACACAGCACGGTAAACCCATATGTTATCATTATGAGACTTTTAATCCTACAGTAGTCAACTATCCTACATATGATAAGGAATTGTATGCATTAGTTCAGAGTGTGAAAAAGTGGAAACATTACTTAATGGGCAAAGAAATAGTAATACATACTGATCATCAACCACTTCAATACCTACACTCCCAAACTAAGTTGCAACAATCAAGAATTATAGATGGATGGGTTTTCTACAACAGTTTCATTTGGTCATCGGATATAAAAAGGGCATACATAACAAGGTTGCAGACATGTTATCTAGACCCATTATAAATGCATCTACCATACTTAAGCATAATTTTGTGCTGCATGAAAGCTACATAGAACAATATGCTCAGGATATGGACTTTAAAGATGTATATGCAACTTTCAGTCAAGGCAAAAGAGTAGAAGAATTGGACTATCATGTGAAGGACCGACTCTTATATCATTGTGGGAAACTCTACATTCCACAAATTGAGAGAGCAAAGAAAATTAGGGAAGCACGCACTTCTCTGATATCAGGTCACTTTGGGGTAAGTAAAACAGTTGCACAGCTGCAAAGGTTCTGCTATTGGCCAAGAATGAGTGAGACAGTTTCTATATATGTAAAGGGGTGTGCTATGTGTGCTAAAAGCAAGCCCAACAACAGAAAACTAGGCTTGTACACTCCATTGCCAGTTCCTTCTCACCCTTGGGAAAGCATTTCCATGGATTTTGTTGGAGGACTGCCTAAATCTAGGAAAGGTCATGATTATCTATATGTTGTTGTGGATAGGTTTAGCAAAATGTGTATTTTGATACCCTGTAGTAAACAGATTACAGCTGAACAAACTGCAAAATTATTCTTTGAACATGTATGGGTTCATTTTGGATTACCCACTTCTATTATATCTAATCGAGACACCCGATTTGTGGGAAAGTTTTGGTCCAGTCTGTGGGAACTAATGGACACCAGATTAAAGAAAAGCACAACTGTTACACAGTAATTTGTCACCATCCCTGTTACCCCTTTTTCCGCACATTGGAGGACTTATTCCGGGACCTGTGAGAAGTGACATAACCTGAAAACACTTGCATTGTATCCCCTTGAGTATGTACTTCATATGCCCTGAAGACACCTTCTGCAAAATACCCATAAAAATAGCCCTTTTTCCATTGGCGCGGTTACACTGTGTATCACTCGCGCCAATAGGGGAAATCCTCCAAAGAGGGCGCGCCAGCTGGCGCTCGGTCTCAGAGTCGCAGTCGCGCCAGCCCAGTTGGGTAAAGTTTTTAACAAACAAACTTACGAAGGTTCTTCCTAACCTATTCATGAACTGATTGCATCTTGAGTTAGTTCAGTTGGGCTTAGAATTTCCATAGGAGGGAAGTAGTTCTCCACCACTCATGGAAGCTTCTTATTGATAAAGCCAATCCCATGAATCTTGTGGATGACCCTAACTCCTTCTCCTCTATCTATAAAAGCTTGTCCTTTTGCCTTTGACAAGTTAGTCTCCAAGTTCCCAAATTCTAAGTCCCAAAGTATGAGATTTGCCAAGTTCATGCTACAAGGAGCCTTATTCATTCCCATGAGGCTAAATCTTAAGTGAGGAGATTCTTTTCCAAGTAACCAAGGAGAGAGAGGCTTGTTCCCCATTCCCAACAAGCTTTGCAAGGCATGTGTTGCTGATCACCCAGCCAAAGGAGGATTTGACGTCAGAACTATGGTTGTATTCTTCTTTGTTGTTTATCAATAATAGACGACTATCATTATGGTTCCATTCTTATTGTCTTTGTAATGATGATTGAGTTATATCCTTTCTGACTGATATATAGTTGCATCTATTGGATTTTATGCTTGTATTTGTGACGTTCTTTGCATGTGCAGGTGTCCATTCACGAGGATCATGGGGATTGTGACCAACCGAAGCAAAGGAACGGAAGCGACGACTCTTCTACAAGTACTAGCGTTGGAATCCAGGTAGGCCCTCATCATCGGTCTTTGATTTGCAATTAGGAACCTACGTGTTAGCGTTTGTTTGATTGTTGCTAGACCCCATTTGGGCTAGTAGGGATCGCCTTTGTCTGCAGAGGGGATATACCTCCACAACAATTTGGCGACTCCGCTGGGGAGTTGGATTTTTGTCTTGTTGATTGTTTTGTCTTGTTGTTTGATTTGTAAGCTTTGGACGGAGCCTGAAGTACGGCCAGATAGCCTTCGAAACGCTATTGCTCTGCATTAGCAAAGTAGATCAACACCACTTCAGTCCATTTCCGGTTTGGTTTACGAGCTGAACGGCTTGGAACTTGCCTTGTTTCTTGGTTGTTTCTTGGTTTCTCCTGCTTGACTAGCTTTCTAGGTTGAGTCCCTGTGTTGCTTCTTGCCCCTTGGTGTACCTGGGTACTATTGACTTAGTTTTGGCTCGTTTGTTTTTTATTTTTCCATAGCAAACTCGGCTGGCGCTCTTTTATAGTGTTACAGTCGTGCTAGTTGGCGCACGTTGCACATTGACAACCCGCGCCAATACCTGAAAGGTGCGAGTTTCCGCCTGACAATCGCGCCAGGCCTGGGAAATTTTGAAGTTTGCTTGGCAGTGAGCCCTATGAGCTTAGTTTTGTTCTGGGTACCTTTTTTAGACTACTTGAGTGTGTTGGAGTGTGATTTGACTGGCTTTGATCTTTACCCTTTGGGTGTTTGCTTTTTTTCTATCGATTTCACATTTCTAGCCCTAGGGCATCTAGTGGCTTTGTGTGTCGAGCCTTCCTCAGGTGTTTTGATCTTCCAGTGGTCCAGTAGATTCTTTGATTACTCCCTTGCACTTGTCTGGTGGTTGTAAATCGTTTTGTTGCGTTATTTGGGTGACTTTCTTTGTCTTCACTTGAATTCTGCTTCGTCTCACTTTGAGCCTAGATTACACGACTCATTGGTCTCTTTGGGACTTTTATTGTTCTTTGGAGGTTTTCTTGGTGATTTAGGGATCTGAATGTGCTTGTATTGAGTAGAATTTGTTTGTTATCATTTCTCAAAGTTTGTTTAGTGCATTTTGCCATCAACATAAAAGAAAAAATCTCTTTTGCTTTGTATTAGTTAATGAGAATTAGAACTTTTCATTTTGATTAGTGATTAGTGATCTTAAAGAAAAGTTTGTTAATTTCCATTAGCTGCATTAGGGAAGTTCTTTGTTGTTTTGTGATCATTTCGTTTGCGTGAAAGCTCTCAAACCCTCTCGTAACTAGCATTCATCGAATGAAATGACATATTTTGGCATATAGTTTGCATTTAGGGAATTTTGAGAGATTACATACGGTAAGGCCTGAAAACTGAAACCTAATACAAGATCAACTTTAAAATGAATTGAATGAATCTAACAACGCATTGGAACATAACGCACACATTTAGAGGTCTAGGCTAGAGACGTGCTCCAGCGTCGTTAAACCTAGTCACTTTTGTTTCACTCAAGGTTGGGTGATTCCTCCTTCCGTGACTCAATAGTGGTCTAGCACGGATTTGAGCTCCCACGTACCATCGAGTATATGGGGAGACCCCACTAGGTTATCATCCTTTATCCATAGGAAGCCGTGTCTGCCGCCTTACAACCCGTAACGCACCGAACACAACATTCGGGAAGATTGACTGCCGTACGGAAAGTCCTTGGTTTTCATATGATTGCCAAGGTGTATATGCAGTTTTACGGATTGTCTGGTAAACCTTTTGCCTAGTTCTCCAGAGTAGTCACTTTTGATCCTTTTCAGACTCCCTAAAAGAAAAGGCTCATCTGAGCATTTGTCACTTCGGGATCATGAAACATTCGAAGGCGACTAGAGTCATCTTTTTGTCTTTTTCTCGGCTCTTAAAAAATGAAAAGGTCAAGTTATGTCCTTGCGTCTTAAAATTTATTCGGCCACGATTCACATTTACCCAGTTAGATCTTGTTTGCGTTAGTTTGAGTAGGGTTATTTCTCGTTTGTGATGGCAACTTTTCCGGAGTTTACCAACCCAGGCATCCCCTCTGATGGGAATCCTAGTCATTTCCCTCCTTTTGGAAATGTTGGTGCTCCTTACATGGCAATGTTGTCCCTTCCTGGGTTAACTGTTGGGTTGCCTGTTTGGTTGTTCTCAACCTCTCTGGTCCCTACCGTCTCAACTGCTGGTCAATCAGTTCCTCCACCCGAACAACACCATGTTGATTCTAAGGTGGACCTCTCCCCTTCTTCACCGGTTTCTGCGTCTTCATCTTCTACTTCGCCTGGTGAAAGTCTGGATTCAAGTAACCAGGTGGCTAAGAAGAAGAAGAAGAAGAAGAAGAAGTCTCCTAAGCGAGAGGTTAAAAGTACAACTCAAGTCGAGCCACCTTCTGCTCCTTCGCGGAAGGTCAAATTTCCTTGTAGATTGTGCAAGGATGACCATCTTCTTCGTGATTGTCCTGGCATTCCCAGGATCCTTGAAGTATGGTCTCACAATCTGGCTCGTCCCTCATCGTCCTTTAAAGCTCATGGCGATGCCACCCTATCAACTGACAACATTCAGAAGAAAGGGAAGATTCGAATCCCCTGTAGACTATGTGAAGGCAATCATCCCCTTCACCTTTGTCCGCTCATGGATAAAGCTTCCGCTGTTTTGGAAAGTCTTACAGCTTCTTCACCCCAACTTCCTGTTGGTTATCAGAGGCTCTCTTCTGACCCCCTCCTTGTGGACAAAGAGATCAACTTAGATTCTTCTCTTGTCTGTCCTCCTCCTTCCGAACCTGGCTGTGCCAAGCCTGCTCCAGACCAACCATTGGTCGGAGAGAGTGTCGACTTGGGTTCACAACCTGTTGATTACTCTGTTCCGGAGGAGCATCATGATTCTACTGCTCATGTTCTTCTCGTCTCGTCAGATTCTCCTGAGTCTCAGAATGACCCTCCTATCCTCGCTGATCAAGAGGGTCCTTCTTCGTCTCCTGTAGCGCAGGGGGGCAATCATACGATTCCCCCACCAAGTAGTTTGGTCGCTTCCTTCGACTGGAATTACTTGACTGCTTTCCGCCTTCCCTCGCATGTGCCTTTCCAGATTACAATACTTGCCTATGATAAGGCAGTACTTGGCACTATTTTGGATGAAGGTGCGTCTGTCAGTCTTATGCCGTCCACTACTTGGCAAGCTTTAGGTTCCCCGCAGCTTGGGCCGGTCGCACAGAATCTGTTAGCATTTGATGGGGGAACCAGTCAACCTCTAGGGGTCCTCCCAAAATTTCCTATTACTTTGGGAGGCAAAACCGTCTATATGGACGTGCTGGTTGTCCAAGGTGCTTTAGATTTCAGTCTTCTCCTTGGTCGTGACTATGTTTATGCCATGGGGGCCCTTGTCTCTTCGCTTTTCCGTGTGGTTTGCTTTCCACACAACGGAAGAATCGTGACTATAGATCAATTATCGTTCTTTAGTCCCCCGGTGCCTCCTGCGCAGCTGCCACCCCCTCCTGGTTTTTATCCACCAGTTGTGTCTGCCCCACCGCAGGTCAACTACGTGGCTACTTATCCCATGCCTGTATCTAGTGATGATGCCGTCGTGCATGATGTCCTGGGGGCATTGGACCCTAACTTCCAAGATGTTGTCTTTCCACCGGGAGTGACACCCTTGGAAGCAATGACTTCCTGTTCATTATGATGAAGTTTGTTCGGAGCATAGTTCCTTTCCTGTGTCAAGCTCCTTAAAAAATGAAACTAGGTCTGGTCGGAGCATAGTTCACTTTCCTATGTCAAGCTCCTTAAAAAATGAAACTAGGTTTGGTCTGGTCGGAGCATAGTTCACTTTCATATGTCAAGCTCCTTAAAAAATGAAACTGGGTCTCGTCGAGCTTAGTTCCTGATCTTGTGTCAATCTCGTTAAAAAAATGAAACAAGGGTTATGAGGATAGTTCTTTTACTGTGTCAACCTCATTAAAAAATGAAACAACTCCCTTTCCTGATCGAGTCTTTTGATTAAGATCTCATAAAATACCAGTCGAGTCTTTCCAAGATCTCGAAAGTGAACCTTCATTCCATCCACTTTGTTGAATGTAATGAAGCTTGGGGGGCATGTACCTCGTTTTGTGTCATTATGCCTGGGGGCATGCGAACTCATAACAAGCATAGTTTTTCGTTTCAAGCTTGTGTAAACATGAAACCGAATCCAAGCAGAGTTCTCCATGGTTCAAGCTTGTGTAAAAATGAACCCATACCCATTTTACATCTCGTGATTGTTGTCTTTATCTGCTAAATTCTACTAGATGAGCCTTGGTTGTTTTCATTCCATCGCCACCATCTCTTTGGCCGATCATATGCTTTCACTTGGTTGTTTTACCTTTCCTGAGGGACCGCAGTTATGAGTGGTTTTGTTAGCCAGCCTCTTGACCATTACATGTTTTGAGCAGTTCCACCATTGTCGGAACCAGTTGCTACCCTTTATACCACTCGTTCCTCTAGGATGAGTCACCTTTAAGCTCTTTTCTGACTCGTAAAATATGAAAAGATTGCCGAGTATTTTCCCTTTTTGACTCGTTAAAGAAAATAAAAATGGAGGTCTACTTTCAGCTCTTTTCTGACCGTCTAAATATGAAAAGATTGCCAAGTTATTCCTCTTGACTCGTTAAACGTAAATAATAGGCGGTCGTCTTTAAACCCTTTTCCGACCGTGTAAAAACGAAAAGATCGTCGGACCCTTGTTGTTTCAGGTTCGTTAACGGTTACGAAGCGACGTGGTTTCGATCGCTTTTTACTTTTTCAGGTCGAAATCACTACTCATGCAAAGTACTCCTCGATCGTAATGATCGGGTGGTTCTTTCGAGCATTGTTTTATACTTTTTCGGGCTCGAGAGACACAACTTTACGAAAAAGGACACCCCTGGAGTTTTATTTTCTGCTGTCTTTTCAAACTCTCTAAACATGAAAAGACGCCGAGTTTTCCTTTGTCAGACTCGTTAAAAATTTAATGACATCGGATGCCGTCGAAATGATGCCTTTACAAGCATATGCTATCTGCGTTAAGCTTTTTGATAAAAATAACTGGGGTACTCACCAGAAATGGTGGGAAAAATGGAACCACAATCATTGTCGTGTCGGTAGTATGTCGCTCTTGAACATGGCACTTGTTTGCCTTCTTGTCTGGGTGGGGACATCTCATCTTGTTTTTACACTTGCCTCCGTGGGTTTGGGTTATCCTGTTTGACCTCTCATATGCTCATTACCTCGTCACCATGACCCTTGATCATTTGATGTCAAATACTGCCAAGTCCACTGTCGTGCCGCCAATATGTTCAAGAGAAGTTGACCTCTGCAGAATACTCAACCTCCCTCTGATACCTTACACAAAACATCTTATCCTTCTCTGTCTCGTGTCGATGATGTGGGAAACTTTATGGCCCACCTTCGATCAAGGTCACTTCCTGTCGACTTCAGCTCATTATCCAGGAAGTTGACCTAGAGACTCCCTTCAGGTGCCTTGGAGCCTGCATGCCTCAATGGCAGGTTCTTCATGTTCGACGCGAGGCTTTCATCATTGGGCTCCGATCGAATGATTCTAACGGTGTTCGACGCCAGCTCACTGATTCGCACGCCGTATGTTGTACCTATAGTACCTTGAGGACCATTGTCATTATTGGTGGTACCTCTCGCGTCTGTTAACAGTTTTCATCATTGACTGGTAATCAGACGATGTTCTTGCATGTTCAACTTCGACTCCCATATTCGCATGCTTGAACTTGTACTTTGTTCAAGTCGAGATGGAGCGCAAGACCCTGGATTTTGTCTGTTGAGATCCAGGTTGCGATTTTGTGGATTATTATGATCATTACATGACTCATTATCTGGATGGCTGCGACCATGCCTGAGTCTACTTATCGATCCTTACTAGATGGCTGCGCCCATACCTTGGATCTGGATTTTTATGTACTCTGCTATGGATGGCTGCGCCCATACCACATACATCATGTACTTGAGATATCAGTTGTACTTCTTCATGCAGGTTCTCTGGTGGCAGTGTTTTCAGTTGGCCATGTTCTTGTAAAGCATTTCACCCCTCTCTCTCTCTCGGGCTTCATGCTTTAGGGGGCATCTGTTACACAGTAATTTGTCACCGTCCCTGTTACCCCTTCTCCCGCACATTGGAGGACTTATTCCGGGACCTGTGAGAAGTGACATAACTTGAAAACACTTGCATTGTATCCCCTTGAGTATGTACTTCATATGACCTGAAGACACCTTCTGCAAAATACCCATAAAAATAACCCTTTTTCCATTGGTGCGGTTCCACTGTGATCACTCGCGCAAATGGGGGAAATCGTCCAAAGAGGGCGCGCTAGCTGGTGCTCTGCCTCAGAGTCTCACTCGCGCCAGCGCAGTTGAGTAAAGTTTTTAACAAACCAACTTACGAAGGTTCTTCCTAACCCACTCATGAACTGAATCTATATTGAGTTGGGCCAGTTTGGCTTCGAATCTCCATAGGAGGGAAGTAGTTCTCCACCTCTCATGGAAGCTTCTTAGTGATAAAGCCAATCCCATGAATCTTGTGGATGACCCTAACTCCTTCTCCTCTATCTATAAAAGCTTGTCCTTTTACCTTTGACAAGTTAGAGTCTCCAAGTTCCAAATTCTAAGTCTCAAAGTCTGAGAATTGCTAAGTTCATGCTACAAGGAGCCTTATTCATTCCCATGAGGCTAAATCTTAAGTGAGGAGATTCTTATCCAAGTGACCAAGGAGAGAGAGGCTTGTTCCCCATTCCCAACAAGCTTTGCAAGGCATGTGTTGCTGATCACCCAGCCAAACGAGGATTTGACGTCAGAACTATGGTTGTATTCTTGTTTGTTGTTTATTAATAATAGACGACTATCATTATGGTTCCACTCTTATTGTCTTTGTAATGATGATTGAGTTATATCCTTTCTGACTGATATACAGTTGCATCTATTGGATTTTATGCTTGTATTTGTGTCGTTCTTTGCATGTGCAGGTGTCCGTTCACGAGGATCGTGGGGATTGTGACCGGCTGGAGTAAAGGAACGGGAGCAACAACTCTTCTACAAATATTAGCATTGGAATCCAGGTAGGCCCTCATCATCGGTCTTTGATTTGCAATTAGGAACCTGCGTGTTAGCGTTGTTTGATTGTTGCTAGACCCCATTTGGGCTAGTAGGGATTGCCTCTGTCCGCAGAGAGGATTTACCTTCACAACAACAACTTTTCATCCATAAACAGATGGCCAGACAGAAGTAGTTCACAGGACAGTGATCTAGTTACTGAGAGGATATTGTAGAAAACACCCTAAGCTTTGGGATGAACACTTGTGTTATGTGCAGCATGCTTACAATAGAGCCAAACACTCTTCTACCCAGAGATCTCCTTTTGAGACCTGCTTTGGTTTCATACCAAGGTCTCCCTTGGATTTTGTCTTTGGTAAAGATACCATGGTTGATGGACACAGTGATGTGGACAGGGCAACTAGGTTCATTGAACAGATCCAGGAGATCCACCAGGCAGTATAGGAACAGCTGGAAAAGAGCCAGGCCAAGTACAAGGCTAGGCATGATAAGCATCGGATGGAGCATAGTTTTCAAGTTGGAGACCAAGTCTAGCTGTATATCAGCAAGGACAGGATGCAAGGTGAAGATAAGAAGATAAAACCTATCAGGTATGGACCCTTTAGGATACTTGACAAGATTGGTGAAAATGCTTTTCCCCTTGATTTGCTAGCTTACATGCACATCTACTCAGTCGTGAACGCAGATTGCTTGAGGTTGTTTGAACCTTCAATGATTGAGGACCCTGAAGAGCAGAGTCAATTGCCTTCTGTTGATGACATGCTACCTGAATATCTTAATGAGTTGCAGGAAGATACAGTGCTGGACAGGAAGGTAAGGACGACGTGCAGTGGATAGGTGGAATACCTCAGGATTGGGCTTAAAGGTTCGAAGCCGAGCAGTGCGAAGTGGATTGAGATTGGACAAGTGAGACAACAGTTTCCTCACTTAGTCGATGCTTGAAGAAAACCAACTTTTGGTGGTCCAAAAGCTTTTTAGTAGGGAGGTTGTGATCCGAATCAGATCCATAAACAACTGTCAAAGAACTGTGACTAAATCAAGTCGAAAAAATCTCGAATAAAATCCAAAACAGTAATCGAAAACACCCTGAACCAGTGGCCATGGCAGCCAACGTGGAACGACGAGGACCCCGGTCAAAGCGCGCTGACCGAGGCCCATGGAGACTGTGCAGGAGGTCGATGTAGTCCCTGGGAACCCCGAAATGGGAAAAGGTGTTGATTTTCGATGTGCGATTAGCGCCTAGCGCTAATCACGCATCGCTGGGCAAACAGGGCTGAAATGGAGGAGCCTTAAGCCCTTGGTCACGTTGGGAGCCAGAGGACCGTGGGCAGAGAAACGAAAAGCACCAATGTACAAAGGTGGGACCCACAACCTAGATACCAACGATTTTGATCGGGGCGCCCTTGAACGGTAAGAGGTTTTGGAGGAGAGCGGATCGATCCCACTCAGCGATCGACCCGTGGAAGTGGAGGAGAGAGAAAAGCCACCGTGATTGCGCGTTATCGGTCAAGCAAGTCAACCACACTTGACTTGTGTATGATGTTGGATTTGGAGGAGCCCAGATCAGACAACTGAGATTGCGCCCGATAGACAGAAGCGGAATCGACAGGGAATTAAGCCGCGATTTAAGGGGATTTGGAATCCGTTGACCGCCACGGTGGAGGAAGAACGTATCCACAACATAACTGAAGAAACGAATCGACGAATAGGCTGGCGCTATTCTGATGGAGACACGTGGCTACTTCCCGAGCGTTCATGCTGACGCCGAACAGGGAACTCCAAGCACACAGGTGGAAGGAGAATCGACATAGGCAGGAGAGGAACTAAACAGGCATGGAGATCGAATGGCTAAAGCCATGAACAGAGACAGTTGAATTGAGAAAGAGAGAAGAGTCTAAGGGACCAAGAGAGACAGTGGACAGTAAATCCTGAGAGGAGGACTGAGCACAGAGAGCAGTAAATTCAAGCAGAGGAGATGGAGGGCCGAGCTGACCACAGGCAGCATCGAGCACCAGAGAGCTTGAAGATTCAAGCCTTCCCATAGAGGAATCTGTCTGGATTGAGCATCACAATTGGCTCTTTCCACTGTAGACTGAGGGTCACAGAGCTGGTAGGAAGAACAAGAGTCTTCGAGTGGCTTGGGGAATCCAAGAACCACCCTGCCAAGCAAAATATGCTTCAAGAGAACTCATATTGAGTCCCTGTATTGTAATTTCTCTGCTAAAAGACACATTAAAAACAAGGCCACCACTGAAGTTGGACCGGAGATGTAGCCCTGGAGAATAGGGTGAACTCCTTATTAAGAATTGCTTGTGTCTTTGTGTTGCTTACTGTATTTCTCTGCTGTCTTTCCATTTATTTTCTGTGTATTAGCAATCTGATCGATCCGTTGTTTCAATAACATAGAACACACACACCAGCACATGGGTGTGTAATACCTTTTGTTTAATAAATCTTCAGCTGAGGTCACTCATAGGGTGATTATCAGATCATCCCTACAGGGCGGGAGGCGTTGCCAAAGTCGGGGAAGAGGGCGAGCTCCTGCGCCGAGCCGCTTCGGATCGAGGGCCACGGATGGGCCCCATGGCTCGGCGGTCTCCCTTGAAGAGGGGGAGGGGGCGAGATCTTTGCGGGTGCGATCATACCAGCGTTAATGCACCGGATCCCATCAGAACTCCGCAGTTAAGCGCGCTTGGGCTAGAGTAGTACTGGGATGGGTGACCTCCCGGGAAGTCCTAGTGTTGCACCCTCCCCCCTTTTTGTGCAGCTTGGCAGAGCCAGTGGAAGTGATCCTCGCGGGTGCGATCGCGTTGGCGTTAATGCGGAAATCCGCGGATAGGTGCGCTTGGCGGAAAATTGGATTGTGTTGCGCGTTTATTTCGTTTTTGCGGCGTGGGGCTACTTGTATATCGATTTATAATGGGATCCCGCGAACGAAGAGGTCGCTGGAGCATTAGGGGGGCAGGGGGGAGCGTAGCTGAGGGAAACGGCGACTCGCTCGAGACTGCTCCAAGGGAAGTTCGAGAACGGGGCACCGATTTATCATCCCGGTCGGAAGTCGCGAGCGGGATCACAGCGCAACGGAGGCGACGCATTGCGGCAGTGGGCGATGAATCTAGGACCGTTCGCATCGCTGTAGCAAATATGAAACGAGAGAGTATGCGAGAGATTTAAATCGTGCAAACTTCTGTAGCAGTTCGAGTTTTGGAAGAACCGCGGATCGTTCGCGGAAAGGCCGCGCGAGCTCCACGCAGCGTCGCCGGTGGTCGCGGAACTTACGCCTTTTCCTTCTCTCTCTCTCTCTCCATTTTCGCCCGTCCGGTTCGTCCGCTGGCTCCCCGCGGGGCGGGAGGCGCCGCCGAGTCGGGGAAGAGGGCGAGCTCCTGTGTCGCGCTGCTTCGGATGGGCCTCATGGCTCTGCGGTCTCCCTTGAGGGGGAGGGGGTGAGATCTTTGTGGGTGTGATCATACCAACGTCAATGCATGGGTCCCATCAGAACTCCGTAGTTAAGCACGCTTGGGATAGAGTAGTACTGGGATGGGTGACCTCCCGGGAAGTCCTAGTGTTGCACCCTCCCCCCTTTTTGTGCACCTTGGTGGAGCCAGTGGAAGTGATCCTTGCGGGCGCGATCACGCCGGCGTTCATGCAGAACTCCACAGATAGGTGCACTTGGCGGCAAATTGGATTATGTTGGGCGTTTATGTCATTTTTACGGCGTGGGGCTACTTGTATATCGATTTATAATGGAACCCCGCGAACGAAGAGATCGCTGGAGCATTAAGGGGGGGGGCCTAACTGAGGGAAACGGTGACGCACTTAAGGTTGCTCCAGGGGAGATTCGAGAGCGTGGCTCCTATTTATCATCCTAGTTGGGAGTGGTGAAAGGGATTACAATGCAACGAAGGTAACGCATTGTGGCAGTGGGCGATGAATCTAGGACCGTTCGCATCGCCGCAGCGAATATGACACGAGGAGAGTGGGTAGGAGGTTTAAATCATGCACACTTTTGTAGGAGTTAGAGCTTTGGAAGAACCGTGGATCATTCACGAAAAGACAGCGTGATCTCCACGCGGCGTCGTCGGCGGTCGCGGAACTTATGCCTTTTTCTTCTCTCTCTCTCTCCCCCCCGGTTCGCCGACTCCCTGTGGGGCGGGAGGCGCCGCCGAGTCGGGGAAGAGGGCGAGCCCCTGCGCCGAACCGCTTCGGATCGAGGGCCCCGTGGCTCGGCGGTGTCCGTTGAAGAGGGGGAGGGGGCGAGATCTTTGTGGGTGCGATCATACCAGCATTAATACATCGGATCCCATTAGAACTCTGTAGTTAAGCGTGCTTGGGCTAGAGTAGTACTAGGATGGGTGACCTCTTGGGAAGTCCTAGTGTTGCACCCTCCCCCCTTTTTGTGCGGCTCGGCGAAGCCAGTGGAAGTGATCCTCACGGGCGCGATCGCGCCGGAGTTCATGCACAACTCCGCGGATAGGCGCGCTTGGTGGCAAATTGGATTGTGTTGCGCGTTTATGTCGTTTTTGCGGCGTGGGGCTACTTATATATCGATTTATAATGGAATCTCGCGAACGAAGAGATCGCTGGAGCATTAAGGGGGGGGGCCTAACTGAGGGAAACAATAACGCGCTTAAGGTTGTTGCAGGGGAAATTCGAGAGCGTGGCTCCGATTTATCATCCTAGTCGGGAGTCGCGAGCGAGATTACATTGCAACGAAGGCGACGCATTCTAGTAGTCGGCGATGAATCTAGGACCATTTGCATCACTGTAGCAAATATGACTCAAGGAGAGGAGGTGAGAGATTTAAATCGTGCACACTTTTGTAGGAGTTTTAGCTTTGGAAGAACCATGGATCATTCACGGAAAGGCCGCGTGAGCTCTACGCAGCATCGTCGGTTGTCACGGAACTTACGCCTCTTTCTTCTCTCTCTCTTCCCCCCTGGTTCACCAACTCCCCTTGTGGCGGGAGGCAACGCCAAAGTCTGGGAAGAGGGTGAGCTCCTGCGCTGCACCGCTTCGGATCGAGGGCCACGAATGGGCCTTGTGGCTCGGCGGTCTCCCTTGAAGAGGGGGATGGGGCAAGATCTTTGTGGGTGTGATCATACCAGCGTTAACGCACTAGATCCCATCAGAACTCCGTAGTTAAGCACGCTTGGGATAGAGTAGTACTGGGATGGGTGATGTAACGCCCACGAGCTGCAGAGCTGAACGTACGAGGCTATATGCAAAATTGGCTAAGTGTGGAGGAGGAACGTAGGTTTATAAGGTTAGGCGGTCCCGAGTGGGGGTGTCCAACATATGGGCCGACGTGTTAAAATTTCCAAACAGTGGGCTGAATGGAGGTCGCCTGGGCAAGCCGACGTGAGGCAACCATGGCGATGAAAGATATAAATAGGATGGAAGTGGAGGTCATTCAAGGCATCAAGTAGAAACACAGAAGTTCAGAGCATTCAAGGAAGGACGAAGGGAAGAAGTGCGAGCTGGTTTGAAATCCGGGCGAAGGTGCAGGCAGATGAGTGCAGGGCCGAAGCACCCGAGCCGAAACATGTCATTCGAAGGCGTTCGTGCAGGAGGTTGTTCGAGGGCGTTCATTCAGAAATTCGAGGGCGTCGTGCAGGAAATTTGTTCGAGGGCATCATTCAGAAAGTCGTTCAAAGGCATTTGGGAAAGGTCGTTTGAGGTCGTTCGAGGGCGTTTTTGCAGAGTCGTTGAAGGGTGTTCGGGCAGGACTGTTCGAGGTCGTTCAAGGGCGCCGTAGGGCGTCCGGGAAAATGACACGAGTTTGTGAACGGTGGTTCAGGCGAAGTCTTGAACGGGCGTGCACGGTGAATGATTCGCCAATGAAGACTTGGCGAGTTGGGCGTACGGGAAGATTGACTGCCGTACGGAAAGTCCTTGGTTTTCATATGATCACCAAGGTGTATATCCAGTGTTACAGGTTATTTGGTAAACCTTTCGCCTAGTTTCTCCAGAGTAGTCACTTTCGTTACTTTTCAGACTCCTTAAAAGAAAATGTCCATCTGAGCACTTGTCCTTTCAGGGTCATTAAATTTTCGAAGGCGACTAGAGTCATCTTGTAATCCTTTTCTCGACTCTCTAAATATGAAAAGGTCAAGTTATGTTCCTGTGTCTTAAAATTTATTTGGCCACGTTCACACTTGCCCTGTTAGATCTTGTTGCGTTTTAGTTTGCATACGGTTGTCTTCCTTACTCGATTAGTTTTCCCTAGGGTTTTTGAGTTAAATCATCCTGGCGGAATCACCGATCCCATCTCCCGTTCCAATTTACCAAGGATCTCCATCTTCTGTCGCTCCTGAGGTACCGGTTGTTAGTGATACTCTTCCTGTCATTCCGAGTATCCAACCTTTTAACTCTCACGCTCCGGAAGACAAGTCTTACAATATTCATTGAAACCCCATCTAGGAGCCTTTTGAAGAAGACTTTCCCATTACTCCACTTGGTGTTTTGGTCCCAATGTATTCCTTTGACATGGATGTAACGAACCCCGTCACGAGTGAACAGACCTTTATGGCAAGTGGCGAAATACCTATACCTATAGAAACTTCACCCTTCCGTGTCACCCCTCTTGGTATCACATTGCCTCTACGTTATAATGCTCTGGCTGATATCATAGGTTCTAGGTCTCCCCTTACGAGTTCCATGTGGTCTTGTACTATCACTCCGACTTCGGAACCTTTTACTCCCCAGATTCACAATGTAACTGTCACATTTGTTCCGACTATTCCCATTGTTTGTGTGGCTTCCTCAGCCCCCATTGTTAGTTCCGTCACTGCATCTTCAGTTGTGACCACTGTTGTCGGACCTTCAGCTGGTCCTCCAAATAGTGGCCCGTTGGCATCCACATCTGGGGTTGTTAACCTTAGTGCCCCACCTTCTTCTGGTTCCATTCCAGCAGGGGGGGCATATGATCAATATTTCCAAGCTCTTCAAAATCCGGATCCACAAAATTCGTTTCATTATTATGATTCTCGAGGAGCCCATATTTACCACCCTGGACCCATAGCATCTCAACCTGCGGTTGAGGTTTCGGTTCCGTTATCTGTTGCTTGGGGTACCACCACTTATCATGGTGGCCAAGCACAATCTTCAAATTTTCAAGGTCCACCCTATCAAGGTCAACCGTCTTACGGGCAGCCGTCTTACGGGCAGCCGTCTTACGGACAACCGTATTACGGGAAACCTTATCCAGGGCAACCTGTCGGCCCACAAGGACAACCCATCCAGGGACAACCTTCGGCCTTTAGTGGTTCCTCTTTCACATACTTTGGGCAACCTTCTGGCAACCCAGGACAACCTTACATCCAACAAGGCCAACCTGGTACCCAGCAAGGTCACCCTTCTGGACAAGTTGGTCAGCCTCAAATTCAACAAGGCCAACCAATTGTTCAGCCTACTCAACCATCTGGTCAGTCTGGACAACCTTCGGTTGCGCAAGGTCAACCCAATACCCAGCAAGTTCAAACTTCTGGGCAAATGGGTCAACCTCAACCTCAACCGGGCCAACCTTCTAGCCAGATGGCTCAGCCTCAGTTTTCCCAAGGACATCCATCTGGGCCTGCTCAACCGGGCACTCAAATGCTCGTTGCTTCTCAAGCTCCACCTAGTTTTTAGCCCCAGTCTGGGCTCCAGACCCAATCCGGTCTCCAAACTCAGGTTGGATCCCAAACCCAACCTACTTATCAAACGCAGCCTGGTCCCCAGGCTTAGTTTGGAGCCCAGCCGCCTTATGGTTTTCAGCAGTCCCAAGGGCAAACTCAATTTGCCCCATACCAAAATTTCAACAACCCTTATCATAATTTTCAACAACCATATGTTGCTCCTACAGGACAAGTTGGTAATCAGTGGAATGCTGGGGGTCAAATCTAGGGTCAACCTCTAGTTACAGTTGTTGTGGAGGTAAATCCCCTCTGCGGAAAGAGGCGATCCCTACTAGCCCAAATGGGGTCTAGCAACAATCAAACAATGCTAACACGCAGGTTCCTAATTGCAAATCAAAGACCGATGATGAGGGCCTACCTGGATTCCAACGCTAGTACTTGTAGAAGAGTCGTCGCTCCCGTTCCTTTGCTCCGGCTGGTCATAATCCCCACGATCCTCGTGAACGGACACCTGCACATGAAAAGAACGACACAAACACAAGCATAAAAGCCAATAGATGCAACTATATATCAGCCAGAAAGGATATAACTCAATCATCATTACAAAGACAATAAGAGTGGAACCATAATGATAGTCGTCTATTATTGATAAACAACAAAGAAGAATACAACCATAGTTCTGACGTCAAATCCTCCTTTGGCTAGGTGATCAGCAACACATGCCTTGCAAAGCTTGTTGGGAATGGGGAACAAGCCTCTCTCTCCTTGGTCACTTGGATAAGAATCTCCTCACTTAAGATTTAGCCTCATGGGAATGAATAAGGCTCCTTGTAGCATGAACTTGGCAATTCTCAGACTTTGAGACTTAGAATTTGGAACTTGGAGACTCTAACTTGTCAAAAGCAAAAGGACAAGCTTTTATAGATAGAGGAGAAGGAGTTAGGGCCATCCACAAGATTCATGGGATTGGCTTTATCACTAAGAAGCTTCCATGAGAGGTGGAGAACTACTTCCCTCCTATGGAGATTCAAAGCCAAACTGACCCAATTCAATATAGATTCAGTTCATGAGTGGGTTAGGAAGAACCTTCGTAAGTTTGTTTGTTAAAAACTTTACCCAACTTGGCTGGCGCGAGTGCGACTCTGAGACAGAGCGCTAGCTGACGCGTCCTCTTTGGAGGATTTCCCCCATTGGCGCGAGTGATACACAGTGGAACTGCGCCAATGGAAAAAGGGCTATTTTTATGGGTATTTTGCAGAAGGTGTCTTCATGGCCTATGAAGTACATACTCAAGGGGATACAATTCAAGTGTTTTTAGGTTATGTCACTTCTCATAGGTCTCGAAATAAGTCCTCTAATGTGCGGGAGAAGGGGTAACAGGGACAGTGACAAATTACTGTGTAACAACATTTATAACCCCTATGGACAAAATCCCTACGGACAAAACCCTTATGGGCCAAATCTGTCCGTACAAAATCAATTGGGGCAACCAGGAACTGGATCGAACTCTGGTGCTGCTTCTTACCTGCGGCCTCAGATGTCCTTTAACCCTCAATTACCCTTTTTGGCGACGTTGGAATTATCGGATGTGTCCAAACTAACAAATGATCCCATTCTTCATAATCCGTATTGGCCACCAGTTCCAACTAAAATCCCCGGTGATTGTCCCAAATTTGATGGTAAAGCTAGAGAATATCCCCAAGCTCATGTCATGACTTATCACCTATGGTGTTCATCAAATTCATGGCTTAATGATTCAATCCGGCTCCACCTTTTTCAATGGACTCTCACTGGATCTGCCGCAAAATGGTATATTGAGCTAGCTCATGGATCTTTTTAGGACATTAACTCGCTGGCTATGGCATTTTAAACTCATTTTCAGTTGCCTATTTGATATGAAAAGGGCACACATCTCCTGACATCCTTAAAGCAGAACACGACCACGCATATCTCCGATCATATCCATGAATGGAGGAGACGTTGCTGTTTGATTAAGTTCTGGATTCCGGATTAGCTTCTGACTGATTGGTTCACAACCTCATTCGTCAGTCCGATAGCCTGAGACATTGCTATGGGGGCGTGTGTAACTAAAGATCAAGCTATCACACGTGCTCAGTATGTCGACTTGGTTTACTCCCAGTTCGGTACGCTATACGATTATTTTCTTGATGCTCCATGACCTGGAACTTCTAAAGCCCCGTCAACACCATCTGTTGATGGTGTCATCGGCTCTGTTAATGCATCCTCTAAAAAATTTTCCGCGAACCCTGGGAAGCAAAAGTCTAACACTCCAAATGAAAATGCTTCTCAGGTCGTATCCAATTTTGGTAACACTTTCGTGGTTAACGTCGTTTAGTCCACCGCGGCGGAGAAAACTTCGAAAGGAAAGAAGAAGGAAAAAGGAAAGAATAAAGCCGATCAATCGAAGCAAGATTCCCCTAAACCTCCAATCGAGGAAGGTGCCAAGCGCAATCCTAAGTATCCTTGTCTTATTTGCGATGAGGATCACTATACTAAAGACTGCCCAAGGCGGTCTGAAGTTAGTAATTTGTTAAAAGGTGCCCCTGGGACTCCTGCCGTGCTCAAAGAACCTTTTCCCTCGCAGCAGACTCAAATGGTGGTTGATCCATCTCAATCCTCTTCTCCCTTCGGTTCTCAAGTATTTATGGCTGGGACAATTCCCATCCACATCAGTACTTGGTCAAAAGAGTATCCTTCGCCTGCCGGGAAGGAAACTGAGGTCCCCTCTAGTGCTCCTTCGTCCAGTTCTGGTCTGCTCCATATCGAGCGACCTAGTACTGAGTCAGTCATCCGACCTCCTCCTAAAGGGGTGCTCTGGAAGTCTTCTTACAACCCTAATGCTCGTGCTGCACAACACTATAGCATCATTGAGGACTTAGCCCAGGCTCTTTCAGCTATGTCCGCATTAGAGGTCCTCTAGATCTGCCCCTCTCAGAGGACGTCGTTGCTATCGGCGATCGGTGATGTTGACCCGGTTGACTCGGATTTGATCACTTTTGACCTAGACAATCATGTATCGAGACTGCCTCACCAAATTTCCTTCCTTATTCAAGTCATCATCAATTCTAAAACTATTCACCGCATTGTCATTGATGAAGGCACTTCTACTTGCATTATGTCTATTGCTTGTTGGAAGGCTATCGATTCTCTGACTCTGAGTCAGTCTCCCAATACCTTGGAAGCCTTCGATGGGAGAGATTCCCGTCCTTATGGTATACTCCCGCATCTGCCTATTACCCTGGAAGGGAAGACGGTCGAAGTGGAGGTCGAAGTTGTCGATGCCAATTTAACTTACAACCTCCTTTTAGGACGAAGCTGGACATATGCCATGCGAGCCGTGGCTTCATCTCTATTTCGTGTCCTTCGTTTTCCCCATCAAGGGAAGATTGTCACGGTAGACCAGTTGTCCTTCTTCACCTCTTCCTCTTCCGATGGCAACGTGCCTTTCGTGGAGCATACCTCCGTTCCATATGAGAGTGTGGGTGCTGGACTTTTTAAAGATCCTGCCCTTATGGGTGTTTTTTCACTCCCACCTCCCAACATCGCTCCCGTTCATATGATTTCTGTTCGTTCTGATCCTTGGGTTCTTCCTCCTGTTGATCAGATAGAATCCTGGGGCGATGTGATGCCGTTGAGTCCTGCCGAGCTCAACTATGTCGAAATTGTTTCTGTATCAACTTCATCTCCTGAACCTGCTCCTTCAAGCAGGGCTCTTAACTCATACGTCCAATCCCCTTGGCTCAGAGATGGCACTTCTTCAGACCCTTTACAGGAAATATTTCCTTCTGATGAAGCAATTATTGAGACTATGTCTTTTGAGGAACCCCCTTGGTCTGATCATCACCATCGTTCCTCGTTTCTCCCTACCCACAGGGCAATGCTTACTTGTCTTGAGCAATTTGCTCCCTGTATCCCCTCCCAACCCCTTCAGACGCCCATCCAAATTCATCAAGTTTTCTCTGAAGGCAACATGGGGAACATTACGCAAACTCAGCCTATCGACATCTTTGTTAAACCAGGGGTTGTCGAGCACATTCATATTGGAGTAACCCGTACTCCAGAGTAGATTCAACTTTATACTAATATTTTTCGAGAATTTCATGATGTTTTTGCTTGGTCTTACGAAGAGATGCCCGACATCGATCCTAGTATTGTGGTGCATGAAATACCTACATATCTGAGTGCCAAACCTATTCGACAACGTCTACACCCCGTGCACCCCTGAAAGGCTGCAAGTATTAAAGCGGAAGTCGAAAAGCTTCTTAAAGCTGGCATTATTTACCCTATCCCGCTCACAGATTGTGTTTCCAATATTGTCCCTGTGACGAAGAAACAAGGCACTATTTGGGTATGTGTTGATTATCGCGACATTAATCGTGCCTGTCCCAAAGACAACTACCCTACACCTTTCATTGACCAGCTCATTGATGAGTGTGCTGGGAGTGAGATTTATTCATTCATGGATGACTTTTCTGGTTATAACCAGATTAATATCTCGCCTGTAGATCAACACAAGACTGCCTTTATCTGCCCGTGGGGTACTTTCGCTTATAAAAAGCTCCCTTTCGGTCTAAAAAATGCCGGTGCTACCTTCCAGTGCGCAATGTCTTATGTGTTTCATGATATTTGACACATTGTGCAGCCTTACCTGGATGACCTTCTGGCTCATTCAGCAAAATGCCAAGACCATCCAAATCACCTTCGCGAAATTTTTCTTCGCTGTCGACACTATCGTATCCGTCTTAATCCGCATAAGTGTGTCTTCTGCGTGGAATCCGACAGACTTCTTGGGTTTGTCGTCTCCCAAGAGGGTATCCATCTGGATCCCCTTAAAGTTGAAGCCATTCTGAATCTCCCTCCCCCTACTTCTTTGCAGCAATTGCAGAGTCTGTAGGGCAAAGTGAATTTTTTACGCTGTTTCATTCCGAACTATGCTGAAGTGGCCAAAGGCTATACACGGTTATTGAAGCGGGATACCCCTTTTCTTTGGGATACCGCTGCACAAGAGTCATTCGAGCAGCTCAAGGCCCTCCTTGTTTCTGCTCCGTTGTTACATCCGCCTGATTATCACCATGACTATACTCTTTATTTAGCCGCCGCTAATAGCACCATCGACATGGTTCTAGTCCAAGATGATGATGATGGTATTGAGCATGTTGTTTATTATCTTAGTTGCAATTTACTTGATATGCCTATGTCGAGAAATTGGCATTGGCATCCGTTCACATCATCCAACGTTTCCGCCATTATATATTATTGCGCACCACGACAGTGATTTCTAACTGCAACCCAATGACATACATCTTGTCACGTCAGTTACTGGGGGGCAAGTACTAAAAATGGATTGTCATCCTTCAAGATTTTGACTTGGAGTTTACTACAGCCAAGTCTAAGAAGTCCCTCGTTTTCGCTGAGCTGCTTTGCTCCCTACCATCTGCTACCACACCCTCTCGATTAGAGGACCATATCCTGGATGAATCTCTATTCTTGATTAGCACCGTCATTCCTTGGTATGGAGATATTATTGTCTACCTTATGATGTCCTCCTTTCATCCAGATTTGTCCAAGGATGCTCGACGATGTATTCGCCATCATTCTCAAGCTTATCGCATTATTGGGGCACCCTATACCGTCTCGGCACTGACTCTGTTCTCTGCTACTGTCTGATGTTCGAGGAAGTCGAACAAGTTGTAAATGACTGCCAATTTGGCGCCTATGGTGGTCATATGTCCGGATATGCTACTGCTCAAAAGATCCTCCATGCTGGTTATTTTTGGTCGTCTATTTTTAAGGATTGCATTCTTGCTGTCCGCTCTTGTCATGCGTGCTAAATCTACCAACGGAAGATGCGCACACCTCCTGCTCCTTTACAACCTATCATTACCATCAGCCCTTTTGGAAAATGGGGCATTGATTATATGACCTGTAACCCTCGCTCGGCCGAGGGGCATGGGTACATCATCGTTGCCATTGATTATTTCATGAAATGGGCTGAGGCGATGCCTACACTATCTAATGACGGTAAGATAGCGGCGTAATTTTTATTCAATCATGTCATTTCACGATTCGGAGTCCCCCAGGCTATCGTCACTGATCACGGTTCTCATTTCCATAATCATATGATGACTGAGTTAACAACCCAGATGGGCTTACGACATGATAGTTTAACACCGTATTATCCTCAGGTCAATGGCCAAGTAGAAGCTGTCAACAAAGTTTTGGTCACGATGCTTCAACGCACCATTGGCATGCAAAAGTCCAACTAGAATTTGATGTTGTTTTCCGCCTTATGGGCCTACCGAACTTCAGTGAAGGATGCCACTAGGTTCACCCCGTTCCAATGAGTTTACGGTCTGGAGGCTACCCTTCCGATTGAGTGTGAGATCCCTTCTCTTAAATTAGCCATCGAATTGCTCCCAAACATTACTCCGGTAGAAGAACGTTTTATTTACCTAGACCGATTAGACGAGACCCGTCGACTAGCCTCTCTAGTCATTGAAGCGTAGAAGAAGAGAGTGAAAACTCACTTCGACCAAGCTGTCAATCCTCATTCTTTCTTTGAAGGAGACTTAGTCTTGCTCTAGGATCAAGCAAATGATACGCTGGGGGCAGGAAAATTCAAGACTATGTGGCATGGGCCTTACATTGTGAAACGTGTTTTGCAAAAAGGGGCCTATGAGCTGATCGATTACGAAGGGAATCCTCTAGATAAGCCCCGAAATGGGCTTTATCTGAAAAAATATTATGCATGAATTTCGTGCATCTGATTTGTACATACGTGTGTTTTCAGTGTGTGTTTGCATGTTTGGCTTGGTGTGTAGGCATAATTGCCGCTTATTGTGTCTTTTTACTTCTTGTGCAGATGTCTGGTACACCTTACGTTGGTTTCGCTGATGGTGCCTGCCGTAGTACCCGGAACCTTTCTTCTGCGGCGTGGGTGATCTACGATCCTCATGGTGAGTTAGTAGACCTTCAAGGTGTTTGTTTGGGTTGCACCACAAACAATGTCGCTGAATATAGTGCTGTCATTGAATTACTGATTGAGGCTATCAACCTCGATATTCGTGCATTGGTTGTGAATTTGTATTCTCAACTTGTTGTCCACCAGCTTAACGGGCGTTATTCCGTTAGAGATCATCAGATTTTAAGGTTGTATTTACGTGTAAGATTATTAGAAAGGAATTTTGATTTTATTACATATCAACACATTCCAAGAAAATTAAACACATTAACTGATGCAATAGCAAATCATGTATTAGACAGACATTTACGCAACATGTAATCAAAACATTGTATAGAAGCATTTAAAGCACAATAATGAACCATAGATAGCATGTATAGATATATATATCGTGTGGCACACTGAGGCGCTCAAAAATAAGTGTGTATGTCAAAAATAGAGTTTGTGTTCCCATACATCCGAGACACATGTCTCTCAAAAAATCAGCAGAAAGTAAAGCCTAGGTATCTACTGTGGTGGGTTCTGCTCTCTATAGCAGACCACTGCTCGTGCAACTCATCTCAGGAGCCTATGCACCCTAGGTGGCACTCCAACTGTGTGTCTCTGGTACTCTACTGGGACCTCCTCGATCCCCCTGTAATTCGGGATCCCGTCCGTCAAGCCCTCAAGGTTACGGGCTATCTCCTCCACTGCATTGCCACCAGGGTGAACCAGGGCCAGTTCCATGTTGCCCTGCGAGTCCCTCTGTGCCTCAGGAGCTAGTCCTACCGGTCTCTCCGGTCCCACATCTGCAAGTAACATAAGAGACATTATTAAGACATATGCATGATAAAATCCAAAAACATCATAAAAAACAAAACACATAAATAGTGTGGTGTTTCGATCAAGTGTTTTACCTCCCTCATCCCACTGCTCGCCCGCAACAAGCAGCATGTCGGGGTCTCCACGGAAGTCCATGCCTGCATATGGCCAGTCCTCAACTATGAACTTTTGACGGTCTAGCCACTCTCGGAATAGCATACCCCATGATACCGGTCGACCGCCACCCCCTCGCAGCATAACATGTGCCCATCGGGTGATACGGGTCTCTCGTGGCCCAGGCACGTATAGGTCCATGTCCTGTAGCTGAAGAACCGGTACCCGCTCCAGCATGAGCGGGATCAGAATAGATCCATACTCGAACTGTTTCGCCTCCCCGCGCTGGCACCTCGTCAGCTGTCTCTTCATGTTAACGGCCAGTGCTTCGACCTAGTTATACATGGTCGGGTTAAGGCAATCAAGAGCTAACCGAAGGTGAGTCTTTGTTGCCTCATGTTGGGCTTGAGAGCCCACCGTTCTCATCACCATGAACAATACCGAGCGAAGATTCAAGTCTTCCACTGTCGGGATTTGCAATTTCCCGCTAGTGGCTGATTTGCATGCCCTTGGGCAGCCCGTGCTATCTGCATATCCAAAGTCTCGCCGGTGACTAGTTGTCCCTCTAAGATCGGCCTCTCGCCACGGTGAGACAATCCAGTTAGAAAATATATGTCCATGGCATCAAATTCAATATCTTTGCCCCGGATGACAAACTTCCCGTCCGTTGGGTTCGATGAGCGGATTAACAGCTCTAACAAGTCAAGTTGTGCTCGAAGATGTGGAGTGAGGAAGAATTTTAGCAATCCACACTCGAGTAGGGCTCTTCAGCACCCGGGATAGTTAAAAGCTTGTTCGTCATTGATATAATGATTTATTTCCTACCACAGGAAAGCCATTTTGCCCCGCGTCAAAGGAAAAAAATGATTAGAGCCCTTTTCATAAGCTTAAACGCATAAATTGTAAAAAAAAATTGACTTTACGGCACCGTCACGGCTGTTTTTCAAACAGCGGCGACGGCTTGAGGTCAGCCGTTCATTTTTTTTGGCTACCGTCGCGAGAGTACATCTATATCCCACGACGATCCTGATGGTAGTACGTGTTAACACGCTCGGTCGTCGCTAACCCAAGCGGATTTTCCATGATGACCAAGAGGCAGATGTGGATTTCAAAATCCGCCCAAAAACCACTTATCTATCATCAAATTGAATGGAAAAAAGATTTGAAATGCAGCGCAAGGGAAAGATTACTTACCTGGTAAAGCCTCGGGCGAAATCGTTGACCGTCGGTGCCAGAATCAAGCTCGGGACCTCACTCAGTTTTGCACACCAAAACGCCAAAGGTAAAAACTCACAAGGTAAATGTGAAAATAAACTTAGAATACCCCCTTTTATAGTGTTTTTTTTCAAAAAAATTAAAAATTTACACTTTATGGTTTGGTTTTTATCCCATTTATTTTGGAGTTTTGGTTAGGGTTTTGAGTTTTTGACCTAGTATCCACAAATATACTGTTTTTATGTCGAATGGATCTTATGATGTGGTGTTGTTGTGCAGAAACACAGATGGCAGGTACATGTCGTGATCCGTATAAAGCTCTTTTTTGACTTAAAAGACAAAAAGATTGCCGATTTTTCCCTTTTGACTCGTTAAACGGAATAAAAGGTGGTCCACTTTCAGCTCTTTGCTGACCGTATAAATGTGAAAAGATCGCCGGACTTTTGTCGTTTTAGGTTCGATACTGGTTACAAAACGATGTGTCTTCGATCACTTTTCTACTTTTTCTGATCAAGGGCACTAATTACGAAAAGTACTCCTTGATCGTAATGGTCAAGCGGTTCTCTCAAGTATTATTTTACACTTTTTCGGGCTCAAGGGACACAAATGTATGAAAAAAGACCCCCCTGAGTTTTCTTTTCCGTGTCTTTTTCAAACTCTCTAAACATGAAAAAGACTCTGAGTTTTCCCTATGTCGGACTCGTTAAACCCTAACAACATTGGACTCGTCACCATGACGAGACTCGAGCTTCTCCTCCCTAGGGCTTGTTAAACTATCACTAGGTTGGATTTGTCTGAAGGATGAACTTATATTACAAGAATATGTTATCCCCTTCAAGCTTGTTTCCAAAAATAATTGGGGTACTCGCCAGCAATGGTGAGGGAAAATTTGGGAATCATCGTTGGTTACCTACGGCAGCTAGTCACTCTTGAACATCAACACGTTTGCTTCTTGTCGGGTTGGGATATCCATACATTGTCATTTGGCCTTTCGGGGTTTTGGATTGCCATTTCACCTCATTCCATCTGATCCATGTTGTCTCTATCGCGCCTCCGATCCCTTGGTACCTGAATGCTACCCCATTCCGGAGTCGTGTCGCCGTAATGTTCAAGAGTATAATCCTTCTGCAGTTCGCACCCTTGCCTCATCCTCTGATACTCTGTTTCACCATCTACCTCTTGTTCCTTATCTCATGTCATTGATGGGGGAAACATTATGGCCCTTCTGCGACGGACGTCTCTTGTCGACACCAACTCATTATCCAAGAGATTGGTCTAGAGATCCCTTTCGGTACCTTGGAGCTTGCATGCCTCAATGGCAAGTTCTTGGTGCCTGACGATAAACTCTCATCATTGGTCTTCGATTGGGTGATTCCATAAGTGTTCAACTTCAGCTCATTTTTCACACTTCGTGGATTGTACTTGACAGTACCTTGAGAGCCATTAGCATTATTGGTGGTTTCTCTCGCGCTTATTAACGGTTTTCATCATTGACCGGTAATCAAGCGACTTGTATCATGCTCGACCTCATCACATCTGTTCGCATGCTAGAATTTGTACTATGATCGGTTAGGTTTCAAGACCTCGAACTAAGATTACATATGTTCGGGTTGCATGGATTGGTTCGTGATTACATACATGACTATTTGATGGATGGCTGTAACCATACCTGAAGTCTTCATGGATGGCTGCGACTGTACCTTTATCATTATCATGGTCTTATCAACTGGGTGGCCGTGTCCATACCACAGACAAAGTTTCATATGTCTTTTGGATGGCTGCGCCCATGCCTAGACTATATGTATTTCACTATCAGAGATATCAGTTGTACTTGCGCCTGTAGGTTCTTCCAGGTGGTGTTCTAGTTCAGACAGTTTCATAAAGCATTTCACCTCTCCCATTCTCTCGGGCTTCATGCTTTAGGGGGCATCTGTTACATAGTAATTTGTCACTGTCCTCATCCCAGTCTCTCTACTGTGTCATGTGTCAAATAAACATGTTCATACCTTCCCACCAATGCAAGAAGATTAAGCAAGTGCTCTCTAATGCTGCCAATTGACCCTCATTTCCTAAGTTTCTGCCTAGTCGCGGATAAAACCTTAATATACGTGACAAACCTCTGTCATACACAGTCTCATCGTGACTTCATCGCAGGTGTACGCCTGTTTCCCGCGACGGTCGAATTTCAAGTCTCGGCGTGAGGCTATTAACTATCTATAGCGACGATCGGTCTACATGCATTGCTTCCTAGCGATGCCATCGCGGAGACTTAGTTCACGACCAACGATGATCCAAATTGGGCAAATTTTTTCCAACAGTCGGCCTTCTGGATGTCTCTAGACCTGGTTGTTGGGTCAGTTTGGGTCGATTTTTCCCCCTGGGATGGTAGTTCTGTCTTTTGTGCTACCTTCCTTGAGGATAAGCTCTCTCTCCCTCATTTCATGGAGACTCCTTCTCTTAATTATCACTCACCATTGCTATGATCTGCTAGTCCTTTTGGTTGTATAGTGTTGCTAGTGCATTTGATTTTGATAGATAGCTTTGGTGTGAGTGTGACAAGTGTGGGATTGCTAAATAGTTTGCAAGAGGTTATGGAGTGCCCTTAACCTTGTATTAAAGCTTGTGAGTGAGAGAGAGATATTGTTGTTTGGGAGACCCATCTTTGAGAGTGAATGCTTGAAGAAACATGCTGGCTGGACCCTCCGAGAAGGCTTGCGACGTCAAGACTTGGTTGTAAGCTTTGCTCTTGATTTATTATTAATACAATCAATGATGATTTCCTATGTCTTGTATGTAATTTACTTGATAGCTCATGATTTCTTGACTTTATGAGTAAATAGATCATTTGTTGTTCTCAGTTACGTGCTCTGTTGTTTTCTTCTGGTGTTTCAGGTTGATTGCTCATTAAGGAGAAGGAAATGGAAACTGGAGCAGCGTAACGGAACTTCATCAACCACCGGTTTTAGGTAGGCCTCCAAATCTGACTATTTAAGGGAATTAATTTTTGTTTTGTCCTTGCTGTGACTAGACCCAATCTAGGGCTAGAGGGGTTGCCTCTGTCCGCAGAGGGAACAATTTCCTGCTTCATAAGTTGGCTATTCTGCTGAGGAGTCCTTCATATGTTTTTCTCTTGTTTGCTCTTGTTTGGTTTTGATTTAGTGTCTCTTGAATTTTGGGGTTAAACTATCAGTCTTTTGGGTTACCTGGGTCAATCTGGGAAGTCCCTTTATTATCTATAAGGATAGACTGGTCTTTGTTTGGGAGTTTTTGTTCGTCTTTCATTGTTTTTAAGTTCGTCGTTGGAAAAAGCTTAATAGTCGTGCCGACGTTGCCCTGTCTCTGTTTTAAAGTTCCACGCGTCGCTGAATCCTGTCGTATAGTCGCGACGATTCCTGAAATCGACCCGTTGCGGAAGAGACTTGTACTCTCACAACGACATCGCTCTGTTGCTACGGCTAGTGGCTGATCGTCCCTAGTTGCTGGTGTTATGCCCGCGAAGATTCCTGTAGAGTTGTTTTTTTCAAATCTACCTCCTGAATTCACTAGTCTTGTTAATCCCCTGTTATCCTTCTCTTGCCCATTAATTTGTTTTTAATTACGTCTCGTTAAGATACTCTCTCGTTGGTTTGATTGAGTGGATATTGCATTTTTTGGTTTTGTGACCTAGTTTTTTCAAAATTTTGAATTACTTGGCTTGGTTGCTTGTCTGTCCAAGGTTCATCTGCAACCTTCTTGTTGATCTGTTTGAGGCTTCTTCATTGCTTGTTTCTTGCTGGTTGATTTTTAGTGACAATTATTGAACCAATTTTTGATATTGATTCGATTTCTTTTCACTACCAAACATAGATCACAATTGTTTGGATCGATCGGTTCACACTTGCTTGTTTGTCTCTTTAAATTCAAAACAATCAAAATCAAAAGACTGCATTCATTTAGTATACGAAAGTGAAAGTATATTTGCATTTCAAGTTTTCATGTTTGAGAAATTGGAAAGAAAATTTAAAATCTATCATTAGTAGTATCGATGCACTGTAGGATTGATGTGTTTATGCATTGTGTCTCTTAGCTGATCTTGGTTTTGTCTTGGTTTGGGAATGATCTCTCTACCCTCCTGTAGGTAGGTGTTCATTGAAGTAAAAGATGCTTTACTCATTCTAGCTGCATCCTAGGTTTTTTTTTGATATACATACGGTAAGGCCTGGAAACTGAAACATAATTCAAGATCAACTCTAAAATGAATTGAATGAACTTAACAACGCATTGGAACATAACACACATTATTTAGAGGTCTAGGCTAGAGACGTGCTCCGGCGTTGTTAAACCTAGTCACTATTGCTTTCACTTAAGGTTGGGTGATTCCTCCTTCTGTGACTCAATAGCTGTCTAGTATGGACTTGTGCTCCCAGTACCATCGAGTATATGTTGGGAGACCCCACTAGGTTATCATCCTATATCCTTAGGAAGCCGTGTCTGTCGCCTTGCAAACCGTAATGCACCGAACACAACATTCGGGAAGATTGACTGCCGTACGGGAAGTCCTTGGTTTTCATATGATCGCCAAGGTGTATATGCAATTTTACAGGTTGTTTGGTAAACCTTTTGTTTAGTTTCTCCAGAGTAGTCACTTTCATTCCTTTTCAGACTCCTTAAAAGAAAAGGTACATCTGAGCACTTGTCCTTTCAGGCTCATTAAATATTCGAAGGCGACTAGAGTCATCTTTTCGTCATTTTCTTGACTCTCTAAAGATGAAAAGGTCAAGTTCTGTTCCTGTGTCTTAAAATTTATATGGCCACGTTCACACTTACCCTGTTAGATCTTGTTGCGTTTTAGTTTGTGTAGGGTTGTTTTCCTTACTAGATTAGTTTTCCCTAGGGTTTTTGAGTTAAATCATCTTGATGGAATCACTGATCTCGTCTCCCGGTCCAAGCGACCAAGGATCTCTATCTTCTATCGCTCCCGAGGTACCGGTTGTTAGTGATACTCTTCATGTCATTCTGAGTATCCAACCACTTAACTCTCGCGCTCCGGAAGACGAGTCTTACAATATTCATTGGAACCCCATCTGGGAGCCTTCCAAAGAAGACTTTCCCGTTACTCCTCCTGGTGTTTCGGTCCTAATGTCTTCCTCTGACATGGATGAAATGAACCCCGTCACGAGTGAAGAGACCTTTATGGCAAGTGGTGAAATCCCTATACCTATGGAAACTTCACCCTTCCGTGTCACCCCTCTTGGTATCACGTTGCCTCTACGCTATAATGCTCTGGCTGATATCATAGGTTCTAGGTCTCCCCTTACAAGTTCCATGTGGTCTCGTACTGTCACTCCGACTTCGGAACCTTTTACTCCCCAGATTCACAATGTAACTGTCACATCTGTTCCGACTATTCCAACTGTTTGTGTGGCTTCCTCAGCCCCCATTGTTAGTGCCGTCACTACATCTTCAGTTGTGACCACTGTTGCCGGACCTTCAGCTGGTCCTCCAAATAGTGTCCCGTCGGAATCCACATTTGGGGTTGTTAACCTTAGTGCCCCACCTTCTTCTGGTTCCATTCTAGCAGGGGGGGCATGTGATCAATATTGCCAAACTCTTCAAAATCTGGATCCACAAAATCCATTTCATTATTATGATTCTCGGGGAGCCTATATTTACCACCCTTGACCCATAGCATCTCATCCTACGGTTGAGGTTTCGGTTCCGTTATCTGTCACTTGGGGTACCACCACTTATCATGGTGGCCAAGCACAATTTTCAAATTTTCAAGGTCCACCCTATCAAGGTCAACCGTCTTACGGGCAACCGTCTTACGGGCAGCCGTCTTATGGAAAGCCGTATTACGGGCAACCTTATCCAGGGCAACCTGTCGGCCCACAAGGACAACCCATCCAGGGACAACCTTCGGCCTTCAGTGCTTCCTCTTTCACATACTTCAGGCAACCTTCTGGCAACCCAGGACAACCTCACATCCAACAAGGCCAACCTGGTACCTAGGAAAGTTACCCTTTCGGACAAACTGGTCAGCCTCAAATTCAACAAGGCCAACCAATTGTTCAGCCTACTCAACCATCTGGTCAGTCTGGACAACCTTCGGTTGCCCAAGTTCAACCCAATACTCAATAAGTTCAAACTTTTGGGCAAATGGGTCAACCTGAACCCCAACCGGGCCAACCTTCTAGCCAGATGGCTCAGCCTCAGTTTTCCCAAGGACATCCGTCTGGGCTTGCTCAATCGGGCACTCAAATGCTCGTTGCTTCTTAAGCTCCACTCGGTTTTCAGACCCAATCTGGGCTCTAGACCCAATCCGGTCTCCAAACTCAGGTTGGATCCCAAAACCAACCTGCTTATCAAACGCAGCCTGGTCCCCAGGCTCTGTTTGGCGCCCAACTGCCTTATGGTTTTCAGTAGTCCCAAGGGCAAACTCAATTTGCCCCATACCAAAATTATCAACAACCGCAGGTTAAACCTTATCAGAATTTTCAGCAACCATATGTTGCTCCTGCGGGACAAGTTGGTAATCAGTGGAATGTTGGGGGTCAAATCCAGGGTCAACTGTCTAGTTACAGTTATAACCCCTATGGAAAAAATCCCTACGGACAAAACCCTTATGGGCCGAATCCGTCCGGACAAAATCAATGGGGGCAACTGGGAACTGGATGGAACTTTGGTGCTGCTTCTTACCCGTGGCCTCAGATGTCCTTTAACCCTCAATTACCCTTTTTGGCGACGTTGGAATTACCAGATGTGTCCAAACTAACAAATGATCCCATTCTTCATAATCCGTATTGGCCATCGGTTCCAACTAAAATCCCCGGTGATTGTCCCAAATTTGATGGTAAAGCTGGAGAAGATCCCCAAGCTCATGTCATGACTTATCACCTATGGTGTTCATCAAATTCATGGCTTGATGATTCAATCCGACTCTGCCTTTTTCAATGGACTCTCACTGGCTCTGCCGCAAAATGGTATATTGAGCTAGCTCGCGGATCTTTTCAGGACTTTAACTCGCTGGCTATGGCATTTTTAACTCATTTTCAGTTGCCGATTCGATATGAAACAGGCACACATCTCCTGACATCCTTAAAGCAAAACACGGCCACGCATATCTTTGATCATATCCATGAATGGAGGAGACGTCGCCATTTGATTAAGTTCTGGATCCCTGATCAACTTCTGACTGACTGGTTCACAACCTCATTCGTTAGTTTGATAGCTCGGGACATTGCTATGGGGGCATGTGTAACTGAAGAGCAAGCTATCGCGCATGCTCAGTATCTCGACTTGGTTTACTCCCAGTCCGGTACGCTATATGATTATTTGCCTGATGCTCCACGACCTGGAACTTCTAAAGCCCCGTCAACACCATCTGTTGACGGTGTCATCGGTTCTATTAATGCGTCCTCTAAAAAATCTTCTGCGAACCCTGGGAAGCAAAAGTCTAACACTCCAAATGAAAATGCTTCTCAGGCCATATCCAATTCTGGTAACACTTCTGAGGTTAACACCATTCAATCCACCGCGGCGGACAAAACTTCGAAAGGAAAGAAGAAGGGAAAAGGAAAGAATAAAGCCGATCAACCGAAGCAAGATTCCCCTAAACCTCCAACCGAGGAAGGTGCCAAGCACAAGCCTAAGTATCCTTGTCTTATTTGCGATGAGGATCACTATACTAAAGACTGCCCAAGGCGGTCTGAAGTTAGTCATTTGTTAAAAGGTGCCCTTGGGACTCCTGCCATGCTCAAAGAGCCTTTTCCCTCACAGCAGACTCAAATGGTGGCTGATCCATCTCAATCCTCTTCTCCCTTCGGTTCTTAGGTATTTATGGCTGGGACAATTCCCATCCACATCAGTACTCGGTTAAAAGAGTATCCTTTGCCTACCGGGAAGGAAACTGAGGTTCCCTCTAGTGCTCCTTTGTCCAGTTCTTGTCTGCTCCATATCGAGCGACCTAGTACTGAGTCAGTCATCCGACCTCCTCCTAAAGGGGTGCTCCGAAAGTCTTCTTACAACCCTAATGCTCGTGCTGCACAACACTATAGCATCGTTGAGGACTTAGCCCAGGCTCCGTCAACTATGTCCGCATTAGAGGTCCTCCAGAGCTGCCCCTCTCAGAGGAAGTCGTTGCTATCGGCCATCGGTGGCATTGACCCGGCTGACTTGGATTTGATCACTTTTGACCTAGACAATCATGTACCAAGACTGCCTCACCAAATTGCCTTCCTTATTCAAGTCATCATCAATTCTAAAACTATTCACCGCACTGTCATTGATGAAGGCGCTTCTACTTGCATTATGTCTATTGCTTGTTGGAAGGCTATCGGTTCTCCGACTCTGAGTCAGTCTCCCAATACCTTGGAAGCCTTCGATGGGAGAGATTCCTGTCCTTATGGTATACTCCCGTGTCTGCCTATTACCCTGGAAGGGAAGACGGTCGAAGTTGTCGATGCCATGTTAACTTACAACCTCCTTTTAGGACGAAGCTAGACATATGCCATGCGAGCCGTGGCTTCATCTCTATTTTGTGTCCTTCGTTTTCCTCATCAGGGGAAGATCGTCACGGTAGACCAGTTGTCCTTCTTCTCCTCTTCCTCTTTCGATGACAACGTGCCTTTCGTGGAGCATACCTCCGTTCCATATGAGAGTGTGGGTGCTGGAATTTTTAAAGATCTTGCCCTTATGGGTGTTTTTTCACTCCCACCTCCCAACATCACTCCTGTTCATATGATTTCTGTTCGTTCTGAACCTTGGGTTTTTCCTCCTGTTGATCGGATAGAATCCTGGGGTGATGTGATGCCATTGAGTCCTGCCGAGCTCAACTACATCGAAATTGTTTCTGTATTAGCTTCATCTCCTGAACCTGCTCCTTCAAGCAGGGCTCTCGACTCATATGTCCAATCCCCTTGGCTTGGAGATGGAACTTCTTCATACCCTTTACGGGAAATCTTTCCTTTTGATGAAGAAATTATTGAGACTATGTCTTTTGAGGAACCCCCTTGGTCTGATCATCACCATCGTTCCTCGTTTCTCCCTACCGACGGGGCAATGCTTACTTGTCTTGAGCAATTTTCTCCCTATATCCCCTCCCAACCCCTTTAAATGCCCATCCAAATTCATAAAGTTTTCTCTGAAGGCAATATGGGGAACATTATGCAAACTCAACCTATCGACATCTCTGTTAAACCAGGGGTTGTCGAGCACATTCATATCGGAGTAACCTGTACTCCGGAGGAGATTCAGCTTTATACTAATATTTTTCGAGAATTTCGTGATGTTTTCGCTTGGTCTTACGAAGAGATTCCTGGCATCGATCCTAGCATCATGGTGCATGAAATACCTACATATCTGGGTGCCAAACCTGTTCGACAACGTCTACGCCCGTGCACCCCCGAAAGGCTGCAGCTATTAAAGCGAAAGTCGAAAAGCTTCTTAAAGTTGGCTTTATTTACCCTATCCCGCTCATAGATTGGGTTTCTAATATTGTCCCTGTGACCAAGAAACAGGGCACTATTAGGGTATGTGTTGATTATCGCGACATTAATCGTGCCTGTCCCAAAGACAACTACCCTACACCTTTCATTGACCAGCTCATTGATGAGTGTGCTGGGAGTGAGATTTATTCATTCATGGACGGCTTTTCTGGTTATAACCAGATTAATATCTCACTTGCGGATCAACACAAGACCACCTTTATCTGCCTGTGGGGTACTTTCGCTTATAAAAATCTCCTGTTCGGTCTAAAAAATGCCGGTGCTACCTTCCAGCGTGCAATGTCTTACACGTTTCATGATATTCGACACATTGTGTAGCCTTACCTAGATGACCTTCTGACTCATTCAGCAAAATGCCAAGATCATCCAAATCACCTTCGCGAAATTTTTCTTTGCTGTCGACACTATCGTATCCATCTTAATCCGCATAAGTGTGTATTCTGCATGGAATCCGGCAGACTACTTGGGTTTTTCGTCTCCCAAGAGGGTATCCGTCTAGATCCCCTTAAATTTGAAGCCATTTTGAATCTCCCTCCCCTTGCTTCTTTGCAGCAATTGTAGATTCTGCAGGGTAAAGCGAATTTTTTACGTCGTTGCATTCCGAACTATGCTGAAGTGGCCAAAGGATATACGTGGTTATTGAAGCGGGATACCACTTTTCTTTAGGATACCGCTGCACAAGAGTCATTCGAGTAGCTCAAGACCCTCCTTATTTCTGCTCCGTTGTTACGTCTCCCTGATTATCCCTGATTATCACCATGACTATACTCTTTATTTAGCTGCCGCCGATAGCACCATCGGCATGGTTCTGATCCAAGACAATGATGATGGTACTGAGTATGTTGTTTATTATCTCAGTTGAAATTTACTTGATACGGAAACTCGATATGCCTATGTCGAGAAATTGGCATTGGCATCCGTTCACACCGTCCAACGTTTCCGCCACTATATATTATTGCACACCATGACAGTGATTTCTGACTGCAACCCAATGACGTACATCTTGTCACGTCAGTTACTGGGGGGCAAGTACTCAAAATGGATTGTCATCCTTCAAGAGTTTGACTTGGAGTTTACTACAACCAAGTCTAAGAAATCCCTCGTTTTCGCTGAGCTACTTTGCTCCCTACCATCTACTACCACGCCCTCTCGATTAGAGGACCATATCCCGGATGAATCTTTGTTCTTGATTAGCACCCTCGATCCTTGGTATAGGGATATTATTGTCTACCTTTAGACGTCCTCCTTTCGTCCAGATTTGTCCAAGGATGCTCGATGACGTATTCGCCATCATTCTCAACCTTATCGCATTATTGGGGACACCCTATACTGTCTCGGCGCTGACTCTGTTCTCCACCGTTGTCTGACGTTCGAGGAAGCCGAATGAGTTCTAAGTCACTGCCACTTTGGCACCTGTGATGGTCATATGTCCGAATATGTTACTGCTCAGAAGATCCTCCGTGCTGGTTATTTTTGGCCATCTATTTTTAAGGATTACATTCTTGCCGTCTGTTCTTGTCATGCGTGCCAAATATACCAACGAAAAATGTGCGCGCCTCCTACTAATTTACACCCTGTCATTACCGTCGGCCCTTTTTCCAAATGGGACATTGATTATATGACTTGTAACCCTCACTCGGCCGGGGGGCATGGGTATATCATCGTTGTCGTCGATTATTTCACGAAATGGGCCGAGGTGATGCCTACGCTATCTAATGATGGTAAGACAACGGCACAATTTTTATTCAATCATGTCATTTCACGATTCAGAGTCCCTCAGGCTATCGTCACTGATCACGGTTCACATTTCCGTAATCATATGATGACTGAGTTAACAACCCAGCTGGGCTTGCGGCATGATAGTTCAACACCGTATTATCCTCAGGCCAATGGCCAAGTAGAAGTTGTCAACAAAGTTTTGGTCACGATGCTTCAACGCACCATTGGCATGCACAAGTCCAACTGGCATTTGATGTTGTTTTCCGCCTTATGGGCCTACTGAACTTCAGTGAAGGATGCCACCGGGTTCACCCCGTTCCAATTAGTTTACGATCTGGAAGCTACCCTTCCGATTGAGTGTGAGATCCCTTCTCTTAAATTAGCCATCGAATTGCTCCCAAACACTACTCCTGTAGAAGAACGTCTTCTTTACCTAGAACGGTTAGATGAGACCCGCCGACTAGCCTCTCTAGTCATTGAAGTAAAGAAGAAGAGAGTGAAAACTCACTTCGACCAAGCTGTCAATCCTCATTCTTTCGTTGAAGGAGACTTAGTCCTACTCTATGATCAAGAAAATGATAAGCTGGGGTAAGGCAAATTCGAGCCTATGTGGCATGGGCCTTACATTGTGAAACATGTTTTGTAAAAAGGGGCCTATGAGTTGATTGATTACGAAGGGAATCCTCTAGATAAGTCCCGAAATGGGCTTTATCTGGAAAAATATTATGCATGAATTTCGTGCATCTGATTTGTACATACATGTGTTTTCAGCAGGTGTGTTTTTAGTGCATGTTTGCATATTTGGCTTGGTGTGTAGGCATAATTGCTGCTTATTGTGTCTTTTTACTTCTTGTGCAGATGTCTGGTACACCTTACGTTGGTTTCATTGATGGTGCCTGCCGTAGTACCCGGAACCTTTCTTCTACGGCGTGGGTGATCTACGATCCTCACGGTGAGTTAGTAGACCTTCAAGGTGTTTGTCTAGGTTGCACCACAAACAATGTCGCTGAATATAGCGTTGTCATTGAATTACTAACCGAGGCTGTCAACCTCAATATTCGTGCATTGGTTGTGAATTTGGATTCTCAACTTGTTTTCCACCAGCTTAACGGGCGTTATTCTGTTAGAGATCATCAGATTTTAAGGTTGTATTTACGTGTTAAATTATTGGAAAGGAATTTTGATTTTATTACATATCAACACATTCCAAGAAGATTAAACACATTAACTAATGCATTAGCAAATCATGTATTAGACAGACATTTACACAACATGTAATCAAAACATTGTATAGAAGCATTTAAAACACAATAATGAACCATAGATAGCATGTATAGATATATATATATCATGTGGCGCACCGAGGCGCTCAAAAAATAAGTGTGTATGTCAAAAATAGAGTCTATGTTCCCATACATCTGAGACACATGTCTCTCAAAAAATCAGCAAAAAGTAAAGCCTAGGTATCTACTGCGGTGGGTTCTGCTCTCTATAGCAGACCACTGCTCGTGCAACTCGTCTCAAGAGCCTATGCACCCTAGGTGGCACTTCGACTGTGTGTCTCTGGTACTCTACTAGGACCTCCTCGATCCCCCTGTAATCTGGGATCCCGTCCGTCAAGCCCTCAAGGTTACAGGCTATCTCCTCCACTGCATTGCCACCAGGGCAAACCAGGGCCAGTTCCATGTTGCCCTGCGGGTCCCTCCGTGCCTCAGGAGCTAGTCCTACTGGCCTCTTCGGTCCCACATCTGCAAGTAACATAAGAGACATTATTAAGACATATGCATGATAAAATCCAAAAACATCATAAAAAACAAAACACATAAATAGTGTGGTGTTTCGATCAAGTGTTTTACCTCCCTCATCCCACTGCTCGCCCGCAGGAAGCAGCATGTCGGGGTCTCCATGGAAATCCGTGCCTGCGTATGGCTAGTCCTTGACTATGACCTTTTGATGGTCTAGCCACTCTCGGAACAGCATCCCCCATGATACCGGTCGACCGCCACCCCCTCACGGCATAACATGTGCCCAGCGGGTGATACAGGTCTCTCGTGGCCCGGGCACGTACAGGTCCATGTCCTGCAGCTGAAGAATCGGTACCCACTCCAGCATGAGCGGGATCAGAATAGATCCATACCCGAACTGTTTCACCTCCCCGCGTCGGCACCTCATCAGCTGTCTCTTCATGTTAACGGCCACTGCTTCGGCCCAGTTATACATGGTCAGGTTAAGGCAATTAAGAGCTAATCGAAGGTGAGTATTTGTTGCCTCATGTTGGGCTTAAGAGCCACCGTTCTCGTCACCATGAACAATACCGAGCGAAGAGTCAAGTCTTCCACTGTCGGGATTTGCAATTTCCCGCTAGTGGCTGACTTGCGTGCCCCTGGGCAGCCTGTGCTATCAGCATATCGAAAGTCTCACCGGCGACTCGTTGACCCTCTAAGATTGGCCTCTCGCCACGGTCAAAAAATATATGTCTATGGCATCAAATTAAATATCTTTGCCCTGGATGATGAAATTCCCGTTCGTCGGGTTCCATGAGCGGATTAACAGCTCTAACAAGTCAAGTTGTGCTCGAAGATGTGGAGTGAGGAAGAATTTCAGCAATTCGCACTCAAGTAGGGCTCTTCGGCACCCGGGATTGTTAAAAGCTTGTTCGTCATTGATATCATGAGTTATTTCCTGCCACACGAAATCCATTTTGCCCTACATCAAAGGAAAAGAATGATTAGAGCCCTTTTCATAAGCTTAAATGCATAAATTATAAAAAAAATTGACTTTACGCCTTCTCTCCCCCCCCTTGGTTCGCTGGCTCCCCGCGGGGTGGGAGGCACTGCCAAAGTTGGGGAAGAGGGCGAGCTCCTGTGCCGCGCTGCTTCGGATTGAGGGTGTAAGGACCATGAGTTGTAGGCTAGACAACGAGCTCGCACAGAGGCGACAAGTTGAGGAGCAAAAACGCGTTGGGAGAAAATGCGTGCGAAGTGTTGTGGAGGTCGTTTGACATATAGGTCGTGGGCGGTCCCGGCGGGTCGACGGGCGGGCGAGGCCAAATGATAGACACCACACTTGGGTCAGCCAGTGGGTGAGCCGACCCATTCAAAGGATGTAACGGAGATGTATGGAGGTCGGCTAGCATGAAGACACAACGTTTAATGTGAGGGGCGAACCATATATATTTGAGGCTTGCGATGGAGCTAAGGCATTCAATCACAAAACGCACAAGTTCAGAGCGTTCAAGGTAGAACGAAGGTGAAAGTGCAAGTTGGTCTGAAATCTGGGCAAAGGTGGAGGCAGATGAGTCAGGGCCGAAGCACCTAAGCTAAAACAGGTCATTCGAAGGAGTTTGTGCAATAGGTCGTTTGTTCAGAAATTCGTTCGAGGGCGTTCGTGTAGGAAGTCGTTCGAGGGCATTCATGCAGGAGATCATTCAAGGGCGTTCGGGCAGGATTGTTGGAGGGAATTTGGGTAGGGTCGTTCGAGGTTGTTCGAAGGCGTGGTAGGGCGTCTGGGCGAATGACATGAGTTGGTGAACGGTGGTTCGGGCAAAGTCTTGAACGAGCGTGCACGGTGAACGACTCGCTGGTGGAGACTTGGCGAGTTGGGCATTCGGTGGAGAGCGCCCATCGGTGGACGAGTTGGGTGTTCAGTGGGAGCGCCTGATGAGTTGGATGAGTTAGATGAGTTGAACGACACGCGTTTGGGTGAACGTGTGGAGGCAAATGAGGAGTTGGGCAAGAGTCGTTCGGGCGACTGTGTGGGCACGCCGATGAGCTGGTTGAACGCGTTGTGTCGGCGAATGTAAAAATATTCTAAGTGTAAATCTGGGGTTTCCTCAGGATTGTAACTTATATATATTATTATTACGGGAAGACTCATTACAGGGAGTTGCCCCTCCCAGTTATACTGTTGTGCATTTATGTTAATGCTGATGAATGTTTAACTGCTGTGTTATAATGAATGAAAGTACTTGGTAAAAGAGAAAAATAAACTAATTATAGAAAGTAGGCGTAGTCCACGATCACAAGTATTGGTGAAAAGAAAGTGGTCAGTGGTGCCGCACCTCATATAGTGCGGTTGGAAGAGTACCGCTATTGTAGGGGTGTGACAGAGGGCCACAGATGGGCCCCATGGCTTGGCGGTCTCCCTTGAAGAGAGGGAGGGGGCGAGATCTTTGTGGGTGTGATCATACCAACGTTAATACACCAGATCCCATCAGAACTCCGCAATTAAGCTTTCTTGGTCTAGAGTAGTACTGGGATGGGTGACCTCCTTGGAAGTCCTAGTGTTGCACCCTCCCCCCTTTTTGTGCGGCTCGGCGGAGCCAGTGGAAGTGATCCTCGCGGGTGTGATCGCGCTGGAGTTAATGTAGAACTCTACAGATAGGTGCGCTTGGCGTAAAATTGGATTATGTTACGCGTTTATCTGGTTTTTGCGGTGTGGGGCTACTTATATATTGATTTATAATGGAACCCCGCGGATGAAGAGATCGATCGAGCATTAAGGGGGAATGGGGAGCCTAACTGGGGGAAACAACGATGCGCTTAAGGCTGCTCCAGGGGAAATTTGAGAGCGTGGCTCCGATTTATCATCTTAGTCAGGAGTCACGAGCGAGATTATAGTGCAATGAAGGCGATGCATTGTGGCAGTGGGTGATGAATCTAGGACAGTTCGCATTGCTGTAGCAAATATGACACGAGGAGAGTAGGCGAGAAGTTTAAATCATGCATACTTTTGTAGGAGTTCGAGTTTTTGAAGAACCATGGATTCTTCACGGAAAGGTCGTGCGAGCTCCATGCAATGTCGTTGGTGGTCGCTGAACTTACGCCTTTTTCTTCTCTCTCTCTCTTGCCCCTTGGTTCACTGGCTCCCCGCATGGTGGGAGGCACCACCAAATTCGGGGAATAGGGCGAGCTCCTGCGCTGTGCTGCTTCAAATCGAGGGCCACGGATGGGCCCCGTGGCTCGGCGGTCTCCCTTGAAGAGGGGGAGAGGGCGAGATCTTTGCACGTGCATTCCTACTAGCGTTAATGCATCGGATCCCATCAGAACTCCACAGTTAAGCACACTTGGGCTAGAGTAGTATTGGGATGGGTGACCTCCAAAGAAGTCCTAGTGTTGCACCCTCCCCCCTTTTTGTGCGACTCGGTGGAGCCAGTGGAAGTGATCCTCACGGGCGCGATCGCGCTGGCATTAATGTAGAACTCTGTGGATAGGCACGCTTGGTGGCAAATTAGATTATGTTGCGCGTTTATCCCATTTTTCTGACATGGTGCTACTTATATATTGATTTATAATGGAGCCCTGTGGATGAAGAGATCACTCGAGCATTAAGGGGGAAGGGGGAGCCTAACTAAGGGATACGACGACATGCTTAAGGCTACTCCAGGGGAAATTCAAGAGCGTGGCTCCGATTTATCATCCTAGTTGGGAGTCGTGAGTGCAATTAAAGCGCAACGAAGGCAACGCATTGTGGCAGTGTGTGATGAATCTAGGACCGTTCGCATCGCTGTACTAAATATGACATGAGGAGTGTAGGTGAGAGGTTTAAATCGTGCACACTTTTGTAGGAGTTTGAGTTTTGGAACAACTATGGATTGTTCACGGAAAGGCCACGCGAGCTCCACGCAGCGTCGTTGATCGTTGCGGAACTTACGCCTTTTTCTTCTCTCTCTCTCCCCCCTGGTTCGCTAGCTCCCTGCGAGGTAGGAGGCGCTGCCAAAATCGAAGAAGAGGGTGAGCTCCTGCATTGTGCCGCTTCGGATTAAGGGCCACGGATGGGCCCCGTGGCTCGGCGGTGTCCCTTGAAGAGGGGGAGGGGGCGAGATCTTTGCGGGTGCGATCATACCAGCGTTAATGCACCGGATCCCATCAGAACTCCGCAGTTAAGCGCGCTTGGGCTAGAGTAGTATTGGGATGGGTGACCTCCCGGGAAGTCCTAGTGTTGCACCCTCCCCCCTTTTTGTGCCGCTTGGCAGAGCCTGTGGAAGCGATCCTCGCGGGTGCAATCACGCTGGCATTGATGCAGAACTCCGCGGATATGCATGCTTGGCGGTAAATTGGATTATGTTGTGCGTTTATCCCGTTTTTGTAGCGTGGGGATACTTATATATTGATTTATAATGGAACCCCGCAGATGAAGAGATCGCTCGAGCATTAAGGGGGAAGGGGGAGCCTAACTGAGGGAAACGATGACGTGCTTAAGGATGCTCCAGGGGAAATTCGAGAGCATGGCTTCGATTTATCATCCTATTCGGGAGTCGCGAGCGGGATTATAGCGCAATGAAGGCGACACATTGTGGCAGTGGGTGATGAATCTAGGACCGTTTGCATCGCTGTATCAAATATGACATGAGGAGAGTAGGCGAGAGGTTTAAATCGTGCACACTTTTGTAGGAGTTCGAGTTTTGGAAGAACTGTGGATCATTCACGGAATGGCCACACGAGCTCCATGTAGCGTCATCATTGGTCACGGAACTTACGCCTTTTTCTTCTCTCTCTCTCCCCCCTAGTTCGCTGGCTCCTTGTGAGACGGGAGGCGTTGCCAAAGTCAGGGAAGAGGGCGAGCTCCTGCGCCGCATTGCTTCGGATCGAGGGCCACGGATGGGCCCCATAGCTCGACGGTCTCCCTTGAAGAAGGGGAGGGGGCGAGATCTTTGTGGGTGCGATCATACCAGTGTTAATGCACCAGATCCCATCAGAACTCCACAGTTAATCTTGCTTGGGCTAGAGTAGTACTGGGATGGGTGATGTCACTCCCCTACACTGGTAGTAATCTTCCAACCGCACTATAGCGAGGTGCGGCACCACCGACCACTTTCTTTTCACCAATACTTATGATCGTGGACTATGCCTAACATTCATACTTAGTTTATTTTTCGTTACCAAGTATTAGTTTATCCTTTATACAAGATGAAAACCATGAACATTCATCATAAATAGCAATAACATGAACAATTGCACAACAGTATAAAGGGAGGGGAAACTCCCCGATGTGAGTCCACCCAAATCAATATATATAATCTTCAATTTTCACAACACAAGTTAAATCTTGGAGGAAACCCCAAATTTACACTTAGCCAAATTTTCACAATTTCGGCAAACTCGGTTGCCCAGCTCGTCGGCACCTTTGAATGGTCGCCGCACGACTCGCCCAACTCTCCGTTCACCCATCGCACATTTCATGTCATTTTCCTAACTCGGGCGCGCTCGTCGTGCTCATGTCATCCACCTTTGTTCACGTTGCACCTTTGTTCACTAACTCCCACTTCATTTTATTTCCACTCGGCGCCCGGCACACCCAACCGCGGGTCGCCCTCACCCGGTTCACCAACTCGTCCAACCGTTTAGTTTGCTCATCATTTAGCGGGCGCGCCCTCCACAAGCCTCGGATAACCCACCACACAGACGCCCTACTCGGTCGCACCTTCACTCGGCCACACCATGTACTTGTCTACCCGACACCCTCCGTGGGTCGCCCGACCTGTCCGTCATGTCAACTGCACTCGGCCGTCCTGCGTTTGTTTACCCGACGCCCTACTCGTGTCGCCCATTCATCGATCGTTTGCTCCACCCGGTTGCCTTCACCTGTTCTGCCCGTCGTGCGGGCACATCCACACTGTAGAACCTTCGCACTTCTTCACGCTTGATTTCTCGCTCAAGTGATCTGCGATTTGATCGAATGATTTTCCACCACAACTTGTCCACCCATATATACGCCTGCCCGCCCATCCATTCGAGCGTCCATCCGACCTGTCCATCCAACACATCCATCGGCTTTACCACGTTTTACCACCATCGACCCATCCGCTCATCGCATGGCCGCCTGCCCGTTCGTCAGTTCACCCGTCGGCCCGTCCATTGGTCGGGGCACCCAGGACTGCCCACATGAGTATAAGTGTTTCCACGTCCAAAATCCATCTCATATTCTTCCAAATGCTTCGTGTGACCTGCGGTTCGCTCGCTCGTCCACGCCTTCCACCCAGAACACCTTCGCACTTCGTCAACCGCAGTCCAAGGTCTTCACATCCTCCTCCACCCAAAGTCATTGTTGTCCTCGACAATATCCCATCTCAGTAACCATTCATCACCAAGATAACCATCCATTTGAACAATCATATCCCTTGATCCATGATATCAACCAGTCCATACATCGCAAACATCCCTGCAACATATACAATACGATAGTCTCCACCATGTATCGCCATCGTGTGAACTGCTGCCATGATACTTCAACATAATGCTAACACATCTCTGCACACTATCGACCCCCATGACTTGAACTAGTCGGGTGATCAGTCCAATTGTCACACTCAATCATAAGAATTCACATCCTTATGCCATCACCAGTCTTTTCTCAGACCTCTTGTCACAACACTGACTCGACCAAGAATCCATTCCAAACCCATGCTTAGGTCCATGGAATCTCCATCCCATCTGCAACATGTCCATCCAGTCCATGGTCTTGTTGTACAAGGGTGCACAACCTCTCCATCGGCTCATACAAAACATCTCCATGTCACACTAGCACATCTACCTGCACAACATCTCTGCCTCGTCACTCCTCATTGGATGCCCATGAGTGACACCTCTACAAGTGCTTCTGCACAATGTCCCTGCATAAGACTGCCATGCTCCATGTCTCCAACCTGATGTCCATGACTCAAGATGCCCATGATGTCCAACCAAGTAGACCCATCACAACAATCGGCTATCTGTATCTAAGTCTGCAAATTTGTCATCATAAAGAAGCCTCCTCCAAGGCCCCTTGTCAAGGTGGTGCAACCCCTTCCAATCAAGGTCCCTGCACCAACCCATCTCCAAGGTTGTCTATCGAGAAAGGAGGGCCAAGAAGTTTCCTCCCTGACTCTCATCCACCCATGTATCAGATTGGTACTGTGTCCTCAAGTATCTGTGCACAGCCTCAACCTCCTCACATGTACACCCAAGCTTCTCAAGCTTGTCTTTCGTCAACTGAAAGTCATATATGCCCATAGCATACCTGCAAAACTCCACTATGCCATCTGGATCTCTACCTGCATAATCCTCTCCAACCATTGCCTTTGAAGAAGTACTCAGACTTCCTTCATCTACAACTCCATTGTGAAGATCTTCAGTAGAAGATGTCTCTGCCAAGTGCTTCAGGATTCATGAGATTGATCTCCCACTTCCTTCTTCCTCGCTCTTGCAACGAAGTCAATCAACTTCTCTTCCTTTGTTGTTTGAGTCATACTCCCAAGTCCTCTTTGCTCCACATCCTCATGCTTCACATTCAGATCTTTGGGATACAAAGTCATAGAATTCATCCTTGGTCTATACTCCAAGCAACTCTTCCTATTCATCGGAATCAACATTTTTCTTCCCTCAGGTGTGATCAAGAGAATGTCCCGGTCTACCACTGGTATGGCTTGTGCAAGCTTCATGAAATCTTGCCCTAACACCATAGAATGATCATCCATGTCCACTATCCTCAAGTCCAACTTTCTGAACCATGATCCCACTCTCACCTAAGTGTTCTCCATCACACCAGTAACAACTTTGATGGTAGAGTTGACTGCTTTGAAGGCACTCCACTCTTTCCCCATTTTAGCTTTCTTCCCAAAAGACTTTGTTGTCTTCCTACTTAAGAAGCTATGAGTAGCTCCTGTATCCACCAAAGCTGCAAATATCTTGCCCTTCACGGTTACCTACACAAAACTTAGCTTCAAGGCATTACCTCCTTCTGTCGGCTTTATCTTGTGTCTCACATCAGCAACCTTCCTCAAGAATTCGACCTCAAAAGTGTCCATTGGCTTATGTTCCAACCTGACATCTCTCTTAAGGTACTTCACTTCCTTGCTTGGCTCTTCTAAGCAACTCGATCCTGGCTCAGCTTGACTTCCTTCAAGCTTGTCCTCCATCGCATTCTGCTCAAGTGCACCAACCAAGTGCCCATTGATTGCTTCCATAGAACTAAGCTTTTGAACATCTACCTAATTGTTTTGGTAGTAGTCCCCTAGTCTACCAATGTAGTCAAGCTCATCTTGCTCAATTAAAACGACCTTCTTACCAAGAAATTCTTTCTTCATCTCATCCTCAAGTTGCTTGACTTTGGTTTCCACCATGGCACTTTTCTTCCTTAGTTGAACTCTCTCATCCAAGAGTTCTTGAAGACTAAGACCATTCTGCTAGATCTCCTCATCAAGTTTCCTGAGTTCAACATCTTCCATCGTACTTCCACATTGGTCCTTGAGTTCTTCAAGTTCTTCTTTGATCTTCGAACAACCTTCCTGAATCTTCATATTCTCGGCCTTCATCGAAACCCATTCAGAACTCCATCTACTCACTTGTTCCAACACTTTGTACCAGAAAGCTTCACCTGCATTATGGCTAGATTCACCTGCCATAGGTCCTTCTACCATCTTTGCCATTCACTTTCCTGCAAACCTGAATCACCCTTCAGATTTCTTCACCATTCACCAGGTTCCCCTGCAAGACTGAATCAGCTCTTGATATCCCTTGTTGTGAGATCAACTTCTTTCACCTGCACTTCACCTGAATCAGCTATGATACCAACTGTCACGATAGTGCAGTGGGATCAGCTCTTTGTCATACACCAGCTTTGATACCACTTGTCACGCCTCTAGACTGGTGGTAATCTTACAACCGCACTATAACGAGCTGTGGCACCACCGACCACTTTCTTTTCACCAATACTTATGATCGTGGACTATGCGTAACATTAGTACTTAGTTTATTTTCGTTACCAAGTATCAATTTATCCTTTATACAAGATGAAAACCATGAACATTCATCATAAACAACAATAACATGAACAATTGCACAACAGTATAAAGGGAGGGGCAACTCCCCGATGTGAGTCTGCCTGAATCAATATATATAATCTTCAATTTTCACAACATAAGTTAAATCTTGGAGGAAACCCCAAATTTACACTTAGCCAAATTTTCACAATTTCGGCAAACTCAGTTTCCCAGCTCGTCAGCACCTCCGAATGGTCGCCGCACAACTTGCCCAACTCTCCATTCACCCGTCGCACGTTTCGTGTCGTTTGCCCAACTCGGGCGTGCTCGTCATGCCCGTGTCACCCACCTTGGGTGCCCTCCGCACGTCCTTGTTGTAGCTTTGTTCACCAACCCCCACTTTGTTTTGTTTCCACCCGGCGCCCGACACACCCAACCGCGGGTCGCAATCAGCCGGTTCACCAACTCGTCCAACCGTTTGGTCTGCCCGTCGTTCGGCAGGCGTGCCCTCCGCACACCTCGCACGACCCACCACAGGGACACCCTACTTGGTATCACCTTCACTCTGCCGCACCACGTACTTGTGCTATGGGGTAAAATGCACGGGATGAAAACTACCCTCGAAAGTCTTCCCGAGAAATTCGACAGACCGTAAGGTTATCTGAAAAAGGTACCTGTTACACACATGTTCATATATCTGACATATATTGACAGGATATGGAGCAAGGATCACCTTTGGTTCTTTCTAGATTCACTTGGGGATCTCCGTGCAGTAAGAAGAACTCCTCCTGACCGGCTCCAAGACGATTCCTGCACAAAAGAACGAAGCAAACCAATCACAACATATACTTCTGAGAATTAACGAAAGAATCCGCAACAAACATGTATAAATGTGTAACTTATCTACTCAACACAACAAGCATCAAAATGGACAAATAAATGCACAATATCACTGACACTTCGAGTAGTGAAACACAACCACATTCCTATATTCAGAACAGAAGAGTGATTACAAAAACCCTGTTGCATCAGCCTTCCTTATCCCTTCTTCCTCTCTCTCTCTCTCTCCTTCTTTCAGCTAGCTCCTTCAAGAATATGACAATGTCACAACAACACCATGTACTATCCTTCTAAATGCTCTGACCCTTTGTGCAATGGCCCTCTCGTTGCTTATATATCAATCGATTTAGGGCTGCCCAACTCCACTTGTAGTTCATTTGGGTAAAAACCATGAACCTGCCTCTTTTACCATCTTTTTCCCATTTGCCTCTATTTCCAGAATAGAATTTCTCCAAATATCTTGATTTTTGGAGTTTCCCTGCTTTTCTTGCACAAATTTAGGGAAATGATATCTAGATATTTTATGGCAGATTCGTTGGCATAACCACTTGAGCATCACTAAAGTTCACTAACGCTCCCTCTGGTCTAACAACATGAGTTATCAGGTTGACTAACGCTCCTTTATGCTTGTAAACAAGCTTTATAAAGTAGGTTATCAATGTACAGAGAGCGTTAGTGTGGATTCTAGGCCTGCAACTGTGGTCAATTTTTCAGTCATCTTGTCCTTCTCCTTTGAGTTGATTAGGAGGTCAATTTGTCCTATAAAAGATGCCCCCTAAAGTATGAGATCAGAGGCAGAGACGATGGCCAAAATACTTTATGAAAATACTGTAGTTTCCTGTCAAAATATTTGTAGAGAGAGAGAAGTTTTGGGCGATAAGGAAAACCTGATACAACAAAAGTACATATATATGAACTGCTAAAATCATGTCCTGAATCGGGCATTCCCATGCTCAATAGCTATGTCAGAGTAACTTTCTCCTCAGAGATATAACAATGCTGGCCGCCAATATGGCATAGGGCGGATCTAGTGTCATAATAGATTATCTTGAAATGGCTGTATTCAAAGAACAATATCGTAGCTTGGGAGAGGAAACAAGGCTGAATGATGCAAGCCTCTACCCAAGGTCTTGATTCCTGATTCACCGAACAACATAGATAGGTACATGTGATAAAGTGAGTTGACATTGAACATGCACTAAATCATCTGATTACCAGCCAATAATGGAGACTGTTAACAGATGCGAGGAAGGCCACCGATAATGGTGATGGTCTCCAAGATGCACTGTTACGCAGTAATTTGTCACTGTCTCCCTGTCAGTCTCCCTACTGTGTCATGAAATCAAATGCACCATGCTCATGCTCTTTAAACTGGCCAAATGACCCACTTTGCCAAAGTTTATTTCATCAGCACGACTGTTATTAAAATAACCGCGCTGACTGGCGGCTGATAGTGTAACTGATGCGCTGCCAGCGCGGAAGCACACGGGTTTTCCGCGCTTGTCGAATTTTATGCGCCAGCGCATCCTATGAAAGTATTGAGCCGCACTGACACAGCCTGCTCTGTTATTATGATGCGCTGTCAGCGCTCCAGTTCATTGTTACACCCGCGCTGATCCAGTTTGGGCAAATTTGTTCCAACAGCCAGCCTTCCAGATGGTTCCAGACTTGGTTGTTGGCCTTGTGAGTATCACCCTCCCTTCTATGGCATGTCTGTTCGTCATTTGGAACCACCTTACTTGAAGATAAGCTTGTCCTCCCACCATTCATGGAGACTCCTCCTATTTAAACCTCCACCATTACCATGAGGAGCTAGTTTGGATAGTGTGGAATTCATAGTGCTTAGACTGCTGCTGCTAGTAGGTAGTTGGTGTGACAAGTGTGGTTTTGCTAGAGGAAGCTTAAGGAAGGTTGTGAGTATTGCTTGTGTGAGAGAGAGCTTTGTTTTGGGAGAATCTACCTTCAAGGGTGAATGCTTAAGAGACTTGCTGGCTGGACCCTCAAGAGAAGGACTCAACGTCAGAACTTTGGTTGTACCTTTCTCTGTTATTGATTTAATAATAGATGACTACTGTTATGGTTCCATTCTCATTTGTCTTTATAATGGTTAATGTGAATTACATCCTTTCTGACTGATGTATAATTGCTTTTATTAGATTTCACGCTTGTGTTTGTCTTTCTCTTCGTGTGTGCAGGTATCTATTCACGGAGATCGTGGAAGATCGTGACCGGCCAGAGCGAAGGAGCGAGAGCGGCATCTCTTCGTCAAACAATAGCGTTGGAATCCAAGTAGGTGTTCATTGCCTCTCTTGTATTTGCAATTAGAAACTTGCACAGTAGCATTGATTGATTGTTGCTAGACCCATTCTGGGCTAGTAGGGATCGCCTCTATCCGTAGAGGGGATTTACCTCTCCAACAATTTGGCGACTCCACTGGGGAGCTGGCCTTTGTCTCTTTTGTCCATTTTTGTGCTTGAGTTTGATTGTTCTCTCTTTTCAAAATTGGGGATTAATTCTCTGCTTTTAGGCTTCCTGGTTCAGTCTGGGAGGTGTATAAATTGTTTAAAGAGTTCTGGCCTTGGTTTGGGAGTTTTTGGCTTGATTCTGCCTCTTTTTTAGCCTCAGCGCGGTTTATATCAAAACAGTTGCGCTGACAGCGCATAGTTGTTTCTTTAACCCTGTTGTCATCGCGCTTGTACGTAAAACAGTCGCAACGGTTCTGAAATCGAACCAGCGCGCTTAAGTCGTGTCCTTCCGTGCTGACAGCGCTTAGTTGCTACGCGTGACCTCTTGTCAGCGCATTGTTGTTGAGCGCTACCCGCGCTGATCCTGTAAAATTGAATTTGTTTCAATTTTGCTTCCTGAGCCTGTTGGTTTGGCTATCTCTAGCTCTTTCTACTTGGTTTATGACTTGATATTTATTGTTTGAATTGTGACACACTTGCTTGCGAAGTCTTGTCGGGCGAATTTCGTTTTTGTGTCCCGTGACCTAGTGCCATCATCTAGCTTTTACTGGATTGACCTTGTTTTATTCGCTTGTTCACTTGTCCACAAAAGTTCGTTGCTACTTGCCTTTGCTATTGTGGAAACCTTCCTCTTTTTGCTTTCTTTGCTTGTTTGTTTGAGGTGATTGTCATTGAACCATTCCTCGGATTGTTTCACTACCCAAGACACAGATTACAGTTGCTAGGGTTCAATCAACTCTTTTCACGCTTGTTGTGTTTGTCATTGAGTGATTTTACTTCTTTTTGCTCGGTGTTGCTGTCTCTCAAAATTCATTTTAAAGTGCACAGTGCCATTGAAAAAAGAAATCAAACTAATGTCTTTTGCATTCAATAGTTAATGAAAAGAAGAGCATTTCATTGCTTTGTGTTCTCAAAAGAAAAATTTCATTTCTTTGTCATTAGCTGCATTAGATTGTTTGAGTTCATTTTGTTTGATTGAAAACTCTTAACCCTCTCGTAATTAGAATTCATCGAACGAAATGGTATTCTTTGGCATGTAGTTTGCATCTAGAAAATTGTGAGAGATCACACGATAAGGCCTGAAACCGAAACTTAATTCAAGATCAACCATAAAATAAACTGAATAAACCTAAAAACGCATTGGAACTTAACGCAAACATCTAGAGTTCTAGGTTAGAGACGTGTTCCGGCGTCTTTAAACATAGTCACTGTTGTTTCACATTACGGTTGGGTGATTCCTCCTTCTGTGACTCGATAGTGGTCTAACACGGATTGTGCTCCCACGTACCGTCGCGTATATAGGGAGACCCCACTAGGCTTTTATCCTTGATCCATAGGAAGCCGAGTCTGCCGCCCTGCGAACCGTAATGCACCGAACACAACATTCGGGAAGATTGACTGCAGTACGGAAAGTCCTTGGTTCTCATACGATTGCCAAGGTGTATAAGCAGTTTTACGGATTGCTTGGTAAACCCTTTGCCTAGAATCTCCAGAGCAGTCACTTTTGATCCTTTTCAGACTCCCTAAATGAAAAGGTGTCTGTGAGCTTCTTGTCACTTCGTGCTCATTAAACATTCGAAGGAGACTAGAGTCATCTTTTCATCCTTTTCTCGACTCTTGAAACATGAAAAGGTCAAGTTCAGTTCCTGTGTCTTAAAAATTTATTCGGCCACGATAACATTACCTGGTTAGATCTTGTGTGCGTTAGCTTGAGTAGGTTTCTTTTCGTTTGCCATGGCAACTTTTCCGGGATTCACCAACCCGAGTTCCCCTCCTGACGGGAATCCTGGTCATTTCCCTCCTCTCGGGAATGTTGGTGCTCCTTATATGGCAACGTTATCCCTTCCAGGGTTAACTGTCGGGTTGCCTGTATGGTTGTTTTCAACCTCTCTGGTCCCTGTCGTGTCGGCTGTTAGTCCATCAGTCCCTCCACCTGAACAACATCATGTTGATCCTAAGGTGGACCTCTCCCCTTCGACGCCTACTTCTATGTCCTCATCTTCTACTTCGCCTGGTGAAGGCCTCATTTCAAGTAACCAGGTGGCTAAGAAGAAGAAGAAGAAGACCAAGAAGAAGAAGTCTCCTAAGGGAGAGGCTGCAAGTATAACTCTTGCTCCACCGAGTACACCTGAAGACGGGCCATCCTCTACTCCCCCGCGGAAGGTTAAGTTTCCTTGCTGATTATGCAAGGAGGACCATCTTCTTCGTGATTGTCCTGGCATTCCCAGGGTATTAGAAATATGGTCTCACGATCCGGCCCACCCCTCATCGTCCTCTGGAGCTCACGGCGATGCTACCTTATTAGTTGGGAATGGCAAGGGAAAAGGGAAGATTCGAATCCCTTGTAGACTTTGTGAAGGCAATCACCCCCTTCACCTTTGTCCACTCATGGATAAAGCCTCCAGTGTCTTGGAAAGTCTCTCAGCTCCCTCACCCCAGCTTCCCGTTGGATATCAACGTCTTTCTGCAGTTGCAGATTATCCGCTTCCCGACAAAAAGATTGGTTCCCATTCTTCTCTTGTCCAGGCCCCTCTTCCCGAACCCGGCCGTGTCCAGCCTGTTCCAGACCAACCATTGGTCGGAAAGAGTGACGACTCGAGTCCGCCGCTCGCTCACTCTGTTTCGGAAGAGAATCATGCTCACGTTCTTCTCGTCTCTTCAGATTCTCCGGAGTCCCGAACTGACTCTCCTAACCCAGCTGCTCCCGAAGGTTCTCCTTCGTTCCCTGTAGCACCTGGGGGCAATCATATGATTCCCCCACCAAGTAGTCTGGTTGCTTCCTTTGATTGGAATCACCTGATCACCGGTCGCCTTCCATCCCATGTGCCCTTCCAGGTTACAGTACTTGCCTGTGATAAGGCAGTACCTGGCACTCTTCTGGATGAAGGTGCGTCGGTCAGTCTTATGCCGTACACTACTTGGCAAGCTTTAGGTTCCCCGCAGCTTGGGCCGGTCACACAAAATCTGTTGGCCTTCGACGGAGGAGCCTGTCCATCTCTAGGAGTTCTCCCGAAGTTCCCTATTACTTTGGGAGGAAAAACCGTCTATATAGACGTCTTGGTTACCCAGGGTGTTTTAGACTTTAGTCTTCTCTTTGGTCGCGACTATGTTTACGCCATGGGGGCACTTATTTCTTCGCTTTTCCGTGTGGTTTGCTTTCCACACGATGGAAGAATTGTGACTGTCGATCAACTGTCATTCGTTAGTCCCCCAATGCCTCCTGCACAGTTGTCGCCCCCTCCTAGTTTTTATCCACCAGTTGTATCTGCCCCGCCGCAGATCAACTACGTGGCCACCTACCCTGTGCCTGTACCCAGTGATGACACCGTCGTTCATAGTGTCCTCGGGGCATTAGGTCCTGACTTCCAAGATGTGGTCCTTTCACCAGGAATAACACTCTTGGAGGCACCGACTTCCTATTCATTATGAGGCAGTCTGGTCGGAGCATAGTTCCTGATCTTGTGTCAAGCTCGATAAAAAATGAAACAGGGAGTCTCGAGGATAGTTTTGCTAATGTATCAACCTCGTTAAAATAATGAAATGACCCATGTCCGAGGATAGTTCTTTTACCTGTGTCCACCTCGTTAAAACAATGAAACATGAGCTCGTGCAATTCGAGCTCAATAACCATTATGGCAACCTTCAACCCATTTTCAATGGGCTGAAGCTTGGGGGGCATGTACCTCGAATTGAGACACGATGCTGGGGGGCATGCCCGTTTCCTTTACCAAAGCATAGTTTGCATACGTGATTGTCATGTGTGTTTTCAAGCTTTCGTAAAAATAAAATACATGCGTGTGTATAGATACATTCCACAATGGGTCGTTTGTTATGCAAGTAGATACATCAGATCACATATGTGTCGAACAGTCGCATAGCATATAAAACACATCATCACATGAAGAAAAGATCCATCTAGGAATAAGCATATGTATGTGAAAACAATTTCGTTTCCAAGCATAGTTTGCATGTGTGCCTGCATATGTGCTTTTAAGCTTGCATAAAAATTAAAATACATGGGTCGTGTGTTGTGCAACTGATACATTAGATCACATTTGTATTAGACATTTGCATAACATATTAAAAAACATCATCACATGTGAAACGATCCATCCAAAAACAGCATATATATATATATATATATATATATATATATATATATATATATATATATATATATCGTGTGGCGCGCTAAGGCGCTCAAAAATAAGTGTATATGTCCAAAAGTAAAGCCGGTGTCCTCAGTACATCTGAGACATATGTCTCTCAAAACATCAGTGGAAATAAAACCTAGATGACTACTGAGCTGGGTTATGCTCTCTATAGCATACAGCTGCCCGTGCCACCCGCCTCAAAAGGCGGTGCATCCTGGGTTCCACCCCCACTGTGTGGATCTGATGAGCTATGGGGACCTCCTCGACCCCCTGGTAATCTGGCACCCCCTCCAGCAAACCCTCAAGGTTGCGAGCTATAGTCTCCGTCGTGTCAACTCCTGGAGGAACTAGGGCCAGGGCTCCAGCTCCTTGCCCCTCTCTCCGTGCCTCTGGGGCTAGGCCAATGGGTCTCACGGGTCCCACATCTGCACACCGTGACATTTATCAAGACATGTACATGAAAAATCAAAAACATCAAAAAATATTAAAAAGAGATCAAGTGTCATACCTCCATCGTCCCAATGCTCTCCCGCGGGCAGTGGCATGTCAGGATCGTTGCGGAAGTCCATACCGGCGTATGGCCAGTCCTCTATGAAAATGACCTGCCGATCCAGCCACTCTCGAAAGTACACTCCCCAAGCTACTGGGCGGCCGCCACCTCCGCGCGGCATGACACGGGCCCATCGGTTGGCCCTCGTCTCCCGGGGACCTCTGGGTGGATCCATGGCCATGTTCTGCAGCTGTAGGGCCGGCACCCGCTCCATCATGAGCGGAAGTAAGAGCGACCCGTAGGCAAACTGCTTCGACTCTCCGCGTCGACAGTTGCTCAATTGCCTCTTCATGCTGGTCGTCATTGCTGCTACCCAGTTAAAAATGGTGGGCTGTAAGCACTCAAGAGCCAGTAGTAGATGGGTCTTTGAGGCCTCATGATTGGCCAAAGAGCTCGCTGCCCGTGTCACCATAAAGAGTATGGTGCAAAGAACCATGTCGTTCACCCTCGGAATACCAACCTTCCCGCTCCGTGTCTTAACAGCCCCTGGACACACTCGAGCCATCAGCTGGTCAAGAGTCTCACCGCTGGGTCGTTGCCCCTCCAGAATGGGCATCTGGCCCTGGCGTGACAATCCAGTCAAAAAATAGATATCCGTGGAATCAAACTCAATGTCCCGGCCACGGATTGTGAATTTTCCATCAACTGGGTTCCAAGCTCTGATTAAGAGCTCGAGCATATCAGGTTGCGCCCTCAGGCGCGGAGTGAGGAAGAATTTATGACATTATGTCCTGCAAGACCATAAAAAACATTAGAGCGCTAATCGTTGGAATTTGTACGTTCATTTTCTTAAAAACATATTTTTACGGCGTCAGCACGGCTGTTTTTAAAACAGTCGCGCTGATAATGGCGCACCGTTGTTTTTTCCTTGGGTCAGCGCGGAAGCACACGTGTTTTCCACGCTGACCCAAGAGGTTGTATGTGTAAATGTAAATCGATCAGCGCAGACCCGAGCGGGAAATCCGCGCTGACCGAGAGCGCACCAACGCTCAAAAAATTTGCCCAAAGGGCCACTTCCCACCGTGGAATTGCTCTAAAAAAGACTCAAATTAAAGCGCAGGGGGAGGAGAACCTACCTGGAACAAGCTGCCGGATGAATGGTGTCCGCACGGGCTGGAAATCGCTCCGTCAACCTTGCAGCTCCTCAACGTTCTTCACAACTCAAAATGGTAACAATGGTAAAAAATGACTTTTACCCCCCTATTTATGGTAAAAAATTCATAATTAGCTATAGTTTCTTATCAATGTGGGTTTTTGTCATATTTTCACCATGGATTTAGCACTAATGTCGCTATATTATGCTTTTATGCATGTTTTATTATGTTTTTACACATATCGAACAGGTTTATGCGGGTGGTGTTCTTGTGCAGGTTCTAGTAACCGGCATGGTCATAACGATTCTTCATACACTTGGTCCCAAAAAATGTCGTCTTTAAGCTCTTTTCCGACATGAACCAAGAAAAGATGGCCGAGCTTCCTTTCGGCTCGTTAAAAGGGACGAGAGGCGGTCGTTTTTAAGCTCTTTTTCCGACCGTTTAACTTAAAAAGATTGCCGGGTGTTTGTCGTTTCGCGCTCGTTATTGGCTCTAAAACGACGTGCTTCCGACCACTTTTTTACTTTTTCGGGTCGAAGCTACTATTCACGAAAATTACTCCTCGATCATACTGGTCGGGCGGTTCTTTCGAGCATTGTTTTATACTTTTTCGGGCTCGAGAGACACAACTTTACGAAAAAGGACCCCCCTGGAGTTTTCTTTTCTGCTGTCTTTTCAGACTCTCTAAACAAGAAAAGACGCCGAGCTCCTCCTTTGTCAGGCTCGTTAAAACTCAATGACATCGGACATTGTCAAAATGACGCCTTCCCAAGCATATGCTATCCCCGTCAAGCTTGTCATGCAAAAATAATCGGGGTACCTGCCAGAAATGGTGGGGAAAATGAAACTGTAATAATGGTCGTGTCGGCAGTATGTCGCTCTTGAACATGGCACTCCTCTGCATTCGTGTCTGGGTGGGGATTTCTCATCTTGTTTTACACTAGCCTCCGTGGGTTTGGGTTATCCTATTTGACCTCTCATCTGCTCATTGCCCTTGTCACCATGACCTCTGCTCATTTGATGTCAGATACTGCCAAATCCGCTGTTGTGCCGCCGATATGTTCAAGAGAAGTTGGCCTCTGCAAGCTTACCACCTCCCTCTGATGTCTCGCACAAAATATTTTATCCTTCTCTGTCTCGTGTCGATGATGTGGGAAACATCATGGCCCACCTTCGATCAAGGTTACTTCCTGTCGACTTCAGCTCATTATCCAGGAAGGTGACCTAGAGACTCCCTTCAGGTGCCTTAGAGCCTGCATGCCTCAATGGCAGGTTCTTCGTGTTCGACGTGAGGTTTTCATCATTGGCCTCCGATCGGATGATTCTGCGGGTGTTCGACATCGGCTCGTTGATTCACACGCCGGGGATTGTACCTATAAGTACCTTGAGGACCATTGTCATTATTGATGGTACCTCTCGCGTCTGTTAACAATTTTCATCATTGACTGGTAATCAGACGATGTTCATGCATGTTCGACTTCAGCTCATGTATTCACATGCTTGGACTTGTACTTTGTTCGGGTTGGGATGGAGCGCAAGACCCTGGTTTTTGTCTGTTACGAACCAGGCTGCGATTTTGTGGATTGTTACTACATGACTCATTGATGGATGGCTGCGCCCACACCTGAGTCTTTGGGATGGCTGCGACCATACCCTCTTATCTTTATGGTCTCTTCAGCTGGGTGGCTGCGTCCATACCACAGACCTTCTTCATATGTCTTTTGGATGGCTGCGCCCATGCCTAGACTACATGTAATCGAGATATCAGTTGTACATACATGCAGGTCCTTCCTGGTGGTGTTCCAGTTCAGCAGTTTTGTAAAGCATTTCACCCCTCCCACTCTCTCGGGCTTCATGCTTTAGGGGGCATCTGTTACGCAGTAATTTGTCACTGTCTCCCTGTCAGTCTCCCTACTGTGTCATGAAATCAAATGCACCATGCTCATGCTCTCTAAACTGGCCAAATGACCCACTTTGCCAAAGTTTATTGCATCAGCGCGACTGTTATTAAAATAACCGCGCTGACTGGCGGCTGATAGTGTAACTGATGCGCTGCCAGCGCGGAAGCACACGGGTTTTCCGCGCTGGTCGAATTTTATGCGCCAGCGCATCCTATGAAAGTATTGAGCCGCGCTGACACAGCCTGCTCTGTTATTATGATGCGCTGTCAGCGCTCCAGTTCAGTGTTACACCCGCGCTGATCCAGTTTGGGCGAATTTGTTCCAACAGCCAGCCTTCCAGATGGTTCCAGACTTGGTTGTTGGCCTTGTGAGTATCGCCCTCCCTTCTATGGCATGTCTGTTCGTCATTTGGAACCACCTTCCTTGAAGATAAGCTTGTCCTCCCACCATTCATGGAGACTCCTTCTCCTATTTAAACCTCCACCATTACCATGAGCAGCTAGTTTGGATAGTGTGGAATTCATAGTGCTTAGACTGCTGCTGCTAGTAGGTAGTTGGTGTGACAAGTGTGGTTTTGCTAGAGGAAGCTTAAGGAAGGTTGTGAGTATTGCTTGTGTGAGAGAGAGCTTTGTTTTGGGAGAGTCTACCTTCAAGGGTGAATGCTTAAGAGACTTGTTGGCTGGACCCTCAAGAGAAGGACTCAGCGTCAGAACTTTGGTTGTACCTTTCTCTGTTATTGATTTAATAATAGATGACTACTAATATGGTTCCATTCTCATTTGTCTTTATAATGGTTAAATGTGAATTACATCCTTTCTGACTGATGTATAATTGCTTTTATTAGATTTCACGCTTGTGTTTGTCTTTCTCTTCGTGTGTGCAGGTATCTATTCACGGAGATCGTGGAAGATCGTGACCGGCCAGAGCGAAGGAGCGAGAGCGGCATCTCTTCGTCAAACAATAGCGTTGGAATCCAAGTAGGTGTTCATTGCCTCTCTTGTATTTGCAATTAGGAACTTGCACAGTAGCATTGATTGATTGTTGCTAGACCCATTCTGGGCTAGTAGGGATCGCCTCTATCCGTAGAGGGGATTTACCTCTCCAACATGCACAGTGCAAACTAGCGAGTGTGAAAGATTTTTTGTCGTCGAACACTCGTAGAATCGCTTAACCAGGAGCCAATTATGAAGACCCGTGATCAAGCACGAGGTGACCTGCCACTAATGTCTGCAAGTACCAAGGAACTGAATGTGTTTCTGGGTTATCTTCCTAGATAGAGTGTTGAAGTTGATAGGAAGGAACCGGTCGAAAGGTAGGAAATGACGTGTCCTACATCAGTCGACATGAAACTAGAGAAGGATGATTTTTTTTTTCTGAAGAAAATTTTGAGCTTTTGGGTCTAAACAATGGCGAGCATGATGAAAGGATATGTAGGGTCAGTTGATCGAGGAAACAAGAAGGGACCCTTGAACAATAGAAGGCACGACAACAGTTTTAACCAGACAACACTAGACTCATGAACACTACAGAGTGTTTAAGATATGGAGATGCAATGGCATTATAGTATATAGGCTAAAAACTCATAGGTTGGTAGGGTTCATATTGAGAAGCTATCAAAATGATGGTTTATCTGAGGGAGTGCCATATTCAAGGGAACTTTTGCTTCCAAACCACGCTTTAGAATACGGTTGTATTTCCACTTTTCCCCATCTGATTTTTAATGAGTCCAGACGGGTAAACTCATCGATCTTTTCATGTTTAGAGAGTCTGAAAAGGATCACAAAAAGAACGACTCTTTGCCCTATCTGATTAGTTTAATGAGTCCAGACAGGCAAACTCGTCGATTTTTTCATCTTTTAAGAGTCTGAAAAGTATCGTAAAAAGAACGACTCTATATCTTGTCTGTGTATTTAAAGAGTCTAGACTAGACAACTCAGTGATCTTTTCATCTTTAGAGAGTTTGAAAAGATCGTAAAGAGAGACTCCATGGTGGTCCCTTTGTCATAGTTGTTAAACGAGTGCGACAAAAGGTTAATAGTATACCCGTATCGGTTACTTTTCCGTATTTAATCTATTGGACCCGGATAAAGAGAAACCTTTTTCCAATAGATGTCGACCTAATTTTGTTACGAGTACGAGGCGGTGGACTATGTAGGAATATACAGGGTAAGTTCCTCAGAAAGAACACCAAAGGACACCGCTCACAAACAGATCACAGATCAATACACCAGTATTTTGACGTGGTTAAAACCCTCAAAGAGGGAAATAGTCCACGACCTGAGCCAACGCGGCCACTTCAGGCAATTTATTAATAAAAGAATGAAAATTTACATATGCTTCTCTCATAGACGGATTACCCTATAAATGAACCTCCATGCTCTTTAAATAGAGATCATGGACCAATCGGGTGCTAAGCCACAGACCAAGTGTCGGTAATACCGAGGAGAGAATGAACCGTCGGATCACTACATATCGTGACCATCGGATTGTAAGTTACAAAATGTACATAGTAAAGAAACACACTTTACCTAACTCTATACTAAACCAAGTTGTACTTAACTATTTCCTATGTGTCGGAATATCCTAACATCCTCCCTTAAGAAAAACTTGGGATAGGATTGAAGGATTTACAAATATTACACAATAGGAGAAGGAAGGAGGCACTAGAGCCTATCCCCCCTTAGTGACAACTTCGTGAACTCCAACCCTAAATCGAAGTTTAGTGAACTTCACCTCTGTGAGAGCCTTTGTAAAGATGTCTGCAACTTGATCATCTGTTGAACAATATTGCACTTCAAGAACATGGTCGTGAATGAGCTTTCCGATGAAGTGCATGTGCAGTTAAATGTGTTTGTTGCGCTGATGTTGGACTGGATCTTTGCATAGCTGAATGACACTTTGATTATCACACCAAAGTGTAGTCGGATGCTGCTGCTGAAAGCCAAACTCTGACAGGATCTGACGAAGCCACAAGGCTTCCTTACTAGCTTCTATGGCACCACGATATTCTGCTTCTGCTGAAGAAAGAGAAATGGCACCTTGTTTCTTACAGGCCCATGTAATAGGTCTTGAACCAAGAGTGAACACATAACCTGCAGTAGACTTCCGATCATCAGGGTCACCAGCCCAATCAGAATCAGTGAAACCAACCAATAGAGGAGATGCTTCAGCACTGTAATGAATCCCAAACTGAACTGTACCTCGAACATAATGAAGTATTCTTTTAGCTGCTTTCCAATGACTTTCACGTGGGTTTTGCATAAACCGAGCAACAAGTCCAACAACAAAGGAAAGGTCAGGACGAGTATGGGTTAGATACAAAAGTTTTCCTACAAGTTGACGGTATAAGGTAGCATCAACTTCAGGAGAAGTACAAGTGACTAAAAGTTTGACTCCAGACTGAAAGGGAGAAGGGGCTGGCTTATAGTCTTCCATGTGAAAGTGGCGTAGAATATCACAGGCATACTTGGACTGAGAAAGGGAAATACCTTCCTTGGATTGCAAGACTTGAAGACCGAGAAAATAATGTAAGTGTCCTAAGTCTGTCATTTCAAACTTCATTTTAAGGCTAGACTTCACATGGTTTATAAGGTTGGGATCACTACCAGTCAGGATAAGATCATCAACATAAAGAACAAGAATGATAAGAGACTTGCCCAATTTCTTGGTGTAGACAGTATTGTTAGAATGACACCTAGAGAAGCCAGATTCTAAAAGAAAGTTTTTCATTTTGGCATACCAAGCTCGAGGAGATTGCTTGAGACCATAAAGGGATTTCTTAAGCCAACATACAAGGCTGGAGTCTGTTTGTATAAAGCCAATAGGTTGTTCCATATAGATTTCTTCATGCAAGTCCCCATGCAAGAAGGTGGATTTAACATCCATCTGGTGGACTTCCCATTTGAAAGAGGCAACAAGGGAAAGAACAAGGCGGATAGAGTTCATTTTGGCAACAGGGGAGAAGGTTTCAGTATAGTCAATGCCTTCAACTTGTGAAAAACCCTTAGCAACAAGACGAGCTTTATGTTTATCAACTTTCCCATCTGGTCCATACTTGGTTTTGTAAACCCATTTGCATCTAACAAGTTTTCGTCCCTTTGGTAGAGGAACAAGATCCCATGTATCATTTGCCAATGATGAATGATATTCTTCATTCATGGCTGCTTCCCAATCTGGATGTCCTGAAGCTTTTAAAAAGGTGTCATGATCATAATTCACTGAAGGTTGAGCCAGTAAAGAAGAGGCTCTGTCGAACTGAGAACATGTACGTCGCTGATCTGTAGGATCACCGGCAAGATCACCTGCTGCATCCCGAGTAGCACGGACCCATTTTGGAAGCTGAGGAGCTGAAGGAGGATCCTGAGAAGGTGGGGGAGGATTTTCATCCTCGCTTTCATCATCTGAAGAAGAAATATTTTCAAAAGTAGAAGAGATAGGGAGAGGTGGCACATCCGCCGAACTAGGCTCGCAGGCCGATATATTTTCATCAAACTTTACATCTCTTCTAATGATAAAATTTTTGGACTTAAGTGGAATAAGTCTATATCCTTTGACATCTTCAGAATATCCAACAAAAATACATTTTTCACTCTTTGGTTCTAAAGCTTTATGTTTCTCATCTGGAATATGGGCCCATGCTTCACTTCCAAAAACACGAAAGTGGCTTACATATGGTTTGTTTGAGCTCCATGCTTCTTTGGAGTGATATTCTTTAAAACCTTAGTAGGAGTGCGATTTATTATGTAATTTGCACAGTTAATTGCTTCTGCCCAATAATTAAGACTAAGTCCTTTAGATTGAAGCATACAATTAGCCATTTCCTTTAAGGTGCGATTCTTCCTTTCAGCTACACCATTTTGTTGTGGAGTATATGGAACAGTATGTTGCATTTGAATTCCATTCTCAGTGCAAAAGTTGATGAATGTGTTTTTAACATATTCTCCGCCATTATCAGATCTTAGCTTAAGAATTTGATGTCCATATTGTTTTTCAACAAAGGCCTTAAAGGCCAAGAACATGTTAAATACTTCACTCTTGAGTTTTAATAAGTATACCCAAGTGCGTCTGGAGAAATCATCAATGAAAGTTAAGAAATACTTGTAGCCAGAGAATGAAGCAACTGGAAGTGGACCACATAAATCACTATGCACGAGCTGTAAAGGGGCTGAGGCGTGCCAAGAGGCACATTTTTCAAAACTGTCCTGATGATGTTTTCCGAGTACACATCTGGAACAAACACCATCTCTGCAAGATACCATTGGAAGACCTGTCACCATATTTTCTTTACATAGATTCTGAAGAGAGCGATAGTTTAAGTGACCAAATCGCTCATGCCAAAGTTTGCTCACTTCATCATTATGAACAACAAATATTGAGGGAAGATTTGATGACCCAAAGTTGTGAAACTTATACAACCTTGTAGAATCACCAGCAATGCCAGTAGCTAAAATCTATCTAGGATCTCTTAGGTCCTTAATTACAACATTGTGAGGTGAAAATTCAATGATTTTACCTTCACCTGAATGGGTTATCTGATATACAGATAGAAGGTTGTAGGATAAGGTTGAAACACATAATACATCACTAAACTGACCATTGTCTAGATGAACAGTTCCAGTCCCTACAACACTAAGAGATCTATCATCACCAACATATATATTTTTGGTGTTACAATCATTTAAAGAAGAAAACATGGCTTTGTTTTTGGCCATGTGATAAGAAGCTCCAGAATCAATGAGCCACTCATGAGAATGAGAAGAAGAAGATACATTTAGTGCATAGCCAGACCGAGATGCTTGACAACCACATGCAGAAAGTGCCATTCCTGAAGATGAAGTTGAAGTTGAAGATTGCTCCAAATGGATGTTATGCTTCTTCATTGCTGCTTCCAAGGCTTCCATCTTCTTAAAGCATTTGGATTCTAAGTGGCCATCTCAATTACAAAAGTTGCAATGTCTATCAGTCTTCTTCCCTTTGTTTTTATTTGTCTTATCATTTTGTTGAAATGATTTTTCATTTTGAGGCTGAAATTGCTTAGGACACTTGTTTGGTTTAGGACCATTCTTTTTAGGATACAACTTCTTAGGATTCTTTGAATTTGGTTGCTGCTGGGCGGCTAACGCTTTCTTAGAAGAGTTTCCAAGATGAATAAGACCAAGGTGTAAGAGTTTTTCTTGTTCTCTTATTAAAGAATCACAAAAGGAATCAAAGGAAGGGGACTTGTAGGTTTGTCCTTGAGAAATGAAGGCTTCTCTTGTAGAATGGAAGGTGGAAACAAACACAGAATAGGCTGGTCCCAACATAGTAAGAATGGAGTAGATAAGGCTACTATCTTCTTTCTTAACCTTAACACCTTCCAAGAGAAGTATAAGGGTCTTGAACTTGGACAAAAAATCTTCAATGCAAGAAAAATTATTGCGGTCCAATGTAAGCAATTCATTTTCAAGTTGATGGGCTTTAAGTTCATTTTTAATTCCAAAGACTTTAGTAATTTGTTGCAGTGCTTCATCAGGAGTATCAAGTTCTACAATATGGAATCTAAGATCTGGAGAAATAGACATCCCTATCAACCCACGTTCTTGGTCTTGCCTATTTTCCCATTTAGCTGCCTTATATTCATCTTTCGGTTTGGTTTCTTGGCCTGTGGCTATTCTATAAAGACCTTTACTTCTAAGTAAATCCACAATGTAGGACCACCATTGGAAGTATTTAGTGCTATCAAGAATGACTTGGCATGGACTTTCCATTTTTAATAGAAACTGAAGCTATAGATGCTGAAACTAAGTGTACCAATGGAAAGATCTCGAAAAATTAGGCCGCTTCAAAAAAAGCGGTTCTGAAAACGGCTTCTGGATGAAGAAGTTATGGCTTTTTGAAAAAAAATTGACGAAGTCGCCGACGAAGTGCGGGAATGAAAAAATCCGCCCCCAAAAAATGGAGACTTGAACCCAAGACCTCTACTCTCATAAATTAGCTTTGCACCAAGTGAGCTATACAAAAAGTTTGAGAGAGAGAGAGAGAGAGAGAGAGAGAGAGAGAGAGAGAGGGTGATGCTTTGGGTTGCGTGCTTGCTTTGAGAAAGCTTTTTTTCCCTACAAAACAAAAAACACAAGACCCAATTGCAGTGCTTCATCAGGAGTATCAAGTTCTACAATATGGAATCTAAGATCTGGAGAAATAGATATCCATATCAACCCACGTGCTTGGTCTTGCCTATTTTCCCATTTAGCTACCTTATCTTCATCTTTCGGTTTGGTTTCTTGGCCTGTGGCTATTCTGTAAAGACCTTTACTTCTAAGTAAATCCACAATGTAGGACCACCATTGGAAGTAGTTAGTGCTATCAAGAATGGCTTGGCATGGACTTTCCACTTTTAACAAAAACTAAAGCTGTAGATGCTAAAACTAAGTGTACTAATGGAAATATCTCGAAAAATTAGGCCGTTTAAAAAAAAACAGTTCTGAAAACGGCTTCCGGATGAAGAAGTTATGGCTTTTTGAAAAAAAAATTGACGAAGTCGCCGATGAAGTGCGGAAATGTGCGGAAATGAAAAAAGCCGCCCCCACAAAATGGAGACTTGAACCCAAGACCTCTACTCTCATAAATTAGCTTTGGAGAGAGAGAGAGAGAGAGAGAGAGAGAGGTGATGCTTTGGGTTGCGTGCTTTGAGAAAGCTTTTTTTCCCTACAAAACAAAAAGCACAAGACCCAACACGGACATACAAAAAAAACGAACCTTGTGGCTCGAAGTTAGCTTTAGTCGGAAACTAAATATTTTCAAAAACGAACCTTGCGGCTCAAAGTTAGCTTTAGCCGGAAACTAAATATTTTCCTCAATGTTTCTGATTTTCCGAGATCACAGTAAGGCGCAGCGGAATAGAGCATACGCATGAGAAAAATCCTTCCTTTCTGTTTCTGATTTGCCCAGATCGCACAGAGTCGCAAGGCAAAGAGCATACACAGAAATGAAAGGTATAGATCCGGTAATAAAAAAGCTAAATAAACCGAAACCGAAATAAACAGAGAGAAAATAACTGTAAACTGCAAATAAACACTGTATACCTCCAGATCTTAAAAATGATGCAGCTAGGGCTACCGGAAACTTTTTCGCATGAAAGGAAAGGGGTTCCTCATTGGAACAGATGCTCCCAACACAACAGAGCAGTCCTCTCGGCGAAAGCAGTCAGAAACAGTAGATCTAGGAAACGACAGTCGGATGCAGTTCTACTGGCTTCAGATTTGGATCACCAACGGACGCGGCCCTCAAATAGCTCTGATACCATGTAGGAATATCCTAACAGACTAAACTCATGTTTTGTCGTGACACTTTAACGAGCTCAGTAATAAAAACTCAAGATTTTTCATTTTTTAACGAGCTTGAAAAAAGTACTTGAAAGAATGCTCGGGTCATCTTTAGCATGTTTAACGAGCAGCAAGACACAGCTTAGGATTTTTTCAGTTTAAAGAGCGAGAAAAAAATGCCTAAAAAGGATGTTGCATTGGTCTTTTTCAGTTTATGAGCTGGAACTAGATCAAAAAAGAGGTGCTCAAAGCATCGTTTGAATATATTTAACGAGTGCAAATGATGAAAAATTCGGGGATGTTTATATTGTTTAAAGAGCGATAAAATCTCCCACAAAAGTGCTTTACAGATTGTGGTATAAATGTTTAACAAGCGCTACTAAAAAAACTTGGAGGTGTTTTTATTTTTTAAAGAGTGATAAAATGTCTTGAAAAGTGCTCTATTCATCGTTGCATAGATTTAACGAGAACAAGGACAAAAGATCGGGGATGTTTATATTTTTTAAAGAGCAATAAAATATCCCTAATAGTGCTCTACCATAGTTAGAAAGTGTTTAACGAGCTTAACGATGAAAACTCGGGGATGTTTGTATTTTTTAAAGAGCAATAAAATATCCCTAACAGTGCTCTAATATCTTCGTTTGTAGTTTAACGAGCCCAAAGAAGAAGACTCGAGGTTTTTCGGATTAACGAGCAAGAAAAATACCATAAAAAGAACGCTCGACCTTCCTTGATCTCATGCTTGACAATAGAAGGGTCTATGCCATGCATTTCCTCATAAGACCAAGGAAAAACATCGCGGAAGTCCCTAAAAGGGTAGGTGAAGCTCACAATTTCCTCAGGATTGTGATTGGCTCCACTCTGTATGTTGTCCACGATGCCTATCATGACAGAAATATCGGGGAGCAATGTTTGTGAAATATTGCCCTTGTTTCCTTTCGAGTCCAAAAGTTGGATAGTCGTATACGGTGAGGAAATGATTTCATGCGCGTCAGGTGACAGGATTTGAAGAGGTATCATGTCCGAATTAGATATCGAAACATGATGGTGCGAATCCTCCCAAGGTTGCTCTTCTAACCTCGTGATCTCTCTAATAGCTTCGTCCACCGATAGGACTTGATTGAGTGGATCAAAAGAAGGAGCGGTTATGGGAGGGGCAGTGGTACCGTTGGCCGAAACCAAAGTGACCGGAGATTCAGGTGCAATTTGAATGGCTTCGCAGGCCAATTCAGCTAGTGACAACGACATTTGTTCTCCGTAAGTGTCAATGTCTGAAGGAGCCAGTAGGATCCATGGATCAGTCTGTTCATGAGGAAAAGATGAAAGCATGTTGACCGATTGTGAAACCTTCGGCGGCTGAAGAGGGAAACAACCCATGAGGGAAGAAGCCTTCAGTAGACCGGTACCTAAACTGACGTAACTGTCAGTTCCACCTCCTACTAGGGGTACAAAGCCACTTGGTAATGGTGAATAATCAGGGGTGCAGAAAGACAACTGATCTACTGTAATAACCTTTCCATCCAATGGAAATTGGATGATGTGAAAGACAGTAGATACGACGGTCATCATGGCATATGTCCAACTGCGACCTAGCAAGAGATTATAGTCGAGTTTTCTGTCTACAACTTCTACGTCCACCATTACGGTTTTCCCAGCCAAAGTGATGGGAAAATTGGCTAGGTATGCTTTTGGGGTAAAGGTGTGGTCGTCGAAAGCTTTAAGGGAGTTCGACGCTGGGGATAGGGTTGGGGAACCTAGGGTGAGCCAAGATGAAGTTGACATGACGCAGGTTGAAGCACCTTCATCAATGATAGTTTGGTGTATACCTTTACCTTTCGAAGTGATATGCACCTGAAATGAAAGCTGGTGGGAAAGGGGAGGTTTACACTTGTCCATGTCGAAAATAGCAAGCATGAAATCCATAGGGTCAATACCCCCGATAGCCGAAAGCAAAGATTTCCTTTGGCTGGGGCATGTTTGTAATACTTCGAGCATCGACATGGTGGACGACGCTTGCACCAAATCCTCTACGATGTTGTAGTGTTGGGTGGCATGTGCATATGTGTTGTGTGTTGTGCGTCAAAGTGCCCCCTTGGGGGGTTGAATTACAAAGTCCTCAACCGGCCTTTCGATTCGAAAATCATTGGGTGGCAATGGGTTTTGACCTGCGGATGATTCTTCTGCCGGAGCGACAGGAGCTTCATAACATTTGGCTCTTGTGGCGAGATCTACCGTTCCAAATGTGTAAATGGCAGAAGATCCTTCTCTAGTTGAAGGATGTTGCAAACCATTGCTGCCCCCTGACGTGGGTTGCGGTTGGTTGGCAACAAGATTTTGCTGCTGTTGATTAGGAAAAGGATTTCTAAGGACAACAGGTGCCTTACCAGAATCTCTTTTGGCAAGGTAATCCGTGCACTCTTGAAGATGCAGACAACGCCAGGTTTCGTGACCTTCAAGACAGAGTTTGCACGAATATTTGGTGCCTTTATCCTTTTCCATATCAGTAGGTGCAACGGCCTTCTGTTTCGGGTTGGGCTGCTTAGATGACTGCTCCTTAGAAGGAGTGGTCTTGTTCTGTTTCTTCTTGTTCTTGCTACTGGATTTCTGTGTAGACTACACAGAGTTAATCGCAGTGGCAGGAAGAGCAGTCGTTTTGGTAGAGGGGTCTACTGCCAACTTGGCAACAAACCCACTGAGTTGTTTTACAGTGCCCGTGGAGGTTGCGCCGACGATCCCATCAGCATGCGCTCCAGGGCGCTGAGTGGTGGGGGGATTGGGGTTACTGGGAGCATAGGGGATAATGTCATAGAGAGTGCCAGATTGTGAATAAATTAAATCCAAGTGCTGGGCACGACGTATGGATTGGTCCTCCGTGACCGCACCACCTAGAGCGACATCTCTAGCGATTTGCGGGAGCAACGACTTACAGAACCAGTCTGTTAAGAGAAAGTCAGGGATGGGAGCTTTGACTAACCTCCGCCTACGTCTCCATTCATGGATATGATCAGAGATGTGGGTGGCGGTATCCTAATGAAATGAAGTAAGGAGCTCCGTCCCTGTCTCATAATGGATAGGTAACTGAAAGTGCTTTAGGAACTCCATCGCTAAAGCATCAAAGGTATTCACTGACGCATGTGGTAACTCAATATACCACTTTGCAACATTGCCAGTGAGGGTGCGGGGAAATAGACGCAACCGGACACTGTCATCCACCATGGAGTTAGAAACACACCATAGATGGTAGGTGGTGACGTGAGTGCCCGGATCCTCCCCTTGTTTTCCGTCGAACTTAGGAATATCCACCGGTATTTTATGCGGGATCGACGACCATTGTAGGTTATGGTAGATGGGGTCATTAGTCAACTTGTATAAGTTGGGGATATCCAATGTTTCCAAAAAAGGCAAATTGTTGGGTGCCCCTGAATTGGACCATTGTGAAGATGGATGACCTGAGGAGCTCTGCGCTCCTCCCATCATTTGGTTCCCCATGGTGTACATGGGCTGCGTGGTGTAGCAATTGCTTTGCGGTATGGTGTTGTAAAGTGGATTACCATGAGGATTTTGATACTGGGGTATGAAGTTGCCCCCAGTATAAGCGGTGCCCCCTTGACTCATCTGAGCTTGTGAGTAGGGTGCCCCCATGGATTGGGTGGGGATCCCTTGTGGATTCCCAACCGACACTGAACTGACCATATGGCTTTGATTGATAGAGGGAAAACTCATGTCAATCAGTGACTGTCCATGCATGCCTGAGAACGGCAGGGGAACTGTGACATTCCCCGCCGCCATGTGCATATTGGGGACCGCCCCAGATATCTGAATCTAGGGGTTAGAACCATACATTGGCGGCCGACCTTGGTTTTGGTAAACTAGGACCGTGCCCATAGTGCCACATTGAGTGTTATATGGAGCACTATATGTGGCACTAGTCGAAGGTATGCTTTGGCACACCATAGGAGTGGAACCTGGCATCTGCTGGGTTCCACTGATAGAGGGTGTTGTGTGAGTTGCAGTACCTGGGACAAACGGGATTGCGGGGTTCCACATTTCCGGTGTTGTGATGATCGTCGACTGGGGAAGTGGTAGAGGACTCACAGTGTCTCTATAATTCCACAACCCTTGAGGTGTCGACTGAATAGATGGGAGAGTTCCTCCCAGTGAAGAGTGAAGTACTGGTATGATGGGAGCAATAACAGGATCCGACTGATTTGTAAGCGGAGTGTTAAAGTGAGGAAGAAATCCTTCTGTGAAGAAATCCTCCGGCAAATCAGAATCATCGGTCGTCCAGAATGATCTCGTGTGCGATTTAGGAGACTGATTCCTCGAAGATGAGGAATCCGAGTCAGTGGATCTCGACAGATCCTCCACAGTGAGTGGAGGAAGTCCTAACAACCGTCTGGATTGACGGTGAGGGCTGGATGTAGCCACAATGACTGGTAAATTTTATCAGATAAATTTTAAGGTGATATTCTTTAAGTCTCAAAAACAATAGCACTCAGGTACCTAAAAAAAAATACACTAAAAATGACAATCAACAAACAAAGTGAAATTACCTTGTTTGATAAACATCGATTACTGGAGATGAAACCTAGTCTCTCAATGAGTAACATAAAAGGATGGCCAAATGTATGGTTACAGTTACTTTTGAGCTTCGCCCGAACCTCAGATTGAGGGCCAAGTACTCTCGTGAAGACGAGCACCCTCCCAAAAAATGAAGACAAAGTAGATCCGTCCGTTTGAGGTACCAGGACAACCCGTCCCAGTCACCTTAGGTAAGTACCTAGAAGTATTGGCCACTAGAGATACCTCAAATCACAGACATTACCAGGGGGGACATAGTCGTAGACAACGCGCTGTGTGGGTAGGATACTTGAGTCCCTGACTCAGTTCCGAAATCCCTGAAGGGACCCCCGTTACACAGAATGCCCAAAGGAGCTGTAAAATAAGGTGAGCTACCTTCGATTACAATCCGATGTTGTCTAGTATTTCGCTCCAGTGCGAGTGGAGTGGTCCTGGTAATATGAGTGCAGAAGGATTTTTCACTCTTTAACGACACTAGTTTGATTTTCAACCTTGGGTGGTTGACTCACTCTCTTATCCCAAGGTCCTAATCTATCTAATGTTGGTTTGCTCTAAAAAAGAGTATCTGATTGATTTTAGTGTAAATTTTAGTGTACTTTCTTATTTTTCTTCAGAGGGGCTGTTGACATATGAATATGATGAGACTCTCGACTCGATAAATCATGCAGAACTATGCTTTGAATTTTTTGTTTTCAATTTCTTATGCAAACAAGTCTTATTCTACACATTTATCATTTCACATATTCATGTATTCGCCAGTGCATCTAAATTCATTCAACACTTTGCATAACCGAAAGTTCCTTTTCTCAATATTCCCTAACAACTATTGAACCAAAACAAAGCAGCCTACAACTATTTCGACAGAAGGAGATGTACAGTTCATTAGCTTTTCTTTCAACAAAAATTTCTTTTATGAGAGAAAAACTAAAGCATTTTCTTAAAAAATAAATTTTAAGACACCAAATTTGTTAGCATGATACTGTTGCAGATCTTAATTTAGCCCTTGGGACAAGTTTCCCCCCCTTTTGGTCCACAAAATCTCTTGAAAAACATGGAAATGGGTCACTAACGCTCTATCTATGTGTAAACAGAGCTTTAGTTTGGCCACTAACGCTCCTTGTGCACAGTCAAAGAGCTTTATAAAGCTTTGTGTAGACCAGCAACCTGCATTAGTGAGGGAAAGAGCTCAAAAAGTGGGCTTTTGGGATTGGTTTCTGAAGAGAAAGCAACTTTTCAGGGTGCAACAAGTTAGATGGTGGATCAAAGAAGGATATGAAGAAGCGGGAAGCTCATAGAAGAGAGAAGAGATCTGAGAGGAGTCCGGATAACCGGGAACTAAATGTATAGTCCCCAGCGGAGTCGCTAGTTCTGCTATGGGGTAAAATGCATGGGATGAAAACTACCCTCGAAAGTCTTCCTAGGACTTCCGACAGACCGTAAGGTTATCTGCAAAAGGTACCTGTTACACACATGTTCATCTATCTGACATATCTTGACAGGATATGGAGAAAGGATCACCTTTGGTTCTTTCTATATTTGCTTCGGGATCTCCGTGTGGTAAGAAGAACTCCTCCTAACTGGCTCCAAGACGATTCCTGCACAAAAGAATGAAGCAAACCAATCACAGCATATACTTCCGACAATTAATAAAAGAATTCGTAACAAACATGTATAAATGTGCAACTTATCTACTCAACAAAACAAGCATCAGAATGGACAAATAAATGCACAATATCACTGACACTTCGAGTAGTGGAACACAACCACAGTCCTATATTTAGAATAGAAGAGTGATTACAACAACCCTCTTGCATCAGCCTTCCTTATCCCTTCTTCCTCTCTCTCTCTCCTTTCATCTAGCTCCTTCAAGAATATGACAATGTCACAACAACACCATGTACTATCCTTCTAAATGCTCTGACCCTTTGTGCAATGGCCCTCTCGTTGCTTATATATCAATCGATTTAGGGCTGCCCAACTCCACCTGTAGTTCATTTGGGTAAAAACCATGAACTTGCCTCTTTTACCAGCTTTTTCCCATTTGCCTCTGTTTCTGGAATAGAATTTCTCCAAATATCTTGATTTTTGGAGTTTCCCTGCTTTTCTTGCACAAATTTAAGGAAATGATATCAAGATATTTTATGGCAGATTGATTGGCATAACCACTTGAGCATCACTAAAGTTCACTAACGCTCCCTCTGGTCTAACAACATGAGTTAGCAGGTTGACTAACGCTCCTTTATGCTTGTAAACAAGATTTATAAAGCAGGTTATCAATGTACAGAGAGTGTTAATGTGGATTTTTGGCCTGCAACTATGGTCAATCTTTCAGTCATCTTGTCCTTCTCCTCTGAGTTGATTAGGAGGTCAATTTGTCCTATAACAAGTTGTCTACCCGACGCCCTCCACGGGTCGCCTTGCGCTTGTTTACCCAATACCCTACTCGGGTCGTCCGTTCACCGATCGTTTGCTCTGCTTGGTTGCCTTCACCTGTTCTACTTGTCGTGTGGGCACATCCACACTGCAGAACCTTCGCACTTCTTCACACTTGATTGCTCCCTCAAGTGATCTGCGAGTTGATCGAATGAATTTCCACCACAACTCGTCCACCCATATATACGCTCGCCCACCCGTCCGTTTGAGCATCTAGCCGACTTGTCCTTCTAACACATCTGTCGGCATTACCACGTTTTACCACCGTCTGGCCAACAGCTCATCGCATGGCCACCCACCTGTTCGTCGGTTCACCCGTCGGCCTGCCCATTGGTCAGGGCACCCGAGACCGCCCACACAGGTATAAATGTTTCCACATCCAAACTCCATCGCATGTTCTTGCAAACGCTTCGTGTGACCTGCGGTTCACTCACTCGTCCACGCCTTCCACCCGGAACGCCTTAACACTTCGCCAACCGTAGTCCAAAGTCTTCACAGGTGACCTCCCGGGAAGTCCTAGTGTTGCACCCTCCCCGCTTTTTGTGCGGCTCAGCAGAGCCAGTGGAAGTGATCCTCGCGGGCGTGGTCATGCCGGCGTTAATTCGGAACTCCGCCAATAGGCGCTCTTGGTAGCAAATTGGATTATGTTGCGTGTTTATCCCGTTTTTGCGGTGGTGGGCTACTTATATATTGATTTATAATGGAACCCCGTGGATGAAGAGATCGGTCGAGCATTAAGGGGGAAGGGGGAGCCTAACTGAGGGAAACGACGATGCTGTTAAGGTTGCTCCAGAGGAAATTCGAGAGCGTGGCTCCAACTTATCATCCTAGTCGGGAGTCACGAGCGGGATTACAACGTAATGAAGGCGACGCATTGTGGCAGTGGGTGATGAATCTAGGACTGTTTGCTTCGCTGTAGCAAATATGACACGAGGAGAGTATGCGTGAGGTTTAAATCGTGCACAGTTTTGTAGGAGTTCGAGTTTTGGAAGAACCGTGGATCATTCATGGAAAGGCCGCATGAGATCCATGCAACGTCGTCAGTGGTTGTAGAACTTGCACCTTTTTCTTCTCTCTCTCTCCCCTCCCTGGTTCGCTGGCTCCCCACGGGGCGGAAGGCACCGCCAAGTCGGGGAAAAGGGCGAGCTCCTGTGCCGCGCCGCTTCAGATCGAGGGCCATAGATGGGCCCTGTGTGTTAGCAATCTCCCGAGCAGGGGGTGACATCTTTGTGGGTGTGATCATACCAACGTTAATGCACTGGATCCCATCAGAACTACGCAGTTAAGTGCACTTAGGCTAGAGTTGTATTGGGATGGGTGACCTCCTGGGAAGTCCTAGTGTTGCACCCTCCCCCCTTTTTGTGCGGCTCGGCGGAGGCAGTGGAAATGAATCTTGTGGGTGCGATCACGCCGGTGTTAATGCGAAACTCTGTGGATAGGTGCGCTTGGCAATAAATTGGATTATGTTTCGCGTTTATCCCGTTTTTGTGGCGTGGGGCTAATTATATATTGATTTATATTGGAATCCCACAGATGAAGAGGTCGCTCGAGCATTAAGGGAGAAGGGGGAGCCTAACTGAGGGAAACGACGATGCGCTTAAGGTTGCTTGAGGGGAAATTCGAGAGCATGGCTTTGATTTATCATCCTAGACGGGAGTTGCAAGCAGGAGTACGACGCAATGAAGGCGACGCATTGTGGTAGTGGGTTATGAATCTAGGACCATTTGCATCGCTGTAGCAAATATGACACGAGGAGAGTAGGTGAGAGGTTTAAATTGTGCACACTTTTGTAGGAGTTCGAGTTTTGGAAGAATCGTAGATCATTCATAGAAAGGCTACGCGAGCTCCACGTAGCGTCGTTGGTGGTTGCAGAACTTACACCTTTTTCTTCTCTCTCTCTCCCCCCTAATTTGCTGGCTCCCCGTGGGGCGGGAGGCGCTGCCAAAGTCAGGGAAGAGGGTGAGCTCCTATGCCTCGACGCTTAGGATCGAGGGCGATGGATGGGCCCCATGGCTCGGCGGTCTCCCATGAACAGGGGAGGGGGTGAGATCTTTGCGGGTGCGATCACAGCGTTAATGCACCAGATCCAATCAGAACTCCGCAGTTAAGCGTATTTGGGCTAGAGTAGTACTGGGATTGGTGATCTCCTAGGAAGTCCTAGTGTTGCACCCTCCCCCCTTTTTGTGCGGCTCGGCGGAGCGAGAGGAAGTGATCCTCGCGGGAGCGATCCTGCTGGCGTTAATGCGGAACTCCGCGGATAAGTGCGCTTGGCGGAAAATTGGATTATGTTGCGCGTTTATCCCGTTTTTGTGGCATGGGTCTACTCATATATTGATGTATAATGGAACCCTGTGGATGAAGAGATCACTCAAGCATTAAGGGGGAAGGGGGAGCCTAAATGAGGGAAACGGCGACGCGCTTAAGGCTGCTCCAGGGGAAATTCGAGAGCGTGGCTTCGATTTATCATCTCAGTTGGGAGTTGCGAGCGGGATTACAGCACAACGAAGGCGATGCATTGTGGTAGTGGGTGATGAATCTATGAGCGTTCGCATCGCTGTAGCAAATATGACATGAGGAGAGTAGGCGAGAGGTTTAAATCGTGCACACTTTTGTAGGAGTTCGAGTTTTGGAAGAACAGTGGATCGTTCACGGAAAGGCTGTGCCAGCTCCATGCAGCGTCGTCGGTGGTCGTGGAACTTATGCCTTTTTAATCTTTCTCTCTCTTCCCCCTAGTTCGATGGTCCCAGTGGGGCGGTAGGCGTCACCAAAGTCGGGGAAGAGGGCGAGCTCCTGCGCTACGCCACTTCCGATTGAGGGCCATGGATGGGCTCCGTGGCTCGGAGGTCTCCCTTGAAGTGGGGGAGGGGGCAAGATCTTTCCGGGTGCGATCATACAGCGTTAATGCATCGGATCCCATCAAAACTCTACAGTTAAGCGTGCTTGGGCTCCAGTTGTATTGGGATGGGTGACCTCTTGGGAAGTCCTAGTGTTGCACCCTCCCCCCATTTTGTGCGGCTCAACAGAGCCAGTGAAAGTGATCCTTGTGGGCACGATCGCACCGGAGTTAATGTAGAACTCTGTGGACAGGTACACTTGGCGGAAAATTGGATTATGTTGCATGTTTATCCCATTTTTGTGGTGTGGGGCTACTTATATATTGATTTATAATGGAACCCCGTCGATGAAAAAATTGCTCGAGCATTAAGGGGGAAGGGGGATCCTAACTGAGGGAAACAACAATGCGCTTAAGGGTTCTCCAGGGGAAATTCGAGAGCATGGCTCCGATTTATCATCCTAGTCGGGAGTCGCGAGCATGATTACAGCGCAACGAAGGCGACGGATTATGGCAATGGGTGATGAATCTAGGACCATTTGCATCCCTGTAGCAAATATGACACGAGGAGAGTAGACGAGAGGTTTAAATCGTGCACAGTCTTCTAGGAGTTCGAGTTTTGGAAGAACCGTGGATCGTTCACGGAAATGCCGCACGAGTTCCACACAGTGTCGTCGGTGGTCGCGGAACTTATGCCATTTTTTTTCTCTCTCTCTTTCCCCACTGGTTCGCTAGCTCCCAGTGGGATGGGAGGTGCCGCCAAAGTCGAGGAAGAGGGCGAGCTCCTACATCGTGCTGCTTCGGATTGAGGGTCACGGATGGGCCCCATGGCTCGGCGGTCTCCCTTGAAGAGGGGAAGGGGGCGATATCTTTGTGGGTGCGATCATACCGGCGTTAATGCACCGGATCCCATCAGAACTCTATAGTTAAGCGCATTTGGGCTAGAGTATTACTGGGATGGGTGACCTCCCAGAAAATCCTAATGTTGCACCCTCCCCTGTTTTTGTGCGGCTCGGCAGAGCTAGAGGAAGTGATCCTTGCGGGCGCGATCGCACCGGTGTTAATGCGAAAGTCTGTGGATAGGCGCGCTTGGCAGCAAATTAGATTATGTTTCACGTTTATACCATTTTTACTGTGTGGGGCTACTTTTATATTTTTTTGTTAATGGAAAAACCTGTGAGCAATTTAGGAAACCGACGTTTCGGACTAGCTAGGTGAGTCCATCATCAGGGCAATGAGATCTGAATGAAGAGATCGCTCAAGCATAGAGGGGGAAGGGGGAGCCTAACTGAGGGAAACGGTGACACGCTTAATGCTGCTCCAAGGGAAATTCGAGAGCGTGGCTCTGATTTATCATCCTAGTTAGGAGTTGCGAGCGGGATTACAACGCAACGAAGGCGATTCATTGTGGCAGTGGGTGATGAATCTAGGTCTGTTCCCATCGTTGTAGCAAATATGACACGAGGAGAGTAGGCGAGATGTTTAAATCATGCACACTTTTGTAGGAGTTCGAGTTTTGTTGGGATCACGATTTCCGTTTAAATTACCTGCATACGAATTCTAAAACACAGAAAATAAACAATGGGAGAGCATAACACATAAAACACATATACACAGATATTTCCCCTGGATCCCAAAACCGGGACTACCAGCTTGATTTTTCATTATGTTCCTTTCAATGTTACAATACATATTTACACATGCCGAAGCATCCAATACCATGGACCGAAAACCATCGTGTCCAAAAAACATGTACGAAAATCATGCACAAAACCATAGGTGGGTCCGCCCAACCTAACATAGGTTCCAAAACCAAAAAAAGTGGGGTTATGGGTGCCCCTCAAACCCCTTGTGACCTCTCCCCCTCTAACCCCCGGTTAACTACGTGGGCTAGTCATGGAAAGAATATAACACAACCCAACATTCTCCCACTTGTTGTTTTCTTTCCACAGGGGGCCACAAGAGAGCTTAGTCATTTATCCAGCCCTACAACACCTAATGTTTCTCTACACCAAGAGAACTTCTCAGAGCTCACAGATTTTGTCAATGCATCTGCAGTATTCTTCAAAGTGTCCACCTTTACCAGCAACACCTTTTTGTCTTCTATCATATCCCTCACAAAGTGATACTGAACATCAATGTGCTTTGTCTTTGAATGATATGCAGGGTTCTTTGCCAAGAAAATTGTACTTTGGCTATCACAATCTATCCTTATAGCTTCTTGTACTAACCCCATACTTGAACACAATCTCTGCAACCAAACTACTTCCTTGCTTGCATGAGTGGCTGCCATGTATTCTGTCTTTGTAGTTGATAGTGCCACTACAAATTGTTTCTTACTCATCCAACTGACTGCACCTCCAAATAGGTTAAAAACATACCCACTTGTAGATCTTCTTTGATCCAGATCTCCAGCCTAGTCTACATCAACAAAGCCACGAATATCCAACACTTTGTCCTATCCTGGTTTTCCTTGGTAACACAAACCATAATCACTAGTGCCACGCAAATACCTGAAAACCCGCTTCACTGCTGTCCAATGCTCCTTCCCTGGTTTTGACATAAACTTGCTCAATACTCCCACTGCATGTGCAATGTCTGGTCTAGTACAGACCATTGCATACATCAGGCTATCGACTGCGCTTGCATATGGAACATGGGACATGTCTTCTTCCTCTTTGTGCCGCTTCATTACTGTCCAATGCTCCTTCCCTGGTTTTGACATAAACTTGCTCATTACTCCCACTCCATGTGCAATGTCTGGTCTAGTACAGACCATTGCATACATCAGGCTATCGACTGCACTTGCATATGGAACATGGGACATGTCCTCTTCCTCTTCGTGTGTCTTGGGACACTCTTCAGCAAATAACCTCACACCTACAGGAATAGGAACCTTCATCGGTTTACTATCTTGCATATTAAACCTTTGTAGTATTATCTCGACATACTTCCTCTGGTTTAACCAGAGCTTCCTCTTTTCCCAATCTCTTTTAATTTCCATGCCCAAAATATAGTTTGCAGCACCAATATCTTTCATGTTGAATTCAGAGGACAATTGGGTCTTCAAATCCTGGATAATTTCTTTGTCATTTCCAACCAGCAACATATCATCCACATACAAGACCAGATAAATAAGACGGTCAGCAATTAATTTAAAATACACACAATGATCTGCTTTGCTTCTGGTGAAGCCAAGTCCCCATATAAATGTATCAAATTTATGATACCACATCCTTGGTGACTGTTTTAACCCATATAGAGACTTCTTTAACTTTCATACTAGTTCTTTCTTACCCTTCACCGCAAAGCCTTCAGGTTGCTTCATGTAGATCTCCTCTTCCAAATCCCCATGAAGAAATGTTGTCTTCACATCCATCTGTTCTACCTCAAAATCAAAAGTAGCAACAATAGATAAAAGTAATCTAATAGAAGTTACCTTGGCAACAGGAGAAAAAATATCACCAAAATAAATTCTCGGCACCTGGGAATAACCTTTTGCTACCAATCGAGCTTTGTATTTCTCCACTTTTCCTTCTACATTTGTCTTCTTTTTGAACACCCATTTGCTGCTAATGGGTTTCCTCCCAACCGGCAACTCCACCAGATCCCAAGCCTCATTTTTGTGCAAAGATGCCATTCCATCAACCATGGCCTCTTTCCAGAGTTTTCCATCCTCTGAATCCACTGCTTCCTTCACAGTTCTGGGATCATCATCAGTAATAGACAAAGCAAAATTTGAACAAAATGCAGATGGACTATACCTCTATGGTTGCCTTCTTTCTCGAACTGATCTTCTCACAGTCGGAGTTTGTGGCTCTTCATCTTCTGATTCCTCCTCTGCTGTAGAGTCTGATTCTTCCTCCTTTAGCTCAAACTCTATCTTCTCAGGTTCCTTTGCTTGGACTTCATGTTTAATAACATCTTTCACCTCTCTGAACACCACATCTCGACTATACACAACCTTCCTTGTTACTGGGTTCCGAAGTTTATAACCCTTTAAACCATCCTTATACCCAATAAAGATGCACTTTTTAGATTTACTATCCAACTTGGTTTGTTTCTCCTTTTGAACATGTACATATGCATCACATCGAAATACCCTTATATGTGAAAGAGAGGGTTTCTTACCAGTCCATACCTCATGTGGAGTCTTATCCTCCAACGTTGATGAAGGTGACCTGTTGACTAGGTAACATGCAGTATCCACTGCCTCTGCCCAGAATTCCTGTCCTAACCCGGCACCACTGAGCATGCTTCTTGCCCTTTCCATCAACGTCTTGTTCATTCTTTCTGCAACTCCATTTTGCTGAGGTGTATATGGAGTAGTCTTTTGCCGTGCTATACCATACTTCTTACAGAATTCTTCAAATTCCTTGCTGCAAAACTCTCCACAATTATCTGTCCTCAACACCTTTATTTTCTTCTTTATCTGATTTTCCACGAGAGCCTTAAATTCTTTAAACCTGTCAAAGGCTTCAGATTTCTTCTTAAGGAAATATATCCATGTATTCCTTGAGAAGTCATCTATAAATGATACATAGTACACATATTTACCCAGTGATGGAACCTTCATAGGTCCAAACATATCACTGTGCACAAGCTCTAATATTTGTTTCGCCCTCTTACTACCAGAGGGGAAACTCACCCGATTCTGCTTCCCATATACACAATTTTCACAGAAATAAAAATATAGAGAGCTATTACTCATACCTTCTACCATACCTTTACCATGAAGTATTCGAAGGCCCTTCTCTCCAATATTTCCAAGCCTTTGATGCCACAACATGGTATTCTCTCCAGAGACCACTAGATTTTCTGTTCCACTTTCAGGAACCACTAAACTGTTGCACCCATCAACAACCGTGCTACCTTGCAGCTTGTACAGAGTTCCAATCCGAACTCCCCTCATCAATACCAGTGCTCCCCAAACCATCTTGCAGGTATCCTTCTCGAACACAATTTTTGCACCTGCATCATCCAGCTTGCTTATAGAAATTAGATTTCTGGCCAATGCAGGAATATGTACAACACCCGGAAGTGTTCTAACTCTTCCACCTTGCAACTTCAACTTTACCTTTCTACGACCAATGATTTTAGCCTTCCTATCATCCCCCAAGAAGACATCACCACCATCATATTTCTCACACTCGCCGAACCACTCTCTATGGGGAGTGAAGTGAAAGGATGCACTTGAGTCAATCAACCATGCCTCATGATCTACATGTGTACTTGAAGAAGCCAAGTAAACATCCCCACCTTCATCTGAGGTGGTTTTCGCCTCTGCAGAAGGAGCCTCATCAGATCCCTTTCCTTTGTCAGGGGCTTTAGATTTATAGTCCCTTTTGAAGTGGCCTTCTTTTCCGCGTTTCCAACACACCACCTTTACAAGTTTTGTTGGAGATTTAGATCTCCCTCTAGATTTAAATCTCCCACTCAATGACTTATTATTGTTTCTGTTCTGGGACCGTCTTCGTACAGACAAGACATCACCATTATGGCTCTCCATATTTTTCCATCTCATCTCCTTCGTCAGCAAGCCTGAGACTATTTCATCAAACTGCAAGGTAGTTGCATTGCTACCTATTGCAATAACCAGACTATCCCACACATCTGGTAGAGAACACAACAAATTGATGCACTTATCTTCATCTGAAATTTTAATATCAACAGATGCTAACTGACTTGCCATAGTATTAAATGCATTCAGATGCTCTGTCACCGAGTCTCCAACTTTCATCCTCAGGTTATACAAATTTTTCCGCAGGAGCAATTTATTCACTAGAGACTTAGATTGGTACAAAGTCCCTAACTTGTCCCACAAAGCCTTCACTGTAGCTTCCCCTGATACATTCAACAATACTAAATCTGAGACACACAATCTTATTATGCTCTTTGCCTTCCGATCCAACTTCTTCCATTCTTCATCGGACACTCCTGTTGGTTTAGTACCTGGATCTATGGTGATCCACTGATATTTATCCACCAACAAATCCTCCATCTTGAGTTTCCACAACTCAAAACTCTTACCATTAAATTTCTCGATCTCTATCTTTCCACTGCTCACCATCTTCTTTCACCACTAGAATCGATCTCGCAGATCTCCCGCTGAACAAGGTCTACCACAGGCTTGATCGAAACCCCTCAGCAACAAGGTCGTCCCCTTGAAGCCAAAATATCCCTGATACCAAATGTAGGTTTTAACCCTGTATAGAAATTACCTACATATGAATTATAAAACACAAAAAATAAAAAATGCGAGAGCATAACACATAAAACACATATACACTGATATTTCCCCTCGATCCCAAAACCGGGACTACCAACTTGATTTTTCATTATGTTCCTTTCAATGTTACAATACATATTTATACATATCGAAACATCCAATACCATGGATCGAAAACCATCGCCTCCAAAAATCATGTGCGAAAATCATACACAAAAAGTGGGGTTATGGGTGCCCCTCAAACCCCCTGTGACCTCACCCCCTCTAACCCCCGGTTAACTATGTGGGCTAGTCATGGAAAGAATATAACACAACCCAACAAGTTTTGGAAGAACCGTGGATCGTTCACGGAAGGCTGCACAAGCTCCATGCAGCATCGTCGGTGGTCGCCGAACTTATTCATTTTTATTTTCTCTCTCTCTCCCCACCTTGGTTCGCTGGCTCCCCGCGGGGTGGGAGGCGCCGCCAAGTCGGGGAAGAGGGCGAGCTCCTGCGCCGAGCCGCTTCGGATCGAGGGCCATGGATGGGCCCCGTGGCTCGGTGGTCTCCCTTGAAGAGGGGGAGGGGTTGAGATCTTTGCGGGGGAAATCATACCTGCGTTAATGCACCGGATCCCATCAGAACTATGTAGTTAAGCATGTTTGAGCTAGAGTAGTACTGGGATGGGTGACCAACCGGGAACTCCGCAGATAGGCACACTTGGTAGAAAATTGGATTATGTTGTGCGTTTATCCCATTTTTGCGGCATGGGGCTACTTATATATTGATTTATAATGGAACCCTGCAGATGAAGCGATCGCTCGAGCATTAAGGGGGAAGTGGGAGCCTAATTGAGGGAAATGACGATGCGCTTAAGGCTGCTCCAGGGGAAATTCGAGAGCATGGCTCCGATTTATCATCCTAGTTGGGAGTCGTGAGTGGGATTACAACGCAATGAATGCGACACATTGTGGAAGTGGGTGATGAATCTAGGACCGTTTGCATCGTTGTAGCAAATATGACACGAGGAGAGTAGGCGAGAGGTTTAAATTGTGCACAATTTTGTTTGAGTTCAAGTTTTGGAAGAACCGTGGATCGTTCACGGAAAAACTGCACGAGCTCCACACACCATCGTCGATGGTCGCGGAACTTATGCCTTTTTCTTTTGTCTCTCTCCCCCCCGGTTCGCTGGCTCCCCGCGGGGTGGGAGGCACCACCAAAGTCGGGGAAGAGGGCGAGCTCCTCTGTCGCGTCGCTTCAGATCGAGGGCCACTAATGGGCCCTGTGGCTCAGCGATCTCCCTTGAAGAGGGGCAGGGGGCAAGATCTTTGCGGGTGTGATCATACCAGCATTAATGCACCCGATCCCATCAGAACTCCGCAGTTAAGCGCGTTTGTGCTAGAGTGGTACTGGGATGGGTGATCTCCCGAGAAGTCCTAGTGTTGCACCCTCCCCCTTTTTTGTGTGGCTCGGCGGAGCTAGTGGAAGTGATCCTCGCGGGCGTGATCGCGCCGACGTTAATGCGGAACTCTGCAGATAATCGTGCTTGGCGGCAAATTGGATTATGTTGTGCGTTTATCCCGTTTTTGTGGCTTTGGGCTACTTATATATTGATTTATAATGGAACCCCGTGGATGAAGAGATCTCTCGAGCATGAAGGGGGAAGGGGGAGCCTAATTGAGGGAAATGGAGACGCGCTTAAGGCTGCTCCAGTGGAAATTCGATAGCGTGGCTTCGATTTATCATCCTAGTTGGGAGTTGCGAGGGAGATTACAGTGCAACGAAGGTGACGCATTGTGGAAGTGGGTGATGAATCTATGACTGTTCGCATCACTGTAGCAAATATGACACAAGGAGAGTAGGCAAGAGGTTTTAATCGTGCACACTTTTGTAGGAGTTCGACTGTTGGAAGAACCGTGGATCATTCACAGAAAGGTCGCGTGAGATCCACGCAGCGTCATCGATGGTCACTGAACTTATGCCTTTTTCTTCTCTCTCTCTCTTGCCCCCCTGGTTCGCAAGCTCCCTGCGGGGCAGGAGGTGTCGCCAAAGTCAGGGAAGAAGGCAAGCTCCTGCGCTCCACTGCTTCGAATCGAGGGCCACGAATGGGCCCTGTGGCTCGGCGGTCTCCCTTGAAGAGGGGGAGGGGGCGAGATCTTTGTGGGTGCAATGATATCAACGTTAATGCACCAAATCCCATCAAAACTCCGCAGTGAAGCACACTTGGGCTGGAGTAGTACTAGTATGGGTGACCTCCCGGGAAGTCCTAGTGTTGCACCCTCCCTCCTTTTTGTGTTGTTCGGCAGAGCAAGTGGAAGTGATCCTTGCGGGCATGATCACACCAGCGTTAATGCAGAACTCCACAGATATTCTTGCTTGGCGGCAGATTGGATTATGTTGCACGTTTATCTCATTTTTGTGGCGTGGGGCTACTTATATAGTGATTTTATAATGGAATCCCGCGAACGAAGAGATCGCTTGAGCATTAAGGGGGAAGGGGGAGCCTAACTGAGGGAAACGGTGACGCGCTTAAGGCTGCTCCAGGGGAAATTCGAGAGCGTGGCTCTGATTTATCATCCTAGTTGGGAGTCGCGAGCAGGATTACAGCGCAACGAAGGCGGCGCATTGTGGCAGTGTGTGATGAATCTACGACCGTTTGAATCATTGTAGCAAATATGGCACGAGGAGAGTAGGCGAGAGGTTTAAATCATGCACACTTTTGTAGGAGTTCGAGTTTTGGAAGAACCATGGATCGTTCATGGAAAGGCCGCGCGAGCTCCACGCAGCGTCGTCGGTGGTCGCGGAACTTACGTCTCTTTCTTCTCTCTCTCTCTTCCCCCCTGGTTAGCTGGCTCCCGGTGGGGCAGGAGGCGCCGCCAAAGTCAGGGAAGAGGGCGAGCTATTGCATCGCGCCGCTTCGGAATGAGGGCCATGGATGGGGCCCGTGGCTCGGCGGTCTCCCTTCAAGAGGGGGAGGGGGAAAGATCTTTGTGGGTGCAATCATACTAGCGTTAATGCACCGGATCCCATTATAACTCCGCAGTTAAGCGCGCTTAGTACTAGGATGGGTGACCTCTCGGGAAGTCCTATTGTTGCACCCTGCCCCCCTTTTGTGCGGCTCGGCAGAGCCAGTGGAAGTGATCCTTGTGGGTGCGATCGCGACAACGTTAATGTGGAATTCCGTGGAGCGGCATGCTTGGTGGAAAATTAGATTATGTTGTGCGTTTATCCCATTTTTGTGGTGTGGGGCTACTTATATATTGACTTATAATGGAACCCCGCAGATGAAGAGATCGCTCGAGCATTAAGGGGGATGGGGGAGCCTAACGTAGGGAAACAATGATGCGCTTAAGGCTGCTCCAGGGGAAATTTGAGAGTGTGGCTCTGATTTATCATTCTAGTCAGGAGTTGCGAGCGGGCTTACAACACAACGAAGGCGACGCATTGTGGCAGTGGGTGATGAATCTAGGACCGTTCGCATCGCTATAACAAATATGACACAAGGAGAGTAGGAAAGAGGTTTAAATCATTGGGGAAGAGGGCAAGCTCCTAGACTGCGCCACTTCGGATCGAGGGCCATGGATGGGCCCCGGGGTTCGGCGACCTCCCTTGAAGAGGGGGAGGGGGCGAGATCTTTATGGGTGCAATCATACCAACATTAATGTAGCGAATCCCATCAGAACTCCTCAGTTAAGCGCACCTGGGCTAGAGTAGTACTCCGATGGGTGACCTCTCGAGAAGTCCTAGTGTTGCACCCTCCCCCCTTTTTGTGCGGCTAGGCAGAGCCAGTGGAAGTGATCCTCGCGGGTGCAATTGCGACGACATTAATGTGCAACTTCGCAGATAGGCGCACCTAGTGGCAAATTGGATTATGTTGTGCTTTTATCCCATTCTTGCGTCGTGGGGCTACTTTTATATTGATTTATAATGGAACCCTTCAAATGAAGAGATCGCTCAAGCATTAAGGGGGAAGGGGGAGCCTAACTGAGGGAAACTGCGATGCGCTTAAGGCTACTCTAGGGGAAATTCGAGAGCGTGGCTCTGATTTATCATCCTAGGCAAGAGTCGCGAGTGGGATTATAGTGCAACGAAAGCGAAGCATTGTGGCAGTAGGTGATGAATCTATGACCATTCGCATCGCTGTAGCAAATATGACACGAGGAGAGTAGGTGAGAGGTTTAAATCGTGCACACTTTTGTAGGAGTTTGAGTTTTGGAAGAACCGTGGATCGTTCACAAAAAGGTCGCGCGAGCTCCACATAGCGTCGTCAGTGGTCGCGGAACTTACTCCTTTTTCTTCTCTCTCTCTCTTCCCTCCCTGGTTCGCTGGCTCCACGTGGGGCGGGAGTTCGAGTTTTGGAAGAACCATGGATCCTTACATCTTTTTCTTCTCTCTCTCTCTTCCCACCATGGTTCGCTGGCTCCTTGCGGGGTGGGAGGCGCTGCCAAAGTCGGGGAAGAGGGCGAGCTCTTGCGCCGCGCCACTTCGAATTGAGGGCCACGGATGGGCCCGTGGCTCGACGGTCTCGCTTGAAGAGGGGGAGGGGGCTGGATCTTTGCAAGTGCGATCATACCAGTGTTAATGCACGGAATCCCATCAGAACTCTACAGTCAAGCACGCTTGGGCTAGAGTAGTACTGGGATGGGTGACGTCCCGGGAATTCCTAGTGTTTCACTCTCCCCTGTTTTTGTGCGGCTCGGTAAAGGCAGTGGACGTGATCCTCACGGGCGCGATCGCGCTAACATTAATGCCGAACTCCGCGTATAGGCACGCTTGGCGGCAAATTGGATTATGTTGCGCGTTTATCCCATTTTTGTGGCATGGGGCTACTTATATATTGATTTATAATGGAACCCTGCGGATGAAGAGATCTCTCGAGCATTAAGGGGGAAGGGGGAGCCTAACTGAGGGAAACGGTGACGCACTTAAGGCTGCTCCAGGGGAAATTCGAGAGCATGGCTATGATTTATCATCCTAGTCGGGAGTCGCGAGGGGGATTACAACGCAACGAAGGCGACGCATTGTGGCAGTGGGTGATGAATCTACGACTGTTCGCATCGTTGTAACAAATATGACACAAGGAGAGTAGGATAGAGGTTTAAATCGTGCACACTTTTGTAGGAGTTCGAGTTTTGGAAGAACCATGGATCATTCACGGAAACACCGCGCGAGCTCCACGCAGCATTGTTAGTGGTCACAGAACTTACGTCTTTTTCTTCTCCCTCTCTCTCTTCTCCCCCTGGTTTGCCGGCTCCCCGCGGGGCGGAAGGAGCCACCAAAGTCGGGGAAGAGGGTGAGCTCCTGCGCCGTGCCGCTTCGGATCGAGGGCCACAGGTGGGCCCCGTGGCACGGCGATCTCCCTTGTAGAGGGGGAGGGGGCGAAATCTTTGCGGGTGCGACCATACCACCATTAATTCACCGGATCCCATTATAATTTTGCAGTTACGCGCGCTTGGGCTAGAGTAGTACTGGGATGGGTGACCTCACATGAAGTCCTAGTGTTGCACCCTCCCCCCTTTTTGTGCGGCTCGGCGGAGCCAGTGGAAGTGATCCTTGCGGGCGCGATCGCGTCGACATTAATGTGGAACTCCACGGATAGGCGCACTTGGCGGCAAATTGGATTATGTTGCACATTTATTCCGCTTTGCGGCGTGGGGCTACTTATATATTGATTTATAATGGAACCCTGCGGATGAAGAGATCACTCAAGCATTAAGGGGGAAGGGGGAGCCTAATTGAGGTAAACAACGACGTGCTTAAGGCTACTCCAGGGGAAATTCGAGAGCGTGGCTCTAATTTATCATCCTAGTTGGGAGTAGTGTGCAGGATTACAGCGCAACGAAGGCGACGCATTATGGCAATGGGTGATGAATCTATGACCGTTCGCATCGTTGTAGCAAATATGACACGAGGAGAGTAGCCAAGAGGTTTAAATTGTGCACACTTTTGTAGGTATTCGAGTTTTGGAAGAACCGTGGATCGTTCACGGAAAGGCCGCATGAGCTCCATGTAGCGTCATCAGTGGTCGCGGAACTTATGCCTTTTTCTTCTCTCTCTCACTTCCCCCCCTGGTTCGCTGGCTCCCCGCGGGGCAGGAGGCGCCGCAAAGTTGGGGAAGAGGGTGAGCTCCTATGCCATGCCGCTTCGTATCGAGGGCCACGGATGGGCCGCATGGCTCAGTGGTCTCCCTTGAAGAGGGGGAGGGGGTGAGATCTTTGCGAGTGCGATCATACCAACATTAATGCACACGATCCCATGGGGGTGAGATCTTTGCGAGTGCGATCATACCAACATTAATGCACACGATCCCATCAGAACTACGCAGTTAAGTGTGCTTGGGCTAGAGTAGTACTGGGATGGGTGACCTCCCGGGAAGTCCTAGTGTTGCACCCTCCCCCCTTTTTGTGCGGCTCGGCGGAGCCAGTGGAAGTGATCCTCGTGGGCGCGATCGCGTCGACGTTAATGCGGAACTCCGTGGATAGGCGTGCTTGGCAGAAAATTGGACTATGTTGTGCATTTAACTCGTTTTTGCGGCATGGGGCTACTTATATATTGATTTATAATGGAACCCCATGGATGAAGAGATCGCTTGAGCATTAAGGGGGAGGGGGGGCCTAACCGAGGGAAACGGCGACACACTTAAGTCTGCTCCAGGGGAAATTTGAGGGTGTGGCTCTGATTTATCATCCTAATCGGGAGTCGCGAGTGGGGTTACAGCGCAACGAAGGTGACACATTGTGGTAGTGGGTGATGAATCTAGGACTGTTTGCATCGCTGTGGAAAATATGACACGAGGAGAGTAGGCGAGAGGTTTAAATCATGCACACTTTTGTAAGAGTTCGAGTTTTGGAAGAACCGTAGATCGTTCACGAAAAGGCAACGCGAGCTCCACGCAGTGTCGTCGGTGGTTGTGGAACTTACGCCTTTTTCTTCTCTCTCTCTCTTCCCCCCATAGTTCGTCGGCTCCCTGCGGGGTGGGAGGCGCCACCAAAGTCCGGGAAGAGGGTGAGCTCCTGCACCACGCCGCTTCGGATCGAGGGCCACGGATGGGCTCCGTGGCTTGGCGGTCTCCCTTGAAGAGGGGGAGGGGGAAAGATCTTTGCGGGTGCGATCATACCAGTGTTAATGCACCAGATCCCATCAGACCTCCGCAGTTAAGCGCGCTTGGGCTAGAGTAGTACTGGGATGGGTGACCACCTGGGAAGTCCTATTGTTGCACCCTCCCCCCTTTTTGTGCGGCTCGGCAGAGCCAGTGGAAGTGATCCACGCGAGCACTATCGCGCTGGAGTTAAAGCGGAACTCCGCGGATAGGCGCGCTTGGCGGAAAATTGGATTATGTTGCGAGTTTATCTTGTTTTTACAGCATGGGGCTACTTATACATTGATTTATAATGGAACCTTGCGAATGAATAGATCGCTCGAGCATTAAGGGGGAAGGGGGGGCCTAACCGAGGGAAACGAAGATGCGCTTAAGGCTGCTCCAGGGGAAATTCAAGAGCGTGGCTTCGATTTATCATCCTAGTCGGGGGTCACGAGCAGGATTACAACGCAACGATGGCAACGCATTATGGCAATGGGTGATGAATCTAGGACCGTTTGCATTGCTGTAACAAATATGACACAAGGAGAGTAGGCGAGAGGTTTAAATCATGGACACTTTTATAGGATTTCAAGTTTTGGAAGAACCGTGGATCGTTCACGGAAAGGCCGTGTGAGCTCCACGTAACGTCGTCGGTGGTCACGGAACTTATGCCTTTTTCTTCTCTCTCTCTCTTCCCCCTTCTGGTTTGTCAGCTCCCCGCGGGGCGGGAGGCGCTGCCAAATTTGGGGAAGAGGGCGAGCTCCTGTGTCACGCCGCTTCGGATCGAGGGCCACGCATGGGCCTTGTGGCTTGGCGGTCTCCCTTGAAGAGGGGGCGGGGGTGAGATCTTTGCGGGTGCGATCATACCAGCGTTAATGCACCGGATCCCATGAAAACTCCGCAGTTAAGTGTGCTTGGGATAGAGTAATACTGGGATGGGTGACCTGCCAGGAAGTATTAGTGTTGCACCCTCCCCACTTTTTGTGCGGCTCAACGGAGCTAGTGGAAGTGATCCTCGCGGGCGTGATCACGCCGACGTTAATGCGGAACTCTGCGGATAGGCGCGCTTGGTGGAAAATTTGATTATGTTGTGCGTTTATCTCGTTTTTACGGCGTGGCGCTGTTACACAGTAATTTGTTACTGACTTTGTATCCCCTGATCTCAAATAAAGTCAAGTCAGTCCCTTAGTGACATCTTCTCTGTGTCATATCTTGAAAAAAAAATGTGTTCACATCTTCCCAATCATTCAAAAAGATTAACAAATGATCTTTAATCTTTAAGGTTGACCCTTTTTACCCATGTTTCAAGATCATGACAAGTAAACCTCATTTTGCCTGCGACGATTTCCTATAATGAACTAGAACGTCGTGACGTTGTTGCAGGGGTACATTTGTTCTCTGTGATGGTCGGATTTTAGGGCTCATCGCAAGTCCTCAATATCCTTCTTGCGATGATAGCTTTGAATACACTATTGCCCCGCGACATCGTCTCTGAGTCCTAGTGTTTGACTTGCGACGATCTGGATATGGCGAATTAGTTCAAACATAATGCTTCTGGGTGGTTCTGGAACTGGTTGTTGGGTCAAGGAAGTTCGCTTTTCCTCCTCTGGGATGGTGGTTCTTCCTTTTGAGAAACCTCCCTTGGGGATAAGCTCCCTCTCCCTCATTTATGGAGGCTCCTCCTCTTATAAAATCATTTCCCATTGCTATGATCAACTAGTTTTTGGTATTGAGCAAATTAGCTAGTTTACAGTGTGACTTATTGATAGTCTAGCAATTGGTTGTGGATTGCCTTAGCCTTGTACTAGTACTTTTGAGTGAGAGAGATAGTTATCAGCCTCTTGGGAGACCCTTTTGGGAGTGAATGCTCGAAGAGACATACTGACTGGACCCTTCGAGGAAGCTTGCAACGTCAAGGCTTGGTTGTAAGCTTTGCTTTTGCTCATTTTAATACAATCAACGGTGATTTCCTATGTCATGTGTAAAAAATACTTGGTAGCTTATGGTTCCTTGACTCTGTAAGTGAATAGATCATTGTTGTGCTCTATTATGTGTTCTATTGTTCCCTTGTGTTGTTTCAGGTGAATCGCTTATCGAGGAAAAGGAAACGATAGCTGAAGCGGTACAACGAAAGCTCCATCAAACATCGGTTTGAGGTAGGCATTTTCAACAATGACTGTTTAAGGAAATTAGCTATTGTTTTGTCTTACTATGACTAGACCCACTCTAGGGCTAGAGGGGTTGCCTCTGTCCGCAGAGGGAACATTACCTACATCACAAGTTGGCGACTCCACTGGGGAGTCCTTTGTGTGTTGTCTCTTGTTTTGCTCTTGATTTGTTTTTGATTGAATTACATAGTGTCTCTTGGTTTTGGGGCTGAGCCATCAGTGTTTTGGGTTACTTGAGTCAATCTGGTAGTCCCTCTCACTGTCTAAGAGATAAGTCTGGTGTCCTTCAGGTTTTTTTTTTTTTTTTTAATCTTAATTGAGATCGTTGTTGTTTATAGCTTAATAGTTGCGATGAGTCGCGCCTGTCGTCTTTCATCAAGTTGTACGTCGCGGATATCCCTTCATACAACTGTGACAATTCCTGAAATCGGACCGTCGTCGAAGGCAGGTGTACACTTGCAACGACGTCGCTCAGTTGCTAGCTTTGTGATTGTGACGATTTGGCTTTCGTCTAAGGTTGCTAGTTCAACCCCTGCGAAGATTCCTGTAAGGTTGTTTTTCATAGCCTTACCTAATAGATTAGCCAGCATTGCTTGTTCCCTGTTGTCTCATCGAAAGGAATGGTGTTTTACTCATTGTAGTTGCATCCTAGGAATTGTTGAAATACATTCGGTAGGGCCTAAAACCGAAACTTAATCCAAGATTAACTCTTAAAATTTATTGAATGAACCTAAAAATGCATTGGAACCTAATGCACACTTATCTAGAGGTCTAGGCTAGAGATGTGCTCCGACGTCGTTAAACCTAGTTACTATTGTTTTCACTAAGGTTGGGTGATTCCTCCTTCTGTGATCCAATAGGTACTAGTATAGATTTGTGCTCCCCGTACTGTCAAGTATATATTGGGAGACCCCACGAGGTTATCATCCTATTATCCATAGGAAGCTGGGTCTGCCGCCTTACGAATCGTAACGCACCGAACACAGCATTCAGGAAGATTGACTGCCGTACGGAAATTCCTTGGTCATTTCTCTTTCATTTGATCACCAAGGTGTATATGTAGTTTTGTGGTTTGTCTAGTAAACCTCTTGTCTAGTAATCCAGAGCAGTCACTTTCATTCCTTTTTGACTCTTTAAAAGTAAAAGGATCATCTGAGCACTTGTCCTTTCAGGCTCATTAAAATTCGAAAGCGATAGAGTCACCTTTTCATCCTTTTCTCGACTCTTAAAATATGAAAAGACGTAGTTTTGTTTCAATGTCATAAAATTTACTGCCCATGAAATATCCCTAGTTACAGTTAGAGTTCCTTTCAAGGTCGATCCCAATGGCAACCTTTCCAGAGTCTACTAGTCAAGGTCTCCCCCCGGATGGGAGTCCTGGTCCTTTTCCTTCTTTTGGGAATGCTGGTGCTCCGTATATGGCAACATTGTCCTTGCCTAGATTAACCATCAGTTTTCCCATTTGGTTGTTTTCAACCTCGGTGGTCCCGAGCGTCATGACTCCTGTTCCGCCGTCTCCTTCATTTGAATCATGACACGATGATTCTAGGGTTGAGCCTTCACCTTCTTCCCCTGTTCCTCCACCCTCCTCTCCTACTTCGCCTGGTGAAAGTTCCAAATCCAGTAACCAGGAGGCTAAGAAGAAGAAGAGGAAGACAAAGAAGAAGAAGAAGAAGTTAGATAAGAGAGAGGCCACCTGTGCAACTATTGCTCCGAGTACATCTCAGGTCGGAAAACCTTCTGATCCTCCGCGGAAGGTTAAATTTCCTTGTAAATTGTGCAAGGGTGATCATATTCTCCGTGATTGTCCTGGTATTCCTAGGATATTAGAAGTATGATCTCATCATATGGCTCATCCCTCATCGCCCTTTGACGCTCATGTCGATGTTACACCCTCAACTGGTAGTGGTAAGAAGAAAGGGAAGATTACATTCCCCTGTAAGTTATGTGGAGGCGACCATCTCCTTCACCTTTGTTCGCTCATGGATAAAGCTTCCACCATTTTGGAAAGTCTTACAGCTCCTGCACCCCAACTTCGAGTTGGCTATCAAGGGCTTTCTTCCGACCCTCTCTCTGTTGACAAAGAGATTGACTTGGATTCATCTCTTGTCCGTCTTGCTCTTCCTGAGTCTGGCTATGTTATATCTGTTTCTGACCAACCATTGGTCGAAGAGAGTGTCGACTTGGTCTCAGTACTAGTTGTTCACTCTGTTCTAGCAGAGCATAATGATCATACTGCTCATGTTCTTCTCGTCTCGTCACATTCTTCCGAGTCAAAGAACGACCCTCCTATCCCGGCTGATCAAGAGAGTCCTTCTTCGATTCATGTAGAGCATGGAGGAAATCATATGATACCCCCACCAAGTAGTTTTGTCGTTTCCTTCGACTAGAGTCACTTGACTGCATTCCGCCTTCCATCTTATGTGCCTTTCCAGATTACAATACGCTGCTATAATAAGGCAGTACCTGGCACTCTCTTGGATGAAGGTGCGTCTATTAGCCTCATGCCTTCCACTACTTGGCTAGCTTTGGGCTCCCCACAGCTTGTGCCGGTCACTCATAATCTATTGGCTTTCGACGGAGGAACTAGTCAACCTTTAGGGATCCTTCTAAAGTTCCCGGTTACTTTGGGAGGCAAAACCGTCTGTATAGATGTGATGGTCGTCCAAGGTGTGTTGGATTTCAGTCTTCTCCTTGGCCGCGACTATATTTATGTCATGGGGGCTCTTATTTCTTCACTTTTCTGTGTGGTTTGTTTTCCACATGACGGAAGAATTGTGACTATAGATCAATTGTCGTTCTTTGGTCACCAGGTACCTCCTGTACAACCATCATCCCCTATCAGTTCTTGTTTTCCGCCAATACCTCCCTCGCCACAGGTCAATTATGTGGCTACCCATTCCGTCTCCACATCTATTGATGATCATGTAGATGGTCTCGTACATCATGTACTGGGGCATTGGAACCCAATCTGTCATTGGTACCCAACAACATGTATTCCTCCCAGAGCATGGTTCTTCCATCTAGTGAAGACCTCTTGGGAGTCATGTTCTCGTATGGCCCATAAATAATTTATGAGGAGAGTTCTTTTCTTGTGTCGACCTCGTTAAAAAATGAAACAAGGAGTCTTGAGGAAAGTTCTTGATCTTGTGTCAACCTCGTTAAAAAATGAAACAAGGGTTATGAGGATAGTTCTTTTACTGTGTCAACCTCATTAAAAAAATGAAACAACTCCCTTTTCCAAATCGAGTCTTTGATTAAGATCTCGTAAAATCTGAGTCGAGTCTTTCCAAGATCTCGAAAGTGAACCTTCATTCCATCCACCTCGTTGAATGCAATGAATCTTGGGGGGCATGTACCTCGATTTGCATCATTATGTTGGGGGCATGCAAACTTATAACAATCATAGTTTTTCGTTTAAAGCTTGTGTAAACATGAAACCGAATCCAACAGAGTTCTCCATGGTTCAAGCTTGTGTAAAAATGAACCCATACCCGATTTACATCTCGTGATTGCCATTTTTATCCGCTAAATTCTACTAGATGAGCCTTGGTTGTTTCATTCCATCGCCACCATCTCTTTGGCCGATCATATGCTTTCACTTGGTTATTTTTCCTTTCCTGAGGGACCATAATGATGAGTGGTTTTATTAGCCAGCCTCTTGACCATTACATGTTTTGAGTAGTTCCACCATTGTAGGAACCAGTTGCTACCCTTTATACCACTCGTTCCTCTAGGACGAGTCACCTTTAAGCTCTTTTCTGACTCGTCGTAGGGGTACATATGTTCTCTACGACGGTCGGATTTTAGGGCTCATCGCAAGTCCTCAATATCCTTCTTGCGATGATAGCTCTGAATACATTGTTGCCCTGCGACGTCATCTCTGAGTCCTAGTGTTTGACTCATGACGATCCAGATATGGCGAATTAGTTCAAACATAATGCTTCTAGGTGGTTCTAGAACTAGTTGTTGGGTTAAGGAAGTTCGTTTTTCCTCCTCTAGGATGGTGGTTTTTCCTTCTGAGAGACCTCCCTTGGGGATAAGCTCCCTCTCCCTCATTTATGGAGGCTCATCCTCTTATAAAAGCATTTCCCATTGCTATGATCAACTAGTTTTTGGTATTGAGCAAATTAGCTAGTTTTGGTGTGAGATTGATAGTTTGTAGTGTGAATTATTGATAGTCTAGCAATTGGTTGTGGATTGCCTTAGCCTTGTACTAGTGCTTTTGAGTGAGAGAGAGAGTTATCAACCTTTTGGGAGACCCTTTTGAGAGTGAATGCTCGAAGAGACATACTAACTGGACCCTTCGAGGAAGCTTGCGACGTCAAGGCTTGGTTGTAAGCTTTGCTTTTGATCAATTTAATATAATCAATGGTGATTTCCTATGTCATGTGTAAAAAATACTTGGTAGCTTATGGTTCCTTGAATCTGTAAGTGAATAGATCATTGTTGTGCTTTATTATGTGTTCTGTTGTTCTCTTGTGTTGTTTCAGGTGAATCACTCATCGAGGAAAAGGAAACGATAGCTGAAGCGGTACAACGAAAGCTCCATCGAACACTAGTTTGAGGTAGGCTCTTTCAACAATGACTATTTAAGGAAATTAGCTGTTGTTTTGTCTTGCTGTCACTAGACCCACTCTAGGGCTAGAGGGGTTGCCTCTGTCCACAGAGGGAACATTACCTACATCACAGGGGCTACTTATATATTGATTTATAATGGAACCCCGCGGACGAAGAGATCGCTCGAGCATTAAGGGGGAAGGGGGGGCCTAACTGAGGGAAATGGCGACACGCTTAAGGCTGCTCGAGGGGAAATTTGAGAGCGTGGCTCCGATTTATCATCCTAGTCGAGAGTCACGAACTAGATTACAATGCAACAAAGGTGATGCATTGTGGCAGTGGGTGATGAATCTAGGACCGTTCGCATCGTTGTAGCAAATATGACACAAGGAGAGTAGGCGAGAGGTTTAAATCGTGCACACTTTTGTAGGAGTTCGAGTTTTGGAAGAATTGTGGATTGTTCATGGAAAGGCCGTGCAAGTCCCACGCAACGTCATCAGTGGTCACGGAGCTTCACCTTTTTCTTCTTTCTCTCTCTTTCCCCCCTAGTTTGATGGCTCCCCGCGGGGCGGGAGGCGCCGCCAAGTCGGGGAAGAGGGCGAGCCCCTGTGCTGCACCGCTTCGGACTGAGGGACACGGATGGGCCCCATGGTTCAACGATCTCCCTTGAAGAGAGGGAGGGAGCGAGATCTTTGTGGGTGTGATCATACCAGTGTTAATGCAACGGATCCCATCAGAACCTCGTAGTTAAGCGTGCTTGGGCAGAGTAGTACTGGGATGGGTGACCTCCCGGGAAGTCCTAGTGTTGCATCCTCCCCCCTTTTTGTGTAGCTCGGCAGAGCCAGTGGAAATGATCCTCACGAGCATGATCACGCCAGCGCTAATGCGGAGCTCCGTGTATAGGCACGCTTGGTAGAAAATTGGATTATGTTGTGCGTTTATCTCGTTTTTGAGGCATGGGGCTACTTATATATTGATTTATAATGCAACCCTGCGAGTGAAGAGATCGCTCGAGCATTAAGGGGGAAAGGGGAGCCTAACTGAGGGAAACGAGGACGTGCTTAAGGCTGCTCCAGGAGAAATTCGAGAGTGTGGCTCTGATTTATCATCCTAGTCAGGAGTCGCGATCGGGATTACAACGCAACGAAGGCGACGCATTGTGGCAATGGGTGATGAATCTAGGACCGGTCGCATCGTTGTAGCAAATATGACACGAGAAGAGTAGGCGAGAGGTTTAAATCATGCACACTTGTAGGAGTTTGAGTTTTGGAAGAAACGTGGATCATTCATGGAAAGGCTGCGTGAGCTCCACGCAGCATCGTTGGTGGTCGTGGAACTTATGCCATTTTCTTCTCTCTCTCTCTATTGCCCCCCTGGTTTGCTGGCTCCCCGTGGGGCGGGAGGCACCGCCAAGTCGGGGAAGAGGGCGAACTCCTGCACTGCGCTGTTTCAGATCGAGGGCCACGGATGGGCCCCGTGGCTTTAGGCACTCCCTTGAAGAGGGGAAGGGGGCGAGATCATTGTGGTTGTGATCATACCAGCATTAATGCATTGGATCCCATCAAAACTCCGCAATTAAGCGCACTTAGGCTAGAGTAGTACTGGGATGGTTGACCTCTTGGGAAGTCCTAGTGTTGCACCCTCCCCCCTTTTTCTGCGGCTCAACGGAGTTAGTGGAAGAGATCCTCGTGGGCATGATTGCACGGACGTTAATGTGGAACTCTGCGGATACGTGCGCTTGGCAGAAAATTGGATTATGTTGCGCGTTTATCTAATTTTTGCGGTGTGGGGCTACTTATATATCGATTTATAATGGGATCCCGCGAGCGAAGAGATCGCTGGAGCATTAGGGGGGCAGGGGGAGCGTAGCCGAGGGAAACGGCGACTCGCTCTAAGACTGCTCCGAGGGAAATTCGAGAGCATGGCTCCGATTTATCATCCTAGTTGGGAGTCGCGAGTGGGATTATACGAAGGCAGCAAATTGTGGCAGTGGGCGATGAATCTAGGACCGTTCGCATCACTATAGCAAAAATGACACAACGAGAGTAGGCGAGAGGTTTAAATTGTGCACACTTTTGTAGGAGTTCAAGTTTTGGAAGAACCGGGGATCATTCACGGAAAGGTTGTGCGAGCTCCACGCAGCGTCATCGGTGGTCATGGAACTTACGCCTTTTTATTCTCTCTCTCTCTCTCTTCCCCCCTAGTTCACTGGCTCCCCGCGAGGCGGGAGGCACCACCAAAGTCGGGGAAGAGGGCGAGCTCCTACGTCACGCCGCTTTGGACCGAGGGTGTAGTGCCCATGAGCTGCAGAGCTGAACATACGAGGCCATATGCGAAATTGGTTAAGTGTGGAGGAGGAGCATAGGTTTATAGTGGTAGGCAGTCCCGGGTAGGGGTGCCAAACGAGTAAGCCGACATGTTAAAATTGCCAAATGGTGGGCTGAATGGAGGTCGGTTGGGCAAGCCGACGTGAGGCAACCATGGTGATGAAACGTATAAATAGGATGGTGTTGGAGGTCATTCAAGGCATTCAATCAACGAACAGGCTTCAAGAATTCGAGTGTGGAGCGTAGGAAGAAGTGTGAAGTTGGTCTGAAGCAACGGGCGAAGATGCAGGCGGACAAGGGCCGAAGCACTCGAGCCAAAAAGAAGGGACGATCGTTCGAGGTCGTCCAGGTGAACTATCGTTCAAGGGCGTTCATGCGAAGATTCGTTTGAGGTCGTCCGGGTGAACGGTTGTTCGAGGGCGCGGTAGGGCGTCTGGGCGAACGGTCGTTCGAGGGCCCGGTAAGGTGTCCGGGTGAATGGTCTTTGGGGAAATTGTTCGAGGTTGTTCGAGGGCACGGCAGGGCATTTGGGCAAACAATCGTTCAGGAAATCGTTCAAGGGAGTTCGTGCAAAGAGTCATTCGAGATCGCAGGAGGGCGTTCGTTCAAGAAGTCCGGTGAGGGCGCGGTAGGGCGTCCGGCCAAACAATGGGTTGAATGAAACATACGAAGGGCGTTCGTGTGAACGACACGTTTGGGCAGAAACATGCGACGGTGAATGGTGAACGAAGGGCAAGTTGGTTAATGAGCCCGGGTCAAAGGGAGAGTTGGTGAAATGCACCCAGGTCAAACGAAACGAAGATTCATGCGATTGTTGAAGGCGTTGGCGAATGAGCGAGTTGTGCATGAGGCAAACGAGTTGAACGACAGTTTAGGTGACTTTGCCCAAGGTTGGGCGAGGTTGCACGATGGGTGCAGGAATTGAATTTCTATAAGTGTAAAGGTGAAATTTGGGGTTTCTCTTGGATGTAAACTTATATGTAATTCTAAAGATTAACATTATTATTACGAGAAGACTCATTAGAGGGAATTTCCCTTCCCAATTATACTATTGTGTATTTCATGTTAATGTAGATTCATTGTAATGAAGTTAACATGATAAATGGTATAACGAAAGATATGCTTAGCTTTTGAAAAATAAACTAAGTATAGAAAGTAGGTGTAGTCCACGATCGCAAGTATTAGTGAAAAGAAAGTGGTCAGTGGTGCCACACCTCCTATAGTGTGGTTGGAAGAGTACCGCCAGTGTAGGGGCGTGACAAGTGGTATCAGAGTTGGTGAATTGCGACGAGAAGCCGATCCCACTGCACTTTGTGATAGGTGGTATCAGAGCTGATAATCAGATTTGTAGAAGAGCTGATCCCACTACACTTCGTGACAAGTGGTGTCAAAGCTAATTCATAAATCTGGAAGGGTGATTCAGGTTCACAAAGGGAAGTGTAATACTTTGTGACAAGTTTAGCAGGGGTGAAGCTTCATGCTTGGGCCAAGCTGAATGACAAGACATGGCAGGTTTGGAAGAATGTGAAGGGAAGCTCTTGCTGACCTTATATAGGTTGAAGCAGATGAAAGAAGAGAACCCATGGATTTGAGATAAACTTGAAGTCTTGGAAAGGAATGTTGAAGACGAACTTCTTCGACTTGGTTGGGCAATGGAGTAGGATGTAGCTGCAGATTGCGATGACGAAGAAGAGGAAGCCGTGATGTTTGAGGATGTTGCAGATATGACAACGATGGAAGGTGAACTTGAAATTGTTCAAGTTGAACCAGGATCGTACAGTTTGTAGACATTGGTGAATGAGCAAACTCACATGGAGGGGCCTCATGATGAAGCAAGTACTTATACTTGTGGTTCAGTGAGAATTTTGGAAGATAAACCGTATGCAGGGAAGAGCAAAAGCAATTTGCTGATGCAAGGGAGGATCTTACCATGGATTTCTACAAAGAGACCGTGTATGGAAAGGCAAGAATCATTGAATGTTGTAGGACTTGTTGGGGTTGTTTGTGACCTTATGGTAGAAGGTACAAAGGCTCGTGACAAGGGAGGAACATGATGATCATTGCGGAAGAATGGGTCATGCTTTAGCCATATGGAGAATTGGCTAAGTGCCTGACATGACTCATGCACAGATTGGAGGAGGGCACACACTTGAGTATGGTGATACTTGGGTGGGCTTCTCATGGCCGAGACCAAGAGGAATTCTTGGTGGAACCTTTAGTGGGGGCGCTATGGTGGAGAGACTCATGTGATGATGATATGGTTTGGGTGACCGGGTTCACTAGACCGAATTGCAGGCTTGGATGAGGATGATCGACGTTGTGATAGGTCTACTTAGTTGGACAACATGGACAACTTGAGTCATGGAAATCAAGTTGGAGACATGGAGCATGACAGTGTTATGCAGAGACATTATGCAAGAGCACTTGTGGAGATGTCACTTATGGGCATCCAATTAGGAGTGCCAAGGCAGGGATTTTATGCGAATGGATTTGCTGATGTGACATGGAGATGTTTTACTTATGAGCTGATGGAGATGTTGTTCACTCTTGTACAACAAGGCCATGGACTGGTTGGAATTATGAGCAGACTATGGAGCATTCCTACTACATGAAGAGCTGAGGCATCTTGTAGAGACCATTGGTCTGAGACATGTATGCTTGCTAGGGTGTTGGTTGGAGATGGCTCATGGAGCTCATGATGACATGAGGTTGTGACTTTTAGGGACTTCATATTATGGTGTACTTGTGAGATATGATGCATTGAGAATATGAGGTCAAGGACTTTGATGCAGTATGGGGTGTATACTTTTGAGTACATGTATGGGTGTGCTTGAAAGAGTGACTTGATGAGGAGGATCGATATGAGACACTTTGGAGTGATGGAGTTATAGCAATGATGATGCCTTGGTGACAACACTTGGGCATGGGTTTAGCCAAGAATTAACCACTTTTGACACATGGGTGTTGATTGATCTATGATCATGGGTAGCACATGGGAGATGAGATAGGTTTATACTTGTTTCCTTGGCAGACTTGAGGGATGGCACATTGCAGATATGATGGAGGTTGCTTCATGAACTTGGATGTGGCACATCGAGAGTCAAGTTTGATGAGAGGATCTCTTCACTTTGAGGAGATGGATTTTTTACATATGGATGATGATGTTGGGATAGATGCAACTGATTTCATACAGCACATTGATACCAAACATCATGGACAACATGTTGCAGACAAGATGGAGACTACTTCATGGACCTGGACATGGCTTATATTTAGATGGAGATGGATTCTTGATCGAGTTGATGTTGTGACAGGAGTCTGAGAAACGACTGATGATGGCATGAGAATGTGCATTCTCATGGTTTGAGCGTGACAGTTGGATTAGCTACCCGACTAGTTCGAGTCATGAGGGCTAGTAGTGTACAGAGATGTGTTAGCATTGTGTTGGAGTATCATGACAGCAGTTCACACAATGACGATACATGATGAGGTCGGCACGATATGTTGCAGTAAGCATGTAGCTTGAGTTGGAGGGGCCAACCTTCCACAATGGAGTAGTATGTGGAGATTGCAACAAGAGGTGGTTGATGATCATGGATTGAGGAGACTTTCCGATGTATGACATACCGGTGGGTTATAAACCTTGGTATGGGTATCTTGGTGACAGATGGTTTCCGGAAGTCCCCTTAAGCAAATGACTAACCTCAGACCATATAGGATAGTCTTTAGTGTAGTGATCCTCGTCACAGATGAGACACGAGTACTTGGGTTTGCGTTTAGTACCATCATCGGCCGGAGGCTTAGGAGGGTCGTGGTTTAGTGGATCGGCTTTATTTTTTCCTTTCCCCTTTTTCTTACCTTTCGAAGCTTTATCTGCCATGGTGGATTGGACGGCATTGACTTCGGAAGTTTTACCAGTATTAGATGTGGCCTGAGAAGCATTTTCACTAGGAGCAGTAGATTTTTGCTTCGCAGGGGTCGCGGAAGACTTTCGAGAGGATGAAGTAATGGAACCAATAACACTATCGATAGATGGCATTGATGGAGCCTTAGTAGTTCTAGGTCATGGAGCGTCAGGCAAGTAATCATACAATGTACCAGATTGGGAATAAACCAAATCGAGGTACTGAGCATGCGCGATAGCTTGCTCTTCAGTAACACATGCCCCCATGGCAATATCTCGGGCTATCGGACCGACAAACGAGGTAGTAAACCAGTCAGTCAGAAGCTAATCAGGGATCCAGAACTTAATCAAATGACGTCGCCTTCTCCATTCATGAATATGATCGGAGATGTGTGTCGTTGTGTCTTGTTTCAGAGAAGTAAGGAGGTGTGTTCCCGTTTCATAACAAATCGGTAATTGAAAGTGGGTAAGAAATGCCATCGCAAGCGAATTGAAATCTTGGAAAGTTCCACGAGCAAGTTCAATATACCATTTCGTGGAAAAACCAGTGAGAGTCTATTGGAAAAGACGGAGGCAGATAGAATCATCAAGCCATGAGTTAGATGAACACCAGAGGTGATAAGTCATGACATGCGCTTGAGGGTCCTCTCTAGATTTACCATCAAATTTAGGACAATCACCGGGAATTTTAGTCGGAACTAGTGGCCAATATGGATTATGAAGGATCGGATCGTTTGTCAGCTTGGACACATCAGGCAGTTCCAAGGTTGCCAAGAAAGGTAATTGAGGATTAAAGGACATCATAGGCTTCTGATAAGAGCCAACATTAGGGTTCCATCCAGCCCCTGGTTGCCCCCATGGGTTCTGTCCATAAGGATTTTTCCCATAAGGGTTTTTTCCATAAGGATTGTAAGTATAACCTGATGGTTGTCTCGGGTTTTGACCACCAACAACCCATTGGTTACCAGCTTGACTAACAGGGGCCACATAGGGCTGCTGAAAATTTTGATAAGGATTGACCTGTGGTTGCTGATAATTTTGATACAGAGCAGCTTGAGGTTGCCCTTGGGGTTGCTGAAGTGCTTGGAGACCGTATTGCGGCTGAGCTCCAAACTGTACCTGAGGCCCAGGTGGCATTTGATAAACAGGTCGGGCTTGAAATCCAATTTGAGTTTGGAGACTAGGTTGAGTCTGGAGTCCAGCCTGAGTCTGGAAATCGGGTGGAGCTTGAGAAACAGTTAACGTTTGAATGCCTGGCTGATTGAGAGATGGATTGGTTTGACTGGACTGATGTCCTTGTTGGAACTGGGGTTGACCCAATTGGTTAGAAGGCTAGCCTTGTTGGTATGGAGGTTGACCTATTTGTCTAAAAGGTTGAACTTGCTGGGTAATAAGTTGACCTTGCTGAAACTGAGGCTGGCCCAAGTGACCAGAGGGTTGACCTGGCTGGACAGTAGGCTGGCCTTGCTGGATCTGAGATTGACCTACTTGACTAGAGGGTTTACCTTACTGGGCAATGGGTTGGCCTCGCTAGAATTGAGGCTGACCTAGTTGCCCTAAATAAGAAAAAGAGGAGCCTACATGGGCCGAAGGTTGTCCTTTTAGCCCTGAAGTTTTCCCTTGATACGGTTGCCCCTGATGAGGTTGCCCTTGAAAACCAGAAGGCTGCCCTAGTAAAAGTTGGCCACCATGGTAGGCAGTATGAGACTAGGCAACAGATAACGGAACAGACACTTCAACCGTAGGTTGAGGGGGAAGGGACCCAGTATGATAAATATGGGCCCCCCGAGGATCATAATAGTGCAACGGGTTATGCGGATGGGACGGTGGTTGGGAGCCCAAAAGGTTATGATTCGGGTTTTGAAGAGAAAACATATATTTCTCATATGACCACCCTACTAAAATGGAACTGGAAGAAAGCGGGACATTACCCGAAGGGTTAACGACTCCAGACGTCGAAGATGAAGGACCACTGCTAGCGGGTTCAATAGAAGGCCCAGTAACAGTGGTAACCACCAAGGATGCAATAACGGCACTAACGATGGGAGCTATAGCGGCCACACAAACAGTGGGCCGTGACGAAACAGACGTAACTGAGATGTCATGGATCTGAGGTATGAAAGGTCTTGAAGTCGAGGTGATAGCACGAGACCACACAAAACTCTTATTCAGAGACGTGGAACTCATGATGTCCGACAAGGCGCGATAACGCAATGGTAATGACATGCCAAGAGGAGTGCTAAAAGGGAGACCTTTCGAGGGAAGAGGAAGTTCTCCACTTGACACAAGGTTCTCTTCAATGGTAACAGGGCTCGTCTCATCCATGTCGTAAAGAAGACATTGCCATTGAAACACCATGGGGAGTAAACGGGAAGTCTTCTTCTGAAGGTTCCCAAAGAGGATTCCAATTGATATCGTAAGGCTCCCCTCCCGGAGCTCGAGAGTCAAGAGGTTGAATACTCAGGATAATAGGAAGGGTACCACCAATAGCCGATACCTCAGAAGAGATGGGGGATGTAGAGTCTTCGTTGCTTGGTAAAGGGGACGGGATCGATGAGTCCACCAAGATGGCCTAACTCAAAATACGAGAAAAAGAGATAATCGAGTAGGGTTGCAACTCTACGCGAACCAAGAACACAAAAAAGATTAATAGGTAAAATGTGAGTGTGGAGAGATAAATTTTATGACATAGGAACGAAGCTTGACCTTTTCATGTTTAAAGAGTTGATAAAAAGGACAAAAGATGACTCTAGTCACCTTCGAATGTTTAATGAGCCTGAAAGGACAAGTGCTCAGATGATCCTTTTACTTTTAAGGAGTCGAAAAGGAACGAAAGTGATTGCTCTGGAGAACTAGACAAGAGGTTTATCAGACAAATCGCAAGACTACATATACACCTTGGTGATCAAAAGAAAGAGAAATGACCAAGGACTTTCTGTACGATAGTCAATCTTCCCAAATGTTGTGTTTGGTGCATTATGGTTCACAAGGCGGCAGACTCGGCTTCCTATGGATAATAGGCTGATAACCTAGTGGGGTCTCTCAATATATACTCGACAGTACGGGGAGCACAAATCCATGCTAGTACCTATTCGATCACAGAATGAGGAATCACCCAACCTTAGTGAAAACAATAGTAACTAGGTTTAACGACGTCAGAGCACATCTCTAGGTTAGACCTCTAGATAAGTGTGCATTAGGCTCCAATGCATTTTTAGGTTCATTCAATAAATTTTAAGAGTTAATCTTGAATTAAGTTTCGGTTTCCAGGCCCTACCGAATGTATTTCAACAATTTCTAAGATGCAACTATGATGAGTAAAACACCATTCCTTTCAATGAAAAACTACCTAAATGAGGGTAAGGAGTTCATTTCGAAGCGAATGCAAACCAAGACAAGCAAATGCGAGAACAACCGTGCATGCAAGCAATCCAATCACTAAGAAATACAATTCATCAATGCACTTATCCCGTAACTACTAATGAAAGATTTGAAATTTGCTTCTAACTTCTCAATCATGAAAATTCAGTAATGCAAATGCACTTTCACTTTCGTATGCTATATGAATGCAGTATTTTTTATTTTTGGAATTTTAATGACAAACAAGCAAGTGCAAGCCTGACTGATCCAAACAAATGTAATCTATGTTTGATAGTGTGGAAATCAAATCAATATGAGAAACTGGTTCAATAACCAAACACTAGAGACCAATCAGAAAGAAGACAAGCAATAGAACAGGCTCAAACAAATCAATTGGAATGGTTATGGACAAATCTTGGACGGATGAGTAACCCAAACAAATGAATTCTTGACGAAACCTTGAAAATATTTAGGTCACACAGTCTGAAAACACAAGACTTAGATAAATGAAACCAAGGAGAAAGTGCCTTAACCAATACAGTCAACACAAGTGTGATAAGAGACAAGAGACAGTAGGGGACAAGCAGTGCTGGATAATCTAGGAGGTAAGGCTATGAAAAACAACCTTACAGGAATCATCGTAGGGGTTGAACTAGCAACCTGAGACGAAAACCAAATCATCGCAAGCACAAAGCTAGCAACTGAGCAACGTCGTCGCAAGTGTACACTTGTCTTCGGTGACGGTCTGATTTCAAGAATCGTCGCAGCTGTATGACGGGATATCCATGACGTACAACTTGACCAAAGAGGGCAGGCGCGCCTCGTCACAATTGTTAAGCTTTAAACAACTATGATCTTAATTAAGAGAAAAACAAAGCAAAAACACCTGAAGGACACCAGACTTATCTCTTAGACGGTGAGAGGGACTACCAGATTGACTCAAGTAACCCAGAACACTGATGGTTTAACCCCAAAAACAAGAGACACTATGTAATTCAATCAAAGACAAATCAAGAGCAAAACAAGAGACAACACACAAAGGACTCCCCGGTGGAGTCGCCAACTTGTGATGTAGGTAATGTTCCCTCTGCGGACAGAGGCAACCCCTCTAGCCCTATAGTGGGTCTAGTCACAGCAAGACAAAACAACAACTAATTTCCTTAAATAGTTATTGTTGAAAGAGCCTACCTCAAACCAATGTTTGATGGAGCTTTCGTTGCACTACTCCAGCTATTGTTTCCTTTTCCTCGATGAGCGATTCACCTAAAACAACACAAGAGAATAACAAAACATATAATAGAGTACAACAATGAACCATTCACTTACAAAGTCAAGGAACCATAAGCTATCAAATGTATTTTACACATGACATAGGAAATCACCATTGGTTGTATTAAAATGAAGAAAGTCAAAGCTTACAACCAAGCCTTGACGTCGCAAGCTTCCTCGAAGGGTCCATGCAGTATGTTTTTTCAAGCATTCACTCTCAAAAGGGTCTCCCAAGAGGCTGATAACTCTCTCTCACTCAAAAGCATTAGTACAAGGCTAAGGCAATCCACAACCAATTTCTAGACTATCAATAATTCACACTGCAAACTATCAATCTCACACCAAAACTAGCCAATTTGCTCAATACCAAAAACTAGATGATCATAGCAATGGGAAATGCTTTTATAAGAGGAGCCTCCATAAATGAGGGAGAGGAAATTATCCCCAAGGGAGGTTTCTCAAAAGGTGGAACCACCATTCCAAAGGAGGAAAGGTGAACTTCTTGACCCAACAACCAGTTCCAGAACCACCCAGAAGCATTTTGTTTGAACTAATTCGCCATATCTGGATCGTTGCGAGTCAAACACTAGGACTCAGAGACGACGTAGCGGGGCAAAAATGTATTCAGAGCTATCGTCCCAAGAAGGATATTGAGGACTTGTGATGAGCCATAAAATATGACCATCACAGAGAACAAATGTACCCTTGCGACGACGTTGCGACGTTCTAGTTCATTACAGGAAATCGTCGCAAACAGAATGAGGTTTACTTGCGACGATCTTGAAACATGTGTAAAAAAGGGTCAATATTTAGGATTAAAGAGAATTTGTTAATCTTCTTGAATGATTAGGAATATGTGGACACATTTGTTTGAGGTATGACACAGAGAAGATGTCACTCAGGGACTAACTTTATCTTAGATCAGGGGATACACGGTCAGTGACAAATTACTGTGTAACAATGCCTTGGTGGCAACACTTGGGCATGGGTTGAGCCGAGACTTAACCACTTTTGACACATGGGAGCTGATTGATCTATGATCATGGGCAGCACATGGGATATGAGACAGGTGTATACTTGTTTCCTTGGCAGACTTGAGGGATGGCACATTGCAGATATGATGGAGGTTGCTTCATGAACCTGGATGTGGCACATCGAGAGTCAGGTTTGATGAGAGGATCTCTTCACTTTGAGGAGATGGATTTTTTACATATGGATGATGATGTTGGGATAGATGCGATTGATTTCATACAGCACATTGATACCAAACATCATGGAGAACATGTTGCAGACGAAATGGAGACTACTTCATGGACCTGGACATGGCTTATATTTAAATGGAGATGGATTCTTGATCGAGTTGATGTTGTGATAGGAGTCCGAGAAATGATTGATGATGGCATGAGAATGTGCATTCTCATGGTTTGAGCATGACAGTTGGATTAGCTACTCGACTAGTTCGAGTCATGAGGGTTAGCAGTGTACAAATATGTGTTAGCATTGTGTTGGAGTATCATGACAATAGTTCACACGATGACGATACATGATGAGGTCAGCATGATATGTTGCAGTAAGCATGTAGCTTGAGTTGGAGGGGCCAGCCTTCCACAATGGAGTAGTATGTGGAGATTGCAACAAGAGGTGGTTGATGATCATGGATTGAGGAGACTTTCCAATGTATGACATACCTGTGGGTTATAAACCTTGGTATGGGTATCTTGGTGACAGATGTGTTACACAGTAATTTTTCACCGTCCCTGTTACCCCTTTTCCCGCACATTGGAGGACTTATTCCGGGACCTGTGAGAAGTGACATAACCTGAAAACACTTGCATTGTATCCCCTTGAGTATGTACTTCATATGCCCTGAAGACACCTTCTGCAAAATACCCATAAAAATAGCCCTTTTTCCATTGGCGCGGTTCCACTGTGTATCACTCGCGCCGATGGGGGAAATCCTCCAAAGAGGGTGCGCCAGCTGGCGCTATGTCTTAGAGTCACACTCGCGCCAGCCCAATTGGGTAAAGTTTTTAACAAGCCAACTTACGAAGGTTCCTCCTAACCCACTCATGAACTGAATCTATATTGAGTTGGGTCAGTTTGGCTTCGAATCTCCATAGAAGGGAAGTAGTTCTCCACCTCTCATGGAAGCTTCTTAGTGATAAAGCCAATCCCATGAATCTTGTGGATGACCCTAACTCCTTCTCCTCTATCTATAAAAGCTTGTCCTTTTGCCTTTGACAAGCTAGTGATAGAGTCTCCAAGTTCCAAATTCTTAGTCCCAAAGTCTGAGAATTGTCAAGTTCATGATACAAGGAGCCTTATTCATTCCCATGAGGCTAAATCTAAAGTGAGGAGATCCTTGTCCAAGTAATCAAGGAGAGAGAGTCTTGTTCCCCATTCCCAACAAGCTTTGTAAGGCATGTGTTGCTGATCACCCAGCCAAAGGAGGATTTGACGTTAGAACTATGGTTGTATTCTTCTTTGTTGTTTATCAATAATAGATGACTATCATTATGCTTCCACTATTATTATATTTGTAATGATGATTGAGTTATATCCTTTTTGACTGATATATAGTTGCATCTATTGGATTTTATGCTTGTGTTTGTGTCGTTCTTTGAATGTGTAGGTGTCCTTTCACGAGGATCGTGGGGATTGTGACCAGCCGGAGCAAAGGAACGAGAGCGACGACTCTTCTACAAGTACTAGCATTGGAATCTAGGTAGGCCCTCATCATCGGTCTTTGATTTACAATTAGGAACCTGTGTGTTAGCGTTGTTTGATTGTTGCTAGACCCCATTTGGGCTAGTAGGGATCGCCTCTGTCCGCAGAGGGGATTTACCTCCACAAAAATTTGGCGACTCCACTGGGGAGTTGGCTTTTTGCCTTGTTTTTTTTGTCTTGTTGTTTGATTTGTAAACTTTAGACGGAGTCTAAAGTACGACCAGATAGCCTTCGAAACACTATTGCTCTGCATTAGCAAAGTAGATCAACGCCACTTCAGTCCATCTCCAGTTTGTTTTACAAGCTGAACGGCTTGGAACTTGCCTTGTTTCTTGGTTGTTTCTTGGGTTCTCCTACTTGATTAGCTTTCTGGGTTGAATCCCTGTGTTGCTTCTTGCCCCTTGGTGTACCTGGGTAGTGTTGACTTAGCTTTGGCTCGTTTGTTTTTATTTTTCCATAGCAGACTCGGCTGGCGCTGTTTTATAGCGTTACAGTCGCGCCAGTTGGCACATGTTGCACATTGACAATCCGCGCCAATACCAGAAAGGCGCCCTTTTCAGCCTGACAGTTGCGCCAGGCCTGGGAGATGTTGAAGTTTGCTTGGCTGTGAGACCTCTGAGCTTGGTTTTTTGTTCTAGGTACCTTTTTTAGACTACTTGAGTGTGTTTCAGTGTGATTTGACTGGCTTTGATCGTTACCCTTTGGGTGTTTGCTTTTTTCCATCGATTTCACATTTCTAGCCCTAGGGCATCTAGTGGCTTTGCGTGTCGAGCCTTCCTCAGGTGTTTTGGTCTTCTAGTGGTCCAGTCGATTCTTTGATTACTCCCTTGCACTTGTTTGGTGGTTGTAAATCATTTTGTTGCGTTATTTGGGTGACTTGCTTTGTCTTCGCTTGAATTTCGCTTCGTCTCACTTTGAGCCTAGATTACATGGCTCATTGGTGTCTTTGGGATCTTTCTGGTTCTTTGGAGTTTTGATTTGTGATTTAGGGAACTGAATGTGCTTGTATTGAATAGAATTTGTTTGTCATCATTTCTCAAAGTTTGTTTAATGCACTTTGCCATCAATAAAAGAAAAAAATCTCTTTTGCCTTTTATTAGTTAATGAGAATTAGAACTTTTCATTTTGATTAGTGATTGGTGATCTTAAAGAAAAGTTTGTTAGTTTCCATTAGCTGCATTAGGGAAGTTCTTTGTTGTTTTTTGATCATTTCGTTTGCGTGAAAGCCCTCAAACCCTCTCGTAATTAGCATTCATCGAATGAAATGACATATTTTGGCATATAGTTTGCATTTAGGAATTTTTGAGAGATTACATACAGTAAGGCCTGAAAACTAAAACCTAATACAAGATCAGCCTTAAAATGAACTGAATGAACCTAAAAACGCATTGGAACATAACGCACACTGTTTAGAGGTCTAGGCTAGAGACATGCTCTGGTGTCGTTAAACCTAGTCACTTTTGTTTCACTCAAGGTTGGGTGATTCCTCCTTCTGTGAATCAATAGTGGTCTAGCACGGATTTGAGCTCCCACGTACCGTCGAGTATATGGGGAGACCCCACTAGGTTATCATCCTTTATCCATAGGAAGCCGTGTCTGCCACCTTACAAGCCGTAACGCACCGAACACAGCATTCGGGAAGATTGACTGTCGTACGGAAAGTCCTTGGTTTTCATATGACTGCCAAGGTGTATATGTAGTTTTATGGATTTGTTTGGTAAACCCTTTTGCCTAGCTCTCCAGAGTAGTCACTTTCGTTCCTTTTCGGACTCCCTAAAATAAAAGGTCCATCTGAGCACTTGTCACTTCAGGCTCATTAAACATTCGAAGGTGACTACAGTCATCTTTTGTCCTTTTCTTGACTCTTTAAAAATGAAAAGGTCATGTTATGTCCTTGCGTCTTAAAATTTATTCGGCCACGATTCACATTTACCCGGTTAGATCTTGTTTGCGTTAGTTCGAGTAGGGTTCTTTCTCGTTTGTGATGGCAACTTTTCTGGAGTTTACCAACCCGGGCATCCCCTCTGATGGGAATCCTAGTCATTTCCCTCCTTTTGGAAATGTTGGTGCTCCTTACATGGCAACGCTGTCCCTTCCTGGGTTAACTATTGGGTTGCCTGTTTGGTTGTTCTCAACCTCTCTGGTCCCTATGGTCTCAACTGCTGGTCAATCAGTTCCTCCACCCGAACAACATCATGTTGATTCTAAGGTGGACCTCTCCCCTTCTTCGCCTGTTTCTGCGTCCTCATCTTCTACTTCGCCTGGTGAAAGTCTGGATTCAAGTAACCAGGAGTCTAATAAGAAGAAGAAGAAGATGAAGAAGAAGAAGTCTTCTAAGCGAGAGGTTAAAAGTACAACTCAAGTCGAGCCACCTTCTGCTCCTCTGCGGAAGGTCAAATTTCCTTGTAGATTATGCAAGGACGACCACCTTCTTCGTGATTGTCCTGGCATTCCCAGGATCCTTGAAGTATGGTCTTGCGATCTGGCTCATCCCTCATCGTCCTCTGAAGTTCATGGCGATGCCACCCTATCAACTGACAACATTCAGAAGAAAGGGAAGATTCGAATCCCCTGTAGACTATGTGAGGGCAATCATCCCCTTCACCTTTGTCCGCTCATGGATAAAGCTTCCGCTGTTTTGGAAAGTCTTACAGCTTCTCCACCCCAACTTCCTGTTGGTTATCAGAGGCTCTCTTCAGACCCTCTCCCTGTTGACAAAGAGATTGACTTAGATTCTTCTCTTGTCCAGGCTCCTCTTCTCGAACCAGGCTGTGCTAAGCCTGTTCCAGACCAACCACTGGTCGAAAAGAGTGTCGACTCGAGCTCACCACCAGTCGATCACTCTGTTTCGGAAGAGCGTCATGATTCTACTACTCATGTTCTTCTCATCTCGTCAGATTCTCCTGAGTCTCAGAACGACCCTCCTATCCTCGCTGATCAAGAGGGTCCTTCTTCGTCTCCTGTAGAGCAGGGGGAAATCATACGATTCCCCCACCAAGTAGTTTGGTCGTCTCCTTTGACTGGAGTCACCTGACTGCTTTCCGCCTTCCATCCCATGTACCTTTCCAGATTACAGTACTTGCCTATGATAAGGCAGTACCTGGCACTGTTTTGGATGAGCCATCCACTACTTGGCAAGCTTTAGGTTCCCCGCATCTTGGGCCGGTCGCACATAATTTGTTAGCATTTGACGGAGGAACCATTCAACCTCTAGGGGTCCTCCCAAAATTTCCTATTACTTTGGGAGGCAAAACCGTCTATATGGACGTGCTGGTTGTCTAAGGTGCTTTAGATTTCAGTCTTCTCCTTGGACGTGACTATGTTTATGCCATGGGGGCCCTTGTCTCTTCGCTTTTCCGTGTGGTTTGCTTTCCACACGACGGAAGGATCGTGACTATAGATCAATTATTGTTCTTTAGTCCCCCGGTGCCTCCTGCGCAGCTGCCACCCCCTCCTGGTTTTTATCCACCAGTTGTATCTGCCCCACCGCAGGTCAACTACGTGGCTACTTACCCCGTGCCTGTATCCCATGATGATGCCGTCGTGCATAATGTCCTGGGGGCATTGGGTCCTGACTTCCAAGATGTTGTCCTTCCACCAGGACTGCCATTCTTGGAAGCGACGACTTCCTATTCATTATGATGAAGTTCCGTCGGAGCATAGTTCCTTTCCTGTGTCAAGCTCCTTAAAAAATGAAACTAGGTCTGGTCGGAGCATAGTTCCTTTCCTGTGTCAAGCTCCTTAAAAAATGAAACTAGGTTTGGTCGGAGCATAGTTTGCTTTCCTATGTCGAGCTCCTTAAAAAATGAAACTGGATCTGGTCTAGCATAGTTCCTGATCTTGTGTCAAGCTCGTTAAAAAAATGAAACACGGGTTATGAGGATAGTTCTTTTACTGTGTCAACCTCATTAAAAAATGAAACAACTCCCTTTCCTGATCGAGTCTTTTGATTAAGATCTCGTAAAATACAAGTCGAGTCTTTCCAAGATCTCGAAAGTGAACCTTCATTCCATCCACTTTGTTGAATGTAATGAAGCTTGGGGAGCATGTACCTCATTTTGCGTCATTATGTTGGGGGCATGCAAACTCATAACAAGCATAGTTTTTCGTTTCAAGCTTGTGTAAACATGAAACCGAATCCAAGCAGAGTTCTCCATGGTTCAAGCTTGTGTAAAAATGAACCCACACCCATTTTACATCTCGTGATTGCTGTCTTTATCTGCTAAATTCTGCTAGATGAGCCTTGGTTGTTTTCATTCCATCGCCACCATCTCTTTGGCCGATCATATGCTTTCACTTGGTTGTTTTATCTTTCTTGAGGCACCACAGTTATGAGTGGTTTTGTTAACCAGCCTCTTGACCATTATATGTTTTGAGCAGTTCCACCATTGCCGGAACTAGTCGCTACCCTTTATACCACTCGTTCCTCTAGGACGAGTCACCTTTGAGCTCTTTTCTGACTCGTAAAATATTAAAAGATTGCCGAGTATTTTTTCCCTTTTTGACTCGTTAAAGAAAATAAAAATGGAGGTCTGCTTTCAGCTCTTTTCTGACCATTTAAAGACGAAAAGATTGCCGAGTTATTCCTCTTGACTCGTTAAACGTAAATAAGAGGCGGTCGTCTTTAAACTCTTTTCCGACCTTGTAAAGACAAAAAGATCGTCAAGCCCTTGTCGTTTCAAGCTCGTTAATGGTTACGAAACGATGTGATTTCGATCGCTTTTTTACTTTTTCAGGTCGAAATCACTACTTATGAAAAGTACTCCTCGATCGTAATGATCGAGCGGTTCTTTCGAGCATTGTTTTATACTTTTTCGGGCTCGAGAGACACAACTTTACGAAAAAGGACCCCCCTGGAGTTTCCTTTTCTGCTATCTTTTCAAACTCTCTAAACATGAAAAGACGCTGATTTTTCCTTTGTCAGACTCGTTAAAATTTAATGACATCGGATGCCGTCGAAATGACGCTTTACAAGCATATGCTATCCCCGTCAAGCTTGTTGATAAAAATAACTGGGGTACTCGCCAGCAATGGTGGGGAAAATGGAACCATGATTATTGTCGTGTCAGCAGTATGTCACTCTTGAACATGGCACTTGTCTGCATTCGTGTCTGGGTGGGGACATGTCATCTTGTTTTTACACTTGCCTCCATGGGTTTGGGTTACCCTGTTTGACCTCTCATCTGCTCATTACCTCGTCACCATGACCCTTGATCATTTGATGTCAAATACTGCCAAGTCCACTGTCGTGCCGCCAATATGTTCAAGAGAAGTTGACCTCTGCAGAATACTCAACCTCCCTCTGATACCTCGCACAAAACATCTTACCCTTCTCTGTCTCATGTCAATGATGTGGGAAACATTATGGCCCACCTTCGATCAAGGTCACTTCCTGTCGAATTAAGCTCATTATCCATGAAGTTGACCTAGAGACTCCCTTCAGGTGCCTTGGAGCTTGCATGCCTCAATGGCAGGTTCTTCGTGTTCGACGCGAGGTTTTCATCATTGGCCTCTGATCGAATGATTCTATGGGTGTTCGACGCCGGCTCACTGATTCGCACGTCGTAGATTGTACCTATAGTACCTTGAGGACCATTGTCATTATTGGTGGTACCTCTCACGTCTGTTAATAGTTTTCATCATTGACTGGTAATCAGACGATGTTCTTGCATGTTCGACTTCGACTCCCATATTCGCATGCTTGAACTTGTACTTTGTTTAGGTCAAGATGGAGCGCAAGACCCTAGATTTTGTCTGTTGAGATCCAAGTTGCGATTTTGTGGATTATTATGATCATTACATGACTCATTGACTGGATGGCTGTGACCATGCCTGAGTCTACTTATCGATCCTTACTGGATGGCTGCGCCCATACCTTGGATCTGGATTTTTATGTACTCTGCTGTGGATGGCTGCGCCCATACCACATACATCATGTACTTGAGATATCAGTTGTACTTCATCATGCAAGTTCTCTGGCGGTGGTGTTTTCAGTTGGCCATGTTCTTGCAAAGCATTTCACCCCTCTCTCTCTCTCGGGCCTCATGCTTTAGGGGCCATCTGTTACACAGTAATTTGTCACCGTACCTGTTACCCCTTTTCCCGCACATTGGAGGACTTATTCCAGGACCTGTGAGAAGTGACATAACCTGAAAACACTTGCATTGTATCCCCTTGAGTATGTACTTCATATGCCCTGAAGACACCTTCTGCAAAATACCCATAAAAATAGCCCTTTTTCCATTGGCGCGGTTCCACTGTGTATCACTCACGCCAATGGGGGAAATCCTCCAAAGAGGGCGCGCCAGCTGGCCCTCTGTCTCAGAGTCACACTCACGCCAGCCTAGTTGGGTAAAGTTTTTAACAAACCAACTTGCGAAGGTTCCTCCTAACCCACTCATGAACTGAATCTATATTGAGTTGGGTCAGTTTGGCTTCGAATCTCCATAGAAGGGAAGTAGTTCTCCACCTCGCATGGAAGCTTCTTAGTGATAAAGCCAATCCCATGAATCTTGTGGATGACCCTAACTCCTTCTCCTCTATCTATAAAATCTTGTCCTTTTTCCTTTGACAAGCTAGTGATAGAGTCTCCAAGTTCCAAATTCTTAGTCCCAAAGTCTGAGAATTGCCAAGTTCATGCTACAAGGAGCCTTATTCATTCCCATGAGGCTAAATCTAAAGTGAGGAGATTCTTGTCCAAGTAATCAAGGAGAGAGAGGCTTGTTCCCCATTCCCAACAAGCTTTGCAAGGCATGTGTTGCTGATCACCCAGCCAAAGGAGGATTTGACGTCAGAACTATGGTTGTATTCTTCTTTGTTGTTTATCAATAATAGACGACTATCATTATGGTTCACTTCTTATTTTCTTTGTAATGATGATTGAGTTATATCCTTTCTGACTGATATATAGTTGCATCTATTGGATTTTATGCTTGTGTTTGTGTCGTTCTTTGCATGTGCAGGTGTCCTTTCACGAGGATCATGGGGATTGTGACCAGCCGGAGCAAAGGAACGAGAGCGACGACTCTTCTACAAGTACTAGCATTGGAATCTAGGTAGGCCCTCATCATCGGTCTTTGATTTGCAATTAGGACCCTGCGTGTTAGCGTTTTTTGATTGTTGCTAGACCCCATTTGGGCTAGTAGGGATTGCCTCTGTCCGCAGAGGGGATTTACCTCCACAACAAGATGGTTGTTGGGATGAGATATTGTTGAGGACGACAATGATTTCAAGTGGGGGAGAATGTAACGCCCACTAGATGTAGAGCTGAACGCATGAGGCCATATACGAAATTGGCTAAGTGTGGAGAAGGAGCATAGGTTTATAGTGGTAGGCAGTCCCAGGTGGGGGTGCCAATAAGTAAGCCGACGTGGTAAAATTGCCAAATGGTGGGCTGAACGGAGGTTGGCTGGACGAGCCGACGTGAGGAAACCATGGTGATGAAATGTATAAATAGGATGGCGTTGGAGGTCATTCAAGGCATTCAATCAACGAACATGCTTCAATCATTCAAGTGTGGAGCGTAGGAAGAAGTGCGAAGTTGGTCTGAAGCAACGGGTGAAGGTGTAGGCATACACGGGCCGAAGCACCCAAGCTGAAATGAAGGGACAGTTGTTCAAGGTCATCTGGGCGAACGGTCGTTCGAGGGTGTTCGTGCAAAGAGTCATTCGGGGTCGTCTCGGTGAACGGTCGTTCGAGGGTGCGGCAGGGCGTCCGGGTGAACAGTCGTTCAGGAGGTCATTTGAGGGCGCAATAGGGCGTCTGGGTGAACGGTTGTTTGGGAAATCGTTCGAGGTCATTTGAGGGCACGACAGGGCATCTGGGCAAACAATCGTTCGAGATATCATTCGATGGTGTTCGTGCGAAGAGTCGTTCGAGGGCGCGGGAGGGCGTTCGTTCGAGAAGTCAGGCGAGGGCGCGGTAGGGCATCCGGCCGAACGATGGATCGAATGAAACATTCAAAGGGCATTCGAGTGAATGACATGTTCGGGCAGAAACGTGCGACAGTGAACGGTGAATGAAGGGAAAGTTGTTGAACAAGCCTGGGTCGAAGGGCGAGTTGGTGAAACGTGCCTGGGTCAAACGAAATGAAGAATCGTGCGACGGTTGAAGGCATTGGCGAATGGGCAAGCCATGCATGAGGCAAACGAGCTGAAAGACAGTTCAGGTGACTTTCGCAAGGTTGGGTGAGGCTGCACAAAGGGTGTAGGAAGTGAATTTGTATAAGTGTAAAGGTGAAATTTGGGGTTTCCCTTGGATGTAAACTTATATGTAATTCTGAAGATTAACATTATTATTACGGGCAGACTCATTACAGGGAGTTGCCCCTCCCAGTTATACTATTGTGTATTTCATGTTAATGTAGATTCATGGTAATGAAGTTAATATGATAAATGGTATAATGAAAGATATGCTTACCTGTTGAAAAATAAACTAAGTATAGAAGTAGGCGTAGTCCACGATCGCAAGCATTGGTGAAAAGAAAGTGGTCAGTGGTGCTGCACCTCCTATAATGCGGTTGGAAGAGTACTGCCAATGTAGAGGCGTGACAGGTGGTATTAGAGCTGGTGAATTGCGACGAGAAGCTGATCCCACTACACTTCGTGACAGGTGGTATCAGAGCTGATAATCAGATTTGTAGAAAAGTTCATCCCACTACACTTCGTGACAAGTGGTGTCAAAGCTGATTTAGAAATCTAGAAGGGTAATTCAGGTTTGCAAATGGAAGTGTAATACTTCGTGATAGGTTTAGCAAGGGTGAAGCTTCGTGCTTGGGCTAAGATGAACGACAAGACATGGCAGGTTTGGAAGAATGTGAAGGGAAGCTCTTGCTAACCTTATACAGGTTGAAGCGGATGAAATAATAGAACCCACGGATTGGAGATAAACTTGAAGTCTTGGAAAGGAACTTTGAAGATGAACTTCTTCGACTTGGTTGGGCAATAGAGTAGGATGTAGCTATAGATTGCGATGACGAAGAAGAGCAAGTCGTGATGTTTGAGGGTGTTGCAGATATGATGATGATGGAAGGTGAACTTGCAATTGTTCAAGTTGAACTAGGATCCTACAGTTTGTAGACATTGGTGAATGAGGAAACTCACATGGAGGGGCCTCATGATGAAGTAAGTACTTATACTTGTGGTTCAGTGAGACTTTTGGAAGATGAACCATATGCAGGGAAGAGCAAAAGCAATTTGCCGATGCAAGGGATGATCTTACCATGGATGTCTACAAAGAGACCATGTATGGAAAGGCAAGAATCATTGACTATTGCAGGACTTGTTGGGGTTGTTTGTGACCATATGGTAGAGGAACAAAGGCCCGTGACAAGGGAGGAGCATGATTATCATTACGGAAGAATGGGTCATGCTTTAGCCATATGGAGAATTGGATAAGTGTCCGGCGTGACTCAAGGACAGATTGGAGGAGGGCACACACTTGAGTATGGTGATACTTGGGTGGACTTCTCATGTCCGAGATCAAGAGGAAGTCTTGATGTAACCTTTAGTGGGGGAGCCATGGTGGAGAGACTCATGTGATGATGATATGGTTTGGGTGACCAGCTTCACTAGACCAGATTGCAGGCTTGGATGAGGATGACCGATGTTGTGATAGGTCTACTTAGTTGGAAAACATGGGCAACTTGAGTCATGGACATCAAGTTAGAGACATGGAGCATGGCAATCTTATGTAGAGACATTATGCAAGAGAACTTGTAGAGATGTCACTTATGGGCATCCAATGAGGAGTGCCAAGGCAGGGATGTTATGCAGATGGATTTGCTGATGTGACATGGAGATGTTTTACTTATGAGCCGATGGAGATGTTGTGCAATATTGTACAACAAGGCCATGGACTGGTTGGAATTGTGAGCAGACTATGGAGAATTCCTACTACATGAAGAGCTAAGGCATCTTGCAGAGACCCTTGGGCCGAGACATGTATGCTTGCTAGGGTGTTGGTTGGAGATGGCTGATGGAGCTCATGATGACATGAGGTTGTGACTTTTAGGGACTTCATATTATGGTGGACTTGGAGGATCTGATGCATTGAGAAGCTGATGTCAGGGACTTTGATGCAGTATGGGGTGCATACTTTTGAGTACATGTATGGGTGTGCTTGAAAGAGTGACTTGATGAGGAGGATCGATATGAGATACTTTGGAGTGATGGAGATACAATGATGATGATGCCTATGATGTAGGTAATGTTCCCTTTGCGGACAGAGGCAACCCCTCTAGCCCTAGAGTGGGTATAGTCAGAGCAAGACAAAACAACAACTAATTTCCTTAAACAGTCATTGTTGAAAGAGCCTACCTCAAACTGGTGTGCGATGGAGCTTTCGTTGCACTGCTCCAACTATCGTTTCCTTTTCCTCGATGAGTGATTCACTTGAAACAACACAAGAGAACAATAGAACACATAATAGAGTGCAACAATGAACTATTCACTTACAGAGTTAAGGAACCATAAGCTATCAAATGTATTTTACACATGACATAGGAAATCACCATTGATTGTATTAAAATGAATAAAATCAAAGCTTACAACCAAGCTTTGATGTTGCAAGCTTCCTCGAAGGATCCAGCCAGTATATTTCTTCAAGCATTCACTCTCAAAAGGGTCTCCCAAGAGGCTGATAACTCTCTTTCTCACTCAAAAGAACTAGTACAAGGCTAAGAAAATCCACAACCAATTGCTATACTATCAATAATTCACACTGCAAACTATCAATCTCACACCAAAACTAGCCAATTTGCCCAATACCAAAAACTAGCTGATCATAGCAATGGGAAATGCTTTAATAAGAGGAGGAGCCTCCATAAATGAGGAGAGGGAGCTTATACCCAAGGGAGGTTTCTCAAAAGGTGGAACCACCATCCCAGAGGAGGAAAGGTGAACTTCCTTGACCCAACAATCAGTTCCAGAACCACCCAGAAGCATTCTGTTTGAACTAATTCGCCATATCTGGATTGTCGTGAGTCAAACACTAGGACACAGAGATAACATCGCGGGGAAATAGTGTATTCAGAGCTATCGTCACAAGAAGGATATTGAGGACTTGCGACAAGCCCTAAAATCTGACCGTTGTAGAGAACAAATGTACCCTTATGACAACGTCGCGATGTTCTAGTTCATTACATGAAATCGTCGCAGGCAGAATGAGGTTTACTTGCGAAGATCTTGAAACATGGGTAAAAAAGGGTAAATCTTCAGGATTGAAGAGCATTTGTTAATCTTCTTGAATGATTGGGAATATGTGGACACATTTGTTTGAGGTATGACATAGAGAAGATGTCGCTCAGGGATTGAGTTTATCTAAGATTAGGGGATACAGGGTCAGTGACAAATTACTGTGTAATAGATGCCCCTAAAGCATGAAGGCCGAGAGAGTGGGAGGGGTGAAATGATTTATGAAACTATAACCGAACCAGAACACCATCGCTAAGAACCTGCAGGTGCAAGTAAAACTAATATCTCTGACAGTGAAAGAAATACATGTAGTCTAGGCATGGGCATAGCCATCCAAAAGACAAATAGAATTGGTCTGTGGTATGGACGTAACCATCCAATCAAAGATTCATGTATGAAATCATGAACCAATCCACACAACCCAAACTTATGTAATGTTAGTTTGGGGTCTTGAATCCCAACTGATCATAGTACAATTTCTAATATGCGAATAGATGTGCTGAAGTGGAGCATACTAGAAAACCACTTGATTACTGGCCAATGATGTAAACCGTTAACAAGCATGAGAGAGACCACCAGTAATGTCAATGGTTCTCAAGGTATCATCAATACAATCCATAAAGTGTGAATAATGATCTGGAGTCGAACACTTGTGGAATCACCTGATCGAAGACCAATAATGCAAGCCTGTCATCGAGTGCGAAGAACTTGCCATTGAGGCATGCAAGCTCCAAGGTACTCGAAAGGAATCTCTAGATCAACTTCCTGGATAATGAGTTGATGTCGACAAGAAGCGACCCATCGCAGGAGGGCCATAATGTTTCCCACATCAACGAACTAGATAAGGAACAAGATGAAGATGAAAGAAACAGAGAATCAGAGGAGGGTGTAAGGGTGCAAACTATAGAAGGATTAAACTCCTGAACATATCAGTGACATGACTCCAGAATGCGGTAGCATTGTGCTACCAAGGGATCGAAGGTCCGACGAAGATGACAGGGATCAAATGGAATGAGGCAAAATGACAAACCCAAACCCCAGAAGGCCAATGATGATGTGAGGATATCCCAAACCCGGCGAGAGGCAAAAGTGTCGATGTTCAAGAGTGACTAGCTACCATAGGTAACCAATGGAATATTTCCAAATTTTTCCCCGACCATTGCTAGTGAGTACCCCAATTATTTTTGAAAAATAAGCTTGAAGGGGATAGCATATGCTTGCGATATAAGTTCGTCCTTCGAACAAATCCAACCTAGTGAAATTTTAACGAGCCCTAGGGAGGAGAAGCTCGGGTCTCATCATGGTGACGAGTCTAATGTTGTCAGGGTTTAACGAGTCCGACATAGGTAAAACTCGGAGTCTTTTTCATGTTTAGAGAGTTTGAAAAAGACACGGAAAAGAAAACTCCAAGGGGGCCCTTTTTGTAAGTTTGTGTCTCTCAAGCCCGAAAAGGTAGAAAACAATACTCGAGAGAACCGCTTGACCATTTCGGTCAAGGAGTACTTTTCGTAAATAGTGTTTCCAGTCTGAAAAAGTAGAAAACTTACTGGAGACACGACGTTTCGTAACCAAGAACGAGCTTGAAACGACAAGAGCTCGACCATATTTTCGTTTTTAAACGGTCAGAAAAGAGCTGAAAGCAGACCTCCATTTTTATTCTCTTTAATGAGTCAAAAAGGGAAAAATACTCGGCAATCTTTTCATCTTTTACGAGTCAAAAAAGAGCTTAAAGAGGACTCGTGAGAAATTTTCGCGGTATTTACCAAGCATGTATCGATCAGTACCCGCATCCGACACACCTATTCCTGCATAGAGAAACCCAAGCATAAGACCCATTCCACAAGGATACACGATTAATGTTCGAAAACCTAAGTCAAAAACCCTAAAAACCATAGCCAAAACCCTAAAAACTATAGTAAAAACCCAAAAAACTATAGTCAAATCTCTAAATTTCAAAAAAAGGCTATAACAAGGCATATGGTAAAAACATAATTCACTTTGTTTTATTTTTAACCGTGGTAAAACTCCAAACAACGCGTACCTTGCGAAATTGGGTTGTCGATTTCCGGAGCTGTGGTGGTTCATTGCATTCCAAACCTTCTCCAAGTAAGTATTATGCCTTTTCCTTTGTGTTTTGAGTGCATTTTAACCGTAATTTCAATGTTTTGGCTGAGTTTGGGAAGAATTTTTTGTTTCAAAAATTCGCCTCGGTCATCGCAGATTTTCCCTGCGGGGTTGTGATGACCGTGAATTCCAAACAGGCCAAAATCGACATCGTCGCAGGAAAGTGATGTACCCCTGCGACGATCCGAGAAATTGTAAACTGTCCAAATCAGACCATCGCAGCTGTTTTAGAAACAGCTGCGACGAACGCGGAAAACAAAATTTTTTTTATTTTTACACCATTGTGGCATATGAAAATGGATCAAACAATTTCTAATAAGAGAATGTTTGGATGTGCAGGGTGCAAAATGGCATTTTCGTGGCAAGAATGCACACATGATGTAGATGACGAGAGAGGGGCAATTGATCCTCAATGCTTGCAGGTCCTCCGGAACTATGGACTGTTAAAATTCTTCCTAACGCCACTATTGAGAGTGCAATTAGACCTCCTAGAATTCTTAATTCGATCATGGAACCCAACAGAGGGTAAATTCATCATCCGAGGGTAGGAGGTTGAGTTTGACTCCACAGATATATATTTTCTTACTGGTTTATCATGACGAGGGGAGAGACCCCGCATGGGCGGTGTGCGAATCATCAGAGAGTCCTTAGACATGCTGATTGCATGAGCGTGCCCAGGGGCACAAAAATCACCCACTAGCGGTAAGTTACAGATTCCAACAGTGAATGATCTGTCACTGCGTGTATTTTTGTTCACAATCACGAGAGCAATTGGTTCTCAGGCTCAACATGAGGCAACTAAAACACAACTGCGGTTGGCTTTAGATTGCCTCAATCCTACTATGTTTGACTGGGCAGAGGCAGTGTCTCTGAACATGAAGAGGCAGTTGACCAAATGCCAGAGAGGTGAGACGAAGCAGTTTGGGTACGGTTTGATTCTGATACCGCTCATGTTGGAGTAGGTACCCATACTTCAGTTACAAGACATGCGAGTAGGGTGGCTTGGACCATGAGAGACCCGAATCACTCGGTGGGCCCATGTGATGCCACGAGGAGGCGGCGGCTAGCCAGTGTCATGGGGTCCTGACTTCATGGAGTGGCTACATCGTCAGTAGGTAGTGGTTGAGGATTGGCCTTACGCAGGGACGGATTTCAGGGGAGACCCAAACATGCTGCTTCCGCCTGGAGAGCAGTGGGATGAGAGAGGTAACATACTTGGGTTGACCGCCAAATTTTTATATTTTAGTTTTTTATTGTTTTTGGATTTTAAATGTATATGCCCTAATAATTATGTTCAACTTTTTTAGATATCGGACTTGAGAGACCGGTGGGTCTCGCTCCTATGGTTCGGAGGGAGAACAGAGAGCTTGCCTTGCCACCTCCAGGTGGAGATGCAGAGGAGGAGATAGCCCGGAACTTGGAGGGCTTGACCAAGGGGATCCCTGATTATAGAGGGTTCGAGGAGATCCCGAGACAGTACCAATGACACACCGTGGGTGTGTCAAACAGGATTCATAGACTGCTCAGATGAGTAGTTCGAGCAGTGGTCTGCTATAGAGAGCAGCACCCAGAGTAGTCTCCTAGGTTTCCTTTTCTGGTGTTTTGAGAGACATGTGTCTCAGATTGTAACTTGAACATATACATTATTTTTTGGACATATACATTATTTTTTGAGTGCCTCGGTGCGCAACACACGATATACAACTATCTATGTTTTATTATTGCGTCTGAATACTTGCATATAATGTTTTTTATAAATTGCGTAAATGTCTGTCTAATACATGATTTGCCAATGCATCAGTTAACATATTTAGCCTTCTAGGAATGTGTTGATATGTGATATAATCAAAATTTCTTTCCAGTAAGCGAACACATAAATACAATCTTAAAATTTGAGGGTTTCTAACGGAATAACGCCCGTTAAGTTGAAGAACAACAAGTTGAGAGTCCAGATTCACAATCAATGCATGAATATTGAGGTCAACAGCCTCAGCCAATAATTCAATGACGACGCTATATTCAGTGACATTGTTCGTGGTACACCCTAGACAAACACCTTGAAGGCCTACTAACTCACTATGAGGATTGTAGATCACCCATGTTGTGGAGGAAAGATTCCGGGTACTACGACAGGCACCATCAGCAAAACTGATATAAGGTGCAACAAACATCTGCACAAGAAGTAAAAAGACACAATAAGCGGAAATAACACCTACACACCAAGCCAAACATGCACACACTGAAAAACACACTTATGTACACAACAGATGCACGAAAGACTCATGCATAATATTTTTTAAGATAAAGCCCATTTCGAGGCTTATCTAAAGGGTTTCCTTCGTAGTCAATTAGCTCATAGGCCCCTTTCTACAAAACCCATTTCACAATATAAGGCCCATGCCACATAGGTTCGAATTTGCCTGTTGCCAGCTTATCATTTGCTTGATCGTACAGCAGGACTAAGTCTCCCTCAATGAAAGAACGAGGATTAACAGTTTGGTTGAAGTGAGTTTTCACTCTCCTCTTCTGTGCTTCGATGACTAAAGAAGCAAGTCGATGGGTCTCATCTAGCCGCTCTATATAAAGAAGACATTCTTCTACAGGAGTAGTATTCGGGAGTAATTCGACAGCTAACTTGAGAGAAGGTATTTCGCATTCAATCAGAAGGGTAGCCTCTAGACCATAAACGAGTTGAAATGGTGTGAATCTAGTTGCATCCTTCACTAAGGTACGGTAGGCCCATAAGGCATAAAACAACATCAAATTCCAATTAGACTTGTGCATTCCAATGGTACGCTGAAGCATCGTAACCAACACCTTGTTGACGGCTTCGACTTGGCCATTGGCCTAAGGGTAATAAGGCGTCAAACTATCGTGATGCAAGCCTAACTGGGTTGTTAACTCAGTCATCATATGACCACGGAAATGAGAACCGTGATCAGTGACAATAGCTTGAGGGACTCTGAATCGAGTAATCACATGATTGAATTGGAATTACGCAATTGTCTTACTGTCATTGGACAATGTAGGCATCACTTCGGCCCATTTTGTAAAATAATCAACGACAGTGATAATATACCCATGCCCCCTAGTCGAGTGAGGGTTACAGGTCATAAATTCTATGCCGCATTTAGCAAAAGGGCGAACGGTAATAACAAGATGCAAAGGGGATGGTGGCGCATGCACCTTTCATTGGTAAATTTGGTACGCGTGGAAGGAACGAACAATGAGAATGCAGTCCTTAAAAATAGAGGGCCAAAAGTAACCATCAAGGAGGATCTTTTGGGCAGTATCATAACCAGACATATGACCACCACATGCACCAGAGTGGAAGTCATTCAAGACCCTTTTAGCTTCCTCGAACATCAAACAACAACAGAGAACTGAATCAACGCCGAGCGGTACAAAGTGTCCCCAATGATATGATAAGTCTGAGAATGGTGACGAATACGTCGCCGAGCATCCTTAGACAAATCGGGACAAAAATAAGACGCCTGGAGATAGACAATAATGTCACCATACCAGGGGTCGAGGGTACTAATCAAGAAAAGAATGTTGTCCGGGATGCGATCCTCTATCCGAGAGGGAGCGGTAGCAGATAGTAACAAGCAAAGCAACTCAGCGAAGACAAGTGACTTCTTAGACTTGGTGGTAGTAAACTCCAAATCGAACTCTTGAAGGATAACGATCCATTTCGAGTACTTTCCCCCTAGCAATTGACGTGACAAGATGTACGTCATCGGGTTGCAATCGGAAATCACGGTTGTCGTACGCAACAAAATATAATGACGGAAACGTTGGAAAGCGTGAACGGCTGCCAAGGAGGTTGCGGCTAAGATAATAGATAATGTGCTTGGAACCATCATCGTCGTCTTGAACCAAAACCATGCCAATAGTGCTATCGGCAGCAGCGAGATAAAGAGTGTAGTCATGATGGTAGTCAGGTGGACGCAATAAGGGAGCAGAAACAAGAAGTGCCTTGAGTTGCTCGAATGACTTTTGGGCAGTGTCATCCCAAACAAAGGGAGTGTCATGCTTAAGGAGACGCGTATAACCTTTAGCAATCTCAGCATAGTTAGGGATAAAACGACGTAGGAAATTGGCTTTTCCCTGCAAACTCTGCAACTGATGCAAAGAAGTAGGGGGTGGGAGATTCAATATAGCTTCAACTTTGAGGGGATCGAGACAAATTCCCTCTTTAGAGACGACAAACCCGAGAAGTCTGCCGGATTCGATGCAAAAGACACACTTATGCGGATTGAGACGAATACGGTAATATTTACAGCGAAGAAAAATGGTACGGAGGTGGTTTGGATGGTCAAAACGCTTAGCTAAATGAGCCAGAAGGTCATCCAGATACGACTGAACAATGTGTCGGATGTCATGAAATGCATAGGACATTGCTCGTTGGAAGGTGGCACCGACATTCTTAAGGCCAAAAGGAAGCTTCTTGTAAGAAAAGGTACCCCACGGGCAGATGAAGGCGATTTTGTGTTGATTGGTAGGCAACATATTAATTTGGTTGTAACTAGAAAAGTCGTCCATAAACGATAAAATCTCACTCCCAACACAATCATCGATGAGATAGTCGATAAAGGGCGTAGGATAATTATCTTTTGGACACGCGCGATTGATGTCGCGGTAATCAACACAAACCCTAATAGTGCCCTGCTTTTTTGTCACAGGGACAATATTAGAAACCCAGTCAGTCAATAGGATAGGGTAAATGAACCCTACCTTGAGAAGTTTTTCAACTTATGCTTTAATAGCTGCGGCTTTTCTTGGGTGCACTGGGCGTAAACGTTGTCAAACAGGCTTGGCGCGAGGATACATAGGGATCTCCTGGACCACGATACTAGGGTCAATACCAGGCATTTCTTCATATGACCAAGTGAACACGTTGCAAAACTCCTTGAAAAGATCGGTGTAAAGCTGAATCTCTTTTGGAGTACAGGTAACTCCAATGTGGATATTCTCGACAATCCCTAGTTTGACAGAGATGTCAATGGGTATGGTCTACATAATATTCCCCATATTTCCTTCAAAAAAAACTTCATGAATCAGGATAGGTGGTTGAAGCGGCTGAAAGGGAATACAGGAAGAAAACTACTCTAGACAGATAATCATGACCCCATGGCTTGGGAGAAATGAGGAACGATGGTGATGATCAAACCAAGGAGGATCCTCAAAAGACATATTCTCTAAAATTCCTTCATTGGAAGGAAAAGTATCCTGTAACGGATCCAAAGAAACAATATCTCCAAGCCAAGGGGATTGCTCATACGCGTCAAGAGATTTTCTCAATGGAGCAGGGTCGGAGGATGAAGCCGAGGCTGAAACAATTTCAACATGGTTGAGCTCGACAGGACTCAACGGCATAACGTCACCCCAGGAGTCTACCTGATCGATGGGGGGAACTACCCAAGGATCAGAACAGATAGAAATCATGTTAATGGGGGTGATGTTGGGAGGTGGGAGCAAAAAGACACCCATAAGGGCAAGATCTTTGAAGACTCCAACACCCACATTCTCATAGGGAACAGTTGTATGCTCCATAAATGGGACGTTGCCATCCGAAGAAGAGGAGGTGAAGAAGGACAGTTGATCAACTGTGATGATTTTCCCTTGGTGGGGAAAACGGAGTACATAGAATAGAGATGAGGCCACAACGTGCATGGCATATGTCCAGCTTCGTCCTAACAAAAGGTTGTAAGCCAAATTCGCATCCACAACTTCGACTTCAACCTCAACTGTCTTCCCCTCTAGAGTGATAGGCAAGCGCGGGGGAATACCAAATGGATGAGAATATCTTCCATCGAAGGCTTCCAAAGTATTAGGAGATTGACTCAATGTCGGGGAACCGATGGCCTTCCAATAAGCAACATACATGATGCAAGTGAAGGCGCCCTCATCAATAACAATACGGTGAATATTCTTTGAGTTAATGATGAATTGGATAAGGAAAGCAATCTGATGAGGCAATCGCGGTACATGGTTGTTAAGATCGAAAGTAATTAAGTTCGAATCGATCGGGTCAATGCCACCAATGTTTGATAACAAAGACTTCCTTTGAGAGGGACAACTCTGGAGGACTTCCAAAGCGGACATAGTCGAAGGGGTTTGGGCTAAGTCCTCAACAATGCTATACTGCAGCCCGGCACTAGCATTGGGGTTATAAGAAGATTTCCAGAGCACTCCCTTCGTAGGAGGTCGAATGATTGACTCAGTGTTAGGCTGTTCAATATGGAGAGGGCTAGAATTGGACGAAGGAACATTCGAAGGGACTTCAGGTTCCTTTCCGACGAGTGGAGGATATTATTTCGATCGAGTACTTATATGAATGGGAATAGTCCCAACCATAAAAACTTGAGAGCCAAAAGTGGAAGAGGACTGAGGTTGATCGACCACCATTTGGGTTTGTTGAGAGGGAAAAGGCTCTTTAAGCACAGCAGGAGTTCCAGGAGTCCCCTTAAGCAAACGACTAACCTCAGACCATCTAGGACAGTCTTTAGTGTAGTGATCCTCATCACAGATGAGACAAGGGTACTTGGGTTTTCGTTTAGTACCATCATCGACCGGAGGCTTAGGAGGGTCCTGGTTTGGTGGATCGGCTTTATTTTTGCCTTACGCTTTTTTCTTACCTTTCGAAGCTTTATCTGCCATGGTGGATTGGACGGCATTGACTTCGGAAGTTTTACTAGTATTAGATGTGGCCTGAGAAGCATTTTCACTAGGAGCAGTAGATTTTTGCTTCGCAGGGGTCACAAAAGACTTTCAGGAGGATGAAGTAACGAAACCAATAACACCGTCGACAGATGGCATTGACGGAGCCTTAGTAGGTCTAGGTCACGGAGCGTCAGGCAAGTAATCATACAACGTACCAGATTGGGAATAAACCAAATCGAGGTATCGAGCACGCGTGATAGCTTGCTCTTCAGTAACACATGCCCCCATGGCAATATCTCGGGCTATCGGACTGACAAACGAGGTAGTATACCAATCAATCAGAAGCTAATTAGGTATCCAGAACTTAATCAAACAACGTTGCCTTCTCCACTTGTGAATATGATCGGAGATGTGCATTGTTGTGTCCTGTTTCAGAGAAGTAAGGAGGTGTGTTCCCGTTTCATAACAAATCGGTAATTGAAAGTGGGTAAGAAATGCCATCGAAAGCGAATTGAAATCCTGGAAAGTTCCACAATCAAGTTCAATATACCATTTCGCCGCAAAACCAGTGAGAGTCTGTTGGAAAAGACGAAGGCGGATAGAATCGTCAAGCCATGAGTTAGATGAACACCAAAGGTGATAAGTCATGACATGCGCTTGAGGGTCCTCTCTAGATTTACCATCAAATTTAGGACAATCATCGGGAATTTTAGTCAGAACTAGTGGCCAATATGGATTTTGAAGGATCGGATCGTTTGTTAGCTTGGACACATCAGGCAGTTCAAAGGTTGTCAGGAAAGGTAATTGAGGATTAAAGGACAACATAGGCTTCTGATAAGAGCCAACATTAGGGTTCCATCCAGCCCCTGGTTTCCCCCATGGGTTCTGTCCATAAGCTTTTTTCCCATAAGGGTTTTGTCCATAAGGATTATGAGTATAACCTGATTGTTGTCTCAGGTTTTGACCACCAGAAACCCATTGGTTACCAGCTTGACTAACAGGGGCCACATAGGGCTACTGAAAATTTTGATAAGGATTGACCTGTGGTTGCTGATAATTTTGATACAGAGGAGCTTGAGGTTGCTGAAGTGCTTGGAGACCGTATTGTGGCTGAGCTCCAAATTGTACCTGAGGCCCTGGTGGCATTTGATAAATAGGTCGGGCATGAAATCCAATTTGAGTTTGGAGACTAGGTTGATCCTGGAGTCCAGCCTAGTCTGGAAACCGGGTGGAGCTTGAGAAACAGTCATAGAAAATTTTAGGGGCGAATGTTCGCCCTTTGGTGAAATTAAGGGGTTTTAAATTTTTAGTGGGCGAATATTTTGTATCATAGTACATTTTTACAAATCACCTCAAATAGCCCACCTTATTTTAAGGGAGAGGGTAAAAAAGGTAAATTTAGCCCTTGAAATTAGGAGTTACAACCTTCCATTCGCCCATTTTCAAGAATAGGTTTTATTTAAGTGAATCGATTCGCCCATTTTCAAGAATATGTTTTATTTAAGTGAATCCTATGGGCCAAAGTCCCAAATACCATATTTATAAAAGAGGTATGGTAAATTAATAAAAATATAAATAAATGAGAGGTATGGTAAATAAATAAAACATTTTTTATATTTACTCCATAAGTCACCTTATATACATGCAAGGGTGTAAACAAATAAAAATATAAGTAAAGTGGAGGCATGGTAAATAAATAAAACGTCTTTTTATACTTACTCAAAAGGTATGGTAAATAAATAAAAATATAAATAAACTAGACGCATGGTAAATAAATAAAACCTCTTTTTATATTTAGTCCATAACCCTCGTTCTATTTATGAAGGCTCAAGAAAGAGGTTTTATTTAAGTGAATCCTATGGGCCAAATACCATATTTGTAAAAGATGTATGATAAATTAATAAAAATATAAATAAACGAGAGGTATGGTAAACAAATAAAACATTTTTTTATATTTACTCCATAAGTCACCTTATATTTATGAACACTCAAAAAATGCGTTATATTTAGGTGAAACCTATGGGCAAAATACTATGGGACAAATACCATGGACTAGATTGTTATTAATACCATGCAAAAAACATTATTAACCCTAATATTAGTATTAATAAAAATAAAAATGGCACATGGTATTGACCCATGGTATTCACCTGGAATGTAGCTATTTAAATGGGGGAATTAAACCAGCATAGATCCATCTTTACTCTGGATCTACTAACCCCCGAGAGGTATCAAATATCATGATATGCAAACTAGCATAGAGTGAAAAAATATTTGATCCGATCAACAGTGAAAATGGATGTTGTAATTTAATGTATGTTAAACATTTTAGCTTGGTTAAAATAAAAAATAAAATAAAAATCAACTATTAATTTTATTAATTTTTATAAATTACTAATAGTAATTTTTAAGCTCCACGTTTATGATAACCCATGGTATTGACCCATGGTAATACCATGGTATTCATGTGAGCATAGACTATTTAAAGGGGAAATTCTATCATGTTAGATCCATCTTAATTCTGGGTCTACCAAGTGCTCATAGGGATAAATAGATTTCATCCCCCTAAGAGTGGTAGATGTGGAGTTAAGATGGATATAGGTTGGTTTTTATGATAATGAAGATATTAAATAGACTTAGGAAATTATATTGTAAAAACATCTTAAGGTGAATGGTTAAAGCATAGACATTGGACAAGTATATTTGTATACTTCTGTTTTAAACTGAAACAAATCCAGGGCTAAAAGGAATGGATTGATTGCACTAGTCATCCTTCTATAAATTTCCAACATATGCTGGAGTAAACAGATTTTAATTTGGGTAATTTTTCTAATTGCAAACAGGAACATACTTGTGTATTGGCAGGGTGGTTACGAGGTCCCTAGAAGTGATGAATTTGAATTTTTCTTGGTTTTTTATATAGTATTAGGTTTTTCTCGTGCTTTTTGTGAATGGCACGGGTGAATTTTATCCTACACCCACTAGGTTATTGATATGTAATTTCGTTAAATTTGATTTCAAAATATATTTTAAAGAAATGCAATGATTTCATTTGTGTATTCAATAAACACAAGAATTTATAATTGAGTAAAATATTCGCCATGCCTGGTGAGAGATTCGCCAAATTTTTTTATATACATATCATATTATTGATAAAATCGCCTTCCATTTTTCCTATATACAATGGAGATTCGCCCATTTATTATACATGTAAATTTAGGGGGGGTTCTTAAAATTTTCCCTAGAAACAGTTAATGTTTGAATGCCTGGCTAATTGAGAGATGGATTGATTTGACTGGACTGATGTCCTTGTTGAAAATGGGGTTGACCCAATTGGTTAGAAGGCTGGCCTTGTTGGTATGGAGGTTGACCTATTTGCCTAGAAGGTTGAACTTGCTGGGTAATAGGTTGACCTTGCTGAAACTGAGGCTGGCCCAGTTGACCAGAGGGTTGACCTGGTTGGATAGTAGGCTGGCCTTGCTGGATCTGAGACTGACCTACTTGACCAGAGGGTTTACCTTACTGGGCAACGGTTTGGCCTCGCTGGAATTGAGGCTGACCTGGTGTTAGAGTCGGTATTCTCATCCCTCTGTCAGAGATCAAATCCTCTTGTTGCATTTCATATTAGGTGTCCCGCCCAATCATTTGCATTAAATTAGGTGCATATATCATCTGACGGTAGTGGCATTCCTACAGTTTCCCTCATGTTATCTACCTGCTGGCTCATGTTTGCTCATTAAAAAGGCATATACAGTCTTCTTTTTATCTTGAAAATTGCAAAGGTTGTCTTTAGGGTTTCATGATCAATTAGGTCTAGGATTTCATTAGGGTTTCATAAAAAAATGTGTCAAAGTGTCCAATAATTACCAGCAGGCCATGAGGAGGTTTCAACATCAATAAATTTCATCACCAAGTGTTCGAAAATGTGTTTTTCCTCAAAACTCTGTTTTGAGAAAAAAACAGAGTATTTAGCTTTTATTGTACAAAAATCATGACAATTTTGTTTTGCTTTTTGCAAATTCCTTCATCTGCACCATGGTTTCTTCCTTAGCCCAGAAGCTCCAGCACCTGCAAAACAAGAAAAGCTTAGGTCATTTAGTTCATCACAAAACTTAAAAGAAGTGAAAAAGTCCAAAAAACAGAGTTTGAAATAAAGTCATTTGCAAAACATTATGAAAGTGGGTTTGGAAAAATTAAATTTGAAAAGCTCATGTATAAATCATTTCTCCAAGTGTTTGAAGTTCATTTGTACTCCAAGAGCAAAGAGAAGCAAGGCAAAATGATTTGGGTGAGTAAGTGACAAGTTTGGGTGAAAATCAACCGGCGCGGCGCACTCACCGCGCACGGCGCATTGGGCTAGATGCGCGGCACATACAGCCAGAGGGCCCGAAAATTGCTAGAACGACCTCCAATCGCCAAAAACACACGAATTTACCTTGTTCCAAGTAGGTAGAGCTCCACCTCTGTTGATTATCCGAGTTTGGTGTTTATGTTATGGTGTGTGTTACATGGTGAGTGTTTAAAAAACAATCAAACCCTATCATTTGAAATTCCTCAAACAAAGTTGCTGCCTAGGGTTTTGATGACTTTTTTCCACCAAGTTCACTCCCTTATCCCATTTTTTCCATTGATTCTCTTATTCCCTAAGTTCCCCTACCCCTAAATTCACTCTATTCCAAGTTCCCTTTCCCAAATTTCCAAATGTAAAACCCCAAACCCTAAATCATATACAAAAACTCTCGAAGCATCCCATATTTCCCTAACTAAATCTATCCCAACAGTCCCTAAATTCCCACTATTTTTCCCTCCCCTTATAGTCCCTCATTTCACTGTTTTCCCTTGGTGGCAGAGGTCAAGCACATCACCAAAAATAGTCCAAGACAGTTTGACATATCAACACCTATTTCTCCAAGACAGTTATCTACCAGCAGCTATGGCATCTGATCCTTCATATGATTATGAAGAGGAGACCCAAAGTGACTCACCCATAGAGGGACATGCACCCAGGAGGCCTCATAGAGGTGGCAAACATATCAGAGAAGAACCAACCACTCTTGCTGAGTTACAGGCCTGCCCACTTGCCATCTTTTGTTTCCAGCATCAGTCATGTTATGAATTTTGTGAGAAGGTTGCTAATATTCAGTTTCATCATGAGTTGGCTCGCTTATTTGTGCTGCATTTACATGGTGATCAAGCCACTCTTGCTGGTGTCACTTTCACATTAACACCAGAATCCATTTCACTAGCAACCGGCATACCCAACATTGGAGAGCAATGGAACAAGAGGCAGAAAATTGACCGGCAGCATTATGAACCATACATCAAACCCGGTTTTTTGAGACAGCTCAAGAGAGTGTTTCCTTTTCGGTACCTCAAGGATGAATATGCTCCTTTAATGAAACTCATCATGAAGTATTTCAGCTGTGAGGGCTGGTTCTCCCGCTTGTATGCTTATCACATCAGGCTGCTGATGCATTTTACCCGGGTACGGATGATGAACATTCCTTACTTCATATGCCGAAACATAGAGAAGATGACCACTCTTGTGCAACACAAGACCCCTCAACAGCAGTTCAACAGTATTTATCATTTTGCTCTCATCAAAATTGTGGTCGTTCATCAGCTTGGTTTACAGGGCATCACTTGGGATGACTTCATCTCTCGTGAGTTTTTTAGAGCTTAACAGGGACCTTCATAGGCTGGGCATGAGACAGGTGGACCTTCTTATCACCATTAGGGCCATGAGACCGCTAGTGTGACGGTGTTCATCACCTATCAAAGGGGCACTAGACGGTTATTTGTAGCAGCAAAGCGAGTGTTATCTCCACCCGGGGTGGAAGGGACCTCGCTTCCTTCCTCAACATAGTAGGTTCAGGACCGAGGCAAGAGGCCACTACAGGAGGAAGGACCATCAGGTGAGCAGGAGACTGATTTCATCCTCATTGAGGGTGATGATACCGATATGGGCCCACATAGCGCAAATCTTAGAGAGATCATTAAGGAGTAGCAGGCAGACATTGATGCCTTGTCTACTAACTTGGATAGATCCTAATGGACTATACAGTACTTGGAGCAGAGGAATAAGAAGCTTGAGGATCAGCAGGTGGTTATGGAGTTGCAAAACATTCAGCAAAACCGCCAAGCTGCCTGAAGGAGGAGGGTGGAGTTCACTTCATTGGAGCAAGAGATCAATGCCGATAGGGAGTCATGGCTTGAAAGAGTCAATATCCACTTGGAGAGGAAGTTGGATAAGGCAATCAATGAGAAGAATATGCTTAGAAACTTGTCATATCATTACTTGTCCCGGAACTTGGTGTGCCAAGCGAGAATCAGGAATTTAAAAGCAAAGTTGAAGAGAGCATCAAGGAGGCAAAAAGAGGATGAAGGACTTCAGATCTTGGTTGAAGCTTCCTTGGCCCAACATCATGCTTGATAGAGAAGACTCAGCACAAATTTCAATAAATTTGGAGCAATTTTTTCATTTTGCAAATTTTTGGCACAAAAAACAGGTTTTTCTACCCTATGCGCCACGCCACATGGCACTCGCTTTTTCTAGAGGTCTCCAAATCACAAAAACTCAGCATTTTTGGATTTTTCATGCAAAATTACACTTGCCTACCTATGGCCAAGAAATTTGGGCAGGTTTTGAGCCCTCAAAAAGGTCAAAAACACTCAAAAAATGACCTCACTACCCCTATTTTGACACACAAGAAGCAGTGTTGGGAGAATGGAGTTTTGGAGGAGAAAATGGAGGCCAAATTGAAAAATTCCATTTGGGTTGAAAATGAGACAGGCAGACCTTTCCATCAAGCACACCTGGAGCTCATTTTGACATCGGGAAGGCCTCCAAAAGTGGGTCCAAACAAGCACGACACATAGAGAATCAGGCACGACGCATAGAGGAAAAATTGCCAGTTTGACCAAGTTTTGCTCTGTTTTTCGCCCAGCTTTGCCTAGTTTGACTTTTTTACTTTCCTAATGGAAAATTTATGATGTAATTTGATGTATATTGATGGATCATGATGTAAATATGTTTTATTTTCACTTGTAGAGGTAGATTCATTAGTTTAGAGGTTGTTTGAAACTGAATGAATCAGTTCCCTTGTTTCTAGAGGCATGCTGTTATGTTGCCTAGTTTCTAGTTCTCAGTTTAGAATCAGTTGGATCAGCTCCTAAACTTGTGAGCTCGACCCCTAGAGGCAAGGATGAGCTATGTTTGTCTATATTATGTTGTTTTTCAGTCATTAGCATGGTTGGACTCTTGAGAAATCATTGAGCTTCATTGTACACTCATATTTTCATTTTGGCTAAGGAATTGAGACCAGGATTTGCAGCACTCTTTGGGATTCATGTGGCAATGTGTCTTGGTACAGTGCTTCTCTTTGTAATTGTGAATTTTTTTATTTGATTGCATGCCATTATCTAGCTTATTTCTTCTGAACTAAACAAACAAGAGTGTAAGTAGAATCCATTGAAAGTGCAGTGCTCTACTTGAAGTTTGCTTTAGTTATTTGATGTTTTCAGCTGTTTGGAGAGGATTCATGATTGCTCTTGCCCTCTTCAACACCTCACTTGTCTACCCATTCCATCTCACTCAAACTTAAGTGCCAAAACAATTACCTACCTTGCCCCATTGAGATCTCTGCAGAACTGAGCCTCAATCCCCGCACCCAAAATTTGCCTTTCCCTCTGAGCCAACAAATCATATTATTATTCAATCAAGCCCTTTTGCACTCATACCTAGCCTCAGATCAGAAGATATTTCAGTCATCTCAAGCCCTCGCAGATCATTATTTGCTGAGATTGACCTGGAGAGAGCCCTCTCTTGACCTGGTAGGGCTAACTACCAGGTTAAGCGTGGTTTGATGTTGGCCCTGGATCCTACCTTTTCAGCCCGAGGTAAATCTAGGCACTAACACCTGGTCGACGAGAAGGTTGCCCTAAATAAGAAAAAGAGGAGCCTACAAGGGCCGAAGGTTGTCCCTGTAAAGGTTTTCCTTGTAGGCTTGAAGTTTTCCCTTGATACGGTTGCCCCTGATGAGGTTGCCCCTGAAAACTAGAAGGCTACCCTGGTAAAAGTTGGCCACCATGATAGGCAGTATGAGACCAGGCAACGGATAACAAAACAGACACTTCAATCATATGTTGAGGGGGAAAGGACCTAGTATGATAAATATGGGCCCCTCAAGGATCATAATAGTGCAACGGGTTATGTGGATGGGACGATGGTTGGGAGCCCAGAAGGTTATGATTCGGGTTTTGAAGAGAAAACATATATTGCTCATATGACCACCCTGCCGGAATGGAACCAGAAGAAAGTGGGACATTACCCGAAGGGTTAACGACTCCGGACGTCGAAGATGAAGGACCACTACTAGCAGGTTCAACAGAAGGGCCAGTAACAGTGGTAACCACCGAGGATGCAATAACGACACTAATAGTGGGATCTGTAGAGGCCACACAAACAATGGGTCGTGACGGAACAGACATAACTGAGATGTCGTGGATCTGAGGTATGAAAGGCCCTGAAGTCGGGGTGATAGCACGAGACCACATAGAACTCCTATTCAGAGACGTGGAACTCATGATGTCTGACAAGGCACGATAGCGCAACGGTAATGACATGCCAAGAGGAGTGCTAAAAGGGAGACCTTCCGAGGGAAGAGGAATTTCTCCACTTGACACAAGGTTCTCTTCACTGGTAACGGGGCTCGTCTCATCCATGTCGGAAGAAGACATTGCCACCGAAACACCAGGGGGAGTAAACGGGAAGTCTTCTTCTGAAGGTTCCCAAAGAGGATTCCAATTGATATCGTAAGGCTCCCCTCCCGGAGCTCGAGAGTCAAGAGGTTGAATACTCAGGATAATAGGAAGGGTACCACCAACAGCCGATACCTCAGAAGAGACGGGGGATGCAGAGTCTTCGTCGCTTGGTAAAGGGGACGGGATCGGTGAGTCTGCCAGGATGGCCTAACTCAAAATCCGAGAAAAAGAGATAATCGTAGGGTTGCAACTCTACACGAACCAAGAACACAACCAAGATTAACAGGTAAAATGTGGGTGTGGAGAGATAATTTTTATGACATAGGAACGAAACTTGACCTTTTCATGTTTAAAGAGTCGAGAAAAAGGACAAAAGATGACTCTAGTTGCCTTCGAATGTTTAATGAGCCTAAAAGGACAAGTGCTCAGATGATCCTTTTACTTTTAAAGAGTCAAAAAAGAACGAAAGTGACTGCTCTGGAGAACTAGACAAGAGGTTTACCGGATAAATCGCAAAACTGCATATACACCTTGGTGATCAAGTGAAAGAGAAATGACTAAGGACTTTCCGTATGGCAATCAATCTTCCCAAACGCTGTGTTCGGTGCGTTACGGTTTGCAAGGCGGCAGACACGGCTTCCTATGGATAATAGGCTGATAACCTAGTGGGGTCTCCCGATATACTCGATGGTACAGGGAGCACAAATATGTGCTAGTACCTATTGGATCATAGAAGGAGGAATCACCCAACCTTAGTGAAAACAATAGTAACTAGGTTTAACGACGTCAGAGCACGTCTCTAGCCTAGACCTCTAGATAAGTGTGCGTTAGACTCCAATGTGTTTTTAGGCTTATTCAATAAATTTTAAGAGTTAATCTTGAATTAAGTTTCAGTTTCCAGGCCCTACTGAATGTATTTCAACAATTTCCAAGATGCAACTGCGATGAGTAAAACACCATTCCTTTCGATGAACAACTACCTAAATGAGGGTAAGGAGTTCATTTCCAAGCGAATGCAAACCACGACAAGCAAATGTGAGAACAATAGTGCATGCAAGCAATCCAATCACTAAGAAATACAATGCATCAATGCAATTATCCCGTAACTACTAATGAAAGATTTGAAATTTGCTTCTAACTTCTCAATCATGAAAATTCAGTAATGCAAATGCGCTTTCACTTTCGTATGCTATATGAATGCAATATTTTTTATTTTTGGAATTTTAATGACAAACAAGCAAGTGCAAGCCTGACTGATCCAAACAAATGTAATCTATGTTTGATAGTGTGGAAATCAAATCAATATGAGAAATTGGTTCAATAACCAAACACTAGAGACTAATCAGAAAGAAGACAAGCAATAGAACAGGCTCAAACAAATCAATCAGAATGGTTGTGGACAAATCTTGGACGGACGAGTAACCCAAACAAATGACTTCTTGACGAAACCTCGAAAATATTTAGGTCACACAGTCTGAAAACACAAGACTCATATCAATGAAACCAAGGAGAAAGTGCCTTAACCAATACAATCAAGACAAGTGTGATAAGAGACAAGAGATAGCAGGGGACAAGTAGTGCTAGCTAATCTAGGAGGTAAGGCTGTGAAAAGCAACCTTACAGGAATCATCATAGGGGTTGAACTACAATCCTGAGACAAAAACCAAATCGTCGCAAGCATAAAGCTAGCAACTGAGCGACGTCATCGCAAGTGTAAACATGTCTTCGGCGACGGTCTGACTTCAGGAATCATCGCAGATGTATGATGGGATATCCACGACGTACAACTTGACCAAAGAGGGCAGGCGCGACTTATCACAACCGTTAAGCTATAAACAACGACGATCTCAATTAAGAGAAAAACAAAGCAAAAACACCTGAAGGACACCAAACTTATCTCTTAGATAGTGAGAGGGACTACTAGATTGACTCAAGTAACCCAGAACACTGATGGCTCAACCCCAAAACCAAGAGACACTATGTAATTATTTCAAAGACAAATCAAGAGCAAAACAAGAGACAACACACAAAGGACTCCCGAGCGGGGTCGCCAACTTGTGATGTAGGTAATGTTCCCTTTGCGGAGAGAGGCAACCCCTCTAGCCCTAGAGTGGGTCTAGTCACAGCAAGACAAAACAACAACTAATTTCCTTAAACAGTTATTGTTGAAAGAGCCTACCTCAAACCAGTGTTTGATGGAGCTTTTGTTGCATTGCTCCAGCTATAGTTTCCTTTTACTTGATGAGCGATTCACTTGAAACAACACAAGAGAACAACAGAACACATAATAGAGTACAATAATGAACTATTCACTTACAGAGTCAAGGAACCATAAGCTATCAAATGTATTTTACACATGACATAATAAATCACCATTGATTGTATTAAAATGAATAAAATCAAAGCTTACAACCAAGCCTTGACGTTGCAAGCTTCCTCGAAGGGTACAACCAGTATGTTTCTTCAAGCATTCACTCTCAAAAGGGTCTCCCAAGAGGCCTATAACTCTCTCTCTCACTCAAAAGCACTAGTACAAGACTAAGGCAATCCACAACAAATTTTTAGACTATCAATAATTCACACTGCAAACTATCAATCTCACACCAAAACTTGCCAATTTGCTCAATACCAAAAACTAGCTGATCATAGCAATGGGAAATGCTTTTATAAGAGGAGGAGCTTCCATAAATGAGGGAGAGGAACTTATCCCCAAGGGAGGTTTCTCAAAAGGTGGAACCACCATCCCAAAGGAGGAAATGTGAACTTCCTTGACCCAACAAACAGTTCCAGGACCACCCAGAAGGATTCTGTTTGAACTAATTCGCCATATCTGGATCGTCGTGAGTCAAACACTAGGACTCAGAGACGACGTCGCGGGGAAACCGTGTATTTAGAGCTATCATCTCAAGAAGGATATTAAGGACTTGCGATGAGCCCTAAAATCTGACCATCACAGAGAACAGATGTACCCTTGCGATGACGTCGTGACGTTCTAGTTCATTATAGGAAATCGTCGCAGGCAGAATGAGGTTTACTTGCGACGATCTTGAAACATGGGTAAAAAAGGGTCAATTTTCAGGATTAAAGAGCATTTGTTAATCTTCTTGAATGGTTGGGAATACGTGGACACATTTGTTTGAGGCATGACACAGAGAAGATGTCACTCAGGGACTAACTTTATCTGAGATCAGGGGATACAGAGTCAGTTACAAATTACTGTGTAACAATGCCTTGGTGGCAACACTTGGGCATGGGTTGAGCCGATACTTAACCACTTTTGACACATGGGAGCTGATTGATCTATGATCATGGGCAGCACATGGGATATGAGATAGGTGTATACTTGTTTCCTTGGCAGAATTGAGGGTTGGCACATTGCAGATATGATGGAGGTTGCTTCATGAACCTGGATGTGGCACATTGAGAGTCGGGTTCGATGAGAGGAACTCTTCACTTTGAGGAGATGGATTTTTTACATATGGGTGATGATGTTGGGATAGATGTGACTGATTTCATACAACACATTGATACCAAACATCATGGACAACATGTTGCAGACGAAATGGATACGACTTCATGGACCTAGACATGGCTTATATTTAGATGGAGATGGATTCTTGATCGAGTTGATGTTGTGACAGGAGTCCGAGAAACGACTGATGATGGCATGAGAATGTGCATTCTCATGGTTTGAGGATGACAGTTGGATTATCTACCCGACTAGTTCGAGTCATGAGGGCTAGCAGTGTACAAAGTTGTGTTCGCAATGTGTTGGAGTATCATGACAGCATTTCACACGATGACGATACATGATGAGGTCAACACGATATGTTGTAGTAAGCATGTAGCTTGAGTTGGAGGGGCCAACTTTCCATAATGGAGTAGTATGTGGAGATTGCAACAAGAGGTTGTTGATGCAAATGGATTGAGGAGACTTTGCAATGTATGACATACCTGTGGGTTATAAACCTTGGTATGGGTATCTTGGTGACAGATGGTTGTTGGGATGAGATATTGTCGAGGACGACAATGATTTCAAGTGGGGGAGAATATAACACCCACGAGATGTAGATCTGAATGCAGGAGGCCTTATGTGAAATTGGCTAAGTGTGGAGAAGGAGCGTAGGTTTATAGTGGTACCCGGGGCTGCCAAACGAGTAAGCCAACGTGGTAAAATTGCCAAATGGTGGGCTGAACGGAGGTTGGCTGGGTGAGCCGGCGTGAGGCAACCATGGTGATGAAACGTATAAATAGGATGGCATTGGAGGTCATTCAAGGCATTCAATCAACGAACAGGCTTCAAGCATTCAAGTGTGGAGCGTAGGAAGAAGTGCGAAGTTGGTCTGAAGCAACGAGCGAAGGTGCAGGCAGACATGGGCCGAAGCACCCGAGCTGAAACGAAGGGACAGTCGTTCAAGGTCATCTCGTTGAACAGTCATTTGAGGTCGTTCGAGGACATTCATGCGAAGAGTCGTTCGAGGTTGTCCGGGTCAATGGTCATTCGAGGTCATTTGAGGGTGCGGCAGGGTGTCCGGGCAAATGGTCGTTCAGGAGGTCGTTTGAGGTTGTTCGAGGGCGCGACAGGGCGTCTGGGAGAACAGTCGTTCAAGAAATCGTTCGAGGTCATTCGAAGGCATGGTAGGGCGTCCGGCCGAACGATTGTTTGGGATATCGTTCGAGGGTGTTCGTGCGAAGCGTTCGAGGGCACAGGAGGGCGTTCGTTCAAGAAGTCGGGCGAGGGCGCGGTAGGGCATTCGGCCCAACAACGGATCGAACGAAACATGCGAAGGGCATTTGGGTGAATGACACGTTCGGGCAGAAATGTACGACGGTGAACGAGCCCGGGTCGAAGGGCGAGTTGGTGAAACACGCTTGGGTCGAACGAAACGAAGAATCATGCGATGGTTGAGGCATTGGCGAATGGGCAAGCCGTGCACGAGGCAAACAAGCTGAACGACAGTTCAAGTGACTTTCCCAAGGTTGGGCGAGGCTGCACGATGGGTGCAAGAAGTGAATTTGTATAAGTGTAAAGGTGAAATTTGGTGTTTCCCTTGGATGTAAACTTATATGTAATTCTGAAGATTAACATTATTATTACGGGCAGACTCATTACAGGGAGTTTCCCCTCCCAGTTATAATATTGTGTATTTCATGTTAATGTAGATTCATGGTAATGAAGTTAATATGATAAATGGTACAATGAAAGATATGCTTAGATCTTGAAGAATAAACTAAGTATAGAAAGTAGGCATAGTCCATGATCGCAAGTATTGGTGAAAATAAAGTGGTCGGTGGTGCCGCACCTCTTATAGTGCGGTTGGAAGAGTACCGCCAGTGTAGGGTCGTAATAGAGGGCCACGGATGGGCCCCACGGCTCAGCGGTCTCCCTTGAACAGGGGGAGGGGGTGAGATCATTGTGGATGCAATCATACTAGTGTTAATGCACTAGATCCCATTAGAACTATGCAGTTAAGTGCGCATTGGCTAGAGTAGCACTGGGATGGGTGACCTCTCGGGAAGTCCTAGTGTGGTACCCTCCCCCTTTTTTGTGTAGCTTAGCGTAGCCAGTGGAAGTGATCCTTGCGGTCACGATCATGCCAGCGTTAATGCAGAACTCCGCTGATAGGCGCGCTTGGCGGCAAATTGGATTATGTTGTGTGTTTATCTCGTTTTTACGACATGGGGCTACTTATATATTGATTTATAATGGAACCCCGCAAATGAAGAGAATGCTCGAGAATTAAGGGGGAAGGGGGAGCCTAACTGAGGGAAACGACGACGTGCTTAAGGCTGCTCCACGGGAAATTCGAGAGAGTGGCTCCAATTTATCATCGTAGACAGGAGTCACGAGCGGGATTATAGCACAATGAAGGCGACACATTGTGGCAGTGGGTGATGAATCTAGGAACGTTCGCATTGCTATAGCAAATATGACACAAGGAGAGTAGGCGAGAGGTTTAAATCATGCACGCTTTTGTAGGAGTTCGAGTTTTGGAAGAACTGTGGATCGTTCACGGAAAGGCCACGCGAGCTCCACGCAGTGTCGTCGGTGGTCGCAGAACTTACGCCTTTTTCTTCTCTCCCTCTCTTCCCCCCCTAGTTCGCTGGCTCCCCGCGGGGCGGGAGGCGGTGCCAAAGTCAGGGAAGAGGGCGAGCTCCTACGTCACGCCACTTCGGATCAAGGGCCACGGATGGGCCCTGTGGCTCGACAATCTCCCTTGAAGAGTTGGAGGGGACGAGATCTCTGCGGGTGTGATCATACTAGCATTAATGCACCAGATGATTAAGGGGGAAGGGGGAGCCTAACTAAGGGAAACGAAGACGCGCTTAAGGCTGCTCCAGGGGAAATTCGAGAGCGTGGCTCCAATTTATCATCCTAGTCGGAAGTCGCGAGCGGGATTACAGCGCAACTAAGGTGGTGCATTGTGGTAGTGGGTGATGAATCTAGGACCATTTGCATTGTTGTAGCAAATATGACACGAGGAGAGTAGGTGAGAGGTTTAAACTTTTGTAGGAGTTCGAGTTTTGGAAGAACTGTGGATCGTTCACAGAAAGGTCATGTGAGCTCCACGCAGCGTCGTCGGTGGTCGCGGAACTTACGCCTTTTTCTTCTCTCTCTCTTCCCCCCTCGGTTCACTGGCTCCCCGCGGGGCGGGAGGCGCCGCCAAGTCGGGGGAGAGGGCGAGCCCCTGCGCCGAACCGTTTCGGATCGAGGGCCGTGGATGGGGCCCGTGGCTCGGCGGTGTCCCTTGAAGAGGGGGAGGGGGTGAGATCTGTGTGGGTGCAGTCATACCAGCGTTAATGCACCGGATCCCTTCAGAACTCTGTAGTTAAGCGCACTTAGGCTAGAGTAGTACTGGGATGGGTGACCTCCCAGGAAGTCCTAGTGTTGCACCCTCCCCCATTTTTTTGTGGCTCGGTAGAGCCAGTGGAAGTGATCCTCGCGGGCGCGATCGCACTGGCGTTAATGCCGAACTCCGCAGATAGGCGCACTTGGCGGCGAATTGGATTAGGTTGCGCGTTTATCTCGTTTTTGCGGTGTGGGGCTATTTATATATTGATTTATAATGGAACCCCACGAATGAAGAGATTGCTCGAGCATTAAGGGGGAAGGGGGAGCCTAACTGAGGGAAACGGTGATGCGCTTAAGGTTGCTCCAGGGGAAATTCGAGAGCGTGGCTCAGATTTATCATCCTAGTTGGGAGTCGTGAGCGGGATTACAGTGCAATGAAGGCGACGCATTGTGGCAGTGGTTGATAAATCTAGGACCGTTCGCATCACTGTAGCAAATATGACACGAGGAGAGTAGGCGAGAGGTTTAAATCGTGCAAACTTTTGTAGGAGTTCGAGTTTTGGAAGAAATGTGGATTGTTCATGGAAAGGCCACACGAGCTCCATGCAGCGTCATTGGTGGTCGCGAAACTTACACCTTTTTCTATTCTCTCTCTCTTCCCCCCTCGTTCGCTGGCTCCCCGCGGGGCGAGAGGCCCACCAAAGTTGGGGAAGAGGGCGAGCTCCTGCGCCACACCACTTCAGATCGAGGGCCACAGATCGGCCCCGTCGCTCAGTGGTCTCCCTTGAAGAGGGGGAGGGGGCGAGATCTTTGCAGGTGAGATCATACCAACATTAATGCATCGGATCCCATCAGAACTCTGTAGTTCAGCGTGCTTGGGCTAGAGTAGTACTGGGATGGGTGACCTCTTGGGAAGTCCTAGTGTTGTACCCTCCCCCCTTTTGTGCGTCGTCGTTAGTGCGGAACTACGCGGATAGGCGTGCTTGGCGGAAAATTGGAATATGTTGCGCGATTATCTCTTTTTTGCGGCATGGGGCTACTTATATATTTATTTATAATGGAACTCCATGAATGAAGAGATCGCTCGAGCATTAATGGAGAAGGGGAGCCTAACTGAGGGAAATGGTGATGTGCTTAAGGCTGCTCCAGGGGAAATTCGAGAGCGTGGCTCCGATCTATCATCCTAGTTAGGAGTTGCGAGCGGGATTACAACTCAATGAAGGCGACACATTGTGGTAGTGGGTGATGAATCTAGGACCGTTCGCATCGCTATAGGAAATATGACACGAGGAGAGTATGAGAGAGGTTTAAATCATGCACACTTTTGTAGGAGTTCGAGTTTTGGATGAATTGTGGATCGTTCATAGAAAGATCGCACGAGCTCCACTCAGCATTGTCGGTGGTCGCGGAACTTACACCTTTTTCTTATTTCTCTCTCTTCCCCCCTGGTTCGCTGGCTCCCCGCGGGGCGGGAGGCGCCGCCAAGTCGGGGAAGAGGGCGAGCTCCTTCGCCGAGCCGCTTCGGATCGAGGGCCACGGATGGGCCCCATGGCTCAGCGGTCTTCCTTGAAGAGGGGGAGGGGGAAAGATCTCTGCGAGTGTGATTATACTAGCGTTAATGCACCAGATCACATCAAAACTCCGCAATTAAGCGCGCTTAGGCTAGAGTAGTACTGGGATGAGTGGCCTCCCAGGAAGTCCTAGTGTTGCACCCTCCCCCTTTTTTGTGCGGCTCGGTGGAGCCGGTGGAAGTGATCCTCGCGGGCACGATCGTGCCGGCGCAAATGCGGAACTCCGCGGATAGGCGCGCTTGTCGGAAAATTGGATTATGTTGTGCGTTTATCTCATTTTTGTGGTAGGGGGCTACTTATATATTTATTTATAATGGAATCCTGCGACCGAAGAGATCGCTGGAGCATTAAGGGGGAAGGGGAGCCTAACTAAGGGAAACAACGATGCGCTTAAGGCTGCTCCAGGGGAAATTTGAGAGCGTGGCTCTGATTTGTCTTCCTAGTCAGGAGTTGCAAGTGGGAATACAGCGCAACAAAGGCAAAACATTGTGGCAATGTGTGATGAATCTAGGACCGTTCGCATCGTTATAGCAAATACGACACGAGGAGAGTAGGCGAGAGGTTTAAATCGTGCACACTTTTGTAGGAATTCGAATTCCGGAAGAACCGTGGATCGTTCACGGAAAGGCCGCGCGAGCTCCACGCAGCGTCGTCGGTGGTCGCGGAACTTACGCCTTTTTCTTCTCTCTGTCTCTTCTCCCCTGGTTTGCTGGCTCCCCGCGAGGCCAGAGGCACCACCAAAGTCGAGGAAGAGGGCGAGTTCTTGCACCGCGCCACTTAGAATCGAGGGCCAGAGATGGGCCTCGTGGCTCGGCGGTCTCCCTTGAAGCGTGGGAGGGGGCGAGATCTCTGCGGGTGCAATCATACCAGCTTTAATGCACCGTATCCCATCAGAACTCTGCAGTTAAGCGCGTTTGGGCTAGAGTAGTACTCGGATGGGTAACCTCCCAGTAATCCTAGTGTTGCACCCTCCCCCCTTTTTGTGTGGCTCGGCAAAGTTAGTGGAAGTGATCCACGCGGGGGCAATTGCGTTGGTGTTAATGCGGAACTTCGCAGATAGGCGTTCTTGGTGGCAAATTAGATTATGTTGCGTGTTTATCTTATTTTGTGGTGTGGGGCTACTTATATATTGATTTATAATGGAATCCCACGAATGAAGAGATCACTCGAGCATTAAGGGGGAAGGGGGAGCCTAACCTAGTGAAATGGTGACAAGATTAAGGCTGCTCAAGGGGAAATTCGAGAGCGTGGCTCCAATTTATCATCCTAGTCGGGAGTCGCGAGGCGGATTACAACGCAACAAAGGTGACGCATTGTGGCCGTAGGTGATGAATCTAGGACCTTTCTCATCGTTGTAGCAAATATGACATGAGGAGAGTATGCGAGAGGTTTAAATCGTGCACACTTTTGTAGGAATTCGAATTCTGGAAGGACCGCGGATCGTTCACGGAAAGGCCGCGCGCGCTCCACGGAGCGTCGTCGGTGGTCGCGGAACTTACGCCTTTTCCTTCTCTCTCTCTCTCTTCCCCCCAAGTTCACTAGCTCCCCACGGGGCGGGAGGCACCACAAAAGTCACAGAAGAGGGCGAGCCCCTGCGCCGAACCGTTTCGGATCGAGGGCCGTGGACGGGCCCCGTGGCTCGGCGGTGTCCCTTGAAGAGGGGGAGGGGGCGAGATCTTTGCGGGTGCGATCATACCAGCGTTAATGCACCGGATCCCATCAGAACTCCGCAGTTAAGCGCGCTTGGGCTAGAGTAGTACTGGGATGGGTGACCTCCCGGGAAGTCCTAGTGTTGCACCCTCCCCCCTTTTTGTGCGGCTCGGCGGAGCTAGTGGAAGTGATCCTTGCAAGCACGATATCGCCGATGTTAATGTAGAACTCCACGGATAGGCACGCTTGGCGGAAAATTGGACTATGTTGCGCTTTTATCTCATTTTTGCGACGTGGGGCTACTTATATATTGATTTATAATGGAATCCCGCGAACGAAGAGATCGCTGGAGCATTAAGGGGGGAGGGGGAGCCTAACTGAGGGAAATGACGACGTGCTTAAGGTTGCTCCAAGGGAAGTTTGAGAACGGGGCACCAATTTATCATCCCGGTCGGAAGTCGCGAGCGGGATCACAGTGCAACGGAGGCGACGTATTGCGGCAGTGGGCGATGAATCTAGGACCGTTCGCATTGCTGTAGCAAATATGACATGAGGAGAGCAAGCGAGGGTTTCAATCGTGCACACTTTTGTAGGAATTCGAATTCCGGAAGAACCGTGGAGGGTTCACGGAAAGGCCGCGCGAGCTCCACGCAGCGTCGTCGGTGGTCGCGGAACTTACGCCTTTTCCTTCTCTCTCTTCTTTTCATTTTCGCTCGTCCGTTCGCTGGCTCCCCGCGGGGCGGGAGGCGCCGCCAAGTCGGGGGAGAGGGCGAGCCCCTGCGCCGAACCGTTTCGGATCGAGGGCCGTGGATGGGGCCCGTGGCTCGGCGGTGTCCCTTGAAGAGGGGGAGGGGGCGAGATCTTTGCGGGTGCGATCATACCAGCGTTAATGCACCGGATCCCATCAGAACTCCGCAGTTAAGCGCGCTTGGGCTAGAGTAGTACTGGGATGGGTGACCTCACGGAATGTTGAAAATGCAACAAGATGATGGAGCTTAGTGGAAAGGAGTCGCCTTCACTAAGTGGTCTCGCAGGCTATTTTTGGCGCAAAGTCTATTTTTAGACTATGTCTATTTTTAGACATATGGATCCTGGTCTATGAGTTGCAGGATGTTGTTTATGGATGATTGGTCATGTTGGGAAAAATAGATGGACTTCTATTTTTGGTTCACAACGGAGTGATCAGAGTCTATTTTTAGACTACCAGGCTAAAAATAGAAACAGTCAAATATTATTAGCCCTTAGTAATATTTGGATTATAAACATTATCTTATCCTCTTGGAGCACTTCAGTTTGAGCTACAAATGTGGCACATGTAGCTATTAGAAGGAAATACGCTTTTTTTGTGGGTCAGTTGAGCTATTGCATGCAGGACATCAGTTAGAACTCATGTGATTGAGTTTGGTGGAGTTGATTGTGGAGTTGATGGAGTTGTGTTCAGTTTGACTTGGTTGAACTAGTTGTATTTAGTCTAACTACAAATAGACTAGTGATGAGTGATGTGAATTAATTTTTAAAATGAATTCACTAATTATTAACTCATAAAGCAACTAAAGAATACATCAGTTAACTCAGTGCATGGACAGTTCAATAGAGACAGGTGTTAGAGGTAAGTGAAAGGGTGAGTTGTGACTATCAGTTGTGCATGAGATTTGCACATGCATGGATTGAGTTATGCCAATGAGGATTGCGTGGTTCATCCAAGGAATACGAGTTTGCTTCAGTGATTCATCATCATTCTCATGCAGGATTGTGCAGTGGAGGCAGGGAAAACAGTGGAGGAGATTTGAGGCTTCAGATCTGAGCTAGTTTGTGTGTAACAGGTGGAGATAGTACTGAGTACTTGTGAGGAGTATTGTACTATGTATTGTTACATGTTCTCAATCATTATAATATACAGATAGTGTGGGGTTTTCAGCTGTATGCTTTCCCGGGTTACATATTGTGTTAATGTGTGCATGCGATTGATGTTTCATTGTTTTTAATGCTGCTAAATTGATGATCAACGTAGAGGAGATTATGTATTGTGCATGTTTTCCGCAATAGTGTATAATCGAGATAATCTCTGTGAATAAGTGTTTATTATTCAAAATTTCTACATAGTATCGGAGCTGGCGAATTTGTAGACAAATTTATACATGGTATCAGAGCTGTTGATCATCAGATCTATTATTTAGAAAGTGTTTACATTCTATTTCTTCAGGCAGAGTCTGTAATCGAGCCAGGTAGCCTCTAGATCCATCCTTCCTTTGGAAGGTGAGATATCCGGTAAAAGCCCATACAGTCAATCTCTATACGAGAAATACTTTGTTCTCACAAATTTTAGATTAGAAGCGGTTGAGTTTTGAGCTGGTGGAATGGCGCTCAAGGATAAACTCAGAAACATCAAAGCTGAGAATGGAGATGCCACAGGTTGTCTACAGAAGAAGAAAAATAAGCAAGCTGTTGGATCTGCAGTGGGAGAGGCCTTAGCCTCGCAGTTTGAGCTAGATTTTTCACTGATCGCATGCTTGGTATCAAGTTTGATGTGATCGGTATGGTTCTTGGACAGTGGTGCGTCTTCTCACATGACAGGAGATCGAGATTTGTTTTCTGATCTGGATGAGAAAGATCTTGGAGTGCACATCGAGATAAGCAATGATGGTAGATACAGTGCGACCGGTATCAGTACCATTTCCTTTGAGAGGGAGTCTGGTAAACCCTTCAAATTGAAGGAAGTGATGCATTTTCCAGGATTGAAGAAGAATCTTATCTCTGTGGCGATGTTAGAAGACAAGGGATATGATGTTGTCTTCAGCGAGGGAAAGGCTTTCCTGCACAGCAAGACAACTGGAGAAACCCGGAAGATAGGGGTTCGAGTCAGGAACCTTTATCAATTGCATGTAGATGCATGCAAAGCCTTGAGCAGCAAGGCAACTGATGGAGACTTGGTGGTTGAGAGGGAGGGTATATTACCTCTCAACATGCAGAGCCAGAAGAAGTCTTAGACGATTGTGGAGGAGCCACGATTGGTGCAGCAGCTTCAGGAGGTTGTGGAGCAGCCACAACAAGGGAAGCTGAGAGGAGATCGAGTAGAGACATCTACTCATGTAGAGACCTCTAGTAGGGGGAAAATTCGAGCCAGGTGGGCTGAGGGATCGCATGCAGCCATACCTCCAGGTAGGAGGTGGGGTGATGTGGATTGATCGTCCCAAGGAGGAGGGGTAGGATCCTTGAGGTACCCAACCTCTTAGATGAGGCCTTGCTACGGGAGCCTCAATGTGGAGTAGTAGGAACTAGCTGATTGGGTAGAGACAGATGCGAATGGAGTGGCAGAGAGAGTGACAGTGCAGGGAATCCCAGGACAGCGCATAGCTAGCAGGCTGCAGCAATGCGAGAGGCACAAGTGTTTTGCACAGTGCTAGGTGGCACAGAGAAGTGTGCAATGGTGTGAGATGCATGGAGATGCTGTAGTAGTGCAGATGTCAGAGAGGGAACACTTGTCAGCAGCAGGTAGAGCTTCAACATCAGAGTCTGTTCCTAGCCCAACAGAGTGATCAGTTGGGAGTGTTTTTGTTCCAAGTGTTGTTGGAGCAAATGGACTGAGCAAATGTGTTGCATGCAGAACATTCCAGAGTTGCAGGATAAGGGTTGCAGATAATCCATATCTTGTTGAGAGGGAGTGTTGAAAATGCAACAAGATGATGGAGCTTAGTGGAAAGGAGTCGCTTTCACTAGGTGGTCCCGCAGGCTATTTTTGGCGCAAAGTCTATTTTTAGACTATGTCTATTTTTAGACATATGGATCATGGTCTATGAGTTGCAGGATGCTGTTTATAGATGATTGGTCATGTTGGGAAAAATAGATGGACTTCTATTTTTGGTTCACAGCGGAGTGATCAGAGTCTATTTTTAGACTGCCAGGCTAAAAAATAGAAATAGTCAAATATTATTAGCCCTTAGTAATATTTGGACTCTAAACATTATCTTATTCTCTTGGAGCACTTTAGTTTGAGCTACAGATGTGGCACATGCAGCTGTTAGAAGGAAATACACTTTTCTTGTGGGTCAGTTGAGCTATTGCATGCAGGAATTCAGTTAGAACTCACGTGGTTGAGTTTCGGTGGAGTTGATTGTGGAGTTGATGGAGTTTTGTTCAGTTTGACTTGGTTAAACTAGTTGTATTTAGTCTAACTGCAAATAGACTAGTGATGAGTGGTGTGAATTAATTGTTAAAATTAATTCACTAATTATTAACTCATAAAGCAACTAAAGAATACATCAGTTAACTTAGTGCATGGACAGTTCAACAGAGACAGGTGTTAGAGGTAAGTGAAAGGGTGAGTTGTGACTATCAGTTGTGCATGAGATTTACACATGCATGGATTGAGTTATGCCAATGAGGATTGCATGGTTCATCCAAGGAATACGAGTTTGCTTCAACCATTCATCATCATTCTCATGCAGGATTGTGCAGTGGAGGCAGGGAAAACAATGGAGGAGATTTGAGGCTTCAGATCTGAGCTAGTTTGTGTGTAACAGGTGGAGATAGTACTGAGTACTTGTGAGGAGTATTGTACTATGTATTGTTACATGTTCTCAATCATTATAATATACAGATAGTGTGGGGTTTTCAGCTGTATGCTTTCCCCGGGTTACAAACTATGTTAATGTGTGCATGCGATTGATGTTTCATTGTTTTTAATGCTGCTAAATTGATGATCAACATAGAGGAGATTATGTATTGTGCATGTATTCCGCAAAAGTGTATAATCGGGATAATCTTTGTGAATAAGTGTTTATTATTCAAAATTTCTACATGGAAAGTCCTATTGTTGCACCCTCCCTGCTTTTTGTGAGGCTCGACGGAGCCAGTGGAAGTGATCCTCGCGGGCGTGATCGCGCTAGCGTTAATGCGGAACTCCATGGATAGGCGCGCTTGGCGGCAAATTGGATTATGTTGCGCATTTATCTCATTTTCACAGTGAGGGGCTACTTATATATTGATTTATAATGGAACCCCACGAATGAAGAGATCGCTCGAGCATTAAGGGGGAAGGGGAAGCCTAACCGAGGGAAACGACGACGCACTTAAGGCTGCTCCAGGGTAAATTCGAGATCGTGGCTTCGATTCATCATCCTAGTCAGGAGTCGCAAGTGGGATTATAGAGCAACAAAGGCGACGCTTTGTCGCAGTGGGTGATGAATCTAGGACCGTTCGCATCGCTGTAGCAAATACGACATGAGGAGAGTAGGCGAGAGGATTAAATCGTGCACACTTTTATAGGAGTTCACGTTTTGGAAGAACCGTGGATCATTCACCAAAAGGCCACGCGAGCTCCACGCAGTGTCGGCGGTCGCGAAACTTACACCTTTTTTCTTCCCTCTCTCTCTTCCCCCCCAGTTCATTGGTTGCCCGCGGGGCGGGAGGCGCCGCCAAAGTCGGGAAAGAGGGCGAGCTCTTGTGCTGTGCCGCTTCGGATCGAGGTCCATAGATGGGCCCCGTGGCTCCGAGGTCTCCCTTGAAAAGGGGGAGGGGGCGAGATCTTTGTGGGTGCAATGGCCCTGAATCCCATCAAAACTTTGCAGTTAAGCGCGCTTGGCCTAGAGTAGTACTGGGATGGGTGACCTCCCGGGAAGTCTAAGTGTTGCACCCTCTTCGCTATTTGTGCAGCTCTACGGAGACAGTGGAAGTGATCCTCGCGGGTGCGATCGCGCCGAAGTTAATGCGGAACTCCGCGGATAGGCGTGCTTGGTGGCAAATTGAATTATGTTGCGCGTTTATCTTGTTTTTGCGGCGTGGGGCCACTTATATATCGATTTATAACGGAATCTCGCGAACGAAGAGATCGCTGGAGCATTAAGGAGGGGGGCCTAACTGAGGGAAACGGCGACTCGCTCGAGACTGCTCCAAGGGAAATTCGAGAACGGGGCACCGATTTATCATCCCGGTCGGGAGTCGCGAGCGGGATTACAATGCAACGAAGGCGACGCATTATGGAAGTGGGTGATGAATCGAGGACCGTTCGCATCGTTGTAGGAAATACGACGCGAGGAGAGTAGGTGAGAGGTTTAAGTCGTGCACACTTTTATAGGAGTTCGAGTTGTAGAAGAACCGTGGATCGTTCACGGAAAGGCCATGCAGCCTCGTCGATGGTCATGGAACTTATGCATTTTTCTTCTCTCTCTCTCTTCACCCCCTGGTTCGCTGGCTCCCCACAGAGCGGAAGGCGCTGCCAAATTCGGGGAAGAGGGCGAGCTCCTGTGCCGCGCCGCTTTGGAACGAGGGCCATGGATGGGTCCCATGGCTCGGTGGTCTCCCTTGAAGAGGGGGAGGGGGCGAGTTCTCTGCGGGTGCGATCATACCAACGTTAATGCACCGGATCCCATCAGAACTCCGTAGTTAAGCGTGCTTGGGCTAGAGTAGTACTGGGATGGGTGACCTCCCGGGAGTTGCGAGCGGCATTATAGCGCAACAGAGGTGACGCATTGTGGCAGTGGGCGATGAATCTAGGACCGTTCGCATTGATGTAGCAAATACAACACGAGGAGAGTAGGCAATAGGTTTAAATCATTCACACTTTTGTAGGAATTCGAATTTTGGAAGAACTGTGGATCGTTCACGGAAAGGCCGCGCGAGCTCCACGCAGCGTCGTGGGTGGTCACAGAACTTACACCTTTTTCTTCTCTCTCTCTCTCTTTCCCCGGGTTTGATGGCTCCCCGCGGGGTGAGAGGCACCACCAAAGTCAGGGAAGAGGGCAAGCTCCTGCACCGCGTCGCTTCGAATTGAGGGCCACAGATGGGCCCCATGGCTCGGCGGTCTCCCTTAAAGAGGGGGAGGGGGCGAGATCTCTGCGGGTGTGATCATACCAGTGTTAATGCACCGGATCCCATCAGAACTCTGCAATTAAGCGCGCTTGGGCTAGAGTAGTATTGGGATGGGTGACCTCTCGGGAAGTCCTAGTGTTGTGCGGATCAGCGTAGCCAGTGGAAGTGATCCTTGCGGGTGCGATCGCGCCGGCGTTAATGCGGAACTCCGTGGATAGGCACGCTTGGAGGCAAATTGGATTATTTTGCGTGTTTATGTCATTTTTGCGGCGTGGGGCTACTTATATATTGATTTATAATGGAATCCCGCGAATGAAGAGATTGCCCGAGCATTAAGGGGGGAGGGGGAGCCTAACTGAGGGAAATGGCGTTGCACTTAAGGTTGCTCCAAGGGAAATTCGAGAGCATGGCTCTGATTTATCATCTTAGTTGGGAGTCACCTGCGGGATTACAGTGCAACGAAGGTGACGAATTGTGGTAGTGGGTGATGAATCTAGGACCGTTCGCATCGCTGTAGCAAATATGACACGAGGAGAGTAGGGGAGAAGTTTAAATCGTGCACACTTTTGTAGGAGTACGAGTTTTGGAAGAACCGTGGATCGTTCATGGAAAGACCACGCAGCGTCATCGATGGTTGCGGAACTTACGCATTTTTCTTCTCTCTCTCTCTTCCGCCCTGGTTCGCTAGCTCCCTGTGGGGCGGGAGGCGCCACCAAAGTTGGGGAAGAGGGCAAGCTCCTGCGCCGTGCTGCTTCGGATCAAGGGCCACGGATGGGCCCCGTGGCTCAGTGGTCTCCCTTGAAGAGGGGGAGGGGGCAAGATCCCTATGGGTGCAATCATACCAACGTTAATTCAACGGTTCCCATCAGAACTACGCAGTTAAGTGCGCTTGGGCTAGAGTAGTACTGGGATGGGTGACCTCTGGGGAAGTCCTAGTGTTGCACCCTCCACCCTTTTTGTGCAGCTCGGCGAAGCTAGTCGAAGTGATCCTTGCAGGCGCGATCGCGTCGGCGTTAATGCGGAACTACGCAGATAGGCGCGCTTGGCGGAAAATTGGATTATGTTGCGCGTTTATCTCGTTTTTTCAGCATGGGCCTACTTATATATTGATTTATAACGAAACCCCACGAATGAAGAGATCGCTCGAGCATTAAGGGTGAAGGGGGAGCCTAACTAAGGGAAACGGTGACGTGCTTAAGGTTGCTCCAGGGGAAATTCGAGATTGTGGCTCCGATTTATCATCCTAGTTGGGAGTTGTGAGTGGGATTACAGCACAATGAGGGCGACGCATTGTGGCAGTGGGTGATGAATCTAGGGCCCTTCGCATCGCTGTAGCAAATACGAAACAAAGAGATTAGGTGAGTGGCTGAAATCATGCACACTTTTGTAGGTGTTCGAGTTTTGGAAGAACCGTGGATCGTTCAGGGAAAGGCTGCGCGAGCTCCACGCAGCATCGGCAGTGGTCACAGAACTTATGCCTTTTTCTTCTCTCTCTCTTCCCCCTGGTTCGTTGGCTCCTCGATGGGTGGGAGGTGCCACAAAAGTCGGGTAAGAGGGCAAGCTCTTGCGCCGCGCCGCTTCGGATCGAGGGCCACGGATGGGCCCCATGGCTCGGTGGTCTCCCTTGGAGAAGAGGAGGGGGATTACAGCGCAACGAAGGCGATGCATTGTAGTAGTGGGTGATGAATCTAGGATCGTTCACATCGCTGTAGAAAATATGACACGAGGAGAGTAGGCAAGACGTTTAAATCATGCACACTTTTGTAGGAGTATGAGTTTTGGAAGAATCGAGGATCGTTCACGGAAAGGCCACGTAGCGTCGTCGGTGGTCGCGAAACTTACACCTTTTTCTTCTCTCTCTCTCTTCCCCCTTGGTTCGCTGGCTCTCCGCTGGGCAGGAGGCACCACCAAAGTCGGGGAAGAGGGCGAGCTCCTGTGCCGTGCCGCTTCAGATCGAGGGCCATGGATGGGCCCCCTGGCTCAGCGGTCTCCCTTGAAGAGTGGGAGGGGGCGAAATCTGTGTGGGTGCGATCATACCAGTGTTAATGCACTAGATCCCATCAGAACTACGTAGTTAAGCGTGCTTGGGCTAGAGTAGTACTGGGATAGGTGAACTCTGGGGAAGTCCTAGTGTTGCACACTCCCCCCTTTTTGTGCAGCTCAGCGGATCCAGTCGAAGTGATCCTCGTGGGCGCAATCGCGCCGGCATTAATGTGGAACTCCGCAGATAAGCACACTTGGCGTTCATGCAGAACTTTGCGGATAGGCGCGCTTGGCATCAAATTGGATTGTGTTGCGTGTTTATGTCGTTTTTGCGGCTTGGGGCTACTTGTATATTGATTTATAATGGAACCCTGCGAATGAAGAAATCACTCGAGCATTAAGGAGGAAGGGGGAGCCTAACTGAGGGAAACAGTGACACGCTTAAGGCTACTCCAGGGAAAATTCAAGAGTATGGCTCCGATTTATCATCCTAGTTGGGAGTCGTGAGCGGGATTACAGCGCAACGAAGGCTATGCATTATGGCAGTGGGTGATGAACGTAGGGTCGTTCGCATCGCTATAGCAAATATGAAATGAGGAGAGTAGGCGAGAGGTTTAAATCGTGCACACTTTTGTAGGATTTTGAGTTTTGGAAGAACCATGGATCGTTCACGGAAAGGTCACGTAGCGTCGTTGGTGGTCGTGGAACTTACGCCTTTTTTTTTTCTCTCTCTCTCTTCCTACCCTGGTTCGCTGGTTCCTCGCGGGGTGGGAGGCGCCACCAAAGTCGGGGAAGAGGGCGAGCTCTTGCACCGCACTGCTTCAGATCAAGGGCCATGGAAGGTCCCTGTGGCTCGGAAGGCTCCCTTGAAGAGGGGGAGGGGGCAAGACCTTTGTGTGTTTGATCATACCAGTGTCAATGCACCGAATCCCATTAGAACACCATAGTTAATCGCGCTTGGGCTAGAGTAGTACTGGGATGGGTGACCTCCTGGGAAGTCCTAGTGTTTTCACCCTCCCCCCTTTTTGTGCGGCTCGGTGGAGCCAGTGGAAGTGATCCTTGTGGGCGCGATCGCGCCAGCATTAATGTGAAACTCCGCGGATAGGTGCGCTTGGTGGAAAATTGGATTATGTTGCGCACTTATCTCATTTTTGCGACGTGGGGCTACTTATATAGTGATTTATAATGGAATCCCGCGAACGAAGAGATCGCTGGAGCATTAAGGGGGCGGGGGGAGCGTAGCCGAGGGAAACGATGACGCGCTTAAGGCTACTCCAGGGAGTTTTCAAGAGTGTGGCTCTAATTTATCATCCTAGTCAGGAGTCGTGAGCGGGATTATAGAGCAAAAAAGGTGACGCATTGTGGAAGTAGGTGATGAATCTAGGACAGTTCGCATCGTTGTAGCAAATACGACACGAGGAGAGTAGGCGAGAGGTTTAAATCATGCACACTTTTGTAGGAGTTCGAGTATTGGAAGAACCGTGGATCATTCATGGAAAGGCCACGCGAGCCCCACGCAACATCATCATTGGTTGCGGAACTTACGCCTTTTTTCTTCTCTCTCTCTCCCCCCTGGTTCGTTGGCTCTGTAGAACCTCTATTTTACACCCATTTGTCTACCATTTTCCTTCACTTTTCCTTATCTTTCCTGCACTTTTGCCTCATTTCCACCATAAAACCTCTCAGATCATTACATTCAGTGTCAATAAGCATGATCAAGCAAGTTTGCTAATGGATGATTATTTGTTTAGTTTTTTTGACATACTTACAGGATCCCGCAGCTATCTGATGATCCCGCAGCTATCTGGAGATCCTGCAGCCATTTTGTTAAACACTATGATCCACGTGTCAGATTGCTAGACGGGCCACATGGGCACCTAGATATCATCATGGTCGAGGTTCCTATCCTATTGTTTCAACCATACACGTCACCTTCAGCCATGGTCAAAGCAGGTTTAACCACGGTCAACTCAAAGTGGTTCAACGGTGTTTGAAGGCTGTTCGGTCACGGCATCTCCAATAGCGATTTGTCCAAGTTCTGAAGGCGATAGGGAACGCAATCCAACCAGGATTTATGATCCATGATGACAGGAACCATCAAACTCGTTATGCAACCGTGATGTGTCAAAACAGACCTTTAATACGCATGACTGTCTTTCGTTTTTCTGTTAACTAGTTGTACACGTAGATAGGTTAGAAAAGCCTATAAATTGATGCGTCTGCGTACGCTCAAAAGACTTTTTGATTGGTAATATTTTGCTGTACTGTGTTGAATTAAGGAGCGGTTGTAAACTCTGTTTTTTTTCCAGCACTCTATTTTGTGACCTGTTGCAAATGGAGTAATAAATACAAGCACTGTTTTGAAGTTTCCAGCTATTTGAAGTCTTTTATGGTTGAATGGACAGAGGGCCCCTGCCCATCTCAGCCTTTTGTAGAGTATTTCTTGTGCAGCATTTTATCATTTCCTTATTTGCTTTCTTGAAAATGTATAGTTTTGTTTACTTGTCTTCTTTTATTTTCAGCTGATCAGTGTTATCTTTTGCAGGTTCCTTTTTGCCCGGGATTTATTTTTATATGTGTTGTGTTTGCTTTGCAGCTGATGGTATTTTAAGTTGACAATTCAAGTGTTGTTTTTGCCTTTATAGCTAGTTTTTAAATTTATTTCTCAAAGAGCTGTTTACATATATGCATGATCTTCATCATAAGCTAACATCTTTCAAGATCAAAATATTACTAACTTGCAGCTTGTTTGGGTACTTTTTGGACTGTTTTTAAACTACTTTCTTTCCTTACTTTACACAGTACATGTGCTTTGAAGTATTGAGTTAGAAAGAGTAAATCATTACCACTAGTCTTTAAAGTAGAAGTTTTGATTTTAAAGTGTTTCCTAGACTATTTCCTCACTACTTTCTAATCATGCTTCCCATAGTACATATGGCTGAAGTAGAGTATTAGGAATAGCATATTATTATCATTAGTCTTTCAAGCATATTTTTCTCACTTTTATAATTCCACTTAAGCTACTTTCTTTCCGTGCTTTACACAGTACATGTGCTTTGAGGCATTGAGTTAGAAAGAGATCATCTTTCATTCTTGGGTTCTAAAAGTGATTCTTTTTCCTTTATTTGGCAACAACTTGAACGGTGTCTAGTACCATTGGTAGTGGTCATTTACTTTCAAAGTTTATTTCAAGTCATTTCAATTTCATTAATTCATTCCAAGCATTTCCTTTCAAGCAAATAGTTAGAAATCACTCAACACACACTTCCACTCATTTAGAATTCACTCTACACACACACCATCACTCACTTGTGTATAAATTCTCATTCCATCTAGGAACATAATTAACCACAACAACAACCCAACGATAAGAAAAACTCTAAGAGGATACTTAAGTACATATAGTACACCTTCACTTCATCAGCTTACGAGCCCCGGGTTGACAATAAATACTAGCAATTTAGCTAACACTAAATTGACTAAACATTTTGGCGCCGTTGCCGGGGAAGTGAAATTAAGTAGCCATATTCTTAGAAGAAAAAATATAAAAAAAAAAAACAACAACTTCAAGGAAAGCAATTAATAACCTATCTAAGTATGCTCTCCTCTTGCACTTTGAAGTGATCTGGAGGATCAGAAAGGAGAAAGTTATTAATCTAATAGTTTCTTAAGTATGCTCTCTTCTTGCACCTAGAGTGAACTGGAAGATCAGAAAAGGAACTATTTAACTTGACTTGAGGATAAAATAAAAATGACATGCATAGAGCTAGAGATTCTAGGGGAAGGTTTTTAGCTAGAGCTCGAAGTTCAATTTTTACAAGTCCATCTGCTTCAAGAGATAGACAAGAGATACCTCCCTTATCTCCAACCGAAACTCCTAGTCCTGAAATTCAAGAACCAAGAGTTGACTCTCCTATACCTTCTATTGAGTTTGAACTAGGAAGAGACTCTTCTCTTTCCCTACCAGACAACCAATTGTAATTGAGGAAATAGACTCACCTGAAGAGGAAGGAGAAATCTCTTCTCATTCACCCTTTGTAGAAGAACCAGAAGATTTTGAAATCCCTAGGAGAATCATCATGGCAGAAGAAGAAGGAGGCGGTAGAGGTAGAGGTAGAGGAGGGGGAGGAAATAACAATAACAATGGAGGAGGTAGAGGTCCCATTGGTGGAAATAGAGATGGAGATAACACATTTGGGTTTCCCATTGTTGATGAGGATTCCCGAGCCACTATGAAAAATATCTCACCATCCGTTCTCCCAAATTTTCATGGATTAAGAACTGAGGACCCTGAAACATTCTTGTTTGAATTTGAAGTTGTGTGTCGAACTTATGACTATCTGGATGATACTCAGAAACTCAAACTGTTCCCATCAACATTAAAAGATCAAGCTTTGAAATGGTTCATGGGATTAGTTACTCAGTCCATTAGGACCTGGGATGAAATGAAACAAACCTTTTTGGATAGGTATTTGGACTATTGTATGCCTACTGATCATAAGGGAGAAGTTTTTAAAATGATGCAAAAAGAAGATGAGAGCTTAGAAGATTTACTTGAGAGATTTCAATATAATCTAAAAAGAGCAAAAATGAGCACCTTGGATGAAGAGACCTTAAAAGCCCTCTTATTAAAAGCCATTAGGGATGAGTGGATAGATATCTTAAACATGATGGGGAAAGGGGATATTTCTCAACTTCCTCTCAGTGAGATAGCAGAACTATGTACCCATCTCTCAAGAGGCAAATCAAAAACTCAAAAAGGGCCTAGAGATCCTTCTCTCCTTAGGGCAAATAAATCTGCAACAGGATCAGTGAGTAGGGCTGAAATTGGTAATATGCTAGATGAATTTAAAACTGACATCTTAGGGAGTCTTAGTGAACAAATTGATACCCTTAAGATTCAGAATAAACAAAAGGCAGAAGCCGAGGCTATGACCATTTTTTGCCCGAAGTGTAGAAAGAAGCATGCTTTAAGGGAATGTCCCTTGGAAGCACAAGTTGTGGAAACCTGTGTAATTTGCTCAGAAACCCATGAGACCAAGGAATGTCCTTCAATCCCTGGCCTCAAAGCAGTCTTTCAAGAAGATCCAAGTACGCTTGAATCTCTTTGTTTTGTTGCAAGGAAACCTTGGCAGGGGCAGCAAAATCAAGGGTCTAACAACTCTATGAATTTCCAGCCCCCACCAAATTGGAATCCTTGGCAACAACCTTGGTCACAACCACAAAATCCTTTCCAAGCATGGTTGCAAAGCATGCAAATGCAAAATCCTTATGGGAGATTTGCCCAATTCTATCAATATCCTCAATCCTTTCAGAATCAGCAAGCTCCCCAACTTCCAAATCAAGGTCAACAATTGTCATTACCATTCCCTCAACAACAATCTCCTCCACAAAATCAAAATTCTCAACTCTTGTTACAATCTCAGCAGAGGCCAAATCAACTTCCCTCTCAACCTCAACCAAACCCCAATAATAGGAATCCTCAAAATGCTTATGTGATGGAAGGTCAACCACTTATGGAAGGTCAACCATTCCCTACCTATATGGTTGTCCCTCTCAATGAGGTCCAACTCAGATCAGGTAGAATCTTAGACCAACCTTCTACAAGTACTCAACAACCAAGCATTTCTGAGGAAGAATCTCTCAAAGCCAATAAAGGTTCTGAAGTATCCCTTCAAAACCCAAGCATTAAAGAAAAAGAAAAAGAATCAACTCCCTTAGTAGAGCAACCTACATCTTCAACTATTCCTCCTTTTCCTGAAAGATTGCAAATTGATAAAGGAGTGGAGAAGCAGATTTGGTTGCCTGACTATAGCTTTCTAGATGAATTAAAAAATGTCTGTATCAAGATCCCCTTGTTAACAGCCATTAAGGAGATTCCCATTCTAGCAAAGACAATAAAGGAGATGAGTTTGAAAAAAACAATAAAAAGAACCAGAGACACAAAAAGGATACATCTAGTTGGAAAAATTGCAGAGATTATGATGGGTAAAATTACCATGCAAAAATATATAGATCCCGGTAGCCCTATTGTTAAAACTCATATTAATGGGGTTGAAATCCCAAATACTTTGATTGACTTAGGAGCCGCTATCAACATTATGAGTAGACAGACCATGGATCAGTTAAAACTTCCTAATCTTCTCTTTACACCTACTTTGCTGCAACTTGCAGACAGATCAATCATTAAACCTGATGGTGTATTGGAAGACATTCCAGTCTCACTAGACTCTTGGGAGTATCCAGTTGATTTTATGATTTTAACTCCCAAGAACAATCTAGGAGGACATCCTCTTATTTTAGGAAGACCTTGGCTGGCCACAGCTGATGCTTTCATAAGTTGTAGGTCGGGAGACATGTATATATCAGATGGTAATTCTACCAAGAAATTCAACTTGTATCCTCCCGCAAAGGCAATAACAGAAATAGGAGAAGATGAGTGGATTAATGATGAGGAAACTCTTCAACCTGTTCTAACCATCTCTGAAATCAGTGAGGACAGTCAAATTCTAAATACATTAGAAAATTTTGAGGCACCTTTAGAATATGACTCTTCACAATTCCAGTTAGATGCAGATATTGAATATCTCTCCTCTAGACAAATGTCTCTCTTCTCAATGGAAGAGTTTGGTAGTTCTTCAGTTGAAATCTTTCCAGGAAAAACATTAAACATTAACAAAAACTTGGAAAGACTACAACAAGAAGAATTAACTAAACTGTTGCAAAAACATTCCACTGCCTTTGCATGGGAATATACCGACATGAAAGGAATCAACCCTAAGACTTGTATTCATCATATTTACATTGAAGAAAACAGCAGACCTATTAGGCAGCCACAAAGACGGATGAATCCAAATCTTAGGGAAATTGTGAAAGAAGAACTTCAGAAATTGCTCAAGGTAAACTTCATTTACCCCATTTCAGATAGCCAATGGGTTTCTCCCTTGGTTATAGTACCCAAAAAGAATGGTAAATGGAGAGTTTGCATTGACTATCGAGAATTGAACAAGGCAACCTTAAAGGATCATTTTCCTCTACCTTTTATTGATCAGGTATTAGACACTTTAGCAGGTAAAAAGTATTTCTCATTCTTGGATGGTTTTAGTGGTTACAATCAGATTCAGGTAGCACCTGAAGATCAAGACAAAACCACCTTTACTTGTCCTTGGGGGACATTTGCCTATCGAGTACTCCCTTTTGGTTTATGCAATGCACCAGCCACATTTCAAAGGGCTGTACTAGGAATTTTCTCAGATCTGATTCATGATTGTGTAGAGGTTTACATGGACGATTTCACAGTCTATGGTAATACATTTGAAGAAACTTTGGCAAATTTGGAAAAAGTACTGGTAAGATGTAAGGAAACAAATCTTTCTTTAAGTCATGAAAAGTGTTTTATGATGTTTACTGAAGGGATTGTTTTAGGACATCATATTTCAGGAGATGGAATCAAAGTTGATAGATCTAAAGTAGAAGTCATCTCTAAGTTACCTGTTCCAAATTGCCAAAGAGATGTTAGAAGTTTTCTTGGGTTTACTGGTTACTACAGAAGATTTATTGAAAACTTCACAAAGATAGCATCCCCTCTTTTCAAATTACTTACCAAAGATTGTGAATTTAAGTGGGATCCTGAATGTCAATCTGCCTTTGAAGCTTTAAAATCTAGAATATCTGAAGCACCCATTTTAAGGGGTCCAAATTGGAAACTCCCTTTCCACATTTCTACTGATGCTTCAGATACAGCTTTAGGAGCTGTTTTGGGACAAAAGGATTTGATCCCTTATGCCATTTATTACACGAGTAAGAATTTGACTCCAACTGAGTTAAATTATACTGTTACTGAAAAGGAGTTTCTAGCCGTTGTTCATGCTATAAACAAGTTTAGACACTATATAACTGGCTATGAAACCTTTGTCCACACTGATCACTCTGCCATTAGATACCTCATGAACAAACCAGTCACTAATGGTAGAGTTACAAGATGGCTTTTGCTTTTACAAGAGTTCAACATAACTGTGTTAGATCGACCAGGTAAGCAGAACACAGTAGCTGACTTCTTGTCTAGAATCCAAAACACTAATGAGGACTCTCCGGTAGAGGACAAATTTCCAGATGAGTATTTGTTTGCAGTAACTACCAAAACCCCTTGGTATGCTGATATTGCTAATTATTTAGTTACTGGAAAATTACCTTTACATTTATTTCCTAATGAGAAAAGGAAAATCATTCAGGATAGTTCACTTTATTCTTGGATCTCTAATGAATTGTTCAGAACAGGGCCAGATTTGATGATCAGAAGATGTGTACGAGAGGATGAGATGCCTGACATCCTTAAAGCATGTCATGACGAACCTTGTGGCGGACATTTTTCTGATAAGAGGACTGCCTATAAAATCCTTTCATCAGGATATTATTGGCCTTCTCTCTTTAAGGATGCAAAGCAATATGTTAAAAGGTGTGACAGTTGTCAGAGAACTGGGAGACCAACTCTTTCAAATGAAATGCCACTACAGCCACAGGTATGCATCGAACCTTTCGAGAAATGGGCTCTAGATTTTGTTGGACCAATTAATCCGCCATCCAAGCAAAATAGATATATACTGGTTTGTACTGATTATGTTACCAAGTGGGTAGAAGCTATAGCATTAACTTCTGCTACTGAAAATTCAGTTGTTCAATTTCTTTTCAAGGATATTTTCACTCGTTTTGGTGTCCCAAGAGAGATTGTAACAGATCAGGGAAGCCAGTTTACATCAAGGATGGTGGAAAAGCTGATGGAGGAATATAAGATTAAGCATAGAACATCTACTCCATACCATCCGCAAGCGAATGGTCAAGTAGAATCTACAAATAAAGTTCTTGAAAGCATCATCACAAAGACTGTTCATCTTCATAGAAGAGATTGGGCAGAAAGGCTTCCTGAAGCCTTATGGGCCTACAGAACTACATGGAGGAACACTACAGGACATTCTCCCTATGAACTTGTTTATGGGAAGGAAGTCCTGTTCCCCATTGAGTTCCAAATCAAGACCTTCAAGACAGCAGTTCAATTGGGGATGAGCTTATCAGAAGCCCAAAAGCACAGAATGGACCAGTTAAATGAACTAGATGAAATGAGACAAGATGCAATTCTAAGAACCGATCTAGTTCAGCACCAAAGAAGTAAATGGCATGATCGACATATCAAGGAAAAGAAGTTTCAAAAGGGTGATTGGACACTCTTGTTTGATTCGAAATTTAAAGACTTCAAAGGGAAATTTCAAACTCATTGGCTTGGCCCATATGAGATTGATGAAGTCTTTAATAACGGAGCAGTTAGAGTGAAGACTATCGATGAACTTCAAACTCCCTTTATTGTGAATGGCCACCGGTTAAAAGTCTACCACAAGCCACTCTCAAAAGAAGAGTTTGTTAAGTTATTTCAAGACGATTCTGGAATGAGGCTGGTGGAGAAGAATTCTTCTCCTCCATCAGCCTAAATCTCTGTTTCTTTCAATTTAAAAAAAAAAAAAGAAAAAAAAAAAAGAGAAAAAAAAAAGAAAAAAAAAAGAAAGAAAAAAAAAGGAAAAGAAAAAATAAGTGTATGAGCCTGAAAACCAATCTCTGATTGGCAGTCTCATACAGAAAACATAAGGTGAAAATCAGGGTCACCTGACACCTCATGTTTTCCCAAGAAAAAAAACTCCCTTTCCCTCTTTCATTTCCATTCCATTTATTTCGTTCATCCATTCATACATTCATTTCTTCACTCCACCTCACTGTTTTTCACTCATCCATTCATCCATTCATTTCTTCACCCCATTTCACTTCATTAATAAAGTTTTTTTTGGCAACTAAAGTGTTTTTCTGCAGCTAAGAAGACTTCACTACAATTCTGCAGCTGTTTGACGATCCTGCAGCTGATTAGCTTTCCTGCAGCCTTCTGTACCTGCACAAAAAAAAACACAGTGTGTCTGAAGAAAACGTTTACAGCTCAGAAGTATCAAAGACCAGGAGAAAGATCATATGCTAGCAATAAATGTTTACAAAGGTTAATAAATAATCAGAAGCCAAATAAAATATGATTCAAGGTATGCTCAAAAACCTAGACTTATGGTTATTTCATTATGCGACTTTTCTTGGATTATGTTTTATTGGCCACTTAATGTAATGATGACCCACTCTCCTTTCTCCCATGCAACTACAAATCTCCGAATCCTCCACGTCTACCAGTTCATAATCACTACAGGTTTTCAAATTACATATGGCTGTTACGGTGGTGCGTCATTAAGGGCCTGTACCCTAATGACGTAACCTAACGCACTACGTCTCTCTGCTCTCGTTTCATAAGCCATGTGTCACTCCATAATCAGAAAACGAAGAAGGTAGCCGCTCCGTCCATAATTTCAAAACCCTCCATGTTTATCATTCCTTACCATCATCTACCGTGTTTCATTATCTACGGTTACCATCCTCTGTTTTTTTCTCCTCTGCCATACAGCCGTAAACCTGAGATACAGTCGTATTGCGACTGTCAGTCACTATTTCTACCATATCCACGCTAACTCCACCGCTCAACTCTCAATTCCATCCGTAAATTCCCGGTATCTAAAGCCGTTTTCGCACCGTATATCCTCTGTTTCACAAAAAGTTACTGTGTGAAGTCCCGAAGTTACTGTGTAGGGTCACCATCAGATTTGTATATAAACAGAACCGAGGGGTCAATGGGAAAGCTTCTGAGGGCTGAACCGGAAGGTGAGAATTTTTTGGAGGCATATCCTCAGGTCGAGGAGGCACTACAAAGAGCTAATTGGTTACAATGTATCAGAAAATTTAAGGGCTATCATAAGGAAGTAACCAAAGCTTTTGCTAGATCATTTAAGGATAAGGAAAGCCAGGCAGAGGTGGGAGATGTAACAATCACAGTCAGCGAAGGAAGTGTAGCAAAGGCTACTTCTCTACCCCAGACCGGTGAACGATGGTTCAAAAACCGGGCAGTCCAAGATCAGCAATGGAAGAGGATTCTCAAAAATCCAGGTATGGACACAAGTGTTTTTACCAAAGGCATTCCAATTTCACATGTTAAAGATGAATGGAAAACTTTATTGCTGTTAGTACAAAAGTTTTTCACCTGTGAAGGAAGATTTGGAGTGATGTATGTCTACCATGGTAAAATTATGATTCAGTTCCAAGGAGAGCATGATATAAACCTTCCTTATTTCCTATTTCAAAGCCTTAGGAAAATGTGTTCCATGGCTCAACGAAATCCACGAAATGTAGAAGCTTACCTCTGTCACCATGGTCTTGTAAAGTTATTGATAGAAGAACAGTTAAAAGAAAAACGAGACACATGGGAAAAATTCCTTGTAAGGAATCATTTTGCAGAGCCTGGAGAGTCTTCTATACCTAGAAAGAGCAGAAAGAAGAGAAGGGAAAGTATCTCTGAGACTGATGTCTTTAAAGGACAAACTGTAGAAGAAATAGAAGTCCATCATCCTGAACCTGAGATTGAACCCACTGAAGACAGTGCTCAAGAGGTCATCTCGGAAACCCTCGCTGAACTTGCTAAGGAAACTGCAAAAAAGAAAAGAGAGGACAAAAAGAAACAAAAACAAGATAAGGGGAAATCCATAGTGCAAGAAACTTACCAGACCACAGAGCATTCTAGTGGTGAAGAAGAGGATAACCAGCCTTTAGCACAGAGGATAACCAAACTTCTTGAGAAAACTGCCCACTCCAAAGAAGTAAAAGTTCAAGAACCAAAGGAGAAAGCACAAAAAGAAATGCAAAGTGATGTCATTCTGAGAAGGAGTAGTAGGTTGCAAGGTAAAACAAAAGCCATGAGGACACTCTTTGTTGACCTTAGCACACCTGAGAAGAGTGCTACACAAGTAAATCTTGAGGATAGTCCATCATCACGTGAGGCAGCCACTCCTCCAAGAGAATACAGCCTATTCCAGCCAGAGATGGAAACTGAAATTGAACAAGAATGTAGCCCAAGAAAATCACCAAGTATTGATCCAATTCAACAGGAGGTATACAATTATTATGAGACATTGGAGCAAAGAACTGCTGGGCCAAGTAATGTTCTGTCTTATGAGAAGCAAATAGATTCACTTAAACAGGAAATCTATGAGCTTGAAGTGTTGAACCGTCACATTAAACAGAGAAATGAAGAAATGAAGCAGCAAGCTGATATTGCCAAGGCAATCCAAGATAATACCTATCTTCACATGAGCATGTGGCAGAAGAAACATAACAGACTCAAGAAGAGATGCAGAAGGCTGAACAGAGCCTTAATTAATTTGAAATTCAGATGCATGTTCAAAAGGCCAAAGATTAATGTTTCTACACAAAGGAAGAGAAGGAGGTTGGATGTCCTAGCTGAGGCATCCCAGCAGATGGACTGAATTGTGTTTTCATTGCATGAGGACATGCAATACCCTCGGAGTGGGAGTATGTAGAACCTCTATTTTACACCCATTTGTCTACCATTTTCCTTCACTTTTCCTTATCTTTCCTGCACTTTTGCCTCATTTCCACCATAAAACCTCTCAGATCATTACATTCAGTGTCAATAAGCATGATCAAGCAAGTTTGCTAATGGATGATTATTTGTTTAGTTTTTTTGACATACTTACAGGATCCCGCAGCTATCTGATGATCCCGCAGCTATCTGGAGATCCTGCAGCCATTTTGTTAAACACTATGATCCACGTGTCAGATTGCTAGACGGGCCACATGGGCACCTAGATATCATCATGGTCGAGGTTCCTATCCTATTGTTTCAACCATACACGTCACCTTCAGCCATGGTCAAAGCAGGTTTAACCACGGTCAACTCAAAGTGGTTCAACGGTGTTTGAAGGCTGTTCGGTCACGACATCTCCAATAGCGATTTGTCCAAGTTCTGAAGGCGATAGGGAACGCAATCCAACCAGGATTTATGATCCATGATGACAGGAACCATCAAACTCGTTATGCAACCGTGATGTGTCAAAACAGACCTTTAATACGCATGACTGTCTTTCGTTTTTCTGTTAACTAGTTGTACACGTAGATAGGTTAGAAAAGCCTATAAATTGATGCGTCTGCGTACGCTCAAAAGACTTTTTGATTGGTAATATTTTGCTGTACTGTGTTGAATTAAGGAGCGGTTGTAAACTCTGTTTTTTTTCCAGCACTCTATTTTGTGACCTGTTGCAAATGGAGTAATAAATACAAGCACTGTTTTGAAGTTTCCAGCTATTTGAAGTCTTTTATGGTTGAATGGACAGAGGGCCCCTGCCCATCTCAGCCTTTTGTAGAGTATTTCTTGTGCAGCATTTTATCATTTCCTTATTTGCTTTCTTGAAAATGTATAGTTTTGTTTACTTGTCTTCTTTTATTTTCAGCTGATCAGTGTTATCTTTTGCAGGTTCCTTTTTGCCCGGGATTTATTTTTATATGTGTTGTGTTTGCTTTGCAGCTGATGGTATTTTAAGTTGACAATTCAAGTGTTGTTTTTGCCTTTATAGCTAGTTTTTAAATTTATTTCTCAAAGAGCTGTTTACATATATGCATGATCTTCATCATAAGCTAACATCTTTCAAGATCAAAATATTACTAACTTGCAGCTTGTTTGGGTACTTTTTGGACTGTTTTTAAACTACTTTCTTTCCTTACTTTACACAGTACATGTGCTTTGAAGTATTGAGTTAGAAAGAGTAAATCATTACCACTAGTCTTTAAAGTAGAAGTTTTGATTTTAAAGTGTTTCCTAGACTATTTCCTCACTACTTTCTAATCATGCTTCCCATAGTACATATGGCTGAAGTAGAGTATTAGGAATAGCATATTATTATCATTAGTCTTTCAAGCATATTTTTCTCACTTTTATAATTCCACTTAAGCTACTTTCTTTCCGTGCTTTACACAGTACATGTGCTTTGAGGCATTGAGTTAGAAAGAGATCATCTTTCATTCTTGGGTTCTAAAAGTGATTCTTTTTCCTTTATTTGGCAACAACTTGAACGGTGTCTAGTACCATTGGTAGTGGTCATTTACTTTCAAAGTTTATTTCAAGTCATTTCAATTTCATTAATTCATTCCAAGCATTTCCTTTCAAGCAAATAGTTAGAAATCACTCAACACACACTTCCACTCATTTAGAATTCACTCTACACACACACCATCACTCACTTGTGTATAAATTCTCATTCCATCTAGGAACATAATTAACCACAACAACAACCCAACGATAAGAAAAACTCTAAGAGGATACTTAAGTACATATAGTACACCTTCACTTCATCAGCTTACGAGCCCCGGGTTGACAATAAATACTAGCAATTTAGCTAACACTAAATTGACTAAACAGGCTCCCCGCGGGGTGAGAGGCGCCGCCAAAGTCAAGGAAGAGGGCAAGTTCCTGTGTCGCGCCATTTCAGATCACGGGCCACGAATGGACCCGTGGCTTGCCATTCTCCCTTGAAGAGGGGGAGGGAGCGAGATCTCCGTGGGTGCGATCATACCAGCATTAATGCACTGGATCCCATCAGAACTCCGTAGTTAAGCGCACTTGGGCTAGAGTAGTACTGGGATGGGTGACCTCCCAGGAAGTCCTAGTGTTACACCCTCCGCCCTTTTTGTGCGGCTCAGTGGAGCCAGTGGAAGTGATCCTCGTGGGCATGATCGTGTCAGCGTTAATGCGGAACTTTGTGGATAGGCGCGCTTGGCGGAAAATTGGATTATGTTGTGTGTTTATCTCGTTTTTGTGGCATGGGGCTACTTATATATTGATTTATAATGGAACTCGTGAATGAATAGATCGCTCGAGCATTAAGGGGGAAGGGGGAGCCTAACTGAGGGAAACGGTGACGTGCTTAAGGCTGCTCCAGGGGAAATTTGAGAGTGTGGCTCCGATTTATCATCCTAGTTGGGAGTCGCGAGCGGTATTATAGCGCAACGAAGGCAACGCATTGTGGTAGTTGGTGATGAATCTAGGACCGTTCGCATCGCTATAGCAAATACGACACGAGGAGAGTAGGCGAGAGGTTGGAAGAACCGTGGATTGTTCACGGAAAGGTCACACAAGCTCCACACAGCGTCGTCAGTGGTCACAAAACTTATGCCTTTTTATTCTCTCTCTCTTCCCCCCTGTTTCGCTGGCTCCCGCCTCGGCGCCAAAGTCAGGGAAGAGGGTGAGCTACTGCGCCGTGCCGCTTCGGATCGAGGGCCATAGGTGGGCCTCGTGGCTCAGCGGTCTCCCTTGAAGAGGGGGAGGGGTGAGATATTTGCCGGTGCAACATACCAGCGTTAATGCACCGGATCCCATCAGAACTCCGTAGTAAAGCGCTTTTTGCAGCGTGGGGATAATTATATATTGATTTATAATCGAACCCCGCAAATGAAGAGATCGCTGGAGCATTAGGGGGGGCAAGGGGGAGCGTAGCTGAGGGAAACGGCGATGTGCTTAACGCTGCTCCAAGGGAAATTCGAGAGCGTGGCTCTGATTTATCATCTTAGTCGGAAGTCACGGGCGGGATCACAGTGCAACGGAGGCGACGTATTGCGGCAGTGGGCGATGAATCTAGGAGTCACCGTTCGCATCGCTGTAGTAAATATGACACTAGGAGAGTAGGGGAGAAGTTTAAATCGTGCACACTTTTGTAGGAGTACGAGTTTTGGAAGAACCGTGGATCGTTCATGGAAAGGCCACGCAGCGTCATCGATGGTTGCGGAACTTACGCCTTTTTCTTCTCTCTCTCTCTTCCCCCCTGGTTCGCTGGCGCCACCAAAGTTGGGGAAGAGGGTGAGCTCCTGCGCCATGCTGCTTCGGATCGAGGGCCACGGATGGGCCCTGTGGCTCAGTGGTCTCCCTTGAAGAGGGGGAGGGGGCAAGATCTCTGTGGGTGCGATCATACCAGCGTTAATTCAACGGTTCCCATCAGAGCTACGTAGTTAAGCGCGCTTGGGCTAGAGTAGTACTGAGATGGGTGACCTCTGGGGAAGTCCTAGTGTTTCACCCTCCCCTCTTCTGTGCAGCTCGGCGAAGCCAGTCGAAGTGATCCTCACAGGCACGATCGCGTCGGCGTTAATGCGGAACTACGCAGATAGGCGCGCTTGGCGGAAAATTGGATTATGTTGCGCGTTTATCTCGTTTTTTCAGCATGGGCCTACTTATATATTGATTTATAACGAAACCCCACGAATGAAGAGATCGCTCGAGCATTAAGGGTGAAGGGGGAGCCTAACTAAGGGAAATGGCGACGTGCTTAAGGTTGCTCCAGGGGAAATTCGAGATTGTGGCTCCGATTTATCATCCTAGTTGGGAGTTGTGAGTGGGATTACAGCACAATGAGGGCGACGCATTGTGGCAGTGGGTGATGAATCTAGGGCCCTTCGCATCGCTGTAGCAAATACGAAACAAGGAGCGTAGGTGAGTGGCTGAAATCGTGCACACTTTTGTAGGTGTTCGAGTTTTGGAAGAACCGTGGATCGTTCAGGGAAAGGCTGCGCGAGCTCCACGCAGCATCGGCGGTGGTCACGGAACTTATGCCTTTTTCTTCTCTCTCTCTTCCCCCCTGGTTCGCTGGCTCCTCGATGGGTGGGAGGTGCCACAAAAGTCGGGTAAGAGGGCAAGCTCTTGTGTCACGCCGCTTCGGATCGAGGGCCACAGATGGGCCACGTGGCTCGGCGGTCTCCCTTGGAGAGGAGGAGGGGGATCACAGTGCAACGGAGGCGACGCATTTGCGGCAGTGGGCGATGAATCTAGGACCGTTCGCATCGCCGCTGCGGATATGACACGAGGAGAGTAGGTGAGAGGTTTAAATCATGCACACTTTTATAGGAGTACGAGTTTTGGAAGAACCGAGGATCGTTCACGGAAAGGCCATGCAACATCGTCGGTGGTCGCGGAACTTACACCTTTTTCTTCTCTCTCTCTCTTCCCCCTTGGTTCGCTGGCTCTCCGCGGGGCGGGAGGCACCACCAAGTCGGGGAAGAGGGCGAGCTCCTGCATGGGCCTCCTAGCTCAACGGTCTCCCTTGAAGAGCGGGAGGGGGTGAAATCTGTGTGGGTGTGATCATACCAGTGTTAATGCACTGGATCCCATCAAAACTACGTAGTTAAGCGTGCTTGGGCTAGAGTAGTACTGCGATAGGTGACCTCTGGGGAAGTCCTAGTGTTGCACACTCCCTCCTTTTTGTGCAGCTCAACGGAGCTAGTGGAAGTGATCCTCGCAGGCGCAATTGCATTGGCGTTAATGCGGAACTCCGCAGATAGGCGTGCTTGGCGTTCATGTAGAACTCCGCGGATAGGCGCGCTTGGCAGCAAATTGGATTGTGTTGCATGTTTATGTCGTTTTTGCGGCATGGGGCTACTTGTATATTTATTGATAATGGAACCTTGCGAATGAAGAGATCGCTCGAGCATTAAGGAGGAAGGGGGAGCCTAACTGAGGGAAATGGAGACACGCTTAAGGCTGCTCCAGGGAAAATTCAAGAGCATGGCTCCGATTTATCATCCTAGTTGGGAGTCGCGAGCGGGATTCATCGCAATGAAGGCGACGCATTGTGGAAGTGGGTGATGAATGTAGGGTCGTTCACATCACTGTAGCAAATATGAAATGAGGAGAGTAGGCGAGAGGTTTAAATCGTGCACACTTTTGTAGGAGTTTGAGTTTTGGAAGAACCGTGGATCGTTCATGGAAAGGTCACGCAGCGTCGTCAGTGGTCGCGGAACTTACGCCTTTTTTTCTCTCTCTCTCTCTTCCCGCCCTGGTTCATTGGTTCCCCGCGGGGTAGGAGGTGCCACCAAAGTCGGGGAAGAGGGTGAGCTCCTGCACCACACTGCTTCAGATCAAGGGCCATGGAAGGTCTCCGTGGCTCGGCAAGCTCCCTTGAAGATGGGGAGGGGGTGAGATCTTTGTGTGTGTGATCATACTAGCGTCAATGCACCGAATCCCATCAGAACTCCACAGTTAATCATGCTTGGGCTAGAGTAGTACTAGGATGGGTGACCTCCCGAGAAGTCCTAGTGTTTTCACCCTCCCCCCTTTTTGTGCGGCTCGGTGGAGCCAGTGGAAGTGAACCTCGTGGGTGCGATCGCGCCAGCATTAATGTGAAACTCTGCGGATAGGTGCGCTTGGCGGAAAATTGGATTATGTTGCTCACTTATCTCATTTTTGCGGCATGGGGCTACTTATATATTGATTTATAATGGAACCCCACAAAAGAAGAGATCGCTCAAGCATTAAGGGGGAAGGTGGAGCCTAACTGAGGGAAACAATGATGCGCTTAAGGCTGCTCTAGGGGATTTTCAAGAGCGTGGCTCTGATTTATCATCCTAGTCAGGAGTCGCGAGCGGGATTATAGAGCAACGAAGGTGACGCATTTTGGAAGTAGGCGATGAATCTAGGACAGTTTGCATCGTTGTAGCAAATACAACACGAGGAGAGTAGGCGAGAGGTTTAAATCATGCACACTTTTGTAGGAGTTTGAGTATTGGAAGAACCATGCATCGTTCATCGAAAGGCCGCGTGAGCCCCACGCAGCGTCATCATTGTTGCGAAACTTACGCCGTTTTTCTTCTCTCTCTCTTCCCCCCTGGTTCGTTGGCTCCCCGCGAGGCGAGAGGCGCCGCCAAAGTCGAGGAAGAGGGCAAGTTCCCGTGCCGCGCCGTTTTGGATCGAGGCCCATGGATGGGCCCGTGGCTTGGCAGTCTCCCTTGAAGAGGGGGAGGGGGCGAGATCTCTGTGGGTGCGATCATATGAGCGTTAATGCATCGGATCCCATCAGAACTCCGCAGTTAAGTGCGCTTGGGCTAGATTAGCACTGGGATGGGTGACCTCCCAGGGAGTCCTAGTGTTTTACCCTCCCCCCTTTTTGTGCTGCTCAGCAGAGCCAGTGGAAGTGATCCTCGTGGGTGTGATTGTGTCAGTGTTAATGCAGAACTTTGCGGATAGGCACGCTTGGCAGAAAATTGGATTATGTTGCATGTTTATCTCATTTTTGCAGCGTGGGGCTACTTATATATTGATTTATAATGGAACCCATGAATGAATAGATCGCTCGAGAATTAAGGGGGAAGGGGGAGCCTAACTGAGGGAAATGGCGACGCGCTTAAGGCTGCTCTAGGGGAAATTTGAGAGTGTGGCTCTGATTTATCATCCTAGTTGGGAGTCGCAAGCGGGATTACAGCGCAACGAAGGCGACGCATTGTGGCAGTGGGCGATGAATCTAGGACCGTTCACATTGCTGTAGCAAATACGACACAAGGAGAGTAGGCGAGAGGTTGGAAGACCGTGGATCTTTCACGGAAAGGTCACGCAAGCTCCACGCAGCGTCGTTGGTGGTCACGGAACTTACACCTTTTTCTTCTCTCTCTCTCTTCCCCCTTTGTTTCACTAGCTTCCTGCGAGGCGGGAGGCGCTGCCAAAGTCGGGGAAGAGGGTGAGCTCCTGCGCTGTATCGCTTCAGATCGAGGGCCACGGATGGGCCTCGTGGCTCGGTGGTATCCCTTGAAGAGGGGGAGGGGGCGAGATATTTGCCGGTCCGACATACCAGCATTAATGCACCGGATCCCATCAGAACTCCGTAGTAAAGCGCGCTTGGGCTAGAGTAGTACTGGGATGGGCGACCTCCTGGGAAGTTCTAGTGTTGCACCCTCCCCTCTTTTTGTGTGGCTCGGTGGAGCTAGTGGAAGTGATCCTCGCGGGTGCGATCACGTCGGCGTTAATGTGGAACTTCACGGATAGGCGCGCTTGGCGGCAAATTGGTTTATGTTGCACATTTATCTCGTTTTTGCAGTGTGGGGCTACTTATATATTGATTTATAATGGAACCCTGCGAATGAAGAGATCGCTCAAGCATTAAGGGGGAAGTGGGAGCCTGACCGAGGGAAATGGCGACGCGCCTAAAGTTGCTCTAGGGGAAATTTGAGAGCATGGCTCCGATTTATCATCCTAGTCAAGAGTCGTAAGTGGGATTACAACACATCAAAGGCGATGCATTGTGACAGTGGGCGATGAATCTAGGACCGTTCGCATCGTTGTAGCAAATACGACACGAGGAGAGTAGGCGAGAGGTTTAAATCATGCACACTTTTGTAGGAGTTTGAGTTTTGGAAGAACCGTGGATCGTTCATGGAAAGACTACGCGAGCTCCACGTAGCGTCGTCGGTGGTCGCGGAACTTACGCCTTTTTCTTCTCTCTCTCTCTTCGCCCCCTGTTTCGCTGGCTCCCCGCGGGTTGGGATGCATCGCCAAAGTCAGGGAAGAGGACGAGTTCCTGCACCGCGCCGCTTCAGATCAAGGGCCACGAATGGGCCTCCTACCTCAGCGGTCTCCCTTGAAGAAGGGGAGGGGGCGAGATCTCTACGGATTTGATCATACTAACATTAATGCATTGTATCCCATCCGAACTCCGCAGTTAAGTGTGCTTGGGCTAGAGTAATACTGGGATGGGTGACCTCCAGGGAAGTCCTGGTGTTGCACCCTCTCCCCTTTTTGTGTGGCTTGACGGAGCAAGTGGTAATGATCCTCATGGGCGCAATCGCACCGACGTTAATGTGGAACTCCACAGATGGGAGTGCTTGGTGGAAAATTGGATTATGTTGCTCGTTTATCTCATTTTTGCGGCGTGGGGCTACTTATATATAGTGAGCTCAAAAACAGATTCTCATCCAACAATGACATCAAAGAGGGATTTGCTCGAAAACCTCGAGTCTAAAAGAGTGCACAGACTCTCCCTCTATCCTGTTCCTCTATTCAATATGCCTCAATCTTACCAACTGTCTATCTTTCTGTGACTTTCTTCAACTGACTTCTCTGACCATCTCTCTCTCCCTCAACAGTCATGGGATGGCTCTTTTTAAACCTATCGGCGTTGTCTGTTCAACTCAATTCTCGGGCTTTCCGGCTCTCGGCCACTATTCGTTCAAATCCCTATTGAGCATTAAACAATCATTGCAAAACACTCTAAGGTATGGTGGCCACCTATTTTCAAATGGAAAGGACCAGCGTGGGTGAAAATCCCAAAGAATCGCTTCTTTGTTTACACAGAGAAATACACAAGAAATACTCTAAAAATTGTGGAAAATCCGAACAAGTCTGACTTCAAAAGATATAAAGTCCGCCCTATAATCCTCTCGGGTCCGTCTTTTATCATTGTCACAAGTCGCATATCACTTAGTCCCTTTGCATTGCGATTCTCCAATCTCTGATCCCTAATTGCTCTGATCGGCCTCATCGGCTATCGGCGCATTGGCAGTATCGCTGCTTCAATGGTCCTTTGCTCTTTTGCGCTCCCGATCCCCGATCTTCGATCACCCCGATCATTCCAATCGCCAATTTCAATTGCAACCATCCATTCCTTTCCGGATACAATGGCTGTCAATGAAGCGCTCATTGCATAGTCTTAAGTCTACAGGTTCTGTCCTTGTCCCTTGGTTCTTTTTGATGCAATAATGTGGCCATCGCATATCGCTTAAGCCTACAACTTGTGTTAATTTCTCCTTGTAGATAATTGCGATGCAATATGTTTCCGTTCATGTCCACCGTTGATCTTTGCGCTTGATCAATGGATCATGTTGTATTGCTGACCGCAGTCACATTTCCCTTAGGGATGCCTCCGATATACTCTGCTGGCCTCTCCCGATGCGATATCCCAATTTAATCTGGGTCGTCGATCTGTTCGATCCGATGGCTCCTGTGCAATGTTACTTCAACCTCCGCTTAGCTCTGTTTTCCGCCATTCTTAGTGTTTTTCTCTATGATAATGTTTTCTGATAGTTAATAAACATGAAGACTTTAGACTTAGAGGTTTTTATACAAGATCCATTTCTGATCACGCCTTCCCACTGAAAATATTTTGGACCACCAAAAGTTGGTTTTAGACATTGATCAAATGAGGATACAGTTCCCTCACTTGTCCAATTTCTATCCATTGTGCCTTGCTTGGATTTGAACCTTTGAGTCCTACTCTCAGGTACTCAACATCCCCTTGATGTGTAGTTCTTACCTTCTTGTCCAGAACTATGTCCTCCTGTAACTCATTGAGATACTCAGGCAACAAATCCCCAATAGAAGGCAACTGATTTTTCTCTTCAGGATCTTCAATCAAAGGAAGGTTCATACAATCTCAAGTTTTCTGCATTAATGATTGATTAGATCTGCATATAAGCTGGAAAATCAAGGCGAAAAGCATTTTCACCAATTTTATCAAGTATCTTGAAAGGTCCATACCTTATTGGTTTTAGCTTCTTACCTTCACCCTGCATTCTATATTTGTTGATGTACAGCCAGACTTGATCGCCAACTTGAAAACTATGCTCAACTTGATGCTTGTCATGTCTTGCCTTGTACTTGGCTTGACTTCTTTCCAGCTGTTCCTGTACTGCCTAGTGAATTTCCTGGATTTGTTCAATGAACTTGGTTGCTTTGTCCACATCATTGTGTCCATCAACTGTTATGTCTTTACCAAAAACAAAATCCAAGGGAGACTTTGGTATAAAAACCAAAACAAGTCTCAAAAGGAGATATCTGAGTAGATGAGTTCTTGGCATGGTTGTAAGTATGTTGCACATAACACAAATGCTCATCCCAAAGCTTGGGATGCTTGCTGCAATAACCTCTGAGCAAATGGATCACTGTCCCGTTGACCACTTCTATCTGACCATTTGTTTGTGGATGAAATGTTGTGCTCTTCTTCAACTTGGTGTCCATCAACTCCCATAAACTTGACCAAAACTTCCCAACAAATCGAGAATCTCGATCACATACAATAGAAGTGGGTAACCCAAAATGAACCCATACATTCTTAAAAAAAACTTTGTTGTTTGTTCAGCTGTAACCTGCTTGTTACATGGTATTAAAATACACATTTTACTGAACCTATCCACAACAACATACAAATAATCATGACCTTTCCTAGATTTTGGAAATCCCCCAACAAAATCCATGGAAACACTTTCCCAAGGACGAGAAGGAATTGGGAGTGGGGTGTACAAGCCTAATTTCCAATTATTGGGCTTGCTTGTAGCACACATAGTACACCCTTTGATATATCTAGAAACCGTCTCATGCATTCTTGGCCAATAACAGAACCTTTGCAATTGTGCAACTGTTTTACTTACACCAAAATGACCTGATATGAGAGAAGTATGTGCTTCTCGAATTATGTTAACTCTTTCAATTTGTGGAATGCATAACTTTCCCAAATGATATGAGAGTTGGTCCTTTACATAATAATCCAATTCTTCTACTTTCTTGCCATGACTTAAAGTTGCATATACATCTTAAAATCTACATCTTGAGCATATTGTTGAATGTAACTTTCATGCATTACTGAGTTATGCTTAAGTATAGTAGATGCATTTATGATTGGTCTTGATAACATGTCTGCGACCTTATTGTGTATGCCCTTCTTATATCTGATGACAAGATGAAATTGTTGTAGAAAACCCATCCACCTATAATTTCTTGATTGCTGTAATTTAGTTTGTGAGTGCAAATATTGAAGTGGTTGATGATCTGTATGTATAATTGTTTCTTTACCCATTAGGTAATGTTTCCACTTTTTCACACTTTGTACTAATGCATACAATTCTTTATCATATGTGGGATAATTAACTACTGCAGAAGTAAATGTCTCAGAATGATAGCATATGGGTTTTCCGTGTTGCATCAACACTGCTCCCATGGCATAGTCACTGGCATATGTCTCAATCTCAAATGGATGTTGAAGATCTGGCAGTGCTAGTACTGGTGTTGTACTGATTTTCTCTTTTAAGGTGTCGAAGGCTTTCTGTTGTTTGCCTCCCCACTTAAACACCTGTTTCAATCCTGTTAAAGCATGTAATGGAGCTGCAATCAAAGAAAAGTTAGCAATAAACTTTCTCCAATATTGTGCTACCCCTAGGAAACTCCTAACCTCTGTAGCAGATTTGGGTTTAGGCTAGTTCACAATGACTTCAACCTTAGAGGGATCTATCTTCAATTCACCACCCCCTACAATATAACCCAAATAATTTAAAGATGTTCTGCCAAATTCACATTTTGACAGTTTTACATAAATATTTTCTCTTTTTAAAACATCTAAAGTTTGCTTTACATGCTTTACATGGTCTTCCCATGTCTTATTAAAAACAAGAATTTCATCTAAATAAGCAATTACAAAATCATCAATAAATGGTCTGAGTACATCATTCATGACTCTCATAAATGTAGCAGGAGCATTAGTTAAGCCAAAAGGTATAACCAACCATTCACACAGTCCTTGCTTTGTCTTGAAAGCAATCTTCCATGCATCTTGTTCTGCAACTATGACATGATGATAACCACTTCGCAAGTCTAACTTAGAAAAGTAAATTGCTTCTTTTAATTGATCTAATAGATCATCAATACGAGGAAGAGGATAACAATTCTTGATCGTTATTTTATTTAGTGCTCTATAATCAATGCACATTCTCCATAAACCATCTTTCTTTCTCACCAGCACGATTGGAGATCCACATGGTGATGTGCTTGGTCGTATAAACACTTTATCGAACAACTCTTGTACTTGCTTCTTTATCTCTGCATTCTCTAAAGCTGACAACCTGTACATTCCAATGTTAGGTAATGGAGCATCTTGATGCAAATAAATATCATGTACTATTTCTCGCTTGGGTGGCAGACCTTTTGGTTCTTGAAATATAACATCATACTCTGAAACAACTTTAACTAAATCAGCGCTCTGTTTAGAATCACAACCTTCAAATGCATTGGATTTTTCAGGATCCTTTGCCTTTACAAACATTAGTAAAAATTGCTTACTTGAATTCACAATTCTTTTTATCTGCCCGGAGTTTATGGGAGAATAGTTATCTTTGAGTTTATCAGCTCTTACAATATATTCTATTCCATCTTTAGTGAGTTGATACTTATTCTGAGCTCTATAGAAAATAGCTTTCCTATCATAAAAGTATGGACTTCCCAAAACAATACCACATATATCGGGACTATATCTAACTCAACCTCATCTACAAATGTTGATCCAGTAGCAAACCTAAGTTTACATTGTCTTGTTACTTGTAGCTTTGTTTTATCACACACCCAACCTAATGGATATGGCTTCTCATGAGGTTTTGTTTGTAATCCCAACTTCCTTACAATTGTTTCAGAAATCAAATTTACTTGTGATCCACTATCAAACAAAGTTTATGCTTGGAAATTACTCTAATACGAAAAAGCTCATTTCCTTGCCTCTCATTATTTTCATTATCAACAGATTGTGCAGAATTACTTGTGGATGTTTCAGAATCTTTACCTTTAATAACTATGGTTGTAACTATTGTTTCATCACCTGAATCTAATCCCAAGTCCTGTAGAATAGCAGCAACACTCTTTCTCTCCTTACCACCGAACTTCTTAGGTTTCCATTCTGGATGCAAAAACCAACAGTGTGCCTCATCGTGTCCTTCTTTCTTACAATGAGTGCATGAAGGTTTATCCTTCTTTACAGTATTTGCTTTCCTCTCCTTCCATTTCAGTTTCTTCTTCTCCTTGCTCTTGCTTATAGAATATTTAGATGTTCCCCCAACCTCTGGGTTTACATTCTTACCTCTAGCTTCTAGATGTGTGGCTTGAACTGATACATCATCTAAGCTAGTGGGATTAAACATGAGAACAATATGCTTTAAATAGCTATGAAGACCACCTATATACTTCAATAAAGTCTCAGGTGAATCTAATGATATACATAGAGTTAAAGCTCTCTTTCTGAATTCCTAAGTACAACTTTGTACACTTTGACCCTTCAACTGACGAAGAGTTTGCCAACTCATCATTGCCTACTGCATGTAAGCTAAAGGATAGAATTGCTTTTTGATAGCAGAAACAAATTTATTCCAGGTAGAAATGATTTTACCATTTTTTGCATATCAGTTTGTGTCTTGCCTTCCCACCATACTAGTGTAGTTCCTCCAAGTCGAATGCTAGCCAGGTGAATCTTCTTCCTTTCTGAATCAACGTTCTGTACCCTACAATATATATCAATTTGTCTTATCGAATTATCTATATTTTCTGCATTGAATTCTCCATCATAAATTGGCAAATCAAACTTCACATCTAATTTGATTAAGGAAGTTTTCTTCTTCTTCTTAGAAGATCTAGTGTTATGCGAAGAAGATGATGAGGATGACGAAGGTGATGATGGAAGAGATGGTGGAGGAGGCATTTCCCCTTTCCCTTTGTCCTCTGGAGGGGCAACTAGAAAAGGTTCCTCTGCTCCTTTGTTTGGTTTAGGTGTTGAAGTGCTTTCACCTCGACCCTTCTTAAACTCCAGATATATCTCTTCCACCATGGCTTGGAGTGTCTTAAAACTTTCTATAAATTGAGATTCTGATCCCAATGGAGCTTCCTCTGCCATTCTCCTCTGAGAATAGACTCTTCCAATCTTTGGATTAACCTCAACAAGCTCTCCTTCTCCTATTCTGAGCTTTAATCTAGTTAGCATTCAAAATCCAGCACAAGCTTGTCTAACCTTGACAAAACCAAATGCTCTGATACCACTTGATCCGTAATGGATATTAAAGCAAGAAGAAAAGGTATTACAGACTCATGTGCAATAAAATGCCTATATTACTTAGTGCAACGGATAAAAAAGATTGTAAATAATATAGACAATTAACAGTCAGAAAACATAACAGACACACACATCAACACAACAAATAATCAAGGAGTTCACCAAACTTCCTGGCTATGTCTCCTGGCCCAGCTTTCAGTGTTGGCCTCTATATTAAGTCTTCAAGAACAAATTATTACAAGAGTGAGCTCAAAAACAGAGTCTCAACCAACAATGACAACAAAAAGGGATTTTCTTGAAAACCTCGAGTCTAAAAGAGTGCACAGACTCTCCCTCTGTCCTGTTCCTCTATTCAATCTACCTCAATCTGACCGATTGTCTGTCTTTCTGTGACTGTCTTCAACTGACTTCTCTGACCATCTCTCTCTCACTCAACGGTCATGGTATGGCTCTTTTTAAACCTACCGGTGTTGTCTGTTCGACTCCATTCTCGAGCTTTCCAACTCCTAGCCGCTGTCCGTTCAAATCCCTGTTGAGCATTAAACAATCATTGCAAAACACTCTAAGGTATGGTGGCCACCTATTTTCAAACAGAAACGACCAGCGCGGGTGAAAATCCCAAAGAATCGCTTCTCTATTTACACAGAGAAATACACAGGAAATACTCTAAAAACAATGGAAAATCTGACCAAGCTAGACTTCAAAAGATATAAAGTCCCCCTTATAATCCTCTCGGGTCTGTCTTTTATCGCTGTCGCAAGTTGCATATCGCTTAGTCCCTTTTCATTGTGATTCTCCAATCTCTGATCCCTGATTGCTCCAATCAGCCTCATCAGCTATCGGTGCATCGATGGTATTGCTGCTTCAATGGTCCTTTGCTCTGTTGTGCTCTCGATCCCCGATCTCCAATCACCCCAATCATTCCGATCGCTGATTTCAATCGCAACCGTCCATTCCTTTCCGGATCCAACGACTGTCAATGAAGCGCTCATCACACAGTCTTAAGTCTACGAGTTTCGTCCTTGTCCCTTGGTTCTTTGCGATGTGATAATGCGACCATCGCATATCGTTTAAGCCTGCAACATGTGTTAAGTACTCCTCTTAGAGAATTGTGATGCCATATGTTTCCGTTCATGTTCACTGTTGATCTGCGCATTTGATCAACGACTTACGTTGTATTGCTAATCGCAATGGAATTTCCCTTAGGGCTACCTCCGATATACTCCGTTGGCCTCTCCCGATGTGATATCCCAATTTAATCTGGGCTGTCGATATGTCTGATCCGATGGCTCCTATGCAATGTTACTTCAACCTCCGCTTAGCTCTGTTTTCCGCCATTCTTAGTGTTTTTTTCTGCGATAATGTTTTCCGATAGTTAATACATATGAAGACTTTAGACTTAGAGGTTTTTATACAGCATCCATTTTGGATTATCGCCGCTTCGGATCAACAGCCACAGATGGGCCCCATGGCTCGGTGGTCTCCCTTGAAAAGGGGGAGGGGGCAAGATCTTTCCAGGTGTGATCATATCAGCGTTAATGTATCGGATCCCATTAGAACTCCGCAATTAAGCGCACTTGGGCTAGAGTAGTATTGGGATGGGTGACCTCTTGAGAAGTCCTAATGTTGCACCCTTCCCCCCTTTTGTGCGGCTTGGTGGACCTAGTGGAAGTGATCCTCATGGACATGATCGCGTCGGTGTTCATGTGGAACTCTGCAGATAGGCGCGCTTGGCAGAAAATTGGATTATGTTGTGCATTTATCTAGTTTTTGTGGCATGGGGCTACTTATATATTGATTTATAATGGAACCCCATGAATGAAGAGAACACTCGAGCATTAAGGGGGAAGGGGGAGTCTAACTGAGGGAAATGACGACGCACTTAAGGCTGCTCCAGGGGAAATTTGAGAGTGTGGCTCCGATCTATCATCCTAGTCGGGAGTCGCGAGCGAGATTACATCATAACGAAGGCGACGCATTGTGGCAGTGGGTGATGAATCTAGGACTGTTCGCATTGTTGTAGCAAATATGACACAAGGAGAGTAGGTGAGAGGTTTAAATCATGCACACGTTTGTAGGAGTTTGAGTTTTGGAAGAAATATGGATCATTCACGGAAAGGCCGTGCGAGCTCCACACCTTTTTTTTCTCTCTCTCTCTTCCCCCCTTGGTTCGCTGGCTCCCCGCGAGGTGGGAGGTGCCACCAAAGTCGGTGAAGAGGGTGAGCTCCTGCTCTGCGCTGCTTTGGATCGAGGACCACAGATGGGCCCCATGGCTCGGCGGTCTCCCTTGAAGAGGGGGACGGGGTGAGATCTTTGCGGGTGCGATCATACTAGCGTTAATGCACTAGATCCCATCAAAATTCCGTAGTTAAGTGTGCTTGGGCTACAGTAGTACTGGGATGGGTGACCTCTTGGGAAGTCCTAGTATTGCACCCTCCCCCCTTTTTGTGCGGCTCGATGGAGCCAGTGGAAGTGATCCTCGCGGGCACGATCGCGCCAACGTTAATGCAGAACTCCGCGGATAGGCGCGCTTGGCAGCAAATTAGATTATGTTGTGCATTTATCTATTTTCTACGGTGTGGGACTACTTATATATTGATTTATAATGGAACCCCACGAATGAAGAGATCGCTCGATCATTAAGGGGGTAGGGGGAGGCTAACTGAGGGAAACGATGATGCGCTTAAGGCTGCTCCAAGGGAAATTCAAGAGCGTGGCTCCGATTTATCATCCTAGTCGGGAATCGCGAGCAGGATTACAACGCAATGAAGGTGACGCATTATGGCATCGATTGATGAATCTAGGACCGTTCACATTGCTGTAGCAAATATGACATGAGGAGAGTAGTCGAGAGGTTTAAATCGTGCACAATTTTGTAGGAGTTTGAGTTTTGGAAGAACTGTGGATCATTCACGGAAAGGCCGCGAGCTCCACATAGCATCGTCAGTGGTTGCGAAACTTACGCCTTTTTCTTCTCTCTCTCTCTTCCCCCCTGGTTCATTGGCTCCCCGTGGGGTGGGAGGCACCGCCAAAGTCGGGGAAGAGGGCGAGCTCCTGTGCCGCGCCGCTTCGGATCGAGGGCCACAGATGGACCCCATGGCTCCACGGTCACCCTTGAAGAGTGTGAGGGGCGAGTTCTTTGCGGGTGTGATCATACCAACGTTAATGCAACGAATCCCATCAAAACTCCACACTTAAGCACGCTTGGGCTACAGTAGTACTGGGATGGGTGACCACCCAGGAAGTCTTAGTGTTTCACCCTCCCCCCTTTTTGTGCGGCTCGGCGGAGCTAGTGGAAGTGATCCTCACGGGCACGATCGCGTCGGCGTTAATGCGGAACTCTGCAGATAGGTGCTTGGCAGAAAATTGGATTATGTTGCATGTTTATCTCGTTTTTGCAACGTGGGGCTACTTATATTGATTTATAATGGAACCGCGCAAATGAAGAGATCGCTCGAGCATTAAGGGGGAAGGGGGAGCCTAACTATGGGAAACAACGACATGCTTAAGGCTACTCCAAGGGAAATTCGAGAGCATGGCTTCGATTTATCATCCTAGTCGGGAGCCGCGAGCGAGATTACAGTGCAATTAAGGCGACACATTGTGGCAGCGGGTGATGAATCTAGGACAGTTCGCATCATTGTAGAAAATATGACACGAGGAGAGTAGGTGAGAGGTTTAAAGCGTACACACTTTTGTAGGAGTTCGAGTTTTGGAAGAACCGTGGATCGTTCACGGAAAGGCCGCGCGACCTCCACGTAGCATCGTCGATGGTCTTCGAACATATGCCTTTTTCTTCTCTCTCTCTCTTCCCCCTTGGTTCGCTTGTTCCCTGCGGGGCAGGAGGCGCCGCCAAAGTCGGGGAAGAGGTGAGCTCCTGCGCCGCGTCGCTTCGGATCGAGGGACACGGATGGGCTCCGGGGCTCGGCGATCTCCCTTGAAGAAAGGGAGGGGGCAAGATATTTGCGGGTGTGATCATACCAACATTAATGCACAAGATCCCATCAAAACTCCACAATTAAGCGTGCTTGGGCTAGAGTAGCACTGGGATGGGTGACCTCCTGGAAAGTCCTAGTGTGCACCCTCCCCCCTTTTCGTGCAGCTTGGCGGAGCCAGTGGAAGTGATCCTCACGGGCGCAATCATACTGGGGTTAATGCAGAACTCCAAGGATTGGCGCGCTTGGCGGAAAATTGGATTATGTTGCGTGTTTATCTCGTTTTTGCAGCGTGGGGCTACTTATATATTGATTTATAATGGAACCCCGTGAATGAAGAGATCGCTCAAGCATTAAGGGGGAAGGGGGAGCCTAACTGAGGGAAATGTCGACGCGCTTAAGGCTGCTCCAAGGGAAATTCGAGAGAGTGGATCTGATTTATATCTTGGTCGGGAGTCGCGAGTGGGATTACAGTGCAACGAAGGCGACCCATTGTGGCAGTGGGTGATGAATCTAGGTCCGTTCGCATCGCTGTAGCAAATATGACATGAGGAGAGTAGGCGAGAGGTTTAAATTGTGCACACTTTTTTAGGAGTTCGAGTTTTGGAAGAATCGCGGATCGTTCACAAAAAGGCCACGTGAGCTCCATGCAGCATCGTAGGTGGTCGCGGAACTCACGCCTTTTTCTTCTCTCTCTCTCTTCCCCCCCTGGTTCGCTGGCTCCCCGTGAGGTGGGAGGCGTCGCCAAAGTCGGGGAAGATGGCGAGCTCTTGCGCCGCACCACTTCAGATCGAGGGCCACGAATGGGCCCTATTGTACCTTAAATTTCCTAGCTATGGGGAAATTGTGCTTAAGACATTAATGATTATTGTTTGTTGTCACTTATTTGTCACTTTATTGTTTGTTGTATTCTTAAATGAAGGACCTGGAAAACTTGGTCTTTAACCCTTAATACATATGTGACAGGAAAATCTTATAATGCCATTTGTTGCTAGATATAAATGATGAATGAAGAAAGCTTGAAGGAGAAGTTTAAGATAATATGCTGCTTAACAAAGAACCTACTATCCGTCACTTAGAAGAATTATGAAAAATGAGAACTAAATCAAAAACTATTATCTGCGACCCTTGGAGAAGTTAAAGATAATATGTTCCCTTACACAAAAACTATTGTCTACAACTTAGAAAGGAAGATGAAAACTTCAAGTATAGGAGCGCTCTTTTAAGGGATTTTAACTTTATCTACATAAGCAAATAAAGACCTGCAGCTTCATTACTATACTTGAAAGAAGAAAACATAAGATGACACATGATAGAGAAGTTACAAAATTATATCCAACAATTCATGGAAACTTCTTATTCTTTCATTAATCAACAGCTATATTAGGAATACAGTGGCTCAGTCTCCAGGTTCTCCAAAATTCCAACCCCTTCTCTGTAAGTTTTCCTCCTTTTATACATTTGTGAAAAAGTTGTTGATCTTTGAAATTGTCAAACTACTAAACTGTTTCTCTAGCTATCTAAAGTAATAATTATTACAAAATATTACCTAGAGGATAAAGACATCTAAAAGAACATAAAATAACGGAAAATAACTGAACATAGAAGATGACAATGACTGCTGGATTTTCGGCTCTTTTAATCGGCTCTCGAGTTCTTCTGTAGATGCTTTAATAATGATTAATCCACTTTAACCATAATAAACAATGTTTGACTTTTACTTGTGCATAAATCTGGGCTTATGCATGTATCGGGCGTTTTGATTGGCCAAAATACAAAGAAAACATACCCAATTTCCTTCCTCTTCGGATTCGGCTCTAACATTGATTCTTCCCTTTACACAGCAAAATTGACGCAAAGCACACAAAAGCGGAACTGAAAAGAATTAACTCTATTTAATAAATCCATCGGATCCGCCTGTTCATCGTTACATTAACTTCCCTTCGCAAATCGCAATCGGCCCTTTTTAGTGGTGTATTAACCCAATCCTTTACAACTCGCGATATGACGGACGCGCCAGAGTATTAAACATAATATATAAACTGTCGGGTTCGGCCTATCACATATCGCAATCGTCGGAACCCATATACATGTACATGAGGTGCTATGCGGTGGACCTACCGAGAGTATTAAACATAATGCATATATTCTCGGGTCCGCCATCGTAAATCGCAAATCGCAATCGGCAGAACCCAACGTCCATAGCTTTGTGGTGCAGCAAACCCACTGGGACTTTAAAACCCAATATATATGTTTTCGGATCCGCCTATCGCAAATCACAATCGGCAGAACCAACACCCATTGCTCTGCGGACCCGCCGGAGTTATAAAACATGGCATAAATAATATTGGGTCCGGCCCATCGCGAACCGCAATCGGCGGAAGCTGAGGTGATACTCCATATAACTATATTAATATGATTTGTGATTGCGATTTGATCATATGCTAACGAATATATATATATATATATATATATATATATATATATATATATATATATATATATATATCGGGTCAGGCCCTCATTGCATGAGTATTTACATTGCGATTTGACTTGATCGCATGGGCCGATTCTTTAACAATTATTTCCTTTGTAATTTTGATATATAATAAACAAAATACTTCAATTCTTTTAGACTTTGCGGGGGGAAAAGAATATAAAGGATTTTCATTGAGTTTGAACTCCCGATAATGATATAACTCATAAATAAACTTCAAACACAATATAAGCTACAACAAGCCCCATGGCTCGATGCTCTCCCTTGAAGAGGGGGAGGGGGCGAGATCTTTGCGGGTGCGATCATACTAGCATTAATGCACCGGATCCCATTAGAACTCCGCAGTTAAGCACGCTTGGGCTAGAGTAGTATTGGGATGGGTGACCTCCCGGGAAGTCCTAATGTTGCACCCTCCCCCCTTTTTGTGCAGCTCGGCGGAGCCAGTGGAATTGATCCTCGTGGGCATGATCGCGTCAGCGTTAAAGCGGAACTCCGCGGATAGGCACGCTTGGTGGAAAATTGGATTATGTCACACGTTTATCTCCGTTTTGCGGCATGGGGCTACTTATATATTTATTTATAATGGAACCCCGTGAAGGAAGAGATCGCTCGAGCATTAAGGGGGAAGGGGAGCCTAACTGAGGGAAACAGCGACGCGCTTAAGGCTGCTCCAGGGGAAATTCGAGAGCATGGCTCCGATTTATCATCCTAGTCAGGAGTCGCGAGTGGGATTAGAGTGCAACGAAGGCGACGCATTGTGGCAGTGGGCGATGAATCTAGGATAGTTCTTATCGCTGTAGCAAATATGACACGAGGAGAGTAGGCGAGAGGTTTAAATCGTGCACACTTTTGTAGGAGTTTGAGTTTTGGAAGAACCGTGGATTGTTCACGGAAAGGCCATGCGAGCTCCACGCAGCGTCGCTAGCGGTCGCGGAACTTACGCCTTTTTCTTCTCTCTCTCTGTCTTCCCCTCCTAGTTCACTGGTTGCCCGCAGGGCGGGAGACACCGCAAAAGTTGGGGAAGAGGGCGAGCTCCTGCGCCGAGCCGCTTCGGATCGAGGGCCACGGATGGGCCCCATGCGCTGCGCGTGGCTCGGCGGCCTCCCTTGAAGAGGGGGAGGGGGCGAGATCTTTGCGGGTGCGATCATACCAGCGTTAATGCACCGGATCCCATCAGAACTCCGCAGTTAAGCGCGCTTGGGCTAGAGTAGTACTGGGATGGGTGACCTCCCAGGAAGTCCTAGTGTTACACCCTCTGCCCTTTTCGTGTGGCTTGGCAGAGCAAGTGGAAGTGATCCTCGCGGGCGCGATCACGTCGGCGTTAATGCAGAACTCCGCGGATAGGCGCGCTTGGTGGAAAATTGGATTATGTTGTGCATTTATCTCGTTTTTATGGCATGGGGTTACTTATATATTGATTTATAATGGAACCCCGCGAATGAAGAGATCGCTCGAGCATTAAGGGGGAAGGGGGAGCCTAACTGAGGGAAACGACGACGCGCTTAAGGCTGCTCCAGGGGAAATTTGAGAGCATGGCTCCGATTTATCATCCTAGTCGGGAGTCGCGAGCAAGATTATAACGCAATGAAGGCGACATATTGTGGCAGTGGGTGATGAATCTACGATCGTTCGCATGCAAATATGACATGAGGAGAGTAGGGGAGAGGTTTAAATTGTGCACACTTTTGTAGGAGTTTGAGTTTTGGAAGAACCCTGGATTGTTCACGGGAAGGCCGCGCGAGCTCCACACAGCATCATTGGTGGTCGCAGAAATTACGCCTTTTTCTTCTCTCTCTCTTTGTCTTCCCCCCTGGTTTGTTGGCTCCCCGCGGGGCGAGAGGCGCCGCCAAAGTTAGGGAAGAGGGTGAGCTCTTGCGCCGCGCTGCTTCGGATCAAGGGCCAGGGATGGGCCTCGTGGCTCGGTGGTCTCCCTTGAAGAGGGGGAGGGGGCGACACCTTTGTGGGTGCGATCATAACAGCGTTAATGTACCGGATCCCTCCAGAACTTCGCAGTTAAGCGTGCTTGGGCTAGAGTAGTACTGGGATGGGTGACCTCCCGGGAAGTCCTAGTGTTGCACCCTCCCCCATTTTTGTGCGGCTCGACGGAGCAAGTGGAAGTGATCCTCGCGTGTGCGATCGCGCTGGCGTTAAAGCGGAACTCCGTGGATCAGCGCGCTTGGCGGCAAATTGGATAATGTTGCTCGTTCATCTCGTTTTTGTGGTGTGGGGCTACTTATATATTGATTTATAATGGAACCATAATAATGAAGAGATCGCTCGAGCATTAAGGGGGAAGGGGGAGCCTAACTGAGGGAAATGGCGACATGCTTAAGGCTGCTCCAGCGGAAATTCGAGAGTGTGGCTTCGATTTATCATCCTAGTTGGGAGTCACGAGCGGGAGTACAACGCAACAAAGGTGACACATTATGGCAGTGGGTGATGAATCTAGGACCGTTCGCATCGCTGTAGCAGATATGACATGAGGAGAGTAGGTGAGAGGTTTAAATCGTGCACACTTTTGTAGGAGTTAGAGTTTTGGAAGAACCGTGGATCGTTCATGGAAAGGCCGTGTGAGTTCCACGCAGCATCGTTGGTGGTCACAGAACTTATGCCTTTTTCTTCTCTCTCTCTCCCCCCCCTTGATTTGGTGGCTCCCCACGGGGCGGGAGGCACCGCCAAAGTCAGGGAAGAGGGCAAGCTCCTACGCCGCGCCGCTTCAGATCGAGGGCCACTGATGGGCCCCGTGGCTCATCAGTCTCCCTTGAAGAAGGGGAGGGGGTGAGATGTTTGCAGGTGCAATCATACCAGTGTTAATGCACTGGATCCCATCATAACTCCGCAGTTAAGCGCGCTTGGGCTAGAGTAGTACTGGGATGGGTGACCTCTCAGGAAGTCCTAGCGTTGCACCCTCCCCTCATTTTGTGCGGCTTGGCGGAGTTAGTGGAAGTGATCCTCGCGGGCGTAATCGCGCCATCGTTCATGCGGAACTCCATGGATAGGCACGCTCGGTGGCAAATTGGATTATGTTGCACATTTATCTCATTTTTATGGTGTGGGGCTACTTATGTATTGATTGATAATGGAACCCCGCAAATGAAGAGATCGCTCGAGCATTAAGGGGAAGAAGGAGCCTAACTGAGGGAAACAACGATGTGCTTAAGGCTGCTCAAGGGAAAATTCGAGAGCGTGGCTCCAATTTATCATCCTAGTCGAGAGTCGCGAGCGAGATTACAGCACAGTGAAGGCGACGCAATGTGGCAGTGGGTGATGAATCTAGGGTCGTTCGCATCGCTGTAGCAAATATGACACGAGGAGAGTAGGCAAGAGGTTTAAATCGTGTACATTTTTGTAGGAGTTCGAGTTTTGGAAGAACCGTGGATCATTCACGGAAAGAGCGCGCGAGCTCCACGCAACGTCGTCAGTGGTCGCAGAACTTACGCCTTTTTCTTCTCTCTCTCTCTCTCTTCCCCCCTGGTTCGTTGGCTCCCCGCAGGGTAGGAGTCGCCGCTAAACTCAGGGAAGAGGGCGAGCTCCTGCGCCGAGCCGCTTCGGATCGAGGGCCATGGATGGGCCCCGTGGCTCGGCGGTCTCCCTTGAAGAGGGGGAGGGGGCGAGATCTTTGCGGGTGCAATCATACCAGTGTTAATGCAACAGATCCCATAAAAACTCCGCAATTAATCGCGCTTTGGCTAGAGTAGTACTGGGATGGGTGACCTCCCAGGAAGTCCTAGTGTTGCACCCTCCCCCCTTGTTGTGCGACTCGACGGAGCCAGTGGAAGTGATCCTCACGAGCGCGATCACGTCGGCATTAATGCGGAACTCCGCGGATAGGCACACTCGGCAGAAAATTGGATTATGTTGCGCGTTTATCTCATTTTTGCGGCGTAGGTGTTACATAGTAATTTGTCACCGACTTTGCATTCCCTAATCCCGGATACTTCCAGTCTGTATTACTGACATCTGTGATGTGTCATGTTTCCAACTATGTGTCATTACCTTCCTTGCAATCTCAGGAAAAGTGTCTCATTTCATTATCCCTGAAGAAGACCCTTTTTACCTAAGTTTCTGGATCGGCACGAGTCAACAGTTATCCTCCTCACGAATATTGACAAGTTAACACTAGCCCTAGCAGAGTCTTCGCTTTGTCCTTGTGTTGTACCCACAACGAGCTAGACTTGGCAAGTTTTTCAACAACTCGTCGAAACTTCTAGATGAATTGCTTCATGGGCGGTCCTAGGGCTGGTTGTTGGTTTAGTTGAGCTAGCCTTTCTCCTTTGGGATAGTTGTTCCACCTTTTGTTCAACCTCCCTAAGAGATAATTTCCTCCTTCCTTCTCTTATGGGACCTCTCCCTCCTATAAATATCTCCTCCATGAATAACATCAATTAGCTTGGATGTAATGGAATGATAGCTAGATGTAATTTGATAGTTTCAAGTTTTTAAGAGAGGAGTAGAGGTAGAGAGTGTTATTGGAGTGTGGAAGTAGCCTCATTTGTGTTGTGATTTGAGAGATGCTTGAGTAGATTTGGCTTGAAAGATTTCTTGTATCAACCCTTTTGGACAGAAGAGAGAGTCATATGTTCCCTTGGGAGACGGTTCACAAGTAAATGCTTACGAAGACATACCAACAGAACCTTTCAAGGAGGCTTACGATGTCAATGCCCAGTTGTAAGTTTACTTTGATTTATGTTAATACAAATCAATATCTTGTTTCCTATATCGTTCGTTAAGTTATATGTCGATAGCTTGAGGTTCCTTGACTCTTCAAGTAGATTGTTTGGTTGTTTTCTATTTGCGTGTGTGGTGTTTCTCTACGTTGTTTTCAGGTATTAACGACTAGAAGAACGAATAGCTTGAGCAACAAGACGAGGACTTCATTGAACGTCGGATTGAAGGTAGGTCTTCATAACACAAACTTTCTAAGGAATCTTGTTTTGATATTCTCTATGTAGTCACTAGATCCACTCTAGGGCTAGAGGGGTTGCCTCTGTTTGCAGAGGGAACTTACCTATGTCACAAGTTGGCGACTCCGCTGGGGAACTTGTCTTTTGTCTTTTGTGTTGATTGGCTTTGTTGGTTTATTGTCTTCCTTACTGTTTGGGTAGCATACTTTATTTGGGAAGCTGTTAGAATACTTCTATAGCCTTCCCAACCTTCTGAGTGATAGATCTGGCCCTGCTGTAGTCAAACTTTCATTTTTTGCTTTTGATTCTTTGACGTTGCTATTCATTTCCTAATAGTCGCGAAGTATTCGCGTCTGCGTTGACTGCTGAGTTGCAACTTTTACGGTACGATGCAGATAAATTGTCTAACAGTCGCGTCGAGGCCTAAAATCGGCTCGGCATAGCTAACTGATGTACTTTCACGATTTTTTTCGCAAAGTGCTTAGTTAGGGAAGTGCGACGATTTGCTGTCGGCATATGTTGCTAGTGTTTTTCCTGCGACAATTCCTGCGAGTTTCAAATTTTGAGGTTTTTTTTGTTGATTGGCCAATATGTTTCGTCCTCAAATCTTGTTTTCTTTCTCTTTGTTGGGTTAAAAGTGTTGGTTGTTAATATTTTTTATTTCAGTTTTCAAGTCTTTTCAAATCCTCTCTCTTGAACCGTGTGACGTAAATGCCCTAGGGTTTCTCCACTGCTTGGTTTGCTTGGGTCACTCCTTCATTGAGATCTTTAGACTCTGCTTGGTAGAATCTCTCTCGTAGTTTGAGGCTTCTTCTATTTTTTTGTTTTTCATCCTCTTGACTGGTGTATGTGTTTGGTCACCGAACTTCCTTGTATTGTTCGTTCAGTCTCCTTCTTTCGCTTGGCATGAATCGCTTTGCTTCCCAGTCAATGAGATAGTTTTCCAGTTTTGTGAGAAAGGATTATTTATTTAGTTTTGAGTCTTTGATTCATTTGTGCATGTAGTTTCTTATAATTTATTCAAGAAAAATCAAAAAGTGCATTCATCCTGTATTAAGATTTGAAAAATGAATTTTTGCATTAGTAGATTCTTGCGATTAAGATATTGAAAATCAACAAGTGTGTTTCTCATTCTTTCTTGGATTGCTTGCAAGTTTGAGTAGATGGTAGAAGTTGTTGTGGCCAGCAACAACCCCCATTCTTATTTGGTGTTATTACTAATACTAAATAAGTGGGGACCCTTAGTCAAAAATTTAAAAAAAAAATAGTGCTTGTATTTCCTTTTTAATAAAACTTACCATCATAAACTTAGGAAAATACCTTGAAAAATCCAAAAAAGTTGAAGTTTCATGATAAAGTAGAATTATTCCTTAGGAAATATCGCATCGCAAAAAGGATAACAAGATACCTCCTTACAAGCAAAAGTCTAAGATTGTGAGATCGTGATGCGAGACTACAAACATATATCGCATCACATGCATCGAAAATCACTTAGGCTGAAAAACTTTAAACTACCAATATGCGATGGCACATATCGCAAATCGCATTTCGCAGAAAATAGATTAACGAAAAATTGTCATATGCCACGCTCCTGCGATATTGCGATTTTGCGATAGAGTGGCAAAATGATATTGCGATATAACGAGCTAGCAATCTTGCGATTTTGCGATTCTGCGATGTTGTGATCTGCGATATTGTGAAGCAAATCTCCAAATCGCTTCATTGCAGATCTTTCGGGCTCGTGGTTCGAAAAAGTATTTTCCATAAACCAAGACCTGGTTATGCGCTTTAATGCTAATTAATGAGTTAGTTGCCAGTAATTAATGGAATATGGTTTTGTGCTTATCAAGGAGCCATTTCACATAAGGTGGTATATTTTATATGTCTTTAGAATTTAGAACTTACCCGTCACCTTTCCTTATCATTATTCTCACTTCACTTGTAAATTGTAGGAATGGAGAACAGGGAAATATACAAAGCAGTACACAGGATATTATGGGAAAGAAAGGCAAAGCTCCGAGCTCTGAAGAGAAAGAAATGGCACCCTTGTATACAGACACCGCCTGTAACAAAGACGCTGGTATTGCTACTTGGGAAATCATGTATAGTCTACTTGAGGAAGAGAATCCCAGAGTGATGGAGGTTGCGGCTACTGCTGGCTCACATGGCTCTTCTGAGGCATCCATTACAGAGCTAGTTTGCTCATTCTTAAACCGAATAGCGGCGAGGCCCAAAATTCTTCCATACACGGACATGGTTAAATGGGTACTGGACAGTGCTGACATAAAAAATGAACAATTTAAAACTCAGGGTCAAGAACTTACGGAATCATCATTTTCACAAAATTTGAGCTTTATATCCGCTAAAAGAAAATGCGCAAAAGTCAAAAAACACACCAAGGAAGCCCAGATCAAGAAACAGAGGCAGTTTCCGATGCGCGATTAGCGCCTAGGCTGAGCAAAACCTCTTGAAAGGGAAAACCTCTAATTTCTCAGTCACCTATAATCCCATAAATTTGTAAGAAAGCAACACTAGAGGTAAAAAAGTAAAAATTAAATCTTAAAACCAATAGTAATTGCCGAAACATCTTCAATATGGTATGTACATATGAATAGCAACTACAGACAGGCTGGAGACAGAAGGCTCAAGAAAAGGCAGAATCAATCCAAAGGTTAACTAAGTTGAATTGGGATTCTTACTGGGCATACTTGGTAAAACCACACAGCCAGTGCATGACTCTCAAGTGTATCATCAATTCTTCCGAGAAGATGGCGCCAGCTCTTGCCGATTCTGTTTTCACAACACAACTAAAATCGAAAGTCGACCAGCCGACTCTTCTCAAACAAATGTTGAACATGTGCGATTTCAACGATCAGATACAGAAATAGTTAGTAGTTTTAGTTTTAGATTCAATATATTAGTTTTAATTTTGCTTTATTTTTTCCTGAAATGAGGACAGTCATTTAAACTGTATCCTACATTTTTGTAATAAGTTATTTTTAGATTTAGTTAGTAGTATTTAAACCCTTTTCATGCATTTAGAGAAGGGTCCTGAAATTTATCAAAAACTTATCCCCAGAACATGCACTTTTGTACCCTCTGAGGAGGTTTTGATGAATGAATGGAACATGATTTATTGATATCTGTATTTGTTATCTACTACTGATGTTGCACTTCTGTACTCTTAGTGGATATTGGATTAAGAAGAGATAAATCATTATCACTGGAAGCTCGTGAGTAGAACTAGTTATAAATGGTACTTCTATCTCTTAACTATTTCTGCCTTTGTGTTAAAAGTGATATTCATGTTCAGTTGTTTATATATTGATGCGTGAATGCTTGAGTTATCATTTGGCACTTTTGTATGGTGATAGCTATTTATTTATGCTTAATGTATGAGTAGCTTATTATGTGATCTGCCTTTCACAACTGTTTCGTCTAACTTTTTATACGAAGTGGTTCATCTTTATTGAATTCTTTTCTCATAACAGTTGAATGATATTTATTATCGATTGTTATCTAAAATCATTTTAGATTGCATAACAGAAGGATTACAACCCAGGTTAGTGTAGACTTAGATATTTCTGCTTATTAGAATACAATTTGCATGTTATTAGATTAGAGTTAGAATTAGAGCATCTCACTTAGGAACTTTTAGAAAGGAAATATCAATTCTTCACAGACACACATAAATTTGGAAACTGGTCCCATATCCCCAGTTGGACCCACTATACCAAACGGAAAAGGAGCTGCTAACCAAGGTCCGGACCGGGTGGGTATCCCCCTTGTTGTAGACCCGATTTTCAGGGCCTCAACATATTTGGTGCTAGAAGGAGGGCCTTGAATTGTGAATCACAAGTAAGTCTAAATCTAAATACCATTCTGAGAGTAAATTTCCCTCACCATCTCCCTCGACTTCTCCATTGCATTTAGAATCCTTAAATCCAGAGCCAGAAGTCGCGAGAGTAACAGCCACTGCTACAAACCCTGACATTTCAGAACAATCTACTATTGAACCTCTTGAAGTTGAATCTTTGATTCACAAACTTCGGCAATTTTCTATATCTCCTCAAAGATCTAATAAATCTCAAGGCAGCGTGACTTTGCAACATAACCCTGCTCATCCTCTTACCAGATTAAAGAGCAAAAAAAATGGCGTTCAACCAACCGAGTTACCTCTACCTATAAGGAAGAGACCAAGGAAATCTCCTAAAGGGTCCAATAGCGAGACTCTTTCATCATCATCATCCATCTCAACCTCTCCACCGTGAAGTCAACCATCCACTCCTCCACTTCAAATCATTGTCCATCAGTCCACCGGTACTCCCACATCTCCTTCTCAATCATCTGGAGTCGTAATATCCTCATCTTCTCAACCACAGGGATCATCTTCTGCACTTTCCTCTGTTAATAGATCAGTGATGGCCCAATCCCCATGGAATAACCTAGGCCAGCCTTGCCTGCACCCTTGAGTCAGCTACCGGCCCATCCTGAAAAATGGCTGCCTAAGCTTAATCCTGAGGCAGGCATGCTAGCGGAAGAACATATAAATAACTTTATGCTATCCATAAATCTCAATGGAGATACCAACGAAGATGTTGTCGTTCGAATTTTTCCTTATACTCTGCAAGGAGCAGCCGGATCATGGTATTTCTCATTACCATCTGGATCTATCACTAGTTGGAATATCTTCCAAGAAGAATTCCTGACTAAGTTCGGTGATGACAGGTCTACGGCAACACTGATCAATGACCTGTCTAACCTTAGGGCCGAGTCAAAAGAACCGATCAAAGATTTCAATTCACGTTTCAATAAACTGTTAAACAAAATTCCTACTTCTTCCAATCCTAGCGAAGAAGTGCGAAGTGAATGGTACATCATTGCTTTACCATCAGACATAGCAATCTTTGTTGACAGGCCTAACAAAACAACTTTAGCTGAAAATATGAAAGAAGCAATAGCAGTAGAGAAACGTATTATAGCCCTAGAAAATAAAAACACGATAGAAGAACGAAAATCCAAGAAGGTTTCTTTCAAGGAAGATCCCAAGAAAAAACAATCGAAAGATCCATTCGATTTAGAAGAATTCCAAAAAGTTTTGAAGACCATGTGATGAGCCCCAGAAATGAGTAATTATATGGGCTCATTCAGCCTCCTAATTCGACTTAATCCACCATTCTCATTAGTTTATTGCATGTTTTTTATTATATTTATGCTAATAGAGTGAATTGGGTTAGTCATTATGCCAACAAGTCTAATGTGTGCTTTATGCAGTATTTTTGGTCAATTTTGAGACAAAATCAAAGGTTTAAATGAGCACTTGGCAGCCAAATTCGTGGAAGAACAAGGGGGAGGATTTGTAGGAAGGTTTCCCCTTCATTTATGAGCCCTTACCTCAAATTCTCCATCAAAAACTCGGAGCACAAGGGGCAGCCAAGCAAGTCAAGTAGGACTGCTGTTAACTGCAAGTTTTGGCAGCTGAGTCCCTAAAGTTTAGGAGGACTGTTGGGGTCCTCAATTTGTATAAATAAGAAGGCTGAGGGCCTCATTTGGAGTTAGCCAGTTTTTAGTTTGATTTTAGGAGGAGTTATTTAGATGTTAGTTAAATTTTAGTCAGTAGGTTAGCTCTGCATTTCAGCACATTTTCAAGCTTTTTCTTGTAGACATTTTTTGGGATGTAACTATTATTTCTTGCTCAATAAAGATGAATCCAGCTTTGCACCAGCTCTAATCTTCCTTAGGAGGCTGTAGCTCTTGGGGTTGGGCCCAACTCAAGTGCCCAGTACCTCCTTTGTGTACTTTGATGTGTCTTTGCTGCATTCTTAGAATAAAATATGTTATTTAGGTTTAAATCTTGTTTTGTTATTTAGGTCGCTTTTGATGATTGAAATAGCTTTTCATGTTCAAGTTGATTTGATAGGTTGGTAGCAGAAAAGATCTTCGAAAAAGTCCATCAAGCAACCCTTGATCCAACCTCTCCCTCCTCGGGACCATGAGCTGAGACCAAGGTGTCCTTGCTGCCATAAAAACACTGTTCTTGCTTCTTCATGCAATTGCTAGTGTTAGATTTTTAGTTAGGAAAGTTGATACCAGTTGTACTTGCATGTTTCAAATCTGTTCTTGCTTAGCTTTCATAGTTATCTTACATGATTTGCTGCCAATAAACTTATGTTCATCATGCTTATGGTTTCTAGGTCAAATTAGGTCAAAATAGCTAGATCTTTGGTTTTCTTAATCTTTGTTGATTAGTTTTGGAAAATAATGTGCAGAACACCTATGATGCCTTCCTACCCACCTTCCCCCCATCAGACAACTTTCTCCAACCCCCTAACTCAGATTCCTCTCTTTCATTTGCCACCCCTTTTCCAATTTGACCTAATTCCCATATCTTTGTGCAACCTTGCTCCCTCCATCCTTGAACCAAATCCAATCGCCTTAACCACTCCTCATCCTCATTCACCAAGTCCTAGACCTCCTCACACCCTTATCTCACCTCCATACCCACTTCTTCACCTTTTTTCACCATCAGCCCTTCAAAATTCCCTTTCGGAACATCCTGTAGAAACATCCTGTAGAAGCTACAGTACATCCTGTAGAACCCCTGCAGACTTCCTGTAGAAGCTCACGAAAGCGGTTTCTTGAGATCTGATCACTGTGAAACTCTCTGGAAGGGTGCTAGGGACCCCTTAGGTCCTCTTCTCACCTTCCCAACCTCCTGCAAGCATTTCCTTTCGCCAATCAACCCCTACACAGAAAAAATAGTTAAAGCACATGCATAATAATTCTGACAACTTACTCAAAAATACAAAAAGATGTTTTTTTCCAGATTTTACTGTAGAAGTAGCTTAGTCACATGCATTTTACCTTCCTAGAAGTCAATGGCATCCATTTCCACTGCTTTCATCGCTTTTCTTGCACCGGTAGGGTTAGTCGGTAAAACTAGGGTTTGCATTTCCTTTCAGCTTTCCGCTTCTTTCTGCAAGTAGATTAGCCTCTGTTGAGTTAGCTTTCATCCATCAGTTAAAAGCTTCTTCTAAGAGCTCATAGAAGTTGGCTTAACCTCCTAGCGGAATTGTGCCAGCTGATCAAGTGACAGTCGCGGCAAGAGCTAGTACTTGTGCATATAGCAGTGTCGCTTCCAAGTTTGTTACGAACTACCAGGTTGATAAAAGTAAAGAAGGGAGTCCCAGGAGTTGCAGCATTATTGCTGCAATACTGGAGCCCACCACCATGTCTAACGAGATGGTCTACATTAAGAAACAAGTGGCAGAAACTTCTTCTAAAAAGCCGTACATACCTTTTAAAAGAAACCCTTCAATCGATTCCAAACCCCCTAACGCTATTACAAGCGTTGAATCCGAAGAAGAAGAAGAGGAAATCGCTACTGAAGAACATACCGATGAAGAAGAAGTTGTATAGTTACAAGGTATGTGGGATTTCATCCTCCTAGATGAAGAGGATCAAGAGGCATCCTCAGTTAGTACTCGCAGTAGAAATCAACTTGATCCTTCTGAACCTACACCTAAACCAAAGAGCGCAAGCTCGATGACTAAGGATAAAGTCGCAGCCAAGAGAACGACAACTAAAGCGACTCAAACCAGCCTATTCCAAACAGACTCATCAACTCCATCTAAAATGCTGATCGTTTCGAATGAAATGGAGTATAATATCATAGAAGACATGAAAAAGACTAGGGCCAATATCACTTTTTACGAATTGAGCAAGTTAAAACACCAACAAAAGATACTTTTGAAAGAATTACATGCTGTACCAGTTACACCTTTGCCCGCTGTTGTAATCTCTCAAGCTTCCCATGACATGGGAAGACCTCCAATTAATGTGATTAATAAAGTTGATCCAAATGATATCGCCTTAATTGGAGGAAGATCGATATCTCATACTCCCCCATTTCTTCTTACTTATGAAATTTTCAATAAAAATTTGCATAATTGCTTAGTGGATTCTGGAGCTTCATCGAATACTTTACCAAAGTTAATATGTGCAAAATTGAACGTTCAACCACAAAAATCCACTGTGCGCATAGTTCAATTATATCGATCGCAAGTCGAAGTGATTAGCGAATTAAATCAGGTTACCATAAGGCTGTCATCCAACCCAAAGGTATGTCAAGTTATCGACATTTTAGTTGCTGATATTCCAGAATTTTATGGCTTAATTCTTAGCAGAGATTGGTCAGAAAAACTTCATGGATACTTTGCAACTGACTGGTTGCACATGTGGCTCCCTTACAATGGTAAACCAAATCAAATAAAAGTTGAGCGGGAAAGACATCAGAAATACATAGTAACAGAACTAGAGGGAGAAAATGAACCAATAGCATATAGCTATAACATCATTGGCAACTACTCAGTAGATTCTTTCCTAGGAAATTTTAATGCTCATACTTCACCTTACTTAGAACATTATGTTTTATCTCAAGTAGAAAATTTCTCTCAAACAGATAGTTCTAAATGTATTAATTTTATAGATAGTCCTGTAAATAAATCTTTATTTTGGAAATTATTTTTTGACGGTTCTAAGTCTAACGAAGGAGCAGGAGCAGGATGCGTGTTAATAAGTCCAGAGGGAGATAAAACTATGCTAACTTGCAGACTTGAATTTGATTGCACCAACAATACCATAGAATACGAGGCTTTAGTCCAAGGGTTATACAAAGCAATTGGATTAGACGTCAAATACCTTCAAGTTTTCGGAGATTCTAAAATTGTAATCAAACAGGTACGTAATACTAAACATTGTTTATCAAGTCATTTAAAAAATTACCAATCTTTAGTTCAAGATCTGACTGAACACTTTATATCATTTAATATTTCATCAATTCCCAGACTCCAGAATGCTAGTGCAGACCTTTTAGCTAATGTAGCTTCCAAGCTCATTCCTTCAGAAGATTTTAGCCCTGATCGATTTTCAATTGAAGTAATTTTTAGACCATCTATTACTGATAACATTACCAATTGGAGGATTTTCAACGACGATCCTGATATCGTGAGTTTCCTCACATCTGAAGGATCCTACACCAATCAAATAATTGACGAAGACCAACATGACCGAAAATTGCAACAAGATAGCACTAACAATGCCATACCTAAGTCAGTACTCAAGTTAGAAGACCTTTATGATTTGAAAGATCGGTTTAAAAGATCTAACAATTCAAAACTCCAAAGTTCAGCTTTGAACTATGAATTAGTAAATCTAGGAACTGATACCAAACCACAGAATATCAATTTATGCCTTGGTCTAGCTCCTTGTTGTGGAGGTAAATCCCCTCTGCGGACAGAGGCGATCCCTACTAGTCCAAACCGGGTCTAGCAACAATCAAACAATGCTATCACGCAAGTTCCTAATTGCAAATTAAAGGTGGATGATGAGAACCTACTTGGATTCCAACGCTAATATTCGTAGAAGAGATGTCGCTCTCGTTCCTTTGCTTCGGCCAGTCACGATCCCCACGATCTCCATGATTGGACACCTGCACATGCAAAGAACAACGCAAATACAAGCACAAAATCCAATAGATGCAATTATATATCAGTCAGAAAAGATATAACTCAACATCAATCATTACAAAGGACAATGAGAGTGGAACCATAATGAGAGTCATCTATTATTGATAAACAACAAAGAAGAATACAACCATAGTTCTGACATCGAATCCTCCTTTGGCTGGGTGATCAGCTACACAAGTCTTGCAAAGCTTGTTGGGATGGGAAACAAGCCTCTCTCTCCTTGGTGACAATAATCTCCTCCCTTAGATTTGGCCTTATGGATGCAAAGAAGGCTCTTGTAACTTCAATCTCTTGAACTCCTGGAACTCTTACTATCACTAGCACTATGCTGGAACTAGCTTGCTCAAGGCATAGAGACAAGCTTTTATAGATAGAGAGGAAAGAGATAGGATCAACCACACTATTCATGGGATTGGCTTTATCACTTGGAAACTTCCATGAAAGGTGGCAAACCACTTCCCTTCTATGGAGATTCGAAGCCAAACCATCCTAGCTCAACATAGATTCAGTTGGTGAATGGGTTAAGGAGAACCTTCGGAAGCTTGTTTGTTGAAAACTTTACTCAATTTAGTTGGCGTGAGTGCGACTCTGAGACAGAGCGCCAATGGCGCGCCCTCTTTAGAGGATTTCCCCCATTGGCGCGGGCAGTACACTGTGGACCCGCGCTAATGCAAAAAGAGCTGTTTTCATGGGTATTCTGCAGGAGATGTCTTCAGGGCATATGAAGCTCATACTTAGAGGAATATGATGCAAGTGGTTTCAGGTCATGTCACTTCTCACAGGTCCCGGAATGAGTCCTCCAGTGTGCGGGAGAGGGGTAATAGGGACGGTGACAAATTGTTGTGTAACAGATGCCCCCTAAAGCATGAGGCCTGAGGGAGAGAGAGGGGTGAAATGCTTTACAAGAACATGCGTAACTGAAAACACGGCCGCCGGAGAACCTGCGAAAAGAAGTACAACTGATATCTCAAGTACATGATATATGTGGTATGGGCGCAGCCATCCATAACAGAGTACACAATAATCTAGATCCAAGGTATGGGCGCAGCCATCCAGTGAGGATCGATAAATAGACTCAGGCATGGTCGCAGCCATCCAATGAATGAGTCATGTAATGATCATAATAAGCCACAAATCGCAGCCTGGATTCCAACAAACAAAATCCAGGGTCTTGCGCTCCATCTCGACCCGAACAGAGTACAAGTTCAGGCATGCGAATACATGAGTTGAAGTCGAACATGCATGAACATCGTCTGATTACCAGTCAATGATGAAAACTGTTAACAGACGCGAGAGGTACCACCAATAATGACAATGGCCCTCAAGGTACTATAGGTACAATCTACGGCGTGCGAATGAGTGAGCTGGCGTCGAACACCCGTAGAATCATTCGATCGGAGGCCAATGATGAAAACCTCTCGTCGAACATGAAGAACCTGCCATTGAGGCATGCAGGCTCCAAGGCACTGGAATGGAGTCTCTAGATCAGCTTCCTGGATAATGAGTTGAAGTCGACAGGAAGTGACCTTGATCAAAGGTGGGCCATAGTGTTTCCCACATCATTGACACGAGACAGAGGAAGAATGTTGTGGTGAATCAGAATTATGTGAGGTATCAGAGGGAGGTTGTAAGTTTGCAGAGGTCAACTTCTCTTGAATATATCTGCGGCACAACAGTGGAGTTGGTAGTATTTGACATCAAATGAGCAGAGGTCATGGTGACAAGGCAACGAGCAGATGAGAGGTCAAATAGGATAACCAAACCCACGGAGGCTAGTGTAAAACAAGATGAGATGTCCCCACCCAGACACAAATGCAGGTAAGTGCCATGTTCAAGAGTGACATACTGCCGACACGACAATAATTATGGGTCCATTTTCCCCACCATTTCTGGCAAGTACCCCGATTATTTTTTGATGACAAGCTTGACGGGGATAGCATATGCTTGTAAGGCGTCATTGCGACAGAATCCAATGTCATTAAATTTTAACGAGTCTGACAAAGGAAGAACTTGGTGTCTTTTCCTGTTTAGAGAGTCTGAAAAGACCGCAGAAAAGTGAGCTCCAGGGGGGTCCTTTTTCGTAAAGTTGTGTCTCCCGAGCCCGAAAAAGTATAAAACAATGCTCGAAAGAACCGCCCGATCATTACGATCGAGGAGTACTTTTCATATGTAGTGACATCGACCTGAAAAAGTAAAAAAGCAATCGATATCACGTCGTTTCGCGACCATTAACGAACCTGAAACGACAAGGGTCCAACGATCTTTTCATTTTTTACACTGTCGGAAAAGAGTTTAAAGACGACTGCCTCTTATTTACGTTTAACGAGTCAAGAGGGATAACTCGGCGATATTTTCACGTTTAGCGAGTCAGAAAAGAGCTGAAAGATGACTCCATAGTGACTTTTTCGTGTATTTACCGAGTCCGAAAAAGTATAAAATACAACTTGTTTCACCATCAAAGTTGCGTAAAAGACCTGTCGCTGCACAAGGAGCAAGCGTAACATCCATTTTCGACCAAAAATATATTAAAATATTCAAAAAATAACTTTTTAAACCTAAGTGCAAGTCAAAAAGTTTATAAATATGGTGAAAATGTAAAAAATAGAATTACTTTTACTTTTTACCTCTTGAATAGTAGCAGTGGTCCGTTTGGGGAGCGAACTTCAGACGGTGATTACGATCAACTCGTGCAACCATCCGGGATTTCGTCGGTTCCAGGTAAGAGGAGCTTTCCTTAGCTCCATTGCCGTACCTTTTTTATGCATTTTGTTCCCTGATTGAGCCTATGAAAGGAGGAAGTTAAAATTTAGGGCCGCGCCCCATTGGCGCGGGTATCCGGCACGGACCCGCGCTAATGGGGTGATTTGCCTAAAGGGGTCGCGCCAACCGCGCAACCTAATTTTTTACGTGGAATTTCCCATTGCATTTGAAATTTGTCCGGTTTGTAAGCTTACCAGTGTTCTAATAATGATTTATTCATCCTTGTGGGTGCAGGAAACAAGCAAAAATGGTGGTGGAATGGAAAGAACGGGAACATGATGACGTAGATGCCTTGGCTATAGAGGATGAGGGATGCATGAATGCTTTAAGAGACTGTGGTCTCAAAAAATTCTTCCTCACATCTTATCTGCGAGCTCAGCCCGAGTTATTGCAGTTCATAGTTGATGCTTGGGATGTTGATGACCAAGTATTTCGCTTACGGGACCAAACCTTAGAGCTAGACGTGTCTGATGTGTATTTCATTACCGGGCTGTCACGGAGAGGGGCGAGTCCTATCTTGACCGGAAGTAGACCTTCCGGGGAGAAGATGGGTGAGGTGATGGCCCGAGTGTGTCCAGGGGCACAATTTGGGAAAAACAGCGCCAAGGTGGATATTGCCACCGTTCGGAACTTGGTTCTCAAGGTGATACTATTCACCATCACTCGTGTAGTCGGGGTACAGGCGCCCCATGAGGCGAGCAAGAATCATCTGCTACTAGCGACAGAATGCCTCAGCCCCACCATTTTTGACTGGGCTACAGCGGTGACCACCAATATCAAAAGGCAGCTTACAAAGTGTAAGCGAGAAGGAGTGAAACAGTTCGGGTATGGCTCAATTGTGGTGTCGTTCTTCTTGGAACGATTACCCCTCTTTCAGATTCAGGGAGCTATAGTGGCTGATCCATTGCCACGAGAGCCTAGGATGGCTCGCTGGGCAGCACTGATGCCCAGAGGAGGAGGGGGCCAGCAGATGTCCTGGCGGCCCGAGTTCTTTATATGGCTCCGTCGTCAGCTGATCGTGGTGGAGGATTGGCCATACGCGGGGACTAATTTCATCGGGGATCCAGACCTCCCACTGCCAGAGGGAGAGGAGTGGGACGAGGAGTTAGGTATGATCACTTTGTTTTTTGATGTTTTATGTATTTTTTGTTTTTGTTAATACATGCATGTTCTGATGACAGTTGTACATATATGCAGATGTTGGCCCAGAGCGACCAGCCGGCTTGTCTCCTATAGCGCGGAGGTTCCAGCCCGCAGCTGACCCTCAAGCAGAGGGTGCCGTGGGGGAAGAGTTGGTGTAGAATCTCGAGGGACTCACCCGAGGGATTCCGGGTTACGCTAGACTGGCGGACGTGCCCTTTGCATACCAGAGGCACACAGTGGGGGTGCCGACTCGCATTCATTGTCTGTTGAGATGATTGGTGCGCGGTGACGTGCTATCATGAGCACCACCACGATTAGACTTCTAGGCTTCTTTTATGCATATTTTTTGAGGGACATGTCATCCGGGGATGTATCAGGATGAACATGTATTATTTTTTGAACTATGTAATGCACGCGGTGCAAACATTGCAACACACATATATATACATATGCCTATGGTTTATTATTGTGCTTTTATTTTCTTGCTTGTATATTGTTTTGATTATAAATTACGCAAATGTCTATCTAATACATGATTAGCCAATGCATCATATAATGTGTTTAATCGTCGTGGAATATGCTGATATGTGATGAAATCAAAATTCCTTTCTAACAATTTAACACGTAAGTACAACCTTAAAATGTGACGGTCTCTGACGGAATATCGCCCATTGAGCTGATGGACGACAAGCTGAGAGTCTAGGTTAACAACCAATGTACGAATACCGAGATTAATCACCTCGGCTAATAATTCAATAACAAACTATATTCAGCAACATTGTTTGTAGTACAGTCTAAACACACACCTTGAAGATCTATCAACTCACCGTGAGGATCGTAGATCACCCACGCCGCAGAGGACAAATTGTGAGTGTTGCGGCAGGCACCATTAGCGAAACCAACATAAGGTGCACTTGACATCTGCATAAGAAGCAAAAACACAATAAGGGGCAATCACGCCTTCACACCAAGCCAAAAACATGAAAACACACACACACACACACACACACACATGCATGTACAAATCGAAGTGCATGAATCATGCATAGTACTTTTTCAAGTACAGCCCATTGCGGGGCTTATCAAGAGGATTACCTTCGTAGTCAACTAGCTCATATGCCTCTTTCTGCAACACTTTCTTTACAATATAAGGGCCTAGCCACATGGGCTCGAGTTTGCCTGCCCCCAGCTTGTCATTTGCTTGGTCGTATAGCAGGACTAGATCTCCCTCAACAAAGGAACGAGGATGGATGGTATGGTTGAAGTGAGTTTTAACTCTCTTCTTTTGAGCTTCGATAGCTAGAGAGGCTAGGCGACGGGTCTCGTCCAACCGTTCTAGGTAAAGAAGCCGTTCCTCTACCGGAGTAGTGTTGGGAAGCAACTCGACGGCTATTTTTAACGAAGGAATTTCACATTCTATAGGAAGGGTAGCCTCCAGTCCGTAAACTAGTTGAAATGGAGTGAAACCGGTGGCATCCTTCACAGAGGTTCGGTAGGCCCACAAGGCCGGAAACAACATCAGATGCCAATTAGACTTATGCATGTCAACAGTACGTTGAAGCATCGTAACCAAAATCTTGTTAACGGCTTCAACCTGACCATTAGACTGAGGATAGTACGGGGTTGAACTATCATGCCGTAAGCCTAGTTGGGTTGTTAGTTCGGTCATCATGTGATTACGGAAATGCTTTCCGTGATTCGTGACGATGACCTGCGGAACTCCGAACCGGGTAATAACATGATTGAACAAAAACTGCGCCGCTGTGTGGCCGTCTTCAGTTAATGTGGGCATCGCCTCGGCCCATTTTGTAAAGTAATCAATGGCAACGATGATAAACCCATGCCTCCTGGCCGAGCGAGGCTTACAGGTCGTTAATCAATGCCCCATTTTGCAAAAGGGCCAACGGTGAAGACAGGGTGCAGCAGAGCTGGTGGCGCACGCATCTTCCGCTGGTATATCTGGCACGCATGACACGATCGAACGGCAAGAATGAAATCCTTAAAGATGGAGGGCCAAAAATAACCAGCGCGAAGGATTTTTTGAGCTGTGGCATATCCGAACATGTGACCACCACAGGCGCCAGAGTGGCAGTCATTCAGGACTCTCTCAGCTTCCTCAAGGGTTAGACATCGGCGGAGGATGGAGTCAACGCCGAGACGGTACAGGGTGTCCCCGATGATATGATAGGGTTGAGACTGATGACGGATCCGCCGCCGAGCATCTTTGGATACAGCGGGGCGGAAAGAGGACGTCTGCAAATATACAATAATATCCCCGTACCAGGGATCGAGGGTGCTGATCAGAAAAAGAGTTTCGTCCGGGATATGATCCTCAGAGTGAGGGGGTGCAGAAGGAGATGGAAAAGAGCAAAGTAACTCAGCAAAGACCAAGGATTTCTTAGACTTGGCAGCAGTAAATTCCAAGTCAAACTCTTGGAGGATGACGATCCACTTTGAGTATTTGCCCCCCAGCAACTGACGTGAAAAAATGTATGTCATTGGGTTGCAGTCAGAAATCACGGTCGTGGTGCGCAACAAGATATAATGCTGGAAGCGTTGGACGGCACAAACGGCGGCCAATGCCAACTTCTCGACGTAAGCGTATCGAGTTTCCGTATCCAAGAGGTTGCGGCTGAGGTAATATATGACGTGCTCATTGTCATCATCATCTCATCTCGCTTTTCACTTGCCTCCGTGGGTTTTGGGTGATCCTGTTTGACCTCTCATCTACTCATTGCCTCGTCACCATGACCTTTGATCCGTTGATGTCAAATACTGCCAAGTCCACTTTCGTGTCGCCGATATGTTCAAGAGAAGTTGACCTCTGCAGAATTACAACCTCCCTCTGATACCTCACATAATTCTGATTCACCACAACATTATTCCTCTGTCTTGTGTTAATGATGTGGGAAACACTATGGCCCACCTTTGATCAAGGTCACTTCCTGTCGACTTCAGCTCATTATCCAGGAAGTTGATCTAGAGACTCCCTTCCGGTGCCTTGGAGCCTGCATGCCTCAATGGCAGGTTCTTCGTGTTCGACGAGAGGTTTTCATCATTGGCCTCCGATCGAATGATTCTACGGGTGTTCGACGCCAGCTCACTCATTCGCACGCCGTAGATTGTACCTATAGTACCTTGAGGGCCATTGTCATTATTGGTGGTACCTCTCGCATCTGTTAATAGTTTTCACTATTGGCTGGTAATCAGACAATGTTAATGCATGTTCGACTCCAACTCATGTATTCGCATGCCTGAACTTGTACTCTGCTCGGGTCGAGATGGAGCGCAAGACCCTGGATTTTGTTTGTTGGAATCCAGGCTGCGATTTGTGGCTTATTATGATCATTACATGACTCATTCATTGGATGGCTGCGACCATGCCTGAGTCTATTTATCGATCCTCACTGGATGGATGTGCCCATACCTTGGATCTAGATTCTTGTGTGCTCTGTTATGGATGGTTGCGCCCATACCACATGTATCATGTACTTGAGATATCAGTTGTACTTCTTTACGCAGGTTCTCCGGCGGCAGTGTTTTCAGCTACGCATGTTCTTGTAAAAGCATTTCACCTCTCTCTCTCCCTCGGGCCTCATGCTTTAGGGGGCATCTGTTACACAGTAATTTGTCACCGTTTATCACCGTCCCTATTTCCCCTCTCTCGTACATTGGATGACTCATTCCGGGACTTGTGAGAAGTGACATAACCTGAAACCACTTGCATTATATTCCTCTAAGTGTGAGCTTCATATGCCCTGAAGACATCTCCTGCAGTATACCCATAAAAACAACCCTTTTTGCATTAGCGTGGGTCCGCAGTGTACTTCTCGCGCCAATGGGGGAAATCCTCTAAAGAGGGCGCGCCAGTTGGCGCTCTGTCTCAGAGTCGCACTCGCGCCAACCCAGTTGGGTAAAGTTTTTAACGAACAAACTTCCGAAGGTTCTCCTTAACCCATTCACCAACTGAATCCATGTTGAGATAGGATGGTTTGGCTTCGAATCTCCATAGAAGGGAAGTGGTTTGCCACCTTTCATGGAAGCTTCTTAGTGATAAAGCCAATCCCATGAATATTGTGGTTGATCCTATCTCCTTCCCCTCTATCTATAAAAGCTTGTTCTTTTGCCTTGAGCAAGCTAGTTCCAGCATAGTGCTAGTGATAGTAAGAGTTCTAGGAGTTCAAGAGATTGAAGTTACAAGAGCCTTCTTTGCATCCATAAGGCCAAATATAAGGGAGGAGATTCTTGTCACCAAGGAGAGAGAGGCTTGTTTCCCATCCCAACAAGCTTTGCAAGACTTATGTAGCTGATCACCCAGCCAAAGGAGGATTCGACGTCAGAACTATGGTTGTATTCTTCTTTGTTGTTTATCAATAATAGATGACTCTCATTATGGTTCCACTCTCATTGTCCTTTGTAATGATTGATGTTGAGTTATATCTTTTCTGACTGATATATAATTGCATCTATTGGATTTTATGCTTGTATTTGCATTGTTCTTTGCATGTGCAGGTGTCCAATCACGGAGATCGTGGGGATCGTGACTGGCCGAAGCAAAGGAACGAGAGCGACGTCTCTTCTACGAATATTAGTTTTGGAATCCAAGTACGTTCACATCATCCACCTTTAATTTGCAATTAGGAACTTGCGTGATAGCATTTTTTGATTGTTGCTAGACCTGGTCTGGGCTAGTAGGGATCGCCTCTGTCCGCAGAGGGGATTTACCTCCACAACACTCCTGAAGAAAAATTAGCGTATATTCGTCTCTTGAGACAATATAAAAGTGTCTTTTCTTGGAATTACGATGAACTCAAAACGTGCAACACCTCCATCATCCAACATAATTTTCCAATGATAGACGAAGAAAAACCTGTCCAACAAAAGTTGAGAAAGATCCATCCCAATCTAGAAAACCAGATCAAATTTGAACTCAATAAGTTATTGAAAGCCAAAATAATTTTTCCCGTTCGACATTCCAAATGGGTTTCCAATATGGTCCCTGTTAGAAAGAAAAATAGAGACATTAGAATCTGCATTGACTTTCGAAATCTTAACAAAGCCTGCCAAAAGGATAATTTTCCTTTGCCTCCCATGGAACAAATACTGCAGGCAGTCACGGGGTCAGAATTAATGTCATTCTTGGATGGATTCTCAGGATACAATCAAGTGTTGGTACATCCCGATGATCAATTAAAAACCACATTCAGAACTAAATGGGGCACATACGCATATCAAAAGATGCCATTTGGTCTGATTAACGCTGATGCCACATTTCAGAGAGCCATGGACATCACATTCAAGGGGTTAGTTAATAAACCAGTGGTAATCTATTTGGATGACATAACTGTATATTCCAAGAAACGAAACAATCATCTTAGAGATTTAAAAGAAATCTTCCAACGTTGTCAAAGGTATGGAATTTCACTTAACCCGAAAAAATCCTTTTTCGCATTAAGTGAAGGAAAAATTTTCGGATTCCTAGTGTCAAAATCTGGAATTCACATTGATCCTGACAGAATCAAGGAGATTTCCGCAATACCCCTACCTCACAACAAGAAAACCATGCAATCTTTTCTTGGCCAAATTAACTTTGTAAAGAGATTTGTTCCAGATTTTTCAAGAATCCTATCTCCTTTACAAGTAATGATTAAAAAGAACTCAAACTTTAAATGGGGCCAAGATGAACATGAAGCATTCAATCTGATCAAACAAGCAATTTTTAATGCTCCATCTTTAGCAACATCAAATTTTGCCGATCCTTTTATTTTATATACATTTGCCTCTAATAGATCATATGTTGCGATACTCACTCAAGCAAATCAAGAAAATGTAGAAGCCCCAATTGCTTTTTTCAGTTCCAATTTACAAGGGGCTGAGTTGAATTATTCAGATGTGGAGAAACAAGCTTATGTTGTTTTCAAAGCAATTAAATATTTCAGACCTTTTTTACTCAAAACACATACAAAAATCATAGTACCGTTTCCAGCGGTAAGAAATCTTCTAGTACAGAAGGATGTGGGTGAGAAAAGAGCCAATTGGGTTACTGCCTTACAGGAATATGACGTAGAAATCAAACCAACAAGTATTGTAAAAGGTCAAGGCTTTTGCAAAATGTTGGTCGGAGCATCGCTTATGTCCGAAATTCCATCTGCAGAGATACAAATGTACGAGGTAAGCCTAAACGATGTTGAGTCATTATATGCTGATATCATTTATTATCTAAAGAATGGATACGCTCCTTCAAACCTCGATCATACCAAGAAAAGAGCTCTAAGGTTGAAAGCCAAATAATATCAGCTAGTGAATGATGTTCTTTTTAGAATAAATTATGATTCTGTTCTCCTTAGATGTCTTGAGAAATCTGAAGCTGAAAAGGTCTTGCAAGAACTCCACGATGGGCCAGCGGGCGGACACTATGCTAGAGACGCCACTGCTCATAAAATCTTACGCGTAGGCTATTACTGGCCCACATTATTCAAAGACTCACATAACTACGTGAAGAAATGTCAAGTTTGTCAAACCGCTGCTGGGAGACAAAAGAAACCATCCTTGCCACTACAACCAGTTAATATTGAGTAGCCTTTCGATCAGTGGGGACTGGACATAATAGGTGAGATCGTTCCTCACTCTTCTAAACAGCAGAGATATATCCTTACATCGACATATTACTTTACTAAATGGGTAGAAGCAGTTCCACTCAAGACGGCTAATGTTGAACACATCATCGAATTCATAGATCAATTCATAATCACCAAGTTTGGGTTGCCTTCTGCTTTAATGTTTGATAATGCATCATATTTTTCTGGTAATGCAATGACTGAATTTGCACTCAAAAGGGGTTTCAAGCTTAAATACTCTGCCAATTATTACCCACAAGGGAATGGGTTAGCTAAATCTACAAATAAGAATTTAATCAGAATCATTAAGCGAACCATTAACCAAAATCACAAAAAATGGCACAAGTCTTTAATATATGCTTTATGGGTAGATCAAATAATGCAGAAAGCCTCCATCAGCACTTCTCCCTTTAATTTAGTTTATGGGAAAGAAGTGGTTCTTCCAACCCATTTGGCAATTCCCTCTTTAGCCTTGGTTCAATATATTGATGAAGCACCAACTTCCTCCTTACAACTAAGGCAGTTGGAAATAATTAAGTTAGAAGAACAACGAGAACAGGCTAAAATAACTCACGCTCATCATCAAGCATTAGTGAAAGCTTCCTTTTATTCAAGAATTATATCCAGAAAAGACTTTCAGATGGGAGATCTAGTTTTAAAATGGGACAAGGCTCATGAGGAAAAAGGGAAACATATGAAATTTCAACGAATGTGGCTTGGCCCTTTTCAAACCGTAGAAGTCACAGGTCCGTCTACTTTTATGTTACAGGATTTAACAGGAAAAAGAGATTCTTTACCTGTTAACGGACATATCCTCAAAAAATATTTTCCATAGGAGATCATTCTTCTATTTTGTAGAGTAGTTGTTTTAGTTTCATAATAAAACCAGTTGTAAATGGTTACATTAGGAATTCATGAAAAAGACACAAATTCTCTTTTAGATTTTGTTTTTTCACTTGTATAAATGGAATTCTTTTAGAAAATTGATCGTTATTATTGAAAGATACAATTAAAGGCTCTACGCCTAGAAATGATACTAGTTTCGACCTTGTAAATTTTGATGAAAAGAAACCTTTAGTGGGAAATTGTTTTATATCAGTCCAATGAAAGGTATCAATAACAAAAATGAAGATTCTCTGTAGAAAATCTCTTTCCAAAAACTCTACTATTGTCGTCCAGAGCCATCTTAAGGAAACAATGACTTCCTCCCCACCTAGGAAACTACAATGTTCAGAGAATGATCCAAAGATACACTTTAACTTAAAGAGTAAGAGGTCTCATCACGAGTTGACTTATCATGATCATAGATATTATAGCTTTTGACTTTGCCAATACTGCATACCACAACAGGGCAATGACTCAAGATTGTTGCAATCAAAAGACAAGGGGTCTCATCACAAGCTAGCTTGTTCAACAAAGCTATAAATCAGTGAATGACTGTGTCATAAGTTGGCTACCAAACCAAGACATTGTTCTTTAAGGGTAAAAAGAAAAATGAAAGCAATAAGTTTGGATATGGATTTTTCTTTGAAAGTTGTAAATTTCTCTAAGTAGGATACAGGATCATTGTTGGGTAACAGGTAACCCTGTCGAGGCTATAAACGCTTGCTGGCAGCAGAGGCTCTACCTACGACAAATGAGCATATTCAAAACTGATTTACAGAGAAGGCTTTGTTTTTATCTTTATAAACCAAGTAATGACTGATGTAGATACAAGGACTAGCTTGAGGGAGTAAATAATCAAAGTTGAAAATAGAAGAAACAAAATATCATTGATAGGTAAAAGCATAATGTACTTTGTCTTTCTATAATAAAGTTTAATTTTCTGGAAAATTTTCTATTTTGGAAGTTTAGAAAATCCAAAAGAAAAGCAGAGATAACTGGTTCTTCCAAGTGAATCGCCAATTGTTGTGGCCAGCAACAACCCCCCTTCTTATTTGGTGTTATTCCTAATACTAAATAAGTGGGGACCCTTAGTTAAAAATTTAAAAAAAAATTAGTGCTTGTACTTCCTTTTTAATAAAACTTACCATAAAAAACTTAGGAAAATACCCTTGAAAAATCCAAAAAAGTTTAAGTTTCATGATATTGTAGAATTATTCCTTAGGAAATATCGCATCGCAAAAAGGATAACAGGAGACCTCCTTACAAGCAGAAGTCTAAGATTGCGAGATCGCGATGTAGGACTACAAACATATATCGCATCGCATGCATCGAAATCACTTACGCTGAAAAACTTTAAACTCTTGATATGCAATGGCACATATCGCAAATCATATTTTGTAGAAAACAAATTAACGAAAAATTGTCATATGCCACGCTCCTGCGATATTGCGATAGAGTGGCAAAACGATATTGCGATCAAGCAATATTGCGATATAGAAAGCTATCAATCTTGCGATTTTGCAATTCTGCAATGTTGTGATTTGCGATATTGCGAAGCAAATCACAAAATCGCTTCATCACAGATCTTTTAGGCTCGTGGTTCGAAAAAGTATTTTCCATAAACCGAGACTTGGTTATGCACTTTAATGCTAATTAATGAGTTAGTTGCCAGTCATTAATGGAATATGGTTTTGCGCTTGTCAAGGAGCCATTTCACATAAGGTGGTATATTTTATATGTCTTCGACATCTAAAACTTACCTGTCACCTTTCCTTATCATTATTCTGACTTCACTTGTAAATTGCAGGAACCGAGAACAGGGAAATATACAAAGCAGTACGCAGGATATTATGGGAAAGAAAGGCAAAGCTTCGAGCTCTGAAGAGAAAGAAATGGCACCCTTGTATAGAGACACCACCTATGACAGACATGCTGGTATTGCTACTTGGGAAAGCATGTATAGTCTACTTGAGGAAGAGAATCCCAGAGTGATGGAGGTTGCGGCTACTGCTAGCTCACATGGCTCTTCTGAGGCATCCATTACAGAGCTAGCTTGCTCATTCTTACACCGGATAGCGGCGAGGCCCAAAATTCTTCCATACACAGTCATGGTTAAATGGGTACTGGACAGCGCTGACATAAAAAACGAACAATTTAAAACTCAGGGTCAAGAACTTACGGAATCATCATTTTCACAAAATTTGAGCTTTATATCTGCTAAAAGAAAACGCGCAAAAGGCGAAAAATGCACAAAGGAAGCCCGGATCAAGAAATGGAGGCAGTTTCCGATGCACGATTAGTGCCTAGGCTGAGAAAAACCTCTTGAAAGGGAAAACCTCTAATTTCTCAGTCACTTATAAGCCCAGAAATTTGTAAGAAAGCAACACTAGAGGTAAAAAAGTAAAACTTGAATCCTAAAACTAGTAGTAATTGTCCGAAACATCTTCAATATGGTATGTACATATGAACAACAACTAAAGACAGGCTGGAGACAAAAGGCTCAAGAAAAGGCAGAATCAATCCAAAGGTTAACTAAGTTGAATTGGGATTCTTACTGGGCATACTTGGTAAAACCACACAGCCAGTGCATGACTCTCAAGTGTATCATCAATTCTGCCAAGAAGATGGCGCCAGCTCTTGCCGTTTCTGTTTTCACAGCATAGCTAAAATCGGAAGTCAGCCAATCGACTCTTCTCAAACAAATGCTGAACGCGTGCGATTTCAAGGATCAGATACAGAAATAGTTAGTAGTTTTAGTTTTAGATTCAATATATTAGTTTTAATTTTGCTTTATTTTTTCCTGAAATGAGGACAGTCATTTAAACCGTATCCTACATTTTTGTAATAAGTTATTTTTAGATTTAGTTAGTAGTATTTAAACCCTTCTCATGCATTTAGAGAAGGGTCCTGAAATTTATCAAAAACTTATCCCTAGAACATGCACTTTTGTACCCTATGAGGAGGTTTTGATGAATGAATGGAACAAGATTTATTGATATCTGTATTTAATATCTGCTACTGATGTTGCACTTCTGTACTCTTAGTGGATGTTGGATTAAGAAGAGATAAATCATTATCACTGGAAGCTCATGAGTAGAACTAGTTATAAATGGTACTTCTATCTCTTAACTATTTCTGCCTTTGTGTTAAAAGTGATATTCATGTTCAGTTGTTTATATATTGATGCGTGAATGCTTGAGTTATCATTTGGCACTTTTGTACGGTGATAGATATTTATTTATGCTTAATGTATGAGTAGCTTATTATGTGATATGCCTTTCACAACTGTTTCGTCTAACTTTTTATACGAAGTGGTTCATCTTTATTGAATTCTTTTCTCATAATAGTTGAATGATCTTTATTATCGATTTTTATCTGAAATCATTTTAGATCGCATAACTGAAGGATTACAACCCGGGTTAGTGTAGAGTTAGATATTTCTGCTTATTAGAATACAATTTGCATGTTATTAGATTAGAGTTATAATTAGAGCATCTCACTTAGGAACTTTTAGAAAGGAAATATCAATTCTTCACAGACACACATAAATTGGGAAACTGGTCCCATATCCCCAGTTGGACCCACTATACCGTCACGTATGTATGGAATGAACTTAAAAATGCATTGGAACCTAACACTCACATATCTAGAGGTCGAGGCTAGAGACGTGTTCCGACGTCGTTAAACCTAGTTCTTATTGTTCTCACTAAGGTTGGGTGATTCCTCCTTTTGTGATGCAATAGATGCTAGTACGAATTTGTGCTCCCTGTACCGTCGCGTATATATTCGGAGACCCCACTAGATTATCATCTTAATATCCATAGGAAGTTGATTCTAACTCCTTACGAGTCGTAACGCACCAAACACAACATTCAGGAAGATTGATTGCGGTACATAAAGTCCTTGGTCATTTCTCTTTCATTTTATTACTAAGGTGTATATGCAGTTTTACGATTTGTCTGGTAAACCTCTTGCTTAGAATTCTAGATCAGTCACTTTCATTCCTTTTCAGTTCTTTAAAAGTAAAAAGATCATTTGAGCACTTGTCCTTTCAGGCTCATTAAACTTCGAAAGCGACTAGAGTCATCTTTAGCCTATTTTCATGACTATTTAAACATGAAAAGGCAATGTTTCGTTCCAGCGTCATGAAATTTATTTGTCTGCAATAACATTTTACCTATTAATATTGGCCACATTGTGATCACTTCTTGACAGATTTTTTGCAACCCTATTGATTATATCTTTTCTCCCAGACTTTTGAGCTGGGCCATCCTGGCAGACTCACCGACTTCGTCGTCCCTGCCAAGTGACAGAGAGCCACTTTCTCCTGTCTCTTCTGAGGTATCATCTATTACTGGTACTCTTCCCATTGTCCCAAGTGTTCAGCCTCTTGATTCTCAAGCTCCAGGTGAGGATCCTTTTGATTGGACTCCTCCCAACGTTTGGGACTTTTTAGACGCGGATCTCCCGTCTACTCCTCCTGGTGCTTCGATTCTGATGGCCACTTCCGACATGGATGAGTCAAGTCCTATTAGCAGTCAAGAAAGCCTTGGGTCAACTGGGGAACATCAGTTTCCCCTGGAAGGTTTTCCTTTCCACACTGCCCCAAATGTGTCGTTGCCACTTTGCTATCGCACTCTGGTTGACATACTTGGTTCTACTTCTCTGCATCAGAGCTCTATGTGGTCTCGTACTACTGTTCTGTCCTCCAGACCTTTTATGTCTGCTCAGTTGGCCCTGGCTTCTATATCTCACACGCAGGTTACATTCGTCACATCCATTCCATCAATGCTCACCGTGTGTGTGGCATCCACTGCTCCTTCTGTTAGTGCAGTTACCGCATCTTCGGTAATTACTACTGTTACTTGAATATTGTCTGGACTTGCTGGCAGTGGTCCTACACCTTCGGTTTCTGGAGTTGGTCAACCTACGGTAGTGTACCAATCCCTTCGAGTTCCATTTCGGTGGGATTGTCATATGAGCAATACCTGTGTGCTCTCCAAAATCCGAACCATAATCCTTTGTGTTCTCAACTGCTATCCTTTCCACATAACCCTCGCATTACTATGATCACCGTGGAGCTCATATTTATTAGACTGGGTCGCTTCCTCTGGGGATCCCAGTTGAGAATTACATTCTGCTTTCTATTTCTTGGAATCATACTAGCTATCATGGCCCGCAAGCGCAACATTTGGGTTTGCAAGGGAAACCGTTCTAAGGGAAACCTTTAGGCCTACAAGGACAACTCTTTCAGGGACATCCTTCAGTGTCCACAGGTTCCTCTTTTGTCTATTTAGGGCAACCTTCTGGTCATCCAAGTCAGCCTCAGTTCTAGCCAGACCAACCCGTTGCCCAGCAAGGTCAACCTTCTAGGCAGTTAGGTCAACCTCAGTTTCAGTAAGGCCAACCTGTTGCCTAGCAAGGTCAACCCTCTGGTCAAGTGGGACAGACTTAGTTTCAGCAAGGTCAACCTATCACCCAGCAAGCTCAACCTTCTGGGAAAGTAGGTCAACCTTAGTTCCAATAAGGGCAACCTTCTGGTCAGTTGGGTCAGCCCCAGTTCCAACAAGGACATCAGTCTGGTCAAATCAATCCACCTCTCAATAAACTGAGCATTCAGACGCTACCTGGTTCCCAAGCCCCACTCGGTTTCCAGACTCAGGCTAGGCTCCAAGCTCAACCCAGTCCCCAAACTCAAGTTGGATTTCAAGCCCAGCCTATTTATCAAATACAACCTAGGCCTCAGGCACAGTTTGGACCTCAGCCGCAATACGGTCTCCAAGTACCTCAGCAACCCCAAGGGCAACCTTAGGGTGCTCTGTATCAAAATTATCAGCAACCACAGGTTAATCCTTATTAGAATTTTCAGCAACCATATGCTGCCCCTATGGGTCAAGCTGGTAACCAATGGTTTGCCAACGGTCAAAATCTGGGACAACAACCAAGTTATGGCATTAACCCACCCAACTATAACCCTTATGGAAAAAATCTATGGGGGCAACAAGGCTCTGGTTGGAACCCTAATTTTGGCCCTTATCAGAGACCTATGATGTCCTTTAACCCTCAATTACCCTTTCTTGCAACTTTGGAACTGCCCAATGTGTCCAAGCTGACGAACGACCCTATCCTTCATAACCCATATTGGCCACTAGTTCCGCCCAAGATTCCAGGTGATTGTCCTAAATTCGACGGTTAATCTGGAAAGGATCCCCAAGTGCATGTTATGACCTATCACCTTTGGTGCTCATCTAACTCATGGCTTGATGATTCTATCCGCTTTTGTCTTTTTCAAAGAACTCTTACTGGTTCCGCTGCGAAATGGTATATTGAGCTTACCTGTGGAACTTTCCAGGACTTCAATTCACTTGCGATGGCATTTCTTACCCATTTTCAGTTCTGATTCACTATGAAATGGGAACACATGTCCTTACTTCTCTGAAACAGGACACGACTACTCACATCTCCAATCATATTCATGAATGGAGAAGGTGGCACCGTTTGATTAAGTTCTGGATCCCTGATCAGCTTCTGACTAACTGGTTTGCTACCTCTTTTGTCGGTCTGATAGCCCGAGATATTGCTATGGGGGCATGTGTTACTGAAGAGAAAGCTATTATGTGTGCTCAATATCTTGATTTGGTTTATTCCCAATCTGGCACGCTTTATGATGTCTTGCCTGATGCTCCATGACCTAGAACTTCTAAAGCTCCGTCGATGCCTTCCGTCGACGGTGTTATTGGTTCCATTGCTCAATCTTCTCGAAAGTCTTCCACGACTCTTGTGAAGCAAAAACCTACTGCTCCTAGTGAAAATGCTTCTCAGTCCACATCTAATACTGGTAAAACCTCCGAAGTCAATGTCGTTCAATCCACCATGGCAGAGAAAACTTCGAAAGGTAAGAAGAAGGGGAAAGGTAAAAATAAGGCTGATCCACCGAAGCAAGATCCTCCTAAGCCTCCTGCCGATGATAGTTCTAAACGCAAACCTAAGTATCCTTGTCTTATCTGTGACGAGGATCACTACACTAAAGACTGTCCTAGACGGTCTGAAGTTAGTTGTTTGCTTAAGGGGACTTCAGGAACTCCTGTTGTACTTAAAGAGCCTTTTCCCTCCCAGCAAACTCAAATGGTGGTCGATCAACCTCAGTCCTCTTCCACTTTTGGCTCCCAAGTTTTTATGGCTGGGACTATCCCTATTCATGTGAATACTCGATCAAAATAATATCCTCTGTTTGCCAACAAGGAACCTGAAGTCCCTTCAAACATTCCTTCGTCTAGTTCTGGCCCTCTTCATATTGAACGACCTAGCACTGAGACTGTCATTAGAGCTCCTACTAAGGGAGTTCTCTAGAGATCTTCTTATAACCCCAATGCTCATGCCGTGTAGCACTATAGTATTGTTGAAGACTTAGCCCAAGCTCCTTCGGCTATGTCCACCTTGGAATTTCTCCAGAGTTGTCCCCCCCAACAGAAGTCTCTGTTATTTGCCATTGGTGGCATTGACCTAGCCGATTCGGAGTTTATTACCTTTGATATTGAAAACCATGTGCCGCGATCAAGGATAATTTTAGGGGCGAATGTTCGCCCTTTGGCGAAATTAAGGGGTTTTAAATTTTTAGTGGGCGAATATTTTGTATCATAGTACATTTTTAAAAATCATCTCAAATAGCCCACCTTATTTTAAGGGAGAGGGTAAAAAAGGTAAATTTAGCCCTTGAAATTAGGACTTACAACCTTCCATTCGCCCATTTTCAAGAATAGGTTTTATTTAAGTGAATCCATTCGCCCATTTTCAAGAATAGGTTCTATTTAAGTGAATCCTATGGGCCAAATACCATATTTATAAAAGAGGTATGGTAAATTAATAAAAATATAAATAAATGAGAGGCATGGTAAATAAATAAAACATTTTTTATATTTACTCCATAAGTCACCTTATATTTACGAACACTCAAAAAATGGGTTATATTTAGGTGAATCCTATGGCCAAAATACTATGGGACAAATACCATGGACTAGATTGTTATTAATACCATACAAAAAACCATTATTAACCCTAATATTAGAATTAATAAAAATAAAAATGGCACATGGTATTGACCCATGGTATTCACCAAAATGGCACATGGTATTGACCCATGGTATTCACTTGGAATGTAGCCTATTTAAATGGGGGAATTAAACCAACATGTAGCCTATGCTAAGATTCACTAGGACTTTACAAAGTTTTATTATTTAGTGAAAGACTCGCCAAGATCTTACAAGATTTTATAATTGAGAAAAATATTCGCCATGCCTGGTGAGAGATTCGCCAAAAAGTTATATATACATATTATATTATTGATAAAATCGCCTTCCATTTTTCCTATATACCATGGAGATTCGCCCATTTATTATATTTATAAATTTAGGGGGGGTTCTTAAAATTTTCCTTGGCCGCGATTGCCTCATCAAATCGCTTTTCTCATTCAAGTCATCATTAACTCGAAGAATATTCATCACACTGTTATTGATGAGGGCGCCTCCACTTGCATCATGTCTATTTCTTGTTGGAAGGCCATCGGCTCCCCGTCTTTGAGTCAATCTTGTAATACCTTGGAAGCCTTCGATGGAAGAGATTCTCGTCCATTTGGTATTCTCTTGCACTTGTTTATCACCCTGGAAGGGAAGACAATCGACGTAGAAGTCGAAGTTGTTGACACTAATTTGACTTACAACCTTTTGTTGGGGCGAAGCTAGACGTATGTTATGCATGCCGTGGCTTCATCATTATTTCATGTCCTCTGTTTTCCTCATCAAGGGAAAATCGTCACAGTCCATCAGTTGTCTTTTTTCGCTTCCTCTTCCTTGGATGGCAATGTTCCATTTGTGGAGCATACCAGTATTCCCTATGAGAGTGTGGGTGCTGGACTCTTTAAAGATCCTGCCCTTATGTGTGTTTTTTCACTCCCACCTCCTAATGTCGCCTCCGTTAATATGATTTCTATCAATCCTGATCCTTGGGTGATTCCCCCCGTCAATCAGGTAGATTCATGGGGTGAGGTTATGTTGTTGAGCCCTGCCGAGCTCAACTATGTTGAAATCATTTCAGCTTCGGTTTCATCTTCCGATTTTGCTCCTTTGAGCAGATCTCTCAACACGTATGTGCAATCCCCTTGGCTTGGAGACATTGTTTCTCCAGACCTGTTACAAGAGACATTTCCTTCCGATGAGGCAATTCTTGAGACTATGTCTTTTGAGGATCCTCCTTGGCTTGATCATCACCATCGTTCCTCGTTTCTCCCAATCCATGGGGCCATCACTGCCTATCTAGGCAAGTTTTCTTCTTGTATTCCTTCTTAGCTGCTTCAGATGCCTATTCTAACTCGTGAGGTTTTTTCTCAGGGAAATATGGGGAATATTACGCAAACTATGACCATCGACATCTATGTTAAACCAGGGATTGTTGAAAATATCCGCATTGGAGTTACTTGTTCTCCTGAGGAGATCCAGCTTTACACCGACCTTTTCCACGAGTTTTGTGATGTGTTCGCCTAGTTATATGAAGAAATGCCTTGTATTGATCCAAGTATTGTGGTACACGAGATACCTATGTACTCTGGTGCAAAGCCAATTCGACAACATTTATGCCCTGTTGAAAAGCCATCAAAGGAGAAGTTGAAAAAATTCTCAAGGCAGGGTTCATTTATCCTATCCCACTGACAGACTGGGTATCTAACAATGTCCCTATGACCAAAAATCATGGAACTATCAGGGTTTGTGTTGATTATCGTGACATCAATAACACATGTCGGAAAGATAACTATCCTACTCCCTTTATTGACCAGCTTATCGACGATTATGCTAGGAGTGAGATATTCTCTTTTATGGATGGTTTTTCTGGTTACAACCAGATCAATATTTCTCCTGTCGATCAGCACAAAACCACCTTCATCTGTCCGTGGGGTACTTTTTCTTACAAAAAGCTCCCTTTCAGCCTGAAAAATGCCGATGCAACTTTCTAGCGAGCAATGTCCTATGCTGTTCATGACATCCGACACATTATTCAGCCATATCTAGATGATCTTCCAGCTCATTCAGCTAAACGCACTGACCATCCAAACCACCTTCGCCAGATTTTCCATTGCTGTAGACATTACCGTATTCGTCTTAATTCGCATAAGTGTGTCTTCTACGTCGAATTCAGCAAACTCCTTGGGTTTTTTGTTTCTAAAGAGGGAATTTGTCTCAATCCCTTCAAGGTCAAAGCTATTCTGAATCTCTCGCCTCTTGCTTCTTTGCATCAGTTGTAGAGTTTATAGGGGAAGGCGAATTTTCTACGTCGTTTTATCCCTAACGATGCTAAGATTGCTAAAGGTTACACGTGTCTCCTTAAGCGTGACACTCCATTTATTTGTGATGACATCACCCAAAGGTCATTCGAGCAACTCAAGACACTTCTTGTTTTTGCTCCTTTGTTGCATCCACTCGACTATCATCATGATTATTCGCTTTATCTAGTTGTCGTTGATAGTAATATTGGTATGTTTTTGGTTCAAGATGACGACGATGGTTCCGAGCACATTATCTATTATCTTATCTGCAACCTTCTTGACACCGAGACTCATTATGCTTATGTTGAGAAACTCGCTTTGGTAGCTGTTCAAGTTGTCCAATGCTTTCATCATTATAATTTGTTGCGCACGACGACCGTGATTTCAGATTGCAACCCGATGACATACATTTTGTCACGTCAATTGTTGGGGGGCAAGTACTCGAAATGGATTGTTATCCTTCAAGAGTTTGATTTGGAGTTTACCACTTCCAAGTATAAGAAGTCACTGGTCTTTGCTGAGTTGATTTGCTCATTACCATCTGCTTCTGCTCCCTCTCGGATAGAGGACTGCATTTCGGACGACACACTTTTCTTGATCAGTACCCTTGATCCCTGGTATGGTGACATTATTGTTTACCTCCAGACGTCTTCCTTCTATCCTAATTTGTTTAAGGATGCTCAGCGACGCATTCATCACCATTCTCAACCTTATCATATTGTTGGAGACACTTTATACCATCTTGGCATTGATTTAGTTCTCCGTCGTTGTCTGACTTTCGAGGAAGCTAAAAGAGTCTTGAATGACTTCCACTTTGGTGCCTGTGGCGGTCATATGTCTGGCTATGCTACTGCCCAAAAAATTCTTCGTGTTGGTTACTTTTGGCCCTCCATTTTTAAGGATTGCATTCTAGCTATCCGTTCCTATCACGCGTGTCAAATTTACCAGCGGAAGATGCGTGCGCCACCTTCCCTTTTGCATCCTGTCATTACCGTAGGCCCTTTTGCTAAATGGGGCATTGATTTTATGACCTGTAACCCTCGCTCGGCTGGGGGGCATGGGTATATCATCGTTGCCATCGATTATTTTACGAAATGGGCTGAAGAAATGCCTACATTGTCTAACGATGGTAAGACAACTGCGCAATTCCTATTCAATCATGTGATTACCCGGTTCAGAGTCCCTCAGGCTATAGTCATTGATCATGGTTCCCATTTCCATGGTTATATGATGACTGAGTTGACAACCCAATTAGGCTTGCATCACGATAGTTTGATGCCTTATTACCCTCAGGCCAATGGCCAAGTCGAAGCCATAAACAAAGTATTGGCTAGAATGATTCAGCTTACCATTGGAATGCACAACTCCAACTGGCATTTGATGTTGTTTTCTGCCCTATGGGCCCACCGTACCTCAGTTAAGGATGCGATCAGATTCACACCATTTCAACTTGTTTATGATCTGGAAGCTACCCTCCCGATTGAATGAGAAATCCCTTCTCTCAAATTAGTTGTCGAATTGCTCCCGAATACTACTCCGATGGAAGAACGCCTTCTTTATCTAGAACGGCTTGACAAGACTCGTCGACTTGCTTCTTTAGTTATTGAAGCACAAAAGAAGAGAGTCAAAACTCACTTTGATCAGACAGTCAACCCACGTTCCTTCACGGAGGGAGATTTAGTCCTGCTATATGATCAAGCTAATGACAAGCTGGGGGTAGGCAAATTCGAACCCATGTGGCATGGGCCCTATATCGTCAAATGTGTGTTGCAAAAAGGGGCTTATGAGCTAATTGATTATGAAGGTAACCCTTTAGATAAGCCCTGAAATGGGCTTTATCTTAAGAAATACTATGCATGAGTCTTTCGTGCATTGTTGTGTACATAGGTGTGTTTTTCATTTTGTAAATGTTTGGCTTGGTATGTAAGCGTTTGCCACTTATTGTGTCATTTTTACTTCTTATGCAGATGTCTGTCGCACCTTATGTCAGTTTCATTGATGGTGCCTGTCGCAGTACTCGGAATCTTTCCTCCGCAACATGGGTTATTTACGATCCTCATGGTGAGTTGGTGGATCTTCAAGGTGTTTGTCTAGGATGTACCACAAACAATGTTGTTGAATATAGCACCGTCATTGAATTACTGGTTGAGGCTATTGTCCTCAATATTCGCACATTGATTGTGAATCTAGACTCCCAGATTGTTGTTCTTCAGCTCAATGGGCGTTACTCCGTCAGAAATCCTCAAATTTTAAGTTTGTATTTACGTGTTCGTTTATTGGAAAGGAATTTTGATTATATCACATATCGACACATTCTTAGTAGACTAAATACATTAATTGATGCACTGGAAAATCATGTATTAGATAGACATTTGCAACATTTATGAAAGTAAACCACTAAAGACATAATAAGTCATATAGAAAAACAAAAAAAAAAGGTATATATATGTATATCAGTGTTGCACATCACAGTGCTCAAAAATATGTGTACGGTTACATCACAAGAAATCATGTCTTTCAAAAATGGCAAAAATTAAACCTAGGAATCTAATCTGCGTGGTGCTCTCTGTAGCATACGACTGCTCGGACCACATGTCTGAGAAGTCGATGGATTCTGCTCGACACCCTTGCGGTGTGCCATTGATACTGTTGAGGGACTTCCTCAAATATTGCGTAGTCAGGGATTCCCTCCATCAATCCCTCTAGATCTCGAGCAATCTCATCCTCTACGTCTCCACCAGGAGGAGGAATCTCAAACTCCCGCTCGCCTCTCCAAGCAATCGGGGACAAGCCTGCAGGCCTTTCCGGCCCAACATCTGCCAGATTGAAACATAGTGATTAGAACATATATAAAAAATGATAAAAATTACAAAATCATTAAAATCAAAATTTGTTACCTCTGTGGTCCCAGTGTTCCCCAGGGGGAAGTGCTAACTCCAGATCACCTCTGAAATCTAGCCCAGCATATGCCTAGTCCTCGACAATGACAAGTTGGTGGTCCAACCACTGGAAAAATTTGGGTCTCCAAGACATATGCTGACCCCCACCTCCTCTAGGCATCAGTAGCGCCCATCGAGTCATCCTCAGCTCCCGTGGAGTTGACCATGCTACAACTGCTTCTTGTCCCTAAAATATAGGAAGGCACTCAAGGATAAATGATACCAGGATGCACCCATACCCAAACTGTTTTACATCCCCTCGGTCACTTTGTTAATTGCTGCTTCATGTTATCAGCCACGGCCTCAACCCAGTTGAAGACAGTGGGCTCCATGCAGTCGGCAGCCAACCGCAGTTGGGTCTTGGTGGCCTCGTGAGGGGCCTATGAGCCAACCGCTCTAGTAATGGTTGAGAGAAGGACATGGAGAGACAAGTTTCCGACAGTAGAAATCTTGAGCTTTCTGCCCTTGTCTAACTTCTCTACCTCTGGACACATCCTTCCCATCATCATGTCCATAGTTTCTCCAGTGATCCGAGTCCCGGTCATGCGAGGCCTTTCCCCCCTCCGAGACAAACCTGTCAAGAAATAGATATCTGCTGCCTCTATCTCCAGCTCTTGCCCTCAGATGATGAACTTAGCCTCATTCGGATTCCACGCTCCAATCAGATACTGGAGTAAATCCGGTTGTGCCCTCAGACTAGGCACCATAAAGAATTTTAGCAGACCACAGTTCCGGAGCACGTCCAGACAATCTTGGTCTCCCATGGCCAGTTCATCATCGCCGGTATGCTCTCGTTCTTTCCACTCGATCACCATTTTTTCTTCCTACACATACACAACAAGGATTGTCAATACTTTTTTTGCATTTCAAATCCAAAGAAATGGCTTTAATTTTGAGAATTGAAAAGAATCGGCGCTCGGTGCACCTGTTTTGAAAACAGGTGTGCCGACTCGAAATTGCCCATTGAGAAAAATCAGGATCTTCACGAATTTTTTGTGTACTGTCACAAAGACCCTGTTTTCTCCCTGTGGAAGATTTCAGGTCGCCGTGGTCCTAAGCTGGCGACTCACGATGACCGTCGGGCATATGTCGGCCCTAAAATCTTCCTTAAGGGCTGCTCAAACCATAAAAAATGACAAATTATTTATGAAAAGTGTAGGAAAATGATTAGAGCTTACCTGGACCGAACGAATTTGCTAATAAGCTGTTGATCTTTCTCCCGTCGATCATTGAAATTTCGAATGCACGAAGGTAAAATTTTAGCTCTGAGGTAAAATGGTGAAAAGTAATTTGTTTTTTTACCAAATGACTCTTTTATATGCCTTTTTGGTCAAAATTAGGGTTTGGAAATTAGGGTTTTGACTATTTCGCGTTTTTTATATCAAGATGGATCTTACGCTTGTTTTTGTGCAGTAACAGGTTATGCGAACCCTGGTGACTATTCTGCGAGTTGTATTTTATACTTTTTCGGACTCGGTAAAAACATGAAAAAGTCCCTCTTGGAGTCGTCTTTAAGCTCTTTTCTGACTCTCGAAACATGAAAAGATTGTCGAGCTCTTGTCACTTTGAACTCATTAAAGGCTGCGAAGCGTCATCTACCCAGTATACGTTTACCCCTTTTTCAGGCTGGGATAGATTATTTACAAAAAAGGTATACGTTGATCTTTCATGGTCAATAGGTTCCCTTGGATATTATTTTCTACCTTTTCGGATTCGAGGGACAAATTTACGAAAAGGGACCTTTGGAGTTTTCTTTTCCATGTCTTTTTCAAACTCTCTAAACATGAAAAAGACTTCGAGTTTCACCTATGTCAGACTTGTTAAACCCTGATGACATTGGACTTGTCACCATGATGAGTTGAGCTTCGCATTCCCAGGGCTCATTAAAACTCACTAGGTCAGATTCGTCCGAAGGATGAACTTACATTACAAGCATATTTTATCCCCTTCAATCTTGTGTTTAAAAAATAATTGGGGTACTCGCCAGAAATGGTGGGGGGAAATTTGGAAACATTTTGTTGATCGTATTAGTTATTACGGCAGCTTGTCTCTCTTGGAAATTGACACTCTTTTTGCTTCGTGTTGGGTTGGGATATCCTCATTTTATCATTCGCCTTTCGGGTTTTGGGTTATTCATTTTGCCACATTCCATTTGATCCCTACTGCATCGTCATGACCTTTGATCCCTTGGTACCGAAATGTTGCCAAATTCCGGAGTCGTGTCGCTGATATGTCCAAGAGATTAATCTTTCTGCAGTTTGTAGCCTTACACTCCTTGCTCAGATTCTCTGTCTCACTCACCATCATCTTGTTCCTTCGTCTCACGTCGATGATGTGGGAAACATTATGGCCCTCCTTCGACTAGTTTCTTCCTGTCGACTTCAGCTCGTTATCCAAGAAGTTGACCTAGAGACTCTTTTCTGGTACCTTGGAGCTTGCATGCCTCAATGGCAAGTTCTTCACACTCGACAACAGGCTTCCATCATTGGTCTTCGTTCGGGTGATTTCACAAGTGTTCGACTCTAGATCATTCTTCACACTTTATGGATTGTACTAGCAGTACCTTGAGAACCATTCACATTACTAGTGGTCTCTCTTGCGCTTGTTAATGGTTCACATCATTGGCCGGTAATCAAGTGATTTTCTAGTGTGCTCAACTTCAACAAATCTATTCGCATATTAGAAATTGTACGACGGACAGGTCAAGATTCAAGACCCTGGGCTCAGATTACACAAGTCCAGGTTGTGTGGATTGATTTATACATGACTCTTTTGACTGGATGGTTGCGACCATACCTAAGTCGTTTTTTATGGTCTTTCTGATTGGATGGCTGCGTCCATACCACAGACCATTTATGTTTATCTTCTAGATGGCTACGCCCATGCCTCATGCATATGTATTTCCTTTCATTATGTACTCATGTATCAGAGATATCAGTTGTACTTGCGTCTACAAGTTCTCCGCAAGGATGTTCTATTTCAGTTATGGATTCGTAAAGCATTTCACCCCTCCCACTCTCTCAGCCTTCATGCTTTAGGGGGCATCTGTTACACAATAATTTGTCACTAACTTTGCATTCCCTGATCCTGGATATTGCCAGTCTGTATTACTGACATCTGTGTTGTGTCATGTTGCCAACTATGTGTCATTACCTTCCTTACAATCTTAGGAAGAGTGTCTCATTTCATTATCCTTGAAGAAGACCCTTTTTACCTAAGTTTCTGGATCGACGCGAGTCAGCAGTTATCCTCCTCGTGAAGATTGACAAGTTAACACTAGCCCTAGTGAAGTCTTCGCTCTATCCCTGTGTTGCACCCACGACGAGCTAGATTTGGCAAGTTTTTCAACAACTCGTCGAAACTTCTAGATGAAATTGCTTCATGGGCGGTCCTAGGGCTAGTTGTTGGGTCAATTGAGTTTGCCTTTCTCCTATGGAATAGTTGTTCCACCTTTAGTGCAACCTCCCTAAGAGATAAGTTCCTCCTTCCTTCTCTTATGGGATCTCTCCCTCCTATAAATATCTCCTCCATGAATAACATCAACTAGCTTGGATGTAATGGAATGATAGTTAGATGTAATTTGATAGTTTCAAGTTTTTAAGAGAGGAGTAGAGGTAGAGAGTGTTATTGGAGTGTGGAAGTAGCCTCATTTGTATTGTGATTTGAGAGATGCTTGGGTAGAGTTGGCTTGAGAGCTTTCTAGTATCAACCCTTTTGGACAGAAGAGAGAGTCATATGTTCCCTTGGGAGATGGTTCACAAGTAAATTCTTATGAAGACATACTGACAGGACCCTTCAAGGAGGCTTACGACGTCAAGGCCCGGTTGTAAGTTTACTTTGATTTATATTAATACAAATCAATAGCTTGTTTCCTATATCGTGCGTTAAGTTATATGTTGATAGCTTGAGGTTCCTTGACTCTTCAAGTAGATTGTTTGGTTGTTTTCTATTTGTGTTTGTGGTGTTTCTCTACATGTTGTTTTCAGGTATTAACGACTAGAAGAACGAAGAGCTGGAGCAACAAGACGAGGACTTCATCGAATGTCAGATTGAAGGTAGGTCTTCATAACACCAACTTTCTAAGGAAGCTTGCTTTGATATTGTCTGTGCAGTGACTAGACCCACTCTAGGGCTAGAGGGGTTGCCTCTGTCCGCAGAGGGAACTTACCTATGTCACAGTGGGGTTACTTATATATTGATTTATAATGGAACCCCACGAATGAAGAGATCGCTCGAGCATTAAGCGGGAAGGGGAAGCCTAACTGAGGGAAACGATGAAGCGCTTAAGGCTGCTCTAGGGGAAATTCAAGAGCGTGGCTTCGATTTATCATCCTAGTCAGGAGTCGCGAGCGGGATTACAGCACAACGAAGGTGACACATTATGGCAGTGGGTGATGAATCTAGGACCGTTCGCATCGCTGTAGCAAATATGACACGAGGAGAGTATGTGAGAGGTTTAAATCGTGCACACTTTTGTAGGAGTTCGAGTTTTGGAAGAACTGTGGATCGTTCATGGAAAGGCCACACGAGATCCACACAGTGTCATCGGTGGTCGCAGAACTTATGCCTTTTTCTTCTCTCTCTCTCTTCCCCCCTTGGTTCGTTGGCTCCCCGTGGGGCGAGAGGTGCCGCCAGAGTCGAGGAAGAGGGCGATCTCCTGTGCCGCGCCACTTTAGATCAAGGGCCACGGATGGGCCCCGTGGCTCGGCGGTGTCCCTTGAAGAGGGGGAGGGGGCGAGATCTTTGCGGGTGCGATCATACCAGCGTTAATGCACCGGATCCCATCAGAACTCCGCAGTTAAGCGCGCTTGGGCTAGAGTAGTACTGGGATGGGTGACCTCCCGGGAAGTCCTAGTGTTGCACCCTCCCCCCTTTTTGTGTGGCTCGACGGAGATAGTGGTAGTGATCCTCGCGGGCGCGATTGCGTCGGTGTTAATGTAGAACTCCACGGATAGGCATGCTTGGCGGCAAATTGGATTATGTTGCACGTTTATCTCATTTTTGCGACGTGGGGCTACTTATATAGTGATTTATAATGGAATCCCGCGAACGAAGAGATCGCTGGAGCATTAAGGGGGCGGGGGGAGCGTAGCCGAGGGAAACGGCGACTCGCTTTAAGACTGCGCCGAGGGAAATTCGAGAGCATGGCTCTGATTTATCATCCTAGTCACAAGTTACGAGCGAGATTACAATGCAATGAAGGCGACGTATTGCGGCAGTGGGCGATGAATCTAGGACCGTTCGCATTGCTGTAGCAAATATGACACGAGGAGAGTAGGCGAGAAGTATAAATCGTGCACACTTTTGTAGGAGTTCAAGTTTTGGAAGAACCGTGGATCATTCACAGAAAAGCCGCGTGATCTCCACGCAGCGTCGTCAGTGGTAGCGGAACTTATGGCTTTTTCTTCTCTCTCTCTTCCCCCCTGGTTCACTGGCTCCCCGCAAGGTGGGAGGTGCCACTAGAGTCAGGGAAGAGGGTGAGATCCTGCACCGTGCCGCTTCGGATCGAGGGCCATGGATGGGTCACGTGCTTTAGCAGTCTCCCTTAAAGAGGGGGAGGGGGTGAGATCTTTGCGGGTTCGATCATACAAGCGTTAATGCACCAGATCCCATCAGAACTCCGCAATTAAGTGTGTTTGGGTTAGAGTAGTACTGGGATGGGTGACCCCCCAGGAAGTCATAGTGTTGCACCCTCCCCCATTTTTATGTAGCTCGACGGAGCTAATGGAAGTGAACCTCGCGAGCACGATCGCGTCAGCGTTAATGTGGAACTCCACGGATAGGCGCTCTTGGTGGAAAATTAGATTATGTTGCGCGTTTATCTTGTTTTTGCGGCATGGGGCTACTTATATATTGATTTATGATGGAACCCCGCGAATGAAGAGATCGCTTGACCATTAAGGGGGAAGGGGGAGCCTAACCGAGGGAAAAGGAAATGCGCTTAAGGCTACTCCAGGGGAAATTCGAGAGCGTGGCTCCAATTTATCATCCTAGTCGGGAGTCACGAGCGGGATTACAGTGCAACGAAGGCAACACACTTTGATGCAGGTATGTTCCATTTGCGGACAAAGACAACCCCTCTAGCCCTAGAGTGGGTCTAGTCACAGCAAGACAAAGACAATAGCTAATTCCTTAAATAGTTATTGTTAAAGAGGCCTACCTTATACTGGTGTTTGATGAAGTCTTCGTCACGTCACTTCAACTATCGCTTTCTTCTCCTTAATGAATGATTCACCTGAAACAACATATGAAAACGAAAAAACACATAATAGAGTACAACAACGAACTATCTACTTATAGAGTCAAGGAACCATAAGCTATCAACATACATTTCATACATGATATAGGAAATAACTATTGATTGTATTAATATAAACAACAGTAAAGCTTACAACCACACCTTGACGTCGCAAGCTTCCTTGAAGGGTCCGATCAGTATGTCTCCATAAGCATTCACTCTCAAAGGTCTCCCAGAAAGATTGATGACTCTCTCTCACCCAAAAGCACAAGTATGAAACTAAGGCAATCACAACAAGGTTTCCTTCTTACAAAACCATTTCACACTATCAATCCACAACATGAAAGGCTATTCTCATACCTCACAAGCTATTGCTAGGCTATCAGCAATCCAAACTGTAAGCTATCAATCCAACAAACCAAGAACTAGCTAACTAAGAACTAGCTGATCATAGCCATGGAGGATGCTTTTATAAGAGGAGGAGCCTCCATAAATGAGGGGAGAGGAAGCTTATCTTCATGGGAGGTTACTCAAAAGGTGGAACCACCATCTCAAATGAGGAGAGGCGAACTTCTTTGACCCAAAAACCAACTCTAGAACCACCCAGAAGTATTTTGTTTGAACTAATTCACCATATCTGGGTCGTTGCAGGTCAAACACTGAGACTCAGAGACGACATCACGAGGCATTAGTTCATTCTGGGCTATCGTCACAGGCAGGATACTGATGACCTGCGACGATTTTGAAACATGGGTAAAAAGGGGTCAACTTCAGGATTAATGAGCTTAGGCAATCTTCTTGAGTAATATGGAAGATTTGGACACATATTTTGGTATATGACAAAGAGCAGATGTCATTCAGGGACCGACTCTATCCAGGATCAAGGGATGCGGGGTCGGTGACAAAATACTGTGTAACAGATGCCCCCTAAAGCATGAAGGCCGAGAGAGTGGGAGGGGTGAAATGCTTTACGAAACCATAACTGAACCGGAACACCATCGCGGAGAACCTGCAGACACAAGTACAACTGATATCTCTGATAGTGAAAGAAGTACACGTAGTCGAGGTATGGGTGCAACCATCCAAAAGACAAATAGAACTGGTTTGTGGTATGGACGCAGCCATCCAGTCAAAAAGACCATATGAAAACACAGGTATGGTCACAGCCATCCAGAAAGACTCAGGTATGGTCATAGCCATCCAATCAAAAGAGTCATGTATAAATAATCCACGCAACCTGGACTTGTGTAATCTGAGCCCAGGGTCTTGAATCCCGACTTGTCCATCATACAATTTCTAATATGCGAATAAATGTGTTGAAGTCGAGCATACTAGAAAATCACTTGATTACTGGCCAATGATGTGAACCGTTAACAAGCGTGAGAGAGACCACCAGTAATGTCAATGGTTCTCAAGGTACTGCTAGTACAATCCACAAAGTGTGAAGAATGATCTGGAGTCGAACACTTGTGAAATCATCTGATCAAAGACTAATGATGCAAGCCTGTCGTTGAATGCGAAGAACTTGCCATTGAGGCATGCAAGCTCCAAGGTACCTGAAAGGAGTCTCTAGATCAACTTCCTAGATAATGAGTTGATGTCGACAGGAAGCGATCCGTCGCAGGAGGGCCATAATATTTCCCACATCAATGACGCGAGACAAAGGAACAAGATGAAGATGGATGAAACAAAGAATCAGAGGAGGATGTAAGGGTGCAAACTGCAGAAGGATTAAGCTCTTGAACATATCAGCAACACGACTCTAGAATGCGGCAGCATTTTGGTACCAAGGGATCAAAGGTCATGTGAGACAGCAGGGATCAAATGGAATGAGGCAAAATGAAGAACCCAAATCTTGGAAGGCCAATGACGAAGTGAGGTTATCCCAAACCCAGTGAGAAGCAAAAAAGTGTCAATGTTCAAGAGCGAAAAGATGTTGTGATGTAGGAAAATGTTCCCTCTACGGACAGAGGCAACCCCTCTAGCCCTAGAGTGGGTCTAATCACAGCAAGGACAAAACAACAATTGATTCCCTTAAATAGTCATTGTTGGAGGCCTACCTCAAACCTGTGGTTGATGAAGTTCCTTTGCGCTGCTCCAGCTTCCGTTTCCTTCTCCTTAATGAGCAATCAACCTGAAACACCACAAAGAAACAACAGAGCACATAACCGAAAAAAAACAATGATCTATTTACTCATAAAGTCAAGAAGTCATGAGCTATCAAGTAAATTACATACAAGACATAGGAGTTCATCATTGATTGTATTAATAATGAATCAAGAGTAAAGATTACAACCAAGTCTTGACGTCGCAAGCCTTCTCAGAGGGTCCAACCAATGTGTTTCTTCAAGCATTAACTCTCAAAGATGGGTCTCCCAAATAGCAATATATATATCTCTCTCTCTCATTCACAAGCTTTAAACAAGGTTAAGGGAACTCCACACCTTCTTGCAAACTACAAAGCAATCCCACACTTGTCACACTCACACAAACTATCTATCAAACTCAAAAGCAGTAGCAGCACTGTACAACCAAAAGAACTAGCAGATGATAGCAATGGTGAGTGATTTTATAGGAGAAGGAGTCTCCATGAAATGAGGGAGAGGGAGCTTATCCTCAGGGCAAGCAGCACAAAAGATAGAACTACCATGCCAGAGGGAGGAGGGCGACCCAAACTGACCCAACAACCAGGTCCAGAGACATCCAGAAGGCTGACTGTTGGAACAAATTCGCCCAATCTAGATTGTCGCGAGTTCATAACTAAGCTTTAGCGCTGACATCGCTAGTAGGAAATGTATTCAGTCAAACCATCGCTAAAGATAGAAAATAGCCTCACGCCGGAGCATGAAATACGACCATCGCGGGAATCAAATGTACTCCTGCGACGGAGGCGTGATTGGACTATTTATGACCACTATCTGTCGCGTATATTTAGTGAATTCTTGCGACGAGGCATAAAAATTAGGAAAAGTGGGTCAATTGGCAGCATAAGAGAGCATTTGTTCAGTATGAGCATGTTTTACTGGACACACGACACAGTAGGAGGACTAGGGTGAAGGAAATGACAAATTACTGTGTAACAGCTGCCGTAGGTAATCAACAGAATATTTCCAAATTTTCCCCCACCATTGTTGGTGAGTACCCCAATTATTTTTTAAACACAAGCTTGAAGGGGATATCATATGCTTGAAATATAAGTTTGTCCTTCGGACAAATCCAACCCAGTGAAATTTTAATGAGCCCCAGGGAGGAGAAGCTCGGGTCTCATCATGGCAACGAGTCCAATGTCGTTAGGGTTTAACGAGTCTGACATAGGCAAAACTCAAAGTCTTTTTCATATTTAGAGTGTTTGAAAAATACACGGAAAAGAAAACTCCAGATGGGCCCTTTTCGTATGTTTGTGTCTCTCAAGCCCAAAAAGGTAGAAAATGATACTTGAGAGAACCGCTTGACCATTTCAGTCAAGGAGTAATTTTTGTAAATAGTGCCTCCAGTCCAAAAAAGTAAAAAACTTACTGGATACACGACGTTTCGCAACCATTAACGAGCTCGAAACGACAAGGGCTCGGCAATCTTTTCATGTTTCAAGAGTCAGAAAAGAGCTTAAAGTTGACTCAGAAAGGACTTTTCAGTATTTACTGAGTATATAATTCATGAATCGATCATCGTTGTTGCACAAGAAAACTCAAGCATAAGATCTGTCTCACAAAAATACGTGAATATAGATCAAAACCTTAATTCAAAACCCTATTGAAAACCCTACGTTTTGAAAAAAAATGTTATAAAAGGAACACTATGGTAAAAAAATCGATTTACTTGTGTTTTTACTATGGTAAAAAAAAACTTCTACCATTGCATACCTTGTGAAATTTGGCGACTGATTCCAGGAGGCTCAGGGATCCATTGCTTTTCATGCTACTTCCAAGTAAATTCCATAGCCTTACCTATGTTTTCATGCCAAAATAGGATTCAATTTCATGTTTTGAACCGTGGTTTAGAGGGATTTTTTGGATTAAAAATCTGCCTCGGTCATCGCAAGTTTCCCTCTCAGGATTGCGATGACCGAGAAATTTACACTATGCAAAAACAGGGTCGTCACAAGATATTAATGTACATCTGCGACGACCTAAAAGTTTTAACACTGTGAAAATCGACTCGTCACAGTTGTTTTAAGAACAGATGCGACAAGCGCCGAAACCAAAATATTTTCATTTATAATCAGTTTCAGAGGATGAAAATGGATGGATGGCATTTGACAAAGGTATGTTTGTGCGTGTAGGGACAAGAAATGGCTTTCACACGGAAAGAACGTACTCATGACAATGATGATGTGATGGGAGTTGCAGATCCTCATTGTCTGAACATCTTGCGAAATTGTGGGTTGTTAAAATTCTCCCTGACACCACTTCTGAGAGCACAATTAGATCCCTTAGAGTACTTTATCTAAGCATGGAATCCAATAGAAGGAAAATTCATAATCCGTGGGCAAGAAATTGAGTTCGATGCCATGGATATCTACTTTTTGACTAGGTTGTCACGGAGAGGGGAGATACCTCGCATGGTGGGAACTCGGATTACTGGAGACTCTTTGGACACACTTATTGCAAGAGTGTGCCCCCCAGGAGCATGGAAATCACCAACAAGTGGAAAGCTACAGATTGCCACTGTTAGTGATTTGTCACTATGGATATTGTTGTTCAACATTACCAGAGCAGCTAGCTCCCAAGCCCAGCATGAGGCGACCAAGACTCAACTACGGTTAGCCCAAGACTGTTTGAATCCTACCATGTTTAACTGGGCGGAGGCCGTGTCTCTCAATATGAAGAGACAACTGACCAAGTGCCATTGGGGCGAGACGAAATAGTTCAGCTATGGTTCAATCTTAGTACCACTCATGCTGGAATGAGTACCAATCCTCCAGAGACAGGACGTAGCGGTGGGATGGCCAGGACCACGACAGACACGGATTACTCATTGGGCTCTTGTGATGCCGCGAGGAGGCGGTGGCCAGCCTGTATCATGGGGTCTAGAATTTGTTGAGTGGATGAACCGTCAACAAGTTATAGTTGAGGATTGGCCGTATGCTGGGATGGAATTCAGGGGTGATCCGGACATGTTGCTTCCTCCTGGCGAACAGTGGGATGAGAGAGGTAAAATACTCAATTTGACCGACAAAGCTTTTGTAATTTTTTAGGTTTTTAAATATATATGTCCTAATTATTATGTTCAATATTTGCAGATGTTGGACCTGAGAGACTCGTAGGTCTATCTCCTATCGCCCGGAGGGTTGACAGGGAGATTGACTTACTGCCTCTAGGTGGAGAGGCCGAGGACGAGATAGCCCGTAACCTAGAGGGCTTAACTGAGGGAATACCAGACTACACAGGATTCAAGGAGATTCCCAGGCAGTACCAACGACATACCGCGGGGGTGTCAAATAGGTTGCACCAGTTGCTTAGACGCGTGGTCCAGGCAGTAGTCTACTACAGAGAGCATAATGCATAGTAGACTTCTAAGTTTCTTTTTCCGCAGATTTTGAGAGAGATGTGTCTCGCGATGTAACTGAACACACATATATTTTTTGGACATATATGTATTTTTTTTTGGTGCCACGGTGCGCAACACATGATATATAACTATCTATGTTTTATTGTATCTACTTATTGTGTTTGAATGCTTTCTTATGATTTTTATAAATTGCACAAATGTTTATCTAATACATGGTTCGCTAATGCATCAGTTAATGTATTTAGTCTTCTAGGAATGTCCCGATATGTGATATAATCAAAATTCCTTTCTAGTAAGCAAACACATAAATACAACCTTAAAATTTGAGGATTTTTGACGGAATAACGCCCGTTAAGTTGAAGAACAACAAGCTGGGAGTCTAGATTCACAATCAATGTGCGAATATTGAGGACGACAGCCTCAGCTAGTAATTCGATGACGACACTATATTCAACAACATTGTTTTTGGTACACCCTAGACAAACACCTTGAAGATCCACTAACTCACTGTGAGGATCGTAGATAACCCATGCCACGGAGGAAATATTCCAGGGACTGCGATAGGCACCATCAGCGAAACCAATATAAAGTGTGACAAACATCTGCATAAGAAGTAAGAAGGACACAATAAGCGGCAAACACTTACACACCAAGCATGTACAAAATGAAAAACACACTTATGTACACAGCAATGCACGAAAAACTCATGCATAGTATTTGTTAACATAAAGCCCATTCCGGGGCTTATTTAAAGGGTTACCTTCGTAATCAATTAGCTCATAAGCCCCTTTTTGCAACACTCGTTTGACGATATAGGGCCCATGCCACATGTGTTCAAATTTTCCTGCCCCCAGCTTGTCATTAGCTTAATCATACAACAAGACTAAATCTCCCTACGTGAAGGAACATGGGTTGACTATCTGATCAAAGTGAGCTTTGACTCTCTTCTTTTGTGCTTCAATAACTAAAGAAGCAATTCGACGAGTCTCATCAAGCCGTTCTAGATAAAGAAGGCGTTCTTCCACCAGAGTAGTATTCGGGAGCAATTCGACAGCTAATTTGAGAGAAGGGATTTCACATTCAATCGGGAGGGTAGCTTCCAGACCATAAACAAGTTGAAATGGTGTGAATCCGGTCACATCTTTAACCGAGGTACGGTAGGCCCATAGGGCAGAAAACAACATTAAATGCCAGTTGGACTTGTGCATTCCAATGGTACACTGAAGCATAGTAACCAACACCTTGTTTACGGCTTCGACTTGGCCATTGGCCTGAGGGTAATAAGGCATCGAACTATCATGACGCAAGCCTAACTGGGTTGTCAACTCAGTCATCATATAACCACGGAAATGGGAACCATGATCAGTGACTATAGCCTGAGGGACTCCGAACCAGGTAATCACATGATTGAATAGGAATTGTGTAGCTGTCTTACCATCGTTAGACAACGTAGGCATCGCTTCGGCCTATTTCGTAAAATAATCAATGGCAATGATGATATACCCATGCCCCCCAGCTGAGCGGGGGTTATAGGTCATAAAATCAATGCCCCATTTAGCAAAAGGGCCTATGGTGATGACAGGATGCAAAAGGGAAGATGGCGCATGCATCTTCTGCTAGTAAATTTGACACGCATGACAGGAACGGACAGCGAGAATGAAATCATTGAAAATGGAGGGGCAAAATTAACCAACATGAAGGATTTTTTAGGCAATAGCATAACCAGACATATGACCACCACGCATGCCAGAGTGGTAGTCTTTCAAGACTCTTTCAGCTTCCTCGAAAGTCGGACAACGATAGAGAACTGAATCAATGCCGAGACGGTATAAAGTGTCTCCAATGATACGATAAGGCTGAGAATGGTGACGAATGCGTCGCTGAGCATCCTTAGACAAATCAGGATGGAAGGAAGACATCTGGAGGTAGACAATAATGTCACCATACTAGGGATCGAGGGTACTAATCAAGAAAAGTGTGTCGTCCAGAATGCGGTCCTCTATCCAAGAGGGAGCGGAAGCAAATGGTAACGAGCAAATCAACTCAGCGAAGACCAGTGACTTTTTAGACTTGGTAGTAGTAAACTCCAAATCGAACTCTTGAAGGATAACAATCCATTTCGAGTACTTGCCCCCCAGCAATTGACATGACAAAATGTATGTCATCGGGTTGCAATCTAAAATCATGGTCGTCGTACGCAACAAAATATAATGACGAAAGCATTGGACAACTTCGATAGCTGCCAAGGTGAGCTTCTCGAAATAATCATAATGAGTCTCAGTGTGAAGTAGGTTGCAGCTAAGATAATAGAAAACGTGCTCAGAACCATCGTCGTCATCTTGAACCAAAACCATACTAATAGTACTATCAGCGGCAGCTAGATAAAGCGAATAGTCACAATGATAGTCAGGTGGATGCAACAAAGGAGCAAAAACAAGAGGTGTCTTGAGTTGCTCGAATGACCTCTAGGCAATGTCATCCCAAATAAATGGAGTGTCCCGCTTAAGGAGACACGTGTAACCTTTAGCAATCTCGGCGTAGTTAGGGATAAAATGACATAGGAAATTGGCCTTTCCCTGCAAACTCTGCAACTGATGCAAAGAAGCAGGAGGCAGGAGATTCAATATAGCTTCGACCTTGAGGGGATCGAGACGAATGCCTTCTTTAGAAATAATAAACCCAAGGAGTCTGTTAGATTTGACCCATAAGACACACTTATGTGGATTGAGACGAATACAGTAATGTCTATAGTGAAGAAAAATCTGGCGGAGGTGGTTCAAATGGTCAGAGCATTTAGTTGAATGAGTCGGAAGATCATCCAGATACGGCTGAACAATGTGACGGATGTCATGAAAAGCATAGGACATTGCTCGTTGGAAAGTGGCACCAACATTTTTTAGGCCGAAAGGGAGCTTTTTATAAGCAAAAGTACCCCACGGGCAGATGAAGGCAGTTTTGTGTTGATTAGCAGGCGAAATATTGATCTGGTTGTAACCAGAAAAGCCATCCATAAAAGAGAATATCTCACTCCCAGCACAATCGTCGATAAGCTGGTCAATAAAGGGAGTAGGATAGTTATCTTTCGGACATGTGCAATTGATGTCACGATAATCAACACAAACCCTAATAGTGCCCTGCTTTTTGGTCATAAGGACAATGTTAGATACCCACTCTGTCAGTGGGATAGGATAAATAAACCCTGCCTTGAGAAGTTTTTCAACTTCTCCTTTGATGGCTACGGCTTTTCTCGGGTGCACGAGGTGTAAATGTTGTCGAACTGGCTTTGCACCCGGGTACGTAGGTATCTCGTGTACCACAATACTTGGATCAATACTGGGCATTTCTTCATATGACCAGGTGAACACGTCACGGAACTCGCGAAAAAGGTCTGTGTAAAGTTGGATCTCCTATGGAGAACAAGTAACTCCAATGTGAATATTTTCAAAAATCCCTGGTTTAACAAAGATGTCAATGGGCATGGTTTGCGTAATATTCCCCATATTTCCCTCAGAAAAAACCTCATGAATTAGGATAGGCATCTGAAGCGGCTGAGAAGGAATATAGGAAGCAAACTTACCTAGACAGGCAGTCATGGCCCCATGGCTTGGGAGAAACGAGGAATGATGGTGATGATCAAACCAAGGAGGATCCTCAAAAGACATAGTCTCAAGAATTGCTTCATCGGAAGGAAATGTCTCTTGTAACGGATCCAGAGAAACAGTGTCGCCAAGCCAAGGGGATTGCACATACGTGTTGAGAGATCTGCTCAAAGGAGCAGAGTTAGAAGATGAAACCGAAGTTGAAACGATTTCAACATAGTTGAGCTCGGTAGGGCTCAACGGCATAACCTCACCCCATGAATCTACTTGCTCGACGGGGGGATTCACCCAAGGATCAGGATTGATAGAAATCATATTAACAGAGGTGACATTGGGAGGTGGGAGTGAAAAAACACCCATAAGGGCAGGATATTTAAAGATTCTACCACCCACACTCTCATAGGGAATACTAGTATGCTCCACAAACAGAACATTGCCAGCCGAGGAAGAGGAAGCAAATAAAGACAACTGATCGACTCTGACGATTTTCCCCTGATGAGGAAAACGAAGTACACGAACTAACGATGAAGCCACAACATGCATAGCGTACATCCAGGTTCGCCCTAGCAAAAGGTTGTAAGTCAAATTAGTGTCAACAACTTCGACTTTGACCTCAACTGTCTTCCCTTCCAGGGTGATAGGCAAGCACGGGAGAATACAAAATGGACGAGAATCTCTTCCATCAAAGGATTCCAAAGTATTAGGAGATTGACTCAAAGACAAGGAGCCGATGGCCTTCCAACAAGCAATAGACATGATGCAAGTGGAGGCACCCTCATCAATAACAATATGGTGAATATTCTTCGATTTAACAATGACTTGAATGAGAAAAGCAATTTGTTGAGGCAATCATGGCACATGGTTTTCAAGATTGAATGTAATTAATTCTGAATCGGCCAAGTCAATGCCACCAATGGCTGATAGCAAAGACTTATGTTGGGGGGGACAACTCTAGAGAACTTCCAAAGTGGACATATCTGAAGGAGCTTGGGCTAAGTCTTAAATAATACTATAGTGTTGCGTGGCACGAGCATTGGGGTTATAGGAAGATTTCCAGAGAACTCCCTTAGTAGGAGGTCGAATGACAGACGCGATGTTGGGTCATTCAATATGAAGAGGGCTAGAACTGAATGAAGGAACGTTTGAAGGGACTTCAGGTTCCTTGCCGGCAGACAGAGGAGATTCTTTCGCTCGAGTACTCACATGAATAGGGATAGTCCCAGCCATAAAAACTTGGGAGCCAAAAGTGGAAGAGGACTGAGGTTGATCGACCACCATTTGAGTTTACTGGGAGGGAAAAGGCTCTTTAAGTACAACAGGAGTTCCTGGAGTACCGTTAAGCAAACGACTAACTTCAAACCGTCTAGGACATTATTTAGTGTAGTGATCCTCGTCACAAATAAGACAAGGATACTTAGGTTTGCGTTTAGAAGCATCATCGACAGGAAGCTTGGGAGGATCTTGCTTCAGTGGATCGACCTTATTTTTACCTTTCCCCTTCTTCTTACCTTTCGAAGTTTTATCTACCACAGTGGACTAAACGACATTGACTTTGGAGGTTTTGCCAGTATTATGTGTGGATTGAGAAGCACTGTCACTAGGAGTGGTAGGTTTTTGCTTCGCAGGAGTCGTGGAAGACTTTCGGGAAGATGAAGCAACGGAACCTAGATAGGTAGTCATGGCCCCATGGCTTGGGAGAAACGAGGAACGATGGTGATGATCGAACCAAGGAGGATCCTCAAAAGACATAGTCTCAAGAATTGCTTCATTGGAAGGAAATGTCTCTTGTAATGGATCTGGAGAAACAACGTCGCCAAACCAAGGGGATTGCACATACGTGTCGAGAGATCTGCTCAAAGGAGCAGAGTCAGAAGATGAAACCGAAGCTGAAATGATTTCAACATAGTTGAGCTTGGCAGGGCTCAACGGCATAACCTCACCCCATGAATCTACCTGATCGACAATAGGAATCACCCAAGGATCAGGATTGGTAGAAATCATATTAACAGAGGAGAAATTGAGAGGTGGGAGTGAAAAAACACCCATAAGGGTAGGATCTTTAAAGAGTCTAGCACCCACACTCTCATAGGGAATACTGGTATGCTCCACAAATGGAACATTGTCATCCAAGGAAGAGGAAGCGAAGAAAGAAAATTGATCGACCGTGACGATTTTCCCTTGATGAGGAAAATGAAGTACACGAAATAACGACGAAGCCACGGCACACATAGCGTACATCCAGCTTCACCCTAACAAAAGGTTTTAAGTCAAATTAGCGTCAACAACTTCTACTTCAACCTCAACTGTCTTCCCTTCCAGGGTGATAGGCAAGCGCGGGAGATTACCAAATGGATAAGAATCTCTTCCATCAAAGGCTTCCAAAGTATTAGGATATTGACTCAAAGATGGGGAGTCGATGGCCTTCCAACAAGCAACAGACATGATGCAAGTGGAGATGCCCTCATCAATAACAGTACGGTGAATATTCTTCGAGTTAATGATGACTTGAATGAGAAAATGAATTTGATGAGGCAATCGTGGCACATGGTTTTCAAGATCGAATGTAATTAATTCTGAATCATCCAGGTCAATGCCACTAATGGCTGATAGTAGAGACTTCCATTGGGGGGGACAAATTTGGAGAACTTCCAAAGTGGACATAGTCGAAGGAGCTTGAGCTAAGTCTTCAACAATACTATAGTGTTGCGCGGCACGAGCATTGGGGTTATAGGAAGATTTCTGGAGAAGTCCCTTAGTAGGAGGTTGAATGGCAGATGCGGTGTTGGGCCATTCAATATGAAGAGGGCTAGAACGAGACGAAGGAACGTTTGAAGGGACTTCAGGTTCCTTGCAGGCAAATGAAGGTGATTCTTTTGCTCGAGTACTCACATGAATAGGGATAGTCCCAACCATAAAAACTTGGGAGACAGAAGTGGAAGAGGACTGAGGTTGATCGACCACCATTTGAGTTTGCTGGGAGGGAAAAGGTTCTTTAAGTACAATAGGAGTTCCTGGAGTCCCCTTAAGAAAACGACTAACTTCAAACCATCTAGGACAGTCTTTAGTGTAGTGATCCTCGTCACAGATAAGACAAGGATACTTAGGTTTTCATTTAGAACCATCATCGACAGGAGGCTTAGGAGGATCTTGCTTTGGTGGATCGACCTTATTTTTACCTATCCCCTTCTTCTTACATTTCGAAGTTTTATCTATTGTGGTGGACTGAATAGAATTGACTTCGGAGGTTTTGCCAGTATTAGATGTGGACTGAGAAGCACCTTCACTAGGAGCGATAGGTTTTTGCTTCGTAGGAGTCATGGAAGACTTTCGGGAAGATGAAGCAACGAAACCAATAACACCGTCGATGGAGCTTTAGAAGTTCCAGGTCACGGAGCATCAGGCAAGACATCATAAAGCATGCCAGACTGGGAATAAACCAAATCAAGATACTGAGCATGCACGATAGCTTGCTCTTCAGTAACACATGCCCCCATAGCAATATCTCGGGCTATCAGACCGACAAAAGAGGTAGTAAACCAATTAGTTAGAAGATAATCAGGGATCCAGAACTTAATCAAACGACACCGCCTTCTCCATTCATGAATATGATCAGAGATGTGAGTAGCCATGTCCTATTTCAGAGAAGCAAGGATATGTGTTCCCATTTCATATGAATCGGTAACTAAAAGTGGGTAAGAAATGCCATCGCAAGCGAATTGAAGTCTTGGAAAGTCCCACAGGTAAGCTCAATATACCATTTTGCAGCAGAGTCAGTAAGAGTCCTTTGAAAAGATTGAGGTAGATAGAATCATCAAGCCATGAGTTAGATGAGCACCAGAGGTGATAAGTCATAACATGCGCTTGGGGATCCTCTCCAGATTTACTGTCGAATTTAGGACAATCACCAGGAATTTTGGTCGGAACTGGTGGCCAATATGGATTATGAAGGATAGGGTCGTTCATCAGCTTGGACACATCGGGTAGTTCCAAAGTCGTAAGAAAAGGTAATTGAGGGTTAAAGGACATCATAGGCCTCTGATAAGGGCCAGCATTAGGGTTCCAACCAGAGCCTTGTTGCCCCCATGGATTTTGTCCATAAGGGTTATAGTTGGGCGGGTTAATGCCATAACCTAGTTGTTGTCCCGGATTTTGACCGCCAACAAACCATTGGTTACCAGCTTGACCAACAGGGGCAGCATATGGCTACTGAAAATTTTGATAAGGATTGACCTATGGTTGTTGATAATTTTGATACGGAGCACCCTGAGGTTGCCCTTGGGGTTGCTGAGGTACTTGGAGACCGTATTGCGGCTGAGGTCCAAACTGTGCCTGAGGCCCAGGCTGCATTTGATAAACAGGTTGGGCTTGAAATCCAACTTGAGTTTGGAGACCAGGTTGAGCTTAGAGTCCAGCCTGAGTCTGGAAACCAGGTGGGGCTTGAGAACCAGCTAGCATCTGAACGCCCGATTGACTGAGAGGTGGATTGATTTGACTGGATTGATGTCCTTGTTGAAACTAGGGCTGACCCAACTGACCAGAAGGTTGGAGTTGTTGGAACTGAGGTTGACCTACTTGTCCAAAAGGTTGAGCTTGTTGGGTGATAGGTTGACCTTGCTGAAACTGAGGCCAACATACTTGACCAAAGGGTTGACCTTGTTGGGCGATAGGTTGGCCTTGCTGAAACTGAGGCTGACCTAGCTACCCAAAAGGTTGACCTTGCTGGGCAACAGGTTGGCCTGGCTGGAAATGAGGCTAACCTGGCTGACCAAAAGGTTTCCCTAAATAAACAAAAGAGGAACCTGTGGAGGCCGAAGGTTTCCTCTGAAAGGGTCGTCCTTGTAGGCCTAAAGGTTGCCCTTACAAACCTGAAGGTTGCACTTGCGGACCATGATAGCTAGTATGATTCCAGGCAACCGAAAGCGAAACGTAATTCTCAACTGGGACCCCTGGAGGAAGTGACCCAGTGTAATAAATATGAGCTCCACGGTGATCATAGTAATGCGGAGGGTTATGCAGAATGGACAACGGTTGAGAACCCAAAGGATTATGGGTTAGATTTTGGAGAGCATACAAGTATTGCTCATATGACAATCCCGCCAGAATGGAACTCGAAGGGATTGGTACACTACCCGTAGGTTGACTGACTCCAGAAACTGAAGGTGAAGGACTGCCGCCAGCAGGTCTGGACGATATCCCAGTAACAGTAGTAATTACCGAAGATGCAGTAACCGCACTAACAGAAGGAGCAGTGGATGCCACACACACGGTGGGCATTGATGGAACGGACATGATGGACGTAACCTGCGTGTGAGGTATAGAAGCCAGGGCCGACTGAGCAGACATAAAAGGTCTGGAAGATGGAACGGTAGTACGAGACCACATAGAGCTCTGATGCAGAGAAGTAGAACCAAGTATGTCAGCCAGAGTGCTATAGCGAAGTGGAAATGACACATTTGGGGCAGTGTGGAAAGGAAAACCTTCCAGGGGAAACTGATGTTCCCCAGTTGACCCAAGGCTTTCTTGACTGCTAATAGGACTTGACTCATCCATGTCGGAAGTGGCCATCGGAATCGAAGCACCAGGAGGAGTAGATGGGAGATCTGCGTCTAAAAAGTCCCAAACGTTGGGAGGAGTCTAATCAAAAGGATCCTCACCTAGAGCTTGAGAATCAAGAGGTTGAACACTTGGGACAATGGGAAGAGTACCAGTAACAAATGATACCTCAGAAGAGACAGGAGAAAGTGGCTCTCCGTCACTTGGCAGGGACGACGGAGTCGGTGAGTCTGCCAGGATGGCCTAGCTCAAAAGCTCTAGGAGAAAAGATATAATCAATAAGGTTGCAAAAAATATGTCAAGATGTGATCACAATGTGACCAAGATTAATAGGTAAAATGTTATCGTGACAAATAAATTTTATGACGCTAGAACGAAACATTGCCTTTTCATGTTTAAAGAGTCGAGAAAAGGGGCTAAAGATGACTCTAGTCGCCTTCGAAGTTTAATGAGCCTGAAAGGACAAGTGCTTAGATGATCCTTTTACTTTTAAAGAGTCGAAAAGGAATGAAAGTGACTGCTCTGGAATTCTAGGCAAGAGGTTTACTAGACAAATCGTAAAACTGCATATACACCTTGGTAATAAAATGAAAGAGAAATGACCAAGGACTTTTCGTACGACAGTCAATCTTCCCGAATGTTGTGTTCGGTGCGTTATGATTCGTAAGGCAGTAGACTCAGCTTCCTATGGATAATAGGATGATAACCTAGTGGGGTCTCCCAATATATACGCGATGGTACGAGGAGCACAAATCCGTACTAGCATCTATTGCATCACAAAAGGAGGAATCACCCAACCTTAGTGAGAACAATAGGAACTAGGTTTAATGACGCTGGAACACGTCTCTAGCCTAGACCTCTAGATATGTGAGTGTTAGGTTCCAATGCGTTTTTAAGTTCATTCAATAGATTTTAACAGTTAATCTTGAATTAAGTCTCGATTTCAAGGCCCTATCGAATGTATGCTTAACACTCCTAGAATGCAACTAGATGAGCAAAAAACCATTCCTTTCGATGAACAACTACCTAAATGAGGGTAAGGAGTTCATTTCCAAGTGAACGAAGACAATAACAAGCAAATGCAAGAACAACAGTGCAAGCAAGTAATCCAATCAATAGGAAACACAATGCATCGATTTTCGCTTATCTCGCAACTACTATGACGAAAAATGAAAGATTTGAATTTTTCTTTTCAATTCCTAATCATAAAGAATCTACTAATGCAAACATACTTTCATTTTTGTATACTATATGAGTGCAATTTTTTTTTTTTTGGAATAAATAACAAACAAGCTAATGCAGAGCCTGACTAATCAAAAGGCAAATGTAATCTATGCTTCAATAGTGAATGGAAATCAAATCAACACAACAAGCTAGTTTGATGACCAATCACTATGGATCAACCAGGAAGATGGGCAAGTAGCAAGAGAACAGCTTCAAACAAGTCAACAAGACTGTTGTGGATGTAGTTCAGAAACTTGAAAGGACAAGCAACCCAAAACCAACGAATTCTTGATGGAACCCTAAAAGACCTAGGTCACATAGTCCAAAAAGCCAAATTTCATACAAATGGAACCAAGAAGGACATGCCTCAGTAAACACAATCAAAACAAGCTTAACAAGGTGAAAGAAACAGCAAAGGACAAGCTACACTGGTCTATTCAGGAGGCAGGGCTGTAAAAATTAACCCTATAGGAATTGTCGCAAGCGCAACACTGACAACATGAGATGATCACTAATCGTTGCAAGCATAGCATGGTCAACTGAGGGACGTCATCGCAAGGGTACACCTGTTCTCAGCGACGGTCCAATTTCAGGAATCATCATAGCTGTATGACAGGATATTCACGACGTACAGCGAGGGTAAAGAGAATAGGAGCGATTTGTCGCAGTTGTTAGGAATTAAACAACGATGATCTTAACAAAGAGGGAAAACAAGGCAAAAACAACGGAAAGACACCAGATCTACTCAAGTGATCCAAATCACTGATGGTTCAGTTCCAAACAAAGAGACACTATGTAATTCAATCGAAAACAACAAGAGCAAAATCAAGAGACAACACACAAATCACTCCCACTGTGGTCGCCAACTTGTGATGCAGGTATGTTCCCTCTGCGGACAGAGACAACCCCTCTAGCCCTAGAGTGGGTCTAGTCACAGCAAGACAAAGACAATAGCTAATTCCTTAAATATTTATCGTTAAAGAGGCCTACCTTATACCGGTGTTCGATGAAGTCTTCGTCACATCGCTTCAGCTATCACTTTCTTCTCCTTAATGAATGATTCACCTGAAACAACATACGAAAACGACAAAACACGTAATAGAGTACAACAACGAACTATCTACTTACAGAGTCAAGGAACCATAAGCTATCAACATACATTTCATACAGGATATAGGAAATAACTATTGATTGTATTAATATAAATAATAGTAGAGGTTACAACCACGCCTTGACATCGCAAGCTTCCTCGAAGGGTCCGATCAGTATGTCTCCATAAGCATTCACTCTCAAAGGTCTCCCAGAAACTAAGGTAATCACAACAAGGCTTCCTTCTTACAAAACCATTTCACACTATCAATCCACAACATGAAAGGCTATTCTCATACCTCACAAGCTATTGCTAGGCTATCAATAATCCAAACTGTAAGCTATCAATCCAATAAACCAAGAACTAGCTAACTGAGAAATAGCTTATCATAGCCATGGAGGATGCTTTTATAAGAGGAGGAGCCTCCATAAATGAGGGGAGAGGAAGCTTATCTTCATGGGAGGTTACTCAAAAGGCGGAACCACCATCTCAAATGAGGAGAGGCGAACTTCTTTGACCCAACAACTAGCTCCAGAACCACCCAGAAGTATTCTATTTGAACTAATTTTCCATATCTGGGTCATCGTGGGTCAAACACTGAGACTCAGAGATGACATCGCGAGGCGTTAGTTCATTCTGGGCTATCGTCACAGGCAGGATATTGATGACCTGCGACGATTTTGAAACATGGGTAAAAATGGGTCAACTTCAGGATTAATGAGCTTAGGCAATCTTCTTGAGTAATATGGAAGATTTGGACACATATTTTGGTATATGACAAAGAGCAGATGTCATTTAGGGACTAACTCTATCTAGGATCAGGGGATGCGGAGTCGGTGACAAAATACTGTGTAACGTGCATTGTGGCAGTGGGTGATGAATTTAGGACCGTTCGCATCACTGTAGCAAATATGACACAAGGAGAGTAGGCGAGAGGTTTAAATCATGCACACTTTTGTGGGAGTTTGAGTTTTGGAAGAACCGTGGATTGTTCACAGAAAGGCCACGCGAGCTCCACGCAGTGTCATCTATGGTCACGGAACTTACGCATTTTTCTTCTCTCTCTCTCTTCCTCCTTGGTTTGCTGACTCCCTACAGGGCAGGATGCGTTGCCAAATTCGAGGAAGAGGGCAAGCTCCTACGCCACGCCACTTTGGATCGAGGGCCACAGATGGGCCCCGTGGCTCGGTGGTCTCCCTTAAAGAGGGGGAGGGGGTGAGATCTTTGCGGGTGCGATCATACTAGTGTTAATGCACTGGATCCCATTAGAACTCCATAGTTAAGCGCGCTTGGGCTAGAGTAGTATTGGGATGGGTGACCTCCCGGGAAGTCCTAGTGTTGCACCCTCCCCCCTTTTCGTGCGGCTCGGCGGAGCCAGTGGAAGAGATCCTCTCAGGCGAGATCGCGCTGGCATTAATGCGGAACTCCACCGATAGGTGCGCTTGGCAGCAAATTGGATTGTGTTGCATGTTTATCTCGTTTTTACGGCGTGGGGCTACTTATATATTGATTTATAATGGAATCCCGCGAATGAAGAGATCGCTCAAGCATTAAGGAGGGGATCCTAACTGAGGGAAACAGTGACACGCTTAAGGCTGCTCTAGACGAAATTCAAGAGCGTGGCTCCAATTTATCATCCTAGTCGGGAGTCGCGAGCGGGATTACAGTGCAACGGAGGCGACGCATTGCGGCAGTGGGCGATGAATCTAGGACCGTTCACATCGTTGTAGCAAATATGACACGAGGAGAGTAGGCGAGAGGTTTAAATCGTGCACACTTTTGTAGGAGTTCGAGTTTTGGAAGAACCGTGGATCGTTCACAGAAAGGCCACGCAGTGTCATCGGTGGTCGCGGAACGTACGCTTTTTTCTTCTCTCTCTCTCTTCCCCCCTGGTTCACTAGCTCCCCGCAGGGCGAGAGGCACCACCAAAGTCGGGGAAGAGGGCGAGCTCCTGCGTTGCACCGATTCAGATCCAAGGCCATAGATGTGCCTCGTGGCTCAGTGATCTCCCTTGAAGAGGGGGAGGGGGCGAGATCTTTGCGGGTGTGATCATACCAATGTTAATGCATCGTATGTTGAGATTGCAACAAGATGATGGAGCTTAGTGAAAAGAGTCGCCTTCACTAAGTGGGCCCGCAGGCTATTTTTGGCGCAAGTATATTTTTAGACTATGTCTATTTTTAGACATATGGATCATGTCTATGTTTATGGATGATTGATCAAGTTGGGAAAAATAGATGGACTTCTATTTTTGATGAAAGTGTGAGTGATCAAGTCTATTTTTAGACTGGCTGTCAAAAATAGAAAAGTCAAATATTATTATCTCACAATAATATTTGGACTATAAACTTAATCTTATTCTCTTGGAGCACTTCAGTTTGAGCTACGGAAGTGGCACATGCAGCTGTCAGAAGGAAATTCGTTTTTCTTATGAGTCAGTTGAGTTGTTGCATGCATGACTTCAGTTAGAACTCAAGTGAGTTGAGTTTAGTGGACTGGAGGTATAGTTGATGGAGTTGTGTTCAGTTTAACTTAGTTAAACTGGTTGTAGTTAGTCTAACTGCAGATAGACTAATGATGAGTTGTTAAACTAATTATTAACTCATAATACAACTAAAGAATACATCAGTTAACTCAGTTGCATGTCAGTGCATGTTCAGTTCAACAGGGACAGGTGGTAGAGAATCAGATTGCTATCAGTTGTGACTATAGTTGTGCACCAGATCTTGCACAATCAAGGGATTGAGTATGCCAATGAGTTTGCTCACGTATTTGGCCCGCATTTTAGCCTTTGCTCACGTCCACAAAGAGTGAGTGACTATTTTGCAGGTGAAAATCGAGTTTGGGAAGCAATTCTCATCAGTTCTTGAGCAGGTATTGAGCAGTGGAGGCAGGCAAGCAGTGGAAGAGATTTGGAGATCAGATCTGAGCTGTATTGTGTGTAACAGAGGTGGAGATACTTGTGAGAAGTATTATGCTGTGTAATGTTACATGACTCAATCATTAATATACAGATAGTGTGGGGTTTTTAGCGAGATGCTTTCCCCGTGATACAAACTGTGTTAATGTGTGAATGCTCTTGATGTTTTATTGTTATTGATGCTGCTATATTCTTGATCAACGTAGAGGAGCTTATGTATTGTGTATGTTTTCCGCATTAGTACATGATCAGGATAATCTCCATTGAATATGTGTTAAATTATTCAAAATTTCTACATCGTATCCCATCAGAACTCTGCAGTTAAGCGCGCTTGGGCTAGAGTAGTACTGGGATGTGTGAACTCCTGGGAAGTCTTAGTGTTGCACCCTCCCCCCTTTTTGTGTGGCTCTATGGAGCCAGTGGAAGTGATCCTCGTAGGCGCGATCGCATCGGCGTTAATACAGAACTCCGCAGATATGCGCGCTTGGCAGCAAATTGGATTATGTTGCGCATTTATATCGTTTTTGCGACGTGGGGCTACTTATATATTGATTTATAATGGAATCCCGCGAACGAAGAGATCGCTGGAGCATTAAGGGGGCAGGGGGAGCGTAGCCGAGGGAAACAGCGACACACTTAAGGCTGCTCTAGGGGAAATTCAAGAGCGTGGCTCCGATTTATCATCCTAGTCGGGAGTCGCAAGCGGGATTACAGCGCAATGAAGGCAATGCATTGTGGCAGTGGGTGATGAATCTAGGACCATGTTGTGCTATACAACAACCCTCCCCATATCAAAAAATTTTCATATAAGACTTTAATAAGAAATGGGTCCCCTTTAGAATATAAATAAAATCAATAAAATGTTTGAAAATAAATTTTTATAATAGGTCAAATAAAAATTTGATTTTAGGGTAGGTTACATTGCAATTGCAATTTGCAAAACTTTTGAACCCATGGAAGTCCTCTTAAAAAATCCAATCCGATTTGAGTCATAATAAACCTTATCGTAAAAATCTTTATCAAAGGAAATAATTATAAAAGCGAATTGTCACATCGCACACATCCTTTATCTCAATGATGGACTTAAAGTGTTCCATTGAGATCTGCCGATGTGATAACTCTATCAGAAATTGCATATCACTACTCGTTAAGAAAATGTCCCAAGTGTTCCATGGAAAACCTTCGATGCGATAAGCCGATCGCAATCGCGCATCGCTAAAATCATAAGACACATCCCAAAAGCTCCTTTGAAATCTTCCGATGTGATTTCATTATCGTATATCGCGCTTTCGATAAAGGTAAAACATGAAGTATTACAAACATGTGCGGTTTAAAGTTATAAGTCAATTATAAAGAAAATTTAAACGATTTATCAATTTTAAAGCATGCTGCCTCCCCATGCCAGCTCACCATTGATCGCAATCACAACCATGCAGAGGAACCATTTAAGCATGGCACTTGTAACTCCCGATCTACAATATGTGATTATCACTAATCGCCGATCGGGAAGTCACGATACCCATTCTAAAAAGGACCGTTATAAATTTGCGATGTGACATACCATCACAGCATTAAAGTTTCATGTTGGAAGTTACGGGGAAATCATTAAGAAGTAGTTATGGTTGAATCCTTCAAGGATTTCATCCATGGTGGCTTAATATATCCTAGATTCGTAGCATCTGTCATGCTTAATTGTTGTTAGTCTTGTGCGTTGTGTATTAGTTTTTAACAAGTTTTTCCACTATTACGTCCTTTTGTTTCATTTTGCAGAGCGAATCTGAAATCATTAGTCTAGTAAAAATGTCTAAGAAATCTCAGAAAGTAAAGGTCCCCGTCATAGCGAAAGATGAACCAGCAAAGTTGGTACTGATAGCTGATACTACCTATCTAGGCCTTGGCAAGACTTCATGGGAGGGCATATATAATATACTCAAAGCTGAGGATCCAACCGAAATTGAAGAAGAAGGAGGAACGGCTGATTCAAGTGATAAATCAGAAAATACTCTTAAGGATTTAGCTAGCTCCTTCCTCCACAAAACAGTAACCCATGCGAAAGTGTTACCATATAATGAACTGGTGAGATGGGTAATAGAGAGTATCAACATAACCAATAGAGCATTCTTTATAGCCGATAAAAGGATGTTCAGGACATTTAGGGCAGAAGATGTCAAGAAGATGTATCATTTGCCGGACACCTAGAAACATTACAACAAGGCATTTTTAGAAGCTTTCGCCAAGGAGAACGAGGTAGAGTCGGACCTATCAAGCAATGGAGACATTTCCTAAACAAGCATAAGCATGAATCCTCTGGTATGTACTCTGTGGACTCCTTAGCATCTCCCTATTGCTATGCTAGTGCTATAATATGTAGACTCTTTGGAGCCTCTGATTCAGCTAGATTTTCCATAGAAATTGTGCCTTTAATGGAATCAGTGATTAAATCTTTTATCATGGATTGGGCAACCATTTTATCAGATAAAATGGCCAACCAAATCCTTGATTATAGAAGAAATAGGTATGTAACCACCCGGATAATACCCCGATTCTATATGAGCGCCTACATTATGGATACCATCTGTTTCAATTCTGACTTCCCGTTCTAGGTTGGAAATGGACTCCTCAAGACCCAACTCCTATTCACATTTATCATAAGTATTTGTGGAAGGCCCATTATAAAGATCATATATATAGAATTTTCCATGGTTTTGTTTTACCCGTCCATCAGGCCATATTCAACAAACTTGCTCCTTGGTTATCCGATGAGGCCAGCATTGACCTAACATCAATCGGTAGTTGGTTCAGTGAAGAAAAGTTCACCTATGTCAGACTTTTTGGCAGCACCACAGATCCACATGTTCTCCCATTGTACATTCCTGATAAGCTATTGGCCAGAGAAATAGCTTACTAGATAATGGAGAAAGGAATGTCCAGGAACCTCAAAGAGTCCAAGAAACAAATGTGGCCTACATTTCCCCTCCGCTATGGTACTTACTCACTGCATGATTTCAAACATGCCGAGAAAGAAGAAAAGAAGATAAAAATTCTAAAGTTAGCAGTCATCCCTAAGAGACAGTATGACCCAAACGAAGTGGCTTACAACTTTACCACTCAGGTGAAACTTGCCAAATTTGAACATGAGAAAGATGACTATGATGACTTGTTCGCTTCGACTGAGTCATTTTCACAGGTAAAACATCTAGCAGGGATCAAATTGGGAGCAGGGGAGATAGATAAGTTTATGTAGTTTAGGACATAGAGGTTACAAACCATACCTCTGGATTTATTGAACACTACCCCTATGGTGTAGCAAGAAGGCCACTGTGAATAACACACTATTGAGAATATTCCTGAAAAGGAGTAGACAAATGAAAAGACCAGTGGCTTCTAGATACCAATGTGCATATTGATGCCAACTTAATCAAGGAATGGGAGCAATTCTATCAGTGGATCAAGAACGAGAATGACTCCCAAAATATCATCATACCAAAATCGCCTGCAACACAGGAGCCTATTGTTGCTAGTATTACAATTGAAGGGGCAGACACCGTTAACACTCAGCATGATATTGAAATAATTCTAGAGAATCCTTCTGAAGAGATTGTATTGAAGGTTGAGGAAATACCACCCCTGGATGTATTTTACAGTCCAAAGCATAGGACTGTGGTCAAAAGATAGAGGAAAAAAAGGAAAATTGACCAAGGACCATTCTCAACTCCTCAAGTTGAACTTATGAATGTGGTATGGAAAGACTCAGAAGTCAATCCTTTTGAGGATTTAACTAAGTTATCTCAATATGCAGGTGCCTATACAGCCACTCCAATGTACAAGGCCTCCGAAGTTAGCCAACTAATCAAAGAAAAAGATCTAAGGATCACCCAACTTGAAGAGCAAATGGCAGTGGAACAGCAGAAAATCAGTCAGCTTGAGCAACAACTAGCAGAGAAAAAACAGCAGAATGAGAAACTAAAAGAATAATTAAATCTGGAGAAACAAAATATCGATCAGTAGGCTCTCCAGAAACAACAAAAGTTTTCTCAAGAACTCAGCAAGCTTCAAGCGGCACTTCAGCAGGAAAAGAAGGCCAAAGAAGAACAAATCACACAGCTGCAATTACAGGTAGAGAAATTCAAAGGTTATCTGAAGATTGATGAATTCAAGAAAGAAGCCCTGGAAGTGACTAAAGCCTTATCTCGGCAACTGAATATCCTTTGCCATAAAATATCATTGGTTGACCCATTGTGCATCATCACTGCATCACTCATTGAACAGGCAGTTGACACCAGGTTAGAATTTGAAAACACAGATGATAAGGTCACAAGATTTCTCTCTTGGAAAAGTACAAAAGAAGGCATGGCTACTAATCTACCGAAAATCCAAGAATCGCACAAAGAAGTCTTGTTTTTGGAGTGGGAATCACAGTTAATAAAGGCCGAAAGAGCTACTTCCAGAGCCAAGGCTACAATGAATAGTGTGATCGAGTTGGTAAATGACAACTTATATGGAGCTAACTTGATCTCCGATTACTCCCCAGGAAAGCTCCCAAAGGCAAAAGTGTTAGAAATCAATGGAGACAGGATCTAGCCAGCAGAGAAGAACAAATCGGCAAAGTGCAAAACTTGACTTGGGATGCATTTTGGTTCTTCCTAGTCAAGCCGCACAGCCAGTAGATGGCCACCAAATGCCTTGCCGACGTTGTCAATCGCATGGTTCCCGAGCTTTCAGATGCCACATACACAGGTCAACTACATTCCAGGCTGAGTCATCCTCCAGAAATTCAGGAAATGCTCTCAATTTGTCAGCTACGAGTGCAAGAGAAGAAGTAGATACAATGAATCAGTTCAAAGGCTATCACACTATTATTTTCATAAATCAAATCCTAGATTTTCATGTTTGCAGTTTCAACAACTCAAAGCGATTTTTATTGACAGTTAGTTTTTATTTTATTATTTAAACCCTTTCATGTCTTTTAAGAAAGGGTCCTCAATTTGTATAAAACTTGACTTGAGAAGTTACACTTTTGTACTTCTGAATATATTTTTATCAGTAGTGGATCAAGGTTCTACATTTTTGTGAAGAAACTTTTTCAAGACCTACACTTTTGTATCTCCTGGAAGTTTTCTCAAATAAGAAAGTGGAATCAGAGTGTTATTTACATTGGAAAGACTCAAATGCATGCGGTATTTCTATCACTGTTCTTTTGTCTTGTTTCCTTATGTGATGAAGCATTCCTTTTAAAAGTTGCTATTGTTGATATATGTATGCTCTTCAAACAATTATTTATCATGTCATTTCTGAAGATTTAGAATTGTTATACTTTAAAGATATATGTCAGCGATATACATTGTTATGAATGCGATATGTTTTTATAATTACTTTGTTTAATTTCTTAAACAAAGTAATCATTATCTATCAATGCATCTTTCTATCGATAAGTAACTCATCTATATGATTATTTGTCTGTTAGGAATAATCAGAAATCGCATTGTTAATACATTACCCGGGTTAGATAAGTATATTTGTATATTTTTGAGTTATAGGTTAAAGCACTTATCATCTTTATTATACATTATAAAACAATCATCCATCAAACCATTCATTATATGGGAAACTGGTCCCATAATATCCAGTCAGAGCCACCATACCAAACGGAAAAGGAGTTGTACTAAGGTCCGAACCGAGTGGTTATCCCCAATGTTGGTGCTAGGATTTTAGAGGCATCAACATTTTTGGTGCTAGAAGGAGGGCATGAACTGTGAATGGCGAGCGAATCCAAATCCATAGGCCATTCTAAGAGTAAAACTCCCTCACGGTCTCCTCTAACTTCTCCTTCGCATTCTAAATATCCTATTTTTAAGCAATAAGTTGAAAAGGAAAATACAACGCCCACTGTTGAAAACTTAAACACACTTGAAAATTCTTCTCTTGAACCCCCTGAAGTACAGTCCTTGATTCATAAACTCCAAGGGTTTTCAATATCCCAAGAATAGTCTGAGTTATCCCAAGGCAGTGTGACTTCGCAATATATTCCATCCCAGCCTCTTACTAGAGCACATAGTGAAAAGCTTGGTATTCCACCAACTGAATTTCCTCTGCCAAGTCGAAAAAGAGCTAGGAAGACACCTTTAGAGTCTGACAGTGAGATTCTTTCCTCATCATCATCCATTCTATCTAAACCATTGCAAAGTCATCCATCTATTTCACAGCTACTCCAACATCCTCTACCCAGTCACTTTCAACTGCCTCCTCACCTTCTTCTACCGTTAGCGCAACAATGGCACAACCTCAACCAAGGCCATGGACCAATCTAGGAGCTGTCGCAATGACTGCACCTTTGAGTCAATTACCATCTCATCCTGAAATATTGTTACCAAAGTTTAATCCGAACATTGGCATACTAGCAGAAGAACATATAAATAATTTTATGCTGTCAATAAACTTGAATGGGGTCTAGAAGAAGAAGTTGTTGTTAGGCTATTTCCATACACTCTACAAGGAGCAGCTGGATCATGGTATTTTTCATTACCACCAGGATCCATCAATAGCTGGGATGCTTTTTGAGGAGCAATTTTTAACCAAGTTTGGAGACGATAGGTCCACAGTGACTTTGATTAATGATCTCTCCAATCTGAAATCTGAATCAAAGGAACCCATCAAAGACTTCAACTCTCAATTTAATAAACTATTGAATAAAATTCCAGCAACATCCAAGCCTAGTGAAGAAGTCTGAAGCGAATGGTATATTTCTGCCTTGCCTTCAAACATAGCCATCTTCGTTGATAGGGCTGCCAAACCCACATTAGCAGAAAATATGAAGGAAGCGATCACTGTTGAAAAACGTATCATTTCTTTGGAAAAGAAAAATGCTCTTGAATAAAGAAAATCCAAAAAGGTTACTTTCAAAGATGATTCAAAAAAGAAAGCAGTTAAAGACCCATATGACATGGAAGGTTTACAAAAGGTTCTAAAAACTATGTCCAATGAAATGGTGGAAATAAAAAAGCAGGTAGCTGAAACTTCTACTAAAAAACCATTTAGAAACTTTAGAAGAAATCAGTCAACTGACCCTAAACCACCTAATGCTATATCTAATGTGGAATCAGATCTAGATGACGATGAAGATGAAGACACAGTTTTATCATCGGAGGAAATGGAAGAAGATGAAACAGTTGAATGTCATGGAATGTGGGACTTTATCTTGCCCAACTCTGATAATGAAAGTGAACAAGAAGCTCTCCCGTAAATACCAGAAGTAAAAATGCAGCAGAGCCTATTCAAACAAATCCAAAGAAGAAAAATTCAAGCCCTGTTACTAAAGACAAAGCTCCCATGAAGAAAACTCCAATTGTGCCTACCCAAAATCAACCATCATCCTCTAATCCTCCATCATCATCTAAAACGTTAGTAGTTTCCGACTCTATGGATTATAACATCGTGGAAGACATGAAGAAGACTCGAGCAAATATTTCTTTACATGAACTTAGCAAGCTCAAACATCAATAGAAGTTGTTACTAAAAGAATTGAATGTGGTACCTTCTTCTCCTCTTCCAACCAGTGTATTATCCAAGGAAACTAAAGGATTAGGTAAGCCACCATCGGATAAAGTAGATGCTACTGATGTTGTTTTGATCGGAGATAGGTCTAATTCTCATACTCCTCCTTTTCTCTTGACTTATGAGATCTATAATAGAAATCTGCATAACTGCTTGATAGATTCAGGGGCTTCATCAAACATAATGCCAGCCTTAGTTTGCTCCAAATTAAACATTGAACCCTAGAAATTTGTAGTTCATATTGTTCAATTAGATCGGACTAAAGTGCAAGTTTTAGGAGAGATTAATTCAGTTACTATTAGGTTATCAGCTGATCCCAGAGTAGTTCAAAGAATTGATATATTGATTGCTGACATCCTTGAGTTTTATGGTTTAATTCTAAGCAGGGATTGGTCTGAGAAACTCCATGGTTACATTTCCACTGATTGGTCTCACATGTGGCTTCCCTATAAATGGAAACCAAAACAAATCAAAATAGATTGGGAAAAACACATGAATCATACAGTAACAGAGTTTGAATAACAAAACCAACCTGTAGCTTTCAATAAAAACATTCTCGGAAATTACTCAGCTGAGTCATTCTTTGGAAATTTTAATGCTCAACAATCACATTTTCCTGTTAATAGTATAGCATCACAAATTGAAAATTTCTCTCATACCGATACCTCAAGATGTGTTGGTTTTTCCGATGAACTTGTAAATAAATCTGTAGATAAGCCTTTATTTTTGTCTTTATATTTTGATGGATCAAAATCCAATGACGGTGCAGGAGCAGGATGTATTTTAGTTAGTCTAGAAGGGGAAAAACTATGCTATCATGTAGACTAGAATTTGAGTGTACCAATAACACTGCGGAATATGAGGCATTGATTCAAGGGCTCTATAAAGCAATAGGCCTGAATATTCAATATCTGAAAGTATTTGGTGATTCCGAAATTGTCATCAAACAAGTAAGGAACACTATCCATTGTCTCTCAAGACATCTCAAACATTATCAATCCCTTGTTCAAGATCTCATAACTCATTTTCTGGCATTCAACATTTCTCCTATTCCTAGATCTCAGAATGCAGTAGCTGATTTATTGGCTAATGTTTCTTCTAAGATCCTTCCATCTGAGGATTATAGTCCAGATAGGTTTTCAATTGAATTATTTTTTGGCCATCTGTCCCAGACAATGTCACCAATTGGCGGGTATTTAATCATGATGAAGACATCTTAAATTTCTTGACTTCTGAAAAATCTTATGATGATCAGATTATCGATGAAAGCGATCATGATCTTCAACTAAAACAAAGACTAAATGAGAATTCTATTCCTAAATCTGTGGTCAAGCTAGAAGATCTCTATGATATCAAAGATAGATTCAAAAAGGTCACTAATGCAAAACTTCAAAGTTCTACTTTAAGGTTTGAATTAGTAAATCTTGGCACTGAGGCCAAACCACAAAATGTCAATCTAGGACTTGAACTCACATCAGAAGAAAGATTTGCTTTCATCATATTATTAAACAAATACAAAAATGTTTTTGCTTGGAATTACGAAGATCTGAGAACTTATGATACTTCTATCATTCAACACACAATTCCAATGATTTCTGATGAGAAACCTGTACAACAAAAGTTAAGGAAAATTCACCCAAATCTGGAAAGTCAAATCAAAGTAGAGTTGAATAAAATTCTGAAAGCTAAAATAATTTTCCCGGTCAGACATTCTAAATGGGTTTCAAACTTGGTACCTGTAAGAAAAAAGAATGGTGATATTAGGATTTGCATAGATTTTAGAAATCTCAATAAGGCATGTCAAAAAGATAATTTCCCATTACCAATAATGGAACAGATACTTCAATCAATAGCTGGTTCAGAGTTAATGTCCTTTCTTGATGGTTTTTTAGGATACAATCAGATACTGGTGCATCCAGATGATAGACTAAAAACTACATTCAGAACTAAATGGGGAACATATGCTTATCATAAAATGCCTTTTGGTTTGATAAATGCTGGAGCTACTTTCCAACGAGCCATGGATATAGCCTTCAAAGGTTTGATCAATAGGTCAGTTTTTGTTTACTTAGATGACATAATTGTCTTTTCCAAGAAAATGGCCAATCATCTACATGATTTAAAATAGATCTTTGAACGATGTAAAAGGTATGGGATTTCTCTAAATCCCAAGAAATCATTCTTTTCTCTTAATGAAGGAAAACTCTTAGGGTTTATTGTATCCAAAGAAGGCATATATATTGATCTTGACAGGATAAAAGAGATTTCTGATATTCCTTTGCCACATAACAAGAAATCAATGCAATCATTTTTGGGACAGATAAATTTTGTAAAAAGATTTGTTCCTAATTTTTCTCATATAGTCTTACCTTTACAAACTATGATTAAGAAAAATTCAGTTTTCAAATGGAGATATAACGAAAAATAATCCTTTGACTCAATCAAACAAGCAATAATTAATGCTTCTGCATTGAATACTCCCAATTTTTCTAATCATTTTATTTTGTATACTTTGGCCACTGAAACATCTTATGTTGTTGTTTTAACACAAATCAATGATCAGCAAGTAGAAGCACCTATATCCTTCTTTAGTTCCAATTTGCAGGGTGCTAAACTCAACTATTCGGAAGTAGAAAAACAAGCTTTTGTTGTGCTTAAATCTATCAAACACTTTATACCATTTCTCCTAAAAACACACACAAAAGTAATACTCTCATTCTCTGTAGTGAGGCAATTACTAGTTCAAAGGGAAGTAGGAGAGAAAAGAGCTAACTAGGTAACAACCTTACAAGAGTATGATATTGATATTAAACCAGCGAAAATTGTTAGAGGACAAGGTTTTTGCAGGTTATTAGCAGGAGCTTCTAATATTCCAGAACATGAAGATTCAGATAATACTCTTCAAGTGAACGAGATAAGTATCATAAATTTTGAATCTCAGTATGCTGATATGATATTTTACTTGAAAAATGGATATGCTCCCCCTAATTTCAGTTACAAAAACAAACGTGCTTTAAGATTAAAATAAAAACACTTCGAAATCATTGATGATGTGTTATTTAGAAGAAATTATGATTCAATTTTATTAAGATGCCTTGAAAAAACTGAAGCACAAAAGGTTTTGCAGGAATTACATGATGGTCCAGCAGGTGGACATTTTGGAGGAGATACTACAGCTCACAAGATAATACATGCTAGATATTATTGGCCCACTTTGTTTAAAGATGCCCATGATTATGTCAGGAAATGCAAGATATGCCAAACTGCTAGTGGGAGACAAAGGAAACCAACCTTTCCTTTACAACCAGTAAACATTGAGAAACCATTTGAATAGTGGGGGATTGATATCATAGGAGAGATTGTTCCACATTCTTCTAAGCAACACAGATACATCCTTACAACCACAGACTACTTCACAAAGTGGGTAGAAGCAATTCCATTGAAGGTAGCCAATTCTGATGCAATCATTGAATTCATTGATCTCATTACCAGGTTTGGTGTACCTAATGCCCTTATTTTTTATAATGCATCTTATTTTTCTGGGAGTAGTATAGTTGAATTTGTTCCAAAGAGAGGTTTTAAATTAAAATATTCTGCAAATTACTATCCTCAAGGTAATGGTTTGGCAGAGTCAACTAATAAGAATCTCATTAAGATTATTAAAAGAACTATTGATCAAAATCAAAAGAATTGTTATAAATCTTTAATATTTGCATTATGGGCAGATCGCATAATTCAGAAGGCCTCAATAGGTACTTCTCCTTTTAACTTAGTATATGGGAAAGAAGCTGTAATACCTTCAAACTTAGCACTCCCATCTCTAGCCATGGTACAATTTATCGCTTCCATTACCAATAGGAAGCAAACCAATATGTGATTGTGCTTCATTTTGAATCCATACACAAAAATTTATAAAAGTTTCAAAATATTAAGATTTATCTTTCAATAAGTACACCCAGTACATTTCGATGTAATCAAAATAAATGTCATCATATGCTTATTTCCATTAGAAGATGAAATAGGCCTAAGGAAACACAAATCCAAATGCTTTGGTCCTAGTTATCTACATGCAATGGAAGTGGAACCATGAAATGGTTTTTTGCTATGATTTCCAAGGAAATAAGCATCACATTGCTTTAGTTTCCTAGGAGCAGTAGGAAAACTAGAAATGCCATTATTTTTTGGTAAATAAAGGTTATCATAATTAATATGTCTCAATATAGCATGCCATTGAAGATTAGATAACAATGTACCTTCATTATGATGAGAGAGGCATGCAAAATTTTGTGCCTGAGAATATGTCCCTTTCAGCTTCAATAGTCTTTCATCCTCCACTCCAATCATGAAAACCATGTTGTTGGAAGCCTTCATCATTTCTACTTTTACATCAAATGTGTGAGTGGAGTGGTCTTGCTATCAAATGTGCATAAGGGATAAGCACATTTCTTTTCAAATTTGGAAGATAGAGTAAATCATGTAGAAGTAAATTAGGGAATCTAGGTAGTTTAATCTTGATGACACCAAGTCTCGAGGGTTTGAGACTTGATTTATCTACAAATTGCATTATGCCATCAGATTTTCACTGAAATATTCAAGTCATGTAGCATGTTGCACCTATTTCAAGTAGCTAAGAATCTCTCCAAGAAACAAGTTCAGTATAAAACAAATATTCACTTATTCCAATATTGCAATGAGAAATAATGTAATGAGTAGATTCAGGTGGTTTACCTTTCATTAGATATGGCATTTTACCATTTTCATATTTATGCTATTGTTTATATTTGATCTTCTCCTAGGGGATTTTGCATGTTGATGCATCATGTCCATTTCTTCCATAATGGACATAATGAATATCAAGCCTCTCACCATGGTTGTGTCTATCCCCATGCACATGAAGTTCTTTCTTCCACATCCTCTTTTACTGCTTTCTCCTCTAAAAGAATCATGTGATTGATTCTTCCCTTTGTGAGCAAGGGATATGGTTTTTTCAAGGGGTTGAGTTGTTATCTTTCTCTTCCCAAAGGCTTTCTCACATTCTACAACCTTTTCTACCAAAGAGTAAAACGTAATAGACTTTATTTGGCCACTAGCTCGCATGGATTCAAGATAGTTGGCATATGTGGGGTATAGGACCTTGATAAAGGTTGTGAGGGAAAGATCTATCTTTACTCCAGTGGCATATATGTCATGCATGAAATAAGAGGCCAAGGGCATGGGGTCATAAGCCTTCGACTTATGGTTGAAGAGTTTTCCCAACCGTTGCACAAGCTCCAATTATAAGTGTTATTCATATAAGTGCTTTAATTTCTTTGAAGCACCATAATAATATACAATGGAGGTAATATGATGGCTCACCTCTTCACTTACTTATGAAACAATCAAGGCATAAGATTTATTGTCTGATGTAGGCTTCTTAGGTCCATTTTCCTCCTCTCCTTCATAGATGTCATCCCACTAATCATTGAAAAGGAGAGTGTGTTTGATCTTTGTGGAACACTCTTGAAAATTCTCTTTACCAATATGCACTATGCTAACAATGAAGATGAGGGAATGAATCCTCAACAAAATTATGGGCTATGGTTTGGACAAACAAATTTATATTCTATCCATAAAAATCAACAAGAGCAACAATAATCTCTCAATGCAACATTGACACCATAACTAGTAAAGGAAATATTTCTCTCTTTCAAATAAGATGCAATGGAAGAGCTAGTTCTCATGCAATTTACAATTCATTTGTCTTAATCAAATTCCCACTTCTCTACTCTAGAATATTCATGCATGCTATTTAATTCTAGCTTTCAATTTGGATGCTCACGCGACAAAGACAATAGGCTAATTGTTAGAGTAGCTTCTAACTATTATGCTATCATTAGAGGGTAAATTGGCAGCCAAGTTAGGAGATATGAAGGGCATTTTCTCTCTCGACATGAGATACAAGTTGCTCTTAGAACACATCCCTCCTGAGTTCTCTAATTGTATCATATTAGAGACTCAAATTGTTTCAAGGCAGCACAACGAAATCAAATAACTATCACAAATGATATATGCTCCACAGATAAATTTATGGCTCAAGAAGTCCACAATGAAATATTGATGGGCCCCACAAATATAAAATATAGTCCAATAAAATACTATAATAACATGTAACTTTAAAATTCTATTATATAAAACCATAGTTGTAACTCCCACCCGCAAGTCACATGTGTTTAGGCTCTATTCTCAAACAACAATAATTTCATGGGTTTTATTCTCCCAAATATATTCAACTTGACAAAGTTTGTGAGACAAGATTTGGGATTTAATTCCCTTTGCTCTACAATTCCTTTATAGATTAGTAAGTAAAAGAGACTTCAATTTCTCAATATTTGTGCCTAATTCGATAATTTGTAATTTAGGGAGGGAAAACATGAAAATAGAAGGAAACACTTGGAATAACTTTGATTTCTCAATCATCATGTTCATGCGAATGATCTTGAATGTTCGAAGGACAATGAAAATAAAGAAAAATATTGTTGGAGAGATTGCATCAAATATGTGTTAGGGTTACCTAATGATTTTAGAGAATGATCTCTACATGAACAAATAACAAGAACTAGGGAAAACATTACTATAGAGGGAAGGTAATGTTGGATGTAGTGAATGACTGAGTTTTTATGCGATAGGAGAAGTAGAGAAAAACACAAGATTGCATGTGGGAACAATGGAGTTAAAAGATTCACTTTAATACCAATATTGTAGAAATTTCACATGTAGAACAAACCCATATATGCAATGTCCTAAAGCATAATACTTGTTCTACTTCTACAAAACATTAAGTGGAAGCATAATCAAATTCATGAGCAACATCAAGTAGAAACATGCATAACTGATCAAGAGAAATAATCACACATAACACAAGATATATCCAGGGGAAAGCACCAGCATAAAACCCCAACCATGTATTATCAATCAAGTGGAAATCCTCTTCACAATACAAAAAGAATTAGCTCTCAAGCTATTCACTTCTCAATGAACTATGAAGATATGTCTCATGAACCAACCAAGCCGTGTTTATATAGGCTTTACCTATGGTCCTTGCGTAGTTTTCTTAGGAAGTAACAGCAAAAGCATATGCTATTAATTACAAACATACCAAATTAACCAACGGTCCAACTACGCAATCCTTGAGGACACTAGTTCCTCAACCATGCAAAAACTACTTACTAGAAATAGTCAAGCATCTGATAGTACACTGTCCCAAATCTGATCTCAACTGAGTCTCTGACAGAACTGACATGCAACAGTTATCCATGAGTGAATCCTTAGTTATCTAAAATAATAGTTGTCACATGCATGCAAGCAGTTAACAAACTATATTTATTATTTTAACAACTTTTTAAAATAATCTAACTGGACTTGACTAGTTAGAACTAAGTCAACTGATTCTCTCATTATAGAACTCATACTTATTCCCTCAATCAGTGGAGGAAATTAAGGATAAATTCCTCAATCAGTGGGACAACTCATGTGCATGCTCACAAAGACTTCAAATTCAAATTTCCTTAACTAATTAACTCAATTGAATTAATTAATTAATATTTCCAACTATTGTTAAGACCAAATTTAATTTTACTTCCTATAGATAGACTAGGGACTGTTATAAATAGGAAGGGACCCAGAAATGCTATTTTTAGAACTTTCTATTTTTAGCAGTTTCACCTCTCACCCAATGTGGCTAATGACCTCACTGGCCAAACTGCTATTTTTAGACATGTTATTTTTAGAACTTCTATTTATAGCACATTCTAAATTTAACATTTCTTGTTGCACCTTTTTTCAACAATCCCTCTCAACAAGAAAGGCTTCCTCTCGAACTTGATCTTGTAACTCTGGAATGTTCTGCATGCAACACATCTACCCGGTCCACTTGCTCCAACAACACTTGGAACAAAAACACTCCCAACTAACCACTCTGCTGGGATAGGAACATACTCTCAGCTGAAGCTCTACCTACTGCTGACAAGTGCTCCCTCTCTGACATCTGTGCTACTGCAACATCTCCATGCATCTCGCACCATTGCACACCTCTTTGTGCCACCTAACACTGTGCAAAACACTTGTGCCTCTCGCATTTCTGCAGCCTGCTAGCTATGCGTTGTCCTGGGATTCCCTGCACTGTCGCTCTCTCTGCCGCTCCATCCGCATCTGTCTCTACCCAATCAGTCAGTTCCTGCTACTCCACATCGGGGCTCCTGTAGCAAGGTCTCCTCCAAGAGGTTGGGTACCTCAGGGATCCAGCCCCTCCTCCTTGGGACAATCACTCTATTTCGCCCCACCTCCTACCTGGAGGTATGGCGGAATGTGATCCCTCTGCCCACCTGGCTCGAAATTTCCCCCTACTAGAGGTCTCTGCATGAGTAGATGTCTCTACTTGATCTCCTATCAGCTTCCCCTGTTGTGGCTGCTCCACAACCTCCTGAAGTTGCTCCACCAATTGTGGCTCCTCCACAATTGTCTGAGACTTCTTCTAGCTCTGCATGTTGAGAGGTAATATACCCTCCCTCTCAACCACCAAGTCTCCATCAGTTGCCTTGCTGCTCGAGGCTTTGCATGCATCTTGAACCTCAAGAGCATACAGGTTCTTGACCCGTGAGCCAATCTGCTTCAGCTGTCTAGTGATGATGTGTCTAAGGAAAACCTTTCCCTTACTGAAGACTACATCATAGCCTCTATCTTCCAGCATCACGATCGACACCAAGTTTCTCTTCAGTCCTGGTACATACTTGACATCGGTCAAGGTAAGGCAAGCTCCATGCTCCCTCTGAAAAATAACTGTGCCTACACCTGAGACACTATACTTCTCATCATTACCCATCACTATGAGTATCTGGAGATCTTTCTCCTCCAAAGTACTGAACAAACTCTTATCGCTGGTCATGTGGAAAGAAGCTCCACTGTCAAGAAACCAACCACTTCCAGCCATGGACGAAACCATGCATGCGAAGAGTGTGAAATCCAACTCAAACTGTAAAGCAAGTGCCTCACCTTCAGATCACTATGAGTATCTGGAGATATTTCTCCTCCAAAGTACTGAACAAACTCTTGTCGTTGGTCATGTGGAAAGAAACTCCATTGTCAAGAAACCAACCACTTCCAACCATGGATGAAACCATGCATGTGAAGAGTGTGAAATCCAACTCAAACTGTAAAGCAAGTGCCTCACCTTCAGATCCTTCCCCGGATCCCTTCTTGGATTTCCTCCATGGACAATTTGCAGCATAATGGCCCACCTCATGGCAATGAAAGCATCGCACTTTCGATTTGTCAACCTTCTTCCCATCATTGAAAGAACTGGATTCGGAAAGAGAAACCTTCTCTTTCCCCTGCTTCGCCTTACTCGCTAAGGCACAGTTCTCTCATCATGCATGGATGAAGAGTTGTCTCTGGTGCTCCGTCTGATCTCCTCCTGCATCAAATCCGACCATAGTCGTTCCCAATCTAGCAGTTTCTCCCTTCCATTCACAGAGTCCTGGTAGCTATGCCAGCTCTTAGGAAGGCCAAGGAGTGCTAGACTCACCAAGGAGTGCTAGACTCACCATATCCTCATATGATGTCACGACCCCTACACTTGCAAGCTCATCCCTGCATGTGATGAGCTTGGTCAGATACATAGAGATCGTCTCATCCCTTTCACACTTGATCTTTCGAAGTTTGTCCTTCAGTGCCAGCTTCCTCTGATATTCTAATATAGATCTTTCAATGTTTTCCACATTGCATGCGGAGTCTCCTTCCCATGGAGGCTCGCGACAATGTGATCTCACACTCCCTCCAAGAGAATTCTCCTAGCTCTAGCCACACACTTCCTCCATTCCACCTGCTCAGTCTTGTCAGTAGGCTTAGGAATTTCTTGATCAATGAAATCCTTAAGGCCATTATCTTCCAAAACTACCTCCATGCGATCCTTCCAAGCTATATAGTTTGAGCTGCCATCAAGGGCATACTCAAGCCTCAAACCATAGAACGCCATCGATGAAATAGATGTGATAAGAACTTGAGATCTATATCCCGAATAATAAACTTTGAATTTCTCCTGCTAGTATACAGTTCTTGCTTGATCACCTATGCTTTGATACCATGTAGAAATTTCACTTGTAGAACAAACCGATATATGCAATGTCCTAAAGCATAATATTTGTTCTACTTCTACAAAACATTAAGTGGAAGCATAATCGAATTCATGAGCAACATCAAGTAGAAACATGCATAACTGATCAAGAGAAATAATCACACATAACACAAGATATATCCAAGGGAAAGCACCAGCATAAAACCCCAACCATGTGTTATCAATCAAGTGGAAATCCTCTTCACAATACAAAAAGAATTAGCTCTCAAGCTATTCAGTTCTCAATGAACTATGAAGATATGTCTCATGAACCAACCAAGCCCTATTTATGTAGGCTTTACCTATGGTCCTTGTGTAGTTTGCTTAGGAAATAATAGCAAAAGCATATGCTATTAATTCCAAACATACCAAATTAACCAATGGTCCAACTACGCAATCCTTGAGGACACTAGTTCCTCAACCATGCAAAAACTACTTACTAGAAATAGTCAAGCATTTGATAGGACACTGTCCCACATCTGATCTCAACTGGGTCTCTGACAGAACTGACATGCAAAAGTTATCCATGAGTGAATCCTTAGTTATCTAAAATAATAGTCGTCACATGTATGCAAGTATTAACAGACTATATTTTATTATTTTAACAACTTGTTAAAATAATCTAACTAGACTTGACTAGTTAGAACTAAGTCAACTAATTCTATCACTATAGAACTCATACTTATTCCCTCAATCAGTGGAGGAAATTAAGGATAAATTACTCAATAAGTGGGACAACTCATGTGCATGCTCACAAAGACTTCAAATTCAAATTTCCTTAACTAATTAACTCAACTGAATTAATTAATTAATATTTCCAACTGGTGTTAAGACCAAAATTAATTTTACTTCCTATAGATAGACTAGGGACTGCTATAAATAGGAAGGGACCTAGAAATGTTATTTTTAGAACTTTCTATTTTTAGCAGTTTCACCTCTCACCCAATGTGGCCAATGACCTCACTGGCCAAACTACTATTTTTATACATTCTATTTTTAGAACTTATATTTATAGCACATTCTAAATTTAACATTTCTTGTTGCACATTTTTTCAATATAAAGGAATAACGCCATTTGTGTGTTTAATTCCATTGTCAAAGTTGAATATATATTGTTAGGTGTGGAGCTTGATTATCTTCTTTATCCAAAGGTATCACCTCATTGGACCCCAGTTCGTAATGTGGCGACAACGCCGCCCGTAATATTTGCGCTGCAAGGGGGGTCCGGGGGGGTGACTGCGATCTTTGGGAGCCCCCCTGGTGGGGGATTGGGGGCAGCCCCCCATGGCAGGAGATCGGGGGCAACACCCCCGAAGCTAAAAATAGATGTAAAATTGCCTTGTAAAATCTTGTAATTTCGTAGTCAATCTAGGTCGTTCATTATGCGGAGATCTGACGATAGAAGTTATGTTTAATTTAGGGATTTTGCCTTAGAAGGAAACCCCTTGCTATATATGAGGGAATTTTATTGCGTCTATGTAGATCTGTATTCTGAGTGAGAAAGAGAGATGAGATTGTGTGAGAGCGAAGAGGGTATTAAAACGGATCTGCTGTAGGTTGCATCTCTTTAGTTTGTTAGATAATATAAAAGGAAGGACTGGTTGTTTCTCTGTGGACGTAGCCGAAATTGGGTGAACCACGTATATCTGTGTCTCTCTTGTTTTATGTGTTTTTTGTGTTTATATTTCTGTAGTATTTTTTATGTGTTCCATTGCTCTGTAATATATAATTTTCTAACAACTGGTATTAGAGCCGAAGTTCTATTTGGCTGATAAACTCGCAGGAGAGAAGGGTTCCTGGTTCGAGTGGGAGTAATGGCGGAAGATGGTAGGTTTAGGGTTGAAAAATTTAACGGCCAAAACTACCAGTTATGGAAGATGCAGATGGAAGATTTTTTGTATGAGAGAGATCTATACCTACCATTGAGCAAAAAGGCAAAGAAGCCGACGAGTATGACAAACACAAAATGGGATATTCTCGACAGAAAGGCACTTGGAACAATATGGTTGTGCCTAGCGGTGTCGATAGCCTTTAATATTTCAAAGGAAACGACAACATTGGGTTTAATGAAGGCATTGGCTAAACTGTATGAAAAATCCTCGGCCTCAAATAAGGTATTTCTTATGAAGTGTTTATCTAATATGAAGATGTGAGAAGGTGGATCTGTTGCTAATCATTTAAATGAATTTAATACAGTTACAAGTCAGTTAAGTTCTGTAGGGGTAAATTTTGATGATGAAGTTAGGGATCTATTATTTATATGCTCATTTTCAGAAAGTTGGAATGATTTAGTTATGGCCATTAGTAACTCCTTCTTTGGATCTAGTACTTTAACGTTTGATGATGTTGTTGGTGCAGTCCTTAGCGAGGAAATGCAATGGAAAAACTCCGGTGAGACATTAGGTAATGCTTTGACTGAAGAGACTAGGGGAAGAAAAATGGAAAGATGAAAGAGCCCAGGATATCGCAGTAAGTCAAAGAAATGCAGATCCAAGTCCAGATCGGGGATAGTGTGCTGGAAATGCGGGAAGAAAGGACACCTGAAGAAAGACTGCAAGTCTCAGAAGGGAAAAGAAGGAGACGCGCAGCAAGAAGACAATCATGAAGTGAATGTGACAGGTGATGCGTTGCAAAATGCTTTGATTCTTTCATTAGAAAATATTATTGATGCTTGGGTGGTAGATTCAGGGGCCTCATTCCATGCCACACCTGATAGGGAAACATTTTCATGATTATGTTCAAGGAGATTTTGGATAGGTTCGACTGAGTGATGATAAACCCTGTAAAACCATTGGAATGGGTACAGTTCATAAAAAAGTGGAATGGAAATCAATGACTATTGAAGGAGGTAAGGCATGTTCCAGATCTGAAGAAAAAACTAATTTCAACAGGGCAGTTGGGAGGTGAAGGATGTGTAACTACTTTTAGAGATAAAACTTGGAAGGTCACTAAAGGAGCCCTGGTAATAGCAAAAGGAGAAAAGGTTGGTACATTGTATTTATGCAATGGTATTTCTAATTCTATTAATGCTTTAGCCTCTATAGGAGAAGATACGGCAGTGTGGCATCATAGGCTTAGGCACATGAGTGAGAAGGGGATGCAGATTCTTCACTTAAGAAATTTGTTGCCAGGTTTGAAGCATGTTGATTTAAAATTCTGTGAGAATTTTGTTTATGGAAAACAGAAGAGAGTTATATTCCTCAAAGTTGGGAAAGAAAAGAAGAGCGAAAAATTAGAGCTTGTGCATACAGATGTATGGGGACCTGCTCAGGTATCATCTCTCGGTGGCTCTCATTATTATGTTACTTTTATTGATGATGCAACCAGAAAAACCTGGATTTATTGTATTCGAAATAAATCTGATGTGTTTGATACTTTCAAGAAATGGAAAGCTTTGGTTGAAAATGAGACAGGAAAAAGGTTGAAGTGTCTCAAATTAGACAGTGGAGGTGAATATTGCAGCAAATAGTTTGATAGGTACTATTCAGAGAATGGAATTCGCAGAGAGAAGACAGTTCCAGGAACACCACAAGAAAATGGTGTGTCAGAAAGGATGAACAGGACAATCATGGAGCATGCAAGGTGCATGAGATTGCATGCAGGATTGCCTTTACAATTTTGGGCAGATGTTGTAGATACTGCTGTTTATTTAATAAACAGAGGGCCTTCAAGTTCCTTGGATGGTGGTATTCCAAAGGAGGCATGGACAAGTAAAAAGGTAAACTACTCATTTTTAAAGACTTTTGGTTGTGAAGCCTTTGTCCACATTAATAAAGAAAATAGAACAAAGCTTGAGGCAAAATCAAATAAATGTACCTTTATTGGATATGGTGTTAATGATTTTGGTTATCGCTTTTATGATTATGAAAAACACAAAATCATTAGAAGCAGAGATGTCATATTCAATGAAAAGGTTTTGTATAAGGATCAACTGTAGGAAAAGAAACAGGAAAAAGAAAATAGAGAATACACAGTGCTTGATGAGATCACAGAAAAAGTGAAGGTGCTTGAAAATCATAATGATCAACAACCAGAACAACAACAACAACCACAACAGCAACAAGCACCTCAAACGCCTGAAAGTGGTGTTAGAAGATCTACCAGGATAAGTAGACCCCCTGAATGATACTCTCCTTCATTATATTATGTATTGTTGACTAATTCTGGTGAACCAGAATGTTATGAAGAAGCAGTGCAGGTAGAAACCAGGAAGAAGTGGGAGCAAGCCATGAAAGAAGAGATGGACTCCTTAGCACATAACCAGACTTGGGACTTAGTCAGGTTGCTTGCAGGTAAAACAACATTGCAGAATAAATGGGTTTACAGGTTGAAGGAAGAAGATGGAGGTAGAAAAAGGTATAAAGTTAGACTTGTGGTGAAGGGGTTTGCACAGAAAAAGGGTATAGACTTTGATGAGATATTTTCTCCTATTGTTAAAATGACTTCAATCAGAACTATTTTAAGTCTAGTAGCAGCTGAAGATTTGCATCTTGAGCAGTTAGATGTAAAGGAAACCTTTCTCCATGGGGATTTGGAGGAAGAGATATATATGCAGCAACCACAAGGATATGAGGTAAAAGGGAAAGGAGAAACTAGTGTGCAGGTTGAAGAAGAGCTTGTATGTCTTAAAACAGGCTCCAAGGCAGTGGTATCTAAAATTTGACAGGTTTATGTCTAAACAAGGTTATACTAGATGTCACTCTGATCATTATGTTTATCTCAAAAGGAAAAATGATGGCAGCTATATTATATTGTTATTGTATGTATATGACATGCTTGTTGCAGGTTCTAACATGCAGGAAATAAATGTGCTCAAAAGAAAATTGGCAAATTCATTTGCAATGAAGGATTTGGGTGCTGCAAAACAAATCCTTGGTATGAGAATAACTAGAGACAGGAAGAATTGAAAATTAACATTGTCTCAGAGTGAGTACATAGAAAAGGTGTTGAAAAGATTTAATATGCAAAATGAAAAACCAGTTAGTATACCTTTGGCTAGCCATTTTAAACTAAGTAAGGAGGTGTTTCCCAAGACTTATGAAGAAGGCTTATATGTCTAAATTTCCATATGCATCAACAGTTGGAAGCTTAATGTATGCAATGGTCTGCACAAGGCCTGATATCGCACATGCAGTGGGAGTTGTAAGAAGGTACATGAACAATCCAAGAAAAGAAAATTGGATGGCGGTGAAGTGGATTCTCAGGTATTTGAGAGGTACCACAAATCAAGCATTATGCTTTGGTGTTTCAAACATTGCTCTACAGGGATATGTTGATGCAAATATGGCGGGTGATAGAGATAACATGAGGAGCACCACAAGGTATGTGTTTGTTGTAGGTGGAACAACTATCAGTTGGGTTTCAAAACTGCAAAGTGTTGTTGCACTCTCAATAACGGAAGTAGAGTATGTTGCTACTACAGAGGCTAGTAAAGAAATGATTTGGTTACAAAGGTTTATGGATGACTTGGGTAAGAAGTAGGTGTTGGACAGGTTATATAGTGACAGTCAGAGTGCGATACATCTTGCAAATAACTCTTCATTTCATTCCAAGACAAAACATATACAAATCAAGTATCATTTCATATGGTCAGTGTTGGAAGATGGAAAGTTATAGTTAGAAAAGATACACATTAGCCAGAATCCTGTAGATATGTTAACAAAAGTTGTAACCAGGGAGAAACTGAGATTCTGCTAGTTTCAATTGGTCTTCAAGTATGATGAAGAAGATGAGAAACAACCAGGTCCAAAGTGGAGTCATTGTCCGGCAAATGAAGCAGTGGTGGAGTTGCTATAATCAGTCTCCAAGTGGGAGATTGTTGGGTGTGGAGCCTAATTATCTTCTTTACCCAAAGGTATCACCGCATTGGACCCCAGTTCGTAATGTGGCGGCAACGCCACCTGTAATATTTGCACTGCAAGAGGGGTCCAAGGGGCGTCTGCGATCTTTGGTAGTCCCCCTTGCGGGGGATCAGGGGCAGCGCCCCCGAAGCTAAAAATAGATGTAAAATTGCCTTGTAAAATGTTGTAATTTTGTAGTCACTCTGGGTTGTTCATTAGGCAGAGATCTAACGGTAGAAGTTATGTTTAATTTAGGGTTTTTTGCCCTAGAAGGCAACCCCTCGCTATATATGAGGGAATTGTATTGTGTCTATGTAGATCTGTATTCTGAGTGAGAAAGAGAGAGGAGATTATGTGAGAGCGAAGAGGGTATTACAACAGATATACTGTAGGTTGTATCTCTTTAGTTTGCGAGATAATATAAAAGGAAGAACTGATTGTTTCTTTGTGGATGTAGCCCAAATTGGGTGAACCACACATATATGTGTCTCTCTTGTTTTATGTGTTTTCTGTGTTTATATTTTTGTAGTATTTTTTATGTGTTCCATTTGTCTGTAATATATAATTTTCTAACATATACAAGAGGATGCCCATTAGATTCACCTTATATGAAGGACTCTTGAGTTTCCTCATGATTAGTCATTTTTCGTATAAATTATTTATAATAACACAAAAATCCTAAAATATTATAGATCCAACAATGTTAATAAATAATTAATAATTATTATAATAATAAAAATATATAATATAATGTGAGGAATAATTATTACAATAATAAAATATATAATATAATGTGAGGCGGGGTAGGTGTTTGGGGAGGGCCATGTGGGGGTTGGTGGAGGGGCAATCTTTCACCCCAAGGAACTCTAGAAGGCAAATTTTCATGGAAGTTAGGGGTTATGACCAACAATTTTGCCAAATCCTATGCTCTCTATTAAGGTGTTCTCATTTCTCGTTCTTATCATCCTCTCCATCTCATTATATTTGGAGATTCCCTAACCCTTATCTGTCACATGCAAAAAAGGACCCACTCAAATGATCTCCAAATGGAATCTATTATGTTCAAAGTCAGAGTTTTATCACCCTCTGTGGGGTGCACATTTACTAGTTCAATATCCAAAGAAATACCCATTTTGCAAACTCTCAAGCAAATGAGGCCATTCACCTAGATGCAAAAGGGACCTTTAGTTTCAATGAATAATGTGGTATCATACCAATTCCTTGATCGACATATGTCTTTAAATTCACTTGAGAGGTACATCGCACCATCCCACTCCACCTCCTTGGTACCCATGACAATATCCCCTACTCCCTCTCTGCCCCCCAATGGTGATTATTTTTCTCTTCTTTTTTGCACACAATATAGGTGGGATATCACCTAGCATCATCCCCTAGCCCTATTCCACAGTCATGTAGGCTGATAGTGTTGCATTCAACACCTCCCTCTAGTCAATCCTATCTTCTCTTTCCTCTAAAGTTGTTGGGTTGCATAAAATGTCAAGGATGCTTGTGTGGCACCAATGGATTGCAACGAGCTTCAACAAACTCACTCCCAACTATGACTACATGGTGACTCCATCCAAGAGCTTTGTTATGAAATTGTAGCTCTTACTTAGTGACTTACAACTCTAGAAGAGGTAGAAGGCGCAATAAAACTCAATGGAGAAATGTGTCTCTCAACTCACCAGCAATTGAAATGATGTGTTGATTTATTAGAAGCAACACTGCTTAAACTGGTGAATGAGAGGTATGTACCTCCATTTGGATCAATGGTTGAAGACCCCTCTTCTATGGTGCACACTCCTTCGACAATCCCTCCCCTCTCTACTCCTCCAATTGCACTAGGGCCATCACAATTTCTCAAGGATGGCTCACATTAGCATTGAACCAGCGAACACTCCAAAACAAGTCATCTCAATTTGTTCTGCGCTTTTTTTGCTCCAATTATAAATGATAGAGGCTCCTCTAACTGAATTTCTTGTTTGTCTAGTCTTAATAACTCTATACCAGTTAGTTTTTAATAATTTAGTATCTCTTAAAGTTGCTAGCTTATTCTCTCTAAGTATCTATGTATCAACTCAACAAGCGTAGTTACTTATTTCAGCTTGCAAGCCTCTACAATATAATCCCTTTGTGCCTTGGCCATAATTTTTATAAATAATTTTTTTTACCGATTCATATATATCAAATGTAAAAATCATAAACGAAAATATTTATATTATTAATCATATATAAAATAAATTATATATATATATATATATATATATATATATATTTCATATTATAATTATTTCTAATCATTATTCTTTTCTAATAATATTGATATAAAACATATAGAACCATATATATATATATATATATATATATATATATATATATATATATATATATATATATATATATATATATATATATATATTTCTAAGTTAGGCTAATTCTATTAAAGTAAGAAAACTATCATACATAGAGGCCGAAGCCTGTACTTAGCTATGCCAGAAGAAAGGCATCAACCAGCAAAAAAAAGCTAGAATTGAACTGCCCAGAAGGGAAACCAGTTCTTGACCAAGGTTTTTCAAAAATATAGTCTTGCTGCCCACGCAGGGGAAACCAACGAATTAACAAGTTTTGCATCATTGTATCTGAAAAAACTGAAAGGGAAAACCCATCTGAAGAGCTTAAAATTGTAGTGTTCCCCCAAAAAACCATTAAAAGACAGAAACTGAAAAACAAGTCCCAGTGAACTTGAGACATGTGGCGGCTGAGTGGCAGTCGACTAGGCAGGCACGTGGCACGTTGAAGGTCCGCAAGGTGGCAGTCTAGGAAGCGAGCACAACTCAGTGAGGTGGCGGCTATGGAAGTGGCAGTGACGAAGGTTGCTCCTCCACAATGAAACATCTATAATCTTCCATGGCGCCACTTGCCAGTGGCTGAGCTTCCGTGTCGCCCGCCTGCGTTTCCGGTTGCTCTTCCTCGATGATGCAACAGTAATCATCGATGACCCAATTCATCTATGGAGCCGTTTCCACTTCCTTCCCTGCGCGTCTGGTTGGCATTTCTGAGCTTCGTTCCCCTGCACCCTGAAGACTAGACTGTGCCATTTCCGTTTTGGCCTTGGGTTGGCTGCTCCCTGCAGTGGTGCATCCTCCCACTGCAATGCCTGAGAGCCTCATTGCTTCTGTGCGGCCCTCACCCATTGCTCTGTGTTCCTCAGGTGCTGCAATTCCAGCGCCAACCTCAGAGTCTTGAGCCTCCGAATTTTGCTTCTCCTCATGAAAACTGATGGTTATGGTTGCAGTGATGAGGGGCTGGTTCAGGGCAGAGCGAAAGGTAAATTGAGTGTTCTGGGAGTGTGGCAGAGGAGCTGGCGGAGTGCTTCTGGGAGAAGGGCCAGAGGTGGAGGGAGGCATAGCAGAGGCCCCCGAGTGGAAACGACCTCTGCCACTACGTGTATTGGGGTAGCGGCCAATGTTCTGCTCAGCCAAGGAGGAGGTGGTCTCCGAAGCCGGCGAGTGCCTGGAGCGAGTCAGGCTACCTCTGTTCCCACCTCTTCGGCTGCGCATTCTATGGCGCACCATTCTTTCGGCACTAGGAGGCGAGTTTTGGTCCGAATTGGGCTCAATGGGCTGCAGCGTTGCAACGGAGCTAACAGGCAAATCAGCAGAAGAATGGCTACCAGGGCCGAGGGGATGCGAATTTGCAGATTCAAGCTGTGGGTAAAATGGATGCCCGAACCAAAGTCGATGCAGCAATAAAGATAGCATCATCTACCAGTGGTTGTGCATGCGCTGGGCACCGCCACTGCATGAGGGCAGAGGCAGTGCAGGGGTTGAGGTTGCAGAGGAGGAATTGCAGGAGTGGCAGTGGTATTTTCCCAAGAGCCCATCATTGCTTTGAGCCGAGGTTGAGGTCGGTTATCAGGGTGGCGGCAGTATTCATTCAAGGCACAATTATGGCTGTGGTTAATGCTATCTTTGGAAGTCTGTGCCGCCTTGTGGGAGGCCATGTGCTTTCTCCACACGCCAACCCAGTTGGCATCCACCTCAGCTTCCGCCATTTCCACCCGCATCCGGGGGATGAGCTTCCTTGTGCACCAGGTCAGTGCAAGCTTGCAATTGATTGTGGTCATCTAGAATGTTGATTGTGCCGGAATGTAGGATCTGGTCCTGTTCCACTCCAATGTTTGCCAAGAGATCTGCAACTTTGTTACTATCCCTTTTGACATGAATAAAAGTTATTACTCTCCTGTTCTTCATCCATTCCTCTATTAGTTCAAGCCTGGCCATTAATCTCCAGCTTTTGGCAACTCTCGAAGCAGTGCTTCCTTGTTGGATTTGAGTAACCATATTGATTAGAATTTGGGAGTCCCCCTCTATAATGATGGGATGAAAATTATGTTGGTGAGCTAGGTTCATACCTTGCCATAAGCCTTCCAGTTCTGCAGAATTGTTCATATCCCATCCAATGGAGCCAAAATACAATAGCAAGGGTTGGCCCTCATGGTTTCTGAATATGCCCCCATGTCCTGCTTTGCTTGGGTTGCCCTTGGAGGCACCGTTGAAATTTAACTTAATCACATTTTGTGGGGGGTGAATCCAATGTGAGAGCTGCTTGGTAATAGTGTTGGGTCTGTTAGGATCCAATTGTGCCTGCTGGAGCTGGAGGTTCCAATTAGCCCATATGCTTAGTTCCTGAGGCTGGGTAGGAAAGTCCTCAACACTCCATTGGTGTAGCGCTAGAGTTTCCTTGATATTCTGACATAAGTTAGTCCATATGATTTCTAAGGAAGTTCTTTGATTTTTGAAAATTTGTTTGTTTCTTTCCTTCCAAATTGTCCAGAGAAGGAAGCCTGGCAGAATTGTCCATAGCTTGTTGAGAACTTTGTTGTTATAGGGCTCTGGAGTCCAGTTGCGAATGGTACCTTTTATATCCCCTAGAAGTCTGCATGGTCGTTGACATCTGAAAGTGAGCTTTTCCCAGAGTTGATTAGCCATGTGGCAGGAGTCCATGAGGTGTTGAATAGTTTCTTCATTGTTTTGATAGTTGGGACAGTAGGATGGTCCTTGAAATCCTCTTTTGATTAAGTTGTCCCAAGTGAGAATTCTTTGATGATATAGCAGCCAGATGAAAGTGGAAACTTTTGGCCAAATCCCTGCAGTCCAGATACGATTCCAAGCAGGATCTGTTGGTTCCTGTGTTTGGAGCATTAGCTGGTATGCTTCTTTAGTGGTGTATACTCCTTTCGGTGTATATCCCCATCTAAGTACATCGTTTCCAGTATTGAATCTGATTCTTCTACTGGTGAGCTCTTTGTGTAACTCCGTGTTATATTCTTCCGTTTCTTGCTATATTATTTGCCTAGAAGGTTTCCATTGCATGAAGCCCTGTATGGTGCTGAGAGTCCAAAATTGTGCTACATTATCCTCCTGGTTAATATCGTTTCCATTATGATTTGTGCAGGGTAAGAGTTCTGCAATTTTGGGTCTCTGTTGCCATGAATCCGTCCAGAAGCGTGCCGTCCTCCCGTCCCTTATCTCCCAAAAGCTATGCTGATGGATGACCTCTTTGTGTTGCTTTTCCACGTTCCAAATTAGGGATCCTGTGATCATGGTAGTTATCCTTATTAGCTCTTGTTGCGGTCGATTGTTTGCATAATTTGCAGTCTAGAGTTATGCCCATGGCTTCTGTGGGCAGGATACCCATTGCCACCAAATCCGTGCTCCCATCAAAGTATTGCTATGTTGCGGATCACGTAAGCCTAGACCTCCCTGCTTTTTAGGCTTGCAAACTTTTTCCCATTTTACTAATGCCCATTTTCTGTTTTTTCCTGTGGAACCCCATAAGAAATTGCATTGCAGATTCTTGATTCTCTTTAACACCCATTTCAGTGCAGCAAGAACTGAGAAGAGATAGAGGGGCATAGATTGTAGGACTGCCTTTATTAGGACTAGTCTGCTTGCCATGTTGAGGGTTCTGTGTGTCTAAGACAGAAGCCTACTTTCCATTTTCTCAATGAGTTGATGCCAGGAAGCATGCTTTAAGGCTGAATCTATAAGAGGGGCACCTAAATGCTAAGAAGGAAGCTTGGCTTGAGAGAATCCAATGATTCTTTGAGTGGCAACAAGAGTATGGAAAAAAAAAATTGAGATTTGGCAGTATTTATGGTAGTGCCAGAGGCTTTTGAGAAGGTATCTAAAAGAGCTTTATAGGTTCAGGCCTCACTTACAGAGGGATGACCAAAGAGCATATTGTCATCAACAAATTGTTGATGAGTAATTGCAGGGGTTCCATGTACAGAGAGTCCTCTAAGATCATGAGAATGAATGACATGCTTTATAAGACGACCCAGACCTTCAACCATAATGATAAAGAGAAAAGGGGACAGAGGGTCACCTTGACGGATTCCTCTGGAAGGGGAGTAGGGTTTAGAGGGGATCCCATTGACAAGAACAGAGCAGAGTTGAGAGGAAATTAGGGTCATAATCCATCTAACCCAAGTCTTGCTAAATCCGAAGGCAGTCAGCATCTGTTTTATGTAGGTCCAACTGAGTTTGTCAAAGGCTTTGGATAGGTCGATTTTCAAAAGCATACCTGCCTGTTTGTTTTTATTTAAGGAATGGATGGTTTCATGAGTCAGTATAATGCCATCCAGAATTTGACGACCTTCTACATATCCAGATTGCTCTGGTGAAATGAGAAGAGGGAGGAGTGGTTTGAGGCGGTTGGCTATGATTTTTGAGATAATTTTGTAGATGACATTGCAAAGTGCAATGGGTCTGAACTTCTTCGGAGTGCTTGGTTGCGCTTCTTTGGGAATAAGAGCGATGAAGGTTGCGTTGATCGAGGGAAGTAGCCAATGCATGACTCTTGATTCTTCGACCACATTCCAGACATATACTTTGATTAAGTCCTAGAAATGATGGTAAAAGTTAGAAGTAAAGCCATCAGGTCCTGGCGCTTTCCCAGCTTTCAATTGATTTGATGCCTCTTCGACCTCCGTAAGGGTGACTGGTCTTAGCAATAGCTGATTATGCTCCTCTGTTATGAGTCTAGGAATATGCTGAAGTATCTCGTTGATGGCAGGTTGTCTGTCTATGGGCGGCTCTTGATGTACTGTTTTGAAGTGATTGGTGAGCTCTTTCTCTATATCTTCCTGTTTCTCCATTCTGTCTCCTTGTGTGTTTTGAATGTGTGAGATTGTATTATTCATTCTTCCTTGTATAGTTGTGCGATGAAAAAATTTGGTGTTTCGTTCCCCTTCTTTTAGCCATCTAATTCTTGACTTTTGTCTCCAGAGTAGTTCCTCTTGTCTTCTTCTTTCGTCTAATTGTGTTAGTAGGATTTGTTCCTATCTGGCATGTTCCTCTGTTCTGCCTTCTATGATGATCTTCTGTTGTAGCTCTTTCATGCTCTGCTCAAGAACTTTTGCTCTTGAAAGATGTTGCCAAATGTGGTGTAATTCCAGGTTTTGATTTGCTTTTTGATGTGCTTCATTCTCTGTTGGAATTGGTACATGAGTGAGCCACCATTGGGAAGGAAGCTTTCCCACGCTGATTTGACCACTGTTTTGAACTCAGGGTGGGTAAGCCAGAAAGCTTCAAATTTGAATGGTTTTCTGTTAGAATTTCCGGGATTTTTCCATTGCAAAGAAATGGGCCAATGGTCCGAGCCAGCTAGGGGTAGGATAGAGGCGCATATATCACCACCTAGATGGAAAAAATTGTCTGAGATTAGAAATCTATCCAACCGAGATGATATTTGCTGTGAGCCGGCTCTTTTGTTGTTCCATGTGTAGGTGTCGTTATCAAAAGGTAAGTCTATTAGACCATTGTGTTGAATATAATCTTTGAAGTTATTGCTTTCATTGTCCAACTTTCTTCTACCTCCAAGTTTTTCCTCCAGCCATGTGATCATATTGAAGTCTCCTCCTGTGATCCATAGTGGATAAGTTCTTGGAGCATTAAGAATCTCCAATGTTTCTAGTAGCGTGGTTTTTTGCGTGCCCTCCTGAGGGAAGTATACATTGGTTAAATGGCCATGTATGTTGGTTCCGATTAGGTGGAACATTGCTTGGATGAAATGATGTGAGGCATGGAAATTTGTTAAGGAGATATGCTGAGTGTTCCATGCTATGGCTAGCCCTCCCGAGGCACCTGTTGCGTCTACTGTTACAGTTTGACATCCTACCCAGGCTTTGGATAATATGGAGGCTAATGTACTAGTGCTACATTTTGTTTCCTGCATGAATACAATGTATGGTTGTTCTTGCTGAATCATGTTCTTTAACATTCTGTACTTCCCGGGACCGTTAAGTCCTCTTACATTCCATGAGATGAGCTTCATGGTTGACCAGTAGGTAGAGATCGGTAGTATTTGGTCAACTTGGAGCACCTTCCAGACTCCACTAACATTTCCCCAATTAAAATGGTGCATTGTAGATCTGTCTTTCTACCTCTTTTCTTCCCATCTTTGATGATATGTTTCCCATCCCATTTACCTCCTTGTTGTATGCCCAAAGTATTATGCTGATGCACTCTTGTGAGCACTACTTCTAAATTTTCCAGTTGTTTGTCCGGTATTGTGTCAAACTCTTTCCTTTTGCAGGCTTGCTCTAGACTAAAAATGTCTATATCTCCGAGATCAAAGCTTTCTAGTTCTTCTTCCATTAAACTTTGCTGACTGCCTCCCTCCATATGGGTTAGTGGCTGAGAAGGTTCTGCTGGTGTATCATCAATGTCCATAATTTTGTCGGACCAGAGGGCTTTGCTATGAACAGGGTTGGGGTTGTGTTGCGAGTCTGAGGCATGCATATCAGAGGTATTGACATTCAATGGATGACTAGTTTTATTGTGAATAGGTATGGAGGACAGATTAGTGGATGGAACAGAGGTTGGCTTTGCTGTCACAGGGGGATCTGATTCAGGCATATCTAGATTTTCCAAAATATCAAAGCTGTTGCTGGAGGATGGCATATCTGATGATGGAATAATATTTTTTGGTGCTGTGGGAGGTTTTTTGGTATGCCTTTTTCTACTCGCCATTTTGGTGAATCCTTCTGGATCAGACTTACCTCCATTTTCTATGGGTTTAGGAGGCATGTTTAAGGGATAGTCACAAAAAAGGTGTCCATGGGCATGGCACTTCCTGCATCTGAAGGGTACATGTTCATAATCTAGGGGTTGAATCCATTCAAAGTCATCGTGCAGTAGACTTACCGAGTCTGGGAGCGCCTGGCCCAGCTTCATGTAAACGCAGATCCGAGCGTAGGATGTGTATCTTTGAAGCTTTGTTTCCTCTGCTGCCTTTATGAACTCGCCCAATCCATTGCCAATGGCTGTTAGTGAGTCTTCATCCCAGTATTCCAGTGGAAGCGAGTACATGCAGATCCAGACTGGCGCCCAGCTAAAATCTTCCTTATCTGGGTTGAATCTTTTGACCCAGTCACGGAGATAAAGACCTGTTGCATTGAAGAAATAGGGTCCTCCATCCAGGACTCGATTTCGGTCTTCAAGGCAGTTGAAGATAGCTGTGAAGAAGCCTTTAGGGCCCAGTTGTAGAGTTACATGTCCTTTGGGCTTCCATTTTGAGGTGATCCATCCTTGCAGAGCTTTTTCAGTTGGCCAATAGCCTATGAATTTGCCAATTAGGGCATGGTCTTTCATGTATTGTATTTGCGCATTGATCCTATGACTGGGCAACTCAATCTTGGGCCGTTCTGCAGCAATGGGCTTGCACGTGGACGATGATACTTTCTTTGGTTTTTCAGATGCTGCCTGTTTATCCCCCTTCTCGCATTCTAGTTCCTCTTATGCGTTCTTCTCCTGCTGTTGCACAGGCCGTACCTCCGGCGTCTTTGCATTCTCAGTTCTGCCTTTAGTTGGGTTTTCATGGTTGTAATCTTTGGGGGGAGGCGCTAATGCCTCCCCCATCAGTGTATTCACTGTTCTTTGCTTCCAGAAGCACAGGGTCTGTACCGGCAATAGTTCTACATGGGCCTGAGAGGTTACTTACTTTGACTCTGCGCCGTGTTAGGGTTTGTCAGAAACCCTAGTCCACCATTTTCCTGAGCTTACCTTCCGCAGAGTAATTATGCCTAGTTCATACCCTTGTTACTGGGAACTTCTGAATCAATTTGAAAGGATATATAGAACCATATATTAATTTCAAAAGAAGATATGTATTAACTCTAAACCAATTTAATATATCACTAATTAAACAATTGATGATAGTTAAACATAGAACTTTAGGAGGGTGGAAAGCATTATATGCACATCAAAATAGATGTAGAGAGACAGAGTTATGGGATTGGAAAACGATTAAAGTGCTTTTTGGACTCTTAGTTTGTCCAATGATATTATATGGGTGTGAGCTGTGGGTTAGTGGCATTCGTGTTTCAAAATCGGAACAAATTGAGAAAATCCAAAAATGCTTGATCATGGGCAAGTTCAAAATAAAAAGTTCGGTTCCTTATGAGATAATGTTGAGTGAAACAGGAGCAGTGCCCATTTAAGCAATTGCTATGGTGGGTCTTATAAGGTATCTAAAAAGAATTGAGCAAATGGGAGTAGGTAGATGACCCAAAGTTATCTTCAATGAAGGTATGAGTGAAAGAAAGAAATCATGGATGAGACAAAACAACAAATGGATGCAAAAATGGAATATTTACCTCAATGCATGTCCCACAAATAGCAAGGAGTTAAAGAATTTTGTTATGGAGAAGTTTCGTAAGCGTATATGGGGAAAAGAGTTGGCTAGAAAGAGAAGTACTATGTTCAAGAATTCAACCCCACTTGTGATCTCCAACAAAAAGAGTACATTGGAGTTAACATTCTGTGGAGAGCAAAGATTCTTATTGCTCAATTAAGAACTAACTCACATCAACTTCGGTGTGAAACTGGATGGTGGAAGAGACCTAAAGAAGCTTGGGAAGAACAAGTGTGTACTTTTTGTATTTATGGGGCAGTGGAATCCGAAAAACATTTCATTTTGAAATGTGATGCTTTCAAAGACATAAGGACAATTATGATAATATGTTAGCATCAATTCCGTGACGTTGCCTTTTCAGCGAGGAGACTCTTAGCAAGGTCAACTCATCATCAATTTAAGAAAATAATTGAATTGCAAAAGGCAAAAAAACAAAAAGACTAATAGTCCCATAAATTAATTTTTGTCTCCTAAACATTAAAATATAATTCATTCATTCAAAAATTAATATTTATATATTAATTTATAACCATTTATAAAAATTTCATTATAAAATATGATATATAAATATTTTATTTATTAAAAATTTATTTTCCCTCCATTTAATATCAGGTGAGAAACCTACTAAATCAAAAACATAAAACAAAAATTAAAATTAGTATCTTACAAAAACATCTAATTATTTTATACTATAAATTTTAAATTCATATTAAGAAAAACTAAACCAATAAAATAAAATACTGTAAACTAATATAATATTATAAATCGTTCCAAGCTCTGAAAAAACACATAATGATAAGTCATCTCTATTGCTTCTAACTGAAATCTTTTGAATCCGTTGGGTTCCACGTTGGGTCTCGTCTTTTAGTGTATAAATTTACACACTATTTTATTTTTATGAAAAAAAAAATTTCGACGTCAATCACATGAAGTCCAATGACCAGATGAACTGTGAAAATGGAGAGCTATCCCCATCTATAAAGCGCCAAATGGGAATGAGACACGAGGAAGACGCCAAATGGGAATGAGACACGAGGAACACAGGACTTGAAATGCTGAACTGGATCTGGGCGTCCATGGAAAACGCCCTTTTCAAATACTCAGTTTGGCCATTACGTTGGAGGATGGCCTCCAGAATCTCTCCTATTCAAACTCTTCTGCATTTGCCGTCCTCGCTTCGAATTCTTTCTTTAATGTCTTCCTCGTTGTTATGACCACTTCCCTACATGTTTCCTTCTCCCAAGATTAAGCACTGCAACTGTCCTTAATCTTTGTTCAGATTCACGGGTGACCATTATAGATTATAAATTTTGAAAATATTTCGAAATGTGAGGAATAGAAATCAGGTCAAGAATGTTGGTGAAATTTATTTTCCTTTAATCTTGGATTAAGTAACATTCAGATTTCATAAAAACCTTTAGATTTTTTTGAAGATGTTCCCAAAATTTCCAATTAAATAAAATTCAGATTTCATAAAACCCTTTCTGTGAAATGAGACAATAATAACTGCATTACATTGTATCATGTCCTCATCACTGACCAATAAATTGCCAGACCGACAAATGGAGTTTCTTATATAGCCACACGATACCTGAGAGAATGCATGACGCGTAGCAACAGATGGCAGCCATGCTACTTCTCTTCTTTAACTATTCCATTCCCTATAATACCACCATTACAGGTACATTCCCAGAGAACGGAACCAAAGAGTGGGGAAGAAAGGCCAATTACAGCCACAATGGGTATGTGCTACCTTGTGAAAACATGGTGGAGGTGGGGTTGGGATGTGGCGTTATCAGTCCCCCTGTTACTCATGCTTCCTTCAGCAATTTCTTTCTCCAATCTCTTACGAATGTTTTTCATCACCCGCCCAGAGCCCGTAAGGGGAAAGGTAGTTCTCATCACAGGAGCGTCTTCGGGTATAGGCCAGGTGAAATTTTGTAACAGTGAGGTGCATATCATATATGGGTTTAGGTCCGTTTAGAAGTATCTGGAATTTTGTGGGTTTGGGTTCGTTTAGAAGTATCTGGATTTTTTTAAACGATATCTGTAATGCATTTTGCATTTTTCATAACTACATTGATCTGTGAAGTTTTTTTTGGAGTGTAACCAGGAACTTCATCTCTACATTGATCTTTGAAAGTGTTTTCTGGAAGTATAACGAGGAAACATAGTATTTCATAGTGAAGTGGTGTATATTGACAGCACATGGCGTGGGAGTACGCGAAGAGAGGTGCAAATCTGGTGGTGGTGGCGAGGCGGCGGAATCGACTGGAGGAAGTAGCCAAGGAATGCAAGGCTTACGGTGCACAGTATGCTGTTGTTTGCCCGGCTGATTTAAGCAAGCCCCAAGATTGCAAGAGGATTGTGGAATTCACAATTTCCACCTTTGGACGGTGTATGGATTTCTTTTCTTTTCTCTCTGCTTATCGATTTATGTAGCGTCATCACCCATTTTATATTTACCCAGAATAGATTCATCATGTCAATTCTGGTTAAGGAAAAATTCCAGTAGTATAAATTCATCATCTTAACCCTAGTAATATAATTGCAAAGAGGTTTGCATTTCAGCGTTATTAAATCCCCAAATGCTTAACAAACCGAGGCTCAGAAGGGTTTATGCCCTTTATTATAAAGAGGGAAGTCAGCGAAATGATCTGAGTGGACCTTCCAAGCTGTGGGTGCCTAACAAACACGGAGTACTCCTTGAGCTGAGCTCCGTACCCTGAAACTTAAACGATCACTCCCTTGAGATTGGAACTTACGATGTAGACTCTCTTAGATTGGCAGTTAGTCATGTACAGTAAGTCATTGTATGAGGGAAGATGTAGCTGTGCAATTGCAGCCTGACACATAGATTTACAACGAGAGCATGCATTCTTGATGAAATGCATACACCAAGCACACCAGAGTGACGAGTCTTTGGAACAAATATTGATTTTTTTTTTTTTTTGTGGTCTCAACCATGCACATCTCCCAAGCCATGTTACATAGTTACAGGGCAGTTAACAACTGTGGATATGCATATGCATTTGAACCCAAGCTCTCACAAACACCAAATTGATACATCTCAAAGAAATAATAATGTACCCAGATCAAGTCCATTCCATCCTAATGCCCTATTTTTCTATATAGGCCAAATACATTCCTGTTTGATCTGTGTAGGCTATGCACACATACATTTTATTGAGTGTCTTGAATTGTATCCAAAAAGACTCAAAATTATCAACGGTAGTTTATTAAATTCACGTGAAAGTAAAATTTATAGGTGCAATTGAGTGGGAGAATGCCAACGCCAACTTCCTCTTGTGGGCAATTCCCTAATCCTCCGAGGGAATACCATAATTGTGGATGGAAAAGCTACGAGAGGAAAGAGAAATTTTAAGAATGGGTTATTCTGTATATCTGTAAGTGAAGATGAGATGCTTTTATATATTTGACATTCAGTGAACAGTAAACTGCACTTCAGCTGATATATCCAAACAATGGCCATCACCTGAATTTTTGTTTCATTCATTGCAGTGGACGTGCTAGTCAACAATGCTGGTACTGCTGGAGGGTCGTTATTTGAAGAATATGAGAATGCCGCCGAATATAAGAGAATTGTGGTAATCTCTCTGTGAGCACACTCTTATCTTTTGAAGCAGTGGATATTATTTTTCTTGATGCTGTCAAAAACACAGTTGCGGTGATCAGAATTCATCAAAATATGAGGATGGAAATGACATTGGCAATATCTTTTTTTATTTATATTGCTAACTGAGCTGAGCTATCCATGTAGGATATTGATTTCTGGGGACCTGTCAACACAACCCATTTTGCTCTTGAACACCTTCAGCGCAGAAGGGGCCAGATAGTGGTCACTAGTTCCATGACTGCATTTCTTCCCTTCCCATTTACAACAGTTTACAGTGTACGACTCTCCTCATCTCTTCATCCTTTTCCATATACAGAAGCCTATAATAATAATACAGCATGATTTGATTGATATCCTTTTGTTTGCAGGCAGCCAAAGGAGCACTGTTCAACTTCTTCGAGACACTTAGGATTGAGCTTATCAGCAAATCTGTAACAGTTACTATTGCGTCTCCTGGTTTTATACAGTCTGAATTAACATCTAGAGAATGGCCGGTAAGAGCTATTTTACATCACTGATCTTTAATGTCTCTTACAGAGCATTCTTATGTTTTTGAGTGCTTTGGGAAGACAAGAATTTATGGACCAGTAACTTAAAGGTCTTACATCCGAACATAGCTGAAGGTCTTGAAAGGTCTTACGTAGGCACAGCTAAGGTCTTAGGCCCTGGGAGGTCTTACCTGAAGCTATAGTCAAGGTCCTGTAAGTTTTGCTAGGTCTTGGAAGGTCTTACCTGAAGCAATAGTCAAGGTCTGTAAGGTGTGTTAATTGAACTTCCTCAACTGTAAGGCTGAAGCAATAGTTAAGGTTCTGTAAGGTTTGTTAGTTGAGCTTCCTCAACTGTAAGGCTTAAGGTCCGGATTTGTCTTCTAGAAGCCTAGAAGGTAAAGGTCAGCCTCGAAGGCATTGGTCACATAATTGCAGGACTTGCCTAGAAGGTAAAGGTATTGGTCACATAGTTGCAGGACTTGCCTAGAAGGTAAAGGTATTGGTCACATAGTTGGAGGACTTGTTTGTTCAGTGTAGCAGGCCGGCAAATTCAATGTTAGATTGTGTATTGTTCAATCTGCCATCTTAACCACACTGAGTTATCTTATTGTGTGGAAGGATAATATGGATTCTACTGTACACTTTCAGGGAAAGCTGCCATGGTGGTTCCCCATGGCGAGAACAGAGGATGCTGCGCGCGAAATTGTTGAAGCTGCATTGAGGAAAGAACGAGACGTGATAACTCCTAGGTGGTATTCATCCTTGCTGTGGTTCAGAATACTATGCCCTGAAATTTTGGAATGGGTGCCCAGAGTATTCATCTTGGGACAAGCCCCTACAAGAGGAGTAGAGATTGTTTGCAATTCTGTTTTTGGGAAATTTAACACACACACTCTCTTTAAAACATTGAAACTTGCCTAAGCATTAGGAGCATGAAAGGATCAAATCCTTGAGAAGAATAGAAGGAAACTTGCCTAGGCATTAGGAGCATGAAAGGATCAAATCCATGAAAGGATCAAATCCTTGAGAAGAATAGAAGAATAGGCTTGTGTGATGTATATGATGTCCAATAAGTTCAAGTAGATTATTTATCTATCTCAAATATGAATAAGTTAAAATAGATTATTTATCTATCTGAAAACACATAAGAGTTATCTATCTTTCTTTTTTGATATGATTATTACCTTAATCCACAATCAGGTGAATAATTGAATAATTGTGGATTTAATGGATGTTTTTTTTGACGTGATTAATACCTTAATCCACAGTCAGCAATCAGGTGAATATAAGGGATGTTTTTCAAATCGGCAGTACCTTAATCCACAACATAATTAACACCATTATTCCAAGAAGATAAAATAGGAAATCAGCAATCAGGTGAATTTTAGCCGATGTTTTTCAAATCGCCAGTACCTTAATCCACAATTACCCTAATCCACAACATAATTAACATCATTATTCCAAGAAGATAACATAGGAAGTTGTGTCTGAAATGTTCATTATTCCGCATCCTTAACATCATTATTCCAAGAAGATAGGAAGTTAGGAAGTTGTGTCGGAAATATACTCTGAAAAATGATTTTTCAGAGTATATATGCGATGTCATGAAAAATGATTTTTCAGAGTATATATGCGATGTCATGAAAAATGATGCATAACAGACTAGAAAATATACATAAGATATATATAGTAATTTTAAGGAAATATATTCAAAATATACCGATATTAATTTTAAGGAAATATGCATCAAAATATTGAAAATATATCGAGCTTATGAAGAAAGAAATTTTATGCTTTTTGAAATATTTTGAGCTTATGAAGAAAGAAAGATTATGCTTTTGAGAAATCTGTTTGGTTTATGGGAAAGAAATGTGCCTCGTCAAATTGTTGTTAATGTTCCACCTATCAATCTATGCTCCAACTATTTCAACTTATGCTCCAATCAATCTATTTCAACTTGTGAAAAATATGTTATTTCAACTTGTAGAAAAATATGGCTTTTGAAATTGTTGAGAAATCTGTTTCATGAGATTTTTAAAATTATTTTAATAATAATAATAATAATAATAAGTGGAAATATAATCTACTCAAATCTACACCGTATCTACACAGTTGAATCAGTTGAATCACCGTATCTACACAGTTGAATCAGTTGAATCACAGTATCTACACAGTTGAATCAGTTGAATCACAGTAGAACAGTAGTAATAAGTAGGACAGTAGTAATAAAGATATTAAACTAATATAACTTGAAATCTTAAATTTTTTAACAAAAAAATCAGTTTTGATTGTTAAGATGTTTGAGAGAAGCAATTATGTATAAACAGGTTTTGTTTTGTTCATTTTTTTTTTTATGAAACGCCCATATTTGGCCATAACAGCTGGTAAGAGTTGGTTTTGTTTTGTTTCATGTTTTGTGTTTGTTTTGTTTTGTTTCATGTTTTGTGTTTTGCATTTTGACATAACCGCTGGTAAGAGTTGGTTTTGTTATGTATCATGTTTTGCGTTTTGTATTTTGTTTCAGTCTTTTCCTAGGGTAAGAGTTGGTTTTGTTTTGTTTCATGTTTTGTGTTTTGCATTTTGTATTTTGTTTTTAGGGTAAGAGTTGGTTTTGCTTTGTTTCATGTTTTGTGTTTTGCATTTTGTATTTTGTTTCAGTGTTTTCATAGCCTTTATTAGGCTTAACTATTCTACACTTCCATAACAGCTTTTTAGGTTTTTCTCGTCTCTATGGGTTTTCTTAACGACAATTTTAGGTTTTTCTCGTCTCTATGGGTTTTCTTAACGACAATTCTACATCAAAACCTAGTCTAAATTCTAAAAAAATTCTTAAAACAAAGCATATTTACAAAACATTTTTCAATTTGAAATTTAGAATTTCTTAAAACAAAGCATATTTACAAACATCAAATTTTCCTCCACTGTGCTGTCTTTTCTTCGTATAATTTAGTATTGCCCAGTTGATGTTGTGCTCAAATTTTCCTCCACTGTGCTGTCTTTTCTTCGTATAGGTCCAGAGGCCTTGTACCTTTGGACATTGTCCTTGCCGGTCTTTGGACATTGTCGTGCTCAAATTTTCCTCCACTGTGCTGTCTTTTCTTCGTATAGGTCCAGAGTCCTTGCCAGCCTTTGGACATTGTCCTTGCCAGCCTTTGGACATTGTCCTTGAGGCCTTGTACCTTTGGACATTGTCCTTGCCGACATTGTCATTGAGGCCTTGTACCTTTGGACATTGTCCTTGCCGGCCTCTAACTAGCCAGAGGAATTGTTCGGAAAGTTATGGAAATTTCGGTCATATTTTGCCGGCCATTTCACTCATATTTAGAGATGCCGGCCTCTAACTAACCAGAGGAATTGTCCGGAAAGTTATGGAAATTCCGGTCATATTTAGAGAAAATTTGGTATTGTCCGGAAAGTTATGGAAATTCCGGTCATATTTAGAGAAAATCTGATAAGGATTTTTGTAAATCCAAGTTATAGTTGTTAAACTTCAAAATTTTAGGTGTCCTAAACGTTTTTGATGGTGATGAATCCATTTCCACCGTCCAAAATACGAGTCAAATATTGTTTTTACAAAAAAATTTGAATTTTTTTTTTTTGCCCAGATTGGTAATTCCTCCGCCTTAATAGATGACTCCATTGTCCTTTTCCAACATTTAATTCCTTGACTTGAACTCAAACTCATTGCTGTCCTTTTGCAATATTTAATTCCTTAACTTGAACTCAAACTCATTGCTGTCCTTCTGTAACCCTTCTGTAACCTTTAATTCCTTCACCTTGTACTCATGTACTCAGATTCACTTCAACTTGAACTCAGACTCATTCCTGGACGGAGTCATCATTTCATTTAATTCCTTCAACTTGACTCATTGCTGGACGGAGTCATCATTTCATTAACTTTTAAGCTTCATTAATAAAATCTCTGCCTCCATGACTGCCAATTTTTTTTTGGTCCATTTTGCTATGCAACAAATCACATTTCTTTTCTAACGATTGAAACCTTGTGTCCTTTTCTTTCTCTACCATTACATCATCTCTACTTCCACTATTGACCATCACTCCTTGACATATTGACTATCACTTGGCGCTATCACTCCTGATCATGTTCATTTGTGTGTGTCTTAGGCATCGAGAAGGAATCGTGTGTGTCTTAGGCATCGAGAATTCCTTCCGCTTCGAATTCATTGCCCCTGACCAGATGGTGAACCAAAGCTCTGTTGAATTTGACATTGCACTCCCGAAGGCCATATCAATATATACAGGCTAAACTTGAAGCTTGAGTTGACATGCTTGCGATGATATTTAATTGTCATATTTGTCCACGACCAAATACCACGAGAGCAATCCACCTCTGCCAAGGGATTTATCTCATATAGATTGGACTGAGATGATTTGCATTTAAAACCATTGTGGGGGAATGCGAGGAACAGATCCAAGGAGTTAATGGTGAATGATTGTCAGAGCCCGCTTAGGGGTTCCTAACTTCCTCCTCTCTGCAATCTAGCGTATTGGCTCGCCCTCCGACTTATGATATGATGGGAGCTATACGCTTGATTCCACGTGTGAGTAAAAATCTTTGGCTGCTTTGGGGCAGGCCATATGCAAGGTGTAGGACACCTAAGACATCAACATAGCTTGAATTCCACGTGAGTAAAAATCTTTGCCTGCTTTGGGGCAGGCCATATGCAAGGTGTAGGACACCCAAGACATCAACTTTGGCGGACCTTCCAAAATTGGTTTTCTATTTTCCTTCCTAGCTTGATGATCAGATTGATCATTTTTCCCAATCGTTTTTTTTAATGCAAATCATTTTTTTTTATGCAACTCATGGGATAGGGGAAAATATTCTTTGGGATTGTTATAGTTCCACTATTCAATGCCTCAAAATTGCTCTTTTATTGGTCAATTCGCCCGCTTCTACCATTTACCATTCAAGTGCAGGTAGATATGGTACAATTCGAACGTTTCAAATTTTCTTAGTTGTAACGTGATCTTTTGCAATACAGCAGTAATGGTCGATCCTTCCCCAAGCTTTATAGCTTTATTTCCGTGACTTGCCTTATTACTGGCATTGAATTTCCCAGGACCAACATTCTTTTTGTACCCTTGTTAATGACTAATTCTAATCCCTTTTAAAGAGCTAGCGATTTAGCGATTATCCCTGTGTTGATTAGGGTGCTTCGATTATGCCTGGTTGTTTATTAGGGTGCTCAACCGCATCAAACTGAGTCTCTCTTTGTTTATCGGGGTTGAAGTCCCACTCTTCCCAAGGAGAAATTATGTATAAATAAGTTAATATAAAATATTTGAAAATTTATACATTAAATTAATAAATAATTTTTTTTGACCTAGGTTGAGTTTTTCGGGGACAGCTGTGTAGTTGAAGCTTCTTGGAATAGTTTTAATTTCTTGGAAGATTTGAGTGTGAAGATTTGAATTTGATGTTTTTTTGGAATAAGTTAATATAAAATATTTGAAAATTTATACATTAAATTAATAAATAATTTTTTTTTGACCTAGGTTGAGTTTTTCGGGGACAGCTGTGTAGTTGAAGCTTCTTGGAATAGTTTTAATTTCTTGGAAGATTTGAGTGTGAAGATTTGAATTTGATGTTTTTTTGGAATAGTTTTAATTCCTTTTCCATTCGTTGGAAGATTTGAGTTTGAAGATTTGAATTTGATGCTTCTTGGAATAGTTTTAATTCCTCTTCCATTCGTTGGAAGATTTGAGTTTGAGACTTCAATGTGGAGACTAAACCCAAACTAACTAATTGGTCTACATCTCCAACTTGCTTACTTGGTTGGTTTTTGGAATTGGTCTACATCACCTACTTGGTTCGTTTTTGGAATTGGTCTACATCTCCAGCTTAACTTGCTACTTCGCTAGTTTTTAGAATAGTTTTCACCCCAACTTAACTAATTGGTCTACATTTCCAACTTGCTTACTTGGCTGGTTTTTGGAGTAGTTTTGACCCCAAACTAACTAATTTGTCTACACCTCCAATTGCTTACTTGGTTGGTTTTTGGAATGGTTTACTTGGTTGGTTTTTGGAATGGTTTTGGAGACTTTATGAATACTGAACTCCACCATAACTAAATGGTCCACATCACCATCTCACAATAATAACTAAATGGTCCACATCACCATCTCACAATAACTAAATGGTCCACACCGCCATCTTTGCTTACTTCCATCTTGATTACATGGTACACATCACCATCTGATTACATGGTCCACATCACTATCTTGCTTACTTCCATCTTGATTACATGGTCCACATCACCATCTCACAATAACTAAATGGTCCACACCGCCATCTTGCGTCTTGCTTACTTCCATCTTGATTACATGGTCCACATCACCATCTCACAATAACTAAATGGTCCACACCGCCATCTTGCGTCTTGCTTACTTCCATCTTGATTACATGGTCCACATCACCATCTCACAATAACTAAATGGTCTACACCACCATCTTACTTGATGCTTTTTCAAATAGTCTTAATTCCCCTTGCACCTTTTGGAATGGTCCATATCACCATTTCACAATAACTAAATGGTCCACACCACCATCCTACATACTTGGACGCTTTTTCAAATAGTTTTTGGTCCACACCACCATCTTGCTTACTTGGACGTTTTTCCAAATAGTTTTAATTCCCCTTGCATCTTTTGGAGGATTTGAATATGAGGCTTCGTAGGACTAAAATCCATAGTAGCTAACTCACTACATCTCAATGATCTTTATGGATTATTTTTCTTTTAAATTGCGGTGAAAGTATTGTATTAAATAAAAATCCATGCCTAGGCCCAGATCGCACCCTGTACAACACAGATCGCAGCCTGTACAACACAGATCACAGTCTGTACAACGGGTGAGTATTGGGTTGCGGTTTGTACAACGAGTGAGTATCAGGGGAGTACAATTAGAATTTTGTTCTGAATAAATATATAGGAAATAATGTAAAATAATTATTAAATAATAATAATCATAAGTAATAATTAGTTAATTAGTGATTAGATTGAAGAGTCATCTATAAATGAGACATGACTCTCCATGAAGAGACACCTGTTTAGTATATAAGCAAGCCCCTCACTCATTGTAACATCATTCTTATTTACACATTTAATATATAATATTTGTATCCTCATGGATATCTTTATATTTCAAGTCTTTTGGAGTAATTGTAACATCATTTTTATTCAAACAATTAATATATAATATTTGTATCATCATGGATATCTTTATATTCCAAGTCTTTTGGAGTAACTAATTTGTAGAAGGAACTTTGTTCGCTTCATTTGGTATCAGAGCAGTTCGACCCTTTGGTTGCTTCACCACTGTACAAAGCTCATTCTTCGATCTAGGCCTTTGGCCATCAAAATCGTCAACCTTGTTGCCATTGTGGCCGTTGTGATTGAAGCATTCAGCGAGCTTGGAGTTTCTCTATCACGTCTGAGGCCTTTGGCCATTTTATATATATATATATATATATATATATATATTATAAAAAGAAAGGGAAATTAAAAAAATGATAAAAGAAAAATAAATAAATAAAATAAAAAATAAGAACAAATGTTTTTATTTAAAAAAAACCTTAAAAGAAAGAAGAAGAAAAAGAAAAGAGTTGAAATGACTTAACTGGCCCGGTCTGCAGTCGCCTTTCCTAACATTGTTGTGCCCCACCCAGCTATGTGCATCCACCTGCAATTGCCAACGTACAACAATAGCTTCTTATCCATCATCGTCCCAACCAAGACAACCCACATACGATCTTTCAATTGAGGAAATTCCGATAGACAGTGTCGCTCGATGCAATCCACCCCGTCTGCCATCTTCCCAACCCCGGACAACTCGTCTGTGATTTGTGTGTTGAGGAATTTTCAATTAACCACTTCGATTTTTTTTATAACTTTTTGACAATTCATTGATCCCTAGCTCCTCTGTTGACATGGTTTCCCCCATCGTTTTTCTCCGCGCTCCATCATACCATTCCGTTGAACCCGACCACGGTTCAAACATCCAACCTTCCATTGTGAGCCCCCGTTGTCTCTGTCCCTCACTGCCGACGTTCTCCATTCCATTCACTATGTTAAAAATAAATATATTGTGCTACCCTCCCACTGTAATTCTCTGAATCCTGCTGATAGTCATGCCTAAGGGTGTTGTCCTTTCCATCGCGTTCGTACGTCCCTCTGTATTAATCCACCATTTTTAATTAACAAATTAAATTATCCTATTCCAATCAATAGATCGTATAATAATTTCATTCAATATTATAGTATAATACTAATAATATTACTCACACAAATTAAGAAGCTTAGTATCGTATAATAATTTCAATCAATATTATAGTATAATACTAATAATATATATATATATATATATTTGAATCAGTTACCGGAGAATCCACAGTATGAACATTTTTATGCCAACGTTTCAAATCCCAACTGGGATCCATCATCAGGACTTATGAATGATGATAAAAGAAGAGCTGCTTAGAAGGACATAAATAATAATGAGGATAATAAATTATTAGGATCAGCAGAATGCGGCTGAATATTTATTTTTAATTTATTTATTAATTAATTATTCATTCAATTATTTATTTTTAATAAATTATTTTTATTTTATTGTTGAGTTTTATATATTAATTTTTACACTTGAGAGAATATATTAATTTAAAATTCAAAACCTACATGGTAATAATGATTAAATATTTAATATATGTTAATATAATAATTTTTATTTTATTTTATTTTATTTTTATTTAATTTATTTATTTATTTATGATTTTTGTTGAGAAATGTTTATTTATTTTTATATATATTAGTATTTAAAGAATAAAGAAATAAGTAAATTGTATTAATATTTAAAAGTTCTTTGATTTAAAATTATATTAATATTAATAATAATTAATATATTAATTAATTGCTATAAATTAATTAATATATTAAATTAATTAATATTAATAAATGTTAATAAATCAATACTAGTAATGTTAATAGATATTAATAAGGTTAAAATATTAATAATACTTAATTAATAAAGTTAATATATATTAATACTTTAATAATCATTTGATAATGAATTAACAGTAATTAACATTAATAATAATTAATATATTAAGCTAATTAATATAAAAATAAATGTTAATAATGTTAATAAATCAAAATTAATAATGTTAATAGATATTAATAGTGTTAAAAATATTAATAATACTTGATTAATAATGTTAATATATTAAATTAGTAATCACTTAATAATTAATTAACAGAAATTAATATTAATAATAAGTACTATATTAATTAATTGCTATATAAATTAATTAATATATTAAACTAATTAATATTAATAAATGTAAATAATGTTAATAATTCAATATTATTAATGATAATGGATATTAATAGCGCTAATAAATATTAATAATACTTAATTAATCACTTAATAATTAATGAACAGTAGTTAATATTAATACTTGATAATTAATATTACGACATCATTAATAATTAATATCAATAAATAAAAAAGTAACTTTTTATTAAGATTTATTTATTCATTTATTATATATATTTATTTGTTTATTTATTATTATAATTATTATTTATTTTTAAGTTAAGAATATATATATATTTTTTTAGATAATGATAAAGGTAGAAGATATGCTATACCTGGGACGTGTTGGCGATCATGATTTCCCTGATCAAGGGAAGCCAGCTCCCGCTAATCTCCATGCCATTGTCTCTGTTCAGATTATGAGGATGTTTGATAATTTCAAGTGCTTATCTGATCTTTCGTCTATGATGCTGCTCTTCCCTTGCGACAATTGAGGCGCTTTCCAAGTAGATATGGTGTTTAGTTTTTGAGGAGTGCTCTGCCAAGGCTGAAGTACGAGACCTTTCATTCCTAATATCGGCGCCATGCTCCTTGAGCCTCGTCTGAAGGGAGCGACCTGTTTCACCAATGTAGCTTTTTCCACATGAACAATCTATTTTATAGACTCCTTTAAGCTGATGTTTGTCAATATCATCTTTTACAGACCTCATACCTTGCCTAATCGTTCCAGGTGCTGAGAAATGCGTGATTATGTTTTTCTTCTTTAGGATTTTAGCGATTTTGTCTGTAACTCCATGGATATAAGGTAGAAAAACCTTATCACACTGAGGCTGGTCTTGAGCCTTAGGTTCATGAGATAACAACCTTCTCTCAGCTTTCTCTATGGCTCTTTTAATCTCTTGTTCTTTGTAGCCTATACTCTTAAAGGTTGAAACTAAATGCTTCTTTTCTTCATTCAGATGCTCAGAGTCAGAAATTCGAAGGGCTCTGATAGCAAGAGTGTTTAGAACACCAAACTTCTGAGCCGGGTGGTGGTGGGAATCAGCATGGAGGTAACTTTCTGTGTGGGTTGACTTCCTGAACACCTTATGCCCTAAAGAGCCATCCTCCTTTCTGATGATGAGAACATCTAAAAATGGGATGCTCATGTTTTCTTCAAGTTCCATAGTAAATTTTATTTCTGGAGAGATAGAATTTAGGTGCATGAAAAACTTGTCAAGTTCTGCTTTACCATGAGTCCATTTTATATTGGTATCATCGACAAATCGCTTCCACCAGGCTGGTTTTAAAGGGTATGATTCAAGGGCTTTCTTTTCAAAGTATTCCATGTATAGGTTGGCCACGATTGGCGAAAGGGGTGATCCCATTGCCACACCAGATGTCTGCTCATAAAATATTCCTTGGAAGGTGAACACAGTTGACCTCAAGCAGATTTTAGCCAATTTTGCAGTCCCTGGATCAGTAACATCTTTTATAACTTGAATGGCTTCATCAAGAGGAATCTTAGTGAATAAGGATACTACGTCAAAGCTAACAAGAATGTCATCACGCTCTATCTTCTCATTTTTAATAAGATTCACAAAGTCGTGGGAGTCTTTGATGAAGGAATCAGTATTTCCGATAAGGGGCTTAAGAATTTTAGCAACATACTTAGCAAGCTCATAGGTTGGGGAACCAATAGTATTAACTATTGGTCTAAGAGGAACCCCTTCTTTATGGATCTTGGGTAATCCATAAATTCTTGGGATAGTTTCACAAGAAGGGATTAATTTCTTCTTCAATTTATCGTCAAGGTTGGAATCTGAGATGATCTTTTTTACATCTTTCATAATTTTGGGGATGGGATTACTGCTCAGCTTCTTATAACTGCCACATTTTAGGTGCTCATTCATTTTGCATACATAGTCTTCTTTATCCAAGATGACTGCTCCTCCTCCTTTATCTGCCTTAAGAACCACAATCTTGTCATTGTTTTGCAAGGATTTGAAGGCTCTTTGCTCTTCTTTACTTAAGTTGCTTTTGGGAGTTTTGGCTTTCCTCATAATGAGAGAAAATTCTTGTCTTAATGTTTCTTTATCTTCCAAAGGAAGGTTATTAATCCCCTCCTCTATGCTACAAATCATCTTCTCAATAGGAAGGTTTTTAGGAGCAACCGCAAACCCCATGCCTTTGCTGAGGACATTAATGACTTCAGGATCTAACTCCTGGGAAGACAGATTGACAACTTTTCTTTTTAATTTTGTCTCACAAGTGTTTGCTGAAGACTGACTTTTTTCATTCTGGAAACTTTTGTCTACACTATTGTCTCCAGTGCCATCTTTAAAGTTACCCTTTCCGCTGTCTAAACCATGATTCTGCGCATCATTATTGAAACCACTGACTTGATTGTTCTCAGAGGAGCCTGTGTTATGCGTATTATAATCTACCCTTGTATTATCTAAACACTGATCGTTGTCATCTTCGCTGAGAGAATTACCATTACTGAGAGTGTTAAACGCATTCCATCTGGATGAATTACTAACGTCGTTATTCTTAACACTTAAAACCTGATTTTGAGAAATATCATCTGCGCTGAGGGAATAATCATTGTCGTTATTCTTAATGCTGTTATTTCCTTTGGATGAATTACTAAAACCGATATTCTTAACATTCAAAACCACATTTTTTTAAGTATCATCTACGCTGTTACAAACGTTGCCCATTATGCTGACTGTGCTATGCGTATTATCCATGCTGCTGCATAATATGTTATGCAAATTAATATTGTTTAAACAGTTTCTATTGCCGTGAGTGTGAGACACATTCATTTTGGACTTCATATCATTCACGATGCCACTCTTTAGAACGCTGTCCAGCCCAGTATTGATACCTGCATTATCCTTAACGTTGTTTATCCAGCTGCTAGAAACGACATCGTGTGAAATATCACTGTAAACATTGTTAATTATGTTGTTCTTATCAGCGCTATCAGATTCTTGAAAGATTAATGGAGTTAATTTTGCCGAGAACCCTTGTCTGGTAATGAGATATGACTCAGAATGTTATCGCATGGACAATTTCTTGCGCTGCCTTGCCTGAGCAGTCTGTCCCTCATTATCAGCTTTCAGAGCAGTCCTGACATCAATAATAGACCAGAGATTTTTGTTGATGCTATTAGCTAGTTTAAGGTGCGTTGAGAGAGCTAAGCGTCCAACATTTTCCAGAGAAGCCCTAACCCTTTTAATTTCTGATTGAATTAGAGAGAAGCTTAGTTGAAAAAACGCCTTGTTATTATATCTGTTCTGCAATCTATGCTTGACTTGTGCAAATGGAGGAATGAGATTATTGTCCCGACAATTTTTAAGAAAATGAAGATCCGCAGCTCTTCTTGCTATCCTCACTCTAAATCTTTCGAGTAAAAGGATTTCACTCCAAGCATCCCCTCCGTATAGGGACAAGATTCTGGATTTAAGAGATCTGTGGTTTGTATCTTTTGAATCAGTTACCGGAGAATCCACAGTATGAACATTTTTATGCCAACGTTTCAAATCCCAACTGGGATCCATGACTAATAATATTACTCACACAAATTAAGAAGCTTAAAAAAGACAAAAAATCATTAACAAACAAGTTAAAACAACTTAATAAAAAAGTATCAAAGTCTCTAGATGTAACAATTTAGGTTGAAGATAGGGGAATTAATACTGAACCAGTGAATAGCAAAACTCAAGAAAAAGATCAATCAGTGGAAGGAAAAACACATTCACATGTTAAAATCCAGACGATGAAAATTCCAAACAAAGATTATGTACCTAACTCAAAAACCATAGTACTAGAAGGAAATCAAAAAATTTCCACACATGTAATAAGGGAAAATCAAACAAAAAAAGTTCCCTATCGGCATCCGAATCATGAGAGTAGACAACTCAACCAAGCTATGTATCGGGACCATTCAGAATCGAAACAACAAACTGATGTTCCAGAGAATAGTGATATAACCTCAATTCAGTCCTATGATGACAAGTCGTTACAAAATTCTAGTGATCAGAATATTCCATAGAAGATTAATCTAGGATGGTCTGATCCCTTCTCAATACGACAATTTTGTTTCTCATTTAGAGGATCATATCGTATTGCTTCGACGAAGATGACAATTCTGAGACAAGAAGACATTCGAAAAAAAAGAAAAAGAAAAGATCAAGCCTTTCATCAGTAAGCTTTGAGGACAAAGCTTTTTGAGGAGGAAGACAATGTTGTAAATAAATATATAAGAAATACTAGACAGAAGATTAATCTAGGATGGTCTGATCCTTTCTCAACGCGATAATTTTGTTTCTCATTTAGAGGATCATATCATCTTGCTTCGACGAAAATGACAATTCCGAGACAGGAAGACATTTGAAAAAAAGAAAAATAAGAAGAAGATCAAGCCTTTCATCAGTAAGCTTTGAGGACAAAGCTTTTTGAGGAGGAAGACAATGTTGTGAATAAATATATAGGAAATAATGTAAAATAATGCAAATGGTAATAATCATAAATAATGATTAGTTAATAAGTAATTAGGTTAAAGAGTCATCTCTAAGTGAGACACGACTCTCCATGAAGAGACCCCTGGTTAGTAAATAAGTAAGCCTCTCACTCTCATTGTAACATCATTCTTATTCACACATTTAATATATAAAATTTATATCCTCATAGATATCTTTATATTCCAAGTCTTTTGGAGTAATTAATCTGTAGAATGAATTTTGTTCGATTCATTTGGTATCTGAGCAGTTCGACCCTTTGGTTGCTTCACAATTGTACAAAGCTCGTTCCTCGATCCAGGCCCTTGGCCATAAAAATCGTCAACCTTGTTGCCATTGTGATTGAAGCACTTAGCAAGCTTGGAGTTTCTTCATCGTTGATTTCGTCTGAGGCACTTGGCCATTTAAAAATAAATAAATAAATATATGTATTATGAAAAAGAAAAGAGAATAAAAAAATTAAAAATTAACAATTAAAAAATTCAAAACAAAAAAAATTCAAAAAAATAAGAACAAGGGTTTTTATTTAGAAGAAGAAGAAGAAGACGAAAATAGTTGAAACACTTACCTGGCCCTGTCTGCGGTCGTCTTTCCTGCCACTGTTGTCCCCCACCCGGCGATGTGCATCCACCTGCAACCTCCAACGTTCCCTACAACAATAGCCTCTTATCCGCCATCTTCCCAATCCAAACAACCCATATAATCTTTCTTTTGAGGAAATTCCGATAGACAGTGTCACTCGCTGCAATCTATCCCGCCTGCCATCTTCTCAACCCCGAACAACTTGCCTGCGATTTGTCTGTTGAGGAATTTTCAACCAACCACTTCGAATTTTTTATAACATTTGACAATTCGTTGATCCCTGGCTCCTCCGCTGACATAGTTTCCTCTACCATTTTTCTTCGCGCTCTGTCATACTGTTCCGTTGACCCCAACCACGGTTCAAACATCCAACCTTCCGTTATGAGCCACCATTGTCTCTGTCCCTCACCGCTGACACTCTCCATTCTGTTCACTGTGTCAAAAAAATATATTGTGCTACCCTCCCACTGTAATTCTTTGAATCCTGTTGACCATCACGCCCGAGGGTGCGGTCCTTTCCATCACGTCCATACGCCCCTTTATATTAATCCGACATTTTTTATTGACAAATTAAATTATCCTATTCCAATCAATAATATTGTATAATAATTTCAATCAATATTATAGTATAATACTAATAAGTGGAGGAGGGGTTTTATTCAAAGAAATTATATTGAGATAAAAGCTAGTTTACATATAAAAAATAAAGGGATTATTATTTAAAGAAATACTAATTCCAAGGGTATTTTAAATACAAAGTAAATTTAAAAAAAAAAGAAAAAAAAAAGAGGAAATTAGTAGATTCGAAGTTATTTAAAAAAAGAAGAGAATATTTGAAAAATATATATAAAAAAGGGATTTATTTAAAAAAAAAGTGATTTAAAAAGTATTTAATATTCAAGAAGAAAAATGGAGCCTAATACAGAAATGAAGGCCAAAATATTCCTAGAAACCTTACCCAAAGATGGTAAAGCGCTATTTAACATTAAAAGAACTATCACAGGAAAAGATGTTATTATTTCTATTTCTCCGGTAGAATATACAAATTATATAACACCTAAAATCACAAACCAATTAGTGATCCCGGAGTCGAATATAACTGAAAAATTAGACTTTTTTGGCAATAAAAATATTACATAGCCAATTTACAGTTAAACATTGAAGATTATACATTTGTATCGCAATTCTCAGTTCACACCCTATGGAACAATCAAGGTGACATTATTTTGGAATCACCGTAGATGGAAATGGTAGGATTTGTCATCTTAAATACGAAGAAAAAGTTTCTAACATTTTCTTACAAGGAGAAGAAAATAACACTCTAAGATGTTACACTGAAACCAAATTCAGTAACGCCATAAGATATATAAGATATTTCAAAAGTAATTTCTCAAGATGGTAAAAAAGTATTACAAAATATGCAAAATGAAATTGACAAAATCATTGTTGATAGAAATGAAGAAGTCTTGCAACTTAGGGATCATAGTGAAAAATTACTCACAAAAATTAAGAAGCTTAAAAGGAACAAAAAAACATTAACAGACAAGTTAGAGGAACTTAATCAAGAAGTATCGAAGTCTCTAGACATAACAGTCCAGGTTGAAGATAGGGGAATTAATATTGAACCAGTCAATAGCAGAACTCAAGAAGATGATCAATCAGTGGAAGGAAAAACACATTCACATGTTACAATCCAGAGGATGAAAATTCCAAACAAAGATTATGTACCTAACTAAAAAATCGTAGTACCAGAAGGAAATCAAAAAATTTCCACACACGTAATAAGGGAAAATCAAACCAAAAAAATTCCCTATCGGCATCCGAATCATAAGATTAGACAACTCAACCAAGCTACGTATCGGGACCATTCAGAACTGAAACAACAAAATGATGTTCTAGAGAATAGTGATGTAACCTCACTTCAATCCTATGATGACATGTTGTTACAAAATTCCAATGATCAAAATACTCCACAGAAGATTAATCTAGGATGGTCTGATCCCTTCTTAGCGTGACAATTTTGTTTTTCAATTAGAGGATCATATTGTATTGCTTTGACGAAGATGACAATTCTGAGACAAGAAGACATTTGAAAAAAAAGAAAAAAAAGATCAAGCCTTTCATTAGTAAGCTTTGAGGACAAAGCTCTTTGAGGAGGAAGACAATGTTGTGAATAAATATATAAGAAATACTGCATAGAAGATTAATCTAGGATGGTCTGATCCCTTCTCAATGTGACAATTTTGTTTATCATTTAGAGGATTTTCTTCGACGAAGATGATAATTCCGAGACAAGAAGACATTTGGAAAAAAAAAGATCAAGTCTTTCCTCAATAAGTTTTGAGGACAAAGCTTTTAAGGAGGAAGACAATGTTGTGATGAAATATATAGGAAATAATGTAAAATAATGTAAATGGTAATAATCATAAATAATGATTTGTTAATTAGTAATTAGGTTGAAGAGTATCTCTAAATGGGACATGACTCTCCATGAAGCGACATCTGCTTAGTATATAAGTAAGCCTTTCACTCACATTGTAACATCATTCTTATTCATACAGTTAATATATAATATTTGTATCCTCATGGATATCTTTATATTCCAATTCTTTTGGAGTAATTAATCTGTAGAAAAAAATTTGTTCGCTTCATTTGGTATCGAAGCAGTTCGACCCTTTGGTTACTTCACTATTGTACAAAGCGCATTCCTCAATCGAGGCCCTTGGCCATCAAAATCATCAACCTTGTCGCCGTTATGACTGAAGCATTCAGCAAGCTTGGAGTTTATCTATCACTGATTTCGTCTGAAGCCCTTGGCCATTTAAAAATAAATAAACACATATATTTTATTATAAAAAAGAAAGGAGAATAATATATATATATATAAAATAAAAAAAAAAAGGAATAAAGATATATATTATAATTAAAAAGAAAATGGAATAAAAGATATATATATATATAAAATAAAAAATTCAAAACAAAAAAAATTCAAAAAAATAAGAACAAGGGTTTTTATTTTTAAAAAAAGAGAAGAAAAAAAGAGTTGAAATGAATTATTGGCTTGGTTTGTGGCTGCCTTTCCTACCACTGTTGTCCCCCACCCGACTATGTGCATCCACGTGCAACCGCCAACGTTTCCTACAACAATAGCCTCTTACCCGCCGTCGTCCCAACCCACACAACCCGCATACGATCATTTTGTTGAGGAAATTTTGATAGACAGTGTCGCTCAACGCAATCCACCCCGTCTACCATCTTCCCAACCCATGACAACTCACCTGCGATTTGTGTGTTGAGGAATTTTCAACCAGCCACTTCGAATTTTTTATAGCTTTTTGACAATTCGTTGATCCCTGGCTCCTCCGCTGACATGGTTTCCCAGACCGTTTTTCTTTGCGCTCTGTCATACCATTCCGTTGACCCCGACCATGGTTCAAACATCCAACCTTCTGTTGTGAGCCACCATTCTCTGTCCCTCACCACCCACGCTCTCCATTCCGTTCACTGTGTCAAAAAAAATATACTGCGCTACCCTCCCACCGTAATTCTCTGAATCTTGTTGATCGTCACGCCCGAGGGTCTTGTCCTTTCCATCACGTCTGTACGCCCCTCTATATTAATCCACTATTTTTTGTTAACAAATTAAATTATCCTATTCCAATATTCAATAGTATCGTATAATAATTTCAATTAATGTTATAGTATAATACAAGTGGAGGGGAGATTTTTATTCAAGGAAATTATATTGAGATAAAAGCTAGTTTACATGTTAAAAAATAAATGGATTATTTAAAGAAGTACTAATTCCAAGGGTATTTTAAATAAAAGGGAAATTTTAAAATATCAATAAAAGAGGAGAAATAAAAAAGAGGAAATTAGTAGAGTCAAAGTTATTTTAAAAAAATTGGAGAATATTTGAAAAATATATATAGAAAAAAGGGATTTATTTTTAAAAAGTGATTAAAAAGTATTTAATATTCAAGAAGCAAAATGGAAACTAAAAGATTCCTAGAAACCTTACCCAGAGACAGTAAAAGTTTAAATTTTACAAAGTCCTATAATCTCACGATGATTTTTATTCTCCATATCTATTAATAGTTTTACTATCCTAAAAGGCATAATGTTTTTAGAGGTGTGGATTCTCCAAAAGACTTGTAGATACAAACAAATCTACACTGCTTATTAGACACATTGTTAAGGAATAATTGCAAGGTAAGTAATACCATTTCTCATTAGGACTCATGTGTCCAAGTTTATACCTTTTTTAGTGAGATCATTTGCAATATAATTGTTCATTCTCAATACATGAAATAATCTAATAGTAATAGTAAAGAAATCTAGTTTCATATTCCTGATTTGATCAATAATGTTTCACAACTTGCAATCAATAGGCAAAAAATTATAAACAAGGTGATGGATAATCAAGTGCAAATCTCTAGAACTTCCTCAAATCTTCGATGTTTGCTTCTTTGTCCTGAAGAAGCCTTTGTAGTAATCCATATGCCTATGCCACATTATTTGTGCAATTGTCTAAGCCTAAACTGTACTCAATTTTAATTTTCCATTTTCCATGGGATTGAGAATAACTCCTCTCCCCCGAACAAAATTAACATTGAATTATTTAAAAATTAATTAATATATATATATATATATATATATATATATATATATATATAGATATATAATATTGAATACTATTACAATATCTTTTCGTACTAAATTTTAAGAAAAATATTCTATTAGATTTTAATAAATTAAAATAATAGTGTGCAAATAAATTTATTTATTAACATAAAAATTAAATTAATACAAATGTCTATGAGTGTCTCAATGAATATATATAATAAACAAGAGCCACATAATGGCAATGACACTGTAGTTTGTTTGTTTCTGGACACTGCTACCATGTGGGTTAGCCATTATGAATTTGAGGAAGTTACTAGAGCATGATTCCCCATGAAGGGGAACCATGAAGGCATTTTTTTTTATCTAAACCTTTATATTATGGTCATAAAGAAAGATGATGACATATTTTTATTTTTTCGTTTATATCATTAAGTGAAATTTTAAATATTAACTATTTTTTATTTCTAAAAATAAAATAGTAATAAAATTGTAACATACTTTTTTTCAAGTGAGATCATTTGCAACATAATTGTTCATTCTCAATACATGAAATAAGCTAATAGTAGAGAAATCTAGTTTCATATTCCTGATTTGATCAATAATGTTTCGCAACTTGCAATTCATAGGGAAAAATCCATAAACAAGGTGATGGATAATCAACTGCAAATCTCTCGAACACCTTCAAATCTTTGATGTTTGCTTTTTTATGTTTCTTCTTTGGCCTGAAAAAGCCTTTGTAGTAATTGTAGTAATCCATATGCCTTTGCCACCTTATTTGTGCAATTGTCTAAACCTAAATTGCACTCAATTTTAATCTTTGATGTTTGTTTTTTTATGTTTCTTTCTTTGGCCTGAAGAAGCCTTTGTAGTAATTGTAATAATCCATATGCCTTTGCCACATTATTTATACAATTGTTTAAACCTAAATTGTACTCAATTTTAATTTTCCATCATATTGAAAATAACTCCTCACCCTCTCAAGTATTAAACTAGGAACAAAATTAACATTGAATTATTCAAAAATTAATAAAAAAAATAAATATAAATATTGAATACTTGTTACAATATCTTCTCATATTAAATTTTAAGAAAATTATTAATTAAATTAATACAAATGTGGAGTGTCTCAAAAAAAACCAAAATATATATATCATTGTAGTTTGTTTGTTTTTGAGACACTGCTACTACGTAACTATCTTGTATTTCTAAAAATAAATAATAATAAAATTATAAAATAAAAAATAACCAATAAAATTAATTTCATTAATTTTAAATATCATAATATAAAAAATAACAAATAATATAATCTCATTAATTTTTAAAAAGAAAATAATCTCATTAATTTTAAAAAGAGAAAATGATAATTTTAAATAGCATAATATAAAAAAACCAAATAACATAATCTCACTAATTTTATAAAAGAAAATAATCTCATTAGTTTTAAAAGAGAAAATGACAAATAGCATAATATTTAAAAAAAAAAAAAAAAAACCACGAATAACATAATCTCATTAATTTTAAAAAGAAAAAATGATAATTATGGGCATATTAAAATATTTTTATAACTACAAACATATATGAATTAACATTTGCTACCATATTTTTAAGTTACTTCGAGATAAACATCCATGCCAAAGGGTTGAAAACGGCTCTTCCTAATCCTCATTATACAAAGAGGAATGTGGGCATCAAATGCTCCAAAGTGTGGGAATCACTCTCATTCGCCAATATCATCTCTGGACTGTATATATTATAATGTTTGTGATTTGTATTTTAAAAACTTAGTTGGGATATATTTTTTAAATGAGAAGCCCTAATTGGTAAAAATCAAGAGCAACATTATTTCAAATGTTAAGTGTGAAGCCAAATTCATGAATCACATGCAGGATTTTACATCTTTCTACATTGCCATTTGTTTCTAAATCTCCAGGATTCTAGATCCTTCGACATCGCCATTAGTTTCTATCTCCATCTGAATCACATACAGGATTCTAGATCCTTCTTCTGCCTTTACTATATTTGTGATTTCTCTGGCCAGGGATAGCAAGCCAAGGCCCAAGCCTGTTATGTAATGCTAAGTGATTTCTGTTCTCCAGTGATTGTTTTATCTATTCCGTTGTTTCTGATTGAGTAATCTTGTTGTTTCTCCATTTGTCTGTCTCTGTGAATTATTATCTGATATTGTCGTCTAAGTCTCTGAATATAAATCTGTTGTGTGTTATGTATGCTCTGATCTAACAAATGTTATTGGAGCTAGGGTCGAATATCCACTGTGCAAGCTGCTTAGTGCCATCGCTTTATTTTGGCAGCATTAGTTAAAACATTGTATGTTACCTCTGGAGCTGTTAAAGGATCTGTCCAGGAAATAGCTAAGGAACGCTAGAACTAAAAGATAGTTGCTGCAAGAAAAACAAGGTCGTGGACCTATGTTGAAACGTGTTGCTGGAGTTTGAATCATGGAGATCTGTGGAAATTGGAGTTGAAACGTGGTGTTCGTAAGTTTTTTTTACATCAAGCTTGCACGTATACGTCAAGTATTTTCTCAAAATAACATATGTATGTGTGAAATGTGAAAAGTTTAAAACATTATATATGTTTTTTATATTTATTATGAAACATATATGGTTATATGTTGGAATTTTGAAAAGTATATTTTAAAAGGAGCAGGAATTTTGAAAAGGGTATTTTACAAGGAGGAAGGTCATTATTATTAAATTTTAAAGAGTAATAATTAAAGTTTTATTTTTAAGTGGAGCTTTTGTGTTTTGGGGCGTGAATTTGATTGAAAATGGAGACAACAATTACAGATATGGAGAAGTTGAACGGGGCTAATTTTTCCCTATGGAAATCACAGATGGAGGATATACTGATTTTAAAGGATCAATATTCGCCGATTGAAGGCACAACAAAGAAACCCTCATCGATGACAAATGAAGAGTGGAATAAGCTAGATGAAAAGGCGATTGCAACAATCCACCAATATTTAGCAAAGAATGTTTATTTCAATGTGTCCAAAGAAAATACGGCAAAAGGATTATGGAAGAAGCTCCATGATCTATATGAGAAGAACACGACATCAAACAAAGTGTTCTTGATGAAGAAGCTTTATAATCTCAAAATGAAGGAGGGTGCTTTAGTTGCTGAGCACTTGAATGCATTTAATATTATTACTAATCAACTTGCCTCTGTTAAAATCATTTTAGATGATGAAATTAGAGCCATTTTGCCAATGTGTTCTATACCAGACAGTTGGGAAAATTTAATTATAGCTATGAGCACTTCAGCAACTACAGAGACCCTAAAGTTTGATGATGTCAGAAGCAGTTTAATGAGTGAGGAACTGCGACGCAAGTCAATTGCGGAAAACCAGGGAGGAGAGGCTCTAGCTCTAGCTAATCGTGGTAGGAGAATGGATCGAGGCCGGCAAGGGCGATCAGGATCGAAAGGCCGATCAAAATCAAGGAGAGGCAGGATCATCTGCTTTTATTGTGGCAAACCCGGGCACATGAAGAAAGAATGTCGATTCTGCAAGAAAGGACAAAAGGATCAAAGACCGTCCAGTGCAAATCACAAGTCATCCAGCACAAATGAAGGTGAGACTACTATTGTAGCCACATATGGTGATGTGTTGTTTACTGTTTCAATAGAGGATGCATGTGTATATACATCTAGCAGTAGCTTTGATTGGATCCTTGACTCTGGGCATCTCACCATGTAACCCCATGCAAAGATAGTTTTGTTTCGTATAATCCTGGTGATTATGGTAGAGTGCATTTGGGGAATAATCATTTTTGCAGTATTTTTGGAGTGGGAGATGTCCAGATCAAGATGAAAGATGGACAAGATTTATTGTTGAAACAAGTCAGGCATGTACCAGAAATGCGCATGAGTTTAATCTCTATGGGACCACTAGATGATGAAGGCTATTCCACAAGCTTTGGAAAAGGAGGTTGGAAAATTAGCAAAGGAGCATTAGTCGTGGCCAAAGGACCCAAGATAGGAACATTATACACATTGAAGACACTGATAGGAAAATTAGATTTGGTTGCTATCACAAATGAAGGAAATTGAGCAGATCTGTGGCATAAGCGCTTGGGTCACATGAGCGAGAAAGGCTTAAAAATCCTTGTTGGTAAAAATTTATTGCTAGGTTTGAAATCCTACAAACTTGATCTTTGTGAGCATTGTATATATGTTAGACAAAGAAGGGTTTCATTCGTTAGAGGTGGCCATGACAGAAATAAAAATGTGTTAGAATTGGTACACTCAGATGTGTTTGGACCTGTTAACATCAAATCATTAGGAGGAGCATCATATTTTGTAACATTTATAGATGATGCATCCAGGAAGGTTTTGGCATATCCTATGAAAAATAAAAGTGAAGTGTTTGGAATATTTCAAAAATTCCATGTTGCTGTTGAAAGAGAGACTAACAAATTACTGAAGTGTTTAAGAACAAATAATGGTGGAGAATATTGCTTAATAGCATTTAAGGAATATTGTAACAGGTTTGGCATAAAGCATGAGAAGATTGTGCCTGGTACTCCTCAACAGAATGGTGTCGCAGAAAGGATGAATCACACCATTATGGAAAAGGTGCGAAGTATGTTGTCCAATTCTGGTTTGGAAAAGAATTTTTGGACTGAAGCAATCAGGACCGCTTGCTACCTCATAAATAGATCTCCAACTACAGCCTTGGATGGCGGTATCCCTGAAGAAGTTTGCACTGGTAAGAAGTTGAATTATTCTCACTTGAAAATCTTTGTATGTGAAGCATTTGTACATATTCCCAAAGAAAATAGAACTAAGCTAGATGATAAATTTATGAAATGCATTTTTTTGGGATATGTGGATGAAGATTTTGGTTATCGTCTATGGGATCCAGTCAAACATAAAATTATTAGAAGCAGGGATGTTATATTTAATGAGTCAGAAATGTCCAAGAGGAATGTAGGTGAGTTGGAGGTCAAGAAGGTTATTGACAGGTTTGAAGAGTAGCAGGAAAACATCCCACCAATGCAAGAAAATGAACAGTAAATTCAGGAGCATGAAGAATAATAAGTGGAAAATGATGAACAACAGAAGAAGGAATCTTGCAGGAACCCTTACAGGAGATTCAACCTAACATGCACCACCACAGTTGGTTCGCAGATCTTCTAGGCCTCATAAGCCTTCACAAAGGTATCCTCCTTCAAACTATATTTTGTTGACTGATGAAGGTGAACCTAATTGTTTTCAAGAAGGTTGTAAAGTCGAGCATAGTAAAGAATGGAAGAAAGCAATGGAAGAAAAAATGAACTCTTTGTAGGAAAATAAAACTTGGGAGTTGGTAAACCTCCCAAAAGGTAGAAAGGCTCTACAAAACAAATGGGTGTATAGGATTAAGCATGAAGGTGACAAAAAGAAGGAGAGGTATAAAGCAAGGCTGGTGGTGAAAGGTTTTGCCCAAAAAGAAGGTATTGACTTCGCTGAAATTTTCTCACTTGTTGTTAAAATGTCATCCATTAGAGTCATTCTTGGTCTAGTTGCAGCTTTAGACCTAGAATGTGAACAGTTAGATGTAAAAACTGCATTCCTTCGTGGTGAATTGGAGGAAGAAATTTATATGGAACAGCCAGAAGGCTTCATAGAAAAAGGAAAAGAAGACCTTGTTTGCAGGTTGAAGAAGAGTTTTTATGGGTTGAAACAAGCACCTCGACAATGGTACAAGAAATTTGATTCATTCACATTGGAACATGGTTTTCAAAGGTTAGAAGCTGACCATTGTGTCTATATCAAGAGGTATGATCAAGGAAAGCATATCATATTATTGTTATATGTGGATGACATGTTGATTGTTGGGCATGATAAGAATAAGATCAATAGGTTGAAGAAAGATTTGGGTAGCAAATTTGCAATGAAGGATTTGGGACCAGCACAACATATATTGGGCATGCGGATTATGTGTGACAGGAAAAACAAAAGGTTGTGGCTGTCATAAGAAAAATATATCAAGAAGGTGCTTGACAGGTTTAATATGAAGGATGCCAAGCCAGTTGGTACACCCCTTGCAGCCCACTTCAAGTTGAGTATTGAATTATGTCTTAGTGATGACAAGGAGAAAGAAGAGATGAGCAAGATTCCTTATGCTTTAGCAGTGGGAAGCTTGATGTATGCCATGGTATGCACATGACCAGACATTGCATATCCAGTGGGAGTAGTGAGTAGGTTCCTTGCTAATCTAGGCAAACAACATTGGCAAGTAGTAAAATGGATTTTAATGTATCTCAAGGGTACTAGTCATTATTGTTTATGATTTGGTCATGATGAGACTGTGCTTGAAGGATTTGCAGATGCGGATATCGCTGGAGATATGGACACCAGAAAGTCCACTACGAGTTATTTGTATACATTTGCAGGTGCAGCAGTATCTTTGGTGTCAAGGCTACAAAGAATAGTAGCCCTCTCTACAACAGAAGCATAGTACATAGCTGCAACAGAAGCTTGTAAAGAGATGTTGTGGATGCATCGATTCCTAGGAGAGATAGGAATAAAGCAAGACAAGTATGTGTTATATTGTGATAGTCAGAGTGCCATTCACTTGGCGAAAAACCCAGCATTTCATTCAAAAACCAAGCATATTGACTTAAGGTACCATTGGATCCGACATGTGTTGGAGGAAGAACAGTTGTCCTTGGAAAAGATCCATACAGATAGGAACCCTGCTGATATGCTCACTAAGATTCTACCACGAAATAAACATGAGTTATGTAGAGGCATGGTAGGATTCAGTGTGACTTGATGACTCTTATTTGGCTTCAAGTGGGAGAATATTAAGTGTGAAGCCAAATTAATGAATCACATGCAAGATTCTAGATCCTTCTACACTGCCATTAGTTTCTAAATCTCCGGGATTCTAGATCCTTCTACACCGCCATTAGTTTCTAGATCTCCATCTGAATCACATATAAGATTCTAGATCTTTCTTCTGCCTCTATAAATTTGTAATTTCTCTGGCTAGGGATAGCAAGCCAAGGCCCAAGCCTGTTATGTAATGCTAAGTGATCTATGTTCTCCAGTGATTGTTTTATCTATTCCGTTGTTTCTGACTGAGTAATCTTGTTGTTTCTCCATTTGCCTGTCTGTGTGAATTATTCTCTGTTATTGCCATCTAAGTCTCTGAGTATAAATCTACTGTGGGTTATGTATGCTCTGATCTAACAAGAGGTTTTCTCTTGTCATATTTTCCTTTAGAGTTGTTTAACGAGGTGGAGGAATTGTCTGGACAGTCAAAAGTGGCGGGAATGCAAAAAAAAATTCAAAAAGTCTTGTAGAGACAGTGTTTGAATCATGTTTTTGATGGTGGAAATAGATTCAACACCATCAAAAACGTCTAAGACACCTAAAATTTTGAAGTTTAACAACTATAACTTGGATTTACAAAAATCCTTGCCTGATTTTCTCTAAATATGACCGGAATTTCCATAACTTTCTGGTCAATTCCTCCAACTAGTTAGACTACAACTTTTACTTTTTGTCATCGTCAATGATCCAGGGGAGCACACATCTTGTGCATGTGTTGATAGTATATAATAAATGCTTTTTCCGTGTTGATTGAAGTTTAAAACGTGAGTCAATACGAAATGTGGGCGAATCAGATGGAACAAGATGACTGCAGCCCTGTCGTGGACGACGATTATGTATTAGCAAAAAATTTTAATACAAAACCCTTTAACCCTAAACTGACCCTTGTAAAAGTTTAATCTTTTTTTTCCAGATTTTTGTTGTACGACAAAATTAATGCCGTAGTAAAATGACTACTATATTTCACTAGCCAAAGGCAGTAACATAATACCAAAATATATTCCATCTATAAAAAAAAAAATTAATATAAAATATTTTTACAATAAATCTTTTCTTGAAAATGGTTAGGCCAACCATTGTCTACCTTTTTTTGTCATGTGATGATATCTGTCTCGTGGTATGAGAAAGACATTTGTCTCTGTCTTTGGTTGTGAACCTTCTTCCATGTTGCACGACGGTTTCCACAGATTTCTATGCAGATAGAATCGAGGAATTTTCAAGGACAAGTAGGCACTCAATGCGCGGAAGAGGTGGACACATCGGCAAATCAACAGTCATTTGGTGATGAATGACTTGAGCTTCAATAATTTTTTTGAGGGAATAATATAAATAGGCGTGACGTATAAATGAATGAATGAAATTTTAATGTCCATGAGACTAGAAATAGTCTATGGGACTACCAGCGTCTTGCTTTTCACTTTTTGCAATTCAATCATTTTATTATTCAAATTAATGATGAAGTAACCAAACTTTTTAACAATCCCCTCACTGAAAAGATAATGCTAATGAACCAATGTTAACATACTATTGTCACTGTCTCTGAGAACATCACATTCCAAAATGGAATGTTTTTCGGATTTCACTGTTTCATAAGTGCAAAAAGTACACACCGGTTCTTCCCAAACTTCTTTAGGTATTTTCCATCGAGCTGTTTCGCGAGTTAGTTCTTAATCGAGCAATAAGAATTTTTGCTCTCCATGAAATGTTAGCTTCAATGTACTCTTTTTTTGTTGTTGTTGGAAATCAAAAGTAGAGTTGAATTCGGAACATTGATACATTTTTTTTTTTCTATCCAACCTTTTTCCCATATACGCTTATAAAACTTCTCCATAACAAAACTCTTTAACTCCTTGTTATTTTTAGAATATGCATTAAAGTAAATATTCTATTTTTACATTTTTTTTGTTACGCTTTGATATAATTAAAAAAAAAAGCATGAAGTATAATTAAATAATCAAAAACCAGTGGGCATTCTCCATGTGCTGGGAAAAACCGACGGCAATAATATTATGCATACAATTTGCAGTAGAGCATACGAGTACATCTGGCAAAACACCCGTGAGAGTGTACCGTATTTTCTGCGTTCCTGCATATGTTCGCGCAGATTCAACTCTATAAACCGTGGGCTACTGTTACTGCGTAGGGTGAATCAAATGGCGAGCCTCTTTGTTTATTGGCTCAAAGTGTCACTCGTTTTTCCATTCCACTTGCCCGTTGTGCGGCCATGTATATTTATTTTTTAAATAATTCAAATATATGTGGTCTAATTAGGTTGAGGAGTTGCTCTGAAAGTTATGGAAATTCCTATTATATTTAGAGAAAAATTTGCAAGAATTTTTGTAAATTTAAATTATAGTAGTTAAATTTCAAAATTTTAGGTGTCATAGACGTTTTTGATGGCGCTGAATCTATTTCCACTATCAAAACACAATTCAAATATTATCTCTACAAATTTTTTTGCCAAGATTCCAACCACTTTTAACTATCTACACAATTCCTCCACCCTCGTTAAATCACTCCATTCAAATAAAACATATGTCAATTATTTTGACAAAATTTACAAACAAAATAAATTTCGCCATCAAATCCAATCTTTGCATTGCATTAATCTTATTAAGGTTAAGTAGATAAAATTGTTAGAGCACTTTTTCCACAGATGGTCCCCGCACTTTACAGCGAAGTATAAAAGTGTTTTAATGTTTTGGTTTTATAATTTGATTTAAATATAGTGTATTAAAAATAAAAATAATAAATCGTGTTCCAAAATTTAGGATCGAAAAGATCGAATAAAGTGTATTAGGAAAAGATTGCATCTATAATTCATATATTTTATTTTTAAAATTAAAAGTATTGTAAAATTTTATAATTTTAAGTTTGTTTGTATTTTTTTTTAAATTTAAAATTAAAATAAAAAATAAAAAATATATTTCAAATAGGAAAATATTGTCGGTTATAATTAAGCAAAAATAAATATAAGTAAAAAAATGTGTAAATTAGATATTTAAATTTTATATTTTTCAAAAATATTTCAACAAGAGATTTAAATAAATAATTTGAAGATCCGTCTTAACTAATTTATGTGGATATCAACTTCATATATATGTATATACAGAAAAGAAATTAAGTTTGTGGTTAAAATTTTTATTTGGTCCTATATATACTCCATTTAGCATTCAAAAATACAATTTAAATAATGAAAAATAACACATTGTATTTTGCATGTGAAGAAATTTGATCCCTCTTGGGTCATGTTAGATCTGTATTTAAGCTCGATCTTATAAAGAAAGAAAGAAAGAAATTATTTTAACCTCCACGAGGCTAAAGATAGTCTATGGGACAGATTGCTTCTTCATCTGATTGATGTATTCAACCTAATGCTCTCGCTAAATAGATTATCCCAAGAGCTAGCTGCCAACATAGCTGCATCACTGGCATATATTATCCCAAGAGCTAGCTGCCAACATAGCTGCATCACTGGCATATATTATCCCAAGAGCTAGCTGCCAACATAGCTGCATAATTGGCATGACTTTCCCAGTTGCTTTTGAAGGCTTCACATTCTAAAATGAAATGTTTTTCTATTTCCACTTTTCCGGAAGAACAAAAAATGCATACTCTTTCCTCCCACACTTCCTTTGGGCTTTTCCAGCGCCCTGTTATACAACGGAGTTGATGAGAATTAGTCCTTAATTGAGCAATAAGAATTTTGGCTCTCCAAGAGATATTGGCCTCTATGTATGCTTTTGGTTGATGACTATGAGTGGGATTAAACACTTCAATATAGTAATTTTTCTTTCTTCCTAGCGCCTTATCCCAAGTACGCTTGTGGAACTTTTCCATAACAAATTTTTTATCTCTTCGCTGTTTATGGGACATGCGTTCAAACAAATACCCCATTTATTAAACCATTTGTTATTTTGTTGCATCCAAGTTTTTTTTGCTCTTGCACAATCTGTAAATATTTGTATAAAAAGAAAAACAATATAATAATAAATTTAATGGCTATGAATCCAACTTTTTAATGGGTTTACAATTAGATTTTTAAAATTTTAATATTGATGTAAAAAGAATCAATAAAATTATAATTTCGAGTCATTAAAATTATAATTTCCAAATGTGAATATATATGTATGTGGAGAAATTAAGTATATTATTTTATAAGAAATATATTTAAAAATATTTTAGTATTTATAGGACGGGGATGATTAAGTGATAGGGTGTTTGATCGCCATTCTATGCAAGAACAATCAAGGAGCTTAATAGTATATCTAACATAATAGGAAGATGGTTTGGCTACTACCTAGAATATTTTAGTGGTAAAAGGAAAATGAAAAGGATTTGGGAAACAATTGTAAAAATGGTATGCTGGAAACTATGGATGGTAAGAAACAAAATCATATTTCAAAATGAGGAAACAAATAGTATTAAAGTTGCAGCCAGGATCATAGTTCTCACATGAGAAATCCTCAAGGCTAAAGAGATAAAGGACGAGGATACCAATTTCGACCCTTTTGATTGGGTCAACTCATTTAACATATCTTCACCAATGCAGATCATAACCCCCAAAGAGCACTCTAAAATCAGAATAATAGGAGAAGACTTTAAGAAATGGGTATGCCAACATAAAAATTGCATCCTATTTTTTGATGGGTAGCAAAAGGAAATCCAGGGGTGGAAGGAATGGGAGGGGTGATCTTTTATCCCAAGAATCAACTGGAATAAGAATATGCTTGGGGATTAGAATAGACAACCAATAATGTTTCTAAAGCCTACACTCTCTTTCAAGGGATTAAGCAAGCTATGGAAATGAATTCTCAAGAAATCACTATGATAGGAGATTCCCTCCTTATCATATCAAGGAGAATAAAAATTACTCTCCCCTAGGATGTAAGACTTTCTCAGATAATCACAAGAATTGTCAAGATCTTGAATCATACCCCAAGATCCCACATCTAGCATGTGTTGAGAGTAAATAACTCTAAAGAACAACCCAGTCATGGGACTTTTCTCTCCAAGGGAAGGCTTGAGTGGGATGGTCGACTAGTATATGAGTCCTCACCTAACCTATCTAATGGATTTCATAAAAAGGTGGCTCTAGGATCCCCTCTCTACGTGTTCCATGGACTTTGAAGGCACATATAGGTGCCTTGATTTAGAGACGATGCCTAGAAGTTTCACTATCAATATCAAAGGGTGTGTAGCAATCATGCTAAGGCAGGTTTTGTATTTCATCATTCCTCATTCACTCAGAAGGGAAAACCGATGCATTGAATTAGTATTTAACATGGAGTTTTCAACTTGTTAGCTTCATAAGGAGGGAGAGTTCCATTATTATGTGAAGTGAAGTGTTAATTTAATAATTATGCATGAGGAAGATAATACAGAAGGGGTATGATATGGTAAAGTGGTGGTGGATGGTGAAGAATGATCATTGTTCAAGAGGAGAAGTTATTAATGGACCTGTCATTGGTTTTGTGGGCTTAATTGTCTCGGTTACTCATCTTTTGGACCTATGATTCAGAGCTAAACCTAGGTCCTCCCTATTTTCCATTCAGTTGTGTCTTTGCATCAGGATATATTATTGCGCCCCTCTATGGCAATCTATTGTTATTCATGCTTTTGGTTTTGCTTTGTTTGTTGGTCTAAGATACTACTATGTTCCTATACCAGTGATTACTATCAATGCCTCTAATGGCGCTCACCCTCATGATCTTGTTAAGGCTGAGGTTAGTCGATTTTTCAGTTGCCTGTAATTCAACTTTCGGGACAGAAAGTGTGTAGAGGAAATTGCTGATATTTCCTGGAGGACCCTATACATAACGAAGGCACCCAATTCTCAGGCTGCAACTATCGTTTGGATTTTCATGCATCTCTCCCTTAGTCATCCCTTGGCCAAAAGTTTGAAATCAGATTTTATACAGGTCATATATTTTTCGCTCAGTACTCTCCATCAAACGTGTTCACTATTCATTCCTCACCTTCAAATTATTTTACCAAGAGACTGATTTGGAGAACCCCATGAGTGGGAGAGGAAGTTGCAACAACCTTAGGAATTATTCGAATTGTTTATTCCATGACAATGTCATTAATTACAAGAATTGAATCTATGGTGTTGTTTATCAGACAGATCACAATGTCATTATCCGATCACAGTGTCATTATCTGATGGATATATTCTTGGAAATATTGTGTTGTATTTTATGGATTGTTGATTGCCTCATGGTGCAGTTATTGTCATCAAGTCAATAGACAGGACACTGTGAAAACTAGGTGAAAGTCTCGCCAAAATTTTGTAACATTCAAGATCGAAATAAATAAATATTGTATTTATGTTTGCAAATACAAATCGACTTCCATGGATTCAAGTTATGGTTTAAAATATTTTCAGTTTTTGGCTTTTCATTGTTTTACGTTATCAAAATTCATTTCATATAAATTAAGATAAATTTATATAAATTTATAATTTATAATTTATAAAAAATAATATTTAATTAAACTCTCACCAAAATTTTGTAACAAATTTTTACCATTCAAAATACAGAGTATTGTGTTTGGGTTTTCAAATGTGAAATGGCTTCCATGGGTTGAAGTGAATAATTTCGGTGTTTGACTTTTTATTATTTGATGTTATGAAGATTCTTTTCATCTTTTCTCAACACTTTATTTTTTTTTTTTCCCCTAGGAAAAAGTCGTAATTTTATTCATATTGATAAAATTACATTTTGTAGATGCATGATGCATATTCAGATGGCTGTTCCTGTAAAGCCAGGCAGCAAACAGAGTAAATGAAAATCACAAAATTGCAATTAACTGTTCCTGTTGTGACAGGAAGCTACAAGATATAGAGAAAAGGAAATAAAAAAAATAAAAAAATTCCAGTAAGACTAGACTTTTCTGCCCTTCTTCTTCTCCACCCGTCGCCAACCACCAGTGTCGGGAGTGGGTGTAATGATGGCTAGCTGATTTTCCATAGTGATTAGTTGGAGTTCTTTGTCAGAATCCGAGCCCTCTGATCCATGGGTTCTTTTGATGCCGCTTATTTCCATTTGTGGCTCTCGTTGCAGATCCAAAATGTGAGTCCCTGAATGTGTAGCTGGAGCGTTCTCCTCCTGAGTAAATGTCTGTCTCATTAGAGTATCGGGTTCTGTCTGATTCTCTGTAGGCTCCACGTTTGTGTCTTCTTCTTCCACTGGTTCGGTGTGCTGCCAGCCTTTGGGCTTTTTTTGCTGATTCTTGGTTCTCCTGGTGTCCTTTCGAGCAAAAGGGCAGTCATATTGAAGGTGCCCTGTTTGCATACATCCCCTGCACCGGAACGCTGTGTTCTCATAGTCGAGCTGTTGTATCCATTGAGAGTTATTGAAGTTCAACGTGATGTGGTCAGGTAGCCCCTGACTCAGGTCCACTTCTACACATATTCTGGCAAAAGTAAATATTCCCCTGATAGCTCTGTCTTCATCCATTTTTAGGAATTTCCCCAGGGAATCCCCAATGGCAGCTAATACTTTGTGATGCCAAAAGTGTAGAGGGAGACCATGTAGCCTCACCCATACAGGCATCGTTGAAACTTTCATTGTATTAGCGTCGAAATCAGGAAACCAGGGGGTAAGGAAGAGGCCAGCACTGCCCCAGAACCAAGGCCCCTGATTGATAATGCTGTCTCGTTCTTGTTCTGAATTAAATCTGACTATGAAGTAACCTTTGGGACAAAGGTATATTTCACAGCTTGATGTCCATGTTGTATAGATCCATTGGTGCAAGGCATCTGCTTTTGGCCAGAAGCCATTAAATCTGCAAATAACTGCATTTTTACATAAATCAGAATGCAAACTAGTTACCTCTGGCATAGCGACTTGTAGCGTTGGTGATTCTGGCTTTTGTTCAACAATGTAGGGTCCTGGCGCCTCTGATGGTGGTGCTTCTTTATTTTTCATTTTTTCTTTTCCTTTCACAGCATCCCGAAAGGAACCTGTATTCTTAGAGCTGGTTCCAGTGCTCCCGCCACGCAGTCGGAGGTTTAAGATAATGGTTGAATCTTTAGTAATGCCGTATTGCTGGAGAGTTTGTTTGTCCTGCATACTGTATCCTGCGTATATAAGATTTTGGTGTTGTGCTGGGGTTCCAAGATATCCCTGGATTTCCTTTTTTAACTCATGGATGCTCATTCTCTTACTGATCCGCATGCAGTGGTGTTTGCCCTCAGTTGATTTTATGAAGATCTGGACCAGATCGGCCTCCATACTGAGTGAATCGGTCTTGTGGGGTTCTCGTTTTGCTGGATCTAGCCAACCGGGAGGAAGTGGCGGCATATTTTGTTCAACCCTCATCTCAGCGGCCATATCCAGCCATTTCATATCGCCCTTGTCTTTTTGCCCGAGTATAACAGGGTGTGTTTGCAGATCTGGGCGTTGACGAGTTATTTCGTCCTCTGCATGTTCGGTTATACCCTGAGACCGATGCCCCCAAGCTTGGACTTCGAATAATCCGTTTGAGGGCTGCCAGAAAGTGGTAGATCGTGCCCACAGCCTTCCGAGAGGGGGTCGAGGAGCAGTTCTCAACACTTTATTATTAAAGGTGAAATTACAATAAATTTATATTATTATATAATAAAAATATGTTTTAAATATATATCAATTCTAATTAAATTAAGTAAATTAATATAAAAATATCTCAATTTAAAGAATACAAATTTTGAACCCCTTAAAAAAGATAATCTTACAATTAATTAATATAACAAATTATTATTAATGAAATTTTCATAAAAGTAAAATAACATTAAAATCTCCTAAGGGAGGGAAACACAGATTATATAATTATTATTGCAAAGTGTAGTGTAATTCGGGATGCAATGTAGTGTAATTCAGGGATCAGAGGTCGAGGGTTCGAGGATTCGAGCATTCCATTATTCTTCATTTCAATACAATGGGGTTGTTCTTTCCCTTGTAGGAAGGACGTCATGAAATTCAGGTCTAATTGATGGCCCAATAACTCCAACAGAAGGACAATCTATGAGATCTGACCTTAGGAAGATGGATCTGATCGGGTGGAAAATTTTGTTTGGTTATTGCATAAGACGACAAACTATTTAAAGTTGTTGTGGTTGATTAACGACAGTGTGATTTTTTCTGTACCTGAACATACGACATTCAAAGGGCTGGAACTAAATCCCAAAATGTCGTTTCATGGTTTCCCTTTATGCGATTGGAGGGTTTGATGCGAGACTATGCAGTGTGGGAGATAGTGACATGGAGAGGCAAAGGGGGGAAAGGGAGCCACGGGGATTGCATGGAGGGCTAGTATTAGATCCTAAGGATTTTGCAGCATTGGCATTCGATTCAACCAAGACCCAGATTCACTGTTAGCCTTCCGTTGCAAAGGGTAAAGAGTTTGATACTGTGAAGTGCCCGAATTCTACTCCATTTTGATCGTTTCCATGGTCCCCGATCCCTAGATCCACTTAGAAAGGTTTTTATATAATTGCTTGCATCATAAATGCATTCAAACATGACAATGAGACAAGAAATTTCAAAACTTGTGGAAACAAATGATCTAGGACAAGTGAAAATTGCCTCATCAACCAAAGCTAGGAAGTGGGTTTAGGTCAATGGCAAACAATATCGAAGCATTTTAAAACAAAGACTAGCCTGTATAAAATGGGAGAAAACAAGGAATAAATGGTCTCAAAGGGAAAGTACTTAGGCCCTTCGCAATAAGAAATATTAAAATAAGTCCCCCCTGCAAGCATGTGGCAACAACAAGCCCAAAGGAAAAGTCATTGATGATTCTTCCTTCTATAGTCCCACATCCACACCTCTCACCTAGTCATATGATCTTTATGTGAAAGAATTGTTAAATGAAAAACAAAGGTTAGAGGTTTTAAAATCTAATGAGCAGGAAAGAGATCATAAAATTCATATAATAATAACTGAAAACAAGACTTTATAAAAAATAAATAAAGTCTTGAAAGAGAAAGTGACATTGCTAAAGGAAGCTCTCTTGATAAGGAAGAAAGAATGGAAATGCATAAAGGTGAGCATGTAAAATATAGATAAGTTCGTAGTAGAAAGTACAATGGTGGTGAATGAAAAGCCATCCCAGGATAAAGGGAAAGTGGTTGCCCAAATAGACAACCATGAAGATAAAGCAAGAGAAAAAAGGAAAGGAGATTCCACAAAAGTTTCCAAACTTGGGCTCAAGTTATTAGCAATTCTACTAATGGGTAAGGAGAAACAAACATTTGGGTTGGCAACATGCAAGATAGATAAAGCAAGGAAAGGCAAGATAGAGTAGCAAACATAATTATTAAAGGGGTGAAATACTATGGGAAAAATGAATATACTCTTGACCTTGCAAGGGAATTCTTGAAAGACAAGATGTTATCGCAAGGAAAAATATTACAAGCATGGAGGGTGGATAAGTCTAACGATGAGAGAGCCAGGCCCATGAAGTCATCATGCCTAGCTTGCGTGATAAATATATCATTCTTAGCAAGAAGCATGTCTTGAGGGATTCTCGCTTTTTTCTAGAAGAAGATTTAACTATAAGACAACAAGAGGAAAGGAGGGAGGAAATGTCAAAGGTTAGGGAATCAAGAGATGAAGGCAAGAGAACATGTATTTATAAAGGTAAAGTTGTGATAACACGATTCAAACCTCCTTCCAAAATAGAGCAGCATGATGGTAATAAAGAAGAGGCAACAAACTCTTCAACAGGAAATCAAGAAGCAAGGTCAATATGGGAAAGCAGGGACAAAGACTCAAATGTGAGTCTTGCATGTCAAAATAAATAACAATCAAGTCATACCTAAGTTTCCTTAAGATTAGTTTGTTGGAACTGCATAGGTTACCCATGGAGACGAGGACCTGGGTTAGGGCCTATTTCATAAGACATAGACATAATTTGCCTTATAGAAACACATGCGCATGAAGGGTGCAAGACACCTTTGTTTGAAGGATACTGGAAGATCGTAGTGTGGAACAAGGCAGTAGGGAATGGAAAAAGACATGGGGGTATCATGGTATTAGTGAAGGAAAAAGAAGGTTGCTTCATTCAGTTAGAAAGAGAAGACTAAAATAAACAATTCATTTGGTTTAAAATATAAGAAAATGGAAATCACAACAGAATTGCATCATGCTATTTTGTGCCGCAAGTTTCAAAAATCTACAAAAGTAGAGGGCTTGACCACCAAGATCCCTTTGCAGCCTTAAAAGCAGATATTGCAACATATTCCTAGATAGATGGAGTCCTTATAATGGGGGATTTCAATGCTAGGACTGCAAGTGAGCAAGCTAGCATTCTTTGTTGTAAAGAAGACTTCGACCCTATTTGGCTTACAAAAGAGAGTAATCATCAGTGGGAAATAATTTCACAGGACAAGGGCTACAATCTCCTTGGCAAACAATTTCTTACTCTATGTGGGGTTCTCGCTTTAACCATTTGTAATGGTTTGAATAGATGGACGAAGTCCGGTAATTTCACTTGAAATACTTAAAATGGAGCAAGTGTAGTAGATTATGTAATTTTCTTGCATGGTTTTCTGTGATAAAATGGATGAAGTTTTGATTGGAGACCAGCTTTGGGACTTAAAATCAGATCACAAGCCAATTTATTTAAGTTTCTCTTGGACTAGAAAGAAGCAGTTAGAGTAAAAAATTTAGTGTGTTCAACAAAATCTCCTAAAGGGAAGAATTTTTTTGACTCCAAAAATTGTAATACCTTCAAAATGATGCTAGAGAGGCTCTTTGAGAAAGAGAAAATCCCAATTCACGACCTTCATAGTCATGAATTAGCACATTTAATTCAAAGTGCACTTGCAAAGTGCAAAAGAGCAAAAATTAAGAAGTCTGAAACAAATTGCTTTCTGGTTAATGCTTGGTTTGACGAGGAATGCAAAAGGGCAAGGAGAATGTGGAAAGAGTCAAACAAGGATAACATAAAGCTCAAAACTTACAAGCAAATATTAAGAAATAAAAAAGTTGATTTCATGGTTTCACGGAGGGAAGAACTAATCTTCCTTGGGAAAAATAACCCCAAATTATTTTGGAAGAAGCTCCAACCAAGAAAGATGCAAACTGAAAATAGTATTACAACTTCTAAATGGTTTTACTATGCAAGACAACTCTATGAGCAAGATCCCAAGGTTGACCCTCCTCCCTTGGTTAACACAGATATTGAACTCTTCACAGTTTAAGAGGTAGAGATGGGTATCAAGAAGTTGGGTGTTGGAAAAGCAAAATACGTAGCCGAACTCCAAGCAGAGTATCTAAAGTGGGGTTTAAAGATTCTTGCACCTCAAAAAAATTTCAACAACATCATACAATAGGGGTTCCCCATAGATTGGAGAAATAGTATGGTAATACCTCTTTTCAAGATTGGTGACGTCAATAATCCCCCCAACTATAGGACCGTAATGATAAACCCCTTGTTTGCAAAGTTATTTGGAAGCATGCTATAAAATAAAATCAGAAAGTGGGCAGAAGAAAAAGATAAGTGTGCTAAAGGGCAAGCATGTTTTAGATATAAACATTCCACAATTTATCATTGTATAACTTTAAGGCACATCATTGAAAAAGTTTGGGAGAAAAGGAAGAACCCTTTCATTGCTTTATTGATTTCAAAAAAGCGTTTGACACGGTTCCTAGGGATAAGCTTTGGCATAGAATGGATGAACTTGGGGTTCCTAGACATTTGAGAGTAGTTTTGCATAAGCTGTATGAAGGGGTGAAAACCAAAATTATAACTTCAATAAACATTTCTGAAAGTTTTAGAATCGATATCGAGATCAAGCAAGGTTTCCCATTGTCTCCTAACCTTTTTGGTTTATATATTAACAAGCTTGAGGAGTGGTTAAATTCACAAGAGGGTGATGGTATCCATTTGAGAAAGTTTGTTATAAGGCTTCTTTTGTATGCAAATGACCTTACTCTCATTTCTAAATATGCTCTTGGTTTGCAAGAGTACTTACTATCCCTTGAGCATTTTTGTAGAAGGGTGGGGAAAGCAAGTCAATATTAGCAAAACGAAAGTAGTGGTTTTCTCTAAAAAAAGGAAACGTAACCAACATAAGTTCTACTTTGAAGGCAACATTACAGAAGAAGCAGATTACAAATACCTTAGAATTGACTTCAACAAAAATCTAAGTTGGGATGGTTGTAGAAAGAAAAGAACTTTGGGGGGTTGGAAAGCATTTTATGCTTTTCGAAATAGGTGTAGAGAGGCAAAGTTATGGAACTGGAAAACTACTCAAACTCTTTTTGGGCTTCTAGTGATTCTGGTGGTTCTCTATGGTTGTGATATGTGGGACAGTAGTAGAAAGAAAAGAACTTTGGGGGGTTGGAAAGAATTTTATGCTTTTCGAAATAGGTGTAGAGAGGCAAAGTTATGGAACTGGAAAACCACTCAAACTCTTTTTGGGCTTCCAGTGATTCTGGTGGTTCTCTATGGTTGTGATATGTGGGACAGTAGTACATCCGACATGCAGTGGAAACAAATTGAGAAAATTCAAAAGCATTTGATTACAAACAAATTCAATATAAAAAATGCATTTCCTTATGTTATCTTGTTAAGTTAAATGAGGGCTACCCCTATTGAAGCAATTTCTATGGTGCAAGCCATAAGGTACTTAAAAAAAATTGAACAAATGGAGGAGGGAAGATGGTCAAAGGTTGTCTTTAATGACATATTGCGCAAAAGAAAGAAAACTTGGATGCCAAAAAAAACAAATGATTTAGTAAATGGGATATTTGCTTGAATAAGTGTCCCATAAACAATAAAGAGATAAAAGCTTTTGTTATGGATAAGTTCCACAAGCGTACTTGGGATAAGGAGCTAGGGAGAAAGAAAAAATACTATATTGAAGTGTTTAATCCCACTCATAATCATCAACAAAAAGCGTACATAGAGGCCAATATTTCTTGGAGAGTCAAAATTCTTATTGCTCAGTTAAGGATTAATTCTCATCAACTCCGTTGTGAAACAGGGCGCTGGAAAAGGCCAAAAGAAGTGTGGGAGGAAAGAGTATGCGTTTTTTGTTCTTCCAGGAGAGTGGAAACAAAAAAGCATTTCATTTTAGAATGCGAGGCTTTCAAAGACAATAGAGAAATTTATGTAGATATTCTAGCAGCTAGCTCTTTGGATAATCTATTCAGAGAGAGGTTTGTCGAAAAGCTGGGAGTGTTCATTGTGAGGCTTAACAGGAAAAATGCCAAATATATCAACCAGATGAAGAAGCAATCTGTCCCATATATTATCTTTAGCCTCGTGGCCGTTAAAATGATTTCTTTCTTTCTTTCCTTATATATACAAAACACTAACGTTCTCAATCAAAATAATACAAGTTTTGAGTCACTTGCAAGTGATAACATTAAAATTAATTGATATAATAAATGGTTATTAGTGAAATTTTAATAAAAAAAAAAGAATAAATATTTTAATTAATTGCTAGTATATATCAAAGATAAATTATATAAATTTATTAATTAATTAAAAAATAAATTTAATGGAAAAAATAAATATTATTTTCATATAATTTATTTAATAAAATTAAAACATATATTATATATAAGTTTTTAATTAAAAAATATTATAAAAAAATTTAAAATATTAATTTCATATAGGTATTTCTATTTCATAAAATTATTATAAGAATTAATATAAAATTAATTTTAGGATTTAATTTACACAACATTTTTAGTAATCACAAATTAAATAAGTGTTTTCGTGAGAACATTCCATATGTAGATAGATATTTCTTCCATATAATATTGAATCTCATTTTAACTCAACTTAACAAGAATATATATGTTCTCATTTTGAAAAGTTTTCATTTGTATGTAATGTATAGCTAATATTAAAGTAGTATGAAATTTTCATGGTAATTTAAAATTATTTTTTGTAACATTTTTATTATGAACACATAGAAAATGATAAAAGTGATAATTATGGTTCTTTATTTACTTGTAATTATGTTGATGAGAAATTTTCCCTCTAAAAGTCTTTTGATTAATGGAATATATATTATTTTATTTTTTTGTAAGCTTGGTAGGACTCTCTGATTTTCGAGTTTTACATGTCCATTATTCACCCCGCTACCGGGGGAGGGTAGCACAAGATTCGAACCCAAGATCTCCAGTTTGGTGAGACTTCATTCCACGACCATCGCCACTTGAGCTACCCCAGGCGAACTGAATATATATCGTTTTAAAACATTAAAAAAATACACAAAAAGAAACTTAAATTTTAAAACCAAAGTACAACTTCTTCAATTTGAAAAACCTACATTAAAAATATAAAAAAAAAACTTAAATTTAAAAACCAAAGTCCAACTTCTTTAATTTAAAAAAACTATTAGCGTCTGTTAGAAAGGAGCGCGCAACAGTCTTTTCACCTTCTCTTCCTTCAATTTTCTCATAAACTCTTAGCCCTCTATTTTTCTGTTCCTCGCCTTTCCCTATTCCATTGCTTAATTCCTTTTTACCCCACTGCATCTGTTTTATCTTTATAAACTCTACATAACCCTTTTCTTTAGGTCCCGGGAGTTTAACCTATGGACCCACGCCCATATAACCTTCCATCGTGACCATAGCCGTTGATTACCGCGCCTTAATCTAACGGTCTTCGTCTTTTCCCCCGCACGTTAAACATCGTATACTTTCCCTGCCTTCCGGCCGTCCGTCGCGCAATCGGACGGCGGTCGCAAGCCCCGATCGCGCGACTTGTGCATGCGTTAACCCACGGGGGCAGTGGTTTTCATCTGCCACGTGTTGCTTTCTTATTCGATCGCGGTGGTTTATACGGATACTGGTGAGCCCCGGTAGGCGGTGCGGGGAAACCACCTGCCGCCCGAAACCGCATGTCCCCCGGCCGTTAATCTCCGCGCGACGTCCACTCCCGATCACCGTTGGATTTTCCGTTTCTAGATCCGACGGCCCTTGTTGCTCCGTCTACGTGTCCTCCCGATAACCCTCTTCACGCAATCTCCGCCGTTGATTTTTATGATCCGACGACTGGGCTTCATTCTGCTGTTTAATCTGCCTTTGCTGTTCTGTCCACGCCCATAGCTTGTTCTATGTTTCCAAAGGAAGAAGGCGGCCAATGTTTCGGCTCCCAACATAATAAATCCTCAGCAATCGCATTTAAAAGACATAATGGCCAAAGGACAAAAAGGACACTCTCGAGCATGGAGCAAGTTCTATATTATACGCCACCTGCTAAGGAAGGACAACAGAGTATCAGAATAGACCATATTTGTCCATTAAAGCCAGCAGATTGTGGCAGAAGCTGATTTCAGAGAATTAATGTGCTTGGTGGTCAGCTATGACCCTCCACGCATAACCTGGAAAAATATCTTTGTAATAAACCTCTATATATACCTAGAAATAAAATGTAAGATGGGGGATGAATGTTCTTTTGCTGTAAGGTTCAACTTCTGGAGACTGCAACTACTGTGATACCTGCAGTGTCTGGTCTTCATTTTCAGCCAATGCAAGCTTCTTTTGTTGTTAATTTCTCACTTTCCACTTCTTCTTCTTTGTTCCAGGTTGTTCCTGTTATGCATTTATTCATGTGCTGTAGATGTTTAGCATTAGAGGGGCTGTCATCCCACATCTGTGTTTGAATCTAGCATGTATCATTGAATTTGTATGCAAGTTTCTGCTATTTTAATGCCAAAGAGCTATCATCATGTTTGTGTATTAGGAAACAGATTTACAAACCTCTTTACTGGTTGCAGCTGGCCATCACGGGTCCTATGAATTTGCTGGTGTGATCAATATTCTCCATCATCACATTTTCCTTTAAACTGTGAGTAGTTGGTGGTCTAAAGCCTTGTAGTCTAGGGGTGTTCACCCATGTCTGGGGTTAAGCATAGTAGAAGTGGTTATCTGGCTTGAATATGCAGCATTTCTTCATTCATCCACCATTTTCCAACATTTTTGTTGAGTTTGTAATGTTCCCGAGCATCTCTGAGATACAACCTAGGAGAGTTTCTTGGGGTGATAACATTAATTGGTGTCGTTGTTGAGGAGAGGAGAATTGAAGCTCAGCTTCCCTGGGAGAATGACACAGTTTCAAGCTTTGATGATAGACAAGGTTTGAACATAGTTTTTGGTTGTAATCATCTATTTGGCAACTCCATTGGAGGAAGACCAAGCTTTGGCGACTCAACATTGCAGTTTTGGCTCAGTTTGTGAGGTATGTTCAAAGATATCTTCAGAAATCACCAGCTGAACCAGTGCCTGATCCTGAGAAGATCGTTTAGCAGAAGAAAATATCGCAGTAAGGAGCATCAAGATCAGGTAAGCCTTGGAATTTTTATGTATCTCTGCTAGTGTAGAAATACCTTCAGAGATTCATACAGCTCCTTGTTATTCATTTCCCTTTCGGACCTCAGTTGAAAGAAGCATCCATGTTGTCCATCATATTCCTCTGTTTCTATCATTCTTTTCATTGATTCATTCCACTCAGTCCACCAGTATCCCTTTCGTATACCTCAGTCATGGCAGGCCAACGAGCCCTCACAAAGATAGAAAGAATAATTGCTGCTAGGTATGGGCCCTTAGTCTTGCCTACACCTTTGAATGCCATGCCTGCAGGAGATTATCAAGAATTTATGCCAAAGTTTACTGGTGCAAAAGCAGTAACAACTGAAGAACATTTAGAGTCCTTTTACAGCTATGCTGATAACCTGAATATCAATGAAGAGGATTTCTGGAAGAGGGTTTTTGTCCAAAGCTTAGATGGGGAAGCTAGAAAATGGTTTAGAGAATTACCCCTAGGTCTATTGCAGATATTGAGGCCCTAGATGATGTGTTCTTAAAGTACTGTAGGAATAATAAAGATTTTCTCTTTTATCATGATGAATTTGGGAAGTTACAGAGAGAAGATGGTGAGCTGTTGTCTGAATTTAACATCAGATTCAATCATATGTACAACAGAATGCCAGATGAAGTAAGACCTACCCCTACTTCTGCCATGCTCACTTATGCTAATGCTTTCGATTCTCAATTTTGCCTGTTGTTAAGAGAGAGAAGATGTACTTCTTTGGCTGATATGAAAAATGCAGCCTTTGAGGTAGAAGTAAACATCATTGCTGCAGAAAGACTCGAAGGAGATGCTGAAAGGAGAAGACAGGGAGGTGAGTCCTCATCATCCTTAGAGCCCGAGATTGACGAATTGGCTAGGATAATTGAGTTCTTGGCCTCTGAAGTTTCCAAATTAAAGGTTGAGCAGTATCCTCAAGAAGCAGGGGCTCCTGGTTCCTTTACTCTTTCAGAGCCAAATCCATATATAGGAACAAGTGAGAATTTGCAGAGAAATAAAGTTACAAATGAAGATAAAAGGGTGAAGGCCCTTTGTCAAAATATAGTCATGGAAGAAGAGAATCCTGATGAAGAGGAGGAGGTTCATGGTTTGGAAGGTGATCCTTTCCTAACAAGGGCTACCTATGAAGAAGCATTGTCTAATAGCACTGCTCGTTAGTTTGTTGTAGCTGCATAACAATAAGCTGATCAGCAGAAGCAGTCAGCAGCAGATCCTGTTAACCTCCAAGAATTTGTGCCCAAAGCCAGCTCATCTTCACATGGCTATGCAGATTTGCAAACTTTCCTACCTGCTTTTGTCCCCACTCCAATAATCAAGAAGGGAGAGGAAAGCTTCCCATCATCTTTTGTCCCGCTATCTGCTCAAATGACAATCCCTCAAAGTTTCCCCTTGAACACTGAGGCAGAACAAAATTCAATAATCAAGGCTGAAACTGATCATCTCAGTCTTGATATCTTGGAATCTGCTCAGGTGGTCTCCACACAGATTGAAAGGGCAGCTTATCAGATGACAGAGGAAGAGGGTGTACAGTTGTGGGACTCCTCCTTGGATGAGGATTGTTCAAAGCAAGATGAAAGAGATGATGGTGTCTCTGTCTCCCCTGCACAAGAAAACGATGGTTCATTAGTCATATTAGCTGTGCAGACCACAGATGACACAGAAAAGTACACAAAAACCATGATTATTCAGCAGGTGTACAAAGGCTCCCATGAAGAACGTCCAAGGAGGAAAATACACAGAAAGGGGATGAAAGTTGATCCATATCTACCTATCAAGCTCAAATGTCCTAAACTGTTTGAGGTAGATGATCAAATAAATCCAGTTTTGCTGCTCTATGATGAACCGACTGGCAAGCAACAATTTTGGTGGCTCAGCAGATGGGCAGTTTTTGAAGTTTTAAGTTTTCAAGCCTTAATATTGTAATTGTGTTCTTTTAGTATAGACTTAATTTGAATCCATGCCCAATGGATACCAGGCAATGTTTTAAAGTTGAGTTTTGTATGAAGGCATTGGTCTGCAGGTTCTTGAGACCTCACAGGGAGGATCTCATCCCCAGAAGGAGCCAGTGTTAGCTCTGCTACAGCTTCAGTGTTTAAAGGTTAAATTCAGGTTTGGTGGCTGGTTTGTGCCGAGAAAGGAGCACGCAACAGTCTTTTCACCTTCTCTTCCTTCAATTTTCTCATAAACTCTTAACCCTCTGTTTTTCTGTTCCTCGCTTTTCCTTATTCCCTTGCTTAATTCCTTTTTACCCCACTACCTCTGTTTTATCTTTATAAACTCTGCGTAACCCTTTTCTTTAGGTCCCGGGCGTTTAACCTATGGACCCGTGCCCATATAACCTTCCGCCATGACCATAGCCGTTGATTGCCGCGCCTTAATCTAAAGGTCTTCGTCTTTTCCCCCACACGTTAAACATCGTATACTTTCCCTACCTTCTAGTCATCCGTCGCGCGATCGGATGGCAATCGCAAGCCCCGATCGCGCGACTTGCATGTGTGTTAACCCGCGAGGGCGGTGGTTTTCATTTGCCACGTGTTGCTTTCTTATTCGATCGTGGTAGTTTATATGGATACTGCCGATCCCCTGTAGGCAGTGCGGGGAAACCACCTGCTGCCCGAAACCGCCTGTCCCCCGACTGTTAACCTCCGCACGACTTCCGCTCCCGATCACCGTCGGATCTGCCGCGTCCAGATCCGACGGTCCTCGTTGCTCCGTCTACGTGTCCTCCCTTATAACCCTCTTCACGCAATCTCCGCCGTTGATTTTTATGATCCGACGATTGGGCTTCGTTCCGCTGTTTAATCTGCCTCTGCTATTCCGTCCACGCCCATAGCCTGTTCTATGTTTCCAAAGGAAGAAGGCGGCCAGTGTTTCGGCTCCCAACATAATAAATCCTCAGCAACCACATTTAAAAGATAGAATGGCCAAAGGACAAAAAGGACACCCTCGAGCAGTTCAATCATTTATCAGTGATGGAGCAAGTTCCATATTATACGCCACCTGCTCAGGAAGGACAATAGAGTATCAGAAAAGACCAGATTTGTCCATTAAAGCCAGCAGATCATGGCAGAAGCTGATTTCAGAGAATTAATGTGCTTGGTGGTCAGCTATGACCCTCCACGCATAACCTGGCAAAATATCTTTGTAATAAACCTCTATATATACCTAGAAACAGAATGTAAGATGGGGGATGAATGTTATTTTGATGTAAGGTTCAACTTCTGGAGGCTGTAACTACTGTGATACTTGCAGCGTCTGGTCTTCATTTTCAGCCAATGCAAGCTTCTTTTGTTGTTAATTGCTCACTTTCCACTTCTTCTTCTTTGTTCCAGGCTGTGCCTATTATGCATTTATTCATGTGCTGTAGATGTTTAGAATTAGAGGGGCTGTCATCCCACCTCTGTGTTTGAATCTAGCATGTATCATTGAATTTGTATTCAGGTTTCTGTTATTTTAATGCCAGAGAGCTGTGATCCTGTCTGTGTATTAGGAAACAGATTTACAGACCTCTTTACTGGTTGCAGCTAGCCATCATAGGGTCCTGTGCATCTGCTGGTGTTATCAATATTCTCCATCATCACATTTTCCTTTAAACTATGAGTAGTTGGTGGTTTAAAGCCTTGTAGTCTGGGGGTGTCTGGGGTTAAGCATAGTAGAAGTGGTTATCTGGCTTGAATATGCAGCATTTCTTCATTCATCCACCATTTTCCAACATTTTTTTTGAGTTTGTAATGTTCCCGAGCATCTCTGAGATACAACCTAGGAGAGTTTTTTGGGGTGATAACAACGTCTCTTTGCACTTTTTGGAGAAATTACTAATAATTAATATTCAAGCAAAATTTGTCTTATTCATTTTGAATAAAACATATTTAAAAATATATAATAGTCAAAATGTGGTGGAGTATATCCAAAAAAATATATATTAGACAAACGTGGTGGGGTTGTTGACGTTAACATACAAAACAAATTAACTTCTTTCGACTTCATAGTTATACATATTAATTCCTACCACCTCTATTAGCCCCCATCTCCAGTCTTATATATATTAATTTCTCCCAGCTCTATTAGAATGAATGAATGCTATTTTTACGTCCATGAGACTAAAAATAGTCTATAGGAATACCAACCTCCCTGTTTTTTTCCTTTTGCAATTCAATCATTTTCTTACTCAAACTGATGATGAGCTGACCCAACTTTCTAATAGTCCCCTCACTGAATAGGCAATGCCAAGGATGATGCTAACATACTTCCATAATTGTCTCTTATGTCTCTAAAAGCATCACATTCCAAAATGAAATGATTCTCCGATTCCACTACCCGAGAGGTGCAAAAAGTACACACATGTTCTTCCCAAGCTTCTTTAGGTCTCTTCCACCGTCCCGTTTCACACCGAAGTTGATGTGAGTTAGTTCTTAATTGAGCAATAAGAATCTGTGCTCTCCTTGGAATGTTGTCTCCAATGTACTCTTTTTGCTGGAGATCACAAGTGGGGTTCAATTCCTGAACATAGTACTTCTTCTTTCTACCAAACTCTTTTCCGCATATATGCTTTCGAAACTTTTCCATAACAATTTTTTTAACTCTTGCTATTTGTGGGACATGCATTGAGGTAAATATTCCATTTTTGCATCTATTTGTTTTTTTGTCTCATCCATGATTTCTTTCTTTCACTCATGCCTTCATTGAAGATAACTTTCGACCATCTACCTAGCCCCATTTTCTCAATTCTTTTTAAATACCTTATAAGACGCACCATAGCAATCACTTCAATGGGAGTTGCTCCTATTTCACTCAACATTATCTCATAAGGAACCAACCTTTTTATTTTGAACTTGCTCATGATCAATAATTTTTGGATTTTCTCAATTCGTTTCCATTTTGAAACAAGGATGTTTCTAGCCCACAGTTCACACCTGTATAATATCACTGGACAAACTAGGAGTCCAAAAAGCACTTTAATCATTTTCCAATCCCATAACTTTGCCTCTCTACATCTGTTTTGAAGTGCACATAATGTTTTCCAGCCTCATAAAATTATCTTCTTTCTGCAGCCCTCCCAATTAAGCTTCTTGTTGAAATTGATCCCGAGATACTTGTATTGATTTACTTCTTTAATAATGTTGCCGTCAAAGAAGAACGTATGTTGGTTTTTCTTCATTTTATTAGAGAAAATCGTTATTTTGGTCTTAATGTTATTGAATTGCATCCCCACTACTTTACAAAAATTCTCAAGGGAATATAGATGCATATGAAATCCATGGGATGATTTAGCAATCATTATAAGATCATCGACATATAAAAGAAGTTTTATCACAAACTCCCCCAACTGAACACCATCCCCACCTTGCATATTTAGCCACTCTTCTAGTTTCTCAATATATAAACCAAAAAGGGTAGGGGATAAAGGGAAGCCTTGCTTGACTCCGATGTCACTTCTAAAACTTTATGAAATGTTTGCTGAAGTTCTAATTTTGACTTTCACCTCTTCATAAAGCCTATGGACAACAACTCTATATTGCAAAGGAATTTGAATTTCTTCCATTGTACGCCACAAATTATCTCTTAGGACCGTGTCAAATGCCTTTTTGAAGTCAACAAAGCAAAAAAATACTTCTTCTTCCCCGCTCCCCCAAACCGTTTCAATAATATGTCTCAACGTGATACCATGATCTACTGTAGAATGCTTGAGCCTAAAACTCGCTTGCCCTTTTGCCCTCTTTTCTTTTACTTCTACCCATTTACTGATTCTATTTTCTACCATGCCACTGAAAAGCTTTGCAAACAAAGGATTGATTATCATGGTTCTATAATTGGAAGGATTATTAATGTCTCCTCTTTTAAAAAGGGGTATTACTAGATTAGTTGTCCAATTTCTTGGGAATCCTTTCCAAATGACGTTGTTGAATATTTCCATGATGTGCAGTGCCAGAATGTTCATTCCTCATTTTAGATATTCTGCTTGAAGTTCAACCAAGTCCTTTGCCTTCCCTGTTTTCAACTTTTTAGTTCCTGCCTCCACCTCCTGTAATGTAAAAAGCTTTGTCGTTGTGTTGATCCTGGGAGGAGGCTCAACCTCTAATTCTTTTTCATAGAGTTGTCTTACATAGTAAAACCACTGATTGGCTGTGATATTATTTTCAATTTGCTTCTTCCTTGGTTTAAGTTCCTACCAAAAAATATTTGGGTTATTCTTGCCTACATATATTATTAACTCTTCTCGCCTTGTTTGCATGGACTCATCCTTTTTCCTTTTTAAAATATGCTTGTATAACTTTACATTCATCTTCTCCGCACCTATATTTTTCAAGGTTCTCCTTCCCATTTTTCATTCTTCATCAAACCAAGCATTCACAGGAAAACAATTTCATTCTGATTTTTTATTTTTTGCTCTTTTTCACTTCTCAAGTGCACCCTGAATTATATTTGTTAACTCATTACGGTTGAGGCTTTGGAGACGAGTTTTCTCCTTCTGAATTGATCTCTTCAACATTGTTTTGAATATAATGCAATTTTCTTGTGTTAAAATAATTTTGCCTCTTGAGGTCGATTGTCGAGAACATTGGGTTTTCCTCCTATGTTGTCTTTCTTCTAACCAAGATAACTTTATATAAATTGGGTTATGATATGATTTTAAGTCCCAAATATGCTCTCCAATCTTAACTTAATTTATCCTTTCTATTAAGGTTTGTGAACAAATAACTTAGTCAACGACACTTGCCCCATTGTATGTGTTGCAAGTGAAGTTCCCAAACTTTTTCCATCTATCTAGACCATTGCAGATAATTAAGCACCACACAACATAATCAATTCCACTCCAAACTCATTACTAACTTTGTCGTCGTTTGAACATCTCAACCATTGATGAATCTCCTCTTCAATGAGCCAGATAGGATTGTGATACTCTTTGAAATAAAGAATACTAGCTTCTTGATTTGTTGTTCTAGCATTGAAATCTCCCACTAAAAGAACTCCTCCCTAATGATAATATGCGGCAATATCTTGCTTCAAAGATGCATACAGATCTTTACCGTCCAACCCCTTATTTTTGTAAGTTTTTGATACTTGAGGCACAAAATAACATGCTACAATTCTTGTGTGGTTCTCATTCTCTGTTATTTTGAACCATAAATATTGTTTATTTGTATCTTCCTTCACTAACTGAATGTGAAGACCTTCTTTTTCTTTCACTAAAACCAATATTCCTCTGTACCCTTTGCCATTTTTTGTTGCCTCGTTCCAAACTGCTAACTTCAGATAACCATCAAACATAGGAGTTTTTCAACCATTGCGTTCATGAGTTTATGTGAGACAAATTATGTCTCTACCTTTTCAATAGGCCCTATCCCAGGTCCCCTCCTCCAAGGGTAACCTCTACAGTTCCAACAAACTAGACTTAGGTAGACCTGGGTAGTATTTGATTGCTACATGGTTTGGCACACAAGACTCAAATTTGAGTCTTCACCCCTTTTCATCCATGTTTATCCTATTGATTTCCTACCTATTATAGAATTACCTATTTTTTGTTTATTGCCAGCTTGCTGCCCTATTTTCCCACGAGGCCCAAACACTGCAATAATCGCTTTACCATTGTACAACCATGCTCTTTTCCCTTCGTTTCTTGCTGCTCTAACTTTCTCCACTTCTTCTCTTCTCTCTTCTTGTTGTTTTCTAGTTAAATATTCATCTAGGAAGAAGTGTGAGCCTTTCAAGAGTTTATTTTTGCTTAAGGGATGGTGTTTGTCTTGCACACTTGTCATGTTGAATTTTATGGATCAAGACCTCCCTTCACATATCTTTTCCACCCTCCTTTCTTGGAAAATTTTCCCTGTCCACTGTAATTTCTCTTTCAAAAAGTCCATTGTCAAACTAAAAGTGCTTTCATTCTTTCCATAGTCTCTTATTCCCCTGATAATAAAGTATTCTTTCCTGTATTTTCTTTCTTTGTGTTCTCTTTCTTGTGCTCTACGAGAACTTACATCTTCTTTTTCTTCTATCCTGTAACCATTAGTGTCCTCAGCTCCGGTTTTGATTTCTTTTGGAATGTGTGTCCTCTTGTTCTCATTTTTTTCTTTTCAGAAAGGACTTCTTGCTGAAATATTTGTGTATCTATCCGAGTTGTTTTAGAGATTATCACATCCTTGTTTGTTGCCATTGATTCATTCCTCGTTTTCCATGTTGCCTTCATGTTTTCCCATTCTTGTTTTCTTGCCTCTATAGCATCTTGTAACATTGTTACCCGCTCTTTTAATATTCTATTACCTTCCATTAAACATTGATTTACAAGTGTGATATTTGAAATTTTGCGGTCCCTTTCCTATTCTTTGGCTTCCAAAATTTCTAGCCTTGGCCTTCATCAGTTCTTGGACATAGAGATCTGATGACCAAGCAAGAGGTGTAGATGAGGCACTGTAAATGGTTGATTCTTCTTTATTTTTTCTGTTCTTGTTTGTTTTCTTTGTTTGGGACTATTTTCTTCTTCTTTGTTCACATTTAAAGTGGGCAAGTCAGTGGTGTAAAATGCCACTATATTGTTTTGCATTTACCCAAATCCACTATCATGTTTTGTCAGCTGAAGCAATTTTGACTTGGCTCAAATGATTTGTTTCCACAAAATCTAAGATTTCCTTGCCACTTTTAACATTTACTATTTCCATTTTGGGATTTTAAAATTCACTATTTAAAGCAAAACACCACAGTGTAATGCAAAAGTTCAGGAGTCTAATACCGAAGAGTCGCAATCTACAATTGGATAGATTCGACTCTGGCAGGATTTCTCATGGACAACTAATTTTTTCGCGATTTTTACCATTTTGGGGATTTTTCCTGTTTTGGTGATTTGACTCCAGCAACACTTTCCCTCTGATGATTTCTAGCTTTGAACACTCATTTTGCTGGTATCTGCCCTTGTCAAAGCGATCACGCCCTTGTTGGCATCCACCTCTGTAACTTCGCGGACTGTCTAGACTGATGTTTAACATATGACATTCCTGTTGGTTCCAAGCTCTGTTCCGTTTTGCTATAAGACCGAGATTTTCTAGAATTTACCAATTAGCATAACCCACTCTATTTTCTTTGACAACCTGTCTTCACATTTGACGTCAATGACTTAGGGTTACGGCGGCTTTCAGTATTTCGTGGCCACCTCCTCTTTTGTTGCTCGTATGCTCGTATGCAGGGTACATATGATCATATTTAGTCACCCACCTCCAATCTTATACATATTAATTCTTCTCAACATCCTCCCATTTCCATTAGTTCCATGTTTTTATCATATAAGAATTCCTTATTTTTATTGTAGCCAGAGACGTTCTATTGTCTAGTATAAAGTAGATGTGAAACGTAAATGTTTTTTTTTTCAGAGAGAAAATCGACATGATACTATATTAAGGAGATATAATAGGCATAATACATTATCAGACCATATGATCTAACCAAAAGAGCATGGCCAGAAATAGACAGATGCTGAGCAGATATGGGAAGATACATGCCAGATGAGCAGATTAAATACACCGAAGAGTCATAATAGTCCATCATAACAGTCCCTCATAAGAGATCCATGGAAAATCATCAGAATCAAAACGAGCAGATTAAATATACAGAAGACCCATAACAGCCAAATCAAAAAGAGATCCATGAAGGACGACGGCATATAACCATCAGAATCAAAACTGTTCAGTCAAAGCAGAAATAAGGATCGGAATGGAGGAAATGGGAGTCTTTGAATCCTGAAAAATGCGCGCGTTCCTCCATTTCCACAAGAGCCAGCACGTGTAGATGAAAAGCGATCTCCATTCTGATCGTTGAACGGACCACCATTTGAAACCTTCCTGGACAGAAGCGAACACCTGGTAAGGAAAACCAAAAGAAAGGGAAAGATCATACCAGACTTGGGATGATGCCGAACATTGGAAGAACATATGGAGATTTGTTTCAGATCCCTGGCAGCACATAGTGCATCTACCAGGACCCATCCATCCCTTTCTCTGAAGAACTTCCCAAGACAGGTTCCTGTTAGAGAAAACCAACCATGAAAATAAAATCGCCTTTAGCTGACAGGAAGATTTCCAGAAAATGGAGGGGAAGGATGGGCCGGGAAGCGGCGGAAGAAGGGATGAGGCAGCCGTGTATAAGTCCTTGATCCTTGCAGTCTGTTTGGAGAGCCCCATCGTCCATACTAACTCATCAATTGAACCTGTTTGAGTGATGCCTTTCCCATCAAAACAATTTACAGCCAAATCCCATATCGGCCGAAGAAGAGGGGGCAAACCAAGTTCATCGCTATCCTTCCAGATTGGCGTAGAAGACGACCATGCACGGATCAGTTTATTCCAAGTGAAGATCCCTTTGGTGTGAAGATAAGATATGAGGTCAGGAGAAAGCGAGGATTCCAGCCCATATATGGTAGAGTCAATACCGAGAAGAACGTTGGAACCAGAGGAGAAGCGCCATTTTAAGAAGCCTAGAAAGAGTGCCTGTACCTTTTTGAGGCTGAGCCAGATGGCAGAACCCCTCTCAGAACCCAGGGATTTCCTCCTATACCAGTGAACCATTGGTTTTCCCTTCAGATATTTATGTTTAATGATAGAGCTCCAAATGCCATCTCCGTAGATGCCTATGTGCAGAGACTTGCAGAGGAGGGCCATGCCAAAAGACCGCATGTGAAGAAGGCCCCAACCGCCTTCCCTCTTCGGACGAGAGATGGTGTCCATCTTGACCAAATGAATCTTAGCTTGATGCGTTCTTCCGCCCCATAGAAAATTAGCAGCCAAAGAAACTATCTTTCTAATTATGGAAGCCGGAAGAAAATAAATATGAGCCCAGTAAACGGCAAGGTGGGAAAGGACCGATTGGACCAGAATTAGTCTGCCTCCCAGGGAAAGAAAGCGCATTTCCCACTTTGAGATTTTGCTATAGAATGGATCACTTAACCAAAGCCAGTCCGATTTGTGATTCCCTTTTGGTTTGAGGGGAAAGCCCAAATATTTAAATCCTTCGTTTATAGGTGCCAGATTAATACCAAAAACCTCAGCAATCCATTGAACTAGCGCCTGGTTAGTGCAATTGTGATACAGCATGGATTTGATTTTGTTTATGACCAGTCCCGTGGCAGATTGAAACTTGAGAAAGATCTCATTTAGACAGAGCCAGCTAGATTTATGAAGCATGGCGCAGATAAGAATGTCGTCCACAAAGAGGTTGTGGGAAAGAAATGTCTTCTTACAGATCTTGATCGGAAGACAACGCTGGTCAGAAACCGCTTTATTAATCCGAGTGCTAAGAGAGTTCATGACAAGGATAAAGAGAAGGGGAGAGAGGGGACAGCCCTGCCGCAGCCCCCTTTCTGCCTGAAAAAAGGATGATGGGATGCCGTTGATGATAACAGAATATGAGATGTTTTCGACACATGCCATCACCCAATTGATTCCCTGTGCCCTCAAACCAATTTTTGCAAGGAGAATTCTGAGAAATCCCCAATCAACACAGTCGTAAGCCTTTTCCAGATCTATCTTTAGGATAGCAGCATCAGTGTTTTTGGTTAAGACTGAAAATAAACACTCCTGTGTCGTGGCGACTGCATCAAGAATATTCCTACCTGATAAAAAGGCATGTTGGTCCCTGGAGATGAAGGCACTGAGAACAGGTTTCATTCTCTCAGCAATAATTTTTGATATGATTTTGAAAAGGATGTTACATAATGCAATGGGCCTGTAGTCTGCCAATGATTCTGATCGCTCCTTTTTGGGAATTAATGCAATGAAGGTGGCAGTGAGAGCACTGTTTATGTTCCCTGACAGCCGAGAGGCATCTACCATCCCCAGCAAATCTTCTTTAAACATATCATAAAAGTGCGAGAAGAACTCGATCGGCCAGCCATCTGGTCCAGGACATTTGTCCTTTTTGAACTTCTTGATAGCTTTCTGTAGTTCCTCTTCCGAAATGGGCTTGAAAAACTCCGAGTTCGCATCATCATCAAACATGATTGGCACTTGTTCAACCACCCAAAAGACATCAGATATGTCATTCATCCGCCGCTGATATTGTTTTTGAAAAAACCTTGAAGCTTCCATCGATATGTCCTGCTGAGAAAAGAAGTAGCCCCCATTGCCATCTTCGATCCTCCAAATGGAATTTTTACTTCTCCTTGCATTTGCGAAATGGTGGAAAAATTTTGTATTTCGGTCGCCTTCTTTGAGCCAGATCGCTCTACTTTTGAGTCTCCAGGTTGACTCCTCCTTTTGCAGTATCTCTTGTTTCCTCTTTTCCAAAGATCTGAAATGGATTTTTTGTTCAAAAGACAGGCTGTCGAAATTAATTGTATCAGAGAAGATACTTAATTCCTTTTTAATGTCCTCCAGTTCCTGTTTATCCTTCTTCTTTTGTCTGATAGACCAGTCCTTGGCCACCTCCCTCAATGATTGGATCTTTTCACGAAAAGATGAAAGAAAAATCGTCTGAGACTGCTTTAATTCCTGCCATTTTTTTGAAATGGCCTCAGTAAAAGATTTTTCAGTCAGATAGGTCCTGTTGAATTTAAAAGAGTAGCCCAGCGTATATTGAGATTCCTGCCAATCGAGAAATATGGGACGGTGATCCGATGTGTGATCCATACCAGTTCTGGCCACTGGCATACCCCAATCCGCAATGACTCTGGCGTTTAAGATAAAGCGATCAAGTCGCTTAGCAATAAAAGCCGAACCAGATCTGTTGTTGTCCCAAGTTGGGGATAATTTACGAGGGACAACATCAACCAGATCCCTGTGCAAGAATTCCGAGCGGAGCCTGTCAGCAATGGGATCATTCTTCCTGCAGTTGCCCCAGCATTCATTTGAATTTAGAGTGGCATTGAGGTCCCCCGCGATCAGCAACGATTGGATATCTAGAATTTCGGAGGCAAACAACGCATCCCAAAAGGAGGATCGATTTCTGTATGGCGCATATATGTTCAAGATGTTTAGGAGCTTTGACTGTCCTCTGATGTGAGCTGTGATTAATATTCCTGCACAACACTTGAAAGCTTTAGCTTTGACCCAAGTCGGATCCCACATCACAACCAGACCACCCGACAAACCTTCAGCATCGGACGCCACCATATACCAGGACGGAAACATCCTACGAAAAAAGGCAAGGGATACTTTGCTAGAGTGCATTGTTTCCTGAATGAAGATGATATGAGAATGAGCTGCTGCAAAATCTCCTTAAGCGCCAAAAATTTGGGGAGGGCGCCCAATCCCCTGATGTTTAAAGAGGTCAGGAACGTCATTTAGAAGATTGACCAGCCATACATGCTCTAAGCGGCTGGGGATCAGGAGAGACTGTGACTGGAACTTCGACAAGGGAGAGATTTGTGATGCCGTAGTCAGAAGCAATGGTTCGGCCTCTGAAGTGACGGCTACCACCTTTGTGCTTTTTCCAGATGGTAATGTTTTTTGCAGAATTGGGACTGATGGATGGAAAAGAAGGCTTGTGGATGGTTAAAGGTTCAAGAACCGGAGGGTTCTTCTGTAGAAGGATGTCGATATCACTGTCATATTTGTTGGTCGGTGATTCCGACTGGGATAAATTAGTCGATGGGGATGGTAATGGCTGCTTACCTTTAGATATGACTGCAGAGGGTGACACCGGAGAGAGCGACGATGAGCTAAGAATAATGGGATGAGAACCCACCACGAATTCACCCTTATTCATGGGGAAGGAGAGGGCACCGGGTTATCCACTGGGGGCTCGGGAATATAGGGACAGCGAAGGTCCGGCGAGGGCGAGGCCTCGGGCCGCTCCTGCGAATTGAGCTGTGGAGATGAAGAGACTTTTTCTTGTGGAGGAGCATGGTCATGGATACCTATATCTTCAGACATAGAGTCCGCACCCATTAATCTGCCTCTATGTAGTGGACGCCGTTTAGACTTGCGATTAAATCGGAGGCTGCAGTTTTTGATAAGGTGACCAGTGCGGTGGCATTGAGAACAACGAAAGGGTATGCCCCAAAAGTCAAGTCTTTGACAAATTGAAGTCCCTTCCCATGTTATCACTATATGATCCGGATAGCCACCTTTGAAAGGTTTCTCAATCAATATCTAGGCAATCCTCTTGTCTTTTTCCCCCCTGACCCAAGGATCGACGTAAATGAATTTACCAACATCATTACCAATCTCCATGAGGGTTTCAACAGACCATAATTCCAGTGGCAGATTGGGGAGCTTGACCCCAATCATGGAGTTCGATGGCGTGTTTTTAAGAGGATCGAAACCCACGTACCATCGAGACAATGACAAAAAACTCCTGCCAAACACCCAAGGCTTATTTAGAATCATTTCAAGATCCTCTGGGTTTAGAAAGTGGAATGAAAACCAGTCTTTCATAAGCCGAGAAATGACTGGAGAGTATCCAATCAAAGAAGTCCATTTCGATGACAGCCAGGATCTCATTTCATCCTCTCACATTTGTGGAAAATGCCATTTTCCGACGAGAGCAAGCTTTTGAAGGCTGTCAATGCGGTCCACCAAAATAGCACTGGAGACAGAGACCGCCTTTGGAGGAGGGATTGTTTTAACCGGGTGCCAGGTTTTTTTAGATTGCTCTACCTTATCCTGATCACAGCTAAAGTTGGGGGGGTCCATATCTTTTCTGTTCAAATCAGGGAAGGAGAAAGCCTGTGAGGGAGACGGAAGCATCTCTTCCACCGTGGCATGCCAGGTGGTATCTTGGATGACAGCTTCACGTACCCTTTCTGCCTCTATGGCAGCTCTAAAGAGGGCCTGAGTGGACGGTGAATTACTGTCAGCTGACATTCTGTGCAAATAGAATGTTCAGGAGGATCTGTGGATGTAGGACTGCTCGGGGATGAGTGAGAAGATAGTCATAAAGTGATCAGATCGCAAATGGAACCTGGATGATGAGATCCCTAGAGAGAAAAAAAATAGGAAAAGTACAGAAGTGGGGGGATCCTTGGATTTTGTCAAAAGGGCTAGATATGGAACTTAATGGTACCAGCAGAGGAGTGGTACTATAACCATCAGAAAGGAAGCTGGTAGGACTGCTGATTACGTTCTAGTGTCATGTAGAATTTAATATGCAAGGCAGAGATTGACTAGAACTCCACCGCCAAAATGACAATTGAAATGAAAAACGAGCTTTAAACAGCCATCATATTAATGAAGGTGCACAGACGCCGAAAAAAGATTTGAATTGTGGAAACCGGTCTATAACCGATGAGAAAAAAATGGCAATCCTCATCCGTTGAATGCCTTGAGAGCCCAGGAGAGTTGAAACCGAGCAAAAGACCAGGAAAATTTCTTCTGTCTATGCTACTGGTTCGTTATGGCAATCTATACAATAGCAGTATATGTGAAAGACACACCACCATCTTCCTATGCGGCACCTTATATCAGAGCATGGACTGCATATAAATATTGATGCCTTAATCTTATTTAAAATCGCTTTCAACATGTTATAACACGAAATATAGCGAATACTAGAGAGCAGTGAAACAAAAACTAAACAGTGGCTAAACCAGAAAGATAAAGCATTGTCCAGTAACAATTCTATCGAAAGTCCTATTATTATCGTAAGGAACCTAATAAAAGGAAAAACCAGCAGGGTGAGCAGGGAACAGACCTGTTAGAGGAGTCCGTAGCGCATCCTGAAACTGAGGAGCCATGTCAAGGAGCCAATGCGAAATAAAACAACTGAGAATAACGAAGAAGGATTGGAAGTGAAATTCTGATACCGTGCCTCTGGCCGGGCCGACCAGAGAGGAGAAAAGGAAGGAAATCGAAAGGGAATGTGATATATAGTTGCTGTAGAGAAGGCTAGTGATGATGAAGAGACCAGGTGTTTCCCTGCATGGCCTGGCACCTGTATGCTGATCCCATGTAGCGTGTCTGGCACGAGGAAATGGTAGCCATGCACCCGCGCTGATTTTTGGCCTTCGCTGGTTGGGTGATGACTGGAGCAGTAAAAAGACAAGAGCTTATTGGATGAGTGTTGTGGAAGACAACTACTGGCAGGCTATGGCACTGTGTTCATGGCATCCCCTGTCCCGACGCACTCCGGAGCTCCTCCAACCCTTAGGCTAATCTAATGACAATGTCAGCCCTTAGCCCAATATGAGGTAGATATCTAATTTAAATATTTAACATTTAACAAATTTAATCTAATGTCAATGTCTGCCCCAATTAAAATAAAATAAAATTAAAAAACTCTCCAGACTAGTATGGGGAGAGATGTTGTAATTTTTAATATTTTGACTCAATCAAACTACATAAAAACAAAACAAAATTAAATTTAATAAACACAGTAAAACACAATAAAATTTAAAACTAATGATTATAATTATTAATAAAACATTTTTACTCTGTAGAATTACATAAAAATAAAATAATAAAATAATAATATAAAAATAAAATGAATAAAAAGTTAAATTATTTAACTAAAATAAAATAGTCAATTTACCCTTATGAAACATTTTGATTCATGGATTTCACAACCCATGTTCTTCTTCTCTAATCTAGCCTATAAAATAAAAATAAAAATAAAAAAATCAGTTTACCATTATGTAAGCATTTTGACGTAGGGTTTTTCATAACCCGTGGTGTTCTTCTGTAATGTAGCCTTTCTAAAGGCATAAAATTCAAATGAATTTTCCATACGTAAAAATAACCAATTGTCAATTTAATGTGAAAATTTTGAATCTTTTTGTGTGAGAGCTACATATAGACACAAAAAATTTGCAAAGTGATTCAAGGATTAGAACCTTTAGTTGTCAATCTTACATGTGGCTATTATTTGTAAAAGTAAGTTTTCGCCTACAAAACATCAAAGTTAAAAAAAAAACAGGGAATCACATTTTAATTATTTTAATTAATGTATTTATAACTCTTATGTCTGAAAATTTATGCTTTATTTTTATAAAATTATCTATCATGTAAACGAGTGTAGATTAATTAACCCTCGATCTATCAAGTGTTAAGAGGCATCAAATCTTTCAAGGTGCAAACCTTTCCTCACGTTTTTCACTCAAAAAAGAGTTTTTCACCTCAAGGGGCTTGATCCCTCTAAATGCTTGATAGATCCGGGGTTAAGATGTATCTATGTTGGTCATATAAAATTGGAGGTGAAAAAGTTAATATGTAAAACATGAGGGTGGATGTGAAAGAAGATAATATGCAAAATATAATAACTCTCTCTACACCACCTTCATATACATGGAGTTAATATGCAAAACATAATAACTCTCCTACGTTGGTCATATAAAATTGGAGGTGAAAAAGTTAATATGTAAAACATGAGGGTGGATGTGAAAGGAGATATATGAAAAACATAATAACTCTCTCTACACCACCTTCATATACATGGAGTTAATATGCAAAATAGAATAACTCTCCCCAACCCCGATGTGGGGAGTTGATATGTAAAACATTATAACTCCCTCCATTTCCACCCCCATATCACATGAGGGTGAAGTATCATATGAGAGCAGGGGTGTGGGGAGTTAACATATAAAACATAATAACTTCCCCCAACTCCATCCTCATATCATAATACACAGGTGAGGGCGTGGGTGGTGGGAGTTAATATACAAAACATAATAACTTATGCCGCTTCCATCCTCACCTTCATAGGTGTGAGGATTTAAAATGCAAAACATACTAAGTTTATCCACTCCAAACCTCATATCTCATTATGTTTTCATGAGGGTGAGGGTTGGGGGAGTTAATATGTAAAACATAATAATTTTCCCTAAATTTCCCTTCTCACAACCTCATATGAGTGTGGGTTTGAGCTGAGGGGAAGTTATTAAGGTTTGTGTATTAACTCCCCCCACTTTTACATACGAGGGTGGGGGTGATGGTAGTCAATATGAAAAACATAATAACTCCACCCACCCCCTCTTAATATTATCATCATATGAGGGTGAGAGGAGTTAATATGGAAAACATAATAACTTTCCTCACCACCACCCTCACTATCATATGAGGGTGGGGGGAGTTGACACAAAAAACATAATAACTCTTCACATCCCCACCTTCATATTATCATAGTATGGGGTTAGTTTTGGACATTAGATAAACCAACGCTCCCCTTGTGTTTTGTGACATGGACAGACCGCCTCTCGTGGATCCTTATCTTCGGCGATGCGATCATTGACTAACACTAGTGGGTGGAAATCGTGATTCCCAACAAGTGGTATCAGAGCGTAGGTCATGAGTTTGATACACACCCGACTCACATTGGAGGGGGAGATTGTTGGACATTAGATAAATCATCGATCCCCATGTGGTTCGTGACATGGACTAGCCGCCTATCGTGGATCCTTATCTCTGGCTATGCAATCATTGACTAACACCTGTGGGTTTTGGTCTAACAACAATCGTGATTCCCAACAAGGTGGGGGGATCATATGGGGATGGGGTGGGAAGGAGCTTCATTATATGAGGGTTAGAGTGGAGTGAATTAATATTCAAAACATAATAACTCCCAACATCCCTACCATCACCTTCATATAATATGAAAAACATAACTCTCCTCACTCATTAACTCCTTGACCACCACCCTCATATTATGAAGAGCATGGGGGTAGGATGTTTTGCATATTAACTTCCCCCACTCTCACCCTCATAGGAGTTGTTATGTTTTGCATATTAACTCTCTCCACCCCACCCTCACATGAAGGTGGATTGATAATGAGGTATCATATGAGAGTGGGGGTGTAGGGAGTTCAAATGCAAAACATAATAACTCCCCCAACTCCATCCTTATATCATCATATGAGGGTGAAGGTGTGGGTTAAGGGAGTTAATATAAAAAACATAATAACTTATCCCACCTCTAGCCTCACCTTCATAGGTGTGGGGAATTAAAATGAAAAACATACTAACTTCCCCCACTCCCAAACTCATACCTCATTATGTTTTGATGAAGATGAGGGTTGGGGAGTTAATATGAAAAACATAATAACTTCCCTCACCCTCACTCTCATAAGAGTTAATATGTAAAACATAATAACTTCCCCCTCTCACACCCTTATATATCATTATATGAGGGTGGGGGAATTATTATGTTATCATATGGGGGGAGGGGTTTATTATGTTTTACATATTCACTCCCCTCACCCCCACCGTCACAAGGGAGTATTAATAAATAAAATATAATAAATTTCCCCTCTCACATCCTCATATATAATTATATGAGGATGGGGGAATTATTATGTTATCATATGGGGGATATGGGGTTATTATGTTTTACATATTCACTCCCCTCACTCCCAACCTCATATGATATGAGGATATGAGTGTGTAGGTGGGGAAAGTTATTATACTTTTCATATTAACTCCCCCAATGTACACACCCATATGATAGGATTAGTATGAGGGTGCATGGCGAGGAAGGGGTTTAATAGATGAGTGTTACACCCCCAACCCCACCCTCATGAGGGAGTGTTAATATGGAAAACATAATAAATATTTCACCCCCACCCTCATACCATATGAAGGTGAGGGTGGGGGAGTTAATTTGTTTTGCATATTTTGTAGCATAAAAACTATGCTAAAGCACAAATATTGATAGCTTGAAGACTTAATATGTTAAAATACACACAGGTATATAATAATAATAATTTATTATATATATAAAATTGTATATGATGATATAAGATGATTTGAATGTTACAATGAGGCCCTACTTTTATACCTCAGCAGGTGACTTTTCGTGAAGGGGCATGTCTTTTAGACATGCATTTTCACTTAATTTAATGATTGTTTAACCTATTTAATATTTACATTAATTTTATTTATGTCAATTGTTATTTATGTCAAAGCTTTAATACTGTTGATTTTCTTCGCTTAGTATCTGTATATAATCTGGGCATCGTTTTGTCATGTAGCTCATCAATAATATCCCCCTGGATTTTTTTATTTTATTTATTTTTTATTTTTCTATTTTTTTTAATACTGATTTGTTTTTAATATATATATATATATATATATATATATATATATATATATATATATATATATATATATTATAATAATATATATTATATATATATATATATATATATATATATATATTAATATATATTATTATAATATATATATATATATATATATTATAATATATATATATATATATATATATATATATATATATATATATATATATATATATGAACAAATATACAATTCTCTTATTCTTAAATTAAATCTAAAGACTATTACATATAAAATTGTAAATTTGGCAATGACAAATCAGAAGAAAATAAAACGGTTACCCTTTTTCTCCTACGAGTGGACTCTGAAGTGTAATCAGAAATACCCTGGTACAACGAGAACCTGGAACAGTATTAATTTGTTTCTTTATCCCACTTAACAATTGAATAATAGAGTCACCAAGCTTTCTCAAAATCGCTGTGTTATATAACTGTAGGATATGATAGTACACATCCCGAATTAAAAAAACCCCAAGGCCAGGACCATCTAGATCGATATAATATAATTTTTTTTTATTGTTGTGAATTAATCACTATATGGATCGATCACATCTATACGACGGAACAACCATTCATGTTGTTTGACACTTCACCCATTCACGTCGCTTGACGGCAGGGAGGATAATCGTTCTTTTCCTCACGCGTATTTTTTTTGTTCGCTCTTTCTTTCTTGTGGGGTGGACTGACTACTGCGGGGTCTTCTGCAACAGGTTTTCGGCAGCAAATTTTCGATGGTTTTGACGCAACGTATGGGCAGGGGTGCATAGAGCGGAAGTCGGACACTGAAGCGGCTATTGTGGGGCAGGCAGAGTGGAAAACAAGAGCATAGAAATAAATACAGCGGGGTCGATGATTGACACAGTGGTGACTAACGTAGTGCGACTGATGTAGTGCAGAGAGTAGGACGCGAAGAAAACAAAAATTGGTTACATTTGTGTCACGAGCAGATTCGATTATGACCACATTGTAGATACTTGCTCCATTGATATTGATGGTAGCTTGGCCTTCGAAGATGTTGCACTTACGGATTGTTACAATGGATAGGGGAGGGGGAAGTTTGAGTAACCTTTCCGCAAAAGGATTAAATACGAAGATGGAAGCACATAAGACTGCAGGCCAAAATAACAATATTCTCCCTCTAGCAAATCCTCCCAGAGACACGTCACCATTTAAGAAGGAAAAGGAGAAACAGACCCCCCAAGTCCGTGTGTAGAAGCAATAAGAGTAACATAGTTGTGAGTGGCCCTGGTGCAACAAAAGTAGCCATGGGTTCCTGTTAATTGGGGCCTTAACCCAAAACCCACTCAAGAATTTTTTGGATGAAAAGAGGTCGTTCCATTCCATGCACACCTTCTGATATACAGTAAGGTATTCTGCAGGCAGCTAAGCCAAAGCTTCCTCTTGCAAATCTTGAGGCAACCCATTCCACCACGCATCGTCGGCAGAACCTGAGCAGTCCTCCTCCTGGTTTGTCATTTCGGCTATCAATACAAGTTTGACAAGTTGGGCCTCGACAAATAACAGAGGAATACAATCATTAAAGGCCTCCCCAAGAGGCACTTTGGAAGGAATTAAGTTTGCAAGGGGTTAACCAAGCTTCAGAACACCTTCCTTGAGATTCTCTTTGTCTTCTTCAAAATCAATGTTATATTCATGATTGAATTGAAGAAGTTCCTTTTCATGTTCTTTTAGAAATTCCAAAAATTTAGGATCCTTTTGTTTAAGTATCGCTAATTGTTTCTTGGGCTCATCAATCTTTAACTACAGTGTCTTAGTTTGGCCTTGCACAACATTACCAACATCATCTTCTTTTTCTGAATTATCTTCTACAAAGTCACTTCTAAATATATCTAAGAAGTCATTCTCTTCCTCCCAGGGTAGACCACTCCTTTCTGAGACTGTGTCCTCAATGGGAGTATCATCTTTAGTGCCTTGTTCTTCCATCTTGACTTTTTCCATAGCTGCAGCACCTTCAACCTCACCTTCTGAAATTTTGGCTCCAGAATTTTCTACAACACTCTCATCCACATCAAGATTAGATTCATCAGAATCATTATCTTGATCTTGATCATCCTCCTTGTTATCATTTTCCTTTCGACATGCTTTAACTTCTGCAATATATTTTTCTAAATGTTGAAATGCTTCTTGAATACTAAACTGTTCAACGTAATCAGGATGTGAACGTAATGAAACATTGTGCGGCGAACTACGTTCAAAGGCCCGCATGATTATATCGTGTGCCATGGCTTTGAGACCACTGTAGCATAAAAACTATGCTGAAGCACAAATACTGATAGCTTGAAGACTTAATATGTTAAAATACACACAAGTATTTAGTAATAATAATTTATTATATATATAAAATTGTATATGATGATATAAGATGATTTGAATGTTACAATGAGGCCCTGCTTTTATACCTCAACAGGTGACCTTTCGTGAATGGGCATGTCTTTTAGACATGCCTTTTCACTTAATTTAATGACTATTTAACCTATTTAATATATAATTATTTAATCTTTACATTAATTTTATTTATGTCAATTGTTATGAATTATATTCATAACATATTTACTCTCCCATGCCTATTTTCTCTTCCACCCCTACCCTCAGGGGGAGGTATTATGTTTTCCATATTATCTCCTTCCACCCCACCCCTATATGATATGAAGGTGAAGATGGAGGGAGTTATTATGTTTTTCATATTAACTCCTCTCACCCCCATCCCCACCCTTATATTTAGGGGTGGGGCCCGTAGTTAAACATTTTTCATATTAAATCCCCCCACCTCAACCATCATATGTATGAGGGAAGGGTTAGGAGGAGTCATTATATTTTTCATATTAAATCCTCCTACCCAAACCATCATATGCGGGTTATAAGAGTGGGAGTGGGGGAAGTCTTTATGTTTGACATATTAGCTCCACCAAGAAAGTTAATATGAGGGCAAGGGTGGGGATGAGGGTCATGAGAGTGGGGATGGGGGGAATTAATATGTTTTGAGGGTGGAGACGTGGGGAGTTAATATGAAAAACATAATAACTCCTCCACACTTTTGTATATTAATTCTCCCCGCCTCCACTTTTAGATGAGGGTTATGAGGGTGGGGATTTGGGGAGTTATTATGTTTTGAGGGTGGGAGTATGGGGAGTTAATAAGCAAAACATAGTAATTCCACCACCCTTTTGCATATTAACTCCCCCAACCCCCACACTTAGATGAGGGTTATGAGGGTGGTATGGGGGTGCTTATTATGTTTTGAGGGTAGGGGTGTGGAGAGTTAATGTGAAAAACATAATAACTCCTCCACCCCCACCCTCATATGGGGTGAGGGTGACGGGTATTAACATACAAAACATATTAAATCGCCCCACCCACACCCCATATGTTATTAAATCCCTCGAATATCACCCTCATATATATGAAAATTGGAGTGGGTTGAGTTATTATAGTTTTCATATTAACTCTCCCAGCCTCCACCCACATAAAAAATATGATTTGCATATTATCTCCTCTCACCCCCAACCTCATGCTCATTATATTATATTATATTTTGCTGGGTGAAGGGAGTTGTTATGTTTTGCATATTATCTCCCCCCATCCCCTAATATGTTTTGCATATTATCACCCTCCACCCCCATCTTCAACCTCATTATATTATATTATATTTTGTTTGGGGTGGGGGGAGTTAATATGGAAAGTGTAACGACTCCCCCCCACATGAGAAAAATATAATATAATATAATATAATATAATATTAAATAATGAGGGTGAGCGTGGGGATGGGGGGAGTTAATATTTGAAACATAATAACTCCCCCCACCTAAGGAAAATAATAGTATAATATAGTGAGGGTGAGGGTGAGGATGGGGTTGGGTTGGTGGGGGAGATAACATGGAAATTATATTAAAATAGAGGATGAGGGTAGGGATAGGGTTGGAGGAGATAATACACAAATCATATTGGAGCTGGGGGTAGATAATATGAAAATCGTATTAAAATAGAGAGTGAGGTTGGGGATGGGTTGGTGGCGGAGATAACATGGAAATTATATTAAAATAGAGGGTGAGGGTAGGGATCGGGGTGAGAGGAGATAATACACAAATCATATTGGGGCTGGGGGTAGATAATATGAAAATCATATTAAAATAGAGAGTGAGGTTGGGGTTGGGTTGGTGGGGGAGATAACATGGAAATTATATTAAAATAGAGGATGAGGGTAGGGTGAGGGGTGGGAGGAGATAATACACAAATAATATTGGGGTTGGGGGTAGATAATATGAAAATCATATTAAAATAGAGACTGAGGTTGGGGTTGGGGTTGGGGTTGGGGTTGGGGCTGGGGGGAGATAATATGAAAATTATATTTGGGGAGATAATATGAAAGTCATATTAAAATAGATAGTGAGGGTCGGGGAAGATAATATGAAAATCATATTTGGGGAGATAAAATGAAAATCATATTAAAATAGATGGTGGGGGTAGAAGTTAGGGGAGATAACATGCAAATCAACTTTGGAGAGATAATATAAAATTCATATTAAAATAGAGAGTAAGGGCGAGGCTAAGAGAAGATAATATGAAAATCATATTTAAATATGATTTGCATATTATCTTTGCCCATCCCCTGCCTCACCCTCATTATGTTATATTGTATTTTTCTTGGGTGGAGGAGTTATTTTGTTTTTCATATTAACTCCTCCTACCCTCACCCTCATACACCCCCCTCAAACATGAGGGTGGGGATAGAGGGAAGATAATATGAAAAACATAATAACTCCTTCCACCTCCAACCTCACCCATATATGAGGGTGGCGGCGAGGCGAGTTAATATGAAAAAAACATTAATGCCCTCCCCTAGACCCCCAACCACCCTCATATATTGGCCCAGTGAATATATGTGATTTAACATGCAAAACATAATAACACCCCCTGCTTATTGTGTTTTGAATACTAACTCTGCCTACCCTTGCTCTCCTATATATGATTGTGGTTATTGGGGGAGTTAATATGATTTTCATATATATTAATTCCCCCACAACCACCCACATATATATGAGGGTGGGGCTAGGGAGAGATAATATACAAAATATAATAACTCTGCCCGCTCCCACCTTCATATGGAGGTGGGGGAAGCTATTATGTTTTGCATATTAACTCCTTCCACCTCCATATGAAGGTGGGGGTGGGGGAAGTTATTTTGTTATTAATATTGAGTCTTCCTACCCCCACCGTCATATATATGTGGTTGGTTCATCCTCATATATGGGGTAGTTAAAATGCAAAACATATTAACTCCCCCCACAACTACTCTCATATATATGAGGGTGAGGGTGGGGGAGTTAAAGATCTCAACATTAAAAACCTCATTGAAACCAATCCCTACACACCAAGGATTTATGGAACCCCAAAAATTCACAAGGAAGGCATCCCCATAAGACCCATTGTCAACACCATTGGGGGTCCTACTTACCATCTCACAAAATATCTGGCTAAAAAACTCAAATCCATGGTAGGGAACACTAGATCCTTTGTAAAAGATTCCTATCACTTCATCAATGAGATCAAACAAATAAAACTATACCAGCATGACATCTTAGTTAGCTTTGATGTAAAATCTCTCGATACTAACATTCCCATAGATGAAGCCATGGAAGTCGTCCATAAAATTGTTGATCCTAACACAGCTAAATTTGTAGAAATCTGTCTAAAATCTACCTTTTTCAGTTTTAAAGATGACATATATGAACAGACGTGTGGTGTAGCTATGGGATCACCTCTATCTCCCATCATTGCCAATCTATTCATGGAAGACTTTGAAACAAAATCCATTGATTCAACCCCATTAAAACCTAAACTTTGGAAAATATTTGTCGACGACACCTACATTATCTGGCCTCATGGAAAAGAAAGCTTAGATAACTTCTTGAAGCACCTCAACAGTCAATCACATTCTATCAAGTTTACTATGGAAGTGGAAGAAAATGGAAGCCTGCCCTTTCTCGACATCCTTATCAAAAGAAACCAAGATGGCACCATATCTCACCAGGTCTATCGTAAGAAGACCCACACGGAACATTACCTTCATGCCAGCTCTCACCATCATCCTGCTCAAAAACTTGGGGTTCTCAACACGCTAGCAACCAGGGTTGTTCGCATTTCAGATGATGATCATTTTGAACAAGAGAAGGAACATCTCATGAACATTTTCGAGAAGAATGGATATAGACGACACCAAGGAATCAAAGCATTCAAAAAGGCAGAGAATCCTAAAAACAAACAACCAAGGGATGATTATGCAGGTAAGGTCAACCTACCCTACATATTGGGTACCACTGATAAAATTGCGAACATTCTAAAGAAAAACAATATAAAAACCACATTCAAGCCTATGAACACCATTAGCCACTGCCTCAAATCGGTGAAAGATCCTATTGATCCTAAATTCCATAAAGGGGTTTATTTAGTTCCTTGCTCTTGTGGCAAAACATACATCGGTGAAACATGTCGATCTATTTTAACTAGAATTCAAGAGCATGTCGCTGACATTAAACACAACAGGTCCAAGACCTCAGCATTAGTTGAGCACTCGAGCAAAACCAATCATCATATTTGTATAGAGAACTCCTGTGTGGTGGCCAAGATTGATCATTATCACCATAGGAAATTTAGAGAAGCCATCGAAATAGGAAAGCACCCTAACAACCTTAACCGCGATGAAGGTTGGAAAATCAGTGATAATTGGATTCCTGCTCTAACCCATGATTCTACCTTCTCCTAGTTGCTACCTGCCCTCTTATCGATGAATTTGACCTTTCTAGCCTTCCCCATAATTCACCATCCCTAAAATTGATTAAAAATACTTTTAATAAACATAGCATTAATATTACTAAAATTGATTAAAATACCCTAATATTTCTTGAATTTATTAAAATACTCTAATATTAATAAATAATACTCTAATATTCACTAAAATACTCTAATATTACTTAAAAAAAAGTAAAAAATTATTAAAATACTATAAGACTACTAACATTTATATAAATACTCTATCTCAAATTAAAATTTAATTTAATTTTAAATAAATAAATAAATGAATAATTTATATATATATATATACTTTATAAACCTTATAATACAATTTCAAAATTAAAATTAGTTGAATAAATAAATAAATTAATAAATAAATGAATTATATATATATATATATATATATATATATATATATATATACTTTATAAATTAAAATTAGTTTAATAAAATTGTAATTCTATTTAATCCCAAAATAATTAAAAGAGATAAAAGCAAAAAATAAATTTAGATCTCCATCCCGAATATAAAATTATTTAATTAAAAATTATATTATTTCTATTTTATATTAAGCATTATTTTACCAAACATAAGTTACATTAAAAATTAGGTCAAAACTAATACTTGAATTAAACACCACGTGTCAGTTCATTACCAAAATTGGTTGGTTGCCATTCATTCCCATCTAAACCCTCACCTTTATTTATTTACACTACTGAGTCCTGACTTCTTCACTCATGGATCTATCATGATGATGGACCACGGAGGATGGTTTGAAACGTCGATTCCAATAATTTGTATGCGATGACTCCAAAAGATAACACTACACATGAAAAATATAATAACTCCCCTAACCCCCACACTCATATGATGGGGTGGGGGTTTGGGTAGAGAAATTTAGTATGCAAAAAATAATAACTCACCTCACCCCCACCCTCATAGTTGGGGTTGTTGAGAAATCAATCTGGGTAGAAATTAGGGTTTTGATTCCTCTTTTCTTGATAATTACTTGTGATTTTGTGTTGGCTTTTAATTCTTTATTCTTTATTCTTTAATCAAGCAATTACTAAATCATAAATGTATGAAGATCAAAAGAACAAAAGACACAAGATGTAGGCTCTCATCCAGGGCAAAACTCCTTTATTAGGGGAAAACCCATACACAATTTTCTTCTTCTTATAGAACCAAGTCAAAATGAGACATCCTATACCTCTAGATCAAGACCAAGACCTTCTCCAATCACCAAGTTAGCCCTCCAAAAGATCCTCCTTCAAATGAGTCAAAGTCTCCCAAATTCAATGAAGATCAACTCTATCAAATTCTAATCCAGTCAAGGTTTCAGGCCTCTTGAACAGGTCTGCAATTCTTGGCCTTGCAACTCGTACAATAATGCTAGAAACTTCGCACATGTGAGAGAGAGGATGCTCAAAAAATCATATTTCTTCTCCTTGACTTTTGCTTTTTTTCTTCACCTTTACACTTGTCTTTCTCTTCTTCTTGTTGCATATTGAACTTGTGATTTATGGATGCCAAAAGAGGTGTTGGCATTGTAGTGTTGGCATTGATGTCAATATGGTCATGGTGCTACTTGTCATGTCTTATGTAAATATGATGATGTTGGTAGTCCTCCTCATGATGAGTGTGATGAGTGTTGGGTTGTAGCAGTGGTCAGTTTGTTGGTCTTGTTGGTTGGCATTGATGTCAACTTGGTTGTGGCATGACTTAGTGCAGGATTTGGAGGTTGAGTAGAGATGGTTGCAAAACATGTTATGATGGCTTGTTACAGGTTGATGTTGCTACAAGTATTGGAGGTGCCTCTACAAATGTTGGAGGAAGTTGGATGACTTGATGTTGTTGCTGCAGGTGTTGGAGATGTTGCTACATGTGTTGGAGATGCTTATACCAGTGTAGGAAGCATTGGATATGTTGCTACATGTATTGGATATGTTTCTACGTGATGCAAGTTGCAACTACTTGCAAATCCTAATCCACAAATTTAAAAACCCACACAACAATTACACTAAAAAACTCAGATGTATTTCATTAAGACTAGAATATTTACAAAATAATATTGGCATGATTATCATTGGACATTTACTCATACTCCACACCTCCCCCATACTCTCACACTTTTTTTCATTATACATTTCATGATTAATATATACAAAGATTACATTCAATGAACCTCATGGGTTCAAATCCACTAAGTTAAGATCTATTGGACTTGTATAAGGGAAAAATCGACAAAGCTAGATTTTTATGACACCTTCCATATTTCCAAAACTAATCATATCCTAACTACCACGCTTTTCTAGAGATTTTACATAATTTAGAAATCCTAGAGATTTTTCTAGCTTTTATAAGTTCTAGACTTTTCTGCAGGACTTTCAAAAATTTCCTTTTTGAAGATACCCCTAGATGCTCCTGCATCAGACACCCAAGGTAGAAAATTATTCATAGACTCCTGTCTATGAGGTTTGTCACTTTTCTGTAACAATGTAACAACTCCTCCAGGATCCCAAACTTTAAATTGTAACTGATCATTTCTGAGGAAAAAAATTCCTTTACTCATTCTTCCTTTGTCCCATACTTTATTCTATTGTTGTCCATTTAATTTGCTAACATAATTTCTCTCACCTGAGTATATTTTCTAACTGAATGTTTTCATCTCCTTTTCGTACATTATCTTGGAATGTTGCTTCATAAGTTTCCACAACTCATCAATCTCTTTGTCGAATTTGTTTCTTGATTGAAGCTTGTTGTAAACTTTTGTTGGTTTCATCTTCTTTTCAAGCATGATACTGTTGCATGAAACACTAATATTTTTCTACAAACCAACTGAATTTGTCACCTCTAAGCAACCTTCATCTCTTGCCAACCAACTTTCCAAAAATTTCATATCTTCCTCAAAATCTCTAAAACATTGTTTTGCATGTTGTACACGAGGCTGGATTTCATCTTTAGTAAATAACATAGATCCTATCTCCCTAATGAAAACTTCATGTTCATCATTCCTCTTTGTACCTCCTTTCAAAAGCATTGAATGTAAGTGTTGCTCTTCATCTTGGCTTAGAACAGAGTAAGAGTTATGTCCTCCTTCACCTTCATCACTTGTAAAAGAAATTGCATTATGCTTTTCCTCTAATTTTGTGGCAATTGTAGGTAACTGTCCACCATCTTCCATACCTGCATCCACAAAAAATTCATTAGTTTTAAAAATATGAGAATCTTGGATCTCATCCACTGCTTCATCCTCATTCTCTCCAAGAAATGGCCCTTTCTCTGGGTCACAATAGTGCACTTTTTCTACCTCGTACTCAACTTCCTTGAGTTCCCCTTCTTTCAACTAGGTTCTTATCATGTGCCTCATCTTCTTCCACAAATTTCTTGCAAACAATTCTTTAACTGACCATTTAACTTTCTTCTTAAAAATCCATCTGCATTTCTGGTCTTCCTCATGTTTCTGTAGCCGCTCCATAAGTACATTCAGTTGTACTTTAATCTTAGCGAGTTCCCTATCAAACTCCTCATCACTCAACTTCCTCTTTATGTCATTTTCCTTGACATATTCTTTCCTTCTCCTGTGGCTTTCACCTGAACCTTTGTAATGACCCTTTGTGGTCATCCTTTTCTCTAACTTTGTGAGCTTCTCCATGCTCAACAGTGAACTACAACCAAACCTCTCCTCTATAGCAAGTCTCCCCTTCTTTCTACTCAATAACTCATCAAGCTTTCTTCAGTAAATTGAAATTTTGGTATTTTCTTTGGTTCTCTCCTTAGAACCTTCTCAAGAACTCCTCTGATCCTTTGGCTATTGCACTTACTTGGTTTACTTCTTTTGAGAACTTCCTCTACTACAAGTCTCTTCTGCCATAATTTTTTTTGCTTGTTCTCTCTGTCACATCTTCCAAGCTATGATCCAGTATCACTCTCCTTCATTTTCTAGCTGCAAACATCAATTCCTCTGCACAAATCAATTCAAAAATATAAAGAATAGTCATCTCTGGCTCTCTTATCTGAAGAGCTAACCAGTTCTGATACTAAAAATTGATGCAAGTTGCAACTGCCTACAAATTCTAATCCACAAATTTAAAAACCCACACAACAATTACACTAAAAAACTCAAATATATTTCATTAAGACCAAAATATTTACAATATAATATTGGCCTGATTATCATTGGCCATTTACTCATACTCCACACTTCCCCCATACTCTCACACACTTTTTTTTCATTATACATTTCATGATTAATATATAGAAATATTACTTTCAATAAACCTCGTGTGTTCAAATCCATGAAGTTAAGATCTATTGGACTTGTATAAGGGAAAATCGACAAAGCTGGATTTTTATGAAACCTTCCATATTTCCAAAACTATTCCTATCCTAACTACCACACTTTTCTAGAGCTTTTACATAATTTAGAAATCCTTGAGATTTTTCTAGATTTTATAAGTTCTAGACTTTTCCGCAGGACTTTCATAAATTTCCTTTTCGAAGATACCCCTAGATGCTCCTGCATCACTACAGGTATTGGAGACTGCTTGATGGCTTGATGATGTTGCTACAAGTGTTGGAGGTGTTTGACTATGCATTGGTTTTGCATGTGATTATTTGGTTACAAAATGTTACCAAGGATGGTTCCCATGGTATTTGGTATTGTAACTAATTGGTATTACCATGGTACAAGTGCCCTTGGTGTTAGTGTTACCATGGTACAAGTTTCGTTGGTATTGGTATTACTATAGTATTGGTATTACCATGGTATTCACACGTGGTATTTTGGTTTGTTGTTTTGAAAATTGTATAGGTGCCCTTGGTATTGGTATTACCATGGTATAGGTGCACTTGGTATTGGTATTACCATGGTATAGGTGCCCTTGCTATTTGGTATTACCATGGTATTCACATTTGATATTTTGACTTGCACAACATTACCCTAGTATTTACACTTGGTATTGGTATTACCTTAGTATTTGTCCTTGGTATTGGATTCAATATTGATAAGGATAGTTTTCTATTTAGTTTAAAAATAATAAAAAAAAATGGTTGGATGAGTTATGTGTTGAGCTAGAGTGAGAGTGCAATAGAGGGTGTGCAAGCTTTATGAGGGTTGTGTTCCTAATTTTCCAAAGCAGTTTGCAAGTGTAGCAGCAGATAACAAGAGTATGTTCAACCAACATTTTTTGTTGTGATCGAGGAAATGAAGTAGAGTTTTGTTGGAGGTATTTTCGGTGATTGGTAGCGGTGTGTGATTGCTACAGTTTGTTGTTGAGAGCATCATTTTTTTTTTGTCATCAGTTTTATCTATTGCAGAGAGGGTTTTGTTGATACATTTATCAGATCAATTTATGCAACGTAGTATGTTGATTCATGTTATTTTGGAGTTTTTATTTGTGCCTTGAAGAGATTATTGTTGTGATGTTCATGTTGAGCAGTTCTCGGTTCCAATATGAAAATCTATGAAATGAGAGCCATGTAGAGGAGTGGAGTTGGAGGAATTCAGCGAAATTAATATAAGTGAACAGTTTTCTCAATCCAGTGGTACTTGGATAGTTCATAAGAAACTAGGAAATGCTCATTGGTCGTGGTAGCTTCCAATAGATAGGAGTTTGTAGGTTCGTTTGATAGTTCAGGAGTAACTAGGCGAGGATCGTTGGTTGTGGTGGCTTATAGCAGATTGTTGTTCATAGATCCACATGAGAAAGAGATATACATTTGATAGTAGCCTGAATCTCTATGTAAAGAATTGTTTGGCATAATAAAATATTTTGAGCAGTGCAAAAACAACAAGGGTTATTTTTTTCCAGGAGAAGGATTTTCCACCATAAATACTTGTGTTCCATGTGTTGAATGTTTTCATGGTTTCTGGTTTATGTTTGATGCTATGATCTCTGTTTATGTGCTTATATTTATGCATGGTTTAAAAGAATAATAATTTGGAGAAAATTTTATAAGTGCCTTCACTACTGATTAACCCCCCCTCTTTGTTGTGATCTAGTTTCCAACAAATGGTATCAAAGCGGGGTTCTTAGTTCAAGATTGATCATTGGAGAGTGGATTTGGGAGTTTTGGCATAATTTTACAATTTTTTTGAAATGGATCAGCGAGGAGTTCCAATACTTCACAGAGGTAAATTTGCAACTTGGAGAATGAAATTGGATTCATATTTTTTGTCCCTTGATGACAATATTTTGCTATCAATGGAATATGGAATTAAGGATGAATTTAATGATACAACTAAATATATTATTATGCATGGAATTTCAAGATCTGATAAACTGTTTGTGAAGCAATGTGAGACTGCAAAAGAGATGTTGGACATGTGGTAGAATTTGTATAATGGAGGAAAATTGTAGATTTTAGAAATGGAGTTCAATGGAAAGGATTCCACATTTATAGAAGCAACAAATCAAGTCTCCTCACAATAAGAAAAGGAAAACACCACTTATTCATATGATGAAGATGAGAGCCCTAGTGATAGCAATGATGACTCAAGATGTGATCTAGAGGGATAATAAGAAGAGTTTATCAGCAAAGATGAAGAGAAATCAAAGATAATGATCCTAGAAGAAGAAATTAAAAGGATCACAATTGAAAATAAAGATCAATGAAATTTGTTGCAAATGTTTTATGAAAAAGAGTGTTCTTACAGATAAGAAATTTCAGATTTGAAAAATCAGCTGGAAGAAGGAATGCAAATTGAAATTGGAATGAGGAAGCAATACAACGAGTTGGAGGATGAGTATCAAAAATTGAAGGATGAAGAAATTTTTGCAAGGAAGGAACTAGAGAGGTTCAAATCTAGTGCACAAGCATCTACAAGAAAATAAGAAAAGTTTGGAGTAGCTAGTAGCAGTGAGAAAAAGCATAATCAACAGCCATGCAAGAAGAAAAAGAAAAAGAAAAGAAGGCCAAAGAATAATAATAGAATTGGTTAATGTTATAACTATCGAATACATGGGCATATAGAAGTAATTTTCAGCAGTGAAGAGATCATACCCTCTCATCAAAAGGAGTATCCAAAGGAGAAGCAACCTCAAGCATGAATGAAAAGAGGATCACCATTCTTTAGGTATAATAGTCATTTTTTATGGTTATTGTTTCTCATGAAATGATTTTGGCCATAGGGCTATTGATTGTAGGGGACATGCAAGGAATAAAAATCAGATCAACAAAAGATATCAAACTATTTCTCAATTCCTTGGTCATATAAGATGTTTTTTATGCGACAATATTTTCCATAAGAATAGGGATTGCAAAGTGCCCATGTCCTACAAGAGATCCAATCAAAGAAAGAATAAAATGTAAAGCCAACAATATAAGGAAAAGGAGGATCAAAATACAAAAGTTTGGAGGAGAAAGGAGCTACAAGGAACTACCACCAAAAACTAAGATTTGAATGGTCTTAGGGGGAGCATATGGTTGCATCCTAAGTTGCATGTATATCTTTGGAGGTGCATCCATATTGGAAAGAGTGCATGATGAAAAATATGCATATTGTAGATGATGCATGTGTTCAGAGGGAGTTTATGAGGTTTGAAGTGTTATTTCCATTTCTATTTTATTCTTATTCTAGTTTGATTTTATTTGAATCAACCATTTTGTTATTGATGACTTTGAGGCAGTTGTATGTTTATAGTTTTGAATATATCATGACCACTTGGTTATTCTTATGCGCATGATTATTGTGTGATAGAGAACCATGCATTCAAGGGATCATTTTTGCTTCTTATTGGTCTTGCAAATGGTTAGCATTGTGCTCTCTATGGAGGAGCTTATTGTGCTCATTTGACATAAGTTTGTTGGAGGAAAGATGTTGAGTTAGTTTTTGTTGTTGTTGCAATGTATTTTCTAGTAGAATGAGTTGATATGCTTTCATGACTTAGCTGGTATATTGTACTACTAAATCATATAAATGTCATGTATTGCATGTATATGTAGTTGCCATGGAGATAAGATGATGTGTTGGAGTTACTACATCTAGAATGTGATTTTTATTGCTCATATATTCTATCTCTAGATGTATGATATATGTTGTTGCAAATATACATTTGGATAGTGTTGACGGTGCTGGACCTGCCAACATGTCAGGGGATCTCCCCGGTAAGAAGTCCCAACTAGACCTCAGACCGTTTGGAGTAGGAGTCCTAGTAGTGGGTATCACAGTATTGCCCTGACTGCGGTTGCTCGCATAGGTAAGTAAGATGTCCTTGTTGGAGGTAAGGGTGTGACCTTGTAGTAAGTCAAGGAAGGTGCATGAAAGGCTCTTACACATGGAAGGGGGGAAGAGTGAACCCCTTAGAAGCCTGTGATAACACACAACTTGAAAGGGAACACATGAGCTAAAAGACATCACGAGATGGAAAGCAAGATAGCCGACGATCCAAAGTGATGGATTATACCAACAACACGCTTCGATAAGATTCATACAAACACATACAGAATATTCCATACATACATGCGTAAATTATAGCTACATACATCATTAGAGTAACCAGGATATCCGAACTACAATAACAATATATGCATGAAACGTGCTCGCTTTGTTATATTAAAGGAGTGAAAGATCTAATCATACATACAACCATGACAACCACTAACCCCGATAGCGGAAAATTACAGTCATTGCCACCTTCTCCTCCAAAGAGATGTACTAGCTCCACACTGTGGAGAATCCATGGCTCGTTACAATAAACTCCAAGCTTTCTCTAAGTTACACCTATAGGAAGCTTGGATCCCAAAAGCATGTATAATAAGTTATGAGGTTCTATAAATAACAAAGGGTGAGGTGACCCTTGACATTCCTCTTTGTGACTCTTCAACTTACGCATGAATATTACATTCTACTATTGGCACTTGGTCTTTCACTTCACAACATGTTTACAGTAAAATTTTCACATGTACCCATGTGAGACAAAAATGGGCTTGAGTAAGCCATACAAGACATCACTAAGACTTAGAAAACTGTGGGAAGACTAACTCTTTGACATCTTCTCGATGATTAGCAGTGGCAAACTGATGCCAAGCTTGGTATTCTGTTATGGTGTACGCATACTCTATGTTCACATCCTTCTGAAAGCGAACCCTTACCTTTGTTGCATCTGGATTTGGCACCTATGTCCAACTCGTTGGATAGCATGTGCATCATGGTCTTGAGTGTAGCTGGAGTAACGACATACTGATGCATAGTGTCTGCACTCATATGCAAGTCTGTGCTGGTGGTTATGCACATCAACTGATCGAAGTACATGTCCATCTCCAGTCGGACTTGGTTCTTTACTTTCGCTTCAATGAGTGTGCCAATGGATGGGATTGCATGTGTGCACAAATGACATCCATGATCCTAAACACTCGTGCATGTGAATCCTGTAAGCTAGTGATGAGCTATGGGAGTTACTCATAGTTCCATATCTGACTCCATATGCATGCCTTTAGCTTCATCATATTTGGCAAGTGAAATGGGGCTCCCTTGTACCTCATTGTCCATATCTGCATGTGATCGACAACGGTGTGTATGTCTGACAAGATGAGTGCTCTCTTACCATAGCGCTACTGCCAACCGTTAAGATGGACAACTAACTTATGCATAGTGAAGAACCTGAAATACAACTTCTACATGACTGTCTTGAGAGATGATACTTAATCAAGTATCGCTTTCTTCAACTTTACTTTGGCGGATGCTGTAGATTGCTCTTCTCCCTGCTTGGCCTCTTTAGCCATGCGCTCATTCTTAGCTATCAAGAATCTAACACTTGAGCATGTGGCTTCGGAATATGCCTTGGTAGCATCAGCCAATGTAGCTGAATGTTTGCATGCATTGGACACGATCAATCGTTCTTCAAATTGTGCAAGAGATATATGAACATCTAGAGTGGGTACTCTGCGTGATTGCACAACTCTACGTTGTGACTCGTTGAAAGATATGTTGTGCACATCCGCTTCTACATTGTCCTTAAGGATTTCAGTGTCTCCTTAATCACTTGGGACTTTCTCTGCTCCCGAATCTGGTGAAGCTGGTGGGGTGACCTCTTGGTTATTAGGCATGAGGTCAATTCCATGATCTAACTTTGGCTGAACCACATCCATTTCCATATGTTCCAACATTTGTTCAATCTCCTGAGCAAATTCTTGCCCCCGTGACTGCTCACCCTGTCTGCTATGTGCCCGCTGCTTGGATGAATCAATAACTTATATGGGTGCAATTTCATCAATGTGTCCATATTGCACCTCCTATTGTTCCTGTTCTTGCTACGCATCCTTTTCTCTTCTACGTACTCTTGTTCTTCCCTAAGTTGTTGCTTCAAATCATGCAACTCTTTTTCTGCCTCCTCCAGCTTCTGCTTCTCCCATTGTCTTTGCGCAATCCTTCTGTTGCGTTGTCGCCTCTTTGCCTCAATCTCAAAAGTTTCTCTTAACACAAGTGGATCTGCTTTTAACTTACAACTTTTCTCCACCTCTACGTTGTCGACAACCTTCATCTTGCCTTTGTCAAGCGCAAGTCTGCTTCCCTCTACTGTTGCTGATGTTGCTTCTCTCTGAGATGTTGCTACCTTCTACACTGCTAACCACTCTACAACCATTCTGACCAGTTCATTGAGCCTTGAGAATTTATAGTAGTATCTCCATGGGTCTTCCTCGCGCCAATGACATGCCCTGTGGATCCTAGGATGATACACTCTCACACATTGGTCTTCTACTAAGCGATGCGGGTCATATGGATTGAAACTTTTGTCACCGAAAATATTAATCTCTTGAATTCCTCTATCTCAGCCTCATCATGCTTGAGATTCTGGATCTCATACAACTCGATTCAAAAAGGAAGAGTGGGCTAAGGTGCCTTCTTCTTCCAATGTAGTCTTGTTGACAACCCTGCTGAGATGTGGTATGCAACCTCTTGCATGACCAACTTATCCATGGAAAACTTCGGTAAAACATGTGGAGCCTTCTCCGCGATGTACATTTGGATGAAGGTGCCAAGGGGTGAGGCATACTAATCTGCTATGTCAATTAATGTCTCCATTGTTTCCTGCGACATGCAAGGCAGATCCTGCTCAAAGATCATCCTGTACACCGGGGTGACAAAGTGGTCTGATAAATGTATTATAACTCCATGGAAGGTGCGTTCAGAGAACAACCTTTAATAATTGTGAACAAAGGTTTTTGAAGGTGTCCATGCCCAACCTAAGCCTGGGAACTGCTGACGGGCACAAATTGCATCAAGTATGTAAGCAGACATGAAAATATTTTCTTGCTGACCCTTGGGTGGATGTCGGGCTTTTGTTACTTGTCCCTTCAGCTGGACAGCCAACATGTCAAACCAATTCAAAGGTCTTCCTTCGTTCGCGAGCTGATCCAACACAATCACCCAACTCTGCAGGAAGGTTTATGTTCTCTCCTGAGCGTAAAAGCGGCATGCGAAGATGACCAAGAGCTGATAATCCTTCCGCAATATCCTTGTCTTGTACACTTGAATGGGTGTTGTCCTAAACTTAGATGGCTCTTTCACTCAACTCTTCAAGATGTCTCTTGAGTTTGCACTGTTGATGGGTTTGGTGAAGGGCGCATCCATTGTGACCACCGGTTGTGGCAAGTGATACATCACCAAAAAGTCCTTTTCCCTGAAGGTAGCAAGTTTTGTTCCACTAAAACTTCTCAACACCATTGTCTTTGGATTAGTATGCGAGAAAATCCAGTGGATCATGGCCACACATGGAAATGTAGGATACCTACATTCAATTCGGTACAAGTCAGATTGGTGTATGTTCACCTAGACTATGCAGTCCTCCAGATTCTCCTCGAAGGTGCTTGAAAATATGTCATTAATGTCCTTCCATTTAATCTTGATTTCCTTTTCTATGAAAAACTTAGTGTCTTCATAGATGGGCAAGCTCATAGACACTTTCTCGACCACATCTCTAGTTACACTCTCAATGGTTTCCTTTTACCTTGCTCTCTTGGAAGCCATTGTACCTGTACTACTGAGAGACTATTGAACACCTGTGATACCCGAAGACAAAGCAACACTCACAGCAAGCAAATTTTCAGTTGAAAACCAAAACAAACTTGAGGACAAACATGCAACACACTTGGGTGACTGACTATAATATCTACACAATTTTCACTAGGAGGTTGGGAGACTGATTTCCAAAACTGCACAGAACACAGTCTGGATTGTCAGTGAGCTGAATGATTGCTAAAACTATGGAGAGCACAGTCCAGCTTGGCCTGTTGAGTATTGAAATTGCACAATACGCAGTTTCAATCAACATGACTGCAACTCAGGAAAATTACATTGCGCAATTCTAGGGGCCAACTGAGGCACTAGCTCTCAGAATTGTCTAGAGAAAGCTTGGGAGGCTAGTGTGAGGCAAGCTCTATGCAATTTTTGGGATCAAGGCAGAGCCTTCCATCCCAGAAATGAGTAGTGCAAGCTGGGAAAGGCAAGGTTTGGGCTAACGCATCCTAGACCCGTTGACGACTAACTGAAAATAGTAAAGATTGAATTCATGTGCAAAGCTAGGTGTAGACATGAGTGAATGAAAATGCATGCAATCAGTGAGTGTAGGATTTAGTAAACGGGAAAACAAGTAAGTGTGTGAAGCGAATCTCTATAACGAAGATTGTCAGTGCAGAAACAATGTCATGCACGCGACAACAAGGAGATGCAATGGAAAAATTGAAATAGTGCTTCTACAAGCTAATATGCATTAAAACAACAACAAGCGTTCAATGAAACCATGCAAACAACACTCACACAAACCGAAATACAAAAACTACATAAACGTAGCAAAAGACATGAAAAGCGGAATTACCCAGGAAAAGCTGAGCTGACTGTGCCGAAGGTTCCTAGGTGCGATGGGGAATGCCAGAGCTTCAAGATCAAAGTGAAGAATGAGCTCTGAAGCGTTGAATAAATATTTTTGACAAGATTGAGGCTTATTATGCGCATGCCACAAATATAGGAAAAGGTGACACTTGGCGGGAGGTTCCTAAAACGACTTGCGGGAGGTTTCTAAAACAACTTTTGTATGTAACCTCTAGCATCTAAAAATGGCTCCCTAAAATCTAATGATGTTTTTTCCTTTTTTCTTTTTTCTTTTTCAGGAAAAATCAGCCCATGCATGCAAAGCAATATTGATCAGTCCTGGAGGGAACCGGCCAACTTGGAGCACATGCAACGGACTGCAAGCTTTGGAGTGAATTCTGCACAGTTTCTAGGCTGAGTGGCTCTAGATGCCCCTCAAGCTTTGTGAAATTTCTGGACTAAATCCAAGGCTTCCATCTAGAACGGCGCAAATTCTGAGAGAAAGCCCAGTGATGGGCTGCTCTGTGCAATTTTCAAGGGGAAGGTAGTCTACTTGTTCTGCACATTTTTGGAGAACAACAAGCTGCCTTGATGCTCTGTGCAATTATGGAGAGTAGGGTTGGTTTCCCTCTAGTTGTGTGTAATTCTGCAAGTGATCAAACAAGCCACTTGATGACCAATTCACGGGATGTCAGCTTGCGGGTGAAAGGCAAACAATCTAGAAAATACAAGCTGATAAGCCACAAAAACTCAACTGAAAGCATATGTACCAGGGCAGTGCAAGACATGCTGCTAAGGATGGTTGGTAGGGAGGCTCCAAAACAAAGCTAAGGAAATTTTTTGGAGGATGGTTGTAGCCACTACAACATTGGCGACACACTGGTAGAACTCCAACTCTCTGAATGGACCTTGTTTCGTGAAAAGCAAGTCTAACTCCTCCAGAAGTTTTGTTTCATTGTTTGATCATCATGGTTTCCACACTAGCTTGAGTGAAAGATGTAGCACCTGCCATGCCCTTGATTTGTCAACACACATTCCAAGCCAAGTCAACTTAACTGTTTCGATTAGGGATGAGGGATCTATTGGTGCACAAGTAGTATGACTGTTATAGTTTAAGTTTCATCTCTGGTGTTGCTCCACTGCCAGCAGGCATGGACAGTAAATTGGCGGAGTCATACATGAACACAAGCATCGCTCCGCTGTCAGGGAGCTTGGTTAGTACCCCAGTGGAGTTACTTACATCACCTCTCTATGAAGGAAGCCTTTCTCTTCTTTCGCCTTATTCATTATTTTCAAAATTTTCATTTTTTCATAGAACTGTGCATATGCATTTATTTATTTCAGAGGAAGAAGATGGATCCTGACTTATTGAGAGCAGAAGAGGTTGTTCCTTCAGAGAAGTATTTTATGTATACCTCTGACATACTTGTTAAGGTTTTCCCCCTCACCTTACTCTACTTGATTGATCTGAAAAGGGTTAACCCAAAACAACAGACTAGAGTAGGTGGTACTAGTTAAAGCGCAAGTGTTGTGTTTTCACCAAGATTCACTTCAAACATAACATATTTTCCATTGGTGTATCATTTACTGAAGACAACAATTTTTTCATAAAGAGAGAGGACAACAGATAACCAAGTGTTGGTAGTTGTACAAGTCCTCTTGTACCTTACCTTGCTTGTCTTAAGGGTCGTACACGGTTTGATGCGAAACCGAACTACAAACGTAACAAGAAAACAAAACAATAAAGAAAATAGCATAAGAAAATGCGAAAGAAAATAATGTAAGCAAATAAGGCAAGCAAGCAAACAAAAAAACAAAGCAAGAAAGAAAACATGCATGCAAGCAAACACTACTCCTACTCCTATGCTAACGGTGCATGGGTCTTCTCACGTGAAGTGATATTTCCAATGCAGCCACCGACAAATTGGTTGACCCATGTTGGTGAAGGCATGGTTCACAAAAAGGACAGTCAAGTGAACCAGAAAACATGAAAGATATAACAATGAAGACCAACACACTCAGAGTTTAAATGCGTCCACAAAAGAGAAAAGAGTGAAAGCATAAGACAAACACTCTGTGGACTTACCATGGTTCTTTGACACACTATGTGCAGATGATAAGAATATTCACTCTCTTGACTATGAAAGACAAGCAAACATGAGAAAAAGACACACATTACATCTTGTAAGTATTCTTGTTGTGTATGATTCGTCCAATGCATGATCGATGGGATCATGTGATTCAGGTGGAGGAATCAAAATATGTGTGTTGGATTGATATTTAGTGCACACAGATGAGTGATGAGGAGCCTTGGGTGTTTCAACAATTTCCTGATTGGAAGTGAAACTAACATCAGGACAGCAAGGGCCTGACATAACCATCAGTTCGAGCTAAAGTGCTTCGACAACCTACGGGGTTTCGACTTCATCGACAGATAGATCATTATAAACAGGTGGCTTTGAAATATCAACAACAATTGAATCAACATCGTGATGGAATACAGGATTAAAGAGATCATGACAACTACGATAAGAAAAATCAGTTACTTCATCAACATCCTCGTGATCTGATAAATCATACAAAGGGGTAGATGAGAAGCAAGAATTTTGACCCTTTGCATTTCTGGAAAAAGTAGATGAAATGTCAAGTGGATTTTCATTGAAAGATTTGTCCTCTTTGTATCAAATGATGGACTTACATCCAGTGTGTTCTACGAATGATCAGAAGTAGATGAATCCATGGATGGATTTACACAAGGAAAATCAGAGATAGCAGAATCACCAAAGATGTAAGGAAAAAGCGAATGATGACATCCTTCTGAAAGCAAATCCTTGCCTCTGTTACATCCGGGTACACTGATTTGGTATCTTTGTCCAACTCATCGGATAGAATGTGCATCATGGTCTTGAGTGCTTTTTGACCAGCGACATACTGATACATAATGTCTGCACTTATCTGCAAGTTTGCGTTGGTGGCTATGCGCATCAACTGATCGAAGTACATGTCCAACTCTGGTCAGAATTGGTTCTTTTCTTTCACCTCAGTGAGTGTGCCAATGGATGGGATCACATATGTGTGCACAATGACATCCATGCTCCTGAACACTAGTGCATGTGAAGCCTGTAAGCTGGTGATGAGTTGTGGGAGTTCCTTATAGTTCCATATCTGACTCCAGATGCTTGCCTTCAACTCCACTACCTTTGGATTCATCATCTTTGGCAAGTGCAATGTGCCCCCCTTGTACCTCATTGTCCATATCTGCATGTGATCGACAGCAATGTGTATGCCTGACTAGATGTGTGCTCTCCTAGAACATCGTTGATGCCAACCGTTAAGATGGACAACTGACTTATGCATGGTGACGAACCTGAAATATAACTTCCACATGACTGCATTGAGAGATGATACTTCATCAAGTATCGCTTTCTTCAACTCTGCTCTGGGAGATACTATAGCTTTCTCTTCTCCCTGTTTGGCCGCTTGTAGCTATTTAGCCATGCACTCATTCTCAACTATCAAGAATCTAACACTTGAGCTAGTGGCTTTGGCATATGCCTTGGTAGCATCGGCCAATGCAGCTAGATGTCTGCGCATATCAGACACGATCACTCGTTCTTCAAAATGCGCAGGAGATATATGAACATCCAGAGTGGGTACTTTGCGTGACTACACAACTTTGTGTTGTGACTCGTTGAAAGATATGTTGTGCACATCCGCTTTTGGATTGTCCTCAAGGATTTCAGTGTCTCCTTGATTGCTTGGGACTTGCTCTACTCCTGGATCTGGTGAAGCTGGTGGAGTGACATCTTGGTTATTATGCATGAGGTCAATGTCCTGATCTAACTATGGCTAAACTACATCCATGTCCATCTATTCCAACATTTGTTCAATCTCTTGAGAAAAGTCTTGCTCTTGCAACTTCTCACCCTGTCTTCTATGTGCCATCTACTTAGATGAATCAATAACTTATATGCGCGTAGTTTAATCAACGTGTGCATGGTGCGCCTCCTGTTATTCTCATTCTTGCTATGCTTCCTTCCCTCTTCTATGCAACTCTTGTTCTTCCCTGAGTTGTTGCTTCAACTCCTGCAACTCCTTTTCTACCTCCTCCAGCTTCTGCTTCTCCCTCTATCTTTGCACAATCCTTTTGTTGCGTTGTCACCTCTTTGCCTCAATCTCCAAAGCTACTCTTAACACAAGTGGATCTACTTTGAACTTGTAGCTTTGCTTCACCTTTGCGATGTCGGAAATCTTCCTCTTTCCTTTGTTAAGCGTAGGTTTGCTGCCCTCTGCAACTACTGATGTTGCTGCTCTCTGAGATGTTGTTGCCTTCTGCTCTAATAACCACTCTACAACCATTCTGATCGATTCATTGAGCCTTGAGAAGTTATAGCAATATCTCCATGAGTATTCCTCAGGCCAATGGCACTCCTCATGGACCCAAGGATGATACACTTTCACAGAATGGTCTTCTACTAAGCGATGCAGGTCATATGGATTGAAACTTCTGGTTCCGAAGATGAATCTCTTGAATTCCTCTATCTCGGCCTCGGCATGCTTGAGATTCTGGATCTCATACAACCTAATTCGTAAAGGAAGAGCGGGCCAAGGTGCCTTCTTCTTCCTATGTAGTCTTTCTAACAACCCTATTGAGATGTGGTATGCAACCTCTTGCATGACCAGCTTATCCATGGAAAACTTCAGTAAAACATCCGAAGCCTTTTCCGCACTATACATCCGGATGAAGGTGTCAAGGGGTGAGGCATACAAATCTGCTATGTCAACGAATTCTTCCATCGCTTCCTGTGACATGGAAGGAAGATGCTGCTCAAATATCATCCTGTACATCGGGGTGAAGAAGTGGTTTGATAATTGTATTATAACTCCACAGAAGCTCCATTCGGAGAGCAAACTGCAATAAGTGTGCCCATAGGTTTATGAAGGTGTCCATGCCCAACCCAAACCTGGGAACTGCAGACAGGCACAAATTGCATCAAGTATGTAAGGGGACATGAAAAGCGTTGTTTGCTAACCCTTGGGAAAATTTCGGGCTTCTGCTACTTGTCCCTCCAACTGGAGAGCCAACATTTCAGACCAATGGAAAGGTCTTCCTTCGTTCGTGAGCTGAGCCAACACAATCACCCAACTCTGCGGGAAGGTTTCTGTACTCTCCTCACCGTATAAGTGCATGTGAAGATGAAATAAAACTGATAAGCCTTCTATAATATCCTTGTCTTTTACACTTGGTTGGGTGTTATCCTGAACTTAGATGGCTCTTTCACCCAACTCTTTAAGACGTCTCTTGAGTTTGCACTGCTAGTGGGCTTGGTGAAGGGCGCATCCATTGTGACCACCGACCGCGAAAAGTTATACATCTCTTGAAAGTCCTTTTCCCTTAAGGTAGCAATTTGTGTTCCACTGACACTGCTCAACACCATTGTCTCTGGATCAGTATGCAAGACAATTTAGTGGATCATGTCCGCGCATGGAAACACGAGATACCTGCATGCAATCTGGTACAAGCCAAACTTGTGTATGTTGACATAGACTATGCAATCCTCCATATTCTCCTTGAAGGTGCCTAAAAAGATGTCGTTGATGTCCTGCCATTTCATCCTAATCTCCTTCTCTATGAACAACTTAGTGTCTTCATCGATGGGCAAGCTCATAAACACTTGCTCGACCACATCTCTAGTTGCACTCTCAATGGTGTCCTTTGACCCTACTCTCTTAGAAGCCATTATACCTATACTGCTGAGAGACTGTTGAACACCTGTGATACTTGGAGACAAAACAACACTCACGGAAAGCACACTGTCAGTTGAAAACCAAAAGAAACTTGAGGATTGACATGCAACACACCTGGGTGACTGACTAGAAGATTTGCACAATTTTCACTAGGAGGCTGGGAGACAGACTGCTAGAACTTCACAGAACACAGTCTAGACTGTCATTGAGTTGAATGACTACTAAAACTGTGCAGAGCACAGTCCATCTTGGACTGCTAAGGACTGAAACTGCACAATGCGTAGTTTCAGTCAGCGTGACTGCAACCTAGGAAAATTGCATTGCGCAATTCCGAGGGCTAGCTGAGGCAGTGCCTCTCAGAATTGCGTAGAGAAATATTGGGATGCCAGTGTGAGGAAATATCTGCTTAATTTCTGGGAGAAAGATAGAGCCTTTCATTCCATAAATGCGCAGTGCAAGCTTGGCAAGGCAAGGTCTAGGCCATGGCAACCCAGACCCTCTGACGAGCTACTGAAAACAGTAAAGACTGAATGCATGTGTGAATATGGGTGCAAACATGAGTAAATGAACATGCATGCAATGAGTGAGTGCAAGATTCAATAAATAGGAAAACAAGTGTGTGAAACGAGCCGCCGCAACAGCGACCGTCACTACAGAAACAATGTCATGCATGCGACAACAATGAGATGCAATGGAAAACTTGAAACAATGCTTCTACAAGATAACATGCATTAAGACGATAAAAATGTTCAATGAAACCATGAAAACAACACTCACAAAAACCAAAGTACAAAAAGCGACAGAAACGCAGCAAAAGACATGAAAAGCGGACTTACCCAGAAAAAGTTGAGGTGAGTGTGTCGAAGGTTCCTAGATGCGATGGGGAATGCCTGAGATCCAAGATCAAAGTGAAGAATGAGCTCTGAAGCATCGAATAAATAGTTTTGATAAGATCGAGGCTTATGACACGCATGCCACAAATCTAGGAAAAAGCGACACTTGGCGGGAGGTTTCTAAAACAACTTTTGCATGTAACCACCAGCTGCTAAAAATGGCTCCCTAAAATCTAGGGATGCTAATTGATTTTTTAGGAAAAAGCAGCGCATGCATGCAAAGCAATATTGCTTATTCCTTGAGGGAACCAGTCAACTTGGGAGCACATGCAATGGACTGCAAGCCCTGGAGTGAATTCTGCGTAGTTTTGGGCTGAGTGGCTCTAGCTTCCCCTTAGGCTTTGTGCAATTTCTAGACTGAAGCCAAGGCTTCCAGCCAGAACTGTGCAAATTCTAAGAGCAATCCCAATGATTGACTGCTCTGCACAATTTTCAAGGGAAGGTAGTTTGCTTGCTCTGCGCATTTCTGGAGAGCACCAGGCTGCCTTGATTCTCTGTGTAATTCTAGAGAGCAGGGTTGGTTGTCCTCCAGTTCTGTGCAATTTTTCAAGTGAGTACATGAGCCACTTGATGACCAAGTCATGGGATGTCAGATTGCGGGTGAAAGGCAAACAAGCTAGCCAACACAAGCTGATAAGCCACAGAAACTCAATTGAAAGCATATGTACCTGGGTAGTGGAAGACATGCTACTAAGGATGGTTGGTAGGGAGGCTCCAAAACGAAGCTAAGGCAAAATTTTGGATGATGGTTGTAGCCGCTACAATAGATAGTTGAATCTTGATGATGTTGTTGCATGGAGAGAGATTATATTTTTCCCGTGATGTTTGGATATGATGTATGTCGTTGATGAGATGTTGGGTCTCAAAAATGTCATCTTTTTCATCATATTTTCATTCACTTTTAACCATATTCCACTATATTATAACCTTACACTAAGACCATTTTCATGATCACATATGGGTTTATCATTATTATTTTCCAAAGCATTATTTTAGTATTTTGAATGAATTTATGGTTAAATATTAAAAAAAATATGTATACACTTATATATAAAAGTTGGATGAGTTTTGTAATGTGTGTAGGCATATTTGAAGATTCCAGCAAACTCGTATTTGGACTCCAAGTCTCAAATTCGAATTGCCTCTTCAAAACATTGAAGATTTGAGGAATATTTGAGATCAGCATTGAAACACATTTGATGGAGAAAAATAATGAAAGTTTTGATAAGATTTCTTATCAAATATTTTAGATGTTTGTGAGAGGATATGTAGAGATGTCGCTTGCTATATGTTAACACATGGTTGTAACCACATGAGATATATTTGGATCTAGGAGAGATTTGTGGATCTACATTTATTAAATAGTTATCTTAGTTTTTGTATAAACATGAGTGTCTTCTCCATTCAAAAGGAGGAACTCATGGAGCATAATTCCAAACTATGGTGGAGTAATACATTTGTAACAATCAATTAAAAATCGATTAGCCAGAGCAAATGAAAATAATTATATTCTCCATAGTGAAGTCTTTAGAAATATTTACAAGCACGTAACTATCAATTAACAATCGATTAGCCGAAGAAAATGTAAAGAAAATTCCCCAAAATAATTAACAATCGATTAGTTGGAGCAAATGTAAATAAAATTCACCAAAATATTATTATACATGGAATTTCAAGATCTGATAAACCGTTTGTGAAGCATCGTGAGACTGCAAAAGAGATGTTGGATAGGTTGTAGAATTTGTAACATAGAGGAAAATTGCAGATTTCAGAAATCGATTTCAATGGAAAGGATTACACATTTATAGCAGCAACAAATCAAGTCTCCTCACAAGATGAAAATGCAAGCACCACTCATTCATATGATGAAGATAAGAGCCCCAGTGAGAACAATGATGACTCAAGCGATGATCTAGAGGGATAACAAGAAGATATTAACGACAAAGATGAATATAAATCAAAGATAATATCATAGAAGCAGAAATTAAATGGATCACAACTAAAAATAAATATCAATGAATGTTGTTGCACATGTTTAATTGAAAAGAGTGTGCTTACAGAGAAGAAAATTCAGATTTGAAAAATCAGCTGGAAGAAGGAATGCAAATTGAAATTGGAATGAGGAAGAAATACAACGAGTTGGAGGATGAGTATAAAAATTTGAAGAATGAAGCAATTTCTGCAGGGAAGGGACTATAGAGGTTCAAATCTAGTACTCAAGCATCTACAAGCAAATCATAAATTGTTGGAGTAGCTAGTAGCAGTGAGAAAAAGGATAATCAATAGCCATGCAAGAGGCAAAATAACAAGCAAAGAAGGCCAACGAAGAAGAATAGTATTGGGAGATGTTATAACTATCGGATACGTGGACATATAGCAATAATTTTCAGTAGTGAACAGATCACACCCTCTCATCAAAAGGATAAGCCAAAGGAGAAGTAACCTCAAACATGCATGCAAAGAAGATCACCATTTGTTAGGTATAATAGTCTTTTTTTATGGTTATTTTTTCTCATGCAATGATTTTGGCCATAAGGTTATTGATTGTAGGGCACATGCAAGGAATAAAAATTAGATCAACAAAAGATATTAAATTATTTCTCAATTCCTTGGTCACATAAGATGTTTTGTATGAGACAATATTGGTCATAAGTCTAGGGATTACAAGTTGCCCATGTGCTACAAGAGATCCAATCAAAGAAATAATAAAATGTAAGGCCAACCATATAAGAAAAAGAAGGATAAACATACGAAAGTTTGGAGGAGAAAGGAGTTGCAGGGAACTCCCACCAAAAATTGAGGTTTGCATGGTTTTAGAGGGAGCATATGGTTGCATCCTAAGTTGCATGTAGATATCTGGAGGTGCAGCCATATCGGAAAGAGTGCATGATGACAAATCTGCATATTATAGTGATGCATGTGTTCAGGGGGAGTTCATTAGGTTTGAAGTGTTATTTCAATTTATGTTTTATTCTTATTCCAGTTTGATTTTAGTTGGATCAGCCATTTTGTTATTGATGACTTTGGTGCAATTGTGTGTTGATAGTTTTGAAGATATCATGGCCACTTGGTTATTATTATGCGCATGATTATGGCGTGATAGTGAATCATGCATTTAGGGGTATAATTTTTGCTTCTTATTGGTCTTATAGATGGTTAGCATTGTGATCTCTATGGAGGAGATTATTGTGCTAATTTGACATAAGTTTGTTGCAGGAAAGATGTTGAGTTAGTTTTTGTTGTTGTTGCAATGTATTTTCTGGTAGAATGAGGTGATATGCTTACATGACTTAGCTGGTATATTGTACTGCTAAATCATATTTATGTCACGTATTGCATGTATATGTAGTTTCCATGGAGATCGGATGATGTGTTGGAGTTAGTACATCTATAATGTGCTTTTTATTACTCATATATTGTATCTCTAGATGTATGATATATGTTGTTGCAAATATGCATTTGGATAGTTGAATCGTGATGATGTTTTTGCATGGAGAGAGATTATATTGTTGCTCATGATGTTTGGATATGATGTATGTTGTTGATGAGATGTTGGGTCTTCAAAATGTCATCTTTTTCATCATCTTTTCATTCACTTTTAACCATATTCCACTATATTAGACCATATTCATGATCATGTATGGGTTTATCATTATTATTTTCCAAAGCATTATTTTAGTATTTTGAATGAATTTATGGTTAAATATTTAAAAAAATAACATGTATTCACTTATATATAAAAGTTTGATGAGTTTTGTGATGTGTGTAGGCATATTTGAAGATTCCAGCAAACTCATATTTGGACTCCAAGTCTCAAATTCGAATTTCCTCTTCACACTCTTGAAGATTTGAGGAATATTTGAGATAATCATTGAAACACATTTGATGTAGAAAAATCATGAAATTTTTGATAAGATTTCTTATCAAATATTTTAGAGATTTGTGAGAGGATATGCTGAGATGTTACTTGCTAGATGTTAACACATGGTTGTAACCACATGAGATATTTGTGAATCTAGGAGTGATTTGTTGATCTACATTTACTAATTAGTTATCTTAGTTTTTGTATAAATAGGAGTGTTTTCTCTATTCAAAAGGAGGAACTTTTGGAGCATAATTCCAAACTATGATGGAGTAATACATTTGATAAGTTATTGTGTTATTTATTTTAGAGTTTTATATTCTTATTTTGTTGTAAGATGTAGTTTTATAATTCATGTAGTTTCATAATATATGTTGTTTATATTAGTTTTCTTATGTTTTAATTTAGTGTTTTAATTAACACTTTTTCAAAGATGGTGATTTAGATTAACAACAATTTTCAAGCATCCAACTTCTAACGCAATTTCGTGCCATACTAAGATAGACCTTGAAAAACTAAAACATGGGTTTTGTGGAGAATGAGCCAATTTTGTTGCATGGAAATTTCATCAAAACATTGCATGGTTTTGGAGATATTCGAATATCTTTCAAATGTAATTTTTCAAAATTCGTGTTGCGGCCAACAAATATATCAATAAAAAGTAAATTGAATTGTCCATCAAATTAAGAAAGAGATCACTCATTTTGAACCTAAATCAATATAGTTTTTTAAGTCATCGCAATTCTCTAATATTTTTAATTAAGAAATAATTTACATTTCAATGATCGCTTAAGATTTCATTTGTTTATTTGCTTTAGATGCTTTATTTCCAAGTTTCTAATTTTCACTTCATTCCTTTCCATATCGCAATCAAGCGCTTGAGAAATATAAAAATACAAAAAAAAAGATTTAAATTCTAAAACATTCTCATTTGTGATTAGAGTTTTTTTTTTCTTCATAAAAATAGATTTCAAATGTTTTCTAGATTAAATTTACAAGCTTTCATAGATTAAATTTACTCACTTTTATAGATTAGAGATTTTTATGCTTTCATAGATTAAGTTTACATGCTTTCATAGACTAATTTTTCAATGTTTTCCTAGATTAATTCTTCAATGTTTTTCTAGATTAATTCTTCAATGTTTTTCTAGATTAATATTTCATTTCATGTCATTTAATTTTTTTCTATAGAGTAAAAATTTAATTCATTGAAATTTCTTTTTTTTTAGAATTGAAAACTAACCTCCTAGCATATATTGTCGTATACTTCACAAGTTTACGATCCTGGATTGAAAATGTAATGTAAAGTAATTTAAAGCACAATTAAATTACCCAACATGAGATATTGTGCATTTATATGGCTAAATCATGATGATTGGTGTTGGATGGAGTATGTATATTATTTTTTATGATGTGTTGTTTTCATGTTATGCTACTTAGTGTCTACTCTCATAGGGAGAGAGAGTGAGTTGATGGCTTGAGGTTGAGGAGATTACGAGCTTATGTTGTTGATGGTGTTATAGTGCCAGACCTTATGATGTTGATTGTTGTTACTTAGTGCTTCTTGGATGTTCGCATATTGGCCACACATTGATGTTGTTGGAGATATTACTTGTATTAGTTCATAAGTTGCTAGTATTGATGTTGTTGCCTATTCATTTGCTCTTTGACGGAGTAGAATGTTTCTTCTTATTGAGCCTCATTGATGATTTACTACTTCATGATATTGAGGAATGTGTATGTTGATGTTTCTATGTCATATTTCTATATTGTTGTTTTTAGATGATTATGTAGTACATGCCTATGTGGAGCATGATGGTTATTCGTGGATATCATAGTTTTGCTACAAATTTCATTATTGTTGTTACACACATGTTGTTGGTGAGAGGATGAGATGATGAGAGTAGCCGTGAAATACCATTTTCTATGTATAATTGTTGCTACATATAGAGAATGTATGTCATTTCTCATGGAAGTTTTGTATCTGACACAAATAAAATAATCTGTAGTGTATTTTCATTAGTGTTGTTGTATGGAACATCCACCATTTCTCATTGATGCCATGTCCTCATGTTATATCATTATATTGGGTATGTTAGTTTTTGTAGCATTAGATGTGTCCTAGCTACGAAATTTGTTGGAGAGACTAGAATACATGTATTCTCCAAAATTTAGAAATCGTTTATGGAAATTCCACCTAGAGACGACTTAACTAAAATAATTAATCATTTTTTAGTGTTTCTTAAGTCTAAACTTAGGAAATATGATTAATTAAAGGGTATTAATTAAGTCATGGTGAGAATCTTCTAGAAGAAGACATGGATCAAGTTCTAGTTAGTCTTCATCATCAATTATGTTTTAACCTTGGTCATTGATGTCTCAATGAGAGATTATAAGAAGAAATTAAATGGGGGTTGGAGAAAACACTTGAACCACCAACAGTTCGAATTTACTGGCAGATCGAACTCCAGAGTAGCTGCGCTGAGTTGCCAGAGAGAGCTAGTGAGCTCGAAGCAGTGAGAGAGGGGCGGGGATAATAAGGCCAAAGGAATATTTTCCTATTCTGGTGATTGCATAGTAGAGAGGCAGTGAGTGCCACAAAGAGGCAGCACAATGCTGAAGAGGGGAATTCGTATTTTGTTAGGGAGAAGTAGTGATTCAATGTCAAAAGTCAGAGTGGGAGCCTCGAGGCCAGGAGAGTCCATCTTCCAAACATCAGCTAATCATATAACAAGAGAGAAATAGTTTTGATTTGTGGAACGCAATACTACGTAGGCTAACGCAGGTACTACACAGAGGCAACAGAGAGCAGCTCATCTTGAGCCAAGGTCAGTGTCAGATCACCAATGGGCGTGAGATATTTCTCACTAGACTTATTGTTAGCCATTTATCTGTATTGATTGCTATATTTTAGCATCCATAGTTTTGTACTCAGATTTACAACTACATAATAATAAAACCCTCAGTTGTTGCACCGGTTTTCCCGAGTTGGGTTTTTCTAGCGAAATTAGTCCAAAAATAACTGTGTATTTGTGTGTGTGTGCATCTATTCTTTCATCATTATTTTTCTTCCGTAGTATTTTATTTGTGAAGGCTACAGTGTATTAGTTTTGATATTTACCATAGAATACAATAAATAATTTGTTCAATTCATTTAACAAATAGAAGAAATTTAATCAATTGTTGTTGTAGGATTTCATGTTTTGGAATTTTCACATGGTATCAGAGGACAGATCGTAAGTTGAAGAGCTCAATAACAGAAGGGAAGAGGAATTTTGAAGCTTTATGTAGGCAGTAGTTCGAAACCCTCAGAGGCAGCGCAGTTCCTTTGGCCAGGAGGGTCGAATTTTTGAGGAAAGGTCTATTTCTCTTAGGGATTCGATAGAGAAAGTAGATTTTCCATATCAAAGAGTACTAAAGGCAGAGGGAGAAAAAATATTTTCCTTGCAGAGCAGATCTTCAACTAGGACGCAGTTATTTTGCAGCAGTGTGCTAGTGAAAAATAGCGTCAGGAGGAAGGAAGAGCACACACTGAGGGAATTTTTTTCTTAGGTAAATTCTAGTTTAGAAGTTCGATTTTTCCTAGCAAAGCAGTAGTAGTTGTGAGCAGATTTTCCCACTCCAGCAGGGAGTGTGTAGAGCCAGCCAACAGCTGCATAGAGGAGAAGGGAAGGAATTTGACTTTCTGAAGAGATTGCATCAGCAGGGCTGAGAGGTCAGGATCGGCTGGAGGAAGCCACCAACTATGTGATCTAGAAAGCAAGAATTTTTTGGCTTCTAAAAAAATATGAACTCAAAGCCTACATCGATAATGTGGTAGTTGTACCTGCAGATGCAGATCCGCTAAAAACCCAGAGATGGAAAAAGAAAAGAAGTTGATTCTCGATGGGGTTCGAGATCATGTCGTATCTCACATAGCTAGCAAAGATACTACCCGATAGATGTGGGAGGCTCTTGCTGCGCTATACTAGGGATCTTCCAGGCAATGAAAGATGTATCTTGAGGAGAAGCTGAGTTGTACAAGGATGCAGAAAGGGGAGTGCATAGACCCATTCCTCACTAGGCTTCAGGATGTCTGGGACCAGATTTTTATAGTAGGGTCAGTGCCCCAACCTACAGAATTGGTGCAATTAGCTCTAAACAATGTTTCCGAAGAATGGTAGGTCTTCGTCTAGAGTATTCTGGGTAGAGACAAGTTACCGGATTGGGATCAAATGTGGGTTGATCTGTAGCAGGAGTAGATGAGGAGAGATTTGGTGAAGAGCACCATTAGTGGCACCAGCAACAACAGTAGGACGAAGCAAGTAAAGGAAGAGGAAAATGTGGCCCTCACATCAAAGGGGTAGCATGAGCAGCGCAGGAGGAAGAAGGACATTTCCAAGGTCAAATGTTTTAGATGTGGTGAACTTGGCAACTACAACACTCAATGTCCTCTCATAAAGAAGGACAAGGAGGAGAAGCAAGATCAGCATGATGCATCTGTAGAGATCGAAAGGCTGTCCTCCAGATTGGAGGAAGAGTTTTCCATGATCACCGTTGTACCTCCAGGAGTGAGGTGGGGTTATTTGGTTTTGTAACCCCAGAGAGCTACAGGTTGGGTAGGATTCTTGAGGAGGTCCACCTCATGAATCAATACCTCACTACGAGAGCCCCTAGCATGCAGTATTAGGATGGATCAGTGGCAGATGGTGTAGTCAGATACTAAAGTGATAGATACAGTGGCTAGTAGCAGTCAAATACTGGACAATGCAGTGAAAAGGTGGCAACAGTGCAGTTGGCACAGAGAAGAGTCAGCAGTAGTGCAGAGGCTTCAGTGACAACGCAAAGTCTAGAAGCAGTCAGGACTTGGGTGACAGGTGCATCATACTGATCACAATGATTTAGTATTTTGGATGTTTTTAAGTTGCAGATGTTGTTGTTGCAATAGCAGTAGATGGAGAGGGAGTTGCAGTGAAGATGCAACATTGGCAGTAGTTCAGTAGGGCTATCAACAACAAGGCACAGTGTATATTAGAGTTGGTGGGAAGAAGCAGCCAGACATCAGTAGCGTGATAGAAGGTGGTGCAGAGATAGGGTGTTTCTTTAGTGGGTTACAACACTAGAACACATTCCTTGCTAAGAGGGAGTGTTAGGTTTTGTAGCATCAAATGTGCTCTAGCCACGGAATTTGGTGGAGAGGCTAGAATACATGTATTCTCCAAATCCCAGAAATCATTTCTGGAAATTCCACCTAGAGATGACTTAATTAAAATAATTAATCATTTTTTAATGTTTCCTAAGTCTAAACTTAGGAAATATGATTAATTAAAGGGTATTAATTAATTCATGGTGAGAATCTTTTAGAAGAAGACATGGATCGAGTTCTAGTTAATCTTATCCATCGATTATGTTTTAATCTTGGTCATTGATGTCTCAACAAGAGATTATAAGAATAAATTCAATGGGGGTTGGATAAAACACTTGAGCCACTAGCTATTTGAATTTACTAGCAGATCGAACTCTAGAGTAGCAGCGTTGAGTTGTGGGAGAGAAAGCTAGTGAGCTCAAAGTAGTGAGAGAGGGGCAGGGATATTAAGGCCGAAGGAAGATTTTCCTATTCCGGTTAGTGCATTGAAGAGAGGCAGTGAGTACCACAAAAAGGAAGCATAGAACCACGCAGAGGCAACGTAGTGCTTCAGAGGGGAATCCGTATTTTTTTGGGGAGAAACAATGATTCAGTGCTAGAATTTGGAGTGGGAGCCCAGAGGCCAAGAGAGTCCATCTGCCAAACAGCAGTTGATCAGATAGCAAGAGAGACACAGTTTCGAGTTGTGGGATATAGTAATGCGTAGGATGACATAGAAACTGCCCGAGGCAGTAGATAGAAACTCATCTTTAGCCAAGGTCAGTGTTAGATCGCCAATGGGAGTGAGATATTTCTCACTAGACTTAGTTTGGTTTTTTTAGGGACATTGGTCCAAAAATAATTGTGTAATTATGTGTGTGTGCATTATTCTTCCAACATTATTTTTCTTTCGCAGTATTTTATTTGTGAAGTTTGCAATGTATTAGTTTCGATATTTACCATTGAATGCAGTAAATAATTTGTTCAATTAATTTAAAAAATATAATAAACTTAATCAGTTGTTGTAGTAGGATTCTAGGTTTCATAATTTTCACAGGGTATACGTAAAGGAGAGCACACTTGTGTGCAGTTGTAAAATCCATGTATTATCACTATTTCATATTTTGAGTGTATCATTCATGGAGAGACCCATTGCATCAATTAGCTATGCATGGGCTAATGGTTGTCATGTATTATTTTATATATCATTGATGTAGCCACATTACATTGGGTGCATGATGTAAACTTGGGTCCATTGAAGTCTTGGTTGATGACAAGTGTAGAGGAGTCATCTATCAGTGTTATGTACTTATCACAACCATGTATTTGCTCCATGAATCATTGTATATGTTTGGTACTTCATTGTATGTCAGTGACTTCAGAGTAACACATCAGATATGTTGCTACAACAAAAAAGAGAGTGTGTTTGCAACTCCATTACAAGCTTAGGGGGAGCATGTTTAGTTTCAAAAATTGCATGGCATTGGCTAGAGACTTATTAGTAGCTGAATTCCTTGTTCTACATGCTTATCTTATCGGAGATATTTATCTCATCTGGCATATTATTGGCATTTTTCTTTAGTTTTTTTATGGTCCTTTTCCATTGATGTCAAAGGGGGAGATAATTTGGATTGATAGAGATCAGCTTCATAGTTGCATCTTTAGTGGTGGAAAGAGTATGGAGATTAGCCTCAAATGTTGGAGATCAGATTGAGGTTGACATCAATGTCAAAGGGGGAGCTTGTTGGCATTGTAGTGGTGAAATTCATTTCAATAGGGTCATGGTGTTTCTTTTCATATGTATTATGTCAATCTGATGATGTTGGTAGTCCTACTCATGATGAGTGTGATGAGTGTTGGCTTGTAGAAGTGGTCAGTTTGTTGGTATTGTTGGTTGGTATTGATGTCAACTTGGTTGTGGCATGACTTGACTTATTAGTAGCTGAATTCCTTGTTCTACATGCTTATCTTATCGGAGATATTTATCTCATCTGGCATATTATTGGCATTTTTCTTTAGTTTTTTTATGGTCCTTTTCCATTGATGTCAAAGGGGGAGATAATTTGGATTGATAGAGATCAGCTTCATAGTTGCATCTTTAGTGGCGAAAAGAGTATGGAGATTAGCCTCAAATGTTGGAGATCAGATTGAGGTTGACATCAATGTCAAAGGGGGAGCTTGTTGGCATTGTAGTGGTGAAATTCATTTCAATAGGGTCATGGTGTTTCTTTTCATATGTATTACGTCAATCTGATGATGTTGGTAGTCCTACTCATGATGAGTGTGATGAGTGTTGGCTTGTAGCAATGGTCAATTTGTTGGTATTGTTGGTTGGTATTGATGTCAACTTGGTTGTGGCATGACTTAGTGCAGGATTTGGAGGTTGAGTAGAGATGGTTGCAGTACATGTTATGATGGCTTGTTACAGGTTGATGTTGCTACAAGTATTGGAAGTGCCTCTACAGGTGTTGGAGGAAATTGGAAGACTTGATGTTGCTGCTGCAGGTATTGGAGATACTGCTACATGTGTTGGAGATGCTTCTATAAGTGTTGGAAGCATTGGAGGTGTTGCTACATGCATTAGAGATGTTTCTACAGGTATTAGAGACTGTTTTATGGCTTGATGATGTTGTTATAGGTGTTGGAGGTGTTTGGCTATGCATTGGTTATGCATATGATTGTTTGGTTATACAATGTTACCAAGGATGGTTCCCATGGTATTTGGTATGGAAGCTAATTGGTATTACCATGGTACAAGTTCCCTTGGTATTGGTATTACCATGGTACAAGTGCACTTGGTATTGGTATTACCATGGTATAGGTGCCCTTGGTATTGGTATTACCATGGTATTCACACGTGGTATTTTGGCTTGTTTCTTTCACAGTTGTACAAGTTCCCTTGGTATTAGTATTACCATGGTACATGTGCACTTGGTATTGGTATTACCATGGTACAAGTTCCCTTGGTATTGGTATTACCATGGTATTCGCATTTGGTATTTTGGCTTGCACAACATTACCCTGGTATTTACACTTGGTATTAGTATTACCTTAGTATTTTCCATTGGTATTGGATTCAAGATTGATGAGGATAGTTTGCTATTGAGTTAAAATATATATAATAATCAAATAAAATTCATTTGTTTGAGTTATGTGTTGAGTGAGAGTAAGAGTGCAGTAGCGAGTGTGGAAGTTGTGTGAGGGTTGTGTTGCATATTTTCTGAAGCAGTTTGCAAGTGTAGCAACATATAACAAGAGTATGTTTCAACCAGATTTGTATGTAGTGAGCGAGGAAATGAAGAAGAGTTTTGTTGAAAGTATTTTTGGTGATTGGTAGCAGTGTGTGATTGTTGCAATTTGTTGTTGAGACTAGCATTTTTTTGTGATCATTTTTATCTATTGCGGAGAGGGTTTTGTTGATGCATTTATCAGATCATTTTATTCAACGTTTATGTTGATTCATTTTATTTTGGAGTTTCGATTTTGTGCCTTGATGAGATTGTTGTTGAGATGTGCATGTTGAGCAGTGCTCGGTTCCAGTCTGAAAATGTATGAAACGAGAACCACATAAAAAAGTGGAGTTGGAGGACTCTGACGAAAGCAATATAAGTGAGTAGTTTTCTCAATCCAATCGTAGTTGGATATTTCAGAAGAAACTGGGCTAGACTCATTGGTCGCAGTGGCTTCCAGTAGATAGGAGTATGTAGAGTTGTTTGATAGTTTAGGAGTAACTGGGCGAGGATCGTTGGTCATGGTGGCTTCCAGCAGATGGTTTTATGTAGATCCACATGAGAAAAATATCTCTATTTGATAGTCTCCAACTAAATCTCTATGTAAAGAATTGTTTGACATAATAAAATATTTTGAGCAGTGCAATAGCAGTAAGGGTGGGTTTTTTCCTCAGAGAAGGTTTTTCCACCAGAAATACCTATGTTCCTTGTGTTGAATGTTTTTATGGTTTCTACTTTATGTTTGATGCTCTAATCTCTGTTTATGTGCTTCTATTTATGCATGGTATAACAGAATAATAATTTGGAGAAAAAATTATAAGTTCCTTCACTACTGATTCACCCCCCCAGTAGTGATCTAGTTTCCAACCAGTGTTCGAAGTCATCATCAATATATAGCCTTTTCATGGGGTCAAATAGCCCTCCACAGGGCCGACTTGGTGATGGAGATCTTTTTTAATTTCTTGACTCAATACTTTTTTTCTTTTATGATACACATGCCCAAGAAGTGTCTTATACATATGATAAGGACTCTTTTTACTCAAGTAAACCCTAGAAACATGAAGAACATGATTTACCTAGTTGACAAATAAAAAGAGCATGAAACCCATGCTTTAAAAATAAATTTATTTTTCTTATGTTGCATCTTTACAATTAATATATAATGATATAAGTACAATAACAATTATGAATACTGAGCATACTTACATTTTTCAAATCTCCCTCTTAACTAGGGAGGTATTCATAATTGTACAAATGATACAAGGATGACCTCAAGTTGAAATGTCCTAAGAAGAGTATCATAGTCAACATATACAATGCTAAGGATCTAGATAATATGCAAATAAAATAGGAGATGTCAACTAATCCAAGATTTCTTTTCAAATACTCAAGCTTCTTATTGGTAAGAGATTTAGTCAAAATATCAGCTACATGTTCATCTATTGAGATATATTGTAGCTTTATGACCCCTTCTTGTACCAAAATTCTAATATAATGGTACTTATTATTAATATTCTTTGTTCTAACATGAAACAAAGGGTACTCAGTCAACCTTATGCTACTCTAGTTGTCACAAAATATCACAGTGGGATACATGGAACCTCCAAATAGGTCTTTAAGAAGCTTCATGATCCAAACAACTTCTTTTCCAACCTCACAAGCTGCAACATACTAAGCTTCAGCACTACTCAAAGTAACAAAGTCTTGTTTTCGTCTCATCCATGAGATCATAGCAAATCCCAAACTAAAGAAACCACTAGTAGTGCTTCTTCCATTTGTCTCACTGCAACCTCAATTAGAGTTTATAAAGCCTAATAATAGTATATCATTTTCATCATATTTTAGGTAGTGATGAATCATCCCACGTAGATATCTCAAGATATGTTTGGAAACAACCCAATTCTCATGACGTGGCTCTAACCGATACTGAATGGGGGCATTCACTGCATAACATATGTCAGGTCTAGTATTCACTAGGTACATTAGGGAGCCAACCAACAAATGATAGCTTGTGGGATCAATAAGGCTAGAATTAGAATTCTTCAAATTTGTGATCATGGGAGTTGTCATGGGCTTACTATCCATCATGCCAAACTTTTGCAAAATCTTAATCACATATTTTCCTTGACCAAGATATATTTCACCTAGTTTCTACCAAACTTCAAAGCAAAAATAATAATGCATAAGCCTAAGGTCCTTCATTTTGAACTCAATTTCCTACAACTTCTTACACTCTTGAATTCAATGCTCTACACCTGTAATGATCAAGTCATCCACATACAATAGTATGATGACAGGTTCACTCTTGACTACCTTGATGTAGAGATTTTCATCTGTAAAGCTCTTGACAATTCCAATTCTTAATAAATAGGCATCCATTCTTGCATACTAAGCTCTACGATCTTGTTTCAAGCCATATAGTGCCTTCTTTAATCCGCAGACATGAGTTTCCATACTATGGATCTCGAATCCTTGAGGTTGTTCAATATATACTTCTTCATCTATAGTCCCATTCAAGAATGTTGTTTTGACATCCATTTGATGGATATTCCATCCCATAGTGGCAGCTAAAGAAATCAAAGATCTAATAGTAGTGTACCTAGAGGTAGTAGAAAAAGTTCCTTCAAAATAAATTCCTTCCTTTTGAGAGAAGCCTCCAGCTACAGATCTTTCCTTGTATTTATCAATGCTCCCATCCACGACATGTTTGATTTTATAATCCACGGAAGTGATAATTGATTTTTCACTAGGTCTAGGAACAATTTCCCAAACTCCATTCTTCATAATAGATTGATACTCTTCTTGCATTGCTTTCCTCCATTCTACATGTTCAACGACTTGTTTATAGGTGGAGGGTTCAACTTCAATAAGCTTCGTCATATACACTGCATAACCAAAATACCTTTTAGGTCTTTTACTTTCTCCGAAGGTTACTTTTCCTGCTCCATGACCTTCAGCTTCTTGAAAGTTGTTCTTAACCAAGTGTTGATGGTGCTGGATCCGCCAACTTTCAGGGGATCTCCCCGATATGAGGTACCAATTAGACCTCACACCGTTTGGTGTAGGAGTCCCATCTAGTATGATGGCTCGGTTTCCAAATACTTAGAGATTTTCCTCAGCTCTAGCTATTAGCACATGAGAGTGTTGCAATGGCACCTTCGAAAAGCAAGGTGAGTGTGCATCGTAACTGTGTCTAGGTTCTCTTACTGTAAAAGAGGGGAGAAAAGTGAGCCTCTAAGTGAGAGGTAATATTACCACCTAGGAAGATACACACATGAACCAAGAAGACCTATCCAACATCCAACATATGCGGTAGTTGTTAAAACCAAATAACAGGGAAATATTTGTCTATTATCCACCGGAATAGTCCACAGTGGATGTGACGGTCGTTATAACTGATGAGCAGGGAAAGGTCATTCTAGTATCCTGCAAAATATTCCACAAGGATGAGACAACAATGGCAACCATTACAACGCATTCCCAACTACATAAGCACTAAAACAACCAAAATAGTTCAACTATCTTAGTACATGTGAAACAAACATGAAATATAAATGCTCACAGATTAGTCTTACAAACATCCATAAGTCATGCATGGAAAAACTATTGGCCTGAAAAGGCTTATGTATTAAGTAAAAGTTCCAAGACCAATATTTACATGATACATCACTAGCCCTAGTAGTGGGACATTGGAGCCACTCCTTGCTCCTCAGAGAATTGATTGTAACTCTCTATGCTTTGCAAGAGGAGCCAAGGTGAAAATTCCTTTGCTCATACAATGAGGGGTTATATATAACCAAGGGTTGATGCTTGACCCTTGTGACTCTTTGACTACACTCATGACTGTTCAATTTCCTATGGATTTTCAATTGACATGACTCTTCATATTCATGTGTGTCCATTGGACTTCCACTTTACATTACATTCGATTTGCGATAGTATTGGCTCATAATAGTGATGTGGCTTTCGACAACTCATCACATGACTTGACATGACACTACTGACATGGACTAGATTGTTGAGGTGGAAATGCCAAGACATTGTTTTTGTTGAGTGATAGATGTGTTCTTGGATATTCTTTCTCTTCTCCTCCACATAGCTTGATGATGCAAGGTCTTCAATGATCTCCAGTCTTAAGAGGTGGTTGCATGCATGTATTCCATTTGATTGTTCTTGATAAGCTTCTTTGTTCATCCATATGTAAGTAAGTCTTCTATCATGTTAGCTCCTTCTTCTCCTTCTTCATCATTTCGCCATGATCTAACAGTGTACCTATTCCTACAATTCACTCATGACGGGACGACATCAATCGAAAAACTCCCTAGTCTAAGATGATGCATTGTTATCCATGGACTGGGCCCGAGATAGGTGACAGGTTGGGAAAGAGGACTAGTAACTATGCATTACATAGTTCCAGGTGACAGGGAGAGAGGTTGGTCATTGAGACTACACAGAGCACAACTCAGGCTTGGATGAGGAACTTCTGAGCAAAGTCATTGCAGGGAAAAGTTGTGCAGGGGACATTAGGATACACGATTGTGTAGTTGAGACAGTTAGTGGCTGATGGAGGATGGGACCCTGGGAGGTAGGTTTGCATAGTTTTTAGTGGCAAGGAAGGATTGGGTAGTAGAGGGGCCTGGAGGATAGATATGCGTAGTTCTTGAGATCAGTGAGTCCCGGCTGAGGGAGGACACTAGGGGAGACTTATACGCAGTTCTAGGACGAAAGGAAGGCTGGTTCTCTATGTATTTCAGGGTTCCAGTAGGCAAGGGGGGGGAGCTTGAGGACTGATCTTGCAAAATGTACAGTTCAGGTCAGGCTGGGAGGAGTTACTACACAATTTTTGGGATGAAGGGAGGTTGCTAAACTCTGGAATTGCGTAGTGAAATTTCCCTGGGGGACAATCATTGCACATTGTGCAGTTTGAAGTAGCAAGGTTGCATCATTAAGGGTTGATTTTGCGTAGTGCACAATTCAATCGGGGTCTGGTGAAAGTGAGTTTCCCAGTCGGAAGGATTTTCAGAGAAATGGCTAAGTGCGGGAGAAAAGCGAACTTGTGAGGAACTTGAAATTGTGATCACACACTTAACATACTTTGACGGCATGACAACATGGACCACCAGAACAACAAGAAAAATCATTACCCTCTATGAGATTGTCCTACAATGAAAAGCAACAAGTGTGACACTTGGGATGAACTTAGGATGACTGTGACGACACTTGGGAAGAAATGCTTAAAACTTTGTGTAGGAGTGCGAAAAATGTCTACATAGCTAGGAAAACTCGAATACAGAAAGACAAGCCTTCGAAATCACCAAAAAAGGACCCCAAAAATGGTAAAACAATCAAACATGTCAAAAGAGGATTGTTGATCAAACAAGAAAAAGGGGTGAAAATACTCTAAGAAAGCTCATGAAATGAGATCAAGTGTTTGCAACAATAAAGGGAAAGACCAAGGAAGGCTCTGAAATTTAACTGCAAGCCAAAATTTTGGAGGATGTTGTAACTGCTACGACACTTGGCGACACGCTGGTTGAATGCCATTTTCTCTGTCTTGCTTCATTTTTTAGTGTAGGGCCTTGCTCCTTTAGGGAGTATTGATTCATCGTGCAGATTACTTTGGCTTCCACACTTACCCCCTGGGTAGACATGGTTCCCTTTGTACCTTATCAGTTGAACACAACATAAGATTCAACCAGATCACATTGTTTTGAATAGGAAGGGTAGTTTAGCTCGCAAGCTTAATAATTTCAAAGTATAGTTTTTCATCATTGGTGTTGCTCTGCTACTAGAAGGCCTAGACAGTACCCTGACAGAATCACGTAGGAACATAAGCATTGCTCCACTGCCAGTGATCCTGGACAGTACCCCAGTGGAGTTTCCTACTTCACCTCTCTGCGCAGGAAGCCTTTCTCTTCTTTCACCTTTATTTATTTATTTAAAGAGAACTGTGCATCGACACTTATTTATTTTGGGGCAGAAGAGGGATCCTGACTTATTGAGAGAAGGAGAGGTTGTTCCTTCAGAGAAGCATATAAAGACTTCTGATTTAGTTTTGCTCATTTAGATTTTCCTCTTCTCCATTTCTACTAGTTAGATAAGCTTGAAAACACCAAAGCAAAAACTTGAGTGTAGTAGGCATGAGGTTCTCAAACTGGACACAAGTTCATGGTTGGACCAACACTCTCCTTATGGTTGGATCATATTTTCCGTCAGAACTTCATCAGCCAAAAGTTACAACCAATACAAAGAAAACAGACACAAGACTGGCCAAGGGTTGCAATGTCACAAGGCTCTTTGAAATTCAGCCCCACACACACACTTGGAAGTCGAAACGCATTTAGGCACAACACTTATTTACATAAGCAAAATAGTAGAAAACCAATGAAAACATAACAACAAATGACAAAGGACTATGTACATAGTGTGGGGCGCAATACTAGATCTTCATTGAAAGTAATATTTTAAGTCTTGGCCATTGACAGGGAGAGATTCAATCTTCCCGTCAAGTGATTGAAGATGATACATGTATTGGCCAAGCTTTTCATGGATTGTGTAAGGACCAATCCACAGGGATTGAAACTTAGTGTGCTTGCCTTTGTCTTCGTGGGATTTGTCCCACTTCAAGACTAAGTCACCCACATTGAAGCTAGTCTTCCCTACAGAATTTCTGTCAAACCATCTCTTGATATGGTTCTGATGGAGTGAAATTTTTTCTTTTGCTTTCATCCTTTCTTCCTGTAACTTGTGAAAATTTTCCATCCTATATTGAACTAAGAGACATGGCTTGACCTGGGACTCTTGGGACAATTGGAGAGTAGGCAAGTATATGTTTGGAAGAAGGATGGATTCCTTTCCGTACACCAGGAAGTAAGGGGAGGTATTCAGATAACGTTTAGGTGTGACTCGGTCAACCCATAAAGAATTCACCAAAGTAGAGTGCCAGTTTCGTTGCTCAGAGAATATGGCCTTTTTGATGATATGAATGAGGTTCGTATTTGTGGATTCAACAAGACCATTCCCCTGTGGATAATAACTAGCATAATTTTTCAAGGCAATAGCATTTTCCAATGCAAAATCATAAAGCTTTAATGAAGAAAAGTATATTTCATTGTAAAAAAACAAGTGACGTAGGAACACCGATCTGGAAACGATATTCTGTTGTAGAAAATTGATAACTTCCTGATCATTCACTTGTTTCAACAGAATTGCCTCTGTCCACTACGTGAAATAATCTGTAGCAGTCAAAATATAGCGGTGTTGCTTCGATGAATGAAGGAAAATTTCCCCAATGATATCCAAGCCACATTGTTGGAATGGTTCTTCCACTGCAACAGGCTGCAACGGGGCTGCTGACTTCCGATTTCTGTCGGCGCACCTTTGACAGACTAGACACTTGCAGGCATAAGCATGAGCATCTTTGAATAATGTAGGCCAATAGAAACCAGCCCACATGGCCTTGTGTGTTGTGGTGTTTCCCATGAAGTTTCCCCTGTCTATGTTGTCATGAAGATCATGTAAAACCTTGTCTGCATCCTGTGCCTCCAGGCACCTGAGAAATATCCCATTGTTGTGCTTTTTGTAAAACACCCCATGCACTAGCTAGTGTGGTAATGATTTGAGTCGGATTTCCCTCTTCTATCGCATAGAGAAATGAGAGCGAATGGTGCCATGCTCAAGGTAGCGGCACACATCTACGTACCAAGAATTTATGTCTGAAGTGGGAGAGGCTCGCTCAACATTGTACATTTCTATTTCTTGCTCCCAGCCCACGAGCTCTTCTTATTCCTATTGTGCATTGACTACTTTTGCTGCCAACTTACAAAGACCATGACCATTAATGGTGTGAACTGGTTTGATGTCAAGATCATATTCCTATTATCCAGTCATCCAATTTGTAGGTTTTAACCCTGTACAGAAATTACCTGCACACAAATTCTAAAAAATAGGAAATAAACAATGGCGAGAGCATAACACATAAAACAAATATACACGGAGATTTTCCCTTGGATCCCAAAACGGGGACTACCAGATTGATTTTTCATTATGTTCCTTTCAATGTTACAATACATATATATATACATGTTGAAACATCCATAACCCCAATCCATTAACCACGGTTAGAACATAATTGTAGTTCCATTGACCGAATCTACAAAATACCATGGACCGAAAACCATCGCACCCAAAACCATGTGTGAAAACCATGCATAAAACCATAGGTAGGTCTGCAGACCTAGTCATGGAAAGAATATAACACAACCTAACACAGTTCGCCCTTCTCTCACCAAGCTCTTATAGAACAAGTAGTGATTTGACTATTGGGTGTGGGACAAAGATAATACAATGGTTTTTCAATAGATAGGATCTGAAGTGTTTTACCACCTGTTGAAGCCTCGAAAATCGCTGCAACAACATCGGGGATAACCACCCGGTCCGGACCTTAGTACAGCTCCTTTTCCGTTTGGAATAGTGGCTCTGAATGGGGATAATGGGACCAATTTCCCAAAAGTGGATAAACGGGATGAATGGATGATTTATAAATTGAGCTAGCGATGAGCGAATAACTAAATCTATTGACAAGAATACAAAAAACTATGAACTATCCCAGGAATCTATTGAGCTTTAAAGTGTAGCGTTTGATGGTCTGTGTCTAAAGACAGGCATATAGATGACTCCATCTAACAGACATAGATATTAATTCATTCAAGATTACTGTGCCTAAATAGTTAAGCAAAGCGATTAAAGCGATATTACCACACTCATCATTTATATTATCGACATATACATGATTAAAAGGAAAGCATATCATAAAACATCCAATAGTGGAAAGAATGTAGAATTGTTGTTAAAGCGCATGCATATAATCAACAATAGCAAGGATAATCAAATAACAATTCACATAACAGGAATGAATTCAGACATAGATAGAAATACCATATGAGCTGCTTTGACACTCCCGATATCAATCGCTACTTGTAATTCTTCCTTCAACGCAGAAACATTCTCAACAAAGACAATAGTGCACAATTGCATAAAAAGCCTCCTTGTTGAATTAAGAACAACTGGTCCAGTTTCATAAAAGAATATTGACTGAAGCACAATAGTGCAAACTTCAGTTTTTAAGTCTGGTACAAAACTTTACGACCCTTTCCAAAACAATGAAAGGGTCTATAAATACTAAATTAATCTAAATATCTAATAAAACAGAAATCCTATTTAATTGGCATCAATGAATCTTGATCCTATTTTTCTCAATGATCTGGCAGTCGGCGACATGATTCATCAGGTAGGCTGCTTGCCTTTATATCTGAGCTGACTTATCGCAAGCATTGGCTCTACTTCAGGAGGTTTGTTGAGGCGCGAACTGAGCTGGGCGGCATAGGTGGCATCCTGAATATCGGGAATCATATACCCGATTGCATCTGTTAGGCACTTAAGGGCGGCTCTCTGTGTATGCGGCTTAATCAGGAAGAGCCAATATGCCTCGAAGGTTAAACTGTTAATCCCGGAAATTAATCTCCCCTTTTCCTCTAAATCAGGATAACATGATTGCTCCAATGTGTTTGTTGTTGTCAACTTTCCTGGTGTACATTGGGAAATCATATTTGATAAGTAGAGAGTGTTGTTAACTAGTTCAACTAGATTGCTGGAAGTTGATTTACATCTTGAAGCCGCCCTCTCTGCTTTCATCATCTGAGACTGCCATTCTGTGAAGAGTATATCTTTATGTGTTTCTAAGATCCTGGGCAAATTTGCTGCTCTCCCTTGATCAGAATCTTGCCAGTCAAGAAATGCAGTTATGATCTCTTCGGCTTGATCTAATTCATTTCTGGCCTTCTCTACCTGCTGATTTATGGATGTCGTTAACTCACACAGTGGCTCTGCCTGAGCGATTTGTTGACACAGGAGCCTAATTTGGGATATTAATGCAGTGTTTATTTGTAAAGCTTCTGCTCTGAATTCATCCACTTGTGGAGCGCCCTTTATTTTTTCGAGCTGTGATGACAATTGAGCGATTTGCTCATCCTTTGTTTTCATCATTTGCTCGTTTGCTGCCCTTAATTGTGCCAATGCCTCTGATAATTCCTTCTATTTTTGGATCGCGCTTTGGTCGATCCTTTGCTTTTCTGCCTGCAATTGCTGAGTTAATTGACTGTTCACTTGCTGTTGTGTCAACAATTGCTGCTCTGCCTTCTGCTTTGTCTCAGCCAATTCTGCCTGTAATGCGAAAATTTCTTGATCCTTGGTTTTCAGTAGAAGACTTACCTCCGATGCCTTATCGATTGTCGCTGCCGAATAGGCTCCCGCATATTGTGACAGTTTTGTCAGGTCATCGGAGGGGTCGAATTCCTCCTTCCAAACCACGCTGCCCGTAACAGTTTGCTCTGGGAAAAGGGAAGGTTGATCAATCCTTCTTCTTTTCCTTTGTCGTTTAACCACTGCTTTATGCCTTGGGCTGTAGAAGACATCCAGGGGAGGAATATCTTCTACCTGGAGAATGATTTGGTCGTAGGGGTCTTTTGGTATTACCTCAACATCCTTAGAAATGGGTGGGCCGCTGGTTCCACTTAGAACCTGAGGTGAAGTGATGTCCTGTGTATCGTTTGTCTTGGAAGTGTCTGTATCCTTGGAACATTCCAACCCACTGATGATAGAGTCAAATTGCTTCCATTCCTGGAGCAATTTAGGGTCAATACGAGTATCTATATTGACATCAATGGTGGTTTTTTTTTGCTTTTCGGCTTGGGACTTCTTCCGCACTTCTTCCTGCTCTTTTATCTGTTGCTCCTCTTGTTCCTTTCCTCTGTTTCTCCTCCTGTGCTCTCTTCTGCCTTTCTTCTTTTTCTTTTCTCTGCCTTTCCTCCTATTCCTTCTTATGATCCTTTGTTATAACCGGAGGTTCTTTGACTGTTGCCGACCAGGCTCGCTTGATGATGTCGTCGGGGTTGTTGCTAGTAAATCTAGAGGCCGAGTTTGCAACCTCTGTTCTCTAAGTTTATTAAACTCAGTCAACCCTTCATCATTATATTTCATTCTAGCGAATTCTTTAGCCTGACCTATTGATTCGGCTGAAACGAACAGGTCGTCAAACATATCTTCTTTATGCTCAAATTTTGTCAATTTGGCCTGTTTTAGTGCATTATAGGCAACTTTCTTTGGATCAAAGTGCCTATTTGGAAGAGTCGCCAGAGTTAATGATTTAATCTTTGTGGCTTCCTTTTCAGCATGTTTGAGATCGTGCAGAGTATAAACACCACATCTTAAGGGGAATGAGGGCCAACCCTGCTTCTTATTCTTCTTGAGAGTCTGTGTAACACTCTCAGCCGTAATCTGATAAGCGATTTCTCTTGCTAGCAGTTTATCTGGTATGTACAAAGGGAGAACATGTGGTTTGGCTTGGCTACCGAAAACTCTAACATAAGTGAATTTTTCCTCTCCAAACCAACTCCCTACCGCTGTTAAATCAAACGAAGCTTGATAGGAAATCTTGGGAATGGGTTTATCAAAAATAGAATAATAAATAGGCACCATAAAGCCATTGCAGATTTGGTACAGATGGTGCTTGTAAGAGGACTTCCATAATTTCTGATGGTATATGTGGATAGCCGTGGGATCTTGTGGCGTCCACCTCCAGCCGAGCACGGGAAATTCAGAATTGAAACATAATGTATCTAAAATATATGCACTGTAATAGAATGGGGGAATTTTCCTTTCAGAGATGACATTCTGATTTCTAAAATCAAGAACAGCTTTGGCTAGTTTATCTGAGAGAATAGTGGCCCAATCCATTATTTGACTGTTCACTGCAGCTTCCATTAAAGGAACCATCTCTATGGTGAAATTAGAGGAGTCATGCAATCCCCACAATCTACACATAATTATTCCAGCGTAGCAATAAGGAGAAGCCAGGGAATCAACTGAGTACTTACCGGAAGACTCATGTTTGTGCTTTGCCGGATTTTGTCTCCAATCCCTAATGGGTTCGGATTCAACTTCATTCTCGTTTGCGAATTTTTCCAGGAACGCCTTATTGTATATCTTCTCTGGCTTAGGCAAATGGTACATTTGCCTCAAGTCCTCAGCTTTGAACGACCCGAAAATCCTCCCATCCCTGGTGCTGAAGGTTCTGTCCATGATTGGGATTTCTTCAATTGCCCAACGTACTACATCTGTGTATGGGAGAATTTTCTCCCTGGCTGCTATCCTGTGAAGGAAGGAGTCAGCTAAATCCTTAAGAGTGCACTCAGATTTCCGAGTGGAATCAGCAGTGGCTTCTACTATTGTCACCGTAGGTTCTTCAATTTCGATTAAGTTGTAGGTACCCTGCCAAGTAGTTCTGCCGAGACCTGAACATGTTGTATCCGAAATTAATCCTTTCTTCTTGTCAGTGAGAACCTGTCCTGCAGCTGGCGTAGTGGAAGCGCCTGTGGCCTTCTTGGATTTCTTCCCCATTTTGCTTGAGCTTTCTCCTTTGGATGAATTCTGCACAGAGGCGCAAATATACGTAATACAGAGAAATAGCAATGAAAACTTGCAAGTGATGAGAAATATTGACAGATGCGTAATAAGGGATTAGCTTTTAAAGGGCGCAGACACAATCCATGGGAGGATTTTAGGACTTACGATCACATTAAATGGCCGTTTAAAACCTACCAATCTTAAATGCCCATTATATCGTTAATCGGCCGAATGATTCATTTAAGCGTGCTGTGGGCATTTTGGCGGTTGTGCGCAGGCGAATCATTGTTGGACGGATCAAGCCTTTAATATGAAACAAATCATGATATCCCTTCATTTAACGGCTTTTTCGAAAACTGTGCTTTATCGCAATCGGTCATCGGGGCAACCTTAAACCTTTTGTATTGACACTATTCAAAACCTCCGATCGCCGATAGCGATATCGCATCGCGTCGGGAGAATGAGGATTATATATAATATTGACAGCCTGCCGCCGATTTTCCGATTGCGATATCGCATCGCATCGGAATACATTACCCGGGCGCCTTAACAATGTGGATGAAATACTACCGATTGCGATATCGCATCGCATCGGGGTATTGGCATCACATAAGATATGTATTATATATCGCCGATCACCGATCGCCGATTGCGCATCGCATCGGGGCTAATGGCATGGGGGCGCTTTAAAATGTGCATGAAGTATTGCCGATAGCCGATAGCCGATAGCGATATCGCATCGGCGGAGACCAATGTGCCACTTACTTATGCTCCCTTATGTCATTGCGATATGCGATCTTGCGATCGCTTTATCGCAATGAAAAAGGATTGTTTTATTTGATCACATGGGTTTTTCAAAAGGTTTTTTATATAATGTATTCATTTGGTTATCGGACCATTTTGAAAGATACAATGTTGATACCAATTAAACTCTAAGGGACCCATTTCATATGATAATTTTGGGAATACAAATGTTATGAAATGGGGGGTTGTTGTGGAGCACAACACCACCTTATATATCGCATAAGCTTGCTTATCCACACTGAGGTAGTTGAGCTATGGTCCTTGTAGGCTCACGCTCGTGAAGGAGATGGGTCATTCGTTGTTCAACTCATCCTTTTGAGTGAGCACAACAGTGAGGAAAGTGTCAAAATCGAAAGTGTAGAGCAAGAAGTATTTGCTAAAGTATGGGCTATACAACATTGGTGCTTCTGTTATTGCTTGCTTTATACAGGTGAATGCATCCCTTTCCCTTTTTTCCCAACTGTAGAATTCATCCTTCTTTATCATCTCCTGTATAGGTTTGACGATCTAAGAATAGTCGGAGATGAATTTTCTGAGGAAGTTGATATTCCCCAAGAAAGCCTACATTGCTTCCTTGTTCACGAGGTGGGGAATCTGCATGATAGTCTTAACCTTGTCCAGATCTACCTTGATCCCACTTTTAGTAATAATGTGTCCAAGCAGGTTACCCTCAGACACTGCAAATATTCTCTTCTTGGGATTCAAGGATAACCCGTATTTTCGGCACCGCTTAAAAATTTTCTTGAGGTGGCGTAGGTGGTCTGGCCATTGTCTTGAAAACACTGTTACGTCATCGAGGTAGACCACTGCGCTCCATCTGATAAGGTCATGGAAGGCAATGTCCATTGCATGTTGAAACTTTGCACCTGCATTAACCATCCCAAACGACATTCGACAAAATGCGAATGTACCCCACTCGGTGCATAATGTAGTATTTAACCTGTCAGGATCTACTACCAGAACCTGGTTGTAGCCCGAGAAACCATATAAAAAAGAAAACATCTATGCCCCATATACTGTTTGCAATATGTACTCCATGGAAAACACTGAGTAACTGTCTTTGTCCGATGCACGGTTGAGGTTGCAAAAATCTACACAGAGGCAGATCTCCCCAAACTTCTTCCTTACAGGGACTAAGTTAGATACCCATGTCAAATGTCACACTTTGTAAATGATCCAAGCATCCAAAAACTTCATCAATTCCTTATGTATGAGGGGCTCAAGTGTTGGATGAACCTCAGTTTTTGTTGAAAATTATTGGCCCCTTCTTTGATCGGTATCATGTGCTAGATTATTCGTGTGTCATATGTCTTAAGATCATCATATGTCCACGTGAAGACATCATGGTACTGCTTGAATAGGTGGATAAAACCTTGTCACTCTTGTGGTGTCGAACAAGTATTAAGATTCACATACTTCGGATCTTCTCATGTTCCCAGATTGATCTTCTCACGCAACAATGTAGAGTTATGGGTCTTAGCGTTCGCAGGTCCCTGAAAACGGTTCTGCGGGTCATACAACTTTTCCAGTGATATCACAACCTTAGGGATGAGGTTACCTTTTCTTTTACTAGCTGCGTCCTGTAGAGTTTTCTCGTGCTTGTCCTCGTCTATCACTGCGTCTTTGAATATGTCAGCGTTGGCCATAAAATGTTGTATATGTTGATCATCATAAAAAACGTGTAAATTAGTTAAGTTGTCTGGGACAGATGTTTTATACCAAATTTCAATAGTGAAATTGTCCCTTAATGGTAACATTCTAGTAGCTGTGTTTTCCAAGGAATCCGTTGCTGCATTACACATTCTTGGTACTGAAATAATATTGAAAGCTTGGAAATGAGAAATGGGTCACCATACCTCTTGTGGATAACTCTTAAGATGAGGTGAAAAACAGTGTATAGTGTTACGTACCTAATGCACCATGATTTTAGAGTCACCTACCACTTTCAGGACTGCAACATTGAAGTCAATGTCTTTTTGTAAGCCCAAGGTGAGTGCTTCATACTCTGCGGTGTTGTTCGTGCACTTAACTATTTTCTCTGCAGCGATTCTATTAAAACACAACAAGCTCCAGAGCCCTCCTCTGTTTTGGATCCATCAAAGTACATGGTCCACATATCATCTGTACATGGAATTCTTACCGCACTAGTACTACTGCTACTACTATTACTACTACTTACTGTACAAGGTTCATTTTCACCAATTGAACATGGAAGGAGGTCCAACTGTGTGTCTGGTGGGACTGGGGATGGCTCTACAAGATAACACCCCAACTATGTCTCTAGAAAATAATTTCTGAAAACAAGTTCCCTGAAAGTCAACGACTCGTTATGTCCATTCAAGGGAGTTTCGTTGTGCTTCATGTATCTCTCTGATAGTACTCAGATCTGGTTTCATCCTGCCCTTATACGGAAGCCATAAGTATGACTAGTCAGTGAAAAAGTATCCTTGCATTTTTCTTGACCAGTCTCTACTTAGAAATACCCCATATGATTCTGTGATGTCCACAATTACAATATTGATGCATTGATGAACTCGTTCATCAGATGGTAGCTCGATGATCACATCCTTAAGTTCAGCAATTGCTGGAACACAAGTTCTATCCAGTTGGATGATATGTGCATCTTTCTTACTCCATTGAGCATTGATTTTCTTGGCCATAGAGAGCGGCATGACATTAACCAATGCACTAGAACCAACCAAGCAATTGTGAACATTGAAGTTAAATATTTCAAATGACAACAAGAATGGTGGGAGAGTGAGTTTTCCTCCAGCCGAAGCGTATTAAGCACAAATGTGAGAGCATCAGAAGACTTACTAGATCCCTTGTCTAAAGAGGTAGCATCACCAGTAGAGGTTTTCCCAAGTTATCGTAGAAGAATGTCTCGCTGGTTCGTGATTTTTGTGAGTTCAAACAAAGAGATGTTCGTGCGAGACTTCTTCATGTATTCTATAATGTTGTACTCTATTGCGGGAAGACCCACCGAGGTGTTTGGGGGTGGAACTAAATTCATGGTTTCCGGTGGGATAGTTCTGTCTTTACTGCTTTTGGAAACATTTTTTGTTGAAGTTGTCTTCCCAGACTTGCTCTGAGTGTTCTTTGTTGAGTCAACCAGAGGATCCATTTTCCTTAATAGATTTTCTCTGAATTTATGTTTTGGTACCTCAATCACAGTGGTGGTCCCTTGAATCCTCAAGGTCTATCAGTTATTTTGCTTCTGGGTCAGACAATCACTCGGAGGCTCCTTATCGATGGTGTTTTTCTGGGCTGCAAGAACATATTGATACATGTTTACTACATGCCCAACACTCGGAGCTTCATTGACTGTAGCAACTTCCTCTTCTTCATCAGGATTTGGTTGTTCATCAACCATGACCTTGTCACACAACTATTTAACAAGACTACTCATTCCATGGTTCCATTCTGGGCACATTTTTTTTCCGAATGATATTTGTGGTGGAACATGCAGTATGAATTTGTGCTCACTTTCTCAATGTTCATAAACATGTTGGAGCTCTGTTCATATTTGGAAGATTGGTTATTGCTGTTGCTGGAAGCTACGTTCTTCCTTTATAGGTACCTGGGGGGCCTGTTTCTCACATTGGTCTCGCTTGTCCTCTGTTTAAGTTTAGCCATTTCGGTCGTTATGGACTTGACGAGACAAGTAAGGCTCTCAATATTGTTCGTTTCCTTTTCCTTGGCCTTGCTCACAAAGGTATGAGACCTCTTACCGACGTCTTTAGAGTCCTTAGTGAGTTCATCATCTGCAATGACTCCAATAGTGCGCATGTCCTTCTCTATGATAATAGCCTCTTCATATTTTTATGTTAAAGTTGGTTTGACAACTTGCTTGATGAACTGCACAATACTAGTTGGCAAGGTAGAAGTGTAGTAGTCGATAGTGATGGAGTCATGAGGTTTTGTATCGTCTGAGAACTTGTTCAAAATATGGTTGAACCTCTGATTGAAATCTTTGACCTTTTCTTTCTTCTCCATCTTGAGACTACCCAACTCCTTCAGTAACATGGCAGGGGTTTTATCTTCAACAAATTTCTCAAGAAAGATCCTCTTGAATTCCCTCCAATTCGGGATGAAGTTTTGAGGAAGGTTGTGGTACCATACAACTACTCTACCATCCAAGGTACATGGAAATAGTCTACATGCAACGTCATCATAATGTACCTCGAGTGTCTGTAGATGTAGGTAGAAATTTTCTAAGTGATATTCCACCTTCACTGTCTTGTTAGAGTCATATTTCATTAAGAGATTCTCCGCGTGTCTTGGCATCTTGTGCAGGATCCCTGGAAGTGCCAATGGGCCTTGAGTGATCCAATCCATATTTTTGTCTGCCATGTTATCTTCTTCGTTGTCTTCCTCTTCCTCTTCTGAATCTGTTGGTTCCTCATCTTCTTATCCTCCTCCTTCGTTTCCTTCCCCTTTGCATCCTTCGTTGGAACTTGAACCCGAGAGCAAGGGGTGGCCTTATTCTTCTCCTTGAAAGAGAGGAGGTTCTCCTTCCTTCTCCACAACTTCTGTAGCTCTTCAAGAGTGGAAAGGACCGAATCTTCAACAAATGTAACTACTACTCCTGTGGGGGTAGTCTCGTTCTTCTTTTGAGAATATGGAAGAGTGAACACTCCCGGAATCAGTCCAACAACTTTTGAAAATTGACAAGTGATGGGACAGAGAGCCTGGATTTGATGGTATGGGATTTCACGTTCAGGCCTAGGAGGTGAGGAATTACCAACTTCAGAGTTGTGGGTAAGGGAGATGGAGTGAACATTACTGCCTTGACCAGGAGATGGATGAGTGGGGTCAGTGGGACAATTAGCCATAAAATACTAGCGGCCCTCCTTCTAGTGCCAGAAATGCTGACGGTGTTGGCTCCACCAACATTCAAGGGATCTCCCTGATATGAGGTACCAATTAGACCTAACATCGTTTGGTGTAGGAGTCCCATATGGTATGATGGCCCAGTTGCTAAATACTTAGAGATTTGCCTCAAATATAACTGTCAGCGCATGAGAGTGTTGCAATGGTACCTTCAAAAATAAAGGTTTGTTTGGTGAGTGTGCAACGTAATTGTGTCTAGGTTCTCTTACTGCAAAAGAGGCGAGAAAAGGTGAGCCTCTAAGTGAGAGGTAATAGTACCACATAGGAAGAGATGACACATGAACCAGGAATACCTGTCCAACATCCAGCGGAATACTCCACAGCGGATGCAACATTTGTTAAAACCAAAGAACAGGGAAAGATTTGTCTACCATCTAGCGAAATAGTCCACAGCGGATGTGACGGTCGTTATCAGCGATGAGTGAGGAAATTTATGTCTAGTATCCAACAGAATAGTCCACAAGGATGAGAAAACAATGACAACCATTACAGCACATTCCCAACAAGATAAGCACTACAACAACCGAAATAGTTCAACTATCTTAGTACATGTGAAACAAACATGAAATATAAATTCTCACAGAATAGTCTTACAAACATCCATAAGTCATGCATGGAAAAGCGTTGCCTTGAAAAGGCTTCTGTATTAAGAAAAAGTTCCAAGACACATATTTACATCATACATTACTAGCCCCAGTAGTGGGACATTGGAGCTAGTCCTTGCTCCTCAAAGAACTGACTGAAACTCTCTATGATTTGTGGGAGGAGCCAAGGTGAAAAGCCTTTTACTCATACAATGAGGGAGTATATATAAGAAAGGGGTGATGCTTGACCCTTGTGACTCTTTGACTACCCTCATGACTGTTCAACTTCCTATGAATTTTCAAATGACATGACTCTTCATATTTGCGTGTGTCCATTGGACTTCCACTTTACATTACATTCAATTTGTAATAGACATGGCTCATAATAGTTATTTGGCCTTTGAAAACTCATGACATGACTTTACGTGACACTGTTGACATAGAATAGCTTGGTGAGATGGAAATGTCAAGCTATTGTTGTTGCTGAGTGATAGATGTGTGCTTGGATGTGCTTTCGCTTCTCCTCTGCATAGCTTGATGATGCGGGATCTTCAATGATCTTCGGTCTTGAGAGGTTATTGCATGCATGCGTTCCCTTTGCTTGTTCTTGATAAGCTTGTGTGTTCGTCTAGATGTAAGTGAGTCTTCTAGCATGTTCACTCCTTCTCCTTCTTCATTGTCTCGCCATGATCTAATAGTGTACCTGTTTTTGCAATTCACTCATGATAGGACGACATTAATCCAAAAACTCCCTAGTCTAATATGATGCATTGTTATCCATGGACTGGGCCCAGAACAGGTGACACGCTGGGAAAGAGGGCCCAATAACTGTGCATTGTGTAGTTCCAGGTGACAGGGAGGGAGGTTGGTCACTGAGACTGCGCAAAGTGTAACTCAAGCTTGGCTAAGGAACTTCTAAGCACAATCCTCATTGCGGGGAAAAATTTCGCAGAGGCTACTAGGAGACAAGATTTCACAGTTGAGACAATTAGTGGTTGATGCAGGATGGGACCCTGGGAGGTAGGTTTGCACATTTTTCCATATGCAAGGTAGGATTGGGCAGCAGAGGGGCCTTGAGGATAGATCTGCGCAGTTCTTGAGATCAGGGAGTCCCCGCTAAGGGAGGACACTAGGGGACACTTATGTGCAGTTCTGGGAGGCAAGGCAGGCTTAGTTCTCTGTGCATTATGTGGTTCTAGCAGGAAAGGGGGGAAGCTTGTGGAATGATCTTACAAAATGTGGAGTTCAAGTCAGGCTGGGAGGAGTTAACGTGCAATTCTGGGGATGAAGGGTGGTTGCTCAAATCTGGAATTGCACAGTGCAACTACCCTAGGGGACAATGAATGTGCATTGTATAGTTCCAGGAAGCTAGGTTGCATCACTGAGGGCTGAGACTGTGTAGCGCATAGTTCATTCGAGGTTCGGTGAAAGTGAGTTTCCCAGTCGAATGGATTTTCAGAGAAATGACTATGTTCAGGAGGAAAGCGAAATTGTGAGGAACTTGAAATTGTGATCACACACTTAGCATACTTCAACGACACGACAACATGGACCACCGAACAACAAGACAAATCATTACGCTTCTGTGAGACTCTCCTAAAACAAAAAACAACAAGTGCGACACTTGAGATGAACTTAGGACAACCATGATGACACTTGGGCGGAAGTTCTTAAAACTTTGTGTATGAGTGCGGAATATGTTTACATAGCTAGGAAAACTTGAATACATAAAGACCAACCTTCGAAATCAGCAGAAAAGTACTACAAGCATGGTAAAACAATCAAACATGCCCAAAGAGGATTGTTGATCAAACAATAAAAATGGGTGAAAAGACTCTAAGAAAGCTCATGAAATCATCTCAAGTGTTTGCAACAATAAAATGAAAGACCAAAGAAGGCTCTAAAATTTCAGTGCAAGCCAAAATTTTGGAGGGTGTTGTAGCCGCTACAACACCAGCTAGCTTTTTGAACTTTTGGAATGATGGTGTGTTAAATAGGTTCACTTGGTCCTTCAACTTCTTGATTGATTGTAGGTACTTCATTGTGGTCATGATATTCTTATTCTTCATTGAAAAATGGGTACTTATCTTTCATCAAAGTCAATGAGAATGTCCTTGGACTTTTTGTATGCAATGTTTTCACCGAAAATGATATCTCTGTTTACTTCAATATGATGGTCTTCCTTAATATAAATTTTGTAGGCCTTTGATGATGATCTATAGCCAAAAAAGATGCCCTTCATACTATTGGAGTCCAACTTCTTCCTCTTGTATTTTGGAATGTGAATGTAAACAGGGCATCCAAAGATTCAAAGATGATCTATGTTAGGCTTCCTTCCTGAAAATGCTTCTTCCAGAGTCATATTTTCAAGAATTCTATGCGGGTTTCTATTTTGGATATATATTTTTGTCATTGTTGCTTCTCCCCATAATAATTTAGCAAGATCTTAATCATGGATCGAACACATTCTTCAATTGTTCTATTCTTTCTCTCAGCCACTCCATTTTGTTGAGGATTATAGGGAACTATGAGCTTCCTCTTAATACTTGTTTCCTTGCAAAAAGATATAATTTACTTGGAGGTGTATTCCCCACTATTATTGAATCTTAAATTCTTTATCTTTCTTTTTTTTCAAGATATCCACTTCTGTCTTGAATCCTTGGAATTTTTTAAAAACTTCATCCTTAGATTTGAGGTGATAAATCCATGTTTTCCTTGAATGATCATCAATGAATGTCTCATAATATTGATGACCTCCAAGATATTTTATTGTCGTAGGTACATATACATCAAAATGAATGAGGTCTAATATTTATTTAGACCTGGTATCACTGCTTGTAAATGACTTCTTCACATTTTTTCCTAAAGCACATCCCTTACAAACTCCTCCATGGTCTTCTTTCAAATTCGGAATGCCTTTCACCATTTGACTTAAAGAGGGGAATATTTTATAGTGAAAGTGGCCATACCTTCTATGCCATAGTTCAAAAAGACTAATATCCAAATGTACAATATCTTGAGGAAGAGGTGTTAATAACCTATATAACCACCCCTCATGAATCCCAATAACCTAAGCTTTATCAATGCTAAAATCCTTTCCCTAAACAAGAAAATTGCAGTCTATAAAAGAAATTATATCCCCTTTATCTTCTAGACAAGAAATATAAAGTATTTTTTTCTTCAAACCTGGAATGAAGGGTATGCTATTGAGATGATTTTTTCCACCACCTCTTAGATCCACAGATATAGACTCAATGCCCTTGACTAAATAACTCTTCTTGTCTCCAAGATCCACTGAATGAAAGGTGGTTCCCTTTGATATAGTTTGTAGTTTTCAAAATTATCCTATCATGTGTCTTGAGGCTCCACTATCAATTATCCAAATTTTGTTATTTTAAAAAGACCCTGTGAGAGTGGAAAAGAATCCCCCATCTTTGACACCTTTTGATATTTTGGAGATGATATTGATAACACATTCCTTTGCAACTTCCAAGAGACTCTAAAGAGCCTTGAGACCCTTCTTCATGTAGCTTGTCATTGATGAGAGATGCTAAAGTGATCTTCCTTCAAGGATGTCTTCTTTTAAGAGAGTTACAACAAAGTGATCTTCAAGCAATCCTTCCTTTACCTTAGCTATGATATCATGTTGAGAAATCAATCTGGGTAGAAAGGGTGGGGACAAATGGAGTTCATATGAAAAACATCCCCTATCCACCCCTCCCGCACTCCCACTCTCATAGTGGGAGTCAATACATCTTTCATATTAACTCCCTCCATCCCCACCATCATATATGAGGGATTTAATATTCAAAACATAACTTCTCATACCTCCATCCTCATATTTGAGGGAGTTAATATGCAAAACATAACTCCCCCTACCCCCGCCTTCATATATGAGGGTGGGTTGTGAGGAGAGTTAATATGTTTTTCATATTAAATCCCCTCACCCCCACCTTCATATATATGAGATTGAGGGTGAGGGGAGTTAATGTGAAAAACATAACTCCCCGTACCCCCACTTTCATATATGAGGGTGGGTTGTGAGGGGAGTTAACATGTTTTTCATATTAAATCCCTTCACCCCCACCCTCATATATATGAGGTTGAGAGCGAGGAGAGTTAATATGAAAAACATATTAACTCCCCCCACAACCACCCTCATATATCATATATATGAAGTTGAGAGTAAGGTGAGTTAAATATGTAAAACATATTATCTCTCCCACAACCGCCCTCATATGAGGTGACAGTGGGGGAGTCAATATGTCATATATATGAGGATGGGATTTGTAGGAGAGATTTTATATGAGGGTAGGGGAAAGTAATATTGAAAACATATTAACTCCCACCACCATATGAAGTTGGGAGTAGGGTGAGTTAAATATTCAAAAACATGTTATCTCCCCCCACAACCACCCTAATATGAGGGTGGTGATGGGGGAAGTCAATATGTCATATATATGAGGGTGGGAGTGGGAGTGAGTTTATATGACGGTAGGGGTAGGAGGAAACTAATATTATAAACCTATTAACTCCCGCCTCCCCCACCCTCATATATGTGAATGTTTCTATGGGGGGAGTTCATATGTTTTGTGTATCAACTCCCCTCATAGCCCACTCTCATAACTAGCCCCCTCTCTGCCCCCCATCCCCACATATTAACTCCCCCCATCCCCACTCTCGTATATGAGGGAGGGTGGTGAAAATGAGAGTTATTGTGCAAATCATGTTTACTCCCCCCCACCTAATATATAAAGGTGGGGATGGGGTGAGTTAAAATGAAAAACATGTTAACTTCTCCTAGCCCCTCCCTTATATATGAGGTCAGAGAGGGTTATTGTCTTTTGCATATTAACTTCCCCCAACCCCACCCTTATATATTGGATGGGGTGTGGGGAGTAAATATGATTTTCATATTATCTCTCGAGTACACCCCCACCACCATTATGTGATTTCATATTGTTGTCCCTGCCTCCCACACCCCCTCCTCCCTCTCCTATCATAATATAATGAGAGTGAGGGTGGAGGTGAGAGAAGTTAATACGAAAATCATATTATATTCTCATATCCCCACCCTCACCCTTATTATATTATATCTTTTACATTATTATCGTCCCACCCCGCAACCCAATCTCTTATATAATTCACTATATATGAGGGTGGGGCAGGGGAAGGTGCTCTCAAATACTTCTCTATATATGAGGGCGGAGGTGGAGGGGGGTGGGAATGATTATATTATTCCCCCCCCCTATTATTATCACCCGCTAGTCCTCATACACTTCTCTATGCATATATCATATTTTTCCCATTATTCCTCCACCACTACCCTGGTCTACTTATCTATGCATTATAGAATTTGTGCACAATTTGTAAAATTTAGACACCTTCCTCATGGATGCACAACCCCTAAAAAATGTGACATGCCTTAGTTGAAGATTTTATATCTTCAACCCTAAGGTGGATTCAAAGTGGATCAACAATCTACCATTTTAATCGAGAACCTTACACCTTCAATCCTAAGTAAGTAAACAAAGTGAGTAAATAATAACTAATTTGAGATTAATATTAATTTAAAATTTAATTAGAACGCGTAATCTAATTCATATTCCTATATATATGTATGTGAAAATAAAAAATAACAGTGGAATGGTGTAACTATCTCCTTATTATACTTATTGGAGATAAGTTATATTGCAATCAGTTTATCAAACCATATTTGACTGGAATTAATTTGTAAATTTTTGTATGATTGTATAGCTGTAAAAATATTTTTTTATGTTTTTGAAAAAATGTATTCCAATTTTATGATTGGACTAACTAATTTTATGTTCTTTAAACTGCATTTCTCAGAATAAAAAAATTAATTAAAAAAAATAAAATTAAAAAATTCAATTGTAATATATATCTATATATATATATATATAATACCTTGTGCCATAAGTTAATTAATTAATTGAATTATAGTTGTCATATCAAGGGTCACACACTCTGATTTCTATATTTTTTTTAGATTGATTTTTCAACTCATAAGTGATAATAACCAAACACCATATGATCGAAATTAGAAAAGACTATATCCTTCTATATCGACTTTTTACAATGGTATGGAGGAGATCAAAAGGATCCTCTAGGGCATATGAGACATCTTAGATGATTTAAACTCTAGGATGACCTGGGTGGAAAGTAGTGTGACTTCTGACTCGGACTTTGGCTTTGGTTCACAACCTCCTACTCCAATTGTCATCACCCCACCAGCATAAAATATTTCTCAAGGCGATGTCAATGAAGTTTCTCCTCAAGGAAACATCAATGAAGTTTCTTCCGTTATTATTCTAGATTAAATATTACTGCTCTTGGTCTATTTTGTTTTATGTTTAGTTCTTTCTCCTCAAGGCAACATCAATGGAGTTTCTTCAATTATTGTTCTAGATTAAGCATCATTGCTTTTGGTCTATTTTGGTTTATGTTTAGTTCTTCCTTTACTCGGGAGTTATGGCAACTTTCATGGTTCACTGGACTATAGATGTTCATGGTATTGTTTCCATTGTCAAGTCCCTAATATCCACTGTATGGAATTTTGGACGGGCCACCTTGTATTATGCTACTATGCATGTCCTTTTTGGTTAGATGTGGTCCACTGGGAATAAATGATAAAGATTGTATTAGCTTGTACAAAGTCCACACAAAGTTTTCTGGAACAATCTCGTTATAGATGTGAACTTGATTTTCTTATAATATAAATATTATCATCTAGCTTACAAAAAAATAGTTTTGACATTGGAATCAACTAATCACATGGTTTGTCAATTAACTCACCGTCGTCCATTATTATTATGAACAAAACCCTATCTCATGCACATTGTTTCAAAATTAACTCACCACCGTTAATTACTATTATCAACATTACCTATCTCATGCACATTGTTTCAAAATAGATTGTATTAGCTTGTACAAAGTCCACACAAAGTTTTATGGAACAATCTCGTTATAGATGTGAACTTGATTTTCTTATAATATAAATATTATCATCTAGCTTACAAAAAAAAATAGTTTTGACAGTGGAATCAACTAATCACATGGTTGGTCAATTAACTCACCTTCGTCGATTATTATTATGAACAGAACCCTATCTCATGCACATTGTTTCAAAGTTAACTCAACACCGCTAATTATTATTATCAACATTACCTATCTCATGCACGTTGTTTCAAAATTTATATTTTTAGTAAGTGTGGTCTAAAAAGCCCACAAATAAGTTCGGAAGATAATGGAAATTTTGGCAAGATTATGACAAAATCGGCGATTTTTTTTTTAAATCTTGGTTGCAATAGTCAAACTTCAGAATTTTGGATGCCCCAAAAATTCTTGATATTGCTAAATCCATTTCTACAATTAAAAAACTATTCCAATACTTAACCTCCTGATATATTCTGAAAAAATTACGCAGTTCCAATAAAAACCCTGCCATCCAAAAAAAATTGTGGTACCACTATGCAACGTCTTTTTCATAGCCCAGTTTTCGTGAACATTTGCATATACAATGATGCTTTATTGGGCAAAGCAATTATAAATATCTTCATTCAAACTTTTCTTTCAGATTCGGTCATTCAAGTTTTATATATTTTAAAATTTTTATGAGTTAAACTTGCTATTTGTTATTTTTTAAACCATTAAAAAATTGCAAATATTTTTACTTTAATTTTAGTATTACTACCTACAGTTTGTAGCATTAATTAATGTTCATACTCTGATTATTGAAGAATAAGCCAGCGAGAAGAAAAGTGTAATAGCTTAATTTCTCTTTACAAACTTGGAATTATTTAATTATATATATATATTAATTAATTAATTATAGATATTTCATATACATATATTAAATTATAATTTAAAAAATGTTACAATATTTATTTTTTAACCTTTGAGTTTATAGAATATCATAATAATTTATAAATATATTTATTAAATAAAAACCAAATATATAAATAAAATTTTAAAATATATATATATATATATATTAAATTCCATCAATTAAATTTAATCTTATTAATATTATTTTATGTGTAAAGTGGGAAATTGACAATTAGTATTTTTAAACTATAAGTAATCAAGAGAAGAAGTGGAGAAAATCAGAGCAGCAATAAATGAAAGGAAAATGGTATGGTTGTACAATGATAAAGCAATTATTGCAATGTTTGGGCCTCTGGGCAAAACAGGGCAGCAAGCTGGCAGTAAAGAAAAAGTAGAGAATTCGATGATACAGAGGAAAACAACAAGATCAACATGGGTGAAAAGGGGCGAAGACTCAAATTTGAGTCTTATGTGCCAACCTACGTAGAGTCAAATCCTACCCAGGTCTACCTAAGTTTAGTTTGTTGGAACTGTTGAGTTTACCCTTGAAGGAGGAGACCTTGGTTAGGGCCTATTGCGGAAGGTAGAGACATAACTAGTCTCACGGAAACTCATGAACATGATGGTTGCAAAACTCATGTGTTTGATGGTTATTTGAAGTTCGCAGTTTGGAACAAGATAGTAGAAAATGGCAAAGGGTATGGGGGAATACTAGTTTTAGTGAAAGAAAAAGAAGACTGTCACATTCAGTTAATTAAAGAAGATGCTAATAAACAATATTTATGGTTCAAAATATTAGAGAATGAGAATCACATAAGAATTGCAATATGTTATTTTGCCCCTCAAGTATCAAAAGCTTACAAAAATAAGGGGCTAGACAACAAGGATCTGTATGCAGCTTTAAAGCAAGATATTTCCATGTACTCTCAATAGGGAGAAGTTCTTTTAGTGGGAGATTTCAATGCTAGAACATCAAATCATCAAGCTAGTATTCTTTTTTGTAAAGAGGATCACAACGTATTTGGCTCACTGAAGAGGAGAATCCCCAATAGGTAGTTCAAAAGATGACAAAGTTAGCAATCATTTTGGAGAGGAGTTGCTTACACTGTGTAGGGCTTTCAACTTAATTATTTGCAATGGTCTAGATAGCTGGAAAAGGTCTGGGAACTTCACATGCAACACATACAATGGGGCAAGTGTCATTGACTATGTGATGTGTTCACAAAGCTTGATAGAAAAGATAGATGAAGTTAAGATTGGAGAGCATTTTTGGGACTAAATTCATACCATAACCTAATTTATATAAAGTTATCATGGTTAGAAGAAAGATAGAATGGGAGAAAAACCCAATGCTCTCGACAATCACTATCACGGGTCAAAATTCTTCTAACACAAGAAAATTTTACTATCTTCAAGGCAATGTTAGAGAGATTAATTCAGAAGGAGAAAACTAGTTTCAACAGTCATTTGTTAACTAATATAATCCAAAGTGCACTTGAGAAGTGAAAATGAGCAAAAAATAGGAAATCAAAATCAAATTGTTTTCCTGTAAATGCTTGGTTTGATGAGAAATGAAAAATGGAAAGGAGAACCTTGAAAAAGGCAAGGAAGGAGAACATGAATGTAAAATTATATAAGTAGATTCTAAAAAGGAAAAAAAATGAGTTCATGCAAATAAGGCAAGAAGAGTTAATATATCTAAGAAAGAATAACCCAAAGCTTTTCTGGTAGGAACTTCAACCAAGGAAGAAGCAAATCGAAAATAATATTACAGCCCAACAATGGTTTGAATATGAAAAGAAACTCTATGAGAAAGAATCAGAGGCAGACCCTCCCTCTAGGATTAACACAACTATAAAGCTCTTCACATTACAGGAGGTGGAGATTGAAATTAAGAAGCTGAAAACAGGAAAGGCAAAGGACTTGGTTGAGCTTCAAGCAGAGTATCTAAAATGGGGAATGAACACTCTTGCACTGCACATCATGGAAATATTTAACAACATCATTCAGTAAGGATTCCCAACGGACTGGACAACTAGCCTAGCAATAGCCCTTTTTAAAAGTGGAGACATTAATAGTCCTTCCAATTATATAACCATTATGATCAATCCTTTGTTTGGAAATCTTTTCAGCAGCATGGTAGAAAATAGAATCAGTAAGTGGGAAGAAGTAAAAGAAAAGAGGGAAAGAGGACAAGCGGATTTTAGGCCGAAGCATTCTACAGTGGATCATGGTATCACGTTGAGACACATTGTTGAAAAGGTTTGGGAGGACAAAGAAGAAGCATTATGTTGCTTTTTTGACTTCAAAAAGGAATTTGACACAGTCCCTAGAGATAAGTTGTGGTGTAGAATGGAAGAACTTGAAATTCCTTTGCATTATAGAGTCATTGTCCATATACTTTATGAAGAAGTGAAAGTCAAAATTAGAACCTCAACGGGTATTTCAGAAAACTTTAGAAGTAACATTTGAGTCAAGCAAGGTTTTCCTCTATCTCCTACTCTTTTTGGCTTATATACTGATAAAATAGAAGAGTTGATAAATCCGCAAGGTGGAGATGGTGTTCGGTTGGGGGAGGTTGTGATAAAACTTCTTTCATATGCGGATGATCTTGTATTGATTCCTAAATCGACCCATGGATTGAAAATGCACCTATATGCCCTTGAGAATTTTTGTAGAGAAGTGGGGATGCAATTCAATACTAGCAAGACCAAAATAATGATTTTCTTTAATAAAAGGAAGCAGAGCCAATACACATTCTTCTTTGAAGGCAACATTCTTGAAGAAGTAAATGAGTACCAGTACCTCAGGATTGATTTCAACAACAAACTTAATTGGGAGGACTGCAGAAAGAAGAGAATTTTAGGAGGGTGGAAAGCATCATATGCTCTTCAAAACAGACGTAGAGAGGCAGAGTTATGGGATTGGAAAACGACTAAAACACTTTTTGGACTCCTAGTTTGTCCAGTGATGCTATATGGGTTTGAATTGTAGGCTAGCAGCACCCCCATCTCAAAATGGAAACAAATTGAGAAAATCCAAAAACGCTTCATCATGAGCAAGTTCAAAATAAATAAATAAAATCGATATCTTATGAGATAATGTTGAGTGAAACAGCCGAAACTCCCATCGAAGCAATTTCTATGGTGCGGCTCATAAGATATCTAAAAAGAATTGAGCAAATGGGAGTAGGTAGATTCCCTAATGTTATATTCAATGAAGGCATGAGTGAAAGAAAGAAAACAAGGATGAAACAAAACTACATATGGATGCAAAAATGGAATATCTACCTCAATGCCTGTCCAACAAATATCAAGGAGCTAAAGGATTTTTTTATGGAGAAGTTTTGTAAAGGGGTATGGGAAAAAGAGTTGGGCAGAAAGAAGAAGTACTACATGGAGGAATTCAACCCTATGTGTGATCTACAACAAAAAGAGTTCATTGGAGCTAACATTCCGTGGAGGGCAAAGGTTCTTATTGCTCAATTAAGAACCAACTCGCATCAACTTCGGTGTGAAACAAGACGATGGAAAAGGCCTAAAGAAGCTTGGGAAGAACGGGTGTGTACATTTTGCACGTCTAGGGTAGTGGAATCGGAAAAACATTTCATTTTGGAATGTGATGCATTCAAAGACATCAGAGAAAGTTATGGGAATATGCTAGCATCAGTTTCTTGGCATTGTCTTTTTAGTGAGGGGATTGTTGGAAAGTTGGGCCAACTCATCATCAATTTGAACAAGAAAAGGATTGAATTGCAAAAGATGAAAAGTAGGGAACTAATAGTCCCATAGACTATTTTTAGTCTCGTGGACGTTAAAATATCATTTCATTTCAATAATCTACACACAATTTCAATCTTTCCTCGAGGCGTCCAATATCTTTATGACACCAATAAGTTTAAAAATAATAATATTATTTTTTCTATTTATAGCCTAAATCTTTTTTGAAATATTGACATACGATACAGATACTAAATAGCAACATTGTCTCTTGGCATAAGATGTAGATACTAAGTAGCAACATTGCATATTACACTTGTTCTTAATGAAAAATTCACATGATATTATTTCTGTTGTGGTAAATTATAAATTTAACAATAAGTAAATATCTTATATAGAATGTAATGAGATGAGAATGAATAAATTACCTTATATGGAATGGAATGATTTATGAGTACAATATATTGTACTTTGTGATTACCAAAATAGATATTACGATTATTGATGAAGTTATGAGCATAGTTTTGTTAGTGTTTAATGTACTTTATGATTATTAAAATTGAAATTGATATTAAGATTGTTGAAATTAATTTTTATAATTATCAAAATTACGTGGATACATTATTTACTATGAATTTCAAGTTGTGTATAAAATATTGCGATTTTTTCCTAATTCAAATCCAAATCAATATAAAAAGTATTTTAATAAGTTTTGTAATTATTAAAATAAGGTGGAAATAATTTACTTAATTTATCTACCTTATTAAAGTTTTTTTTATTTTATTTTATCAAACATGGTCATAATTTTAGTGAACCTATTTAAATTTTATTATGCCTCGTTATGGTTTCAAGTTGTAAATGTTAATAATTTAAGCTAGAAAAGTAAAAGTTAATATCAAATGAATGAGAATTTAGTATTTAGTTGATTGTTTTATAAAGTACATAAATCCCTAGTTTACTATGATCATTGAGATGAAAGAGTAATCATGTTTTTTCCTTGCTCCACAAATGTTCAATTTTTAAGGTTTTTAACATGTATATTTTGTATTTATTTTTAAACTCATTTTCTATCTATTTTAATGACTATATCAAAATTTAAACATGGTATTTGATACTTTTGATAGAAGTTTTGATTTAGAGAGCCATATTCTCCCATATTATATCTCTTCTTCAAATCTTGGTTGAATTTTGGCGCTTCCCAAATTTTTATCTCGAGGATTCATGGTTTTCTTCATATTTGTACAAATTGATGCATTTGGTGTCAATTTAACCATACATATGACTTTAGATTGGTCTTGGTCCATTAAAACTAGACTTAATTTGCCTCAAACATGGAGGATTTTATCTAGTATATGTGAACCATCCATTTTGTGTTGGGTACTTTTGAAATTTGGTTTTTCCAAATTATAGAAAATGGTATGTATGCTAATAAATCTTGATTTGTATATTTTAGTAGGAGGATATGCTAAGATTGGTTTCAAAGATATTTTGGATTCAAAACCCATTTATTATAACTCAATTAATTAATTTTTTGAAATCATTATCCAAGCCATTCATTGGACCTTCCATGTGGCATGTGTATCACATCATTACCAAATGGTATAACCACAAACAAACACAGGATCTATAAAATCCATGTAATCAATTTCCTCGTCATGCCGTGTTTCACCCATGCCATGTTGTTAGTGCCACATCAACACCATGTGTCTATGATGTTAGTGTTACAAACTCAATAGGATATATGTCACTCCCAAAGAGTGCCACATCGTCAAGAGATACAATGGCACATTAGATTGTATAGTGTCACATCATCAGGGCTACAATGCAACATCAATGCTCATATAGTGTCATTCTAGCATTGGGTTATGCTAAATTTTGTACATTGTGGTGCCCTCAATATGAATGCCTTGTCAACAACCACAACATGAAACTATGGGGATTTATAGGCATAATTCCATTGGTCATCTTTAAATGGCCATACTTTCATATATGATGTTCATATAGCATGTTTTCTTTGCCATTTTGGGTGTTTTCACACATCATTAAACCTACAGTGTCATATTAGTGCTCATATACTACCACATTAAAATTTCTACATTGTGGCATTCTCCATGCTAATTCCTTATAAGGGTCACATCAAAAAACTGTGGATTTACAAGAAGTATTTCATTGGCCATTTTAAATGGCAATACTTTCATATATGATGTCCATGTGGTTCATTTTTATGTCCTCTTGACGCAAGTGAACTTGATTTCTTTAACTTTAACTTTTTTTTGTTTCAAAGTTTACATCTTGCATAAAATCCGAGGGATAATCTCATTATTCAAATTTCTTGGGGGCATCTCCTTTCATTTACTTTCATGATTGGAAATTGGTTATATTAGGGCGCTTCTTTTCTAACATTGATTCTAAGATGCAATCTGATAAAAAATTAATAGTGTTGGACTAATTACGCTATGAGACCTAGGAACATGAATAGAATCAAAGAAATTTACACAAAAAATAGATTAAACAATGTTTCTATTTTTTTCTTTTGTACAGGAGCGAATTGGTAACTAAACCACATAATCTACCGCACCACTAGAGATTGCATCGCATTACTGCCACTATAAACCCTTGGCATGATATAATATCCCAAAAACCATATTAGGTCGTGATCTAGTTAGTATTCGAATTAAGGTGAGAAACATCAATATTGTTAATCCCAAACACATGGGCTGCTCCTAATGGGTGATTGGATAGTGTTTCCATTACTATGTAAAATATTTGTACATTGTTTAATATAGAGAGACAAAAGTAAAAAGCTCTATATCTAGCTATTATTCCTCACTCCATCCTCTTACTCCAGTGTCTACAAAATACAAGCCTTAATTCTTGTTCTCTTGCATCCCACAATTGTTAAGACTCAATATCCTCCCTAGCACTAGCATTCATCTTCATGTCTCCTATAAGGTTTACATCAAAAGCACCTTAGATCTTCCTCTCTTGCACCACAACAACACCAAAACCTCCCCAAGAAAATTGAAAACATAGAATTATGAGTATTGTTACCCACCAAAAAGTGGGAAACCCATAGGATAATTTTCTTCTCCCCCTTGGACGGCCAACAAACCTATATGATCAACACATGATAATCATATCGGGATCCCCCACTTCTTGCTCCAGTCATATTTCTCTCTCCAGTTTAGCATTCCTTCTTGAAGGAAGGTGGGTCATCCATCAGCAGGTAATTTAACCATTTTTGCAATCATTTTCTTTCACTTAATGTTATGGGCATGCTAATATGGTTCAAGGGGAAAATTAGTTGGCTAACTGATCATAACTATAATCTTGTTCCCTCACTCCACCTGGAAGGTTGGTCTTTGACTCTAGTCTAATGGGACCTCCTCTGAGGACTTAGGGTTTTCGGAATGGCACATGGGGAGGCTCTAATTAAAGTAGCATGTCCATGATATTCCATACTTTCCATCTTTCCCTTTATTCATCTCTATTCTTTGGGTTGGTGGTCATTGATCATCGATATTAGCACCCTTTCGTCCTCATCCTTGATTATGGGCCTAGAATACTTTTCTCTAGAAGTTGATGCAACTAAAAGGAAGATAAAAGAATATGAAATCCACAATGAAAGAAAAAATGAAAAATGCAAAAGATGGTTGGGACATTTGATAAGTGCATGGGAAAAATCCTAGCATGAGCTCCACCCCACTCATTAGCGATCACTTACTTCCTCAAACACATGATGCTTTATCCATAAAAAGGAACTATTTTATTGTCCCAACCTTGATGGGAGATAAACTAACTCATCATTAAGGGGAAGTGGAAAATCTCAAAACAAATATTGTGCTCGTGACTTATGTACCCAAATAAATATAAATCATTAAGAAGTGAAAGGTGCACCAAAGGGGTGGAAAAAGAAAGTTGAGGAAAGGGTTAACTAATGCCTCCACAATTTCTCCCTCCTTACATATATACACTCAAGGTTTTGGACCTCCATTATTTTGTCACATTACTATGGCACCTTACCCTCAAGTCTCACTTTACAACCACCATTCTCACACATGCCTATGGATTTATAAACTAAATTGGGACATGTGGTTTCCCCTTGGGGGTTGGAAACACCTACTAGGGTTATACAACTAATATCCCTAACATTAAGAGGTAACCTATTTATGGAACTTGATCTAGTTAAACATTTGAAGGCGAGCTTTGTGTGAAGTATTACTAAGTCCCTAGGATTAGCTATGGTCCACTATGATGCATTTATGGTTATTTTCCCTAATTATTGGTGATTTCACTTGATTTTCAGTAAGGTTTAATCAGGGGGTATTTTTATAGTAATAGAAGTCTCCTAAGAGATGATTATCCTCCTTCTCAGCAACATTCTAAAGGTCATTTTACACATTCTAGAGAGTATATATGACCCTATTGATGCAACATTGCCCATACATTGTAGAGAATTGGGTTATATGATGGTTCCACATGGTACTTAACAATCTGAGGTATCCCTAGATGTTGAAATATTGAGCCAATGAGGCCTATTATTGGATTTATAGATGACGTGCCCAAAAGGACCCAAGATGCCCCCAAGTTGTCCTTGACACATTGTTATGGGTGTTTTTTGTTCCAAAGCCTAGATAATGATGTTTATCCTTGAGATGGAAAGAAAGGGCTTGCACATCACTATTTGACCCAAATTCTTGAGTATATTGGTGCCACATCACCCCCCTTTCCCTTTAGAGGGTGACATAGGGCACCTTGGTGATGGTGTCTTGATTTGGAGGAACTTTAGAGGCATACCCATGGACATAGAGCTACTTCTGGAGTATGGAGCACTCATTAGCCTATTTGACATTTGTGGAATTTTGAGCTCCTTTGGATGATGACATCATATTGGAGGAGGGATTTTTTCCCACACATGTGGGATCTTTTGACATTATTTGTTATGTTTTTTAGCTATTGAGGTTTGCTTGTAATCTCACACTTGTTGAACACTTAAGTAAACTTGAAATTAGGGTTTTTACTTGTAAATTTGTGAGAACAAAGGTGATATGCCTCATATAAATAGAGGCTCTCATTATTTCATTTTTTCATCACACATTTTATCACTCTTTTCTAGCAAAGAGTGTGAATTAGTCCTTTTTCGATACATGGGAAAATATGTGACTTTTCTATAGTGTGAATTCTTATGAACATGGCCTTTTGTAAAGAGATGTTTTTATGAGATTGAAAGAAGTGCTTCTTTGGATAATTTTGTAAGTTTCACGCTTTATCTTGTATATTTTGCATATTGTATGTGTGGAGTAGGGATTTTATTTTATGACATGACTAAATGCTAAATCTATTTTGAAATATTGCTCCATTATAGCATGCAATTTTTTTCTCTTGAAGCCTACAAGGAAACTATGTTTGTTCATTCCTTATATTTAATTTCTCCCCTCACAAGGAAAATGGTCAAGGTTTTAAAAGTGGATTCCATAATCATCCCTCTTACTTTGTTAAAACTTTTTCATGGAATTTTATCCCTAGAAGACTCCATTAAGCCCATTTAGGATAAGTCACTAATCATTATTGTGTTTATCATCTCAAATCAAGAGATTAACTCCATGAATGAACCATGTTTTTTCATTAAGAGAAAATATAGATATACACAAGGATATGGAGACTATTGGGATTCATCTCCCAATGTCTCTTCATCTTCCAACATCATTTATTTTCTATTTACAATATTTACATGATTTTTCCTAATCCCAAAGATTAGATGTCAACATGCCCCCCCTAATCTGAAGGGATGGTGGTGAGTCCAAGCATTATTCCGAATCTTTCAAACTTTTCTCTTCCAAGCACTTTGGTGAAGATGTCTGCAATCTTCTCATTTGTGGAACAATGTTGTAGGTGGATTGTCTTGGCCTATACATGATGTTGAATTAGATGATACTTTGTATTGATGTGCTTGGTTCGATCATGGAACTTTGGGTTCTTTGCCAACTTTATTGCATAAGTGTTATCAATCAAAAGAGGAGTTGAATGCACTTGTTTCTCCTGCAAATCTTTCAGAATCTTCCTAAGCCACACAATTTTCTTCGTTGCTTCAGTTGTTGCCACATATTCTTCCTTGGTTGTGGAATCTGCTGGAACTTATTGTTTTCATGACCTCTAGGAGACAACTCTTGATCCAAGACTCATAACATAACCTGAAGTAGATACTATGGCTTCTTTATCTTCATCAAAATCTGAATCAAAGTATCCAATCAAGCTGAAGTCGTCCACCTGTGTATACTTGAGTCCAAATTCTTGAGTTCGCTTCAAGTACTTTAGAACTCTTTTTGCAGTAGACCAATGACACTCACAAGGATTTTGCATAAACTTGGAGAGGATTTCAACAACAATGGAAATGTTTTGTCTGTTGATAGTCAGTTAGTTGAGACTTTCTATGAGTTGTCTATACTTTGTTGCATCCTCAAATTATTTTCCTTCAATGGATGTGAGCTTTAAATTATGTTCCATTGGAGTGGTCAAAGGATTGCACTCATCCATGCCAAAATTGTTCAACAAATCTCCAATGTACTTCTTCTGAGAGAGAAATATAAATTTAGGATGTTGGGTTACTTCAATACAAAGATAATAGTGAACATAGCCCAAATATGTCATTTCAAAACTTTTCCTCAGCTCTTTCTTTATGGATGCAATGTAATTCTCATTGTTCCTATCATCATAAGAACATATACATACACCACAAGGTATACAATTGTTTTTCCAACTTTCTTGATAAACAAAGTGGTATCATCAAAATCATAGCGCTTGAAATTGAGTTTCAGAAGATGCTCAATCAATTTCTCGTACCAGGCTCGCAGTGTTAGGTTAATGCCATAAAAATATCTGAAAAGATTACATATTTTATGTTACCGACCCTTCACAACAAATTCTTCTGGTTGAGACATAATGACATTGTCTTTCAAATCTCCATTCAAGAAAGAAATTTTTACTTCCATTTGATGGACTTTCCAACCTTTTTGAGATGCCAAGGCGAAGAGAGTTTGGATGGTAGCGCATTTTTGTGGGGGGGGAAAGTCTCCTCATAATTGACCCCTTCCTTCTATGAAAAACATGTTGCGACAAGCATAGCTTTATGCTTGTCAAGTGAGCCATTTGCTTTATACTTGTTCTTGAAGACCCACTTACATCCTATTGGTTTGGTTTCCAATGGAGGATCAACCAACTTCCACGTGCCATTCTTTATCAAAGCATCATATTCTTTCTACATCACTTCCTTCCATTCATCATGAGAAGTGGCTTCCTTGAAGGAAGTTGGTTTGAAATATGTAGAAAATTTTAGTTCACAATCATAAGAAACATCCATATCAACAAGTGAATTAGAATCATCTACATCACCTCCATTCTGTCTAGAAGAGCTTATTGTCCCTGTCTTCCCAACCTCATCAGGACAAACACTTTCAAGTTTCTTTGTGAGCTATTTTGGAGGACCTTTCTAAGATTGCCTAGGCTTTTCAATTAACTAAGATGAGACTGAATCAATATTTAGCCTCCCAATTCTCTCAATCACATCACTCAAAGTGTCTTCTTGAATAATGGTTGGAGCTTCATGAGGAGGAGAGTGCTTTAGAAGCAGATTCCACAAATTGATCCAGTATAGGAATCCCCCCTTCAAGATGTGGAATCTCATTATCAAACTCTTGAAAATACTTTGCATGCTCGAATTTTCCCAAGCGATCAAGTTATCGCTCAACAACATTGTCAGTCTTGGATGATTCAAGAAAGATCACATCTCTAGATATTGTAAACTTCATATTTACTTCATCATACAGATGATATTATTTGAAGGTATCTGAGTACACCAAGAAGATACATTTTCGACTCCTTCCACCGAGTTTGTTTCTTTGTTCCTTAGGTATCAAAGTATAATAGGTGGAACCAAAAACCCTAATATGCCTCACTGAAGGAATGTGACCATACCACATTTCATAAGGACTCTTGTTTTTCATAACATGAGATGGAAACCTATTCTTTACATACACAACACATATAACTGCATAAGCCCAAAACATTAGCTTAACATTCTTGAAAAACATCATTGAATGTACTATATTTAAGATTGTCATGTTCATTGTTTCAGCTACATCGTTCTGTTGAGAATTATAAGGCATAGTTGTTTGATGTTTGATCCCATGTTGACGAAGATAGTTTTCAAATTCATTTGAAGTATATTATTTTCCATTATCAATACGAGTAGAGCCAATATGAGATTGTGAATCATTTTCAATCCATGTATGAAAGTTCTTGAATGTTTAAAAAGTTTCAAATTTGTTCTTCAATAAATAAACCCAATACATTATGGTGTAGTCATCAATAAATGTCATCATATATTTATTACCATTTGCAGAAGGAACATGAATTGGGCCACACAAATTAGAATGAATGAGTTCAAGCTTTCTATGTGCTTTGGAACGAGAATCATGAAATGATTGTTTGTTGTGCTTTCCTAAGATACAAGCATCAAGTTAAATTTCCTAGGAATTGTAGGCAAACTAGTAACGCCATTTTTCTTCAACAAATGAAGGTTGTCATAGTTCAAATGTTCAAATATAGCATGCAATAAAAGACTTGATGTAAGTGTACCTTAATTGTATTGAGAACTGTATGAAAATTTGTGTGCATGAGTAAAGGTTCCTTGCAACTTTAGAAGTCTTTCTTCTTCTATCCTAGTCATGACAAGTGAGTTGTCTGATACTTTTCTGACCTCAACCTTGCCATCAAATATGTGAATGGAGCATCCTTGCTGGTGGATGTGGACCAAAGATAGCAAGTTTCTCCTCAACTCTGGGAGGTAGAGTATATCATGTAGAAGAAAGTTTGGAAGACAGGCCAATTTGAGCCTGATGGTGTCAAGCCCTGATAGGTTGTGTTTTGACTTGTTTGCAAAGTAGAGTGCTCCATCAACATTGTCAACAAATTCTTCAAACAAATATATTTTGAAAGTTGTGTGGCAAGTTGCTCCTGAATCAAGAAACCAATCATATTTTCATGAACCAAGTGAAGCATTAAATAAGTCTCCAATTACTCCAATGTTGCAATGTGCCACAACATAATGAGCGGACTCGAGTGCTTTTCCTTTCCCTTTATCTGATGATTTTCCTTTCTCTTCATCTCTTTCCTATCTAATCTCATCCCATGAGAGCTTACATGTGGAAGCATCATGACCATTTCTATTACACCATATGCAATGAAGATAAGACATTTCTCCTTGGAAATTTTCCCCCCCTACCTCTAAAATTCTTCTTTCCATGTCCTCGTCAGCTACCTCTTCCTCTAGAAGAATCTTGTGCATGATTCTTCTCTTTCTATGCAAAGCACACAACTTCTTCAAAACACTGAGGAGTTGTCTTCTTCCCATAACCCTTCTATCTTTCACCAAACTTAATCTCAAGCGAGTCAAGGGAAATCTCCTTAAGTTTGCCACTTCCTTGCAATGATTCATGATAATGTGAATAAGTCGGATATAGTGCTTTGGCATAAGTTGTGATGGGAAAATCCATTTAACTCCAATAGCTTCAATATCATGCATTATGGTTCTTATTTCTGATGCTAAGGCAAGAGGGTCATCATTTTTCAACTCAAGATTGAACAACTTGATAATCAATTGAACAACTTCAAGCTCAGAGTGTGAGTCATATAATTCCTTCAACTTCTTTAAAGCTTAAAAATAATTTGAAAATGGAGAAATATTACGACTCACCTCTTAATTTACTAATGTTGCAATCAAAACATAGGCCTTGTTGTTCTTGTTTTCCCAAATGGAAAGCTCCTTGTCAGAATTGGGCTTCTCAAGAAAATTTCAAACTCCTTTCCACAACTCATTAAAAATCAAGGTGTGTTTTATCTTCCTGGACCACTCATGGTACTTCTCTTTCCCATTGAGAACTACACCCACTATAGAGATGAATGAATGCATCATATAATTCTGAATTAGGCCCAAAATAAACTTACAATAAAAACCGATGTGTATCTGCAATTAATTAATTAATATACAATTATATCTTCAAATAAAAATATAAGATCTCAATATATCCTCCAATATATACCTTGGTATATGTAATTTCATACCATATAATATATGGCCATTACAAAATAGAACTCAACAAATTCATATGCCATTATTTATAGGTCACCACATTACATATATATGCCACGACCTTTCCTTTTTTTAAAAATCTATTATATGCCATGTCCATTATATATCACGGCCTTTAAAAAAAACCAACACATTTATACAACATCCAAAGTATATAACACTATGGAAAGCCAGCAACATATAAAAATATATAACAAAACATAAAAGGATATTCAACGCAACAAGGAGGTTCAATCGACGCAACATATAAAACAATGGCCTTCAAAACTAAACATTCAACGCATAGGCCACATACCAAGTTAACTCTTCATACCATGCAACCTTTTAAAAGAGATCAATGCAGCAGTGACTTGAATGTACATACCATGGTCAATGCCTATACCAAATCCATCACATACACAACATTGTGATACATGTGTGCCATCAACATCCCACTGGGCGTGCCATCACAATTTCATCCTCTAGTGCAACCTTCACGCTCGCCGCACCATCACAATTTCATATACGCAATAACAAACTTCTAATTGAGAGAAATCTAGTCCACTGAGCATGAAGTTTTTCATGGGGAGAGGGTTTTCTTTCTTGTTTCTCTTGACAATCATATTCTTTAATTCAAAGCAGGAATGTGGAGATTGGGTGTAGGTTAACACAATGTTTAACTCACTCAAGGCAAAGAGAAGTCTCGACCAACGCATTCAACAACAAGCCACATGATCCGAAAAAGATGGTAGTCTGCAGAAATGCAGAAGAGAGGCAAGAAGGAGTTACGAGATAGAGGAAAACTAAAAATGGGGTTGGCTTTAATACCATGTTAGACTCGGAGAGTAACTCCATAAATGAATTATGTTTTTGCATTAAAACAAAACATGGATATATACAAGGAGAGGGAGACTATTGGGATTCATTTCCCAATGTTTCTTCATCTTCGAGTGCACTTTATTTTCTATTTACAAGATTTACATGTTTTTTCCTAATCCCAAAGATTAGGTGTCAACAGATCACCCAAAAAATTTATTAAATTTACTCTTCTTTTTGTCGGGTTGTGTTATATTCTTTCCACAACTAGCCCACGTAGTTAACCAGGGCGGGTAGACGATGCACAGAGCCCCCCCTTTGTTGCACCAATTGCGTAGCAGGGGGTTCATAGGGGGTTTGAGGGGTGCAGGTAACCCCCCTCTATGGGGTCCAGGCCAGTGCCTCGGAAAATTTTGTTTTCTGGACCCTATATTAGGTTGGGCAGACCTACCTATGGTTTTGTGCATGTTTTTCGCACATGGTTTTGGACGCAATGGTTTTCGGTCCATGGTATTGGATGCTTCGGCATATATAAATATGCATTGTAACATTGAAAGGAATATAATGAAAAATCAAGCTGGTAGTCCCGGTTTTGGAATCCAGGGGAAAATCTCTTTGTATATGTGTTTTATGTGTTATGCTCTCGCATTGTTTATTTTCTATGTTTTAGAATTCGTATGCAGGTAATTTCTGTACAAGGTTAAAACCTACACTTTTCCTTGTTCCTAGAAGTCTATGGTTAGTTGCTAAGGTAATAGGATAAAATTCAACATAAAAGTAGCCTTGTGTTGATGTTTGTGGTTCATAAGCTAGGATTTGCATCAATAAATTAAATCAAATCAAATCTATCATTGTTGCATGGTTAATAATTCCTTCTTAGGGTTGAAATCATCCCTATTTTTTGCTTATGTTTAAATTGTAGCTATGGTTAGTCTTCATATTTATTATCATTGTACTTGAGAAAAACAAAATATTATTGTTTTTAGCATGTTCTTCATGATTTTGATTTGGTCAAAATGTAAAAAAGAAAACTATAATTTTTATAATTTAGTGTGGCTCCACAAGTGCCATGTCGGCTCTTTTAGATGGTCAAGTCAACTCTCATTCATATCACATGATGGCTAGATGGCTTTCCATGAAAATCTCTCATTCAGATCACATGATGGCTAGATGGCTTGAAATGAAACTCTCTCATTCAGATCACATGATGGCTAGTTGGCTTGCCATGAAACTCTGTCATTCAAATCACATGATGGTTGGTTGACTTGCCTTGAAACTCTCTCATTCATATCACATGATGGCTAGTTAGCTTTCCTAGAAACTCACTCATTTGAATCACGTGATGGCTATATAGAGAAGTTAATTCGCTCTCCTTTGAATGTAATTGGAACACACACACCTTACTCATTGTCTCTCCTATGTGAAGCGGTCCAAGATCTATAGATCTTCTCATTACATTTATAATATGAAATTAATGATTAGATATATGGTCATTATACTTAAGATCTAAAGTCATAGGTTTGATATTTTCTCATTATACTCATGATCTTAGGTTAGAAGTTCAATATATGCTTATTTTAATTGTGTTTTGAAGTATGGTATTCAAGATATGCTTATTATCATTGTGATCTAAAGTCTGGTATTCAAGATCTACTTAATATCATTTTGATCTGAAGTTTGGTATTTGAGATCTGATTATTATCATTGTGATCTAAAGTTTTTTATTCAATATCTACTTATTATCATCGTGATCTGGAGTCTGGTATTTAAGATATGCTTATTATCATTGTGATATGAAGTTTGGTATTCAAGATCTACTTATTATCATTGTGATATGAAGCCTAGTATTCAAGATCTGCTTATTATCATTATGATCTAAATTTTGGTATTCGAGACCTGCTTATTATCATTTTGATCTGAAGTCTGGTGTCTGGGATCTACTTATTATTATAGTGATCTAAAGTTTAGGTCTAAGATCTGAGCCTAGATTCAAGTTATAACCTAAATGTGATATTATTCAAGGTCCGAGCTTCAAGAGGTCTATCATCCAAGCTTTGTCTATTGTGATATGATGATAGGATCAGCCTCTTGGTGGTGAACTCATTAGACGCTTTATTAGACAACTCAGTGACATTGAGTTGTAGAGATTTACATTAGAGACTTAGCATTTTTGGACGCCATCTTGTGGTTAGTATTGTCTATGTCGTGATGTATTGTTTAAAGATTTCTTTAAGGAATAGCTTGGTTGGGTTTCCCCCCTTGTGGGGTTTTCCCCTGGTCTTGGACCTAAACATTAGTGTCTCTCATTATTTGTGCATTGTGATCTCCTCTTTTCTTTACTATTATTGGTTGAATTTCTAAAGTGTAATTATTTTATGAAGAAGAATAAAATTGTAAAGAAGATCTAACAAATTCACAAATAATTGTCAATAGTTCATAAATAATGTTAGTACACTTTGTAATTTATTTCTCAATAGCTTATGTATGTTTTCCAGCCCTAAATTCCCATTAGGTAACCCTAGGCCTAGGTATTTTGGAAATCCTTTGTTCCCTTTTGTTGATTATCCTTGGAAGGCGTTTTCTTTGGCTAATAGATGACATTGTGCATCGTATCATTGCAAATCAATCAAACCCTAACTTATAACAACCATGCCTTTCATAAAAGAATAAAGTATTTGAATTATAGCATAGAATATCCAAGCTCTTTCAACACTTTATACCAAATTATAGACCTCCTATCCTTCACTTTGAACCATAAAATTATAATATCCTTTAGGTGATGTAGGGAAGCCTCACTTTTGGTTAAACACCACTAAAGAGTAGAATAAATTTTGAGGTGACAGTGACAACCCTTTCTCTTGTTTCCATAAGGTATAGCTAATTGTAGCAAGGCTTTTCACTAGGGTTATTAAATTTTGCAATAACATTTTTGGTGTTGTTGCTAGGGAGGAGTTGATACCCTCTCCTGAATATCTGAGGTCTATGCTTCAATAGTTTTCAATGCTAGCATCACAAATCCAATGATAGAACTTCTCATGTAGGGACTCCCATAGCTAGTTCTAATACCTTATCCTCTTGTAGTAGGTCAAAAGAACCATTGCTCCTAGAAAGGGAACTACTCGTAAGACCATTTCCTCCTCATCTTTCCCCATAATTTTTCCTTCCCCTATAGTTAGGAACTGTTAAATTTTTTTGGGGTTGGATTGTGCCTTATAAAATTGTGCCAAACAAATGAGAGAAAAGAAGGGATTGGCTAGGGTGGGAACATCACTACTGAAACCAATCAAAAGAAAAAGGGGTCTTAAAACCCTTAAGAGCCTCAACTCACAAAACAGAAAAGTCCAATCAACCATGATGAGAATAATGATTCTCCTCTCTCTTATTTACAGACTCCCTTTGGGGTCTCTTCTCCTTATTTTAATTTCAGGGGTTACAGGTTTCCCTCCACTTAGCCCCAATTCTATCTTCCTTCACAAGTTTTGCCCCAGTTACCCCAATCTACCCAATGTTTCCCAAAAACCATTGGATAATGGGTTTCCCCCTTTAACATTTACTATAAGCTATAAGTTTGGATAGGCTACTTCACCATCCCTTGAGAAATTAATTAGTAAGTAACATTATAGTACCCCCTTCCCGACATTGCTTGCCTTTAAGAAATTGCAAGTTCGGGTGCTTCAAAATGTGTACCATTATTTTCAAGAGTGAGGGCCTCTCAATTGTCTCGTATATTTTCCTATTATCACTTTCAACCCATTCACCTTAATTCAATAAAAGTGATGCAACAACCCCTGACTCTTCTTCACATTTTCCACCATCATGAATATTTGCAACTACAAAAATTGCCCATAAATGCTTTGAATTGATTAAGTGACCAACATTGAAGTTAGAGGGATGTTGATGTTAAAACTTTCATGCTCACATAATAGAGATTGATGAAGACTATATTTCTTACTAAATATTGTCCTCTTCATATTCTTCATGACAATATTTATTGTACCTTCATCTTCCTTATAATGGTCATCAACAAGATCATCAACAACTACATTTTGATTCATCTTTGTTGCTTCTTCTTTGGCTCTTAGAGCATCATCATTTAGCTTTCTTCTATATATATCATCAAATTCTTCCATTCCCCTAGGTTCTTCCTCTTCGCATCTAAATAGCATCTCATTCCTATCAAGTTTGTCTCTACTAATGTCACCTTGATTTGTCTAATCTCTAATTCTTGCATCCTTATTATAGAAATTATGGTGTAGACTTGCAACTACTCATGAAATTTTAATCAATATCACAAGACACAAACCTACTCTATTGCTCTGTGGAATTCAATTCACAATTTAAAACATCAATCATAAACATGCAATGAGAAATAACACACATGCACACAACATTTTTCCATGGGAAATCAATCTACTAAAAACCCCTATGCCTTATTGCATTGATATGATGAACAAAGATGCATTACAATTTCTTTTCTCAATTGAGCACAACCTACAAGTGAATAACCTATTGCTCTGCTCACTGAGAAGTTATGACCCATACTTAGTCAATTTTTTCCTCTGCTTGAGTCCCTATTTCCTTGATAAATTAGGCCCCTATTATTTAGGAATTTCTCCAAAATGGATTGCGCAATTTCCAAGGTTGATCACCTGACTTCATGCAACACATGTACACTCAAGACTAGCCTACAACTGATGTTACACTGCCTTGAAATCTCCACCACAATTGGGGAACTCGATTTATATGCATGCACTAGCTATTTTTGGTTGATTGATCAGTTAACTCGATGATCACTGAGTTTAACTGAAGTCCCATTATGCAACTGACCTTCCACTAGTTCCTCCAACAATTAGAACTAGTTTAACTGAAAACAACTTGAAATAACTAACCTTGATTGCTACAAATTAGCAATCACGCATGCTTAAATGAACTCTAACTCCTCCAACTCAAATATTGACCTAACTGAGGGACAAGAGCCATGTCACCTTAGTTAACTGCATCCAAGTTGTCTGTTGATGTGGAAATTCAATTTTTCTCAATTTAATCAAGGCAATATCAAATATCAAATTTATTGTTGTATTTTTCAACATTCCCTTTCAACAAAAAATGGATTATCAGCCAACACTATCTTGCAATTGTGGAACTCGAACTTCCCTATTGAAAAGGCCTTTGTCAAAATGTCAACATCTTGTTCCTCTGTCGGAATGTACTGAACCAACATTATCCGCCTCTACACATAGTCCCGCAAATGGTGATTTCGGATATCTATATGCTTGGACCAATCGTGAAATATTGGATTCTCATAGAGCTTAATGCAACTCCGATTATCATAGTAGATCACATTTGGATCCATCATCTGACCAAACAGTCCCACAAGTATCTTTCTCATCTAGATCGTCTCACATGTTGCTTGACATGCAACCATCTATTCTGCTTTTGTTGAGCTGAGCACCACATATCTTTGCTTCTTGTTGTACCAAGAAACAATTGTGGACCCAATACTAAAAATTCCACTTGATGTACTCTTTTGGTTGGATGGACTCCCCGCCCAATCTACTCTATGAGGCCACACATCTTCACTCCCTTTGTCCATTTGTACCATAGTCCAAACTGGGTAGTGCCTCTGAGGTATCGTAAAACATGCTTAGTTTCCTTCCAAAATAATTTGGTTGTCCTAACCATAGCTTGGCTCAGCTGGTTGACTGCATATCACATATTTGGTCGTGTGTTCACAAGATACATTAGTGAAACCACTAGGTGTCGATAAATGGTACCATCCACTTCCTCACCTGAACAGGCATCCTCCTTCCTCCAATTGTTCGCTAGAGGTGTCTCCATGGGTTTACAACTATCCATGTGGAATATCTGTAGTATCTCATTTGCATACTTGCCTTAAGACACAAGCAGTTCCCCATCACCTTGCCATACTTCCAACCCGAGGAAGTAGTGCATGAGACCCATGTCCTTCATTTCAAATTCCCTTACAAGTTCCTCCTTGCAATATATGATCAGCATCTCATCACCAGTGAAAATGAAATCATCAACATATAAGGCGATAATAAGCAATTTACCTTCTACCAAGATATGATAAAGGTTTGCATCCACTTCACTTTTAGTGAAGCTCAAACTAGTGAGATAACTATCAATCCCGGTGTATCAAGCACAGGGTGCTTGTTTGAGACTATACAACACTCGCTTGAGTCTACACACATGAGACTCTCAATCAAAAGTCTCAAAACCTTCTAGTTTCTTGACGTATAACTCCTCCTCAATAAATCCATTGAGGAATGTTGTTTTTACATCCATCTAGGGGATCTTCCTCCCCATCTGCACAACCAGTGCAAGAATTGATCTAGAGTATCTTGCTACAGGAGGAAAGGTATCCTCATAGTCAATTCCCTCAACTTGAGAGTATCCCTTGGCAACAAATTTGGCCGTATACTTCTCTATTCTTCCATTTTTTGCATGCTTAACCTTGAAGATCCATCTTGAACCTACAACTGATTTATCTACCAGTCTTGGGACCACTTCCCAAACACTGTTCTTTAAAATGGATTTGTACTCTTCCACCATTGCATCAACCCATACAGGTTTCTCTACTACTGTTGGGTCCCTATAATACTAGTTATTACCCCATTACTATTGTATTTGTACCCCTTATTAATATTGTTGTGCCCCTATTGTCCCCATATTTCTATTACTGTGCCCCATAGAATCCCTCTATTGTTATTTTTGTGGCTTTATATTATTATTGTTAGGTCGGCTGGGTTATATTGTGACTCCTTAGACTCCTATATATAGAAAGGAGGTTTTGTCATTTGAATCATCGAAGAATTGTTCATTTATGTAATGTAAAGGAGGTTGCCCCCTCGAAGAGGCTGAATTTTAAGGCGTTAATCTATCTTTTCTATCTTTTTCTTGAGCTGGTTTCATAACATTTGGTATCAAAGCTTTGGATTCTAGGGTTTCACTGCTCCAAACAGGTCATCGTGGCATTTGCACTATAACTTTTTTTCTGCAACGTTTCAGAAGCTAAAAAAAAAAACCCATTTGAGAAGACATCACGCTAAAGCTCGGGTCTGAATTTCAAAGTTTTTCGCGCTATATTTGCGGAGATATGATCTGAGGAAGTTGGTCTTTTTGCAGACTCCTGAATTACATTCCAAACAGGTGACCTGGGGAAAATCATCATAACTTTCTCTCTGAGCATCAGATTGAAATTTTGTAAGAAGGTACAGAAAGAGGACAGACTATAGTTTCTTGTATATATTTTTCAGAGCCAAAGGTCAAAACAGGGACACGTGGCACGTCGTACAAGTTCGCTCTACTGAATTAGTCTATAATCAGGTCACTGTGGGAGATTTGGCATAACTCTTCATTGGAGAATCCAATTGGGGTCAGACTGGTGGCATTGAAAAGAGGACACAAAGGGCTACCACAGGTTGCAATTTCAGAATTGGATGATCCGAAATTACAGAGAGACATCAGAGGCAATATCGAGCTCCTACAAAGTGAAAAAAGGTGTGTAGATTTTTTTAATTTTTGCTTAAGCTTAATTTGAAAAATTATTTTGAAGGAATTCAAAGGGCATAGTAGAGAATTAGTATTGGTAACGGATGCCCAAGGAAAGAAAATGCAAACACCTAGTAAGCAATCTGAAAGCTCTAGCATGACTCATGAAGAAAATGAAGAAATGCTACATGATATATCAAAATTACAAGACCAAGTGCAACAAATTTCACTCTCACAAAATCTAACAGAAGCTAAGATAAATGGAGTGGAATCTAAGATAAAGGGCGTGGAAGCCAAGATTGACGATTTGAAGATAGATTTGACAAATTTTCTACAAGAAATACTTACTAATGGTGAAAGGGGGAGGAAAGGAAACTCATGATGCAAACAAAGGAAATGTTAATCATGATTTCATAGACTCTAATGTTGGATCGAAGGCGCACCATATTCCAAAAATCAATATGAGGAAGTTTGATGGCAAGGATCTTGCAACATGGATATTACAGATGGAGCAATTTTTCGATCTCAATAATGAGAAAAACACACAAAAGGTACGTATTGCAACTTTATATTTGGAACCAAATCAGTTTGTATGGTACCAATGGCTTTGCTCTCGTAAACAATTTATCACTTGAGCAATTTTTACGGAAGAATTGATAGCACATTATGAGGATATAAAAAGCAACACTTTTTTTAGCCAATTGATAAGTCTCAAACAAAAGGGTTCAATAATGGAGCACATTGAGGAGTTCCAAAAATTGAACATAAGGGTAAAAAATATTCCAGAGGAGCATAGGATTGATGTGTTCATAGGGTCTTTAAAGGATACTATCCAACATGATGTTCGCCTTTGGGAACCTGATTCATTAGAGAAGGCATTCAGGTTAGCAAGAAAAATGGAAAGCAAAATTATGGCAACCAGGAAGCATATCACTCACAACTATAAAGACGGAAGTGTTGTTGCCGCTAGTCTTCCACAACCTATAAGGTTGACACCACAACAATTGGAAGAAAAAAGAGCAAAAGGGCTTTGTTACAGTTGTGATAGCAAATACACTAAAGGTCATAAGTGTGCTGAGAAGAATTATTCTACGTAGATTGTGAAGAGGAAGAAGAAAAGGAGCAAGAAAGGTCAAAAGAAGAGGATATACTCCAGGAACAAAGCCTAGATGAAGAAAAAATGAATCCGACCATATCTTGTAATGCATTGGCGGGAATTACCACTCCTAAAACCATCAAGATAGAAGGACAAACCAAGAAGAAAAAGGTAATAATGTTGATTGATTCAGGAAGTACCCACAATTTTATTCATTGTAAGGTAGCAAAAGAATTGAATTGCTTCTTATATCCATCACCAGAGTGTCAAGTGATGGTTGCAAATGGAGGAAAAATAAATTGCTCTGGAAAGTGCCATAATAGCAAGCTATCCATGGGAGAATATGTATTGACTAGCCCAATGCTTTCCATGCCAATGGGAGGTGTTGATGTTGTATTAGAAGTCCAATGGCTACAATCCTTGGGTACAATAGCTTTTAATTTTCAAGAACTTTTCATGAAATTTTCTATGGAAGGAAAGGAAGTTGAATTAAGGGGCATTGCAGGGAAACCGGGAAAGATAATCAGCTCTAACGGTATGACAAAGCTTCTAAAAAAGGAATGAAAAGGTGTAATTGCACAATTATGTTCGCTAGATGTTTCCACATTGGAATCATCTATTTCTCCAGATCTCCAAAAAGTCTTGGACAATCATTCCAAGGTATCTGAGACTCCCAAAGGTCTCCCACCTATTCGTGATCATGATCATGTTATTCATCTAATTCCAGGAAGTGTTCCTCCAAACATCAGGCCGTACAGATATCCCTATGCCCAAAAGAGTGAAATTGAACATATGGTTGCAGAAATTCTAGAGGCTGGTATAATTCAACCGAGTCAAAATTCTTTCTTTGCTCCAGTAGTATTTGTGCACAAGAAGGATGGATCATGGTGCATGTGTCTGGATTATAGGGAGCTCAACAAGCTCACTATTAAAGATAAGTTTCCCATTCCTGTCATTGATGAATTACTGGATGAATTGCATGGATCAATTTACTTCACTAAGTTGGATCTTCGTTCAGGATATCATCAAATCAGAATGAAGACTGAAGACATTCCGAAAACAGCATTTAGAACTCATGAGGGTCATTATGAATTTTTCGTCATGCCTTTTGGCCTTACCAATGCACCCTCAACATTTCAAGGTTTGATGAATTCAATTTTCAAACCATTCCTTAGAAAATTTGTGTTAGTATTTTTTGATGATATACTAATCTACAACAATTCTTGGAAGGATCATGTTGAACATGTTGACAGGGTGCTACAACTATTAGAGGAGAAACAATTATATGCAAAAAAATCTAAATTTTTCTTTGGAGTACAAGAGGTGGAATATCTGGGTCATATTGTATCTCATGAAGGAGTTAAGGTAGACCCTAGCAAAATTAAAGCCATTAAGGAATGGAAAATCCCCACATCCATAAAGCATCTACGAGGATTTCTCGGGTTGACAGGGTATTATCGCAAGTTTGTTAAGAATTATGGGAGAATAGCAGCACCTCTAACAACACTATTGAAGAAAGACGCATTTTCATGGACTCCAGAAGCAACAAAGGCCTTCGAACATCTTAAAGAGGCAATGTGCCAAGCACCTGTCTTAGCTACACCGAACTTCACAAAAACCTTTATTGTGGAATGCGATGCTTCAGGAAATGGAATTGGTGCTGTTTTAATGCAAGATGAAAGACCCATTGCTTTTGAAAGTCGTCCAATCAAGGGAAAGTTTTTACACAAAGCTATTTATGAGAAGGAAATGTTGGCAATACTCCATGCACTTAAGAAGTGGCGACCCTACCTAATGGGAAGACACTTCAAGGTAAAAACGGATCATGATAGCCTTAAATACTTTTTAGAACAAAGATTATCCTCTGAAGAGAAACAAAAGTGGGTCACAAAGATGTTGGGTTATGACTTTGAAATCATCTACAAAAAAGGGAAGCAAAATGTGGTGGCAGATGCACTCTCAAGAAAGGATGAGGATGTGGAAGCATTGTTGTGTGCCATTTCTATTATCCAACCAGATTGGATAAACGAAGCAAGGGACGAATGGAAGAATGACGAAGAAGTGTGGGCACTTATTCGAAAGTTACAACAAGATTCCAGTACGTTGGATACATTTAGCTGTAAAAATGATTCGTTATGGTACAAAGATCGCTTATACCTCTGTAAGAATTCCCAGCTAAAACAAAAGATTCTTATGGAATTGCACACTTCTCCCTTAGGAGGGCACTCGGGATTTTTAAAAACTTACCACAGGGTTAAGAAGGAATTTTTTTGGGATGGCCTTAAATCAGATACTCAAAAGTTTGTGGCGGAATGTTTGGTTTGCCAACAAAATAAAGTTGAAACAATTAAGACACCGGGTCTATTACAACCTTTATCCATTCCAAGCCAACGTTGGGAGGAGGTTTCAATGGATTTTATCACAGGTTTACCCAAGTCTGAGGGAAAGAGTTTCATCATGGTGGTAGTTGACAGACTTACCAAGTATGCACACTTTTGTGCATTATCACATCCATTTAAAGCCAGTGCAGTTTCTACTGCATTTATGGAAACAATTCAAAAGCTACATGGAAACCCAAAAATTGTTGTAAGTGACAGAGATCCCATTTTCACTGGAAATTTTTGGACAGAATTATTTTCTTGTCTTGGTACTCAGTTAGCTCATAGCTCATCTTATCATCCTCAATTTGATGGGAAAACTGAGATAGTAAACAAATGTTTGGAAGGATATCTTCGTTGCTTTGTATCTGATAAACAGACACAATGGGTCAAATGGTTGCCTTTGGCTGAATGGTGGTACAACACTTCCTTCCATACAGCAACAAAAATGACCCCATTTATGGCACTTTATGGGTATCAGCCACCATCCATCACATCATATTTAAGAGAAAATTATAAGGTTCAAGCAGTGGAAAATCACATCGAACATCAACAACAAGTCCTCCAACTCTTAAAGGATAACCTCGTGTTGGCACAGAATAGAATGAAACAACAGGCAGATCAACATCGCAGCGAAAGAAGTTTTGATGTAGGTGATTGGGTATTCCTACGGATACAACCATATAAACAAATGTCCCTCAAGCAAGCTAAGAAGGATAATAAATTATCACCAAAGTATTATGGTCCGCACAAGGTGTTGCAAAAGATTGGTACTATGGCATACAACTTGGAGCTTCCTGCAGCTTCTCGATTGCACCCAGTTTTCCATGTTTCATGTTTAAAGAAGGTTATAGGTGATAAGCTCCCAATTCAAAAAATATTGCCAGAACTTGACGAGGAAGGAAAAATTATATTGGAACCAGAAGCAGTCACAGAAACAAGAACTCGACAGCTACGAAATCGATCAATTTCAGAGTATCTTATCAAGTGGAAGAACTTATCTGCTGAAAATTCCACATGGGAGGGTGAGAATTTTATACAGAAGCATCCAGAACTACTCAAGCATTGAGGACAACACTTTTTTGAAGGAGAGGGGCATGTTGGGTCCCTATAATACTAGTGATTACCCCATTACTATTGTAGTTGTACCCCTTATTAATATTGTTGTGCCCCTATTGTCCCCATATTGTTATTACTGTGCCCCATAGAATCTCTCTATTGTTATTTTTGTGGCTTTATATTATTATTGTTAGGTCGACTGGGTTATATTGTGACTCCTTAGACTCCTATATATAGAAAGGAGGTTTTTTCATTTGAATCATCGAAGAATTGTTCATTTATGTAATGTAAAGGAGGTTGCCCCCTCGAAGAGGCCGAATTTTAAGCCGTTGATCTATATGTTAGTGTCAGTCTTTCCAGCCTTCCTCCAGTGATCAAATATGCTCTTACAAAGTGGTCTCAGAGTGTCAAGGTCAAATTTTGTCATTTCAGTGAATCTTCAAGCAAAATTTGGTCACTAGGCATTAGGTCTAGGGTTTGCTCTCACTCTTTTCAAAGTTGCCCAAATGTCAATCTATGTCACTATTCAGCTGAGTCTATCATCATTCATAGGGTTGTCATTATCATCTCAGTGTCTAATGAGTCATTGTACACCTTGTTCATGCTTCAGTTGCGCCTAGGCAGGGTCATTTCCCTCTCCTAGGGTTTTGAAAGCTAGTTTCTCTTGAATGGTCAAATCATTAGCAAAACTTGTATCTTGATGTTCATGCACCTTCCCCTATCCTTAAAATACCTTACCAAATGCTTCCCATCACTGAGATCCCCCAAAATCCTCATTTTTGCACAAACCCTAGTTTCTAGCTACAACCTGGCAATTTTCTAGGTTGGGCCTGTGTTTTGCCCTTTTGGACCCCTTCCCCTCACTCAATCTCTGAGATTCCACTTTCCCCTGCTTCCTAACATCCCTCCCTACTCCCCTAAATTTCCTCAAGAATTTAGAAGCCCCCTATCCCCTTCATTTCGCTCCATTTCGACAAAATTCCTTGTTTCACACATCGGGACAAGTCGCACTCAAATGATGTTCCAGAGCAATAAAAGATGAATTTTGGAAAACTGAGAGAGATTTTTGTCCATAACATGCCAAAGAAGAAAAACCTCCTTCACTTTTTGCACAGGTGTCATGGTTTTAGAGAAATGTCAAAATTACAATCACCGGATCCAAGGAGGTTGGCCAAGGCACTAAAACAACGGAAAAGGCCCGATCCACTCCAAATTTTGGCCAAAGCCTCTTTGACTGAGCATGGCACTAAATAGCCTAGCCACAGCACAAATCCCAAGAAATTTTGAGCATTTTTGGTAAATTTTGGTTTTTTCAGGCAATTTACAGGTTTTCTCCATTAACGGGTCTCACCCCCCGCGCGACCCTTCATCCTAGCAACTCCATTTTGCAAAAACTCAGCATTTCTAGATTTTTCATGAGAATTTACATATGCTCATCCATGGACAAGAGATTTTATGAAGTTTTGGGCCTCCAGAAAGTCAAAAAACAAGCAAAAAATGACTTTCTGCCACATTTTTGAGACACAGAAAGCAGTCTTGGGAGATTGCAATTTTGGAGGGGCAAATGACCACCAAATTCAGAAATTCCAGTTGGGTTGGAAATTAGACTCACAGACCTTTCCAACAAGCCTACTCTTGCTCAATTTTTCCACCGGGAAGTGCCCCAAATGTGGTCCCAAAGACGCGCGACCCGTCAGGCAAATTTCTCCAAATTTCAGTGTACAGCTCAGAAAAACGCAGTTTGACCCTGTTTGACTTTTTGGGGTGGATTATTATGCTCTTTGATGTAATTAATGTACTTTTATGACACTTTTACACTTATGTACCTCTTCTAGAAGATTCATTCATGAAATAGGTGAAAATTAAATGAATGAATTGGTTTCCTAGCTTATAGAGGCAAGTTGTTTTGACTGCCTAGTTTTAAGTGCTTAGTTTAGAAGTGGTTGAAACAGCTCCTAGGATAGTGAGCTCGACCCATGGAGGCAGGGAAAGAGGTTAGATGATCTATATTATGTACTTTCTTGCTCATTTTCATGGTGGGACTCTTGAGGGAGAAGCTATCATTGTATTATTCACTATATCTCTGCAATTTTTGGCTAAGGAAGACCAGGGTTTTGCAGTCCTTTTTGGGATTCTTGTGGTTACATGTGTTGATGGTGTGTTTCTCTATGTACTTGTAAGTGTGTTATGTGAAATCATTTCCTTTCTTTTCCTTCTGCACATTAAACAAATGAAGTGTTAAAGTAGAATTCATGACTGTCATGCTCTGCTTTTAAGTTTGTTTAATTTCAATGTTTTCTACTGTTTAAGGAGAATTCAAAGTTATTGTTTGCTCTCCTTAGCTCCTCACCTGTCTTTCTCATCCATTCACCTCAATCTAAGGCATCAATACTGTATCCTATCTCGCCCCAAAGAACCCCCTGCAGAAACTTTGTCCTATCCCCGCACCCAAAATTGCCACCCTCAATTTGCCACCAAAAACCCTAAAAATTCCAAATCAACCCTTTTGATCAGTTTACTAGCCTAAAATCAGTATTACCCTATTGGTCATCTCCTCCATTGAATATTTCACCGAGATAGACCGGAGAGAGCCCTCTCCTGCCCCGTAGGGCTAGCTACGAGGCTAAGTGGTTTGATGTTGCCTTGAGGTTTACCTTTCTCAGCCTGAGGTGAAATTTCAAGCGCTAACACTATCTTTTCTATCTTTTTCTTGAGTTGGTTTCATAACAACTACTTCATCCAAAGATGATGGATCAGTCTCTACAACCTCAGTCATTAGAGCCATGTAACTAATGTACCGATTAGGTGACCTTCTCTTCTTGCGCAAATTTGAAGGAGCTCCCACATTCTCCCCTGCATCCTACACAAGTCTATCAACTTCCCTAGTTATTTTCCTACCTTCTCTATATGGTTCTGCTTGAATGGATGTATCCACTCTTTGCTCCTCTACTTCTGGTTTCTCCACAAATTTCTAAGGCTCCTCCTTTGGAGTTAAAAGCTCATCTTCTGGTGGGATCTGATGCTCCCTCTCAAGAGAGCACCGCATGGCTTTCGCCTCATCAAACTTTACATCCCTTCGCACAACTGTCATTCTAATGGATGGCAAGTACACACGGTAGTTGTGGGAAGTTTTTGTGTAACCCACAAATACCCCTAATTATGTTATCGGCTCAAGCTTCTTCCTTGATTTTTTGGAGACATGGCAGTATATAGAGGCTCCAAAAATCCTGAAGTGCAACACATCTAGATTTCTCCTTGAGAAAGATTCCTTAGGTGTAAATGAGGACTCTGGTTCTACAAATAGACTATTGTGTTGCATGCCTCTGCCCACAAATGCAGTAGTAGGCCTTGGCCATGCAACGTAGTCCTCACAACTCCTACAATGTTACGGTTCTTTCTCTCAAGCACCCCATTATGTTGTGGGTTGTGGGGTGCTATCAACTCTCATCAAATGCCTTCTTTCACTCAATTTTTTTTGAATTCATTCGACACATACTCACCTCTATTATCACTCCTAAGATCCTCCACCTTCTTGTCAGTTTCTTTCTCAACCAGTGCCTTGAATTCTATGAACTTAGAGAATGTATCATATTTCTTCCGTATGAAGAAGATCCAACACTTTTGTGAGAAGTCATCAATAAAAATGACAAAATATTTATGTCTGGCAGTGGAGACTGTTGAGAAAGGCCCACAGACATCAGATTCAGTCCTTTACAAAACTGCATGTTCTTTGTTGTCCCAACCATGGAATGTGGATTTTGCATACTTCCCCAAGGTACATCCTTTGCATACATCCTACGGCTCAAGTACTCCTTTGAGGAGGCCAATGGTTATTTGCTACATAATATTCAAGGCGACATGATGCAAATGGCCAAGTCTTTTGTGCCAAAGTTCACCGACAGCGCAACCCTACACTTTCTCTGCCTTAGTTCTTAATGTAACATAATCTTCCACATCTAGCTTATACATGTTCTTCACGCGAATCTGCTTCACATGTCTCATGGCTATGTGTCTCAGGAATGCTTTTCCTTTGTTGAAGATCACATGATAACAATTGTCTTCCAAAACTGCAACAGAGATGAGATTTTTCTTTAGGCCTGAAACGAACATGACATCCTTGATTCTAAGAGGGGAGCTCGACTCCCTCCAAAAGGTGACTGTACCAATCTTGGTCGTGTTGTAACTTCCTTCATCCCTGAGCTCAATGTGCATCTGCAAATATTTCTCCTCTAGGTCACTGAAAAACTCTCTACACCCTGTCATGTGAAACGATGCACTTGAATCCAAGTACCACACGCTCCCCATCACTGTGTTGGCTATGCATGCAATAAGGGTAAAGTCAAGCTCGAACTGTGAATCCTTCTCTGATAACATGTATAAATTATGGTGTATATTTGCAACTTCTCATGAAGTTTCAATAAAAAATCACATGACACAAACCTACTCTACTACTATGCGTAATTCAATTCACAATTTAGAACAACAATCACAAAAATGCAATGAGAAATAACACACATGCACACAATATTTTTCTAGGGGAAAGAAATTTGCTAAAAAACCCCTATGTTTGCTTGCATTAATCTGGTGAATAAAGATGTATTACAATTGTTTTTCTCAATTGAGCACAAACTGTAAGTGAATAACCTATCTTTCTGCTCACTGAGAAGCTCTGACCCAAACTTAGTCAATTTTTTCCTCTACTTGAGCCCATATTTCCTTGTGCAATTCCTTGAGAAATTAGGCCTCTATTATTTAGGAATTTCTCCAAAATGGATTCCCCAATTCCCAATATTGATCATTTGACTGCATGCAACACCTATACACTCAAGACTAGTCTACAACTGATGTTACACTGCCTTGGAATCTCCACCACAGTTGGTGAACTCGAATTCTATGCATGCACTAGATATTTTGGGTTAGTTGATCAGTTAACTAGATTATCACTAAGTTTGACTAAAGTCTCACTGCACAACTAAGCTTCCACTAGTTTCTCCAATAGTTAGAACTAGTTTCACTGAAAACAACTTGAAATAATTGACCTTGATTACTACAAATTAGAAATCACACATGCTCAATTGAACTCTAACTCCTCCAACTCAAATTTACTAAGCTAATTGAGTGACAAGAGCCATGTCACCTTAGTTAACTACATCTAAGTTGTCTGTTGACGTGGAAATTCAAATTTTCTCAATTTAATCAAGACAAAATCAAATTGAGAATTTCTTACTGCATTTTTCAACACTTATCTACTTTATGTCTTTCTCTAAAAACTTTTTTTTCTTACATTGCAATCATCTACATTTTCTTGTCACCCCACAATATACCTCTCTATTCCTTTGGATTCTCCAAAATTTATTTATCATACTAGTTCTTCCTATCATTAGCATCTTTGCTCTTGCTCGGATGTTGATGGTCCTCCCTTTCACATATTCTATTATCCTGTCCTATTATCTTATGTTTCTAGTGCAAGTGCATGTTTTCCACCATACCATAAAATATTCCTCACCTCCCCAACAATAAGAATGCCTGCATTCTCAAACCGAGCTTACAAAACATGATCTCTCTTCATTAGTTATTGTCTCTTTATCTAAAGTTGGCTTGGAAGGTGACAAGAATGCCTCACATTTGGATAAATCTTTCTTAGCTTTAGCAACCTTGAATTAGGAGAGAGCTAGGCTCCTCTCAAGCTTCCTAACTATTTTCCCTTTTTAACTTTGGTCGTTGCTAGTTTCATTTTCTCCAGCTCTTCACTATCAATGTGCTTTGACCATATGTCTTTGGCTTCTAAAGATTCTATTAGAGTTTCAACAATACTATGTCCAACTTCAACTTCCTCAGTTACAACTGGATTTGTTGAAAATGCTTTTACCCATGTCCTCTCTTCCTCATCTTGAGGAACTTGTGTCAGTGCTTCTCTCTCCATTAATGCAGTTGAAATAGTCTAAGAAAGAAAGTACTTTCCTATAAAGAACGCAATGAACTCTATATTTCTTAAAATAAGAGTGCCTCCAGTGAACCTCTTGATTTCTTCAGTCATTCCTTCATTGGTGGTATTTCGAACACCCCGTTTAAATGTTGATTTTTCATGCTCTTTTCTAATTTGATAATTACTTTCCAATGAGTTCTTAACCAATTCATATTATGTCACATATATAATTAAGCAATTATACATAGAAAATCTCAACAATAATGTGATAATGACAGTAGGATCAGTACGAGATAGCCAAAAACACAAAGAGACACAAATTTTCACCATGGAAACCCAAACTTGGGAGAAAGCCACAATCTTTTCTAGGAGAAATTCTTCAGTTCAACAAAGGTACAATCTAATATTCACAATTCAATATAGGTCAACTATATATATATATATATATATATATATATATATATTATGGATCTGGTCAAAAACATACCTTAGAACTGTTGGAAATACTAAGAGGATGGTGAATCAGTGTTTCCTTTAATTTTACAATTGATTAGGTTATTTTAACTTATCACATCATTAAAAAAAACATTAAGTAGTATCACATCACAAAAATAATGCACAGAAAATGTCATGAATATAATTCATATAAAAATAATAAATATAAATATAAATATAATACTAATAAATAATAATTAACTAACTAATAGTTAATTAGTAAATAATGAAGAGGCACGTCTTAGAGACATGACTATTCATGAAAGGGAACCTGCCTAGGGTATATAAGCAGGTCTTCATTCTCAATTGTAATCATCTCATATATCACATCAATTCAATATATAGTTACATGTCTTACAATGAATATTTAAGTCTTTGAAGTATTTTAAATATTTCCACTGCTTATACGACTTTTGGTCGTTACATTGGTATCAGAGCCATGTTGGCTAATCACCAAGACTTTCGCCATCAACCTCCCATCAACCTTGTTGTTGTGTAATTGAAGCGTTTTGCTCAGAGTTTGGAGATTCTCCATGTCGCCATTTAGGCATTTGGCCATTGACATTCCAATTATTTTAGTAAAATAAAAATATAGTTCAACATAAATTTTGAAGGAGAACATTCATATATATATAAAGGTTTTACATTATTGATAAAAAAATGCATGATAAAGTCAAAATGGAATCTTTTCCAATACCTTTAAAACTACCATAAGAGAAGGAAGAGTAGATAAGATTATCTTGATTCTTCATTAAGTATTTTACAAGCTCGTGGTTTTAACAACCCATGGTAATTTTCCATTGTATTTTCAAGATAAAAAAAAAAAAGAACAAAAAGAATACAAAATCTCTTTATGTGAATGGTAAGTTTTACTTTTACGTTGAGAAAATTAATCAAGTCAAAGGCACATAAGTGGATATATATTTTATATTATACCCCAAAGATGTGAATAGCCATGTTTCACTAGGGTTGTAACTTTTCAAAAAGAAAAAAGAAAAAATTATAAATATATAGGAAAAAAAAAAGGGTTAAAAACAATTATTAAAAAAAAAAGATTTTAAGGGAAAAAAAATTGTTGAGAAAAAAAAAAAAAAAAAAATATATATATATATATATATATATATATTAAAAAACAAATTAAATTAAATTACCAAGGAATGTTATCAAGTCAAGAAAAATTGATCCTAATTCGAAAATAATGAAGAAAGTAGTAAGATGAGTCTCACAAAACAATCACTATTTTGGACTAAATGTCCAAGTTGTCTAGACGAAAATTAAATATACATATATTAAAAAAAATGTAATTTATGTTGTCCAAGGTGTGGAAGAACATTTAGTACAGAAGAACATGCAAATAAAACAATTAAAGGAAGAAATCACAAAACTTCAACAAAAGAATGAAGCATCAGAGAAGAAATATAAAGATCTCGAAGATCGGTTTCATGAAAAATCAACAGAGAGAAATGCAGAAAATTGGCATCTAAGGGACCACAATGAGAAATTACTTTCACAGATAAAAAAATCAAAGATTAATAAACAAAGACTAAAATAAGAAAAGGAAAGCTCTGATAAGGAACTAAAGGAGAATCTATGAGAAAAAGAAACATAAAATTTGTGCCTAAAAACCCTTAATAAAAAATTATTAGAGCAAATAAAAAAATTAAAAGATAAAGACAAATATACTAAGGACAAAGTCAACGATTCAGAAAATGGCGAACTTTCACATCTAAGGAATCATAACTAAGCCTTACGCAAATAAAGAAGCTTAAAAGTGACAAGAAATCACTAAATGAAAAGTTAGAACAACTTCAAGAAGTAGTATCAAAGTCTCCAATCGTTTCAGTCCAAGTTGAATATAAAGAAACAAATACTGATCCAGTGAAAATCATAACTCAAGCAAAGAATAAACCTATTGAACTGAAGACACATGCAAAAGTTGCAGTTCAAACGATGGACATTCCAAATGATGATTCAATAGTCAACTCAACAACAACAGTGCCTTAAGGAAATCGGGAAACAACCACTAACATGATAAGGGAAAGTCCAACCAGAAGCAATATTTATCGACATCTTAATCACAAGAGTATACTTTCCAATCAATCTACGTACCAGTATCATTAAGAACATAAACGACAAATTTATGTTCCCAATAACATTGTAGTTTGCAAAATCCAGTCCTATAATAATTATTCATCACAAATTTCCAAAGATCAGAAGATTCCGTAGAAGATTAACCTAGGATGCTTTGATTCGTTCTTAGTACGACAATTTTTTCTATCACTCAGAGCATCATATCATATTGTATCAAAGAAGATGAAATTTCAAATATGAGAATATATTCTTAGTAAGCTTTGAGGACAAAGCTTCTTGAAGAGAGAGGCAATATTATGAATATAGTTCATATAAAAATAATAAATATAAATATAAATATAATAATAATTAATTAACTAATGGTTAGTTAGTTAGTAGTGAAGAGACATGTCTTAGAGATATGATCGTTCATGAAATGGCACCTTCCTAAGGTATATAAGTAGACCCTCATTCTCATTTGTAACCATCATATGTATTGCATCGATTCAATATACAGTTACATGTCTTACAATGGATATTTACGTCTTTGAAGTATTTTAAAGATTTTCGCTACGTATATGACTTTTGGTCATTATAGAAGATTTCTTCTCAACAAAACTTCATTATGTATGGTTACATACAAGTATACTAGTCAAGACTAGAAGGAAGTAGAATACTCTCAAGGGTTTTACCAACGAGAATGGAAGGACGCAGTGGCTCCCAAACTCTGAAGATATTTTTAGACTCAATCTGAAGGGGTCTTCAGTGTCCTATTACATCCTACACCAAATTTGTTTCACTTCAACTCCGTCACTCTGCCCACAACACTTTGTTGCTCCATATAATGATCAATACTAAGTTTGGGCTCCTGTACCAGGTACAATGACCCAACTGCAATGATCTTCAACAAAACCTTTACTGCTAATATACACTTTAGATGTACAATGACCCCAAACTTCTTCAAACACTACTACTAGATGATGTGACCATGAAACAGAGCAATATGTAACTCATATCATTAAACCTTGTACAAGATGATGTAATATTGTAAACAACTCAAGTACCTGAATCAATGTTGTCTTCAACTTCTTGTAGACGAATCTAGAGCATTAGAGATTTTGAAGTCTAAAATGGGCCTCCTAAAAAATATTATAAAATAATAGTGGAAATAATATAATAATATTAAATTTCATCAAATTTTAGAGGGGAAAAAAGAAAAATCTATTTTTTCAACTTATCTCCCTACGGTTTTACTCAAATTTCAAGCAAAAACACTCGTTGGATGCAGAATTTAATTCCATGTCCAAAAACTAACCATGTCGCATACTTTTGATGGCCCTTGTTACACAAAAAATGAGAAATACATGAAAAAACATTATAGCAATCACATTTACTCAAGTTTCAAGCAAGAACACTTGTTGGATGCAGAATTTAATTCCACGTCCAAAAACTAACCATGTCGCATACTTTTGATGGACCTTGTTACACAAAAAATGAGAAATACATGAAAAAACATTATAGCAATCACGTTTTTAATGTATTTCTCATTTTTCATCTAGTAAGGTCCATCAAATGTATGTGATATGGGTATGCTTTGGATGAAGAATTTAATTACGCATCCAATGAGTGCTCCCACTCAAAATTTGAGTAAAACTGTAGGAAGATAAGTTGAACATACGAATTGAAAAAATAGTTTTTTTTTTTTTTTTTTTTTTTTTTTTAATCTTTTTACTTTTTTACTCAAAAAATGGTGAATCATCCCTCATGGTTGACATCATCATAGTTCTTATAAAGTTGATTTTCGTTGTACATTTTTGTTTTTAGGCCAATTTTTTATCTCAAAATTTCTCTAAAAATGATTTGATGCCTCTGTCTTTATTTGTTGAAGATGGATTTGTCGTTTCTATCTCATGTATCCATAATTAATAGATGTTATATTAACAGTCTTCAAGCACAATGGGTAAAGGAACATACTCATGAACAACCTCACACAACATACTCACAAATAACCTTTGATTCAAGAGCCAATAGGATGCTACATAAGCAACCAAACCCTTAAACCACAAGCAGAACTAATTTCACAATGTGATGTTCTAAATAGTGACACTTGAAACACATATTTTATAACTTCACAAGCTGTCTTGAAAAATACGGTGCAAGATACTTCAAATCTAGGTGCTTTTTATCGTCAATGGGAGTTCCAAAATTTCTTAAGAGTTTGTTCTGGAATCCTCCACAGACTGAGGCAAAGGAATGTGAGTGCCTTGGATAAAGGCTTTGGGCAATCTATAACACATATCTAAAGAATTTAGGATATGGTTAGTGATTGCTAAACCTGGAGTCTGCAATACATTTCAAATATCTGATATCTTGTAAAATCCATAATGTGAGCGATCATGTGCATCAAACTTCAAATCTTTTGTTTGACAATAAATCTATGAAGACATTTTGTTGAAGTATGGTTACTAGAAGTAGAGAGTATATGTGACAAAATCTAAGAGGTGTGGTCTGAGGTAGATCCATGAGTTATGTTGAAGAATGTTATGGTCATTGATGTATATGGTCTAGTCCTATTTCTTGGTGCACCCTTATTATGATAATTTATATGCCCTGACCAACTTGATGGTGGTTCTTATGACAGTGGATTTATGACAATGAGCTAACAACACTTATGACAGTGTTCGTGCTAACAAATGTCAGAGAAACTATGATAACAATGAGGCTATGATGTTGATAAACACAATAATGAATGACAATATAGTATATCAATTTTTTTTATGAGACTGTCACTTTAGTAATGGACAATGATAGTAGTGTTTAGTAGTGATCTTTGATGTGACATTGACTTTGGTAGAAAGTCAGTGAGACAGATCTGAAGTGATATGAACCATGATCTATACACCGTGAGACAGTTATATAACAGTCCAAGTGTATCTCCTTGACAATGTTCTTGTGATTTAGTACATGATAGAGACAATGACATAACAATGAACTTACCTTGACAGTGTAATTGTTGATACAACTTTTGTGATACACACACACACATATATATATGGTAAGACTCTTGCAGTAGTAAGTGGAAGTGAGTGAGATACACTATGACATGATTGCATAAATCCTGAATAACCTTGATGTATAATGATGTGACAGTGACCTTATGTATTGCAATATATAACAGTGGTCATTTGACAGTGATAATATATTATTGACATTAAATGAATGATTGCTTGAAAGCCTGGACTTTTCGTGATGATTGATGTATTACTAAAATTTTGTTGTTGAGCAATGGCATAAGATTGATGGTAGACTTGTCGCTTAGTTGAGCAAGGAATCAAAGATAAGGCTTTGGCAGTGATCTTGGACTATGGCAATAATAGTCTTGATGATCTTGATAGCAGTGACCTCATCTTGTTGACAATAGATAGTAGTAGCAGCAGCAGTAGTACAACTGAGGTAGCAGTGAGTGGCAACATTAACAACATTGAATAGGGGTGGCAACAAGGCGATTTTTTAGCAACAAGATAGCAGCAAAGGTGCATGGCAACAGTGATGGATGGCAGCAATGATAACAACAGTAGTGGTGAATATCAATAAGAGAGACAATGGGCAACAATGATAATGAGTAGGAGCAACAACAGTAGTGGCACCAGTACAAGCAATGGCAAAAGTGAATAGTTGTAGTAGTGGCAGCAATGGGATTGAGAGACAACATTTGTAATTGGGCCATTGTCCCTAGTACAAGAGCCCAAACCCTTTTAGGGTTTCAAGGAGCATTTTCTTCCTTCTAGCTTGGTTGGTAAAGCCCTTCGGGAGTCTTGTACTTCCTTCCAGATTCATCTAGTAAATTTGTATGTACATCATACATAATCAAACACTTGTTGAGACAATATATTTTGTGTTGATATTTGATGTAATGTTGTTATATGTTCTGATCTAATGCTCTGAATATTTAAAGATTAACTAACCAATTGTAAAAAATAAGGAAATATTGATTCACCCTGCTCAGTATTTCCAACAATTAGGACCCCAATTATTAACTTGTTACCACAACCAAACTACAAGTCTTTGCACTATTGCAAGGGCTTGATTTGCTGTTAACAATATTTCTGATGATGAAACCACAATCCTAATTCAACCTAAAAGGCTTCTTTTCTTCCACAAAAGTCACTTGGAGAGCTTGACATGGCAAAGGGAGGGCTCCACTACCCTAGAATTGCCCTAATTAACCATTAATTCCACTGAACAGTCCCTTTGTAGCTTAGTCAAGGGTGTCGTTTGCCTAGAAATTACCAGAATGACCTTTATTACCCTCATTTTCTCTTAATCAAGTTGTAGTGCCACAGACAGGGTTGGAAATGAGGTTGCTACCTTAATCAAAACGTCTAAACCTAGGTCGTTGCTTCTCCAACTACCTCATTGCCCTAGGTTCATGATACAAAAGCCACATAATACTTTCCAAGCCAATAGCCCAACGAATTTCTATCCTTGAATGCAAAAAACCAGATGAAAGCGCCTCAGAAAACTGTGGGAAACAAATGAGAGAAAAGAAGAGAATGGCTAAGGTGGGATCATCACCACCAAAACCAATCAAAAGAAAAAGGGGTCTTAAAACCCTTAGAACCTCAACTCACAAAACAAAAAAGTCTAATCAACCATTATGAGAATAATGATTCTTCTCTCTTATTTATATACTCTCTTGGGGTCTCTTCTCCTTATTTTAATTTGAGGGATTACAAGTTTCTCTCCAATTAGCCCAAAGTTTGGCTTCCTTCACAAGTTTTGCCCCAATTCACCTAATATTGCCCAAAAGTTTTGGAAAAGGAGATATTGACTAGGGTTAGATAAGCTACTTTGTCCTCCTTTAAACAATTAATTAGTAAATAGCATTACCTACAAAAACTTATACTAACCTTGTTCTGTGTTAATATAACACATGTTATTTGAATGAGGAAAATCACAAAAAAAAAAAAAAAATAATGACGTCCTTGTCTATAACTCAATATTCCATCAACTTCACAACTAAACACAAACGCATGCAAAACGAACTCTTTCATCACTCTATTTATAAATGATGTTATCTTAACTTTTACATTTCAATCATAAACCAGCTAAAGTTATATTCCATCAACTTCACAACTAAACACAGACACATGCAAAAGGAACTCTTTCATCATTCTATTCATAAATGATGTTATCTTAACTTTTACATTTCAATCATAAACCAGCTAAATAAAGACACATTGGTAAAAGGAACTCTTTCATCATTCTATTCATAAATGATGTTATCTTAACTTTTACATTTCAATCATAGAGCATGCTTCTCAATATGATAACTAAATGTCAATATTAATGTGGACCCACCATTACATCCAAAGAGTGGGTAAAGAAATCGATGAAGAAAGTTGAAAGAAATAAAGTAAATAATTAAAATAGCATTCAAGTTCTGGTGTCATTTCTGGCTTATAATTCAAATGATTATTGGTCTGTGGTTTCATACCTATGAAACCCACGTCAACTTAGCGGTTTTAATCCAAAACAAGCATTCAAACTTAGCGGTCTTAATCCAAAGCAAGCATTCAAATTAATTTAAAATTCTCTCTAGAAATGCGGAGAGATTGTATATATGTATAACAAAAAAAAATGATCACTTTATTATGATAATTATCATCTAATGTAGCACGAACACACTCGAACCAAAAATATCCAATGCTCATATGGCATTGAATTACATTTTTTCGTAAGAACCATGCATGACGTAGAACTCGCATTCAAAACCAATTTTATGGACTATCATTTGAAGGAGAGGTACAAGTATATTAATATCTATGCTGATAATATTACAATAATACATGGCAAGACTGATGGTTCTCATGGATTCCTGTAATACCTGGGCATTTGCCTGGTAAAATTACAAGGACATCAGTTCCTTTCGGACCTCAACCTTTAATTATTGGCTTTAATTTGCTTTATATAAAAGGTTTTGAGTTTGAGCTTACGTGGTAATATTCGCAACAATAATATTTTTTGAGTTTGAACTTACGTGGTAATATTCGCAACAATAATATTTCCAAACATTATGAAGTCCATATTTATGAGAATAGGCTGAAACAAGGAAAAAGTCAAACGCCATTGTTATCCTCTTCAGGTGATAAAATTCTATAATATTTGAAAAATTATTGATTGCTGCAACTAGCCAATGTTGATTTATTCAATACCACCCTTTAATTGCAATTCCTTTCTCTGTCCATCCCTCTCTATCTATATATAACGATAAGGAATATTTTCCCTGCTTGAATGCACAGAAAGTTCCAAAGCTTCAGAACAAGCTAACCACTTCAGTGGTATGCCCCACAACCTATACATATCACTAACAGGAATATGCTCCAGGAGTAATCTTGAAGGGCCGGATGCCCAAAGCTGGCACAAATATAAATTGGACAGTTTGCCATACAATGCCTCTGCATCGATGAAAACGACTGCCACTCTAATAAACTGCAAGCTCTGCTATAGCAGAAAACATCCCAGACACCAAGCTTCTGAGTTAATAAATACCTGAATAGAAAAAGGGTGGGCATTCTAAGACTACATGTTATATTTCTCATTAATGGATATTTTTATTCCTCGGATGCATCCTTTACATTTGAGGCCTGGTCTGCACAACATAGATTTCACCATCTTTTACTACACCTTCAACATCCTGGGGAGATCCATAAAGTTCCTCGACTGCATGTCCAACTTGAGCAATCTTTGATAGTATGGACCGCCTAAAATTGTGATCCACGACAAGTGGATCTGAGGAATAATCGATTGTTCTTTTCTCCTCTTCATCCATGGGAACACTGGAATTGACATGAAAAACCCCAATATCAGAATATAACTATTCATATCTGTATTAACATACATATATTCCATATCCAGTTTGACACTTATTATTCAAGACGAGTACCGATGAGACGAAACATATGTCAAATAGGATATGAACTGAAAATGTTGGTATTTTCTGTAGCCTCATGATGACAAAATTCTCTAGACACATATGGTAACGATATCCACATTGGAATGTATATAGCCTTACATTGTGTTCAAATTATAAATGTTTTTTGAACTTCAATCAGAAAGAATGAGATCTGATAATTGTCTGAAACTGTGTATCATTTCCCATTGCATTAATATATAAACGTTGATAGTCATTTTTACCATCTATAATTTCATTTTTTGATTGGAATCTAAACACAATCCAATACAAATTGCCTTCATTTATGCTATTGACAGGACAAATTTACCAACTAATATCAGGAAATATGGTGTAAAAGATATATTTTCCAACAAGATGAGAAAATAAAGGCCATTTTGAACACTATATCAGGATCCCATATAACTCGTATATCAGAAATGGACAAAGCATACTCACCTGTCATAAAGACCAGCACCTGCATAACCCTCTAGATCTTCACCATTTGAATCAGATCTGAAGATTATAGACTGTCTGATGAATAGTCCTATCGGTTTGCTGGGGTAGCCCAATACCTGGAAAGCATGTAATGAGAAAAAGATCCCACACCAAGCAGAACTAAAAAAGGAACTCAAAATATGTTGTCGTCAGGGTGGTAACGTATCAAAGCTTCACCTTGACTTGATTTAAGTCTGTCTTCTTAGTAACGAAACTCATAGCTCGACCAGGGTAGGCCCCAACTAGTGTTTCTCCCAAACCTTTTACAATCTAGAGGACAACAACCAGATGAGAGAAAGATAAGCATATTACAGCTTAGGTCTTAATACAAATTTGTATAGAACTCTTTCTTGGATGTTAGAATTTACCTCGGCGTAAATCTCAGATGAGTCTCCTGTTGATGGGTTAGTAGTATGAATGACAAATGCATAGTCTGCACTGATTATTTCTTGAACCAAAACAGCCATACAAAGGTCACTATGATCTATTTTTGCCTTTCGTGTACTAAAATACGCTCTTTCGTTCCACTTCGAAGCCCAAACCTGAAAGGAACAGACCAATATGAATATAATGACACAAATATGTGAGCAAACTAATTTTTACACTTTAGAAGATGTCATGAAACATAGAGCAGCCACTGCCTCTAGCTTAAATGCAAAATGGATAATATACATATTACACACATATATAAACGCATTTTGTATTACACCACTGAACAATAGAGAATACATGAAGAAGCATACATCGTAGGGCCAAGGATTTTGTGCATTTTATATTACATCACTACACATTAAGAATACATCAAGAAGCATACATCGTAGGGACAAGAAGTGAGGCTCGTCCTTACAATATAATTTACCAATTCAATACAAAAACAATTTCAACATTTTTCTCATGATGTCCAAAGAGCCTGATTTATTGGAAACTTCCTTAATAAGGCATATTTAACAGACTTCCATTCATTATACTTAATTTTTATGATATGCATTAGAATTTAAAACAAGACTCATCGTTACTACACAATCATATAGTTTTGGCCAAATAAGTAGCTTTAATTATTACATTGTTATCTATATTTTAGGACGAAAGCTCGATTTTCCTTGATTATTATTTATATTTTAGGAGGAAAGCTCGATTCTCCTTAAATAGTTATTATGACTTCTATATAAGAAAGTTTTCAACAATCCATATTTATTCTAAAGTCTAAAAATATTGGTAAGTCTTACTAATTCTTAAAATACCAATGCTAAAATGTTTGGAATTTTTTTATAAAAATATTCAAATTTCTAAGAATTTTATATAGTTTCTAAAAGAATTTAACAATTTATGGAATAAATACTTCTATTCTATAAAATTTGAATAAATTATTTTAAAAGATAAATAAAAAATTAAAACATGCAAATTTAGTTCCTAAATTTTCTATGCCCCTGAAGTGGGTACTCCATAAAAGGGATGGCCCAATGTAAGTACACTCAAACAAAGATGGAACATTCCCTAGTGTGCCCCCTCCCCGATTTTGGAACATCCTTTCAATTGGGAGACATCCACAAGGAGGACGATTCTCTGACCCCCAAAAAGTCCAAAACAAAAGAAATCTAGAATTAAAAAGAAAAAAGACCTAAAATACCTGTTAGGATCACAGAGCACCGAGAGAGATGGTGGTGTCTAGACTCTAAAGACACCATTGTTTGATCTCACTAGACAACAAAACAATTTAACATTAATTTTCCAGTCTTTAAATAGGCTACATTAAGAGAAAATACCATGGGCAAAACCATGGGTGCTCGTATCGCTAGAGCTTGAAACCACCTGTGACTTGACTGAATCAAGTTTATTCGAACAACCCTAACAATCACTCCTTAAACTTGACTCCCAAAGATTGACCTAGTCCCAATCATCAACCTTCTCATCTGAGTTTTCACATTGACCTCTCCAAGTGGTCCATTCTATAGCTTGATAATTCCATGCACCACTGCATTGCATATATGCCTGAGCAAGCTCTTAAGGCCTTATAACTATGCGTGCTCCCTCGTAACATGTATGCCTGAACATCAAGTCTTACAACTTCCTAAGGAATGCCTTGGACCAAAAAATCCTCAGGGTATTACATGTCACACACACTAGCTCCTTCATTAAACTTCAGCACTCTTTACTCCATCTTCATCCTTTTCATCCATACGAACACTCTCGGTTTCTTTATCTTGCTCGATGCATACCTTGACCTAGGCTTTCTTTTTTCACTATTTGACCTCTGTCATTATATCTCATCAGATCCATACCTTGATATGTGCTCTCCACACACTCAGTCCAACTCTTTTTCATCACCCTGCATCATTTTCAACCTATCTCTTTTGCTTTGTCCAACCAAAACTCTATCTCTTTTGGTTTGTCCAACAAAAACTCTCTCTATCATTGCCTTGAGTCTTGAATGAGGCCATCAACACTTCGCCTTCACATGACACTCCATTTGAGCCTATTGCAAGAAGCCATTTCATTATGTATTGCATCTCTTCCCATTTTCACACACTCTTGAACCAAAAGTTGTATTGACATTTCTAGATCTCCAAAACAGTGAAAGTGTTGCAGGTATCTCTTAACGGCAAGGGCTTTGCCTGCTCAACCTAATGTATCCTTTTGCACTCTCCGAACTTGATGCTTCCCAACTATTTTTTATGTTTTTGCTCTAGCGCACTAAACTAGCAGGCACCCACTAATCATTTTTTTTCTTCTCATGCACAACTATAGATCAAATCAATCGTGAACAATAAATCTTCCTCGGGCCTCAACTAAATAGATTGACCATGGCCATGATCCTCTCCAACACATCCACCAACTACAGGTACCTCTGCTTCTAGGCCTTGGTTCACTTGCTAGCCCTCTCATCGTGATGACTTTGTTGATCACATGTTGCACTACGTGCCCACCACTTCTTGCAAGGCATTCCATCCTCGCTCGTTCTTGAGGCTCCAGCCCGCTGTGACAACTATCAACATTTCCACAGTTGTGCAATCCCGATACATCCTCATTCCACGCAACTTTTATCGCTTCAAAGCCAGTGAGACCGCCTTAGCATAGCAGCTTCTCTCTTAGCTACTTCCCTTGCAGCTCTTACCAGAGCCTTTTCCTGCCTCTGTGGCTCTCTTGCTCTGTCAGCGTCAAGTGCAGCTTGATAGGCAACATCTTGTTCTTCTATCAATCACTTATCATGCTTCTTTTCTTCATCCTCCTTGCTCTGCTTGATTATGTCATCTATTATTTTAATGTTATTGTCATTTCTTTACCAGCGCCCACACTAGTCAGATGATCTAGCATCTTCCAAGGTCCTGTCAGAGGTGCTTCACGGCAGGCCTCCAACCAAACATCAATATTCCAAGGCATCCAAATGACTGTCGGCCTCACTGCTCTGCTTGTTGAATGCATATTCACTATTGCCTACGCCTGAAATAAAATCAATGCGCTCTCTCTTCTCTAATATCTGCTTCGTTATCATCGTCTGTCTTGTTAAGCTTCAACCCGATGCTACCAAAAACTAACAACATCGACAGGTTGTCCTCCGGATTGGAGGAAGAGTTTGCCATGATCGTCGAGTTACCTCCAAGGGTGAGGTGGGGTCATCTGGAGTTGTAGCCCCAGAGAGCTACAAGATGGGCAGGATTCTTGAGGAGGTCCACCTTATGAATCAATAACTTGCTACGGGAGCCCAAGACATGCAGTAGCAGGATGGATCAATGGCAATTGGTGCAGTCAATTGCCAGAGTGACAAATGCAGTAGCTAGTAGCAGGTCAGAGACTGAGCAGAGCATAGTAGAGTTGGCAGCAGCGCAATTGGCACAGTGCAGAGTCAACAGCATCATTGAGTCTTCAGTGACAGCGCAAAGGCTAGCAGCAGTCAGAACTCGGTCGACAGATGCATCATATTGACCATAGTTGGTTCAGTATTTTGGATGCTTCTTCGTTGCAGTTGCAGCAGCAGCAGATGAAGAGGGTTGCAGTGTAGATGCAGTGTTCAGCAGGGCCAGTAGCAGCATAGATGCAGCAATCAGAGTTGCGCAGTGGTTGGTGGGAAGTAACAACCAGACATCAGCAGCGCAGCAGGAGATGGTGCAGAGATAGAGTGATGCTTCAATGGGTAGCAACACTAGAGCACATTCCTCGCTAAGAGGGAGTGTTGATTTTTGTAGCATCCGATGTGCTCTAGCCTCGAGATTTTGAAGAGAGGCTAAGACACAATCATTCTCGAATATCGTTTGGGAAAATTCCACCTAGAGATGATTTAATACTTTTTTAAATGGTTTCTGATGTCTGAACTTAGGAAATATGGTTAATTAAAGGGTATTAATTAAATCTAGTGTGAATCTTCTAGAAAAATACGAGGATTAACTCCCAATTAATCTTAGCCTTTGATTATAATTTAATTTTGGTCGTTGGAGCTCCAACGAGAGATTATAAGAAGGAGCTTCATGGGCACTTGGAGAACACATCAAGTGAGAGAGATCAAGAGATCGAATTTCTCAAGAGTAGCAACGCTGAGTTGCCGAAGAGAGATCAAGTGATTTTCTTGCAGTGAGAGGTAGGAATAAGTAGTTCAGAGAGTTTTCCAGATCCAAAGAGTACAAAGCAGAGAAGCCATAGAGAGGTTCAGAGAGGCAGCGCAAAGCTTCAGAGGGAGTTCGAAATTCAGTTCGGAGAGTCAAGATCTAGTGCCAGAAGTCGGGGTGTGAGACCAGAGGGCCAAAGGGTCGAATTTCCAAACAACGGGAGATTAGAGGAGGAGGCGACGCTGAGCCCAGAGATTGTGACGCAGGTCTGCGTATGTTGACGCAGAGGCAGCGTGGGGCTAGCCTTCTAGGATACATATAAAGATCCATAGCTATGCAGTGGCAGAGTCCTTTGTAGTGGATCCTTTCATTGGGGATCGAGAGCCATGTCCAGTAGCTACGCGCAAAGGAGCCAGCAGCGACGCGTAAAGCAGGCTAATCAGCACCAAACAGGCTATTGGAAATGATTATATAATGGAAAAAAAAGACATGGCTCAATATCCTCCCTCTGGTGGGAACGAGGGTCAAATGGTAATATACTAAATCTTGTTCGTTGTATCGGGGACGTTGACCTTGTCCATTGTAACAAATAAATAATTACTTGAACCTAGAACTGGATCCACTGCCCTCACCCCAGTCAGTCAGTTCGCCCCTTTCTGTTAGTCTTTTTCTCTACATCTGCATTCGCCCCTTTCCTCTATATCTGGTACCTACCTTTCTATCTGCTTTCTGTTGCTTCTACCTCCAATCCTTTTGGTCAGACGGGGGTGCGGACTGTACGCCTTCTAGAGCCTGATCATTGTCGGATCACTAGTAACAGGGTGAGATTTTTCTCACTAACTCTTTGCCAGTTTATTCTCTATATCAAATTGCCAGTTTGGGCATCTAACGATTTGTACTCATAAACTAGTGCATAATAATAAAACCCTCAGTTGTTGCACTGGTTTTCACAAGTTTGGTTTTTCCGGGGACATTGTCCAAAAACAACTATGTAAATGTGTGTGTGTGTTTATTTCTCTCCAGTGCAGTATTTTAGTTTCCGCAATATTCATTTTGTGTAGGTTGCAGTGTATGTATTTCGATATTCACTGAAGAAAACTGCAAGTAATTGGTTTAAGGGAATTTAACAAATAGGATAAAAATCATCATTTTATTGCAATTGGAATCGGGTCACCGGTTTTTCACACACATAGTTGGAAAAGATACTGCCCGACAGATGTGGGAAGCACTAGCTACATTGTACGAAGGGTCTTTCGAGCAGCGGAAGATGTATCTTTTGGAAAAGCTAAGATGCACAAGGATGCAAAAAGGGGAGCGTATAGACCCCTTCCTTACTAGGCTTCAGGATGTCCGGGATCAACTGTCTTTAGTAGGTTTAGCACCCCAGCCTACACAGTTTGTACGATTAGCTCTAAACAGCGTTTTCGAAGGGTGGCAAGTTTTCGTCCAAAGTATCCTGGGTAGAGAAAAACTGCCAGAGTGGGATTGTATGTGGGTCGATCTGCAGCAGGAGGAGATGAGGCGAGATCTGGTGAAGAGCACCATCAGTGGTGCTAGCAGCAACAGTGGGATGAAGCAAGTAAAGGAAGAGGAATATGCAGCCCTCGCATCTACAGGGTAGCAAGAGCAACGCAGGAGGAAGAAGGACATTCCAAGATCAAGTGCTTCAGGTGTGAACTTGGCCACTACAACACTCAATGTCCTCTCAAAAAGAAGGACAAGGAGGAGAAGAAGGATTTGCAGGCTGCATCCACTAAGATTGACAGGTTGTCCTCAAGATTGGAGGAAGAGTTTGCCATGATCACCGAGTTACCTCTGGGGGTGAGGTGGGGTTATTTGGAGTTGTATCCCTAGAAAGCTACAGGATGGGAAGGATTCTTGAGGAAAGTCCACCTCATGAATCAATACCTTGCTACAAGAGCCCATATCATGCAATAAGAGGATGGATCAGTCGCAGTTGGTACAGTCAGGTGCCAGAGTGACAGATGCAGTAGCTAGCAGCAAGGTCGGATATTGGGCAGCGCAGAGCAAATTTGACAGTAGTGCAGTTGGCACAGTGCAAAGTCAACAGCAGCACAAAGGCTTCAGTGATAATGCAAAGTCTAGCAGTAGTTAGGACTCGTGAAATAGATGCATCATACTGATCACAGTTGGTTTAGTAATTTGGATGCTTTTTCGTAACAGTTGATGCAGTTGCAAAAACAGCAGTTGGAGAGGGTTGCAGTGCAGATGCAGTGTTGGCAGCAATTCAGCAAAGTCAGCAGCAACATGGATGCAGCAATCATAGTTGCGCAGTAGTTGATGAGCAACAGAGCCAAACATCAACAGCGCAACAAGAGATGGTGCAAAGACGAGTGATGCTTCAGTGGCTTGCGGCACTAGAGCACATTCCTTGCTAAGAGGGAGTGTTGATTTCTGTAGCATCAAATGTGCTCTAGCCTCGAGATTTTGCAGAGAGGCTAAGACACATGCATTCTCCAAGACCCAGAAATAGTTTGGGAAAATTCCACCTAGAGATGGTTTAATTAAAAAAATTAATCATTTTTAATGTATTCCTAAGTCTAACTTTAGGAAATATGATTAATTAAAGGGTATTAATTAAATCTGGTGTGAATCTTCTAGATAAAGACAAGGATCAACTCCCAGTTAATCTTAGCCCTTGATTATGTTTTAATCTTGGTCGTTGGTGCTCCAACGAGAGATTATAAGAAGGAGCTTGATGGGCACTTGGAGAACACACCGAGATAGTGAGATCTAGAGATCGAATTTCTCAAGAGTAGCAGCACTGAGTTGTCGGAGAGAGATCAAGTGATCTTCTTGTAGTGAGGGGCAGGGATAGTAGACCGGAGGGGATTTTTCCAGTTCTGGAGAGTGCAAGGCAGAGAAGGCAACGAGAGGTTTAGAGAGGCAGTTCAGTGCTTCAACGAGAGTCTGTAATTTTGCTGGGAGCAGTCAAGATTTAGTGCCAAAAGTCGAGGTGTGAGACCGAAGGGCCAGAGAGTCGAGTTCCAATCAGCAAATCGATCAACTAGAAGGGTGACGCAACTCCTAGAAGCTATCACGTAGTGACTACATGACTGCGCAGTGTTGATTTGGGGTAGCATTGAATGTGCTCTAGCCATGAAAATTGGTGGAGAGGCTAAAGCACATGAGATCTCCAAGACTCAGAAATGGTTTGGACAGATTGTACCCAGTTTGGGAGATATTAAAATAATTAATATTTTTAATGGAGTTCCTAAGTCTAAACTTAGGAAAAATAAAATATTAATAGGTATTAATATAAAACTGGGTTAGAAGGTTCCAAAAGTCATGGATCAAGCCAAATCTAATCTTAGTCGTTGATTAGAGATTTAATCTCGACCATTGAAGGACCAACGAGAAAAGTATAAGAGGAGGCTTGAGGGTCAGTTGGAGAATACACCAGAGTGATCAGTCATTCATTTTGCTAGAGGGGGGTTGCTAAGCAAAGTTGAATCAGTAATCAGCGGCGAGGGGCAGTAAATACGAGGCAGAGAGGCAGAGACAATACTGAGAGACCAGCGCAGAAGCAGAGAGAGTGAGAGCAACAGCGAGTCCAGGCTACATAGAGCAGCGTAGAGGCCAGAGGGACTGCGTCATCCACGCAGAGGCTGTTGGAGTGACGCAGCAGGTCCCAGAGGCTGCGTAGTGCCTCAGAGGGTTGACGCGGAGGGTCCTAGGGTTGACGCAGGTCAGCAAGAGGTTGACGCAGAGGCCAGAAGGGCCAACGCTGAGCTTCAGTTGCGCCGGAGAGGGTTTCGTGGGAGAGGTTTTCTGAATACCTGTTTCCGGATATAGAGGTATTGTTGCCGTGTATTTTTCTCTGTCAGATGAACCGGTTAGGCACCCAGTTGTACTCAGAAAGACTGCATAATAATATAAACATCTGAATAGTTGCACCGGTTTTCTTGCATTGGGTTTTTCCTGGGACATTTGTCCAAAAATAACGTCGTCACTTGTGTGCTTGTTTTCTTTCAGTTGATGATCTGTAAATGTTGTGACTGTATTGTGTTTATTTTGGTATTTAAATGTTTTAAATAACTTGTTCGAATTTAAACAAGTAGAAGAAATAAACCAACAAAATAAAGATTAATTTTCTAACGGATAGACTTAGAAAATTCAACACGCAGAGGGAGCGTGGGGCCAGCCATCCAGAGCCTGGATAAGATTCGGATCGCCAGTAACAGTGTGAGAATATTTCTCACTACCTCTTTGCCAGTTTATTCTCTGTATCGGATAGCCAGATTGGGCACCCAATGATTTGTACTCAGGTTACTACTGCATAATAATAAAACCCTCAATTGCTGCACCGGTTTTCCCAAGTTGGGTTTTTCCGGGGACATTGGTCCAAAAACAACGGTGTAATTGTGTGTGTGTGTGTATGCAGTACTTTGTTTCCACGGTATTTTATGTTGTAAAGGCTGCAGTAGATTTTATTTCGACATTTACTGTGTAACAATGTAAATAACTTGATTCAGAAATTAACAAGTAGGAGAAATTTAATCAGTTGCTGCAGTAGGGATTCAGGTCACCTAATTTTCACATTCTGAAGTTTGCATTATTTCCTCAAAGCTGCATTTCGAGAGAACACAAAGGCCTAGTTGGGTTTCACAATACCTTTCGCTCAGCCAAAATATCAGGGTTATTTCCAGAATTCATGCACTAGGAGCAGTTCAATCTCAGGCATGTTGTTATCACTTAAAGCTGGCTTTAAATCAGTTAATAAGAGGCCGAATTACCACTGAGCATTTCCAGAATTTTGGGCACCATGAGAGGGTTGATTTCCTTCAGCATTGGGGCTGAGTTTAAACTAAGGAGGCTGAATTCACCTTGAAAGGAAACTGAGCTGCCTGGCCTTTTACTGGGTCGAAATCATTTTATACCTGGGCCGAATTTGCAACCCACGAGTTGGGTATTTCAGTGAACAAAAGGCTGTGTACAACATTCACAAGAGGAGGGGCCAAGTACTCTACCCTTTTGAGTCTAGACAGCGTATCAGGGGGTCATTCTCCGTTGAACTTTGTGGTTCAAAGACTTCTGGAAAAAGGCCAAGCTGTTAGCCATGCTATTGATGATCTCTGTATATGTTGCAGACTATGGTTGCTGATATTTCCTTGCTCGTGGACTGATATGAGGCTGTCAAAAGGAACGAGTTCTCAAGGACTGAGTTGTGTATTGTTCCCTCATATTAGCTTGAGTTCCAGTCTGTTATTTGTTGAGAAGAGGGATCAATTTCAGTAGCAATTGAAGGCTGATATTTCAAGGGAACTCACCGCTGAACTAATCAGCAATTAATCAAGGGAGCTGAAGTGTACATTTCGGGAGACAAGTACCAGGTTCCTCTTTATTTCATTCACTGTATCATTGTTGTGGGGCCAATATAATGGTGGTTTATGCTCAGATCTTTTGTTGCTCACTTCTGTATCAGTCTTGAATATAATTTTTGGGTTTTATATATATCAGTCCAGCATTTGAATGTGTCATTTTGGGCATATGTTCATTGTATAAGTTTACTTGGCAATAAACTACTAGAACAACATCTACAGTACTTTGAGGCATTGTTTGGGTTTATGAAATTACCACTTTGTATCTTACCAGAGTTAAATACATCAAAATCACACCTACAGCAGTATGCACACAACATGTTTGACAAAATGCCTCACTGAACAAATTTGTTAAAACTCAGAAAACTCAGAGGTCGTTTTGAGAAACTTACAAGAAGGATATTACACCTCACAACAAGCATAAATTATCTGTAACACTACTTGATCGTTTTTCTGAAAATTAATAACAAGATCTTTTAATAAACCATCTTTAATAATTAGTAAAATGACATTCAATGAGGTTATTTTATTTTTTGAAGTAGTTATTTGATTGACTCTACACAATGAAAAGTGACTTCAATATTTGAACTTAATATTGCTTTGAAGAAATCCAAAGTGTTATTGCTTAAACTTTTCCTTTTGTAACACTTTCCTTCCTTCTTTTGTATTTCTTTCCTTTTGGTATTTGGGAGTTTCCGTGGCTCTCCCAGGCTACTTTATGACTCGCAGTACTTTTTAGTCCTAATGACCTATTTTTTGACCTATTTCTGGTCACTGATGGACATTAGTAAACTTATCTCATCTTAAGAAGAATAAAATTTTCCATGGATATTTTCTTTGATTTGTCAATAACGATGAGAGCAACCTGATCTGATATGCTGGCCCTGTTATCACGGGTGGGAACTTGGGAAGAGAAAGCATAACCTTGTACAGTATTGTGTATTTTTGTAATTCTGTAGCATAAGTCTTAGTTTTCCACAAATAAATAAATAAGTATACAAGCCTTTAATTTTATTTTACATTTTCAAAACATTGATAGGTTAAAGTGAAAAGCTTTGTTAAATATCTGTTTTCAAATAAATATCTATTTCATTTGTTCAGCTTTATAAATATCTACTGGATAATATAAGACGTATTGTTCCAAAAAAAACTATTGTTATCTCAATTACCTTGTTCTTCTTATTTATTTTAATACCAGCACTTGAGGCGGTACCAGCTATGACATTTTTAGATTTACAATATCTTCAGCATTCAGAACAGAAACTATTTTTTGTATTCTAAAATCGCCAACCTCACCCTTATAAGAGGTGCATTCTTGCCAACTGAACACAAGTCCCTGGGACATTCTATACGTTACGCCTGAGGATAACTGGAATATTATTGCTCTAAATATTAGGAGCAAGGATAAGTGTTAAATTATCATTGTGATTCAATAAAAACTGAAGAAGTTGAACAATTCTCACCCTTTTAATCGCCATCCAAGCCTGTAACCATCGCTCTTCACCCTCCTCACCAGGCCAAGGCATATTTGCTCTCTGCATCTTATCTTTCAGTTCACCCACCTGAAGGTGAAAGAAATTAATGTTATTCTTGTAATAATGATTGCAACAATTTCTCTAAAGCCTCGATAAAGAAAAACTGGTAGCTTGATAAATAACAAGTCTAATTCTATCTCTTGTAAAGTCGTCATCCTATACCAGCACTGTTCAAAGTTGTGGAGAAATACTTATTAGCAGATACCGGTGTTATATTATGAATGGAATTTGCTATCCAGTAATAATGAATTAAATCGGTTTCACATATCCATGCCAAATAATGGGAAAAACTCCTCACATATGTACCACACAAGCTCATGTATATTGCTTTTTAAAGGTACAGAGTATACCAATTGGGAAGGTGCATTCATTTGCAGAACAATTTCTCGAATTTTGTGGAGTTTGCTAAAGTCTCCTTTGGCTACAAGTTTGTCCAGAGCTTCTATTTTTTCAGCAACACCCTGCATATCCATATCATAATTAGAATTATTTACAAAAAACACCAGACTATTCAGCTACATAGCTTTTCAAAGCATCGAATTCTAGTTAATCTCTGTTTACAGGCTCGTGCTTAGCTTCTGTTATAAGGGAAATAAATAAACAAATACATGGCCTGTGGAATTCCTGTCAGCAAGTGTCACTATAGAGTCTATAGTACTTCCAATGAAGTATTATCTTGTTGTTTCATGGCTGCTTTTGCTAAGTAATTTTCCATGGTCAAAACTAAATGACTACCACTATACCTTGTTCATATCTTCTGATAGAACTTTCTCAAACACACCAAATGGTAAGGCAATTGACACAGGAACTCGCACCCATGAAGGCACTTTCCCTCTCAAATAAGCAATATTGCGAGATTTAGCACCAACCTGGAGGATGCAAAATCATCACCAAAACATTAAACCAGATAATGAAACAACCTGAAAGCGAACAGTGCATACAGAAAGAAGCAGGCAATCTGTAGAATACATGGCATATAAATTCCCCTGCTATGTTTAACACATGCAAATGCATACCAGTTCATCGGAAAATTCATCAGCTGAGATTGCATACTTCCCATTGAAATTTTTTTTCTTTAATGCTATTCCTTGAGATACTCCATGGCCTTGTGATAGATTTTCCGAGTCATCCAAAACTTCATTAACTTTGATTTCACTGCACACAACCACCAAATGAAGAACAATGAAAGAATATCCAAATATACGAGGAAAGGAATTTAGACCTACAGTTAAAGCAATACAAATAATGCATACTTATAGACTAGGTCTGATGAAGTAGGTCGTATCAACAATGCCTTTCCATCCTTTGCTCGAAGGTCATCGAGAATGTTTGGATCAAAGCACGTTGCAAAGCACACCTGGAGAGTTGCAGGACTTGAAATTATAAAACAATGAATTAATTTCACAAGAAACTATGCGTTCCCAGATTAATTCAGGATTTACTAATTAAATAATTAGATAAATGTTGGTGTGTATCATGAAAAACCTTGCTATTCCTTGCCCGCACTGACACATGAGATAAAACATCAGGCATGTCAGGCGTCAAAACGGCAACTACACCATCCGGAATTTCTTCCTCTCCCTTTACTCTGTTTGCGACTAGGATTGTTTTCCGTTCATAGACTTCATTTTGAACTTTAGCTAATTCATCAACTGTAATAACAAATCCACGCACTTCCACTGGACTGATCACCTGCCAGCTGTCCAGAGGTTTGGATATATGTTACAATTTTTCTAGAAGAAATTTCTCTTTATTTGTTTTTAAACCACTGTAGCTGTCCAAACTACAGTCAGATTAATTTTCAGTTCACTAACATCTCAGTTAATACTAGCACTGCATGCTTAAAACATTAAAGCAATAAAGTTAGTTGAGATAGAAATAATCTCAAAATATATGATTAGATATAACCTGCCAAGATGTGCAATATTTCGAAGAACAGGATCAAGGCGGTTGAGAAGCAAAGATAGAGAGGCAGCTGAGCCAGCCCGTATCATTTCTTCCGTGAAGATGCTTAGCTGCAAGCACAAAAATAGGCATTCTCAAAACTAGCAATTTATATTTCATGCAAAAGTTGTATCATCAAGCCAACTTGGAACCCTACAGGAGATCACAAGGAGATGATGTCTTTACATAAATGTTTAACAAGAAGATATCTATTATCATTGACTTGGAACTTTCAGAGCATACAATCCTACAGAATGTTTTAGCAAGTGCAATACATACTGCTGACTGATCTACTCCCAACAAACCACCAAGGTACTCAGCACTTGGTTGCAGAACTTTCTGGTAGTGCTCAGCCTTCTCAGTAAGTGCAAGTCTTGTCCGATCAAGCACAGCCTTAGCATATAGCGCCCACTGATCTGATTTAGACTTGCATAAATCGAGTGTACGATACCAATCCTTGAAAGAAAATATACAGGTTCTGTTAAAAGATGAACCAAGACTAGAAACTTTCCAAAAATTCTAAGAACGTCCATGATATGCATTAAATACAACAATAACATGCCAGTGCTTTAATTTGCACTATATACAGAAAGATCATTTTAAATTAAACAATTTTGAGAATGACAACCTAGAGTTTAAAAATAATAACCTAGAAATCAGAAGCAGAAAGTGCTCTAAAATTTCAGTACTTTGCAAGGATTAACTAATGATGTATTAGCTCAGATCAGATCCTGAAAAATGCATACAGCGTTCAGAATCCATTTTAATTGCAATAAATTTGTTGTTCTTTATACACACAAAGACATGCTTATGTCCAAATGTATCTTCGGACATGCATACAGACAGTAGATATTAAAGAATAGATAAACAATAAAAAATGTACTTTAACATGGCCCAAGAAAGTGGAGAACATCAGTATTCAAACAGAATGCTAAACTTGCATACTAAAAAGATGGGGATAAAAACCTTCAAGCAGTATATAAGCTCTTCATTGTTATCTGATGATAGGGATAAATTTTCAAGCACCATGGTAATAAAATATATAATTTCCTGCATCCAAAAGATAAAGCCAGCTTAGATAATAAAACATATCCAAAATAGTTATTATTTTACAAAATCAAGATTGAAACCTGCAATAACGTGTTACACTACACTCTATTTGGAAACCAGAGAACAAATTTCAGTATTATTTGTCAAAGTGGTTATTTGTAATTTGAAAATCCTATTTTTTTCATCCTTGAGAATAAAATAGGCAGATAGATGCAGATACCGATGGTTGAGCATTATTCAGCTCCTCGAATCCCCTTTCAATAGCAGTTCTAACAGTTGAGTCAAGAGCAAGATCCAAAAATATGACATCCTTGAGTCGATCATGTGGTTTAAGAAGGTTAGAACGGAGCTCAAATCGTGCTTCCAGCAATCCCTAAAGTCACATATATGACAGCATGAGATGTCTATGTTTTGAGCAACTAAACTTACACAAGGGGACAACTGAACCACATCTTAACATGACAATATCTGATAAATCTGAATGCAAAATAAAAAAGTAAAGCATGCAACCCACCTCTAGAAGAGGGCCAACCTGTTTATCTTCAACATGCTCCAAACTAAACTTTAAAAGTCCCTGCTTGTATGCTTGATTATTAGAAATTTTTTGCATAAAAGTTAAAGAAACTCGCTGTATAAAATAGAAAACGTTGAAACAATTTCAAAACACAGGCAACAGAACTTGCTAATAGAAAGAGAATTCTTGGTGAATTAGACCAACCAGACATGAGATGTTTAACCCTATTTAGTCATGGTCAAATCCAACAATCATTACAAGAGATAAACTTCTATAGTTCTACTGAATAAATTTGGCATGTACTATGACAAAGTGTTTGTTATTACCGGCAATTCAGAGGACAAACCACTAACAGGGCGAATTTGAACTCCACCCATAAAACCCCGTCCCTGTAGTAAAGTGCCACAAGCAAAACTTACATATTACAAGGTCGAGATTTCAAAATCATAAGAATACAACCAAAGATCAAAGAGCTTACCTCTGCAGAGTAACCCATGCAAGTTGCAATGGCAGATTCAAGGTCTGCGCCAGAGTGAACTGCCTGCAAAACTGTTATATGTTAATTTAAAGAATAGAGAAAACAACAGAATATGCAATGAGACACAAGATGGCAGAAAGGCATAAGCAACTTCTATATTCATACCAATGATGCAAATATATATTACATGGATGTCACCATCTTATAAGCTAGATTTATTATTTAATCTCACACTGACACCTCAAAAAGAGATAAGGCTAAGAGGAGGAAAACAAAGATTTAAGACACACTTCGGAGAAAAACCATATCCTATAATGTGAAATACATAAAGGGGTGATATCCTATAATGTAAAATACATAAAGAGGTGATAAATGACCATATCATTGTATAGTGACTCGTGAGCCACAGGCTAAGAATCCCCCCCCCCCTCAATCATAATTCTGAACAATTATATCAGTAAGGCAACAAGAACTAGTGCATACTCTAGTATCATCTCCAAGTCTTCAATCTAAAACTCATAAAAGTCATGGATTGAGCCTTAATAAAGATCTGCCTGAAAAGGCAACAAATTTGGATGCCAAAAACTCGTAGTATCTGGAACATCCCATTGTGTAAACACATGAGCCAAAACGCCTATAATACTTCACTAATGTGAACTCCAATATCTGATGAGCAAATCATGAGAAATGAATCAGTTGCCAGTCCGATACATCCATCAAAATCCCTGACAACCCAGTGAAATGGAAAATAACAATGCAGATGAAGCTAGCTATCATCTACTAGGTCTAATGACCATCCAAGTGAACAAAATGACTACAAAATGGATCTCAAAAAATGACACAAAAATAGTGCCAATCAACATCCTATGTATGATCCAACTACAAGATATCAAAACATAATTCTGCCAAATAACTGCTCAAATCCTAAATCAATCACCATGTCGAGATAAAACTCAAACAATCAATGCATGTCCCAAAAAGTAGGACAAGTGGAAAAAACCTCAGTGCCTAATTGGCAAATCATCAATAATTCGACAAAAGTAATGAAATCACTACTCTGTTGCAGCTACATCATTTTTCTTCATATGTGGATGTTCAAAAATCCTCCAAAAGTTTAGTAGACTTTGAAACCTGAAGTTTGGCATTTATAATCAAGATCTGCCCCCCCCCCCAGTTAGGGGAAAGGTGAGACGCCTTTGGATGTATGGATCCAACAATAATGTACCCTCTGTGAAGGTGGAAGAGAACACTATATTCAACTCAATAACACATTCATAACTGGGCCCCGATCATGCCCAAAAAGATTATCTGGATCCATTGAAAAAACTGGCTAGAAACATTCATGATCATCCATTAATGAAATCTCTCCTAGAAAATATGTCTTCACCTATGTCTAAACTTGACAATAAGACCTATTTGCCCTTCACGGTAACTACCTTAGAGACACACTCTGTTGAGTGTGTTTTTGTTGCATATACAAGTTTCCTATTCCAGCTCCTCAGATCCAGGCCTACTACCTTGGAGAGACACCCTGTCGAGTATGATTGTGTTGCATGTACGAGGTTCCTATTCTAGATCCTCAAATCCAGGCCTACATTTCTCCTCAACTCCATCATGCACGTGCTTCAGATTTATTCTGCAATGGTATATCAGTTTGTAAGTTTATGTAGCTCGGACAAGTGTTCAAGTCTCAGATGGTGTCTATGAGGCTAAGGAGCACAATGGATTAATTTTCTCCAATACCCATACAAGTTTCTAAGGAGAAAGTGGCTAGTTACAACTTGGTCAAACTTGGTCAACAAGTCAAACAAGTTTCCACGTGGAACATAGGGTCAACATTGGGCAGAATGATGCATGCATTATGTCATAAGTGATTAGCAAAATGAGAGGAACAACACCCAAGTGTTATATTTCCCAATTTCCTCAAGATGTTATAGAACTAGTATGAGGGGGTAGATGATGGCAAAGGCAAGGATGATGAGGCAATGCTAGGCAAGTTATGACGACTCTAAGAGAGACCCAGTTCAGAGCATGGCCAGTTTAGGCATATCCAAGTGCCAAAATTGTCAAAATGTCAAGGGCGTTGGAGATCCAATGAGCAAGTGGCCAAGTTGACCTAGTAAATGAAGAAAAGTCAAGTCAAGCTAGCCATTGGAGAACTCAGCTAGCTATTGCATGGTCTAACTAGCTGCCAGAGACTTCATGGATTGAGAAATTATATCATGGACCAAGAAAGTAGTTATTACAAAGCAACATATTCTTCCCAAGGGCCAAGTCGAATGCCTCTAACCAAGTCGAACCTTCCAAGGACCAAATTGAATTCCTCCAATGATAAATGAGTGGGATATTGAGATAATAAAGTTTACCTTTCTTCACTGTTGGCCATTCTAGGCCATTTGAAAAACGAATTGAGGACTAAACTGACTAAATTGGGCATTGTGAGCTAAGTTGACCCCCTAGTGGGAAAACAAATTGATTAGATAATATTTTATGAAAAAATACTAAGTCTCAAACTTGTGGATAACTACTAAGAAATAATTATTTTAGGAGTCCAACTAGTCATTATCTAGTCATTAGAAATGTTATATAAAAGGATAGCCTCCCCTCTTGTAATGGTTGTTGTTGTCATATAAGGTATGTGTCGTCTAATAAAAGAGCTTTATTTTTGCAAACCCCTATTTGCGTGGGATGATTTTTATTTGTACTTTTTTTATTGATTAATTTTGTAATCGTGGTTATAATCTAGTAATCTCATTAAAAACTAAAATTATACAAAGTTAACAGGTTGAGCCACCGAGGGGTTACAAGTCACGCGGAGAGGGAAAACTATGGGGCAACCCCACTGTGTTCACTTGTTTTGTAGGTGTTGTCTATGGCTGGGAAACTGCGTCAAGGCATCAAGATGTCAGGTTTGTTTAAAAGATGGTTGCTAAGGGTTAAACTCGTTACTTCAAGGTATAAAGAACAATCTCCCATAGGTTTAACCAAAAGACCTACTCTCAACCCTGATAGATACCATAGCTGAAAAAATAATGAAAGAAGGCTATAGAAAAATATCAACTAATGTTAATACCCAACCTAAATACATAAGTCATCTGATAAAGTGAGAAAGCATACAAAAATGCATCCAATAGCTTAACAACAGAGCAAATCTTGATTATAATTTATAAGTGCAAAGGGGTAACATAAACAACTTTTTTATACCATAGTCTTATCAAAGGTAAGATCGCTAGGAGAAATAAGGGAAGTTGATCCTTAGCTTGGTTTCTCTGGTGATCCATATAATCTAAATCTGCTCAGATGAACAGAATATGAAAATAACAAAAGAAGACACTCTGCCACAAGATGAAACAAGAATCTTCTGATTAAATCTAGTGAAAGAAAATGAGGGAAACTCTGCCACCTATTCTAACCAGTTGTCATATAAGAGCTCTTCATAAATTTTGCTAAGAAATGACCTTCTAATGCATATTTACTTAATGCCTGATAAATATCTCTGACCAGTTTATCGTTTAATATCAAGAAATATTAGTGAGAATGGACCATGACCCATAATTTTAGCCATTTGAATTGAATGGGAGGTTTATGTTGCTCAAGTATCGCATCAATATATACTTTACTATTCTCATCAATCTACCCACTGATCAACATTGAAGATAGATGAGAGGGAAAATTTCCTTCAAACCATTGTCGTAAGGGACAAGCAGCGTAAATAGGTTCATAACCTTCTTGCATGATGTTGCCTCTTCCTTCATCCATAACTACACGCAAACTACCAGCCTATGAATCTCCACAATTGTAGTGATTTGGGTTAATTACTACCAAAGGCATCATAAGCACCACTAAAAATCATAGTTTTAAAAACCGGAACCAGTCACTGGACCAGTCCACCTAATAAACCGGGTTTCAAACCGGGACTGGTCAAGTCTAAATGAACCGAGCTTTAAAAAAATACACGAAATAATTAGTTTTTAATAAAAAAACTATTTTTAAGATTTAAAACCATGATTCCTAACCAATAGAGACAAAATATGCAAGGTTTTCTCATCTATATACCATGTAAAGGTGAATATATCAAAATGGCATAGAGTGCAACACATATCAGCAACAAAATACATAATCAATGAGGTTCTAAATGGCACCAAAAACATGTTCTGAAAATTCGCAGGGAGGCACCAAAAACATAGTTGTGCCATCGCTAAATAGTGCAACACAAGCGCAGTTTTTTTAACTCAGATACTCTAGAAATTGTTGATAAGGATATGCATATTGATCTTGTTACCCACCACTTGTGGGTGACACCCATAGGAGAAATTTTTCTCCTACATTGTCTTCAGTCGGCAGCCAACAACCCCTTGCAGCCACCAGATAGCTCAATGTGCCATCATCTCTGCCACCTGAGCCAACCATTATGCACCCTCGCCCATCTGTCATGATCGTATGTGTTGAAATTTCTAAGTCTGACACGTTAGAAATCCCTACTGCATTATCTGATTTAATTTCTCCTACTTGTTTTATTCCATTAACAAGTTATTTATAAATATAAACAAATGCAGCCTTAAATCATATACATATCAGCAACTAAAATAACTGAGACAAACACACAAGGGACACTTTTATTTTTGGACAATCGTCCCCGGAAAAACCCAGTGCGAGAAAACTGGTAAAGCAGATATGAGGGTTTTATTATTATGCAGTTTCTGAATACAACTTGGGTGCCAGAAATGGCTCACCCAACAAAGAATGCCCTCGGCAATAGTACCTCTCCTCGGAGACAGATATTTCGGCTGATCAATCACCAGATGAACGATCCCACAACAATTATGACAACTCTTAGCTGGATAGCGAAAGCTGCTCCAATCTTCTCCTCTGCTCTGCATCACTCTGATAGAGACTACGTCACCCTCTCAGCTCACCAGCATGCAGTCTGCCCCACGAAAATCACCCAGTGCTTCCTCTTGGTCCTTCGTCAGCTCTGCTAGCCTTTCCGCAGCTACTGAAGCCTCTGCGTCAGCTCTCAGACCCTCTGCGTCACCCACATTGGCCTCTTTAGCCTCAGCGTAGCTCCCGGCTGCCTATGTGTCAGCCTCTCCAAGCTCTGCACTATCTCTCTGATACTCGCTGCCTATCTTCTATGTATTCTCGGCCTCGTGCCGAACTGCCCCTCGCTACAACAGATCATTGGTTCGATTCTCTCAGCAAAACCCCACTCGAGAAAATCGAACTGACTGATCAATTTGGTGTATCTCCAACTGACCCTCAGCCTCCTCTTATACTTTTCCAGTTTATGATTCAACAGTCGAGGTTAAGTCCCTAATCAACGGCTAAGATTAGATTTGGCTTGATCCTCATCTCTTGGAACCTTCTAACCCAAAATTACATTAATATACATTAATATTTTAATTTTCCTAAGTTTATAATTAGGACCCCATTAAAAATATTAATTATTTTAATATTTCTCCAAACGACTCTGGGTTTTGGAGATCTCATGTGCATTAGCCTCTCCACAAATTTTCATGGCTAGAGCACATTCGATGCTACCATAAATCAACACTTCGTCTTAGCGAAGAATGTGCTCTAGCAATGCTTCACCATAGAAGCATCACACTGATCTTCCACATTAGTCCTCTGTGTTTATGTTTGGCCTGTTGCCCATAGCACTACCATTGCTAACTGAAGCACTGCAACTCAGTTATCGAGAAGTAGGTAACTGACTTCTCCCAAATACTGACATCCCAGTCAGTGCAAAGCCTCATGAAACTGAAGTTGCCTCTGCTGCTATCCTATTCTCCCTCTGTTGCCACTGCGTTGTTGCATACACCTCTGCGCTTCTCGCACTGCTGCAACCTCCACTACTCTACCTCAGATTTCTGCACCCAAGCACTGCCTTGCTACTCCACTACACTTTGCTCCATCTGACCCCTGTCATCCTGCTACTGTCGTTAAGGGCTCCCGTAGCTGGATGTGATCCAAGAGTTTGGGCACCTCAAGGATCCTGCCCCTCTTCTGTAGTCCTCTCGACTACATCTCTATGTCACCCCACCTCCCTCCTGGAGATGTGGGTTCCATCTCTGCCAAAATGATTGTCGAACTAGTTCTCTTCTCCCTCTTTCGCTATTGCCCCAACAAAAATCGGATCTAGATTTCTTTGGCATAAGAAACCCTCTAAGGAACAAGCTCCTCTAGACTCCCACTAAGTCCTAATTTCCTTCACAGAAATCCTCCGACCAAATGTCTAATCACTCCTCTCCAATCCTCCTTGCAACTGTGCAACTCGAATCTGGATTTCTTAGTTGGAAATCCATTGAGGTAGTGACTCCCTCTACCTTGGTTTCATCTCCTTAGGTATTGTTCTACACCGACAGAAACAGCAACCCACTAGTTCCTCAAATCACAATTTGCACATAGCTCCCCAAGCCCCCGGCTATTGAAGAAACTAAGCCCTACAAGCTTTGCACAATCCCAACAAAGGCTGAATTTGCTCCTCCTGGCCACAGTGTTGATCCTTCCTGGCTAAGAAAGATGACCAGGCACTACGTAGGTCTGATTTGCCCCTCTCTGCCTCTGTGCTGACCTTTCTCCTGGCTCAGAATGCTGACATAGGCTCTGCATCACCCTCTTAGTACTGCGTCACTCCTCTTGCCTCTTCAGCTCTGGAACAACATTGTCTCTCGGAACAGCAATTTCTCTGCTGCAAATCCTCAGATTTCTTCTGCTAGTGTCTTCAATCCTCCTTGATCTGCAATCGCTCTAATACCATGTTCAAAATTTCTAAGTCTGACACGTTAGAAATCCCTACTGCATTATCTGGTTTAATTTCTCCTACTTGTTTTATTTCATTAACAAGTTATTTATAAATATAAACATTGAAATAAACACAAATGCATCCTTGACTCATATATAGATCAGTAACTGAAATAACTGAGACAAACACACAAGGGACACCGTTATTTTTGGACAATCATCCCTGGAAAAACCCAATGCGAGAAAACCGGTGCCTCAGATATGAGGGTTTTATTATTGTACAGCTTTTGAATACAACTAGGGTGCCAAAAATGGCTCACCCAACAGAGAATGCCCTCGACAGTAGTACCTCTCCTCGGAGACAGATATTCCGACTGATCAATCACCAGATGAACGATCCCACAGCATCTACGGTAGCTCTTAGCTAGATAGCAAAAGTTGCTCCAAGCTTCTCCTTTGCTCTGTGTCACTCTGATAGGGACTGTGTCACCCTCTCAACTCACCAGCACTTGGTCTGCCCCACGAAAATCACCCAGTGCTACCTCTTGGCCCTACATCAACTTTGCTAGCCTCTGCGTCAGCTCTCAGACCCTCTGTGTCACCCACGCTAGCCTCTTCAACCTCTGCATAGCTCCCAACTGCCTTTGCGTCAGCCTCTCCAGGCTCTGCGTTGTCTCTCTGATACTATCTCTGCCTCTCTGCTATGTATTCTCAACCTCGTGTTGAACTGCCCCTTGCTACAATAGATCATTGGTTCGCTACAACAGATCAACAATATGTTTGAAGGTGGGCCTTCCAACCCCGAAGGTATGGCTTTCATTATATAATTGGATAATTTTACTTACTTATCATGGACACTTTTGGGCATGGATTAGTGGGGGTGTTCGGTGGAAAGAATGGGCTTGGTCTGTACTTTTGTACCCTCGTCCAACTTGGTGGTTAACCTTGTATCTTAGTCCTGTGGGATCTCCTCTATTGGCTACTAGCTTTAGGAGTGGCATTACATGGGAAACCCCAATTTTGGTTGCGTGGTCCCACTTCCCAACATCACATACATCACTCCCCTCCGTTGATTATAACCCCTTTTCAAATATTTCCCATCTGGGTCCACATTTGTCCATTGGATCCACAAGGAGTTAGCCTCCCCCTCTCCTTATCCACACTTTGGGTCAGACCTGGAATGTTGCCCCGGAGGTTGATGTAGCTAAAAAGAAAGTTAAAAGAATAATTTGGCCACTTACAACAAGAAATGTACCATAAAATGCAAAAGATGGTTGTGACATAAAAATTTAGCACATGGGCAAAAGCCAAACATGACCTCTACCCCTTATCATGGCCATTGACCTAGTTCCTAGGGCACCTATGTGAGCCCCGTGCATCATTAAGGAACCCATGATTGTCCCAACCCCTAGTGGGAGATGAACTGCCCAACCTTAAGGGGGTATTCATTGCTATATCATTCACATCATGCTCTCATTCCTTGTAGCCCCAAGCAGTTATAAAATAAAAACCAATAAAAGGCAAAAGGCATATGAAGAAAGCTGGAAAAACAAAGGTCGAGGTAGCTCATGTACCACGATTCCTTCCTCCTACATCTATACACCCATGTGTGGGCTTTCGTTGCTATAGCTACCCTTGTACCATGGCATGTGGCTTGGAGCCCTCCTTGTTGCCCCACTCCATTCCATCATTATTTCATGTGATACCTACCATCTAATGGACGTACCATGGACTTCCCTTATAGGTTGAAACCACTTAATAGGGTCCTTGATTAACCTCCCTCATGAACCTAGCGACACCTATACATTCTAAATCCCATTATGGAAGGGCACGCCACTATGAAGTGCCACTTCGTTCCATAATTTGTAAGCTCATTTACTCAATTGCACTAATGAATTGTTGCACTGGAAGGCGAGGATACGCATTGGATTTTATACAAGATTGCAGATGGGTCTTCATCTTGGAGTTTGGTCTCCCTATATGGATCCAAGCCCTCGAGAGGGTCTTAATGCATTTATAGGGTGAGCATTGAGAGCCATGGGCCGCCACTAGAACAGAGAGCAAATAGTCACACCATGGGATCCCTCAGCACTACGTATTGCTTCCTCATGTACCACTTGTTCGATGATGACAATGCACCTAGACCACCTAGCCCAATCGGCTACACAATTGCACCACACACTTGGTAGTTGATCCATGGCCCAGATAGGGTTTTGTCTCTCATAAGGAGACAAGGGAAGGCTTGCCTCATTATTCTAGCCATTACAAATGGAGCACATGCTTGATTGATTCAATTGGATACCAATGAGGGTGTCCCCACAGCCACTTGAGAGCATTGTTACTGCTCAAACTAGCAGGGATCCCAGAGTGGCACTTGCTAGGTCAAGAGAAACAATGAAGCTAAAGCCCACTGTCACCATAGCTAAAGCTTCCTACTCTTTACGAACTTTCAGAGACACATTGACACAGTCTGAAGCAATTTTGTGGCCCAAATCTAAGGAGAAATCTTCGGCCCTGTGGTTAGCATTTTATAATGACAGTCTTCAACTTCAAGGTGGATCTGAAGGGTATGCCTGTGGCCCTCTTCTAGGACACTTCTACAACTAGATTTCTTACGGTGTGCAGAAGTAATTGGAGTCTGAGCAAGAGAAGGAAGCTGGAATAGGGAGATTGCTACAGCGACTGCAGAGTGTCAATGCACAAATGCAAGTTTGGATTTCATCAGGAAGCTCAGAGATCCTTTCTCATACTTTAACTCGGCACCGAGAAATCTTTAATGACCTTAGTCAGGAATTCACGAGACTTCGTTCAAGCCTCAAAGTCAGACGGGAGCATGAAACACTTCTACAAATTTTCACTTCGTTTGACAATGCAAATGGTGATGTTGAAAGAAGCAGCAATCGCCCACTGAACAAATTGTGTCACTGTGTCCAGTGGGAAAGAACGTTTTTTGTTTAGCGATATGTTTTTCTAAAAGTTTATTTTTTTAGTATATTGAAAAATGTATTTTTTAATTTATAATTATGAGTGTTTTTGGGGAGAGATGAGAGGATAAAATAATTTTTATTTAGGAGTCATAAGGGTAAATAAGGTTGATGATTTGTGGAATGATAAGGTGAAAATAGTTTGAAATTTGGAGCGATAAGGTGAATTTTTTTGTATTTGGAGTGATAAGAGAAGATTTTTAAAAGGGAAGCTCATTGTTGTATTTTGAAGATAGCTTTATTTTTAGCAGATTGAGTCAGTGTACATTTATTTTTGAAGACAAGTTGCTTCAAGGGGCTATGAGCTTGGCATTCTCATTGTTGGAGAAATTTCATTCATGATGTTGTGAAAGTGAAGGTTGATGTAATTCACTATTTAAATAAAAACATATCTTTTTGGTGGTGATTGTATCCTAGATCCACCCGAAATTGAATAAGGGGATATTAGGTACACCGTGTGTATGTTTGTGAAGGCGCATGATTCTTGATATTGTTTTTGTTTTGTGTCTAGTTTTGACACTAACCTTCCTATGGTATCTTTCTAATATGGTACACACAACAAATTAGCACATTGCATGCACATAGTCAGTTCCATTCAAGCTCCTGTAATCAAGCTTAAGTACACAAGCACAAAGCGTCACATCATCAACTTGATAAGATGATCTTCCAAGCAAGCACATTTCACATCACGTAATCAAAGCAATCAAGTTAAGGACGCTAAAAATCATGCATTTCAAGTCAAGACGACATCAACATCATCAACACTTTTTGTATCACTTGCAGATAAACATTTTTTAACTGAATTGTACGGGTGCATTCTCGGTTGTCAACAACACCCTAATTTGAATTGTTAAGGTGAATACATTAAGTCAAGTAAGTCTTCAACTGAGTCATCAAGATTGTATTTGGAGTGATAAGAGAAGATTTTTAAAAGGGAAGCTCATTGTTGTATTTTGAAGATAGCTTTATTTTTAGTAGAATGAGTCAGTGTACATTTATTTTTGAAGACAAGTTGCTTCAAGGGGCTATGAGCTTGGCATTCTCATTGTTGGAGAAATTTCATTCATGATGTTGTGAAAGTGAAGGTTGATGTAATTCACTATTTAAATAAAACATATCTTTTTGGTGGTAATTGTGTCCTAGATCCGCCCGAAATTGAATAAGGGGATCTTAGGTACACCATGTGTATGTTTGTGATGGCACATGATTCCTGATATTGTTTTTGTTTTGTGTCTAGTTTTGACACTAACCTTCCTATGGTATCTTTCTAATATGGTACACACAACAAATTAGCGCATTGCATGCACATAGTCAGTTCCATTCAAGCTCCTGTTATCAAGCTTAAGCACACAAGCACAAAGCGTCACATCATCAACTTGATAAGATGATCTTCCAAGCAAGCACATTTCACATCATGTAATTAAAGCAATCAAGTTAAGGACGCTAAAAATCATGCATTTCAAGTCAAGACGACATCAACATCATCAACACTTTTTGTATCATTTGCAGATAAACATTTTTTAACTGAATTGTACGGGTGCATTCTCGGTTGTAACCGACACCCTAATTTGAATTGTTAAGGTGAATACATTAAGTCAAGTAAGTCTTCAACTGAGTCATCAAGATTGAACTTGTCATTTGTATCTTGGGTGCATTCTCGACAGTGTTCGACACCCTTCCTTTTTCTAAATCAGCGCATTTAGTAAGTACATTCAAGAAAGCACAAAGTGTCAGTGATCAATCAAGCAAGTTCAAGCAAGCCATCTAGCAAGCAATCATCATCAAACAAGTGTATTATATTATTCAAGTGAGCAATAAGCAATAAAGCAAGTGAGCGTGTCATTCAAACAACCAAGCAAGCAAGCGTGTCAAGATCAAGTGCAAAAGTTCAACGCACGACATCTACAACAAATGAGCCAGTGTGAAGTTGATTGAAGCATTCACAAAGTGTTAGTGAAGGATTCAAGCAAAGCGATCGTCATCCAGCGAGTGTGAAATCAAGAGTTCAAGCAACCAAGTTATAAAACTCTAGCAAGTAAAGCATCAGCAATAAGCAACAGTACAAGCGAGCCTGAATTCAAAGTGAGCAGGCTAACATGGCGACACACATTCAACTGTCCCAGATTCTTAACAATTTGATCCTCTCAACTGCAGCAGACATGGTGCAAATCAACAAAGCAACTCTTGTTGATATTTCAATGAATCTACAACATGCACATGAAATGATTGAGTTTCGTCAACTGGAGTCGCAACTTCCAAGATATGAGTTGCAACAGAAGAGTGATGTTTCCAAGTCTTTAATCTGTACCGATGAAGATCAAGTTGTTGATTCCAAATCATTGATCTAAACAACTTCAAGTGTCGAATGGTCCCTGATTCAGTTCAACTTTCTTCCAAACCAATCATCAAGCCATGGGAAGAACTTCAAAGTAACAAAAATCGACAAGGATTAAGATATGACAAAGATGAAAACAACTTGAATATCCCCGATTATTCTAAGCCAATCAAGTTCATTAGTACAGGGTTTCTTGATCAAATAACATCAACAAGCCATGAGAAAGTTGCAGACAAATAGACATGTGCACAAACTGAAGTTGCAATCAAACCTAAATGCCTTCATTGTCAAAGAATTGGTCATCTGGAAGATCAATGTTTTGATCTCCATCTTTGTCACCATTGTGGCAAGAAGAATCATTCATCAGAGAATTGCTGCAAACAAGGCTAACCTGCCAGATTAAAGTCAATTATGCATGGATTGATCCTTAGGAATGGTCGTCAACTGTAAAACGATTGTATAAGTTTTACAACAGAATTCAATCTCAACTCTTGCAGCCAACAGTCAATTGAAGATGGTACTCTCATGCCCCTGAAAGCAGGAGTACACCAGTGAAACACTCCTACACCTGAAGGGGGGGAGTTCAGAATTCAGAAATCAAGTGAAAGATTGTCTCTCCTTTTAGCTGACAAAGGGGGGAAAATGTCAATGAAATTGACAGTGGTTGTCAGACTGAAAGTCTCGACAACATCAGCAAAGCAACCAGTGGACATTTTCATCAACGAGTGAGCATCAACAAATTCGCCAGTGGGCGATCGACAACAAAGTCAGCAGTGAGCAGTTTTCAAACACAGCAAAAGCAACAGTGAGTTGTTTTTCGACGTCATCAGCCAGTGGGCGTTCTCAATATTTTGTCAGTGGACACAGGATGCTGATTTCAAGCAAAGGACAGTTGGATCCTTTTGCAGCTTGGCACGTGATGGAGTTGTCAAGCGACATTCAGAGATGAATTAGACATGTAGCTGATTCATGGTCTCTTCATATTGCAGTTTCTTCAGCATCCAGCTTTGGCGGTTTTCAGGCAAATGTTTTTTTGAGGATCAACTTGAGAACTTGGAAGAGGGTTCCTTGTTCTTATTCTGGATTTATCATTGAGGGGGGGAATGTTAGCCTCACTCTCGTAATAAAACAATTATAGATCCAAATATCTTAATTAAATAAATCAAATCTTGAGAATTAGGAGTTAGTTCCTCAAACTAGGGAGTTTAGTTAGGATGAGAGATTCTCTCCAACTAGTTCTCCTAGATTAGTGTTTTGTTGAGAAAATATCTCAACCATAGTGTCCAAGATAGACGTACTATCTTGAGACCAACTTCCTCATGTATTTATTTGTACTATTATCATTCTTTGTACATTGGATTGATTAATAATGAGAATGTGAGGAATGTTGTAAGGCTGAGGCCTTTTCCACCATGTCTGGTTTCTATATTTCTGAGTGTTTATTTTATTGAGTTTATTTTATGTGTTAGTTTCCTTCAGAAGGAAATGGAGAGGGAAACCCTACAAGGCATAAACTAGACCAAGAGACAACAATGGAGTAATGGCCCAATGTCACCACAGCGAAAACCCACTGCTCTTTACGGATTTTCATTGAAGGGAAGAGTCTCAGTATGTGACAAGGCCACCTAATGGATATTAGCAAGGTTCCCAATAATGTATATTAGAAGGCCAAAGCTCATGAAACCTTCAAGAAGCCCCCAGGTTGAAGGAAAATAAAATTAGGGTTTCCCTCTTAGGGTAAACAACTAGGGCAAGAGAGTTTATGGATGAAATCAAAGTGGATGCCCACCAAAAGGATAGATTTTGTGACAAATACTATCCTCTTCATATTTAAACTTTAGACTCTCCAATCCCCAAAACTCATCTTGCCTAGGGATTCACACCAAGCTCTAGTTTATTACCTTAGCCTTAAAGGCTCCAAAATCCAAAGGAAAGAGAAAATGAATAAGAAAGGTAGATGATCACCAACCAATTGGACCAGTCCCTTGTCCCTTGGGAGAACGGAGTCTAGGATGAAATAGATTAGCCAATAAGTTTCCAAGGAGGCCAAAATTTCATGCCCTAGCAACAAGATTTCAGACATTTACCAATGCAATGGAAAAATGGTTTTTCATGGGGGAGCTTCTAGGAGTTCACCAATAGGAAAATTAATTACATGTTATGTTTGAGTAATGCATGCAACATTCATCTAGATAGCATTTAATTTATCTTCAACAAATTAGGGCACAATTTAACATAACCTAGAATCAATTATTCCATACATTAGACATAGCAAAATAAATTTTCAACAATTAGGTGCACTAACAAGATAACATGCAATATTTCCATCCATTTGACCAAAGAATAGCTCCAAAGATAAGCAAAATCAACTCCAAATATCAAAATGCATCCCAAACATCCAAATCATCCACAAGATAACAAGCCTGAATTCCTCTAATGAGGCCAAAAATCCAAAGAGGTGTGATCATGAGAGATCACAATGACATATTTCTAAATTTATATGAAACATATGAATGCCTATTTAGCCTACAAGACCCTCCAAACATAAAAACAATGTACTAGGTCACAAGCCGACCTAATAGCCTTTGAAAATTTTAATAAAACTCCACATGTACTAACCGAAATCTTAATGTCATGCTAGTGTAGGCTTCCTTAGCGCAAGCGTTGAGGGAAATGGGTGCCTTCACTTGTGTACAAGCCCTCTAAAATCACTATCTCGAGGTTGGCCCTAGATCTTTGTTGTAATCATCATGTGGACCCCAATTTTGGGTTTGGGGCACAAAATGGATTGCATGGGTCACTTGGTGGTGTGAATCCCTGATTTTGCTCCAACATTGAGGACACTAAAGATGGTACTAGCCCTTCCATGTCTCACGATAAGACACCATCCTCATATGGGTCCTAGATCAACTACTTTCCTCTATGATCACTACTAAGCCGATTGGGGGCATGTTGGTCCACATGCATCATCCCATAAAAGTGAACGATAAAGGGAAAAGTGCAGAAATGTTGTGGATGTTGAAGGTGCCCATCAGTACAAGTGATGCTCTATAACTATCTAAAGGCCCATGGCTCTCAAAGCCTCACCTGTGAGTGTCAGTATGTCCTTTGGAGGACTTGGACGCTAGTTAAGTTGCCTAGACCTATAGATGGAACCACTTGTCAATTACACACAATATCCAGTGCTGCAACTTTCACCATTAGGTACATTTAATCATTGTTGCAAACTTGCATCTACGTGGACCAAGCTTGAAAGAAATAGGAAAATTAATACTTTATACAAGGCTTATTTTCTAAATTGTGGCCTTAATCACATAATGGTGTTACCTCCCTAAGTAGGAGTGGTTAATAGACAATCCTATTAGGTGTTCTTAAACCCCAAGGGGAAATGACATGTCCTTGGTCCACCCTTCAATCAATAGGTGCCATGTGAATAATGATGGAATGTAGGGGGAAAGACTTCATGGCCAAGTGCCATGGTCAAAGGGACCAGCTCTAATGGAGTACCTCATCCTAGGTGTATAGATGTGAGGAGGGAGCGATTGCGGATGCATGAGCTACCACTTCGGCCTTTGTTTTTTCACCCCTCTTATGCCTTTTGCTTTTTTTATTCTTCTTTGTATTACTGCTCATAGCTCGAGGAATGAGAGCTTGCTTTGTATGGTGTATATCAGTTATTACCCCCTTTAGGGTGTAGCAGCTCATTGCCCACCAGGGGCTAGGACGTGCAATGGTTCATTTTCATTAATATGATAGGGCAACATTGGCTCAAAAACCGGGTGATGGCCATAACAAGTGAGGTAGAGCTCATGCTTGGCTTTTGCCCATGTGCTAATTTGAATGGTCCCGACCATCTTTTGCATTTTGGTTTTTCTTTTGTTTTTAGTGCAGCCATCATATGCTATTTCTATTTCTTTTAGCTACATCAACCTCCCAAGGTACATTTCTAGGCCCTATCCAAGTATGAGGATGTGTGGGGACCAAATCCCAATAAATCAATGGTCAGTTGAACCCAGAGAATGGAGGTGGAATAGGGACTCGTAATGTAAAATGGAAAGTGGTAAGTATGGAATAGGGAGAAATGGGGCTATGCTATCTCAATCATGGCTTCCCAAATAGTGCCCCTCATATACCCGTTGGGCCATTAGGGGAAGTCCCACTTGATCAGGATTGAAAATTAACCCTCCATTTAAGGTGAGGGAACAAGATCACAACCAAGACCTTTATTTCTTCCAAGTTATCCCATAATCCATGTCAAAATGCCCAAATATAAACAAGCATAAACACCTGATTGCAAAACGAACAATGTACCTTCTAATCAGAAGCCCACCTTCCAACATGTGCTCTTGCCAAATGAGCGAGGAAACGTATCACTATGCAAGTGACACAATTATGAATGACACATCATCATCGGTTATTAGTGGCTCTTAGGGGTTGTTGGATACTGGCGAAAGAGATTATAGAAGAAAAATTTCTCCTATGAGGTCACCCACTTTGGGTGGCTAATAAAACTTAATACTGACTTATCTTGGTATCTCTGTAGCTTATCCCGATACCTTTGAAGTTTATATCTCTTTCATTTGTCTCTGATATCATGATTCCATGGACAAAAACATGTTGACAAATCTAGGGGCAACAAGTTAGGTGATTTCTCTTCTTTGATAACTACTTGTGATGTATTTTTACTTAACTTAATTAGCTTCTTCTTTCTCTTGATTATATTTAGTGTTCTTATCATTAAACAGCTACCAAATCATAAAGAACAATGAGACAAGAGGACACAAGATATAGGAGATCAACCAAGGCCAAAACCTCTCCAATCTGACAGGAAAACCCACAAGAACCCTTCTCTTCTTATAGAACATCAATTGACAAATTCCAAGACCTATGTCCCTTGACCAAGACCCCTCCAAGTGAGGCTAAGGCATCATGTATTTATAGAAAATGTTGGGGATGAATAGACGTGACTGTTGGGCTTCTGAGCCTACATAAGTTTGTTGGCCGACCTTGACAATTTGTCCATAATCAAAATAAATTCATAACTTCATTTGTACATGTCGGAATCGGATGATCTTTAGATGAATCCTACACCTCTCGGAGAGAGGAATCCAAGAAAATTATCAGTTGTCATAAATTAGATGACCCATGTGGAGTTTGGCCCTAGTTGCCAATTTTAACATTTTCTCCCAGTCAAGTCCCATGGTTCTTGCTTCAAAACTTCAAATTTCGGCCATAGCTCAAAATTTTTGTTTCTTGTTGCACGTTTGTAATTTCGGCCTCTTCTACATAAACCCTAGTTCAAATGTGTGACTAGAATATGGACAAATTTGCCTCTCTTCTCCTTCGCTTCACTTGAGTTGATTTCCTTGGAAATTCGGCTTGAAAGAAAGAGTAATTTCTTACCTTGTTTTGGTCTCCATGAGGTAACTATACTTTGGTTCTGTTGCAATGAATTCTGCCCTAATCTCCTTGCATGTGTGAACAAAAATAGCCCAAAAACAGTTATTGCAAACTTCTTCTTCTCTTTCTTGGATTCTTCTTTCCTTTGCTAGGTATCTTCACTCTTCTTGTGCTTCCACAAGATGCTTTAGTGAGTTCGTACTAGAATGACGCTGAGTGCTCCTTTATATTGGCTTCTCAACCATCCAACAGGTCGACTTGTACTTCTAGCTAGGCCGACTTGCACTTCTTGAAGGCTGACTTGATCTTTGCACCATGACGAGGTCTCGGAGGGTCTTTTGAATCTACTTTGACTCAAGTAAAAAAAAAATTACAATATGCAACATGGCCAAATGGGTCTTTAAAAATTAATACATGACAATGACTCAATTGACTTGTAGACTAAATGACAAGCACTAGAAGCACTCAATGGGTGCTTGACCTAAAAAAATGTCCCTTGAGCATGAAATCCATGTCTCGAGAACAACAATAATAAATTTATTTTCTTTTTTTACATCAAATATATAAAATCATGATTACATATGTCACTATGAAGATCTAACCTAGTTACATATTTCAACACTCCCTCTTAACTAGGGAGGTATTCATAATACATACAAGGTGCTTGGACATTCTGAATCTGAAGAATTCTCATAAGAGTCAAATTGGTAAGCCATCTCTTTGCATCATACCAACCAGCATTGTCACATAGCAAGGCCTTGACTTATAGCTCTATCTCTCCACAAGATTAGAGCACAATGCTAGCGAGATCAATGATTAACAGAGACAATTATCATAGTCTCTCCATGCACATACCCCACCCAAGTGTTCACAGGGTATGTCCTTCTAGGACAATTCCTATCTTGGAATAACACATCCTCAAGGAATTTCCTCTTCGGCTACTCTTATCTTGGCTTCCCTACCGCATTCAAAGAGTATCTGATGCCAGATGCTTTCCCCATCCTCCATTCTTTCTTCACAATATGAAGACAAGAAAGATGTGTCTATCTCTCCCTCTCAACTAGGGAAGATATATCCATTCCTATAAAAGGAATGTACCCAAGCTCCCTCTTATCCAGGGACTTGTCTATGCTCCATCTTAACGAGGGACTTGTTTCCAGTGGCTTTCTACTCGTTGGTGGAGATCATAGTACCTTCAGTTGCTTGTAGAGCTCCTCCTTTCGATGTCATGAATTTTATTTCCATCATTATGGAGCCTTCATCTTTTCAATTTTTCTTTGTAGGGCATCGGCCATCCATCACTTTCCTTCATGAACCATATCAATCATGTCATCCTTCTCTTCATCGTAAAGTGATCTTCTAATCCACATATGGCTTTTCTTCATACAACTACCTCTTCCAAGTCACATTTTCTTTCAGGATCATCCATCCAACCACATGAATGCTAGTTGTAGGTGACATTTACAACTCTCTTTTGGTAGCCTTGTATCAACCCATCCAAATGTTGTTCCAAAATTAACATCAAATCAAAGTTATCTTTTGTGATGGCCTTTCATCATGACATCTTCTTGCTTGCAACGTCAACATCCTGCACATTCATAAACACATCTCCAAGAATTTCAATGTCAAGGGTCTCTTTTCTTTACAAACCTTATCAAGGTCTTCATACCTTCTCTTATGGAGATGTGATGGCCAATTCTTCTAGTCATCGGATGTTGATTAACTTTTCTTACGTGACCATAGTTGCATCTTTCACGATCTCTTCTTTCTTTCTTCACATATTGCTCCCCGGGAACTTCCATCCATGGTTCTTTCATCTTTATCAACTACCTCATATTCCATATGAGGACATATTATGTTGATTTCATCTTGTCAATATGGGAATCATGCCTTCATGCATTTTTCCAAGGGAAGAGATTCCTTTTCTTTGGTCATGCTCATAATGAGCATTCACCCATGCTATCTACAACTATATAATGACATGACTTAATCTATCAAACATATACATACCTCTTTTCTCCTTTTGGTAATCTAGACTTCCTTCAGCAGCTTCCTTTCCTTGATTGAAAGTACTTCAACCATCTTGACATATTGCACTCCTTTGTCACCATACCATCATCCTTTTAAAAATTATATCCCACACAAGGTGGAATGATTAGCGAGACACTTGCTTCTTGCAAGTAGAGGTGAACCTTCTAATGAAGATTCCAACAGAGGATCCTAATTATCTTCGTTCTGCAAATGCTCCTTCCTAATGATGATGATGCATGATGAACTCTTTCTATTCTTTATCATGCCAGATGATTTTCTTCTACCCATAATTACTACTTATGCTTTCAATGAGGTTACCAAGAGCTACTTCCTTTCAATGATGACTGCTACAACCATGTAGACTTCTACTTCAGTTATCCTTACAATGATGTCATTAGCTCTTGCTTCAATTATATGCTTCTAATAAGATGCCATCTCCTAATATAATGCATCTTGTCCTTCTTACAATGCTTTCTACCATGATAGCTATCTTTCACAAAAACTGAAAAGAACACAGTGAAGGACATTATCTCAATCATAGTAGAGATATTTCACTTCCTCCTTTGATTTCTTCTTCTTAGATCCTTCCACTTCTTCGGTGACATGGGTTTCATACCTTTCTTTCCTTCTGTTGTCCTTCTTGAGTTTTGGACAATCTCTCTTTAAGTGCCCATATTCTTGACAACCATAGCATTGGATTTTTGACATATTGATCTTTTTCTTTCTCTGAGGACCAAAATTCCCAAACTTTCCTTTTCTCTTAGCCATGGCAGCGAATGCTTGAACTTGTTCATTTGATCCTATATCACTTTTAGCCCTCAACTTGGTTTCTTCAATCTTACACAATGACCAAAGTTCACTGAATGGGGTGGATTCCTTCTTTCCATAGATGCTTGATACGAAGTTACCCCATTCATCAAGTAGTGCATGTTGATTTGGGGTAGCATCGGATGTGCTCTAGCCACGAAATTTGGTGGAGAGTTTGGGGCACATGAGATCTCCAATACCCAGAAAGGGTTTGGGCAGATTCTAAACAGATCAAGAGATATTAAAATAATTAATATTTTTAATGGAGTTCCTAAGTCTAAACTTAGGGAAAATAAAATATTAACGTGTATTAATATGAATCGGTGTTAGAATGGTCCAAAAGACATGGATCAAGCCAAATCTAATCTTAGTCGTTGATTAGGGACTTAATCTCAGCCGTCGAGATGTCAACAAGAAAAGTATAAGAGGAGGCTTGAGGGTCACTTGGAGAACACACCAGAGTGATCAGTCATTCTATTCTCTAGAACGAGGTTTGCTAAGAGAGATAGAATCAGTGATCTGAGAGCAACTGAGGGGCATTGAGTACAAAGAGACAAAGAGGCAGAGATAGTGTCGAGATAGCAGCAGAGCAGCTAAATAGAGAGACGCAGGAGCAGCCAGTGCTCAGGCAGGGCCACGCAGAGGCAGCTAAGTGTTGCGCAGAGCCCCAAAGGGGCCAGCGTAGCTGACGCAGAGGCTCAGAGCGCTAACGCAGGGCCTCCTGGGGCTAACGCAGACCAAGATAGGCTGACGCAGGGCCAACTTTGAGCTAAGAGAGGCTAACGCAGTCCATATTAGGTAGACGCTAGGGTTTCTGGGGCCGATTAGTGCTAAGTAGTTGTCGAAAGGATTATTCGGGGTTTCAACCGGTAGATTTGTCAGAAACCAAGAGGTATTACTACTAAGGAAATTCTCTATTGGGTAGGCCAATTTCGGCACCCAGATTGTACTCTGATATTACTTAATAAGAAAACCCTCAGATAGTTGCACCAATTTTCCCACATTGGGTTTTTTCGAGGACATTAGTCCAAAAATAATAGTGTCATGTGGTGTGTTTGTTCTTGTTTCTTTTAATTGTTGATCTGTAATATGTTGAGCATGCACTGGTGTTTATTTTCAGTATTTACTTTGTAAATAACTTGTTAAGGAAAAATAACAAGTAGGTAGGAATAAATCAGAAAAAGTGCATAAAGCGTTTCTAACTAAGTAAACTTAGAAACTTCAACATGGTATCAGAGCGTGCTTGCAAATCACAAGAGGACTAAAAGACATCAGCGGAGCAGAGCAATAGTAGCAGAAAACAGTTGTCCCAAGGTGACAGAAGTTGTTTCTAGCAACAAAGAAGCCAAGAAGTGTGACGCAGAGCCAGCCGGGCCATGCAGAGAAAGTCGGGAGCTGCCCAGAGCCTCAGAGAGGCCAGCGTTGCTGACGCAGAGGGCCAGAGGGCTGACGCAGGGCATCCAAAGGCTGACGCAAACCCATCCAGGGTGACGCAGGGCTAGCGTGAGGCAGAGAGGGGCTGATGCAGTTCACAGAGAGGCAGTTGTTGGGGTCTATAAGGCTGCAGGAATATTGCAGAGTGGAGTTGTTGAGGTATTGTAGTCAAAACAGTACCTGATAGAGCAAGGCCAAAGGAGTTGTTACCGAGGATTTCTAGCCGAGGAACCCGGATCAACAGTGAAGTTGCACAAGACGATCAGAGTAGGGGACATCTCGACAAGCGGCAGAAGGATTTCCAAGAGGGAAATCAGGACTCAGGGAGTCCAAAAGAGAACTTCCAGATGGGAAGTAGAGACTCAGAGGAGTCGAACAGAGAACTTCCAGGAGGGAAGTAGAGGAGCATCATGGGACTAAACGGAGTAAGAGACCAGGATACACTGGATGGAGCATCGAACTTCACAATCTAGAAGGCCAGAATCTTATCCATGCTTGACAGAAATTGTGTCAAGAACTTCGCCTTGAAGGTAATAGTTGTCCCAATCGACCCCAGTGATAATGACAGGTATGAGGAGGCGATGGTGAGGGCCAAGTGCATTATCCTTGACGGGATCAAGGATCATGTGGTACCACATATAGCTGAGAAGGAAATGGCGTTTGAGATGTGGGAGGCTCTCAAGAAGATGTACCAACATACTTCTGTGCAAAGAAGAATGTTGCTTGAGAACCAGATGAGATCGTATCAGTTGAAGAAGGGACAATCGATTGACACCTTCCTTGGAGGACTGAATGAGATCCGAGACCAGTTGACTGCTATAAGAGCAACACCAGATCAGGGGCTAATGGTGAGGATAGCCTTGAATGCTGTCTCAGAAGACTGGGAAGTATTTGTCCAGAGTATACTGGGCAGAGGGACACTTCCACCTTGGGACGAGATGTGGTTAGCTCTTGGCCAGGAAGAGATCAGACAACAATCGAAGATGGGTAGCAGCAGCAAGGGGATCAAAGTCAAGCCGGACGAGGAAGATGTGGCCCTAGCATCTAATGGAAAGCAAGAAAAGTGGAAGAAGAAGGATCTCTCCAAGATCAAGTGCTTCCACTGTGGGGAGCTAGGCTATTATGCGACTCAGTGTCCAAGGAAGACGAGTAAGGGAGAGTCTTCCGAGACTAAGGCAGCGCCAACACAGGCAGAGAAGGAAGTTTTGACAGACGATGATTGTGCCATGAGTGCACATGCACCACTTGAGAGGAAGTGGGGAGACATCGAACTGTAGTCAGGCAGACTACAGGAGATAAGGGGCAGGATCCTTGAGGTACCCAACCTATTGGATTAGACCTTACTACGGGAGCCCAGTCGAGGAGTACCAGGACTGGCTAAGTTGGGTAGAGACGGATGCGGATGGAGCGGCAAAGGGAGCTACATTGCAGGAGTCCCGAGATAGCGCAAAGCTAGCAGGCTGTAGTAGTGCGAGAGGCACAGGATTGTTGCACCAGTGCAGGAAGGCACAAAGAGGTGTGCAACGGTGCGAGATGTAGGGAGTTGTTGCAGCATCACAGAGATCAGAGAGGGAGCACTCGTCAGCGGCAAAGGGAGCTTTAGCATCAGTGGGTGTTTCTAGCCCAACAGGGAGGTCAGTTGGGAGATCAATTGCTTACTTCTCGGTAACTGAGTTGCAGTGCAGCAGTGGGCAACACGATGCAACATGATGAGAGGAGGTGCAATGCAGATGTAGTGCTGGGAGGAAGGACCAGCGGTAGCACGGTTGCAAAGGGAGCTGTCGTACAGAAGCAACAATGGTAGTGGCAGAACCATGGGCAACAGTACAGGATGCAATAGTGCAGAGGATGTTGTGCAGGAAGGCCTAGCATCAGCACAGGTACCGATGTTGGATGATCAGAATAATACTAAGTGAGGAGTATTGCTAGAGCACAGTCCTCGCTAAGAGGGAGTGTTGATTTGGGGTAGCATCGGATGTGCTCTAGCCATGAAATTTGGTGGAGAGTTTAGGGCGCATGAGATCTCCAATACCCAGATAGGGTTTGGGCAGATTCTAAACAGATTAGGAGATATTAAAATAATTAATATTTTTAATGGAGTCCCTAAGTCTACACTTGGGGAAAATAAAATATTAATGTGTATTAATATGAATTTGTGTTAGAATGGTCCAAAAGACATGGATCAAGCCAAATCTAATCTTAGTCGTTGATTAGGGACTTAATCTCGACCGTTGAGATGTCAACAGGAAAAGTATAAGAGGAGGCTTGAGGATCACTTGGAGAACACACTAGAGTGATCAGTCATTCTATTCTTTAGAGCGGGGTTTGCTAAGAAGGTAGAATCAGTGATCGGAGAGCAGCTGAGGGGCACTGAGTACAGAGAGACAGAGAGTTAGAGATAGTGCCAGGATAGCAGCAGAGCAGCCAAAGAGAGAGACGCGGGAGCAACCAGTGCTCACACAGAGGCAGCTAAGTGCTGCTCAGAGCACCAGAGGGGCCAAAGAGGTGACGCAGGAACTCCTAGGGCTGACACAAGCCAAGATAGGCTTACACAGGGCCAGCGCTGGGCTAGGAGAGGCTGACGCGGTCCAGATTGGGCAGATGTTGGTGTTTCTGGGGTAGATTGGTGCTGAGTAGCTGCCGGAAGGATTATCCGAGGTTTCAACCAGTAGATTTGTCAGAAACCGAGAGGTATTACTACTAAGGAAATTCTCTGTTGGGTAGGCCAGTTTCGGCACCCAAATTGTACTCTGATATTGCTTAATAAGAAAACCCTCAGATAGCTACACCGGTTTTCCCACATTGGGTTTTTCCAGGGACATTAGTCCAAAAATAATGGTGTCATGTGGTGTGTTTGTTCTTGTTTCTTTTAGTTGTTGATCTATAATATGTTGAGCATGCACTGGGGTTTATTTTCAATATTTACTTTGTAAATAACTTGTTAAGGAAAAATAACAAGTAGGTAGGAATAAATCAGAAAAAGTGCATGACGGGTTTCTAACTAAGTAAACTTAGAAATTTCAACAATGCATTGAGCACCACGGTGGTCATTTCTTTATCAGACATTATTTCACCCAACTCTTGCAGTTGGTCTCTTATTTCTGGCACCCTCATAAGATATGAGGTTGTTGACACCTAATCTTCATGATTGGGAATTTTATGTAAATAAATAAATTAGGAAGGTGAACAGTCATCGGGAGATGAACTGAACAATCACTCCCTATTGTATATAACAATGGGTTACCTATGGAATAAAATATGAATCAGTTTTACTGCCCTTGGAGAGTTACTGCCTGGCCTGACATGGTATCAGAGCCAGTCCTAAAAATAGTCGTAACTCCCTTCATCTCTGCCACTGCCTCTGTCCTGAAATAGTCTGCCACTGCCTCAGTGCTGAGCGCTGCTCTGCCTCTGTCGATGGCCTGACATGCCCAGAGATGCGTTGGTGCCTCTATGCAGACCTGTCCAAGCATCATTTCGCTCTCACCCAACGCCCATGCCCTTGGCCAAGGAATAACCCTGTATTGCGAGATTGTGCGACCCGTTGACAGTGTTGGTAACTGATCTCGAGCTCGAAGGCGAGCCATCACCGTTCTGAGGGATTCCATGCGCAGCGAAAACGTGGTATTATCGTTTTGATTATCCTTGCGTTTGCATTATCCGTATCGTTTTGTTTTGATGTTTGAACTTGGGCATCGAGCATCAAATACCTGATGCAACCATAACATCGCCGCTCTTTCCTATGCTATGGGTATAAAACGGATGACCGTAACCCACTGCGAAACGAGGGAGGTTCTGGTTTCTGTTGGCGGTGCTGAGTTATAGCCCTGTTTTCATTAACATTTTCTGCCCGGTGATGATCTGACTTTCGCTATTATTCTTCGATGGCATAAGCCTCTGTTTTTCACCATCCTTGAACAGGCCATCGACAAGATCGGTCGGGCAACCAGGAGCTCCTCTTCTTAACTTTGACTTTCAATTTGGGTTCCTTCGTTTCACGAGATTCAGGTTCAGTGGGCTTCTTCTTATGTTTGTCTGCAAATTCACCAGCAACAATGTTACTGTTAAACTTTCCTACATTGAGTCTTCCCTTAAGTACTGATATGGACTTCAATTTGCTTCGGCCCCAAGAACTGAATGATGCCGACCTCTGGACTCTTCCTGGAAAATCCTCGTAACATTGAGATTCAGTCTCAATCACATAGCCTTCGTCCAATCTCATAGATTTTCTGAGATTGTCATATTTGGTGAATCGCATACTCTCGGAAGATATACTCTCTGGCATCCGCAGTTGCAGAACTTATATTCAAGCTTGGCGCCCGCTCCTCCTGAGCCTGGATCCCGCTTGGGAGTGACTGTATACACTTTTGCAAACAAGGGAATGAAAAGAGCATCGGCCTGACATGTGGATGGCTCAACACTCTTTCAACCTTACCTGTGAATCAATACCTCATTGGCCTGAACACAGCCTTTGATTTGAATGCCTGAATAGTAGTATTGCGCAGTTTTGTTAAAAAATCATTCAAAGCATTTGTGGAGGTGAATAGTAGTATTGCACAGTTTTTTTTATCATTTGAATGGTAATGTTGCGTTGTAAAGTTAAAGCATTAAAGTGATATGTAATATTGAAGTGATATGTACATAATATTTCAATGAAATGCTGATGCTTCTATCAAACATTAGAGGGACTTGAATAAAATATAGTGCACAAGGCTGTAACGTAAGGAAGTTTTTTTTTTATCAGCAGAAGTTATTTATCAGCAGAAGTTTTTTTTATCAGTAGAAGTATTTTTTACAGAATGCATTCAATCATCTCTATGGTAGGAATAGTTCTCACTGGCAAGGAGAACTATCCTGAATGGTCCCGGATGATAAAACACACCCTCATCTTCAATGAGTTGTGGAAAGGAGTGTGTGTCGGAGAAGGAGACAATGACCTAGTGCAGCCTACATCAGACAAAGAGCTCGTCATTTGGGAAAACAAGAACAACAAAGCCTATGCATTAATCGCAGCATCTGTAAATGAAGAAGTAAGTCGCCATATTTCATCATATTCAACTGCGTTTGAAGCTTTACAAAAGCTGAAAGAACTCTATGACTCACATTCTGCACTTGAAGTTGTTCAGCTCATGATTAAACTCTTCACTCTTGAACTAAAAAATAATGATCCTCTTGCTCTTGCATCTGAAGTAAAGTCTATAATGCATGATATTAAATCCACTAAGGTTGAGCTGGATATCCCTCTTATTGCTTTTCTCAAGGCACTCTATCCTACCTACTCCAATTATCTTGAGTCTTTACAAGCAAATGGAAATCTTAAAGATATAACCTTTGACTCTCTTGTGAAAAAGTTTGCTGAAAGAGAGAAAGCCTTTGGAAAGAAGACAGTCCCTGAATCTTCTGAAGAGACTGTTTGCCTTGCTCATAAAGAAAAGCATCCTGCTCAAGATTCTACAAGAGGAAGAGGTGGACGAAGAGGAAGAGGAAGATACTTCAGAGGCAGGGGGGCAGACATTCTCAAGGAGAAAAAGCATATCTGCATTGCATTCGCTGCAAACGAAATGGATCACATGATGCTTCTACATGCAAGCTACCATGGGACAAAATTGAGCAGAAAAGAAACCAGCAGAAAGGTAAAACTGATGATACAGACAAAGGTAAAGCACCTGAATCTGCTCACTATATTGAGGCACAATGTAACATTGGAGTAAATGAAGATTTGTTTAATGCTTCACTTGCTTCTTCGAAAAATGATTGGTTGCTTGATTCAGGAGCAACCTGTCATATGACTCATAGGAAAGATTTTTTTGAAGATTTCACTGACAATGTTGAATGAGCAGTATACTTTGCAGATCAGTCAAAAATCAAGCCATCAGGGCTTGGCACAATCAAGCTTAAACTGCCTGGTCTTCCAGACTTTCTTCTGAATCATGTTCTATATCTCCCACAGCTCAAGAGAAACTTGTTGTCCTTGGTTCACATTCGCCAGCAAGGTCACTCCATTCATATTTTCGATGGCAAGCTTGAGGTAAGAAAAGCATCTGACCACTCACTTGTCATGAGGGGAATAGAAGAAGAAAGACTTCTCAAACTGCAAGGAACCTCTGCTCATGCACAACATTTCTCATATATTTCTCATCATGAAGAAGGTACACTTCCATCAAGTTTATTATGGCATGCTAGATTTGGACATTTAAACTATGACAGTCTCCGCTTATTGAAGAAAAATGGTGTTGCTGGTTTGCCTACAATTCCTAGGAAACATAAGCAATGTGATGCTTGCATTCTAGGAAAGCATAGCAAACAGTCTTTTCATGATTCACATTCAAGAGCACATAGGAAGCTTGAACTCATTCATTCAGATTTATGTGGTCCAATGCCTGTTCCTTCTGCAAATGGAAATAAATATATCATGACTTTTATTGATGATTACACCAGAATGTGTTGGGTTTATTTATTGAAGAACAAATCTGATGTTTTTCAAACATTCAAGAATTTTCATAAATGGATTGAAAATGATGCACAAACTCATATTGGGTCTATTCACACTGATAATGGAAAAGAATATACATCAAATGAATTTGAAAACTATCTTCGCCAACATGGGATCAAACATCAAACAATTGTGCCTTATAATCCCTAACAGAATGGTGTAGCAGAAAGAATTAATAGAACAATCTTGAATATGGTACGATCCATGCTTTTCTTCAAAAATGTAAAGATAATGTTTTGGGCTGATGCTGTTCTATGTGTTGCATATATAAAGAATAGATGTCCATCTAATGCTATAAGAAACAAGACTCCTTATGAATTGTGGTATGGACATGTTCCTTCGGTAAAACATCTCAGGATCTTTGGTTCCACCTGTTATGATTTGATACCAAAGGTACATAGAAACAAACTTGGTGCTAGAAGTCGTAAGTATATCTTCCTGGGGTATTCAAACACCTCCAAAGCATACCGCCTCTATGATGAAGTAAATAAAAAGTTTGTTGTATCTAGAGATGTAATTTTTCTTGAATCATCCAAATCTGACAATGTTGTTGAGCGGCAACTTGATCGCTTGGATAGATTCGCAAAAACGAAATCATTTCAAGAATTTGATAATCAGATTCCACATCTTGAAGAGGGGATTCCTATACTAGATCAACATGTGGAATCTTCTTCTGAAGAACAATCTCCCCTGCATGAAACTCCAACAACGGATGATGCTTTAAGTGATGTAATTGATAGAATTGGGAGACTCAATCTTGATTCAGTCCCAACTCAATCAACAGAGCAGCCTGGACCATCTCAGAAAGGTCCCCCAAAGTGGCTGACAAAGACACTTGAAAGTGTTCATCCTGATGAAATTGGAAAAACAGGAACCAGAAATTCAAACCGACAAAATGGAGGTGATGTAGATGACTCTAATTCACCTGTTGATATGGATGTTACTTATGATTGTGAATTGAACTTGTCTACAGATTTTGAACCAACTTCCTTCAAAGAAGCTGCTTCTCATGATGAATGGAAAGAAGCGATGCAAAAGGAGTATGATGCTCTCATAAAGAATGGCACTTGGAAGCTGGTTGATCCTCCATTTGGAACTAAACCAATTGGCTGCAAGTGGGTCTACAAGAACAAGTACAAAGCTGATGGCTCACTTGACAAGCACAAAGCTAGGCTTGTGGCAAAAGGTTTTGCACAGAAGGAAGGGGTCGATTATGAGGAAACTTTTGCCCCCACAGCAAAATGGGCCACCATCCGGACACTCTTTGCACTAGCAGCTCAGAACGGTTGGAAAGTCCATCAAATGGATGTAAAAACTGCCTTCTTGAATGGAGATCTAAAAGAGAATGTTTTTATGTCCCAGCCTGAAGGATTTGCTGTGAAAGGACATGAACATAAAGTATGCAAACTTGTTAAGTCCTTGTATGGCCTCAAACAAGCACCACGAGCCTGGTATGAAAAACTAACTGAGCATCTTCTGAAACTCAACTTCAATCATTTTGATCTTGATGATGCAACTTTATTTGTCAAGAAAGTTGGCAAAACAGTTGTGTATCTTGTGGTATATGTAGATGATCTTTTAATGACAGGGAACAATGAAAGCTACATAACATCCATAAAGAAGGAATTGGGGAAAAGTTTTGAAATGACTGATTTGGGCTATGTTCATTACTATCTTGGCATTGAAGTAACCCAACATCCAAAATCCATATTTCTTTCTCAAAAGAAATACATTGGAGATTTGTTAAACAGATTTGGCATGACAGAGTGCAATCCTCTTTCTACTCCAATGGAACAAAACTTAAAGCTCACATCTATTGAAGGAAAGGAATTTGAGGATGCAACAAAGTATAGACAGCTTGTAGGAAGTCTCATCTACCTCACTACTACCAGACCAGACATTTCATTTACTGTTGGAATCCTCTCCAGGTTCATGCAAAAGCCTTGTGAGGGACATTGGTCTGCTGCAAAAAGATTTTTAAGGTACTTGAAGGGAACTCAAGACCTTGGAATCAAGTATACACAGGAGGACGACTTCAGCTTGATTGGATACTCTGATTCAGACTTCGATGGAGACAAAGAAACTGGGGTATCAACTTCAGGATATGCTATGAGTCTTGGATCAGGAGCTGTCTCCTGGAGATCACGCAAACAATCAGTTCCAGCAAATTCCACAACAGAAGCAGAATACGTGGCAGCAGCTGAAGCAATGAAAGAAATTGTGTGGCTCAGGAAAATTCTTGAAGATTTGCAGGTAAAACAAGTACAATCAACTCCACTCATGATTGATAACACCTCTGCAATAAAGTTGGCCAAGAACCCAAAGTTCCATGATCGAACAAAGCATATCAATACTAAATATCATTTGATTCGACATCATGTTGAGGCCAAAACAATCCATCTCCGTCATTGTTCCACAAATGAGCAAATTGCAGACATCTTCACCAAAGCACTTGGAAAGGAAAAACTTGAACGATTCAGAATGATGCTTGGACTCACCAACATCCCTTCAGATTAAGGGGGGGAATGTTGACACCTAATCTTCATGATTGGGAATTTTATGTAAATAAATAAATTAGGAAGGTGAACAGTCATCGGGAGATGAACTGAACAATCACTCCCTATTGTATATAGCAATGGGTTACCTATGGAATAAAATACGAATCAGTTTTACTGCCCTTGGAGAGTTACTGCTTGGCCTGACAGAGGCTATACCTTCTTCCTTTGATACCTTCATCTTATATAGCTCAATTCTTAATGATATGACTTCTCCAGCGATGCTTACAGAAAGAAATTCTACTAACTTCTCATAGATTTCTTTTGATGTCTCCAACTTTGATATGTAAGGTACGAGGGGATCCTTGATGGATTCTATAAGGATCCTTTGAGCCCTTATTTCCCCTTTCATATACTAAGCTAGAACTTGAGTTTCATCCTTTGGAGGCTTAGTGATTGAACCCTTAACATGTCCAACGACTTCATTTTCTATGAGGATCAAATTTGTTCTCTTCTTCCATGCAAGAAAGTTTGATGATCCAACCAATTCGTTGTTTTCCTTGCAAAATGAAGTCATTTTGATAGATTCAGATAGATATAAGGATACTTACTTGTCAAGTGAAGATACTCCTTGATGATGAAATCTTCAACTTGATGGTTTTCTTGATGATGTTGATAATAGAAGATGTCTTCTTAATGAAGATGTCTTCCTTTACGTATGCTTTGATAGTGACCCTTGACTGAAGAAGAGGGAGATCACCTTGATTCCTTGATGATGATGGCAGTGCTTCTTCCTGCTTCCCTTGGATGTAGAGACTTCAAGATGCTTCAATATGTAGTCCTTCTTTGAGTGGAGGTAGGGTCCTTGAGGTCTTCTTTGATGATGATGTGCGGGCTTCCCAAAAATGCTTCAAGTGTAGAACTCAATGAGCTAGGGTTTTGAGGGCTTTTTTGGTACTCCTTAGTTACTTTCTTCAAGATGAGGAAAGGGTGAGTCCTTCTTGATGATTGATGCTCTTGATGTTTCCCAAATGATCTTCTTGTGCTTCGGCCCTTGAGTATCCTTCTTTAAGTTTCCTTTCCTTGATGTAGTCTCCTTAGCTCTGATACCATGTTGAGAAATCTAGGGTCGGCAATTTAGGTGATTTCTCTTCTTTGATAACTACTTGTGATGTATTTTTACTTAACTTAATTAGCTTATTCTTTCTCTTGATTATATTTAGTGTTCTTATCATCAAAAAACTACCAAATCTTAAAGAACAATGAGACAAAAGGACACAAGATATAGGCGATCAGCCAGGGCCAAAACCTCTCCAATCTAAGAGGAAAACTCACAAGAATTCTTCTCTTCTTATAGAAATTCAATTGACAAATTCCAAGACCTATGACCCTTGACCAAGACCCCTCCAAGACCAAGTCTAATCTTCTTCTTGATGAGCTTCTCTTCCTCCAAGTCAATGTTGGTCAAACTTGCTTCACAACTTCAGATTTCGGCCCTTGCTCAGAATTTCGGCTTGTTGTTGCAGGTATGTAATTTTGGCCTCTTCTGCAGAAACCCTAGTTCACACGTGACTAGAATATGGACAAATTTTCCTCTCTTCTCCTTCGCTTGACTTGAGTTGATTTCCTTGGAACTTCGACTTGCAAGAAAGATTATTTTCTTACCTTATTTCGGCCTCCTTGATGTAATTGTACTTCGGTTCTGCTGCAACGAATTCTGCGCTAATCTACTCGCACGTGTGAACAAAAATAGCCCAAAAACAGTTCTTGCAAACTTCTTTTTCTCTTCCTTGGATTCTTCTTTCCTTTGCTAGGTATCTTCGCTCTTCTTGTGCTTCCACGAGATGCTTGAGTGAGTGTGTGCTTGAATGAGGCTGAGTGCTCCTTTATAAAGGCTTCTCAACTGTGCAATAGGCCAATTTGTACTTCTAGCTAGGCCGACTTGCACTTCTTGAAGGTCGACTTGATCTTTGCACCATGATGAGGTCTTGGAGGGTCTTTTGACTCTACTTTGACTCAAGTAAATTTTCTGTACAATATATAACATGCCTAAATGGGTCTTGAATACATGACAATGACTCAATTGACTTGTAGACTAAATGACAAGCCCTAGAAGCACTCAATGGGTGCTTGACCTAAAAATAAATTTCCCTTGAGCATGAAACCCATGTCTCAAGAACAACAATAATAATTTTCTTTTCTTTTTTTAACATAAAATCATGATTACATGTCATTATGAAGAACGAACCCAGTTACATATTTCAACAAAACATGCCACTGAACTCCGAGGCAGAGACCAATGATTACAGAAGCCACATATAATAAACCATGTAATGCGAATGCAATGAAGAGGTGGCCTACACAGGCTAATGCAAGAACATCAATGAGCATTAAAGGGTCTTCAATACATGACAATGACTCAATTGACTTGTAGACTAACTGACAAGCCCTAGAAACACTCAATGGGTGCTTGACCTAAAAATAAATTTCCCGTGAGCATGAAACCCATGTCTCAAGAACAACAATAATAAATTTATTTTCTTTTTTTGACATAAAATCATGATTACATATGTCATTATGAAGACCAAACCTAGTTACACATTTCAACAAAACATGCCACTGAACTCCGAAGCAGAGACCAATAATTACAGAAGCCACATATAATAACCCATGTAATGCAAATGCAATGAAGAGGTGGCCTACACAGGCTAATGCAAGAACATCAGAGAGCAATAAAGGCCTAGGAAGATTAAACTTTCTCACGATCAACCATTGCTTCTGCAAATGCCCTTTAAGCTATGAATGCTTCATATTCAAAGGGAAAATGGTGTATATCTTTGAGTTTCAATGTTCTTGAATATCCTAGACGTAGTAACTTTGGTCTTCTCTACTATAGTTTCCTTTAGCAATGGATCTGATAAATCCCTTAGTGTTGATGAATGTGTTATCCCTCTACTAAAGATTGTGCCTCAACTCTACTAAAAATTCCCCTGTATCTGTTTGTTCCTAATCCCCCCCACCATGGAAAATATAAATATAAAACAAAAACAATAAATCCCAGCTTTTAAAGCACTAAAAGCTTAAAATCTTCTGAGTGAGGCTGGGGACATCTTCACAAGTTCCCACTATCCTACTTTCACCAGCAGCACAAAAAAAAATGACTGGGTAAATTTATGCTACAACAACAGGGAAATTGCTTCAATCAATTGAACCATTCCGAATGTAGGTTTCAATTTGGTAAGGAGTTTGTATTCATCTTTCACTCAATCTAAAAACTGAAGTGCGCCACAAGAAGGGGTCGTTCTTTGCTAGGTTCGAAAGTTAGAGAGGTTGCTAAGTCAATAGTAGGGGAGAATCTCCTTTAAGAGACCAAACTCGCTCCCTTGACCATCTACAAGATCAAATCACGTCCCTACAAAATGAGGAAATCTTGATACAAGGTATAACCCAACAAGTACTTCTCTTTTATAAAAATGAAAAATTTTTACTTCCAACATTAGATTAGGATTGTTTGCTTGCTGATTTTTCATTGGTTTCATCATATTAGCAAGTTTAATCTTGGAGAAATTGATTTAGATACTAAATCTAAACCAATGATAGATACACTATTTCATTAAGCACATCTTACACTTGCATCTACCCAAATTGTCTTGCAGATCCTAACTTTTGTTGGCAGTAGCATACAAGATCTGCACCAAAATCAAAGATTTTCTGGCACTTTACAAGCAAGTTATCCTTAAGAAATCTTTCTAGTCTATTTTTATTATATTTGCTTATTTTACTGTTTAGAGTTAATTTTATTCAATTTCCAACTACACTTATAGAGAACTTTAAGATTTGGAACTTTCTAGGTACTTTGCCTAGAAGGGTTTCATCTCATTTTCATAAAAAGAAATTTCCAGCTTGCTGGAAATTGTTTCTTTCAGATGTTATAGGACAAGGAGAGGTCTCATAAGCCTCAAGTTTATCCTCCAATCTTACCACCCCTAGATATAACATTTAGGAATGCTTTGGCACTCATTGGGTGGCTAACTTGGACCTAATAAGTTGTTTTCCTTGTGATTTTACGTAGACTTTACAATCTAATTTTACAGGACAAGAAGTTGTTTTGACTCATTAGTCCTTAACCAACAGTCCAAACTGAAAGGTAAGACTATAGATGGTTAGAAAATTTTCTGTACATCATTTTTGACTAGTTAAATGATATATTTTCTGTCATTTAGTGTTACTTTAATCGCTATTTAATTTAAGACTATAGATGGTTAGAAAATTTTCTGTACATCATTTTTGACTAGTTAAATGATATATTTTCTGTCATTTAGTGTTACTTTAATCGCTATTTAATTTTCCATTGCCAAATTAATTGACCCCAATGAAGGCACTGGTCTTGCTTGTAGTTTGGGTTACCTTTGTAAAGCCTCCCTTGACCATTTAGGATGTAGTTAGGTTTAAAGAGCAAGGTCAACTCCTCTACACCTTATTGACCCCATTTAAGGCACTAATTTTACTTGTTGTTTGGGTTACCTTTGTAAATCCTCCCATGACCATTTAAGAGGTAGTTGGGTCTAAAAAGGAGGGTTTGGGTTGAGATGACAATGGGTCCCTATCTTGTGTGTGCTCATCCAGCAAGTTGTCAGGATCTCAGCAACCCTACTAATTGGATTAGTAACAAGGCCAACAAACATTACAGTTGCTTTATGATGTTCCCAGCTTTGAATCAGATATATTGTTTTTGGATACTGTTCATTGAATCTAGTTCCAAGTCTGTACAGCATAATTCATAAGAAAAAGGAAATATTGGGGATTTTGCTATTGCGTGTCTACATTTTTTATAGTTCAAGACAGTATACCATGACAAGGAAGAAATCCATGCAGAAGAGATACGACAAATTGCACTTCCTGATAAAAAGGAATTTCACCATCAATTTGTTTTGTAAAATGTATAGGTGACTAAATTAATTCAAAAGTATTCAGTGCTAAATAGGGGATTACTATATGAGATTCCAAACGCACCGTCTTTCTTAAGGGACTTTCAGATCAAACTTAGACTATTTTACAGTCGCAAATTCTCTGTTTCCAGTTAAGGGTTTCAGGTTGAGAATGGAAAAAAGACAACAAAGAAAAGCTCACAAACCATACCAGCCAAACTAACATACACTATAAAGTGAAACCTGCTGAGAGCCAACTCAATAGGCATTGAGATAAATAAATATCAGATATGTGTCATAAGAAAAATCCAGAGATAGATTAGGATGCTCAGCAAACTATACCATTAAATTGAAGCAACAACAATAAAATAGGCAAGAAGCCAAGATAAAACTGCTTTACAGCCAATAGACAACCACTACAAAATGGCTGCATGTTGATAATAGTGGATCACAGTAAATGGGAGTCTAACAAATGATTAAGTTGCCTAACATTCTGACAAAGAAGCTGATCTGTAAAACTAAACAGGGAGTCTTTTCAATACACATTAAAATGAAAACTGACCTTCAGAGTTCTCAAGTATGCTGTCAAATCACGAATAAGACCATCTTTCTGATCATGCCTGAATCTCGGCTCTGAACAAATCTTACGATCATAACTTCCAAGGCGTTCCTTTGTTACACCATTGGAGATCAATGTATTCCAGTACACATCCATGTTGAAATCACTCTTGGCATAATCAATAAGAGCCTGTAAATAGACAACAAGCAGAGTCCCCATCTCAGGATAATGTCCACCTCCTAATTTATGAATGAAAATAGAGAATGAAAAATAAATATGCATCCTTATCCACCTGGCAGATGACTACATCATCTGGACTCGTATTATTATGTAGCTTTTGGTGCCACTCCTCCATCATTCCACCCTTACAGTCATTGTTCCGCTGCAAAACCAGAAATATTAAAACCTCAGCAAATTCTACTTTGGAGTTATCTCTTTCTACATGCATTTCACAAAAAGAAGACATTACCTGAATCACCAAGATTTCATCTCGGATACGCTGCCCAACATCACCTTGGCCTCCACGACCTACAGTTGACATAATGAGTCGTATAATTTCCCGATTATGTGGCTGCTCTAAAAATATTTGTTGCAGTAAATCTGTGAGCCTGTCTTGAGCTGCACTAATTTCCCTGCAATGAAAAATACTGATAGGTTAGCGTAAATTCCATAGGAAGGATGAAGCTATTGCAAAAATCAATATGATGAGCTGATGTTCAACTAAATTCAACTCTCTAATAGTGATTTTCACAGACTAGTGCAAGAATAGATATGTTAAACTTATACAAATTAAACTTAACAAGGCTATTGCAATACATGTTTAACTTGATGAAATTCAATAATTCCCAGATAGTTAGATCTAGATAGGCAAAAGGAAATTCACCAACATTTTGATTTGGTTTCACATCCTTGTATAAAACCAAATCATTAGATTAAGTAATCTAGAAATTAAATCGAACCAAAGAGGATATACCAACTGCAATAATTTTCTCACTTGTGCATATACATAACTTGTCCACATCTTTCAATGAATTATAAGTTGTTTCTTAAACCAAGCACCATCCATCAACTTTGAACTAAAGATTCTCTCAGTAACAACTTCACTCTCAATCCAAAGCCCCACCCTCATTGAGGGCAAAAGTGGGGGTTGCAATAGTGCAAAGTACCAACAAAATCACAAGAAACTGAGAACATCACGAATTCCTCTCCAACTTGCAAGCAAATTGTAATGTTCCTCTCTGAATAATCACTTCAAGATAATGACTCAGTAGCCTATTTGATTCTTGTAGGCTATAGTCAGTGAAAAGGGGGATCAATTAAATATTTAAATGTCATTTGGGTGAAAAGCAACATGTGAAGGTGACATTAATTTAGTCAAAAAGGTAAAGGAAACTAAAAATAAATTGTTACAAAAGAGAGGCCCATGGTATTCTAATGATCCATGGTATAGACCCATGGTATTCTGATGACAAAAGAGAGACTGAAGCTCACTCTTTCGACATGGATAATCATTTCCTCTTATTGATTTGGAGAGCTCTTGTGGCTTTGGAATGCTAATGATCCGGATTGGATCATTATATTGTTTTTCATCCATCTCGATGCATTCAGAGTGGAAAAAGTGGAGAAATCAGCTCACGGGACCGCTTTTACAAACAGGACCCAGTTTGGCAAAATGGGGTCTGAAACCTTTCGGGAGCATTTTGAGGCATCAAACGACATTTTTTGGGGGTAAAACTTTTCCGCATGAGTGTCGCACCATTTTATGTTGTTCTACACACAGAGATCTTTCCAACGGCACAAGAAGCATGTCAATCGGAGTCTGTATGCAAAAGTTATGCCACTCAGAAGTTGACCTTCCTTGTTTCACACCTATAGTTCACGAAGATGTTGCGTCAGCCCCCATTATTCATGGAAAAGGGGCTAGCCACATGATTATGATGTAAAAGTCTCTAGAAGAGTCTATATTGTAACTCTAGTTAAGAGTTGATGTAGTCAAAATTAACCACAAGTAGGCTATCGGGTTGGGTTATAACTGAGCCACTAGGAGGAAGAGGCATTCCATTCTTTCGAGAGCATTTTTTTCCATAGCTGAGCAAAAATAGTCAGGAGAGATATGAGGTAGAGCACACAGAGAGAATTTGTGCATTGTAGCAGCCCGCAGGCCACAAGCATTACTTCTTGTACTTGCAGCCATATTTCCAGACAGAGAAAGAGAGCGAAGTGGCCTCACCTTCCAGTTGGGTTTTTTCCCGAAAGGGTTTCCCAAAGAGCATATCTTGTGACTTTTCTACATAATTCCCATTCACATGCATGCATTAATTACAGTTAAATCTATAGATCTTAAAGTTTAATAAAACTGTAATAGTGTAGAATCTCAGATTTTTAATATAATATCGTCAGATTTGTTGTGAGGAACTATCTAGTGGAATATCGATGGCAGTTTACAGATCAGCTAAGGGAGAAACCCTTAAGCGAATTAGTTTTGATGTTGAAACAAATCCACCCTAGCTAATCAAAAGGAAAAATCATTTAGACCTTTCACTGGTATTGCTAAAGATTTATCTCATTGCCAGGTCATGGTACAGCCAGAGATCATGGGAAATCTGGAGGTTGTATTTTCTATCCGCAGTTTGTGTGGGAAAAAGGGGCCAATTCACATATTGCCAGACTGTGGGATCACATGAGCAAGTCGTACCAATTATTATCTAATATCAACAAGTTGAAGGTATTTTTTGTGGGTAGTTTCTGCCAAGAATTTTGTTGCCCTATCCAGTGCCATTTTCTTCTCAGCATTTTGAGCCATCATTCGCTAGGTTGTGGCATCGAAGGGTAGGGTTGACCCAGCCATAAATTCTACTCCAATATAGTGATTTACAATAGCGTAAAGGTACATTTCAATGTTGTCATCATCTCCAATGTGACCAACAAATCGTGCTCTTAAGCATCGTTGTTTATGGCCTTCCAGAAATCTATTTTTGTAACTCAAAAGGTTGCTCCAACATGCAATTCAAGGTCAGATTAATAAAACAGAGAAGAATATATTGGTTGAGTTTGTTTGTTGCGGTAGTTTTGCTTGTAGTGATGGCTGGTTATTTTTTTAGCAAGAAGGGATTTTACAATGGTATTAATAAACAGATATATTATATTGGTTGAATTTATTCACTGTGGTATTTTTTTTTTGGTTATACTGGGTGAGTTGTTTGTCTAAAAAGAGGGGATTTTACAGTGGTATCAAAGTGAGGGTTTTCCTGCGAGCTTATGAGTGCATGCTATCTTGTTGTCCCAAGAGGACAAGGAATACATCACCTACATGATAAAGAGAAAGGGTGATTGTGAAATTTTTAATATTGTTACACTTAATTGGTTATTATTCACCTATATGAAATAGATTATTTGTCTTCTACAATTTATATGTGGCAAATACTGAATAAAACAGTACTGCAACTTCACAGAAAATTAAATTACAGGAACTAAGTAAATATTGCACACACAAAATAAAAAAAAACACCGATATTTTCGGACAAATGTAACCTAGAAAAACCCTGAAGCGAAAACCAGTGCAGCAAATGAAGAATTTTATTATTCTTCTTCAGCAAATCTGTGATTGAAATTTTACAACTGCTTGTCGTAAACTGGCAAAGCTCTAGTAATTTATTTTCTCCAACTGTTATCACTCAGGTTTTTCCCAAAAGTTGTAAGAAAGGGAATAATGCCGAGGTAACCACAGAACAATCTTTTAGATACAGAATCTAGACAATATGTATCCAAAGAGAGCTCTCTCTTTATGATTTAGCTTTGTTTTTTAAGGTATTAGGCTAGTTATGAAGTTCAAGGGTTTTTTTTTGGGTTTGGGTGGTGAGATTCAATAGAGCAGTGAGGTAAAATAGAACAGTTTAGTCCATTGGGCATGATGGAGTCAAAGAAACAGGCTTTCTGGATTTGGTTTCTTAACAGAGGATGGCTTCACAGAGCAAGGTAGTCAAACAGGAAAGAAATGAAGGATTTGAAAGCAGATGGAATGGGCTCAAATGGGTGAAGGGCAGTTAAGAATCCTTCAACATATTGAAAGAGGGAAAATGGATGATTATTGACAAAGAGCAGTTAAGAATTATTTAACAAATAATCAACATGGGAGAATCAGGAAACAGGAGCAATTAAGAGTTCACTGCTTATTCTAATTCTGAAGAAAACACAGAGAATAATAAAGACTGAAAATAGAGTGCAATCAAGCAAATTCTGAAATTAACCTTTTTTCTTTATCATTCAGATTATGAAACACAGGTGATATAATAAACAAAAAAATTGTAAAACACAAGATATAGAGGACTTATTGGTCCAGAGGTTGATTCAAGAATTCTATGACAAGTCCTCCGCTTCAATTCTTCATCCAATAGGCCATACAACAGTTTGATTCCAACAGCTCTTTATTCCAAAAGTTTCAGTATTACAGCACAGTCTAGGAAATTCACACACCACCGACCTCAAAACTCTCATGGAGCGAGTCTTTATACAACAAAATATGTACCACAAATATCTCATAACAGCTGTGAGATAATATCTAGGATGACTAATAATAATGTGCAAGTAGAAATAGAAACAGCTGACTGATGTAGTGCTGGAGGCAGGCCCTTTAGGGTTCGGCTTGCAGCTGTCTTCTGTAGTAGCTCTGCGCCGACTGCCTGTCTTAACTGTGTTCTTTAATTCTAATCTGCCTTCTTTTAATTTTTCTCTGACACTCTTATTGCTGATCTGATACACTTTAATTCTGAACTGCCACACTTTGTTGGCTCTGATACACTTTAATGCTCGTCTGATACTCTTTAATGCTGAACTGACCCCTGCTCACCGCTGTCTAGCAAAATAGAACTGCTGACGTGTCTCTCGATTACTTTTCCTTTGGCAAATCATGTCTCGGAAGGTTCACTGGTTAGGGTAGCAATAACCATTTCTCCGGTCGGCAGTTTGCTTGCAAAGTTTGCTTTAATGCGAAGGAGAAATATCCTTTGCCTTCTGTGATCAAAGGGGAAAAATGTATACTGGAGGGTCGGTAGAGGCCGCGGGCTCGTTGTTGGAGCTTTTCTGGTCTGGAGGCGGTCGAGAATGAACTGCAAACTCGGTAGATATCATGCCCGAAGAGCTGTTCGCAGAGAAACATATCAAAAAATGACTTTTTTCACTTTTATTTAACAAAATGGAGTTTTGGCGGGAATGTTTGATTTAGAGGACGGATGACATCAGCGGGAGTACGGTGGAGGTGACGTCAGCAAGAGGACAGCATGACGTGACGGGTGACGTCAGCAGAAGGCGGTGGCAAGCAGTTTCGCCCGCACTGCTTTTGGGGCTGGGCGGTTTCGGGCCGGGGGCGAGCGATCACAGCGGGAGCGCGACGCATGCCCTTGGTACGACGACAAAACCACCAGTCTCCTGCGAGTTAACGCTCGGCGGCTATGGTGGTCGCGAAATAATCGTTGACCGTTGGATGCATGGGCAGAGATCTGATAGTGGACGCACTGTGGAGATGGCGAAGAGTTAAGCAGCGGGCCCGGCGCAATAAACCAAGCTTTTTAATGGTATCGGGGCTGTTTTGATTGGTCTGCGGGGCTAGTTATTAATTAACCCAAGTGATTAATTAATCCTTTGAGCGCGCGGCAAGGCTATTAAAAGGTTTCAAAGAAACCTTTAATCCCTTTTAAACAGCGATATGGTCGTATTTGACCGGGGGAGGGGATACATAATATTTAGGGTTTTTTATTATATGTACAATATGGGATAGGGTGAAAATTATAGGGATTTATATAATATATGTTAGCAATTAATATGAATTTGAATTGAGCACTAAGTTAGACTTAGGCTAGAGTTAAAAAAAGGGTTTTAATAGAGAATTTTTGCCATTTTCCTAATCAAAACAGGGTTGTATTTAAGCAATGTTTATGAAATGAAATGAGTGATTTTAGTGATATTAAGCAGATCTTAATACCTTTGAGGGAGTTAGTGAATGACTTTTAGGGAAAAGTATGAAGGGGAGTTAGTCATAAAACCTTCCCTCGCTTGAGCTGCCTCAAGTATAATGTCTGCCTTGCTCTTGTGATAGAAGTGAAAGATTAACACATTTTTAGAGACAAAACCTATCACAAGTATCATTCTGCAACACCATTCTGCCTACCCTGCCTACTTTGCCTAGCATTTTTTCCTGCTTTCTTTGGGAGCACTTAAACTAGCAAACCCTCATCAACTTTTCTTTTCTTTTCATGGTAAACCTACCTAAGTCTGCACTTATTACATCCAAGGGCTCAGATTAAACTGTTGAGCTCCTTTGCTTCTCTACCTATCTACTTATCTGCCAAGATTAAACAGTTTGGTCAGACTTTATTCTCTATCTCTAAAACAGGAAATTCAAACATGAACTAGCCAAGATTAAGTTGTTTGGCCATTCATCAATTGTGGCATAAAAGAACAAGCTGCACACAATGCTTTATTTACAGAAAAATGAAAAAGTAGTGGCATTTTGGGCTTGCACACTTTCCTGGTCCTTTTTTATTTGGGGTTCATTTCTTTCACTTTTTTGACCATTTTATTCTTTTTACCCTTTGATTTTTCTTTTAGGGCATACCCTCTTTACATTTTTTACATTTTTTTATTTTTTTGATAATATGGAAACCTTTACAGCAAGGAAAGGAATGAACATATTACAGAGCTCAACAAGTCAATCATGAAATATGACACCTATTGGTATAGGAGTATAACAGTGGCTCCACTTGGGGATGGCTTTCCCTGGTGGAAAGTCAAGAACAGCAGGTCAAATGGCCTTCTGAATAACTTTTACTGTGCTCTGAAATCTTCCTTTGTTGGTTGCTTTATTTGTATATATGACAGCACACTTGTGAAGCTTAGGGCCTTCTCTTCGGGCTTCAACTGCAGCAAGTTACTATCCAATCCAAACTGTGACATTATTAAGGATATAGTATGTACATGTTAGAGTCAGAATGCATTAAAAAACTGGATCAAAGTAATGTTTCAGCATTCGACCATTGATTGGTCCTTCTTCTGTTTCTGTACCATCCAGGCTCTTCAGAAAGTAAGTATTGTTCCCTTGCAATGCATGGATGATAAATGGCCCTTTCCACAGGAAGTCAAACTTTCCATGTTTTCCTTTGTCTTCTCTCCTGGAATTCCACCTTAGAACTTTGTCTCCAATGTAGAAGTCTTCTGCTTTGGTCCTTTTATCAAATATTTTCTTGAGTTTTTCTTGTAACACTTGGGATTTTTGGTGCACTTCTTCTGTGGTCTGCTGCAAATGGATGGTCTGATTTATTCTCCTTTGAATGCCATTTGGTTCCACCTGAGCTTCTTGCAGTAATTTCATCACAGGAACTCCTATAAATGAAGGAAACACAGCCTCTATGCCATAAACTAACTCATAAGGGCTAGTTCCAATAGATCTCTTTGTAGTAAGTCTGTCTGCCCATAGTGCATTTGAAAGTTTCTTGTGCCAGTTTTTCTTGTTCTCTTCCAACAATTTCATAATAGTATTGATCAGGCTTTTATTGGAGGACTCAGCTAGACCATTACCTTGAGGGTAATAGGCTGTGGAATGGCCTAAAGTGATATGGTATTTGTTACATAAATTTATCATTTTCTTGGATTTGAAGGCAGCAGCATTATCGGTTATGATCTTTTCAGGACAGCCAAATCTAGACAAGGTGTTGGTTTCTAAGAATCCTATTATCACTGTATCATTGGCTTGTCTGGAAGGAATGACTTCTATCCATTTGGTGAAATAATCTGTAGCAGTAAAAATCCATTTATGTTGGCCAGAAGACGAAGGGTGTATTTCTCCAAACCCCATTGTTGAAAAGGCTTTTTAGTGGAAATTGGTCTCAAGGGTAAGGGTAACAGTTTCCTTTTGCCTTCAAAAATTTGGCATTTGTGGCAAGCAGTGACAAACTTCTTTATATCAGCGAACAAGGTTGGCCAGTAAAATCCAGCCCTTAGGATTTTGTCTGCAGTTGATTTCCAGTAAAGGTGTCCACCGCAGTCCCCTGCATGAAATTCTTTGAGAACTTTGTCAGCTTCTTCTTTCATTAAACAGTTTAATAGAATACATTCATGATTTTTCCAAAAAGAGCATTATCTAAATTACAGAATTTTGAAGCTTTCATATTTAAAAACCTTTTATTTGTTCTGGATAACCCTGTAAGAGCCTGCAGGTTTAATAATACATGAATTATATCAGCATACCAAGTTGATTCTAAGAAGTCCTGGCTGATTTGTGGAGTCACCATCTCCTGTTCATTATCCAGTTCATTGATATCCAGGGCTTGAAAGTTGGTTTCAGTCATGAGTTTAGCCAATCCTTGTCCTTTTATTAGCGTTGTAGGTTTTATTTCAATGTCATACTCCAAAATTTTAGCTATCCATTTACCTCGTTTGCCTTTAATTCCATCCTGAGTCAGGATGTCTTTGACAACAGCATTTGGTACATAAGCTACTACATGTGAGTATAATATATAGACTTTGAAGTCTTGAATAGCTTTCACAAGTGCAAAACCCTGTTTTTCCATGATTTTGTAATTCAGAGGTGCATCTCTGAGTGCTTTACTGAAAAAGGCTATGGGTTTTTCACATCCTTGATCATTTTTTTACAGTAAAACAGCTGCTATAGTGTGTTCCGATGCAAATGGGAAAATTATGAAGTCCATATCGAATTTTGGACTTGTGAGGACTGATGTTCTGGTCAAAGCCATTTTAATTTCTTCAAATGCTTGTTTGGCTTCTACTGTCCATTTAACCTTTGAATCCTTTTTTAACATATTGTTCAACAATCTAATTAATTCAGCCAAATTAGATATGAATCTTCTCAAAAAGTTGATCTTCCCTAAGAAAGCTTGAAGTTCTTTGACATTTCTGGGGTGGGGTATTTGCAGAATAGCTTCTATTCTAGTAGGATCAATTCTGATGCCATCTTTGGAGATGATGTGGCCTAACAGTTTGCCTTCTTCTAGACCAAACAAAGACTTTTTAGGATTTAATGAAATACCATACTTTCTGCATTTTAAAAACACTTGTCTCAAATGATCTAAATGTTGCTGATCTGATCTAGAAAACACAGTGAGGTCATCTAGATATACAACCAGAAAATCGTGAATTTCTTTTGCAAAAGCTATGTCCATTGCTCGTTGAAAGGTTGCCCCTGCATTCTTAAGTCCGAATGGCATTTTAACATATTTGAATGTACCCCATGGTGTTGTAAATGCAGTCTTTTCTTGGTCATCAGGATGAACCAGAATCTGATTAAAACCTGAAAACCCATCCAAAAGTGAGATCCTAGAAGCACCTACTACTCTTTGTAAAATATGATCCATCTTGGGTAGAAGGTAGTTGTCTTTCAAAGAAACCTTGTTTACATTTCTTAAGTCAACACATAATCTGATTCTCCTATTTTGTTCCTGGTAGGCACCAAATTAGACAGCCACTCTGAAAATCTGATTGGAGCAATTATCCCTGCATCATGCATTCGCTTGATTTCTTGTTCAATTAAAGGAAGCAGTACAGGGTTGATTCTTCTGAGCTTTTGTTTGAATGGTTTTTGATTTTCCTTGAGGGGTATTGTATGTTGAATCACAGAGGTGTCATAAGACTTCAGGTCTTCATAGCTCCAGGCAAAAACATCCTGGAATTCTTTGATCAGTTCAACATACTTAAGTTTTTTATCAGGGGGCAAAGATTTGGACAATTTTACCATTTTTGGATTCTCTTTAGTTCCTATGTTGTAGTCTTCAATGTCTGCTTTTGGAGGTTCCATCTGGGGTTTCTTTGGAATATCGTTGAAATCAAAGAGATCTTCCAAAGGAGTTAATCCTTTGGGCAAATGATTGTCTTTCAAATTGATAATTTCAAATTCTCCTTCAATAATCTCATCAACATCTGTTTCTTTAAGATCTTGTATTTCCTCTTTGGTAAATTTTGTTGGATGAAGCATTTGAGTTGCATTTTCTGCTGAAATGTCTGTTTCTATCTGATTTGTTGGATCAAACTCACTAACTGTATCTCCATCTACGTTAGTGCTGGAAAATTCTTCTTTTAAGGTTAAAAAATTGTTGATCTGATTATCACTGTCAAACACTTGCCAGTTCTTTACATTATCAGGTATGGCTGGCCTGTGTCTAATCTCAGCTGTGAATTGATGATTTGGTTCAAATGGCAATTTACAGGTGCTAGCAAACATTGCTAGGCTATGAGCTTGCAAGTTATGTTTTCTTAGGATTTTGGCAAGTTGAGTTTCCAAAAATGTGTTAAGGATCTCTATCGTTGTTCCTCTGTACTCTCTTAATCTGGGATCATTTGTTAAGAACTTCCCTTTTATCTGTTGAATGATTAAATCAGAATCTTCTAGGACTGACACTCTAGTTGCTCCCAATTTCTTGACCAGTTTAAGACCTAGCAGTAGAGCTTCATATTCAGCCATATTATTAGTGCATCTGAAGTTTAATCTGTAGGCATGGCCTTCAGCATGATTGTTTTCAAGATTGTGCACCCAGACTCCTACTCTTGCTCCTAATTTGTTCACAAAACCATCAAATTCTAAATACCAAAGGATTTCATGTTCATAATTAGTATTTGGAGTTTCAAGGATCTGTTTAAGAGGGAGATCTGCTTTTCAGTTTCTTCTGGTTTATCTGATGTTTCATGATTTTCAGAAATTTCTTGGATTCGAACACTAGACCTTTCATTTGCAATTTTTTTTGTTTCATCTGCTAGAACTTTTATTTCATGTGGGGGATCAATTTCAGCATTGTAAAAGATAAAAGAATCCATATCTGAATGTATTGAGTAGATAGGGAAATTTTGAGGTTTCTCTTGACTACTTACTACCTATGAAACCGGATTCGTCCAAACCCCTGGACGAATCCCGAATCGGACGAATCGGACACGATTCTGTCCTGACACGTGTCATGTTTCAATGACTCGTCGTGTCATATTCGGGTACGTCGTGTCCTGAGCGTGTGCAAAAAATGGATAACGTGTCACGATTTTGGAATCGAATCCTGGTTTCGGATTCGTTTTTCGGGCTGCTGCTAGGTTTAAATTCGCTGTTGTCATTCCCATTTGACCGCATTTGCAAAGGAAACAGCGATTTGGAGCGATTTGCAAACCGTAACTTCATTACATCATTGCAGCGAGGAGCGGCGGACCGCATTGCAGGTTAGTTTGCTGAGCTGTTGTGCGATGCTACTGTTAATAGATGTAATGACTTGTAATACGAACTGTATCACGCCTTATCACGGAACCCTTATCACGCCTGCCACTGTAATACGAACGGAACCCTTATCACGCCTGCCACTGTAATACGAACTGTGTCTTGTCACGGCTGTAACAAAAAAATTGACTTGTTCTTTAAGCTCATCAAATCTTTCATAAGATGGAGCAAGTTCCAACAGTATTAAACATGGAATCTTTGCGTTTGGTTGCAACAAAGATGGTGTTTTTATTTCAGAGGAGTATGCTATGCTTCTTCTCAGCTTTGAACTAGCCACATTGTGCGTGGGAGCGACTCTTGCGTTGGCATTTAAAATCTTGCTTTTCAAAACATTTGGCAGATATTCTCATAGAATGCTACTTTGTGTTTGAATAGGGAATTTGGATCCACATAGTCAATTTTTTTGTTACAAACTTACAGCCGTGACTTGAAGTTGATACTAATCAAAGGGTACTGTGAAGGTTTAAGAAGGAAAGAAGCATTACTTTGTAGATCCAAGAGGCTAGATTAATAGCCCTTTTAAGACCAAATCCCTTGATGAAAGGATCAAAGACCTGGGCATAAATACTATGATCTGAAACCTCTATTGGAAAAAGATCTGAATTCGCTGTGCTATCTCAGAAATCCAAATTCTGTGCACTTCTGTGGATGACCAAATTTACAAGTCAAAGTGTGTTTCAATAGGAAGATCCTGAAGTTACAAGGAGACTCCCTCAATGTTCTGAGGATAAGTGTGCATCTACCAAAGAAGCTGAGAACCTGTGCATAGAAAAGGACCCATATTTGGAGTTAATTCACAGTTCTATATCTATCCTAAACAGTTGTATAAAAGCCAAGATATCTGAGACAAATGTTGGCAGTCCTGTAAGCTGTAACATATATACATACATTACAAGCTTGAACAGTCACGTTTGAACTTGGTATGTAATTCACATGCGTTTTTTAGGCAGTGTAAGTATCACTGTGGGTACCTGGCAGTGGCACATATCTGAGACAGTGAGACCTATGCGTTGACTACAAAAATACTTAGACCTTGGCCTGTCCTGGCAGTGTAGAACACTGTCTTTTATAACACTCAGACCTTGGCCTGTCCTGGCAGTGTAGAACACTGTCTTTAATTTTTTATACAGCAACATAGAAATTTAGAATACATTATACAGCCAGTGAGCCACTGCTATATACTATAAAATGAACTTGATTCTTGTTCATTTCTTTTGTTGTTTGCATTTTTAAATTTTTACAGCAGTTTGACTGTTTGTTCATTTTTTTTACAGGTTGAGGTAACATGGCTCAATCAACGGCAGGGGCAGCAAGGAAGGGCAAGAATGTCATGGGTAGAGATGCTCTTCCTCCCCCAATATCATCAGAGTCTGCTGCAAGTAATCTTGAGGGAAGAGGAGTTAAAGACAATGAAAAATATCCATTGTGGAAATATGTCGCAAGAGAGGATGGGTCAAACAGCAAGGGAAAGGGAGGAGGCAATGTGCAATGGAAATGCAGCTTTTGTAACCTTTCTTACACAAGCACATATCACCGTGTGAGAGCACATTTGTTGGCTATACCTGGTAAGGGGATTGGAGCTTGTAAAGATATTCCTAAACAAAAGAGAAAAGAATTGGAAAAGGAGGCCCATGTTGGTATGGAACATGTGGCACTGGCTTCAAAATCAAAAGCACCCAAGGGCAAGAATGAAGACCCCCTTCCATTTTTGAGGAAAGCCACCACCAAATTTCCATTTGAGAGTTCTACTTCTACTGGGGGACAAGCATTAAAAAGAAGATCACTTGGTCCAATGGACAGGATTTTCCAAAAAGAGAGACGGGATGAGCTTGATCTCACCATTGCCTTCTTCTTCTATCAAAACTTCATATCATTTAATGTTGCACGTTCACCTTTATTTGTTGAGATGTGCCGAGCTCTAACTCAAGGGGCTCCAGCAGGGTATGTGCCTCCTGGGTCAGAGAAGCTAAGAACCACATTGTTGACGAAGGCAAAAAAAGAGGTGCAAAAAATGCTCGAGCCTATTAAGGCATCATGGCCAACATCTGGGGTTAGCATTGTTTCTGATGGATGGACAGATCCAGCACGACACCCAATCATCAACTTCATGGTGTCTTCCTTGAATGGTCCAGTTTTCCTGAAAGCAGTGGATACACTTGGCGAATACAAGGATGCACAATTTATGGGTGAGTTATTTATTAGAGTTGTTAAGGAGGTAGGTGTTGATTCTTGTGTGCAAATCATTACAGATAATGCACCTGTTTGCAAGGCGGCTGGCATGATTGTGGAAGCTAAATATCCACAAGTGTTTTGGACACCTTGCATTGTCCATTCATTGAACTTAGCACTGAAATCCATTGCTTCTGATGTGCTTTGGATTGGAAGCATTATTGAGGATGCAAGACATATCCGTAACTTTGTGCAAAATCATACAAATGCCCTCACTATCTACAAGGAGTACAGCAATCTATCATTGTTGAAGATTGCTGATACACGGTTTGCATCTTCATTCATGATGTTGAAGAGGTTGAGGGAGGTCAAGACTGCTCTTGGGTCCATGGTTATTTCTGAGTTTTGGTCTTTTTGGAGAGACAGATCAGGCAGCCTCTAAAAGAGTGAAGGACACGGCACTAGATGATGCTTGGTGGGAGAGGGTAGATCTAATTATTCGGATCATGGACCCTATCATCTCTTTGCTTCGAGTTGCAGATACAGACAAACCCATCCTAGGAGAGGTTTATGAGGGATGGGATTCCATGATTGAGTCTGTGAGGAGCATTATTCTACAGAGTGAGTGCCCTCCGTATGAGACATCACCAGAGGCCTTCTGCGATACCATACATGATATTCTTGTCCGCAGATGGGACAAGAATTGTACACCTTTACATTGTTTGGCTCACTCATTGAACCCCAAATACTACAGCCATGAGTGGCTGAATGGTGGACCTTCCCGCAGATTCCCTCCTCACATGGATGGTGAAATCTCACAGGGGAGGAAAGAGGCATTGAAGCGGATTTATCAGGATAGTGCATTGCTTGCTGAGGTGGAGGATTCCTTTGCAGAGTTTTCCACTGGCACTGGTCGGTTTGGAGGTTATGATGTGATTAGAGACAGGGGGCTTAAGAAGCCCTACTCTTGGTGGGCAAATCATGGGGCAACAAGCCGTCCTCTTCAGCAGTTAGCCATGAGGCTCCTCTCTCAGGTGACTTCATCCTCTTGTTGCGAGAGGAATTGGAGCACATATGGGAATTTGCATACTGTGAAGAAGAACAGGCTTGAGCAGTCCAGGGCAGAGACAATGGTGTATGTGCACACCAACCTTCGTCTTATTTACAGGCAGAGGGAAGAGTGGTTGAGGGGAAAGACAAAGATGTGGGATGTCTTTCCTGAAGATATGGGTTTGGACACCACTGTTGAGTTGGCATTGGCCAACATGGATCTCGGTGATCCAGTGCTAGACCCTATTAGTTTTGATGACTCAACCTCCATACTAGCAGATGCAGAGGCGACTATGGATACAGGGGAGGAGGAGGATGCAGAGGAGAGCAGTGGGGACCATGATGATGGGGACAGTGATGCTGATTGATGCCTTGAGGGCCTAAGGCTTGTATACCTATAGTTGTTTTATAGTTTCTATTTCTATTTGCCATTGGCATTGCACCAACACTACCTATGTAACAGATTTTGATTTGATGACTTAATGAGAAAACTACAGTTGTCAGTGTGTTTATCTTACTATCTTGTAGTTGTAAGTTGTCTTTCAGTTATGAATTATGAATCATGATTTAAATTTTTAATAGATTTATCATTTATCATTTATGTGACCAGTACCACTGACATTTATTTGAATTTTGTATGTACTATGCATGCTAATAGCTATAGATGAAGATCTATGTTTGAAATCAATAAATTTGTATCATTAATTAAAATTTGTGTAAGAAATATGCTAATAACTAATTTTTAAGATATATATATATATATATATATTTTAAATATATATATATATATATATATATATATATATATAAATAATATATAACGTGTCCTAACGTGTCTTGTTCCGGGGGTCAGCGTGTCCCGAATCCGACACCACGAATCCCGAATCCTACGTGTCCCGAATCCCCGTGTCAGGTGACTTAGCTTACTACATACTTCATTAAGGTTTCTCTGTATAGTCTCTTGGGTTGACTAAACACTGAAATCGTAGCGTAAGACATGTCTAACTGTAGAGATCCTTGAAGCTTTGCACCCCAAGATCTAGACAATAACATACCATACTTTGGAGGAATATCAGCTACTACTATGTCCATTATGATGGTTTTCGCAGGATATTGGACTAGTGACACGCATAAGTCTTTGATTAACCCTAAACATTTGACCTAATTTGAATCAAAAGAGAAAAGGTCTTTATATGGCCTGGTGATGTCAAGGTCAAGTCTCTCCATTACAGATTTAGGCATTAAGTTATGAGAAGCACCAGAATCAAACATGGCATTATGGAGTATTTTATCATGTATGTTTAAACCCACATAGAAAGGAGGAACTTCTCCCTCTACTATTTTTCCATTCACTCCAGGGCCAAATATCAATTCAAGCTGGTCATCAAAAACATTTACTGAATCTTCGTTCACAGAAATTTTGAGTGATCTGCTAATTTGACTTCTGTAGACATCATGTTTAGCTAGTTCTGATAATGGAACAGCTATCTTTAGTTTGCCTACTTTTGTCTCAAGATTGAAAGGTTTTTCGGTCTAAGTTCTTGTGTTTCAGACAGCGGAATTTTCTGCGTTTTTTTCCTCTTCAGGAGTGGGATTATGGGCTGAAGTTGCTTCTAAATCAAGTTCTAGATGCTCTACTACTTTTCCTTTAGAAGGAATAGAAGTGGAAGGTTGTTTGTTAGGTGGTTGATTATCTGATATGTCTTCAACAATTGGATTATTTGGGTTAGGATCTGTTTTAGAAAGAATATGTACAGGGGGGGTACTGATCTTACCTTTGTTAGGCTGCTTGGTATCTTTCTGTTTACTGGTTTCAGGGACATCTATTCTTCTGCTCCTCAGATTGTATTGTTTGTGGACTTCATAAATGGCTGTGTCATATCCCTCCCTAAAGTCAAATGACTCACCTGACTGAGTTTGGAATTTTTTAATGATGTGAGCTTCTTGATCCTCTTGGGTCAAAAAAACTTGTTGTTCATAGTTGAGTCCCATCAGATTAATTTGAGTGTCTTCTGTTGGTTCATCAGAAGTTGAGGCTTCAGCATAATTTTCTTGAAATGGGGGCCTAATATTTTGGTCAGGCCCTGTCTTTCCAATGTTAGGATTTTGGTTCTTCCTGAAATTTGGATTTCTCCCAACATTGCTTAGTTGACCATCCCAAGGGGATTTTCTCTCAATTGTTTCTACTCTATCTCCAAGTCTATCTATTCCTTTAATAATAGCATCTAATTTCTGTTCAAAGGCAGAAGGTTCTTCTTTGAAAGGTGTCCTTCTTTCAGCTCTGGCTCTAGATCGTTAAGATATCAAGTTGACCTCAACACTGACAACTATACATTGCATCTTTTCTAAGTTTCGAGGAGCCCTTTCCCTAAGTTGGTATACCATATCCGAATCAAATGCATCAGGGAATTTGATCAAGGCCAAATCTGGAGGAGGTCTGAGATTTTGAGGGATAGTATTGTAGACATTATTGAATCTGGTACAGTAATCTTGGACAGTTTCTTGTGTGCCTCTTCTTAGGTTCTCATACTCTGATAAAATGTGAAGAAGATCTTTCTTCTTTTCCCATCTGTTCAAGAAAGTCTGATATAGAGCTTGTGGGTCATTGATACTATTTGCAGGGAAGGCTCTAAACCATGTTCTAACATCTCCAGTTAAACTTTGAACAAATACTTTCATTCTAACATCATCATCATCAACCTCATATTTTTCAAAATAGTCGATCATTTTATTGGTATGTTGTTGAGCTGTGTAAGTGTCAGTACCTTCAAAAGAAAGGATTTTACTTTGATAGTCTTGAGGCATAGCCCCTGGATTGGCAGGTAAGTTTAGGGGAGTATATCGATTTGCCATGGTTGCAGAAATAGATGTGACAACTGGAGGAGTAGGGATAACAATGGGAATGTGTGTTGCAGATGGATGAGTGGAAAGGGTAGTTTGAGACGCTGATGGTGAACTTGGAGAAGATATAGCAATAACAGAAAGGTTTGGTGTTCTCTCAGAGGTAAGCTCAAATTGAAAGGAGTTCTGCAAATGTCTGTCAAGGTGTGAAGTAACAGAATTTCCTTGGCTCTCTTGACTTCTAAGAATCCTAGGAATCAGATTAGGATTTTCAAACACAGGTGGGGGATTAGGATCAGGATTTGATCTAGAGTAATAAATCCTTTCTGAAGCCAGTTTCTAGGTGTGTTTTTGGTTTTTTCTTGGAATAGGTTTGACAATACAACTTTAACAGTCTCTTCTAGGAGGTTTTTAGATGGGGAGTTTTGAATTTTCCTAAAGATTTTTTGAAAAAAAGAACTGATCAAGTATTCGTAACCAACTATTCAATACATAAACTAGACCGGAGATAGACTAAAGCAGCATTTATTTACTTCTGCAATTGCAAAGCAAATGCATTTCAAAGGCTACCTGGCTAGCTTCAGGCTCCGTCTGTAGCTTATGAAATAAACAATAGCAACAAACAATTATTCAGTTCCCCAGTGGAGTCGCCAATGATGTTATCACTCAGGTTTTTCCCAAAACTTGTAAGAAAGGGAATAATGCCAAGGTAACCACAGACCAATCTTTTAGATATAGAATCTAGCCAATCTGTATCCAGAGAGGGCTCTCTCTTTATGATTTAGCTTTGTTTTTTAAGGTATTAGGCTAGTTATGAAGTTCAAGGGTTTTGTTTTGGGTTTGGGTGGTGAGATTCAATAGAGCAGTGAGGTAAAACATAACAGTTCAGTCCATTGGGCATGATGGAGTCAAAGAAACAGGCTTTCTAGATTTGGTTTCTTAACAGAGGATGGCTTCACAGAGCAAGGTAGTCAAACAGGGAACAAATGAAGGATTTGAAAGCAGATGGAATGGGCTCAAATGGTTGAAGGGCAATTAAGAATTCTTCAACATATTGAAAGAGGGAAAATGGATGATTATTGACAAAGGGCAATTAAGAATTCTTTAACAAATAATCAACATGGGAGAATCAGGAAACAAGAGCAATTAAGAGTTCACTGCTTATTCTAATTCTGAAGAAAACACAGAGAATAATAAAGACTGAAAACAGCGTGCAATCAAGCAAATTCTAAAATTAACCTTTTTTCTTTATCGTTCAAATTATGAAACGCAGGTGATATAATAAACAAGAAAACTGTAAAACACAAGATATAGAGGACTTATTGGTCCAGAAGTTGATTCAAGAATTCTGTGACAAGTCCTCCGCTTCAATTCTTCATCCAGTAGGACATACAACAGTTTGATTCCAACAGCTCTTTATTCCAAAAGTTTCAGTATTACAGCACAGTCTAGGAAATCCACACACCACAGACCTCAAAACTCTCATGGAGCGGGTCTTTATACAACAAAATATGTACCACAAATATCTCATGACAGTTGTGAGATAATATCTAGGATGACTAATAATAATGTACAAGTAGAAATAGAAACAGCTGACTGATGTAGCACTGGAGGCAGGCCCTTTAGGGTTCGGCTCGCAACTGTCTTCTGTAGTAGCTCTGCGCCGACTGCCTATCTTAACTCTGTTCTTTAATTCTGATTTGCCTTCTTTTAATTTTGCTCTAACACTCTTTATTGCTAATCTGATACACTTTAATTCTGAACTGCCACACTTTGTCGGCTCTGATACACTTTAATGCTCGTCTGATACTTTTTAATGATGAACTGACCCCTGCTCACCGCTGTCTGGCAAAATAGAACTGCTAACGTGTCTCCCGATTACTTTTCCTTTGGCAAATCATGTCTCGGAAGGTTCACTGGTTAGGGTAGCAATAAACCATTTCTTCGGTCGATAGTCTGTTTGCAAAGTTTGCTTTAATCCGAAGGAGAAATATCCTTTGCCTTCTGTGATCAAGGGGGAAAATTGTATACTGGAGGGTCGGTAGAGGCCACGAGCTTGTTGCTCGAGCTTTTCTGGTCTGGAGGCGGTCGAGAACGAACTGCGAACTCGGTAGATATCATGCCCGGAGAGCTGTTCGCAGAGAAACATATCAAAAAATGACTTTTTTCCCTTTTATTTAACAAAATGGATTTTTGGCGGGAATGTTTGATTTGGAGGACGGATGACATCAGCGGTAGTACGAGGGAGGTGACGTAAGCAAGAGGACAGTATGACGTGACGGGTGACGTCAGCAGAGGGCGATGGTAAGCGGTTTTGCCATCACTGCTTTTGGGGCTAGGCGGTTTCGGGCCGGAGGCGAGCAATCACAGCGGGAGCGCGACGCGTGTCCTTGGTACGGCAGAAAAACCACTGGTCTCCCACGAGTTAACGCTCGGCGGCTATGGTGGTCGCGAAATAATCGTCGACCATTGGATGCATGGGCGGAGATCTGACGGTGGACGCACTGTGGAGATGGCGGAGAGTTAAGCAGCGGGCCCGGCGCAATAAACCAAGGTTTTTAATGGTATCAGGGCTTTTTTTATTGGTCTACGGGGCTAGTTATTAATTAACCCAAGTGATTAATTAATCCTTTGAGTGCGCGGCAAGGCTATTAAAAGGTTTCAAATAAACCTTTAATCCCTTTTAAACAGCGATATGGTCGTATTCAACCGAGGGAGGGGATACATAATATTTAGGGTTTTTTATTATATATACAATACGGGATATGGTGAAAATTATACGGATTTATATAATATATGTTAGCAATTAATATGAATTTGAATTGAGCGCTAAGTTAAACTTAGGCTAGAGTTAAAAAAGAGTTTTAATAGAGAATTTTTTCCATTTTCCTAAGCAAAACAGGGTTGTACTTAGGCAATGTTTATGAAATGAAATGAGTGATTTTAGTGATATTACGCAGATCTTAATACCTTTGGGGGAGTTAGTGAATGATTTTTAGGGAAAAGTATGAAGGGGAGTTAGTCATAAAACCTTGCCTCGCTTGAGCTGCCTCAAGTATAATGTCTGCCTTGCTCTTGTGATAGAAGTGAAAGATTAACACATTTTTAGAGACAAAACCTATCACAAGTATCATTCTGCAACACCATTCTGCCTACCCTCCCTACTTTGCCTAGCATTTTTTCCTTCTTTCTTTGGGTGCACTTAGACTAGCAAACCCTCATCAACTTTTCTTTTCTTTTCTTTTCATGGTAAGCCTACCTAAGTCTGCACTTATTACATCCAAGGGCTCAGATTAAACTGTTGAGCTCCTTTGCTTCTCTACCTATCTACTTCTCTGCCAAGATTAAACAGTTTGGTCAGACTTTATTCTCTATCTCTAAAACAGGAAATTCAAACATGAACTAGCCAAGGTTAAGCTGTTTGGCCATTCATCAATTGTGGCATAAAAGAACAAACTGCACGCAATGCTTTATTTACAAAAAAAATGAAAAAGTAGTGGCATTTTGGGCTTGCACACTTTCCTGGTCCTTTTTTATTTGGGGTTCATTTCTTTCACTTTTTTGACCATTTTATTCTTTTTACCCTTTGATTTTTATTTTAGGGCATACCCTCTTTACATTTTTTACATTTTTTGATTTTTTTTATAATATGGAAACCTTTACAACAAGGAATGAACATATTACAGAGCTCAACAAGTCAATCATGAAATATGACACCTATTGGTATAGGAGTATAACACCAGCTACCAGCACAAAAAAATACTTGGAAGGAACTCGACCTCCCTTTACAAGATAATTTGGCCCTCGTTAGATAATTCGACCTCCCTCTGCAAGTGCGTATGGCCTCACCCATGCGGCCTTGGCTAGAGGAAATTCGGCCTTGTTGACCATGCATATGTCAACAATTCAAGAAAGCAGTGTACACAACAGTGGATAAAAATTTCTAAGTCATTGTCATCATTGTAATCCCAAATTTTGCAGTTTATTGTAAAAATGATTCTAGTATGACTATGAAGCCATGTAAAAACACCTAGGTAAGCCTTTGATTCTTAACAAAGGATTTCATTCTAGGGAGTTTTCTAACCTCACTAATTATTTATGTTTCTAAACACGAATAATTAGCCGAGTTTTTCTCCCAACCATCCCCCAAAAATAGAGTGGGATCCTCCGATAAGGTCTTAGGTGAGTCCTAGTGTTATCAAGTCAACGTATTTTTATCATACTAAATGATGTGTCTTGTGTCACAAAATTTGTTGTATAAGAGGTTGTGTCTATTGTAAAATTCCCCTTCTATGGGTAATTGTTGTAATATCCTGATGTTAAAGTGGTGTCTAGGAATATTTTTGGTGAATGATTACTCATAATTAGACACCATTGCAAAAAAAAACCCATTTAGAGGGTGGAAAATATGTATAATCCCCTCTTGGGTCATTTTATTTATTTTCTGACAAAAAGAAAATTAATTAACCAGAAATTATCAAAAACAATGAGAAGAACTTAAATTCTCTCCAAGTGGAAAAATCAATTTTGGAGAAAAGTGACCTTCCCGAGGAAGAATAAATTTGAAGGACTCAATTCCAAGGAGAAAAATCCCTCAAAATTTTGTGGGCCCAAAAGAACTTAATTTTTTGAGGTCCTCCATCAAAGGAAAGATCAATTTTTTTAAGATAAGTCAAACCTTTGGACCATGGTGGTTAAGTCAAGGATCAATTTCCAAGGAAAAAGATGTTGGAAAAAAAAATTTGGACCTGGATCAACAAATTCAAATTTTTCTTCCAAATCAAGGGACAAGATCGCTGGAAAATGTAACTAGGTTCTATCTTCATTAAATGTATTTGATTCATCTTGTAATGTATTGTCAAAAGAATAAAGAAAAGAATTGTATTATTATTATTATTGTGACTTATTAAAGCATCGGTTTCATGCTTGGGTCACCATGTTTTAGGTCAAAGTCCCCATTGAGGACTTCTAGGATTTATTCTGAGCCATTATACTTTTAAAGAGGCCCTTCTTGGACTTTTGAATCATGTAAAAAGGTTTAGTATTGCCTCATGTAATTTATTTATCCTCCACACCAAGTCGGGCTAGAAGAGATCAACTTGGCCTAAGGACATCAATTCGCCCTCCCTTGAAGCCTATAAATAGAAGCAAGTTGAATTCATTTGGAGATCTCAAACAAGTTCGATATCTCTAAGGAAGTTGGAGAAGTGCGAAGTGGGTCTAAGGAAGCCAAAGGAAGTGCGAGTTGTGTGGAGTCTAAGGAGAAGAATAAAAACAAAAGTTTGGTGCTTCTCTCTCTTTGTTTCGTGCCTTAGTTTGGGAGATCAAAGTCTTCCAACTTTCGTTGATGGCGGAAGCTGTCTAATGTCGAAAGTTGCTACATAGTCGAAGTTGCTAGAAGAGAGGTCGAAGATCTAGGAGGCTGACTTACTATGGAGTGAAAGTTTGGTCTTTGTCTAGAGTGAAGAGTCTCAAAGAAAAGGAAGAGAATTTTGACTGGGTTTTCCCCTCAAGGGGGGTTTTGCCTTGGCATAGTGCCTATATCTGGTGTCCATTGTTTTATGTGTTTAGCTTTGGTAATTGCTTGATGAACTAAAAGAAAGAAGATATAGAAAAAAAACTTAATAAGAAGTCAAGAACATCACAAGTAATTATCAAGTATAAGAAAATATTTATGCCTTTCTGATTTTCTAACATGGTATTAGAGCTTTAGTGAAGAAAGAAGAAAAAGGCAGTCTCAAACACTTGATCAAGGAACCATTCAAAAGGATTATCTCAGGGAAGGAGTCTACTATATTCAAGGAAGATGTCTAACACAATCAAGTGAGAGAACAAACTTGAAGGAGCCTCAAATTATAGATCTTGGAAGAAGAGGATTGACCTCAACCTTGAAAAGAACAAAGTACTTGACTTGGTCAAAGGAAAAATGAAGAAGTCTATAGATGCCTCCAGTGATGTTGACAAAGTAAAATTCAATGAATTGGAATCGATGGCCATGACTCTAATGGTAGAAGGAATAAAGGAAAACCTTGTCCCATTTATAGCCAACATCAATCATGCTCAGGAAATATATGAAGCCTTGTCAAAGTTATTCACTATTAAGAATATTGGTGAAATGGCAACCTTGAAAAATGAATTAAGGACCACAAAGATGACTAAAGAAGATACAGTGGCCTCCCTTGTGAAGATAGCAAGAATCAGAGATAATCTTTTCGCCATTGATGAAATTGTTCCAGACAAGGAACTCATGATCACTACCCTATTAGGATTGCCAGCTACTTGGGGTGCATTTGTTGCAGGACATAGCAGTTGGAAGGAAGCTCCCACTTTTTAAGAATTATGGACTGCCTACAGTCAAGAAGAATTGAAGATCTCTCTAGTATCCAATCCTGAAGAAGTTTCAAATGCCTACACTACTCAATACAAAGGAAAGAAATTGAAAGGACCAAGGAAGAAAGTAGACATGTCCAAGGTAGAATGTTATCAATGTCATAAGAAGGGTCACTACAGGAGTGACTGACCGACAATCCAAAGAATAAGAAGAGAGATAGAGATCATGCTAACATTGTTGAAGAAGAAGATCCAAAGAAAGTCAAACCTGAAGAATCTGATATAAGGGACTTACACTACTAAGTCCTTTGCTTCTAGTCCTAGATATTCTATTTTTGTATTATTGATGTTTAAAATTTATAGGTTTTAACATGTTTTTGGAAAAGACTTTTTCTTTTGTTTTATAAGTTTATAGGTATCCCTCAAGCTTTGGAGGGATCCCCCAACAACTCCCAAAGATAAGTATCTCATTTCCTTTCAGTTTTTGGTTTCATGTACTCATTTAGGTTTGATTATATTAAATACTAATCACCATTCTCCCTCTATTGTCTTGATTAGGGAAAACATCTGCTATATTCTCAAGGAGTATGAAAGAGGACCTCTCAAGACAAGGTTTGTCAAGCAACAAAGGTATGCTTTAAAACATTGATTTCCTTATAATAAATGTTTATTCATTTGGCAATCTATTACTAACATTGTTGTGACTAGCTATAGTGAATCATATTGATTCTTATTTTGGGTGATTCATCACTTGATAAATCTACCCCGCTCCTATTTGTAACAGATTTTATAGAACCCTAAACAGGTTCTCTAGAAAACCCTAACCTAACGGTATGCTATTGTGAATGTCTGAAACCCTAAACTGCTTGGGGATATTAAGAAATGTTATTTGAAGTTTTTATTGATGATGTCATGTCTGGGATAAAGTCTAAAATCCCTAACCCTTGAAGTATTGATAATTTTGGGTTTGCTATGTTCTTATATTGAAACCCTAACTCATTAGGCTTTGGTGGAATGTGTAAGCAAGACCCTTATAATGTCTTACAAATGATTTCCTTCGTATGTGTGTGTTTCTCTGATCAAACCCTAGTCTAATCAAGTTTGTTGTATGTCCAACTCTTATTGATATTTGTGAAGTTGGGTTTGACTAACACATGATATGAAATGCCTATGCATTGTGATGAAGTCCTAGATGTATGAGTGCACTTATTTGTCGGTGGTCATGAATCCTCGAGTTTGGAACTAAGCCCTAGTCAAAGTTTGTCTTTCTAAGTTGATAGTATTTGTGTAATTCTAGGGTTCTGGAGTTGAACCTTAGTAGAAGTAAAAATCTCTAATGTATGATGATAATATGATGATTTGAGATTTGTGTAAGATTGTTGAAATCTGAGTTTTGGTTGGGATTGATGTTTGATTGAAAATATAGGGTTTGCAACTAACCCTAGTGGGAGTTGAATATGTTAATGACTAAGCTGTGATTGGTTTTGATTGATTAATTCTCATGTATGAAATCTATGATTTGTATAAAACCCTAGTGAGAAATCTAAGATATGAATTTTGAAAAGTTGTTAGATGCTTTGTAGATCTATATTTGTTTGAATTGTTTCTAGGGTTTGCTTTATGTTGTAGTAGGGTATGTCATACCTTTGGAAGAAACATTGAAACCCTAGATGTAATGAAAGTTGTTATGAATTAGTCTAGGGTTTATGATAAAGTCCCTAGCAAGATGTTGAAGAGTATGTGTCTCCTGTCTATAATTAAGGTTGGGTTCTAATATATATATAATTGAAATGCTTCCGTAATTTTGATATGGCTAGATTCATGCTTTCTATAGATTTGGTTGTACTTGCTATCTAAGTTGTGCAGGTACACAATCTTCAATACGGTGAAGATGTTCGTTGATGTGATAAGCATGATGGGGATGATGATAACTCTGATGAAATGGTTGGAAGCCACGAAAGATTCTTCGATGACGAAAAGAAGAAGTTGATCTCCCTAGATTAAGAGGGAGTCTGGGAAGCTCCGTGATTGAGAAGGAGGGAATAGCATAGTTTTAATTGGAGAATCATTTTGGAAGATATGTTGTGGGATATGAAGTAGGAAAGGAAGGTGTATGATTGAGGAATCTTCTGTCAAAGATTTGATTGATAGTCCTACTATGATAAGAAGAAACATCTGTTGTCTAAGAGACCCTGAAGGTTTGTATTTGATTATATGAAAGTATATTATTGATTGGGGTTGTGTTTGTACAGGTGAATCTCTTGAAGGTTTTTTATAGCATGTTGGTTACCAATTAGTTTGATTGCGAGATATTGGTTATCCTTGATCTGTTAGTTCAAGGAGTGTTGAGGCTTTGTGAGTGAAGCATTACCTGGGAGGACATCTGGCTGGCACTTTGTGTTGATGTCTAGGTCCCAAAGTAGGGAGGGTGGCGTGGGTAATAGAGCTCTAACCATGGATACGCACCTAGGTCCCTAGGTCGATGGTTAGCAAGTAAGCCTGATGGTACATAGAGAGGCTAAAAGCTTGAGTCCATCTTATTCCCACTTGGATAGATTTCCTTGGTCAGGAATCTAGTCTGTGGCATTGCAGTGCCTAAATTGTTGAGAGACCAATGGATAGATTGCCCTAGCCAGGAATCTAGTCCATGGCATTGCGGTGCCTAAAGTTCTTCATGGTTCATATAGTTGAGATCTTCCTTGTACTTGTATATGATGAATACCTCCCTAGTTAAGAGGGAGCGTTGGAAAATGTAACTAGGTTTGGTCTTTATTAAATGTATTTGAGTCATCTTGTAATGTATTTGTCAAAAGAATAAAGAAAAGAATTTTTACTATTATTATTGTGACTTATTAAAAGCATGGGTTTCATGCTTGGGTCACCATGTCTTAGGTCAAAGTCTCCATTGAGGACTTCTAGGATTTATTTGGAGTCAATAGAGTCATTATACTTTTAAAGAGACCCTTCTTGGGCTTTTGAATCATGTAAAAAGGTTTAGTATTGAGTCAAGTGTAATTTATGTATCCTCCACACCAAGTCGGCCTAGAAGACATCAAGTCGGCCTAAGGACATCAATTCGACCTCCCTTGAAGCCTATAAATAGAAGCAAGTCGAATTCATTTGGAGGAGATCATCTCAAGTAAGTTCAATATCTCTAAGGAAGCCGGAGAAGTGCAAAGTGGATCTAAGGAAGCCAAAGAAAGTGTGAGTTGGGTGGAGTCTAAGGAGGAGAAGAAAAACAAAATTTTGGTGCCTCTCTCTCTTTGTTTCGTGCCCTAGTTTGAGAGATCGAAGTCTTCCAAGTTTCATTGATGCCGGAAGCTGCTACATAGTCAAAGTTGTTGGAAGAGAGGTCGAAGATCTGGGAGGTTGTCTTGGTGTGGAGGGAAGGTTTGGTCTTTGTCTAGGGTGAAGAGTCTCAAAGAATACTATTGAAAGAAAGAGAATTTTGACTGGGTTTTCCCCTCGAGGGGGTTTTTCCCTAGCATAGTGCCTATATCTAGTGTCCACTGTTTAATCATAATGTGTTTTAGCTTTGGTAATTGCTTGATGAACTAAAAGAAAGAAGATATAAAGAGAACTTAATAAGAAGTCAAGAACATCACAAATAATTATCAAGTATAAGAAAATCTTTTTGCCTTTCTTAATATTTCTAACAAGGATTTAATTTTGGCATGGATCAAGCAGCAACTAGCCGTTATTCTCTGGAATCAAGTCAAACTAGTCGTTTTTCCACTTGGAGAGTTCTCACACTCTTATTTTTCTATATAAGGAAGCTATTGAGCTCCTCATTAATCATGATGTGCTAATCAAAAAATCTTTAATGTTGTCCTGAATCATGCTCTAATGCTCCACTGAATATAATTTTATGTTATTATTTCATTTGCCAACAGTTGGATTATCTATATGCACAAGTAACTTGCAATAGGTACTAGGTTTAGAAAAGTGTTCTAGCTCACTTGATCTAGCAGGTATCTCTAGATCTTTAGGGTTTCAACGTGTATTTGCCCCCTTATGATCTAATAACTTCATTTCAAGTGTGTAGGGACCATTTGACATTCAAACCTTGGGCGTGAGGGGAAGTCTTCAATTGGACTAGCGAACTCCCAAGACAAGAGGTTTAAAAGTCCATCGTGTTAAATTTTCAAAGGCTTGTCTAACAATTTGTTTGCAGTGACTTAGTGATGGCACTAAATTAAAAAATTTCTCTCTATCAAAATATTTCAAATCTAATTGTCCAAATAATGTTAGATCTGCTTATTAGAGATTGTAAATTTGAATTGTGAATATTGTAAATAATTTGTCAATAATTTTACTAACCCTTGTAAATATTTTTCATTATGTATATAGCTTTTTGGGGTTTTTGTCCATTATTTTGAATTTTCTTATAAAGTTGGAGGAACGGCTAGGCTTTTTGTCATTTTGCAGGTGCCATTTTTCAAGATCCAAGTAGATTATTTGAAAATTTTGAAGGTTAAGGCCTCACCTGGCCTAGAGGCTACGATTTTGGGCACTTTCTTCACATTTGAGGAAGCCATCCAGCCTTTAGGAGAGGGCCGCAGAGGTTTTGAAACCATATCTGACCTCAAAAGGCCTAGATCCTAAGTTGCAGGAAATGTTGGAGAAGGGTCTGTTTTCGGCCAGAAATGAAACGGAAACGAGGAAACTCATACCATACGGCCTGGAAACGCGTTTCCGGCCGTACTGGCCCGTTTCTCGAGGAGGAAACGTGGCCAGTACGGCCGGAAACACGTTTCCAGGTCGTACGACGGAGTTTCCTCTTCTAAATTGACTTTTTCTTGTATATTTTTTTTTATTTTTTTCGCTTCTAATTTTTTTGGGCGACTAAAATATCTTCTGGATACCTCTCAAGTTATAGAAAAGAGGAGTTTTTTGAGTGGGGCAGCCTAATGTTCAGGCTTAGGGCCCTAGTGTTGATATGTAGTTCATGGTAATGTTAAATTCTTAAAGTAAAATGATGAAAATGAAAAATAAAGGAGAACGTCACTTTTACTTAAATTTTTAACATTACCATGAAATGACTCAGGATGTTTGAGAGTGGTTTCGCCCTCATTGGATTTCATATGGAGAAAGTAGAATTTTAGATCTCACTCAAAATCCAGCAGACTTATCTGTTTTTCAGGATTTCAGGATTGGGGGGATTGCAATGTTTCCATTGGATTTTGTTATGAACTAGGGTATGGAACTTGTATTTAATCAAGAGAACCAAGCCCTCTATGCAGGGGAGACTCCCAATAATCAAGGGCACATAGGATACTAGGGTATGGAACTTGTATTTAATCAAGAGCACTAAGGTCGTTCGACTATGTAGGGGGAGACTCCCAATCAGGCACGAGACAAGAAATTAGAAATTTCTGGAGGCTGATTTTGGATATTGCTATTTTCATTGTGTGATCATTCATGAGTAAATGTGCTGTAAATTTAGAGACTTATAGTTTATGCTTTGACAATTTAATCATAATGTAATAAATTAGAATGTGTCATATATGCTTTATGATTGCACATATTTCTTAAATGTCCTGCCATATATATATATATATATATATATATATTGTGTTTCCCCGTTTTCAAAATTTGGGGGGGTCACGTTTCGTACCCGTGCCCGTTTTGGAAACTCGTACCCATTTCCCGGTTTCATGCAACTTAGCCTAGATCCATTATTCGTGTCTCCTCTTCCATCAATCCTCAGCCATATTGGAAGCCGCAAGCCTACAAGGACCTGTTCCATTACAAATAGGGGTTTTACCAGGGGTTCATCATTAAAACAATTTGCAAACAAAATTTCGTGGCCATATCACAAATTCTTTCAGGGCCAAAAAGTTCAAGTTACAAGCCCATCTGAGGTAGCCGCAAAGAAAAGGAAGGCTCATAGCCCTAGCTGCAGGCCTGAAGAGGATAAAATCCATAGCCACAGGCCATTATTTGGCCATAGAGCCCTAACGTTAGGGCTTGGAGACTTGAAAATTTCATTGCAATTGATTTTTGGCACTAATTTATTGTGTTTGCAGGCCTAATCAGAGATTTTGTCAAGGTTCGGTGTTGTATTTCATTGAGTAATCTGCAAATATAAGATCTGATCCATTAAATTGGTGGACTAATCTCTTGTTGCAGGCTTGGGAAGGGTTTTTCTTCATTTTATTTTGGCTTGGGGAACTCGCTCTTCCATTGACTAGCCATCTAGGCCTAGCCGCACCTAGAGGCCTCTTTTTCCCAAGGCCGCAAGCAATTTCCGGGCTAGTTCTTTGCATATACTAGTGTTGGGCTAACCCCTTGTGATTGCAGGTATACTGTGGAGTTTTGAGAGGGTTTGTTCAACTTTCGGCACTTGTTTGAGGCGCAAACACTCCAATTTGAGACCCCATTCTAGCATACTAGCCCTTGAGGCTAGGCTGTAGGCTTTCAGAGCCTTGTCTCTCTCAACTGTAGCCTCTTTGTTGACTGTCTACACTTCAGACCCGAAGCCACTTATTGCAGATCCTAATCTCAATAGCAACACATAATAATCGGTCCTAAACACTAAAGAATTAACTCATAACAATTGCAAGAATAATTACAAAGTGTTTGGCTATCGTTTTATGCAATTTTGATGACTAATCTTGACTGTTAGTGGTCTGATACCTTTATTACAGAGGTCTGATATAAAAATTGCAGAAGTATGATATCACTCTACAGTGACACTACAGTGTGACTGATCTAATCATAACAGTGGCATCTTTGCATTTGTTCCTAGTATTAATCTTGGTTATTAACCATACTAGCTATTGGCAGTGAATTCTGAGTGATCTTGTGAGCAAATCTCATCATTAAGTGGACTGATATATACTACAGTAAGCGCATCCTTGTTGACAGTGATAGATTGAAGGTCTGATCCATTCTTGAACTAATACATTTATTGGCATTTAAAAGACAAGATTAGTTGATTAGCACACTGGAACTCATAAGATATTGGCATTGCTATTGGTTTCTCTCTTTTCTAGTCAAGGATAGCCTTGTTGGGGTTACTAACTCGCTCTCATCTCTTTGTTAGTTGCATTTCATTGTGCATTCCATGATTGCATTCCTACTCTCTAGTTGCATTGCATAAGTGTTTCTCTCTTGCAAATTGCATTGTGCATTCCATGATTGCCTTCCTAGTCTCTAGTTGCATTGCATAAGTGTTTCTCTCTTGCAAATTGCATTGCATGATTAAATCTCTTTGTTGCATTTAATTAATTAGTCTCGCTGTTAGAAATCTCATCTAATTTCTTATAGCTGTGCTCGTATAATTTTGAAGACTCCTCTCATTCTAATTTGCTAATCTAAAGAGAAATCCTAATAAGCACTCATAAGTAATCAAGAGGTATTGCTATAACTGTAATTTAAGCTTCATTAAAGTGCTTCTCTAATTTAAATCTTGTAATCTTGTGATTGATAAGTGGTATCTGAAATATGTCGGTCTTGGTTACAGGTGGCTCTATGCTTACCTTATTGGAGCGTTTTGCATAACTGTAATCTCATTGAAGCAAATCCTAATTTGGTCATCTTGCATTTCCATCCTAGAGGTAGAATCGCATGATTAAAATTTACCCCCAAGTGTAAGCTTGGTTGATAGAAATTTAGGGCCATCTTCTCTCCCAATTTGTGACGCTTGACCCTTGCACAAAGGTTAAAACAGGTGACCTTGCAGTTCTCTTGTGAGCAATCCCTTGTAGGAAAAGAGGCATCTGGGCCATTAAAACTCCAGGGTAGGTATCGTTAATGAGGCCTTAGCCTCCTTCCCCTGCACTTCTTTCTACAATCCTATGTGAGACTTGCTTCAAAACAATTGGGGTGAAGCCTCTCATCTAGATTAGGCATATAACTAAAAGCAACCAAGATCTTGCATTTCACATCAGATTAGATCCTGCATTTCATCTAGGATAGATCTCACATATCATTCCTTGTAGCACTTGTCTATCCAGTAACTTGAAATATTAAGCTTTATTGTGCAAGTATTTCTTAATTTCAAGGCACTGTCTATCACTGATATATCCTGAATAATCTAATTGTTTGTGCTTATTTATCTTACTTGCCATATCATTTTAATCAAGTTGCTAGGATATTCATTTGTATCTCCTAAACTTGTTCACTTTCAACAAGTTCTTCATCATTTTGCCTTCAAGGACTACCCCCCTTAGCCTACTTTAGGAGATAGTTTAAATGGAGTGAGTAGAGATCAGAGTGACAACCCCTACTCTAAGCGTTGCACCTTTGGTGTACACCTCAGTCGACAACAAGCCTCACAGCCTTTGTCAAACTCGGCCTCCTCTGGCAACTAAACTCATCCTGACCTCTCGGCCTTCCCCAAAAGAAATCGTGCCCAGAAACTAGCTCTTTCTCCCACGTGTGCGAATACAAACTGGGCTTCCAAAAATCCTTGCGCACCAAAAAAAATCTCTACCTCTTTCAAATAAATCAAACTAGCAATTTTTCTCCCTCTAGATCTCAGAAACTGGAAGAAACTGATGAAGAAACTCTCTCCAGAAATCTTCTACTCAATCGTTGTTGATCCCTCGTTGCTTGGTTTCCTCCACGCTATGAATGCACCCCTGCTCTCACAGCAAATTTGTGTCTTGAAAATGTGTGCTCTCCAAATTCCCATCAATCTCCTCTTATAATCTCTCATTAAACGATCAACGGCCACAATCTAACCCCAAACGATGGCTAAGATCATCTTGACTTCTAAAAATGACTTTTATAAACGCCACTAGAGGAAATCGATTTACCTCAATTAATCCTGATTAATTAAGCCATTTCGCTAAGTTAGACTTAGGAAAATTAATAAAATTTCCTAATTAATTCTAATCAAGACAATTTTCTTTAAAAATGTTTTTGGGTATTGGAGAAAATTAATCCATTGTGTTCCTTAGCCTCATAAACACCATATGAGACTAGAACATCTATCCGAGCTACATAAATTAACAATCTCTCTTAGCGAAGAAGGTGTTCTGCATAACACCCATCTTTTCTCTAAAGAAGATGAATCTAACCTTTCCCAAAGCCTTCGTCAGAATGTCTACTACCTGCACATCTATAGGTATATATTGTAGCTGAATAATCCTGCACTGTACACAATCCCTGATGAAGTGGTACCTAATGTCTATATGCTTGGACTTGTCATGAAACACCGACTTCTCAGACAACCTGATGCAACTCTGATTATCGCAATGTATCACTGCCATCTCTATCCTCTGACCAAACAAGGCTACTAGCAACTTCTGAAGCCATATGACCTCACATGTAGCCACGCTTGTTGCTACATACTCTGCCTGTGCAGAACTCAGTGCCATGGACTTGTGTTTCCAACTACAATAAGAAACAACTCTTGATCCCATGTTGAAGCAGCACCCTAAAGTGCTTTTCCAATCCACTGTACTACCTGCCCAATTTGCATCAGTATATCCCACCAACCTAATACCATCAACTTGAGCATATATGATGCCATACTCAATAGTACTATGCAAATACCTCAGCACATGTTTTGCCGCTATCCAATGCACTCTCTTCAGCTCCACCATGAACTCACTGAGAGATTTTATTGCATAGGATATATTTGGCCTAGTGTTGACCAAATACATGAGAGAGCCTATCAACTACCTGTATAAGGTGTGGTTTGCATCCTTCTCCCTAGATGCATCTACCTTCCTCCAATTCATGATCATGGGTGTAGAAATGGCTCTGCAATCCTCCATCCTGAACCTCCTCAAGATCCTGATGCAACATTTCCCTTGTCCAAGGCAAATCTCCCCATTTGTCTACCACACCTCCATGCCTAGAAATTAGTGCATAAACCCCAAATCTTTCATCTCGAACTTTGTTGCAAGATCCCTCATGCACTCCTCTATGAACCCCAGTGAACCTGTTAGAAACAAGACATCCACATACACAACATGAATAAGAACCTCACCTCCAACCACCAAGCAGTAGAGGTTGGCATCCGCCTCAATCTTCACAAAGCCCATTCCCTGCAAGTATTTGTCTATGTGCTCATACCACGCCTGGGAACCTGCTTGAGCCTGTACAAAGCTCTCTTCAACCTGCACACGTGGGTCTCTCTGTTGTGCGGTAAAAGCCCTCTAGTTTCTCTATGTGTATCTCCTCTTCTAACTCACCATTTAGGAATGTCGTCTTGACATCCATCTAGTGGATCTACCATCCCATTTGTGTTGTTAATGAGATCACAGCTCGTATAGAAGTATACATGGCCATAGAAGCGAATGTCTCCTCATAGTCTATTCCCTCCCTTCTTAGAGAACCCCTTGGCCACAAACCTTGCCTTGTATCTTTCGATGATGCCATCTTCACTGTATTTGATCCTGAAGATCCAGTGTGATCCACCCACTACCTTGTCTGTTAATCTAGGCACAACCTCCCACACATCGTTCTACATGATTGAGGTATACTCCTCAACCATTGCATCTCACCACACTTGCTGTTGTGTAGCCTCCTAATGGCTGGATAGCTCACTATCTACTACTACCTGACCAACTCCATGTAGCTAGTGTACCTCTCTGGTTGTCTCTGTTGCCTACTCTCCGTCCTAGGAGCTCCCACAAACTCCTGAGCATCCCTGAATTCTGTCGAACCTCACAGTTCCTCCTGCCAACTGTAGATGATGGAATATCCACCTCTATGTCCTCTTGATGCATCTCCCTAATCTACCACATTTGCCACTCCTTACTCTATGAACTCTCAAAGACTCCTACACCTTAGCCTGTGTTGTTGATTTGGGGTAGCATAGGATGTGCTCTAGCCACTAAAATTGGTGGAGAGGCTAAAGCACATGAGATCTCCAATACCCAGAAATGGTTTGGGCAGATTCTAAACAGTTTGGGAGATATTAAAATAATTAATATTTTTTATAAAGTCCCTAAGTCTAAACTTAGGGAAAATAAAATATTAATGTGAATTAATATAAAACTATGTTAGAAGAGTCCAAAAGTCATAGATCAAGCTATAGTTAATTTTAGCCATTGATTAGGGCTTAATCTCGGCCATTGATTTGTCAACGAGAAAAGTATAAGAGGAGGCTTGAGGGTCACTTGGAAGACACATTAAGGGAGACCAGTCAGTTCAATTTTTGGAGCGGGGTTAGTTGATCAATTTGAACAAGTGGTCTGGTGAGCAGTCAGCAGGGAGCAAGTACGGAACAGAGAGAAGTGATCAGCGCTGAGGCAGAAGAGTGTTGAAAATAGCAACAAGAAATGCTAAAAATAGAAGTGTTAAAAATAGCAGTGCAACAAGGAATGAAAAATGGAAGTGCTAAAAATAGCATTGCTATAAATAGCATTTCGAGATAGATTCCAATTTTAGTTAGTCCCTGAACTAAAATTGAGAAGTAAAATTCGAATTTGATCTTAGCAGTTGTTTGTAAAATAATTAATTAATTCATCTTGAGTTAATTAGTTGTAGAAAATCAAATATGAAGTCTTTGTGAGGACATGCAATAATTATCCCATTGATTGAGGAATTTATCCCTTATTTTAGATAAGGATGAGTTGTACCTTGAGTTGTAATTAGTTAGCTCAATTAGCTGAGTTAAGTCCAGTTAGATTAGTTCCAACGAGTTCAGTTAGTTAATGCATGCATACATGTAACTGCTGCACTTCAGATCACTGAATATTCTCTCATAAATAATTCATGCATGTCAGTTCAGTCAAAGACCCAGTTGAGATCAAAGGAAGGGACAGTGTACTATCAGTTGGAGGATTTTTCCTATATAGGAAACTCATCCATGCAGGAGGAATTATCTCCTTCAGGATTGCGCAATTAGATCAGAGGTTAGTGAGTGTGTGAAGAGGCCAATTCACACAGGTGGCAGCACTGGACCCCAAGGAAAACTGCGCAAGGAAATAGGAGGCTTGGAGGGCAGAGGAGAAGGTTTTTTAGAAGCCTTTGACTGTCTATGAGCAACAGTTGGATTGCAGAGAGAGCAGGATAGCTTGTGAGCAGATTCTTCTTATAATCTGAACATATTTCCACTTGTATGATAATACAGAGATTGGGGTTTTACACTGAGGCTTCCCCCGGGTTATTCTTTTGTGTTCATGTGTGATTGATTTCTCTTCTCTGTTATATGTGTTCAAATTGATCTTGCTCATATTCGATTAAACTTCCGCAAGTTTGTTGTAGAAGTAGATCTTGTGTTTTTCTTTAGTATATTGCATAATCTGTTGATCTACAGTGGGAATTTCTACATGGTATCAAAGCAAAGGTGATCAAAGCGAAGAACAGTATACAAGAAGGGAGAAGTTCGAAGTTTGAGGTTCCTGAACATAGAAATCGAATTCTTATCACATCTCAATTTCACCAATGGCGTTCAACGGTTTAAGACTCAAGTATGCCGTTGATGGCAGCTCAAATGATATAGCCTGGAAGGATCGCATGGAAGCAATATTAGAGGATAACGGTCTAAAGGACTTCATTGATCAAGAAGTCCTCAAGCCGGCAGCGACTAATGCTACATAATTGGCGGAATGGAAGAAATGTGTGGCTAGAGCAAGGAGAATCTTTCTGGATGGAGTTCGAGACCACATAGTCTCGAGTCTCCATGGGAAGGAGACACTGTTTTCGATGTGGAAAACACTGAAAGATCTATATCAGAACAACAGCGATCAGAGGAAGCTGGCACTGAAAGATGAGCTTCGGAAAATCAAGTGTGAAAAGGGCGACACGATCTCTACATATCTGAACAAGCTCACCACCTGCAGGGATGAGCTTGGAAGTGTAGGGATCACGACAGCTGATGATGACATGGTGAGTCTTGCTCTCCTTGGTCTTCCTAAGAGCTGGCATAGCTACCAAGACTCAGTAAATGGAAGAGAAAAATTGCCAGATTGGGAACGACTTTGGTCGGATCTGATGCAGGAGGAGATAAGAAGAAGCACCAGAGATGGTTCTTCATCCAAGGAGGATGAAGAAAACTGCGCCTTAGCGAGTAAGGCAAAGAAAGGGAAGGAGAAGGATTCTCATCCCAAATCGAGTTCTTCCTATGGTGGGAAGAAGTTTGACAAATCGAAAGTGCAATGCTTTCATTGTCATGAGGTGGGCCATTTTGCTACAAATTGTCCACTGAAGAAATCCAAGATGGGATCCAAGGAAGGATCTGAAGGTGAGGCATTGGCCTCACAGTTCGAGTTGGATTTCACCCTCTTCACATGCATGGTTTCATCCATGGTGGGATGTGGTTGGTTTCTTGACAGTGGAGCTTCTTTCCACATGACCGGCGACAAGAGTTTGTTCAGTACCTTGGAGGAGAAAGATCTCCAGATACTCATAGCGATGGGTAATGATGAAAAGTATAGTGTCTCAACTGTACGTACAGTTGTTTTTCAGAGGGAGCATGGAGCTCGCATTACCTTGACCGATGTCAAGTATGTACCAGGACTAAGGAAAAATTTGGTGTCGATCGCAATGCTGGAAGACAAAGGCTATGATGTAGTCTTCAATAAGGGAAAGGTTTTCCTTCGACACATCACCACGAGACAGGTGAAGCAGATCGGTTCACGAGTCAAGAACATGTATGCTCTTGAGGTTCAAGATGCATGCAAAGCCTTGAGGAGCAAGACAACTGATGGAGACTTGGTGGTTGAGAGGGAGAGTAAATTACCTCTCAACATGCAGTGCCAGAAGAAGTCTCAGACAATTGTGGAGGAGCCACAATTGGTGAAGCAACTTCAAGAGGTTGTGGAGCAGCCACAACTAGAGAAGCCGAGAGGAGATCGAGTAGAGACATCTACTCATGCAGAGACCTCCAGTAGGGGGAAATTTCGAGTCAAGTGGGCCGAGGGATCACATGCATCCATACCTCCAAGTAGGAAGTGGGGCGATGTGGAGTGACAGTCCCAAGAAGGCTGGAATAGGGGTAGGATCATTGACGTACCCAACCTCTTTGATTAGACCTTGCTACGAGAGCCCCGACGAGGAGTAGCAGGATTGGCTGAGTGGGTAGAGGCAGATGCGGATGGAGCGGCAGAGAGAGCTACAGTGCAGGAATCCCAAGACAATGCAAAGCTAGCAGGCTGCAACAATGTGAGAGGCACAAGAGTGTTGCACCAGTGCAGGATGGCACAGAGAGGTGTGCAACGGTGTGAGATGCATGGAGTGTTGCAGCAGCTCAGAGGTCACAGAGGGAGCACTTGTCAGCAGCAAAGGAAGCTTCAGCATCGAGGATATTTCTAACCCAATAAGGAGGTCAGTTAGGAGATTTTTTTGTTTCTAGAGTTGTTGGAGCAACAACACTTGGGAGAAGTGTTGCATGCAGAACATTCCGAAGGTTCAGGATCGGGTTCGAGTTGAATGCCTTTCTTGTTGAGAGGGAGTGTTGAAAGTAGCAACAAAAAATGCTAAAAATAGAAGTGCTATAAATAGCAGTTCGGGTACCGGTGTTGGACATAGCAACGAGGAATGAAAAATGGAAGTGTTAAAAATAGCATTGCTATAAATAGCATTTCGGGATAGATTCCAATTTTAGTTAGTCCCTGAACTAAAATTGAGAAGTAAAATTCCAATTTGATCTTAGCAGCTGTTTGTAAAATAATTAATTAATTCATCTTGAGTTAATTAGTTGTAGAAAATCAAACATAAAGTCTATGTGAGGACATGCAACAGTTATCCCATTGATTAAGGAATTTATCCCTTAGTTAAAGAGATAAAGATGAGTTGTACCTTGAGTTGTAATTAGTTAGCTCAGTTAACTGAGCTAAGTCGAATTAGATTAGCTCCAACGAGTTCAGTTAGTTAATGCATGCATGCATGTAACTGCTGCACCTCAAATAACTGAATATTCTCTCATAAATAACTCATGCATGTCAGTTCAGTCAAAGACCCAGTTGAGATCAGAGGAAGGGACAGTGTACTATTAGTTGGAGGATTTTCCTATATAGGAAACTCATCCATGCAGAAGGAATTATCTCCTTCAAGATTGCATAGTTATATCAGAGGTTAGTGAGTGTGTGAAGAGGCCAATTCACACAGGTGGCAGCACTGGACCCCAAGGAAAACTGCGCAAGGAAATAGGAGGCTTGGAGGGAAGAGGAGAAGGTTTGTGAGAAGCCTTTGGCTGTCTATGAGCAGCAGATGGATTGCAAAGAGAGCAGGATAGCTTGTGAGCTAATTCTTTTTGTAATTTGAACATATTTCCACTTGTATGATAATACAGAGATTGGGGTTTTAGGCTGAGGCTTTCCCCGGGTTATTCTTCTGTGTTCATGTGTGATTGATTTCTCTTCTCTTTTATATGTGTTCAAATTGATCTTGCTCATATTCGATTAAGCTTTCGCAAGTTTGTTGTAGAAGTAGATCTTGTGTTTTGCTTTAGTATATTGCATAATCTGTTGATCTACAGTGGGAAATTTTATAGAGAGGGCCTGCATAAGTGACGCAGAGAGGCCTAGGGCTGACGCAGTCAAGCAGGGGCTGACGCAGAGTCTCTGGGAGCCACACAGAGGTCAGCCAGGCTTACGCTGGGACTAGGAGAAGTGCTGGAGAATTTTTCTCTCTGTGGGTAAGCCAGTTTGGCACCCTGTTGTACTGAAGAATTGCTGAATAATAAAATCCTCCCTTGCTGCACTGGTTTTCCCACATTGGGTTTTTACGGGGACTATTGCCCAAAATATTTGTGTCAATGTGTTGATTCTTGTACATGTGTTTGTTTCTGTATTACGGTGTGATATTTGCAGCAGAATTTATTTTAATGTTTATTGAAGGAATTTCATAAATAACTCACTGAAGAATAAGTAGGAAAAGTAAATCAGATGTTGCAGTGATAGAATTTTCACATGGTATCAAAGTGAGTAATCAGAGACAGGAAGGGAAAATCAGTTAGGCATCCACGTCAGGGGACTCGCACAGATTTTCAGAAGATTGCACAAGAGAAAGAGACTTTGATTTCTCTATGTTGGCTTCCAGGCTGGAAGAAGAAGTGGCTTGTATGACTAGTTCTGCATCATCAGAAATGTGGTATATAGACAGTGGAGCCTCGTGGCATATGACGAGAATCAAGGAATGTTTTTCAGAATATCGAGAAGAGAAAATGAACTTTCAGATCACCATGGGGAACAAGGCAAAGTGTACTCTAGTAGGGAAGGGTACCATAGTTTTTCAAACAGAATCGGAAGAACAGTTCCATACTACAAATGTGTTGCATGTACCAGGATTGGGGATTAACTTACTTTCCGTGTCGCAACTTCAAGGCAAGGGTTATAATGTCTACTTCATCAAGGAGAAGGTATAAGTCAAACACCCGAGCTGGAAAAAGAAAGTGCAGATCGGGATCAAAAGTAATAGGTTGTATAGATTACAACTAGAATCACCAATGGCACTAATAGGGAGTCATGGAGACAAGGACTTGAATGAACTATGGCACAGAAGAACGGGTCATTTGCACCATGGAGCTCTGAGAATTCTTAGGAGCACTGTAACAGGAGTTCCAGATCTGAGTACGGAATGAGATGATGAATGCAGAGGATGCGCTCTAAAAGTATGCCAAGGCAGCATTTCCTAGGAGCAAACACAGGGCCAAGAGTGTACTAGGATTGATAAACTCAGATATCTGCGGACCTATGTCCGTCAAAGCTCTCAGTGGTGCTGAATATTTCCTTACCTTCATTAATGACTACTCAAGGAAAACTTGGATTTATTTTCTGAAAACCAAGGACGAGGTTTTCTGTCGATTTAAAGAGTTCAAGGCTCTTGTGGAGAATATGACTGGGAAGAAAATAAAAGTTTTGCGCTCTGATAATAGTGGAGAGTATGTCGATAAGGACTTCACTGATTTTTGCGCTAAGGAGGGCATCAAAAGAGAGTGGATAGCTCCCTACAATCTGGAGCAGAAGGGGGTAGCATAAAGAAAGAATAGGACTATCATAGAAGCAGCTAGGGCCATGATGTATGATCAAGATATGCCGAAATTCCTGAGGGTGGAAGCATGCAACACAGCAGTCTATGTTCAGAACAGGACTCCTCATCGGGCGTTGGGCAAGATCACTCCAAAGAAAGTTTTCACAGGGAAGACACCTGAAGTCAATCATTTCAGGATATTTGGGAGTTTAGCATATTGCCGCATACCAGAGGAAAAGAGGAAGAAGCTGGATCAAATTGTGGAAAAGGGATATCTAGTGGGATATAGCAAGAAAACTAAGACATACAGATGTAAAGTTCATGGAGGACAGGGATTTCAGAAAATCTCGTGAGATGCCTTCCGAGGAGCAGTCAAAAGAGGAGCCGTCGATTAAGCCTCTTCAACCAATGGAAGTAAAAAATTCTTCCTCGGGTCAAGAAGATTCTCAGGATGAGGAGGAGGAGCTAACAGAGGCACCTGCTGGCAGAGGAAGAACTAGCAAGGAACTTCGTCAAATTCTGCGAGATGCAAAGGACTTCATCGGTGCGCCAAGAAACAATAAGAGGGAGCGAAAACAATGAGATAGATATCAGGCATTAGTAGCTCTGGATGGGGAGTCTGCCAGTTTCAAGGAGGCAGCTCAACATCAAGTTTGGCTAGACGCGATGGTAGAGGAGTACAACTCCATAATGGTGAACGATGTCTGGGAGGTAGTGCCAAGGCCTCAAGACAGATCAGTGGTAGGTTCGAGATGGATCTACAAGATCAAATACATTGCAAACGGCAGTGTTGAGAAATACAAGGCCAAGTTTGTGGCTAACGAGTATGCTCAAAAGGAAGGAATTGACTACGAGGAGACCTTCGCCCCCGTGGCCAAGTATATGTCTATTAGGACCGTGATATCTCTTGCAGCTCAGATGGGATGGGAGATTCATCAGATGGGTGTCAAAACGGCTTTTTTGAAGGGGGTAATAGAAGAAGAGGTATATTGAACAACCAGAGGGCTTTGAGACATATGAGAAGAAGTCTCATGTATGCAGGTTAAAGAAAGCCTTGTATGGGCTGAAATAGGCACCTAGAGCATTGTATGGTCAAATCGATGGCTACTTGCAGAAGATGGGATTTGTCAAGAGTGACGCAGATCCAAATCTCTACTATCTGGTTGTAGAGAATGAGTCGCTAATCTTAGTATTGTATGCAGATGATCTCTTTTTGACAGGATCATCCAAGCTCATCGGGGACTGCAAGAAGAATCTAGCCACAGAATTCGATATGAAGGATTTGGGACGAATGCATTATTTCCTAGGGTTGGAAGTTTGGCAACAAAAGGGAGATATGCTACAGAAATCCTAAAGAGATTCAGGATGGAGGACTATAGACCCATGGCTACTCCAATGATCACCAACTGGAAGAAGATTGATGCATCAGAAGACAAGGATGTTGATCCCACCTTTTACAGGCAGCTCATAGGGTCCCTAATGTATCTGGTCAATACCAGGCCAGACATCTGCTACGCTGTCAACACCCTCAGTCAGTTCATGTTGGACCCGAAGAGGGCGCACTGGGCAGCAGCCAAACATGTTCTCAGGTATTTACAGGGAATAGTCGATTATGGACTCTTGTACACCAAGAGTAAGGATATCAGATTGAGTGGATTTACTAATTCAGATTGGGCAGGAAGTTCAGTGGATCGGAAAAGTACCTCTGGGTACTGTTTCAACATTGGATCAGGAATGACCTCCTGGTGCAGTAGGAAACAAAATCTCGTGGCTCTGAGCTCATCTGAGACAGAATATATGGCGGCAAGCACAGCTTCGTGTGAGGCCATATGGCTTAGAAAACTACTTGTGAACCTATTCAGAAGGAATATGGAGGCGACCAGGATCATGTGCGATAATCAGAGTTGCATCAAGCTCTCTGAAAATCCAGTGTTTCATGATAGGTTGAAGCATATTGATATCCGGTGTCACTTTGTCAGGGACTGTGTCCAATGGGGAGCTGTACAATTGAGCTACACTCCTATAGGAGAACAGGTGGCGTACATCCTCACCGAGGCCCTTGGAAGGACAAAGTTTGACTACTTCAGGGAAAAGATGGGGATGGTAAAGAACCCATTTCAATAGCAGAAATGGGAGTGATAACAACACAGATGCAGAGGGAGTTGCAGTGCAGATGCAATGTTGGGGGAAAGGACTAGCAGCAACACGGATGCAGAGGGAGCTAGTGTATCAATGCAGCAGTGCAAAGAATGTTGGCCAGGGAGGCTTAGCATCAGCACAAGGACCGATGCCGGATGATCAGGATGATACTCAGTGAGGAGTATTACTAGAGCACAATCCTCGCTAATAAGAGTGTTGATTTGGGGTAGCATCGGATGTGCTCTAGCCACTAAAATTGGTGGAGAGGCTAAAGCAGATGAGATCTCCAATACCCATAAATGGTTTGGGCAGATTCTAAACAGTTTGGGAGATATTAAAATAATTAATATTTTTAATGAAGTCCCTAACTCTAAACTTAGGGAAAATAAAATATTAATGTGAATTAATATAAAATTGTGTTAGAAGAGTCCAAAATACATGGATCAAACCAAAGTTAATCTTAGTCGTTGATTAGGGACTTAATATCGGTCGTTGATTTGTCAACGAGAAAAGTATAAGAGGAGGCTTGAGGGTCACTTGGAAGACACACTGAGGGAGACCAGTCAGTGCAATTTCTGGAGCAGGGTTAGCTGAGAAATTCAAACAAGTGGTCTAGTGAGCAGTCAAGAGGGAGCAAGTACAGAACAGAGAGAAGGGATCAGCCACTGGAGATCAGCGTTGAGGCAGGAGAGGCAGACGCAGGGTAGTTCAAGCAGATGCAGAGGCAGCAAGAGATTGCACAGTCACTAGAGGGCCTGCGTGGGTGACGCAAAGAGGCCGAGGGCTGATGCAGTCAATCAAGGGCTGACGCAGAGTGTCTGGGAGCCATGCAGAGGTCAGCCAAGCTGACGCTGGGACTAGGAGAAGTGCTAGAGAATTTTTCTCTTTGTGGGTAAGCCAGTTTGGCACCCTGTTGTACTGAAGAATTGCTGAATAATAAAATCCTCCCTTGCTGCACTCGTTTTCCCACATTGGGTTTTTCTGAGGACTATTGTCCAAAATAGTTGTGTCAATGTGTTGATTCTTGTACATGTGTTTGTTTCTGTATTACGGTGTGATATCTACAGCAGAATTTATTTTAATGTTTATTGAAGGAATTTCATAAATTACTTATTGAAGAATAAGTAGGAAAAGTAAATCAGATGTTGCAATGATAGAATTTTCACATGTGCTCGTATTAGTAACTATACTCATGCTCTACTATCCCTGATCCTATTGCTCAGCTCTAGGAGCTTCTACTGGTTGCTCGTTCTAATCATCTGTTGCTAGTAAATCTTTTGACCTCCTACCTTTCCTCTTGATAGTGTCTTTGGTTGTCTATGTTCACCTGCCATATGTGTAGATGCTCCACTGTCAATTACCCATATATTTCCATCTTCAAAAGTCCCTGTAAGTGTTGAGAATAATCCGTTGTCCTTTGTAGTGGAGGTCTTGGTCATATAGTTCTTAATGGATGATAGGAGATCCTTAAATTCTTTGATGCCTTGCTTGAGGTGGCTTGCCATCGTAGAGAACTACTTCAATGAGAACTTCAATGACTTCTTCAAGGATGTAGTGATCTTCATCATGCCCTTTGTCAACCTTAGCTCTGATACCATGTTGAGAAATAAATAGGGCTACAAATGAGGTGATTTCTCTTAAACTTGATAACTTCTTGTGATGTTCTTTTACTTTTCTTGATTATTAGCTTCTTCTTTTCTTATTATTATGTTGTTCTTATCATCAAACGGCAACCAAAACAAGAAGATCAATAGTACACAAGGACACAAGATGTACGCTGCTAGCCAAGGTCGAAACCTTTCCTCTTGAGAGGAAAACCCACAAATCTCTTTTCTTCTTATAGATTCTTCAAATGACAAATTCCAAGACCTCTAGACCAATACCCTTCTAGGACCAAGTCGAGCGTTCTTAATGATGTGCTTCTTCAATCCAAGTCAGACAAAGTCAAATATCTTCCAGCAGCACAACTTCGACCCCAAGCTTCAGATTTTCGACCCCAACTACAGGTCTAAAATTTTCGGCCCCCCTGCAACCAGCTGTAGCTTCGCATGTGTGGGAGAATTAGGGCTTCTAGAGTTCCTTCCTTCCTTTGCTTGGACTGCTTCTTCTTCTATGCCTTATAAGAGATCAAATTACCTCTTTTTCCTTAGATTTCAACCCTCCTTGACTTCTTGACAACTTCGGCCTAGTACCTGCAAAACCCTAGCCTTCCTTTCGCACTTGTGAGAGATAGAGTGAGAGAGAGATCGAAAATATAGTCTTCCTTCGTCCTTCAATGTCCTTCTCTTGCCTTCTTATTCTTGTCCTTAGCTTGATAGATGAGTGAATGAGTGAGTGAGTACATAGGAGGTCGAATGCTCTCTTATACATAGGCTTCCAAGGAGGACGACATGCCCTAATTACGTTGACTTATACACTTCCAAGCCGACTTGGTCTTGGAGGGGTATTTTGACACTTTTAACTCAAAATAATTCTTTTGACATGTTACAAGATGCCCAATGGAGTCTTTTCCATATGACAATGACTCTGACTTCTTAACTCAATAACAAAACCTATAAGCACTCAATGGATGTTTTGACCTAAAATAAAATGACCTTGAGCATGAAACCCATGCTACAAAAAATAGTAATTATGACTTTTTTTTCATTTTACAATATACAAGAATCAAGAGTACATATGAAGACCGAACCTAGTTACATATTTCAACACCTATGTTACTGTGGAGTGAAGCATCGATGATAGTTGCCTACATTCAAAACAGAAATCCTCATCAAATCTTGGAAGACAAGACTCGTGAAGAAGCGTTAACCAGACAAAAACCCCAGGTTGGTAATTTAAGAATATTTGGTTGTCCAGTTTATATTCATGTACCTAAAGATAAGAGAAGGAAGTTAGAGCCTTCAAGAAAGAAAGGAATATTCGTTGGTAACAATGAATCATCAAAAACATATATAATATATATTCCAGGACAAAAACAAGTTGAAGTTAGAAGGTATGTGACTTTTGATGAGAATGTGGCTTATTGGAAGACTAAAGAAGTGGACTCTGATGCTCCCAAGGAAGAAGAATCAAGTCCATCAAATCCTTTTGAACATCCCATTGATCATCAAGAAGAGAAAAATGGGCCAAGCGAACCATTAGACCCAATCATTGTTCCCGAAATTAAGAAAAGTCCAGCTTGGTTGAGCTCGACTTTGCAGGAAGCCAAAGGACATGCAGCACCACATGGCACCTTCAAGGAAATCAAGAGGCCAAAGAAGAATTCTGGTTGTGCAACGTTGATGACTAATCTTATTGATGTTGAGCCTTCCAACTATAAAGAAGTTGCTAAACAGCAAGTTTGGAAAAATGCAATATTGGAAGAATACCAATCAATTATGAAGAATGATGTATTTGAAATTGTGCCTAGACCTTAAGGAGAATCACTGGTGTCCCCCGAATGGATATACAAGATTAAGCATGTAGTGGATGGCAACATTGACAAACATAAGGCGAGATTTGTGGCTAGAAGTTTCTCCCATCTTAAGAGGGAGAAAACTATGATAAGATTTTTTCTCTAGTTACCAGGTACACTACCATTAGATCCATTATTTCTATTGCTTTTTCTATGGGTTGAAATTTACATCAAATGGATGTAAAGACTGCTTTTCTTGATGGCGTGATTGAAGAAGAAGTGTACTTAGAGCACCCTGAAGGTTTAGAGGTCCATGGTAGAGAGCCTCATGTTTGCAGGTTGAAGAAAGCCTTGTATGGACTTAAGAAAGCACCAAGAGCCCGGCATACACGAATTGAAAATTATCTAACAAGACTTAGTTTCTCCAAAAGCAATGCTAACCCAAACCTATACTTCAAGGTCGAGAAGAATGAACCTGTGATCCTATTGTTGTGTTGATGACCTATTTCTGACATGTATGGAGCATTTGATTATTCGGTGTAAGAGGGAGCTAGCTTCCAAATTTGATATGAAGGATCTTGGATTGATGCACTATTATTTGGAGATAGCCATATGGAAAAAGGCAAGTGAAATCTTTCTTGGTTAAGGAAAATATATTATCAAGATCCTACAAAAGTTTGGTATGATGGATTGCAAGTTGATTTCAACTCCAATGGTTACAAATTTAAGAAAGCTAAGAGATTTTGAATATGATTTGATAGATCCATTGTACCAGAAGCTTATTGGCTCGTTGTTTTATTTGATTAATACCATCTCGAAAATTTGCTTTGCGGTGAACACGCTAAGCCAATTCCAGGTGGAACCTAGACGCAATCATTGGATTGCAACAAAGCACATATTGAGTTACTTGTGTGCTACGATTAACTTTGGTTTGAGATATGTCTCAAACAGCGATATTCAATTGCAGGTTTATACAAATGCAGATTGGGCAGGGAGTGTTGAAGACCAAAAGAGTACATTCGGAGGTTGCTTAAGTTTGGGCTCCGCTATGATTTCGTGGATGAGCAAGAAGTAGACATTTGTTGCAGTTAGTACTACCAAGACATAATATATCACAACTAGCTTGGCAAGTTGTGGAGTAGTGTAGCTTTGGAAGTTACTGGCACAATTGTTTGATCATGTGCTTGAGCCAACCGTAATATATTGTGATAATCAAAGTTGTGTGAAGCTGACAGAGAATCCATTGTTACATGACAAGTCAAAGCACATTGAGATCAAGTACCACTTCATTTGTGACATGGTGCAAAAAGGAGCAGTGAAGCTCCAGTATGTCTCCATTGATGAGTGGATTACAAATATTTTGATGAAGCCTCTATCTTGTGCAATGTGTGTGTACTTAAGAGACAAGCTTGGACTTGTGGAGAATGCCTCTCTCATTGAGAAGGAATGATGATGAGATACCATTGTGGACTGAAATTCTCCCTGTATCAAGTATTGTGACCTGCATTAGGGAGATTGTCACTATGTCAAGTACTATAACCCGAATTAGGAAGGATGGTTCGGAGAAATGACATTCTTCCTATGTCATGTATGACCCGAATTAGGAAGAATGGTCCTAGAGCATCAAGCTCATTTAGCATCGAGCCTCAAATTACTTTGATAAGAGTGTGGCCTTTGGCAATTCACCATGTGTCAAGACGTTGACCTGAATTATGGCGACTAGTTGATGTGTTTGAAGTAACAATCCAAACTATGGTGAGGATATGCCATAGGTCTGAGGTACTGTCCCGAATGATGGTACTATGAAAATTCCTGCACTCTGAAGGAACCCCTACTACAGCAAATCTGAATCTACTTCACCTACTTGATTTTTAAATTGCATTCATCAAGTTATTCTTCTGAATACTGAAGCAAATTACTTCTGTAGCCTACACTATTTAAATATTTGATCTCATGAAACAAAAAACAGAGCAAAGAACAAGATACATAGGACACACTTATTTTTTGACACAATAGTCCCTAGAAAAACCCAATGCGGGAAAACCGATACAGCAATTCTGAGGGTTTATTATTATGCCGGAGAAATGTTTGAATACAAATCTAGGATGCTCATCTAGCAATCCTTTACAGAGAAAAACACTGGAGGAAAATCTGAGTAAGTTTTACCTCACTTCACCCAGCAAAATTTCGGCACAACAATGACTCACCCCGATTATTTCTACGTTGGCCCTGCGTCAACCCTGCGTCAGCGTCTCTGCCCTCTGCGTCAACTATCCCGGCTGTTCCGGTTGTTCTCGGCAGTTCTGGATTCTGCATGACAGGTACTAACCCGAATGATGGTATCATGATGATTTTGTTGATTTACCATGTGTTAAAGATGTTCGATCCCATTATGGTAAATGGTTGATGTTATTGGATCACCATGCATCACAATTGTGACCCAATTATGGTAATGATTTGTTATAACCGTTTCTTAGAGAAATTTGTTTAAAATGAAGAACATTTGTCTAGTCATTATGAACACCTCCCTAGCTAAGAGGGAATGTTGAATTTTGTAGCTATGGTTGGTCATCATAATTTTGCTTTTATAATGTAAAAGAAATTTGTAAGACAAGTTCTTCATGTCATTTTTATTATTTAGCCCTTGAAAGGATTTTTATAAGACATGTTCTTCATGTTAGATTTAAAAGAGAAATTTTCGAAATTTGAAATTTGAATTTTGAATTTTTGGCTCCAAGATAGTCAATTCGGCCCTCCCTCAAGTCAAATCGGCCTAGTGAAGAGACACACCCATTTTGGACAGGCAGATTGCTATATAAAGGCATTTGACTGCCTCCACAAAGGTACCATTCGACCTCACACAAAAAGACAAGTTTTGGGCATCCAAGAGAAGGACAAGAAGAAGAAGAAGGACAAAAAGGATGAATATTTCTCTCTAGCTTGCATTTCTCTCTCTAAGAACTAGCACGTGTTACCTTTTTGGGCAGCAGTTTCTGGTCAAGCCGAAACTCTGGACAATTTCTAGGCAGACCGAAATTCTGAGCAAATTTGAGACAATCAAAATTTTGTAGAGTAGAAGTTTGACTTGACTTTGACTTGACTTGAGGGTTGGAGACCAGGTTTGACCATAGTTTGTTGATCTTGTTGATGTCATAGTTGACTAGCCGCATTAGATGTATCTCTTGTTGAACTGAGGAATTTCTCTAAAGAAAAAGGTGTTGGGTTTTTTCCCTCAAGTGGGTTTTCCCAAGGTAAATCTTGTGTTCTCTTTTGTGCATTGTGAGCTCTACTATCTTTATGGTTTATGGTTGAATTTCTAAAGTGTGATTGCTTAATGATATACTAGAATTGTTAAAACAAGATCTATATCATTCGAAGTAATTACCAGTAGATCAGAAATATTGTGCTTGTATCTATTGCACTTGAAAAATCAACACTAATCACTTAAGGGTGCTATATAGGTTATCTACGATGAACTATGAGTATGTGAAAGATGTAACTATGCAATTTTATTAACAAAGTTTTTATACTCTCTCAAATTGTCATTCATAAATGTGTGTGCTTTATTTTTCCTATAAGAATATCATAAAATGAGATGGCATGAAAAACTCAAGATTGGGGAACAACATTCAAATAGGAGGCTTTCCATGGAAGGAGGATATGCCAAAATGTCTTAGGGGAGGTGCAAAAAGGAAAAAAATAATCTCAAGCCTTCTTGATTCAAGAAACTTTCACTTCTAATGTCAGGAGGCAGTGATACTCTCTACGGATAATAGAAACAAAGGACAGGTCACTGGATGGAAGAAATTGAAGATATTTCTGCATGGACCGATGCTTCTTATCATACCAAAAAATTATAGGACAAGAACCAGTAGGGTGAAGATCCTTGGGAAGATGGATGTAACGAGGATAAGAGTCAAGGGCAACTTCCCAAAGATTTGTTGTGTCTATTTAGGACCCAATCCTCCAATTGAAGTTTCCTTGTATGCAACATGGAATCATAAATATTTTTATAATTTCACTTCCCTATTATTTCCTTCCTCGTAGCACATTTCTTATCCAAGACCTCTAGGATCTCACATTTCGTGTGTCTAATTTTGAGTTGTTCAGGGGAATATATATGTGGTAATTCTTCTAGAAGCCAGTATTTTGAGTTGTATGTCATAACTATTGCTGAAAATAGCTTGATTACTAACAAAACTATTAAGGAAGAAATATCATAGGCATAAGGAGGAAGATGCAGCTATAAAGAGAAGCAAATTAAACTTTAAAATATACCGGGGTTTCACATTGTAGTTTTTATTCCATGTAAGCTGTCTAGTTGCCATGAATCTCATCCAAACCAGGATTCCAGCCAGGCCCAACTCCCCTTCATCTTTGGCTCTATTTGTCAACCCTGTTGCAATATTGAATCTGCATTGGACATGAGGAAGAGCACAGAACTTTTAATACAAGAGAGAAGCCTAAAGTGCAAAATTCCTTTAAACTCCTCAAAGTGTCCATTCAATAAAACACAACGATTTGAATCTCAAAAATGCAAAAGGTAAAGATCCTAAAACACAGAACGGCATTATCATTAACAAAATGGAACAGCAGCCCATTTGTATGAGATGAGCTGTTTATATCTTACAAGGAACAAAAAATAAAATCTCTATTTGGGAGGGAGGCTACCATTGCAATTCAATTTTGAAATTTGTCCATCAAAGTGTGAGAAATATTCACCCTTTGGTACTAAACCACAAGGCCAAACATTTAAAGTACAAAGTTTAAACCGTAGAATAACAAAATTGCCAATATATCATTGAAATCACAATTTTCATTGTCTAACTCAAAATGAAAAATCAGCCCAGAAAAATCATGATATATGGAAAAAATCAGGAAAATTTGCTATTCAGGGGGAACATGCTTATATGGGGGAGAAACAGTTTTGTGGGGGTTATTTGTGTTTGCAACTGTTGGGAATTGAGAGTGGAGCAGTTTGTCATCATCATTCATCAATCTTAGGATGGCCAAAAAATTGTTTTATCGCCATCAAAGAATTTCTCTTGGAGTAGGGATAGACTTTTATCCATGGTTTTCATATTCCCAGGGATTTGCTAAAATTCCACAACTGATTCTTTTGAGATTTATGCAAGGATTTGCAGAGTGCATACTGCTTGTCTATTAATATCTATTTTTCATGAGTCACAAAATGACTGTTAAAGTCTTATTTTTTTACCATCATTTTTTATGTCCATTTTTTGTGTTTGTGCCCTAGGTTTGAAACTTTGCAGTTGAAACTTTTAACATCATCGTGCCAACATTTCAGAAGCTTTAGATCCATTTGGCAATATGCCAAACCACGTGATGGGACAAATCAACAAAAACTTGATTCGCAGGCTCTGTGGAAAGGATATGATGGGACAAATCAACAAAAACTTCATTCGCAGGCTCTGTGGAAAGGATATGATGGGACAAATCAACAAAAGATTCATTCGCAGGCTCTGTGGAAAGGATATGATGGGTGGGATTAGTCACTTCAAAAAACACCTTGCTATAATCCCATGGTATGAGCTTGACACTTGTCCCAGTTCAAGCCCAAAAGTCACACAAGCTGCCCATCAATCTGTTTATGAAAAGGATAAGAAGAAGAAAGACAAAACCTTTCTTCAAGGATAAGATAGGGAGGCTAAGGAGGAAGCTATTAGAACTTAGAAGAAATTTAGCAATATGAGTATTTTGTATTTAGAATTGAATGTTGACTAATCTACTTTAATAAGCTACAAAAGATGTTTGAAACTCATTTGTTGTCTTAAGACTCAAGTCATGCACATCTTATGTATTGGTCCTTTTTACATATTTATGTGGCAATGTGATTATGTGATGTTGTTGTTGGCTTATTTTTTTAATGATTTCATTTTGTAATTTTTAACACTTGCCATAATTTATCGATTTACAAAAAATGGTAAATATTTTTTACAGCTAGTTATAAGAATTCCACCCATAAATTCTGTGTTCATTTATTTTGTTTTTCCCACTGTGTGCCCTAGGTTTACTGTTTTGTTTTCTCAGTGATCATTGTGTTCATTTCTTTCAATTCTGTGCCCTTGGTTTACTGCTTTGTTTTAGCAGCATTCTTTGTGTTCATTTATTTTTGTTCTGCTCTAGGTTTACCATTTTATTATGATATGCAGTCAAAGGAATCTGAATTTTTCTTTCTAATATGCTATGAACTTCAGGACAATTGTGAACAAATTAGTGGAGAATAACATCAAAGGAAATTTTCCACATCTCTCTGCAAGCACAGCAATTGAAATCGATAAACCCACAGTTCCTATCCTTGCTAGAGGTTCAAAGAAAGAAGAAAATGGAAGTCCATGAAGAGAGTTAGTCTGTTTTTGTCATATGGGTTTGCTTCACTGCTTTTTCCCGATCCGTTTTTCGGAGAAAAGTTCAAACGTTTGAGTGATATGAGATTTGCTCGAATGTCTCATAAATAACGATTATGTTCGAGTGATATGAATGAGCTTTAGATAAGTTGGAATGGGAAAGGTTTTTTTCCGGGTTTGAGAAAAAATGAGGGTTTGTGCAAAGGAGGGTTTGGGTTTGAGGAAGGCACTGTTGGAAGCTGGGTGGAGGAATTAGGAGTTCGACAGTGCAACAGTGAAGGGGTTGGAGCTTAACATATACAATTGTTGTAGGTTATTTACACTCTGAAGTTTTTTTGTACACATTTTCGGAGACATTTGATGAAAGTCGAGAGTATCAGAAATGCATTCAAACATGACAACAAGGAAAGAAATTTCAGAACCTGTGGAAACAAATGATCTAAGACAGGTGAAAATTGCCTCATCAGCCAAACCCGGGAAGTGGGTTTGGTTCAATGTCAAAAGCATCGGGGCATTTTAAACGAAGACTAGCCCGTCTAGAATGGGAGTAAACAAGGAAAAAACAGTCTCAAAGGAAAAGTACTCGGGCCCTTCGCAATAAGCAATATGCAAACAAGTCCCCTTTGCAAGCATGTGGCAACAACAGGCCCAGAGGAAAAGTCATTGATGATTCTCCCTTCTATAGTCCCACATCCACACCTCACACCCGGTCATCTGATCTTTATGTGAAAGAATTGTTAAGTGCAAAAAAAAAGGTTGGAGGTTTTAGAAGCTAAAGAGTAGGAAAGAGATCATACAATTCATGTAATAACAGTTGAAAACCAGGCTTTAGCAGAAAACAATAAAGTTTTGGAGCAAGTGGCATCGCTACAAGAACCTCACCTAATAGGGAAGATAGAATGGCAACACATGAAGGCAGAGGTGCAAAACATGAAGAAATTTGTAGGGGAGTATAGAGGTGGTGAATGCAAAACCATCCCAAGATAAAGGTAAAGTGGTTGGCCAAATAGAGAACCATGAAGAGAGTCGAGACAGCAAGAGAAGAAAGGAAAGGAGGTTCCACGAAAATTTCCAAACTTGGGCTCAAGTTATTAGCAATTTTGCTAATAGGGAAGGAGAAGCAAACATTCGGGTTGGAAACATGCAAGATAGAGAAAGCTAGGAAAGGCAAGATAAAGCAATAAACATAATTATTAAGGGGGCGAAAGACTAGGGGAAAAATGAATGTACTCTTGACCTTGCAAGGGACTTCTTGAAAGACAAGCTGCTATGGCAAGGACAAATATGGAAAACATGGAGGGTAGGTAAGTTTAACGGTGAGAGAGCCAGGCCCATAAAAGTCATAATGCCTAGCTTGCGTGATAAATATTAAATATATCATTCTAAGCAAGAAGCAGCTTTTGAGGGGTTCTCGCTTTTTTCTAGAAGAAAATTTAACTGTAAGACAACAAGAGGAAAAGAGGGAGGAAATGTCAAAGGTTAGGGCAACAAGAGATGAGGGCAAGAGAGCATGGATTTATAAAGGCAAAGTTGTGATTGCATGAGATGAGGTCAAGAGAGCATGGATTTATAAAGGCAAAGTTGTGAAAGCGCGAGATGAGGGCAAGAGAGCATGGATTTATAAAGGCAAAGTTGTGATAGCGCGAGATAAGGGCAAGAGAGCATGGATTTATAAAGGCAAAGTTGTGATAGCGCGATTTGGACCTCCTTCCAAAATAGGGCAGCAAGATGATAATAAAGAAGAGGAAATTGTTCAAAGGTGTAACAAGGTTCGGTCTTCATAATGACATGTGTAATTATGATTTTATGTAATTGATGAAAAGAAGAAAAATGAAATTATTGTAATGCTTGTCTCATGGGTTTCATGAGCAAGGAATTTTATTTTAGTAATGGCTCCCATTGTGAGCCTTTAGGATTTGTCATCTAGTCATAAAAGTCAATTTGAGTCTATGTCATATATGAGGGACCCTTCTTGGGCATGTTGCACTTTTTTATGAGTCATTAAATGTATAGGAAGGCCCTCCAAGACCAAGCAAAGTCTCCTCCTCAAGTCAGCTTCAAGAAGGATAATTATATCTTCACTAAATAACACGTCAGCCCAACTTGCAGTCATGTCGGCCTATTATGGTGGCAAACAACTATAAATAGGCCACTTGGCCTCATTTCAGAGCAAGGAATTCATTGCAGGTCTGAAGTTAGCCAGAGGTGTGAAGGTCAAAAAAAGAAAGTCTCCTAGCTAGTGTGAAGATTGAAAGAAGAGCGAAGTTTTCTTGGGCATCTCTTGGAACTGTTTTGGGTCTGTTTTAGGACACACATGCGAAGGAGGTAAAGGATACTTGCTGCAAAAAGAACCGAGAAGGATAACACAGTCTTGAAAAGGCAGCCGAGTTGGAAGAAAGTCGAAACAAGAAGGGCGCCGAGTCAAGCTAGAAGTAGACCCTATCCAAAGCAAAGAAAATGAAGGCATAAGATAAGGTCTTGTGCATAAGCCAGGGTTTCTGGAATAAGATTGCAAACCTAATTCAAGGAGGTCGGAGGTGTGAAGCAGAAGGAGGTCAAAGTGGAAGAGGAGTCGAGAAAAAGGGAAGCAGCAAAAAGTTGACTATCGTTGTCTAAGGATCTCATCAAGGAAACTTGTGCCTTGGTCTTGGTGTGGCAAATAAGTCAAGGGTTTTGGTCTTGGTATTCATCAATTGGAATCTCTATAAGAAGAAGAATTTGTTTCGATTTTCCTCTCAAGTGGGAGAGGTTTTGGCCCTAGATGATAGCCTATATTCTGTGTCTCTTGTCTCTTTATGGTTTATGCATTGGTAGTTGTTTAATGAAGAAGAACACTACTAGCCTAAGTAAAGGAAGATCCTAATCTAAAGAAGTAAAAAGCACTCACAAGCAGTTACTAATAAAAGAGAAATCACTTAATTTCTATGCCCTAGATTTCTCAACAGGGTTTCAGAGCTAAGGTGACTAAGTCAAGGATGGGCATCATATCAAGGGACACTCAAGGATCAAACCTCAAGGAAGGCATCAAAGCGAAGATCATCTTGAAGTCAGGAAGCATCATAACCCTAGATCAAGAAGTCTACAAAGAAGTATTGGAATCATCATCAATAAATGAAGACCAACATCTACTTAAGTTAAAGTGTTTTGAAGACTATTCATCCAAAGGAAGCTAGATCAAAAGGTGGTGTCATCTCACTCTCTGTGGGATCAAGGATCATTCTTGAAGAAAACTACCTTCATCAAGGAGAAGTTTTCTATCCTCTATATCATTATCAACATCAAGGAAGCAGCAAGAAGAAGGAGCATCCTATCAAGTAAGTATATTTATGTCCGCATCTGAATTTGTCAAAATGTTGTTTTGCAAGGAAAGCAATAAATTCGTTGGCGCTTCAAACTATCTTGCATGGAAGAAAAGGACAGATCTGAATCTCATTGAAAATGAGGTTATGGAACATGTCAAAGGTTCTATCACTAAACCAAGAAAGGAAGATGCTCAAGCTCTTGCCAAGTATATGAAAGGGGAAGTTAGGGCTCAAAGGATTCTCATAGAATCCATCAAGGATCCCCTCATCCCATATGTGTCTAAACTCGATACTTCAAAAGAAATCTATGACAAACTGATAGAGTTGTATTCTGTAAGCACTGTTGGAGAAGTCATCTCATTAAGGCAAGAACTCTACAAGCTGAAGATGTCAAGGAAAGATGGAATAGCCTCATACTTTATGAGGATATCTGAAATCCAGGATCAACTACAAGATCTGGGAGAAGTCATGTCTGATAGAGAAATGACTACAATGGTATTAAATGCACTACCAGAAGAATGGGGTAACTTTACTTCAAGTATTTATGGGAAGAAAGAAGCTACTCCATTCCAGGATCTATGGTAACTGTGCAAGATTGAAGAATCTAGACTGAAGGCCAAATCTAATGTGGGAGTAGGTGAGCAAAGTCAATCTTATGCTACAATGACAAGAAAAAAGGGAAATTTTGGAAAGTCTGGTTCTTGGAAAAAGAAAAGGAACATGTCTAAGATTCAATGTTATGGGTGTCAAGAATATAGGCACTACAAAAGAAATCATCCTAAGATCAACAAGGACAATAACAAAAGAGGAAGAGAAGAAGCCCATATCACCAAAGAAGTAGAGGAAGCTGCAAAGAAGAAATCCAAGAATGAGGAAGTAAGAGATCTCTATCATGATTAAGGTAGTCTTCCTTACCTAGGTTCTCAAGTTTCTAAGTCTTCTATTGTAAGATATGGCTATCATTATGATTATTCACTAACTAAAATGATGGGATGCATCATGGCATCATAGAAGCATTGTAAGCAAGAGCTCAGGACATCATCATAGAGAAGCATGAAAGATGGTTAGAATCTATGTAAGTCAAGGATATAGCTCTTGGGAATCTCATTGGGAACATAAGTGGCAAGGTCATCTACTACAAGGTTCATCATACATCTGTCAAAAGGAAACATCTGTTGATGGGGATACTTTAGATCCTCAAGATTCTCTGATGGAATCTTCATTAAAAGGTTCACCGATCATGAGGAGAAGCAAGTGTTTCATCAAGAATTCCAAACTTGTGGAATTCTTGGGATGATGGTATGATGACATAAAAATGAATCAGATCAAGGGATTCAAGCTCTTTCAATCAAGGAAGTTGTTGCAGGAAGTCTGGATGACCCAAAGGAAAAATGAGGCATGTATGCTTACATTTGATATTGTGGAAGTCACGTCATATGGTTGTCGGTATCATGAACCAATGCTCCATCTGAAGAGCATGATCAAAAAAAAGGATCTCCTCTTTTAAGGGGATGCAGGAATGCATGGGTCACACATTCTCATATGTCCTCATATGAAATATGAGGTGGTTGACTACAATTGAAGAACTCTGATTAGAAGCTCATGGGAATGAAATGTGTGAAGAAAGGAATGAAGAGATCATGGAATATGCAACCATGGTAAAGGCAATCAACATCTAAAAGACCAAGAAGATTTGACTAGGATATCTCCATGGAACATATGAAGACTCTAATGAAGTCTAAAAAAGAAAGAGACCCTTGACAATATATATCTTTGGGGGATGTGTCGATATGAATGCGGGATGTTGATGCAAACTGGAAGATGTCATGTTGAAAGACCATCACAAAGGTAATGTTGATTTTAATGTTCATTCCTTTATTTTTGAACAAATATCTGGATGGGTTTATGCAGGGTTGTCGAGGGAAGATCTATGGATGTCTTCCACCACTGATGCACATGTAGTAGGATGAAAGATCCTTAAGTAAACATGGCATGAAGAAAGCAGCATGGCATGAAGGAAGGCCAGATATGGACTGATGGATCACTTTCTGATGATGACATGGCTGACTCATGGATGAAAGTGATGGATGGTCAGTGCCCTATGTAGAAGTCCCAAACTTGAAGACTCCTAAATAACGAAAATAAGTTCATGACATCGTGAGGAGGAGTTCTTCACGCAGTTGATTGTCCCATCATCTCCACCTGAGGAGCTATTGTAGGTCCCTAATTAAGAGGCAACCTGGAAACAAGTTTCTTACTTGGAAGAAACTTAAAAATTCCTAAGCCAAAAGGGAGCTTAGGTACATTCCTTCCGTAAGAATGAGTACATTCCTTTATTGGAATATACATGTCCTCTCTAATTAAGAGGGAGAGATAGACACATCATTCTTGTCTTCACTTGGGAAGGCAAAATGGAGGATTGGCTAAACATCTCGCATCCGATACTCTTTGAGGATGAGTTAGGGCATCCAAGATAAGAGTAGTCGTTGAGGACCGATATTCTTTGAGGACTGGGAATCCAAGATAAGAATAGTCCTAGTGGAACACACCCTGAGAACCTGGGTGGAATATGTTCTGAGAGAGACAATGATGAGGGTGTTTATATATCCTTGGTCTCGCTCGCATTGTGCTCAAATCTTGTGGAGAGATAGAGTTGTTAGTCAAGGCCTTGCTATGTGGCAATGCTAGTTGATATGATGCTACATAGATAGGTTACCAATCTAACTCTTCTTATGAGAATTCTTCAGATTGAGAATGACCAAATACCATTATGAATACCTCCTTAGTTAAGAGGGAGTGTTGAAAAGTGTAACTAAGCTCGGTCTTCATAATGACATGTGTAATTATGATTTTATGTAATTGATGAAAAGAATAAAAATAAAACTATTGTAATGTTTGTCTTATGGGTTTCATGAGCGAGGAATTTTATTTTAGTAATGGCCCCCATTGTGAGCCTTTAGGATTTGTCATCTAGTCATAAAAGTCAATTTGAGTCTATGTCATGTATGAAGGACCCTTCTTGGTCTTGTTACACTTTTGTATAAGTCATTAAATGTATAGGAAGGCCCTCCAAGACCAAGCAAAGTTTCCTCCTCAAGTCGGCTTCAAGAAGGATAATTATATCTTCACTAAATAACACGTCAGCCCAGCTTGCAGTCATGTCGACCTATTATGGTGGAAAACAACTATAAATAGGCCAATTGGCCTCATTTCAAAGCAAGGAATTCGATGTAGGTCTAAAGTTATCCAAAAGTGTGAAGGTCAGAAAAAGAAAGTCTCCTAGTCAACGTGAAGATTGAAAGAAGAGCGAAGTTTTCTTGGGAATCCCTTGGATCTGTTTTGGGTTTGTTTTAGGACACACATGCAAAGGAGGTAAAGGAGACTTGTTGCAGAAAGAACCGAGAAAGATAACAGTCCTAATAAGGCAGCCGAGTTGGATGAAAGTCAAGACAAGAAGGGAGCCGAGTCAAGCTAGAAGTAGACCCTTTCCAAAGCAAAGCAAGTGAAGGCATAAGGTAAGGTCTTGTGCATAAGCTAGGGTTTCTGGAATAAGATTGCAGACCTAATTCAAGGAGGCTGAAGGTGTAAAGAAGAAGGAGGTCGAAGTGGAAGAGGAGTCGAGAAAAAGGGAAGCAACAGAAGTTGACTATCATTGTCTAAGGATCTCATCAAGGAAACGTATGCCTTGGTCTTGAAGTGGCAAATGGGTCAAAGGTTTTGGTCTTGGTATTCGTCAATTGGAATCTCTATAAGAGGAAGAATTTGTTTTGGTTTTCCTCGCAAGTGGGAGAGGTTTTGGCCCTAACTGATAGCCTATATTCTGTGTCTCTGGTCTCTTTATGGTTTATGCATTGGTAGTTTTTTTATGAAGAAGAACACTAATAACCTAAGTAAAGGAAGATCCTAATCTAAATAAGTAAAAAGCACTCACAAGCAGTTACTAATAAAAGAGAAATCACTTAATTGCTATGCCTTAGATTTCTCAACAGCAATAAACTCTTTAGCAGGAAATCAGGAAGCAAGGTCAATATGGGCAAGCAGGGACAAAGACTCAACTGTGAATCTTGCATGTGAAAAAAATAGCAATCAAGTCATACCTAGGTTTCCTTAAGATTAGTTTGTTGGAACTACAGAGGTTACCCATGGAGATGAGGCCCTGGGTTAGGGCCTATTTCAGAAGATAGAGACATAATTTTCCTCATAGAAACACATGAGCATGAAGGGTGAAAGACACCTTTGTTTGAAGGGTACTAGAAGATGGCAGTGTGCAACAAGACACCAGGAAATGGCAAAGGACAGGGGGTATCATGGTATTAGTGAGAGAAAAAGAAGGTTGTTTCATTCAACTAGAAAAAGACGACTCAAATAAACAGTTCGTTTGGTTTAAAATATAATGAAAATCACATCAAAATTGCAGCATGCTATTTTGCGCAACGAGTTTAAAAAATCTACAAAAGTAGAGGGCTTGACCACAAAGATCCCTTTGCAGCCTTAAAAGCAAATATTGCAACATATTCTTAGCTAGGTGAAGTCCTTATAGTGGGTGATTTCAATGCTAGGACTGCAAGTGTCTTTGTTGTAAAGAACACTGTGACCCTTTTTGGCTTACAAAAGAGAGTAATCATCAATGGGAAAGAATTTCAGAGGACAAGGGTTGCAATCTCTTTGGTGAACAATTGCTTACTCTATATGGGGCTTTCGATTTAGTCATTTGTAATGGTTTGACTAGATGGGAAAAGTCTGGTAATTTCACTTGCAATACTTACAATGGAGCAAATGCAGTAGATAATGTAATTTGCTCACATAGTTTGTGTGAGAAAATGGAGGAAGTTTTGATTGGAGATCAGCATTGGGACTTAAAATCAGATCACAAACCAATTTATTTAAGTTTCTCTTGCACCGGAAAGAAGCAATTAGGGTCAAAAACTCAGTGTTCAACAAAATCTCCCAAATAGCAAAATTCTTGACTCCCAAAAATTGTAGTACCTTCAAAAAAACGATAGAGAGGCTCTTCGAGAAGGAGAAAATCCCATTTCACGACCTTCATAGTCACGAATTAACACATTTAATTCAAAGCGCACTTGCAGAGTGTAAAAGAGAAAAAATTAAGAAGGCTGAAACAAATTGCTTTCAGGTTAATGCTTGGTTTGACGAGGAATGCAAAAAGGCAAGGAGAATGTCGAAAGAGTCAAACAAGCATAACATAAAGCTCAAACTTACAAGCAAATATTAAGAAAGAAAAAGGTTGATTTCATGGTTTCGAGGAGAAAAGAACTAATCTTCCTAGGGAAAAATAACCCCAAATTATTTTGGAAGGAGCTCCAACCAAGAAAGATGCAAACTAAAAACAGTACTACTACTTCTAAATGGTTTGACTATGTAAGACAACTTTATGAGCAGGATCCCAAGGTTGATCCTCCTCCCTTGGTCAACACTAATACAGAACTCTTCACAGTACAAGAGGTAGAGATGGGTATCAAGAAGTTGGGTGTTGGAAAAGCAAAAGACTTAGTTGAACTCCAAGCAGAGTATCTAAAGTGGGGCTTAAAAATTCTTGCACCTCACATTACAAAAAATTTCAATAACATCATACAACAGGGGTTCCCCACAGATTGGACAACTAGTCTGGAAATACCTCTTTTCAAGAGTGGTGACATCAATAATCCCTCCAATTATAGGACCATAATGATAAACCCCTTGTTTGCAAAGTTATTTGGAAGCATGTTAGAAAATAAAATCAGCAAGTGGGCAGAAGAAAGAGATAAACGTGCTAAAGGGCAAGCAAGTTTTAGACCTAAACATTCCACAGTTGATCATGGTATAACTTTAAGGCACATCATTGAAAAAGTTTGGGAGAAAAAGGAAGAAGCCTTTTGTTGCTTTATTGATTTCAGAAAAGCCTTTGACATGGTTCCTAAGGATAAGCTTTAGCACAGAATGGAGGAACTTGGGGTTCCCAAACATTGGAGAGCAGTTGTGCATACACTATATGAAGAGGTGAAAGTAAAAATTAGAAATTCAGCAGGCATTTTTGAAAGTTTTAGAAGCGATATCGAGGTCAAGCAAGGTTGCCCATTGTCTCCTACCCTTTTTGGTTTATATATCGACAAGCTTGAAGAGTGGCTAAATTCGCAAGGGGGTGACGGTATCCATTTGGGCAGTTTGTTATAAGGCTTCTTTTGTACATAGATGACCTTATTTTGATTGCTAAATCTGCTCTTGGTTTGCAAGAGCACTTACTTTCCCTTGAGCATTTTTGTAGAAGGGTGGGGATGCAAGTCAATATTAGCAAAACGAAAGTAGTGGTTTTCTCTAACAAAAGAAAACATAACCAACATAAGTTCTACTTTGAAGGCAACATTCTAGAAGAAGTTGCGGATTACAAATTCCTCGGAATTGAATTCCACAGAAATCTAAGTTGGGATGGTTATAGAAAGAACTTTTGGGGGGTTGAAAAGCATTTTATGCTTTTCAAAGTAGGTGTAAAGAGGCAGAGTTATGGGACTGGAAAACCACTCTAACTCTTTTTGGGCTTTTAGTGATTCCGGTAATTCTCTACAGTTGTGAACTGTGGGCCAGCAATACATCCGACATGCAGGGGAAACAAACTGAGAAAATTCAAAAGCGTTTGATTACAAACAAATTCAAAATTAAAAGTGAAATTCCTTATGTTATCGTGTTAAACTAACAAGGGCTAATCCTATTGAAGCAATTGCTATGATGCGAGTCATAAGGTATTTTAAAAAAAATGAGCAAATGGAAGAGGGCAGATGGCCTAAGGTTGTGTTTAATGACATATTGTGCAAAAGAAAGAAGACTTGGATGCGGCAAAATAACAAATGGTTTAGTAAATGGGGTATTTGCTTGAGCATGTGTCCCACAAACAGTAAAGAGATAAAAGATTTTGTTATGGATAAGTTCCACAAACGTACTTGGGAGAAGGAGCTAGGGAGAAAGAAAAAGTACTATATTGAAGAGTTTAAACCCACTCATAATCATCAACAAAAAGCATATATAGGGGTTGATATTTCTTAGAGAGCCAAAATTCTTATTGCTCAACAAAGGACTAATTCTCATCAACTCCGTTGTGAAACAGAGCACTGGAAAAGGCCAAAAGAAGTGTGAGAGGAAAGAGTATATATTTTTTGCTCTTCCAGAAAAGTGGAAATAGAAAAGCATTTCATTTTAGAATGTGAGGCCTTCAAAGACAACAGGGAAAGTTATGCAGATATTCTGGCAGCTAGCTCTTGGGATAATCTATTCAACGAGGGTTTTGTCGAGCAGCTGGGAGCGTTTATTGTGAGAATTCACAAGAAAAGGGTCGAATACAAGAGCCAGATGGAGAAGCAATCTGTCCCATAGGCTATCTTTAGCCTCGTGGACGTTAAAATAATTCATTTATTTCTTCTTTCTTTCTTCTCATATCTGATCTAAGGATAAATAAGAGTGGACCGAATTAATGGAGACTAAAATCAAAAAGGGGTTTCCCTAGATGCTCCCTTTCCCTTATAGTCTGAGAAATTCTTGGTGGATGCATCCCTATGGAACACAAACATTAAATAATCAAAAAATAAATTTAACATTTTAAAACAGATTAGATCACTCGTGTTGTATTGAAAAGCATGTTGTCTCATTATGGATAGAGAAGCGACCGTATCCAACACCCAGTCCCTTAATTCTGGCCCAAATGTAAACTTAAGTAATTCAAACCCAGACTGATGTAGTCTAAAAGTACATGCTCCCCCTTCTCCTTTAATATTTTAAAACAACTTATGTCACTTCTTTTGTAATGACAAGCATGTTGACTCAATGGGCAGAAAAATGAGCATATCCAACACCCAATCCCTTAATTTCAGTCCAAACCTAAACTTAAGTAATCCAAACCCAGACTGATGTAATCTATAAGTACATGTTCCCCTTCCTCCTTCCCATGATTATTTCATCTTTCTACTATTCACCTTGGCTTTCCTCTCTCCTTGTATTCATTTCCAAGGTCTTTTCTGGAAATAAGATTTTATATTTTAAGAACCTGGATTTTAAATTACTAGTTTCCCATTAATTCAGAACTTCTATCCCTATGGTCATAACCTATGTAATACTGAAATTATGCCATTTTTAGTGCCTTTTACTATAAAATTTTCCTTGAAATGCAGCAACTAGAATTAATTCTTCTGAGTAAATTATGCAATTTATTTTGTTACGTAAAAATAATGAATTAATCACTGCAGTTTCTTCACAATAAAAATGTTGTGGAAAATAAAATGTTGGAAACTAAGAAATATAGAGCACACATACGAAAATATGACACCATTATTTTTGGACAATTGTCCCCAGAAAAAACCCAACTTGAGAAACTCGGTGCAGCAGATGAGGGTTTCATTATCATGCAGCAGTGAAATAATCTAAGTGTAATCTATGGATGCCCAGTTGGCTATCCAATGAGCAAATATCTAACAAAATAATTAGAGAGAAAAAATTTCTCACCCCACAAGCAATCCTAGCCTCTAGCTCCCTCTTAAAATTGGTTGTCCAACCCTTGCGCAGGCCATTCTGCGCTGCCTATGTGCAGACCCTCACACGTGTGGCTAGAATCCCTCTCTGATCAAGTTGTCCTGCCTATCTTTGCTGCTGGAAGTGACTCTCTAGCCCTCTAGAAAACTTTCTTGACCTCTGGAAGCTTAATCGACCTCCCTCTCAGCTAAAGCACACTGATCACTAAAGCTACTATGCAGTCCATGCACAGCTTCCCTGTGGAATACTTTTGTCACTTGTCCTTGCCTCTCCGAAACTAGAATCTCCTCCAGACCCACTGTCTCTGCCCCTCACTATCTCTGCATACCCTCTCTAGCTCGAACTCTTCTCTGTTGAAACACTGCAACTAAGAAGGTCAATTTTTGCCAAGGAACTCGACCTGAAGTGTGTTTAGCTCCAACCCCATCAACCTCCTCTTATAATCTCTCATTGGCGAACCAACGGCTATGATTAAGTCCTCATCTACGGTTAAGATCATTTTTGAGTTGATCCATGTGAGTTTCTAGAGAAATCTCACCTTTCTAAATTAATTCCTGTTAATTAATCATTTTCCCTAAGTTAGACTTAGGAAAAAAAAAATTATTAATTAACTTAATTGAGCCATCTCTAGGTGTTTTCTCCTGAAACTTTCCTTGGGTTTTGTAGCTCTTGTGTTTCTAAGTCTCTTTGACCAAAGTCGAGACTAGAACTCTTGTCTGATGCTACCCAACCATTAAAAACTAACACTACCTCTTAGTGATGAAGGTGTTCTAGATAATCTCATAACATCCTCCCATACACACTGCTGATGTCTGGCAATTGTGACAACCTGCCACTGTCCACCAAGCCATTGTGCAACTCCGATTCATCTGCTACTCTGAGCTAAACCAACCTGCATCTGCGTTGCTACTGACAATGCACTATACCATCTGTATTGCTGCCAACTCTGCCATGCGTTGCCACTATCTCATGTTGTTGTTGTTGTTGCAACACAACTGAGAACTAAACTCTCATGTCCCTGCTACTAAAAATGGTTCTCCACTATACCCATTTGTTCCCTGAAATAGATGGACTTAGCTCTCCCTAGAGCTTTTGTGGGTATATCTGCAACCTGCTCTTCAGTGGGAACATGTTGTAGATGGACTTATCCACGCTGCACACAACCTCTGATGAAATGGTATCAAATGTCTATGTGTTTCGACCTATCGTGAAACACTTGATTCTCAAAGAGCCTGATGCAACATTGGTTATCACAGTAGATATCGGTCACCTCCAACCTCTAACTGAACAGAGTCACTAGGAAATTCTGAAGCCATATAGCTTCACGTGTGGCTATACTAGCTGCCATATACTCTGCTTCTCCAAAGCTTAGTGCTATTGACTTCTGCATCCCGTTGCAACAAGAAACCATTCGTGATCCAACATTGAAGCAGCACCCTTAGGTGATCTTCCTGTCTACTGAACTGCCTGCCCAATCCGCATCTATGAATCCACATAGTCTGAAACCATCACCACGAATATATCTCAATCCATACTCGGTTGTGCCACACAAATACCTCAGAATGTGCCTCGCTAATATCCAATGCACTCTCTTCAGTCCCACCATAAATTGACTGAGAGTGTTGACCGCAAAGCATATATTTGGTCTAGTGTTAACCAGATACATGAGGGAATCGATAAGTTGTCTATACAAGGTGGGGTCAACGTCCTCATCCTCTGATGCATTGATCTTCCTCCAATTTGTAATCATATGAGTAGACATGGGTCTACAATCCTACATCCTTAATCTCTTCAGAATCTTTGTAGCATATCTCCCTTAACCAAGGAATATCTCCCCATCCTTCTGCCACACTTCCAAGCCTAGGAAGTAATGCATCAGCCCCAAGTCCTTCATGTCAAACCTAGTTGCCAAGTTCCTCTTGCAGTCCTATATGAGCCCTAATGACCCTGTCAAGAAGAGGTCATCCACATACAACACTAGGATGAGTGGTTCATCCTCTACCATCAAATAATAAAGGTTTGGATCTGTGTCAGTCTTGATCATAGTTTTAAAAACCGGCCACAAAAACCGGTAACCGGTCTAACCGGCCGGTTGGAGGCCTGGCCGGTCCGAACCGGCCTAATAAACCCGGTTTCATACCTCATGTGCCCAAAATTTGGCCCTAACCGGTCAAAATCGGTCGGTTTAGGGCGGAACCGACCGGTTTGTAGCAAACCGGCCGGTTTATGGACAGCCCGCCGATTAATGAAAAAAGCGCAGCGGTTTTGTGGTTTAAGGGTGGTTTAGGGGTTTTGGGGGGGAGGGAAAGGTATTTTCCCTCCAAAAACACCCTCACACTTGCTATAAGAGACCCCTCTCACTCTCATTTGTCTCACACAACTGATTTGGAGTGTTTGTGAGTGTTTGTGAGTTTGTTTGTGAGCTTGGAGAGTGGAGTTTTTGCTGAAGTAGTCATCTTGGAGTTGGAGTTGGAGCTATTTTGGAGATAGTGTGTAGCTGTCAGTGGAGTTGCCATCTTCAAGAGGAGGCTAAGGGAGCTAGTTTGCATTTCCAGGTAAGGATTTGCACTTGATAATTCCTCATTTGAGTCTGCTGTCCATGAATTTTTTTTTAATGTGTTATACTTATAAACTTCTCACTTCTATGATCTATCATGTATGCTATAAACTCTCTAGCTCTATGCTATCAAATTTTGTAGCTTGAGCCTTGCATGTGCATTTGTTTTTCTACATTTATCTTTGGTTTTCCATTTTGCTTAGCTGCAATTTTTTTTTAAATGGCAGATTTCTTTGCAAATTGTTATTATTTCAAGCGAACATGGCTCCAAAAGGAAAGGACAGTGCATGGGTTCATTGTGATGTAATTGATGGAAAAATGATATGCAAATTATGCCATAAATCTATTGGAGGTGGGGGTATTCTTAGGTTGAAACAACACTTGGCTGGGGTAAGAGGCCAAGTAAAGCCATGTGATGCACCAAAAGAACTGTTAGGTCCTATTAGGGCAGAATACATTGCCAAGCTTGAAAAATTTTATGAGGATAAGGCTAGGGAGAAGGCCATCCAAGATGAAATTGCAAGGAAGAGGGAATTAGTAGAAGCCATGAATCTTATGAAAGAGAGTGGGTATGATGATTATGAGATTCAAGACTCCACTTCTATCCCTTCCACCAATGACCCCTTTCACTATGTTCATCCTTCTGTTGGAGTTGGCCAACCATCAAAAGGAACAAAAAGAGCAAACATCCAAAGTTATTTCTCATCTTCTGCCAACATTGCCTCTTCTAAATCTAATCCCACTTCCTCCCAGCCAAGTTCTCAACCCACTTTGGATCAACATTGGAAAAAACAATGCAAAGAAACTTCTCACCAATACATTGCTAGATGGTGGTATGATTCAGATATCCCATTTAATGCTGCTCGCTCACCTTATTACCAAGCTATGTGGGACTCTGTTATAGCTGCAGGAAAGGGCTTCAAAGGCCCTAGTATGCATGACTTGAGGGGAGCTCTTTTGCAAAAAGAGATATCTTCCATTGATGAGTATTTGGTTGAGTTTAAAGAGTCATGGCTCAAAACAGGTTGTTCCATTATGTCAGATGGATGGACCGATGGAAAGAACCGCACTATCATTAATTTCCTTGTTTCTTGCCCTCAAGGAACCATGTTTTTGAAATCAGTTGATGCATCTGATAGGGTAAAGGATGCAAGCCTTCTATTTGAGCTTTTGGATAACATTATTCAGGAAGTTGGGGAGCAGCATGTTGTGCAGGTCATCACTGATAATGCCTCAAACTATGTTCTTGCTGGAAAGATGCTTGAGGCCAAATATAAGACCATATTTTGGACTCCATGTGCTGCACATTGCATAGACCTCATGCTTGAGGATATAGGCAAGGTGGAGTGGGTAAAAAACATTGTAGAGCATGCCAAGTGCATTACAAAATACATTTACAACCACTCATGGGTATTGAGCCTAATGAGGAAACACACTGGAGGCAAAGAGCTTGTTAGGCCTGCAATTACGAGATTTGCAACTCACTTCCTCACGTTGCAATGTCTCAATGGTCAACATAAAAACTTGCAGAAAATGTTTTCCTCTGAAGAATGGTCTGAATCTCGGTGGGCTCGTAGACCAGATGGAAAAGACACCAAAAAGAAAGTGTTAGACACTTATTTTTGGAAAAGGTCTGTAGAGCTTGTGAAAATTACCGAGCCCCTTGTTAAGGTGCTAAGGTTGGTGGATGGGGAAAGATTGGCCATGGGCTACATTTATGAAGCTATGGATCAGGCAAAGGAGCAGATACGGGCAGCTTACAAGGACAGGTTAGCTAAATATGGCCGTATATGGGAGATCATTGATAACAGATGGAACAATCAACTCCATCGTCCTATACATGCAGCCGGGTATTTTTTGAACCCAAGGTATCACTATAAAAATCGGCTAGGAGATCAGCATGATGGGGAGGTCAGAGCTGGATTGATTGATTGCTTGGAGCGCATGGTCCCTAACCATGTAGACCAGTTGGAAATACATAGACAGCTTACTATTTTCAATATGGCAAGTGCTACTTTTGGCAAAAACTTGGCAAAGATGGCAAGAGATGTGGACCAACCAGGTAAGCAATTCCAATTTCCATTTTGTTTTTCATTTCAAGTTAAAATTGTTTATGTTCTTTACAATTCAAATTATAAACTAAGTTACTAATTATTGTCTTTTTCTTTGCAGCACATTGGTGGGAGTCATTTGGTGGCCAGTGTCCTCAATTGCAAAGGTTTGCAATTAGAGTCCTCAGTCAAACTTGCAATGCTTCAGGTTGTGAGCGCAATTGGTCTGTTTTTGAGCGCATACACACGAAGAAGAGAAACCGTTTGGAACAAAAACGGTTAAATGATCTTGTTTTTGTGCAATACAACCTTCGACTGAGGAGGAACCAAATGATGAGCAAATCACCTGATCTAGATCCCATTGTGTTGGACGATATTGATCCAACATCAAAATGGGTGGAGGAGACTGAAGATCCTGTGTTTGAGGCTGATTTTGATATCGACATGGCTTTAGCGGGGGATGAGGCAGATTATGTGGCGGCATCAGAACCAGGATCAGTAGCGGCATCAAGGAAAGGCAAGGAACCAATGGAAGGCACTAGTCGTGCAGGTCGACAAACTCGTGCTTCCATTAGGTCCAATTCTATTGTCATTGGTGGCATTGATACTGATGTTGCAGATCAGGCTGAGACATCCTAAGACTCTGAACCAGATGATGTCTATGTAGCTCCTGATGATGATCCTGTGTCTAGTAGTGGTGATGGACTTGATGATTGATCATGTGTACACTGTAGACTTGTAGTCTTGTAGTAGGCCAATGGCCTCATAGCTTGTAGCATTGTTTTTGGACTTTATAGGCCATTTAGAGCCTCATTTCTTATGTATTTTGCTATTTTGTCGATGATATGTATTGCACTCGGAACCATTTTGATATATTCACCTTTGCATGGTATATAAATGAGCAAACTTTGCATATTTTGTCTCTATTGGCTTGGAATCATGGTTTTACATCTTAAAAATAGTTTTGTTTCATTAAAAATTAATTATTTAATGTATTTTTTAAAAACCGGTTCGTTTAGACCAAACCAGTCCCGGTTAGACCAGTTCCGGTTAGTAAACCGGTTCATTAGGTGGACCGGTCCGGTCACCGGTTCCGGTTTTAAAAACATTGGTCTTGATGAATCCCATCTTTTGCAAGTCCTTACACTTCTCCACGTTGTCGTCTGCAACATACTTGATCTCATATATCCATCGAGAGCCCACAACTGACCTACCCACGGGCCTCTGCACTACCTCCCAAACATCATTCGCCATGATAGAGCTATATTATTCTACCATGGCATCTATCCACACATAATATTTTGTGGCCTCCTGATAGCTGGAAGGTTCTTCAACCCGTGTCGCCAAAGCTTGGTACCTATCTGGTTGTCTGTGTTCTCTTTTGTTCGTCCTAGGAGCTCCAATGAACTCCTCTGCATCTCTCAATGTCTGACGAATTTCCCTGTTGGTTCGTCCACTAGTGGTGGGAGGATCCACTAGCTCCTCATCCTGCCTCTGCTACTCTGTCTATTGTGAACTCACTGGATCCTCTGCACCTGAGGATATGTTGGTATTGGTAACTATAGTAGATCCCTGTGATTGTCCTTACAGCAGTCCTCGTTGTTTCTCCTGTGGCTACCCCTACTAATGAACCAATGGAGCTTCTATTGGCTCTTTCTGATCACTTGTCAACGTCTCATGAGACTTCTTGAAGGCTTTGACCTCAATAAACTTTACACCCCATCTCACGATAATCTTCCTGTTGCTAGGAATGTAGATCTTGTATGCCTTAGAGGTTTCGCTATACCCAACGAAATATCCCCTTCTATAGTTTGATACAACTTGGTACGCTTCTCATCTAGTACATGGAAATAAGCTATGCTACTAAAGATCATGAAGTGACTGACTCCTAGCTTCTTCTCTGAGAAGACTTCTTTATAGGTGTTATCTTCCCCAATGCCCTGTGAGGAATCCTGTTCTGAATATACACTATCGTGTTACATACCTTTTTCCAGAAGAACCTGGGTAAATCCTAGTCATATAACATTGCCTTCGCAACCCCAACTATAGACCTATTCTCCTGCTCTGCTACCCCATTATGTTGGGGGTTGTATGGAGTTGTCGACTCCGTCTTGATGCCTTCCTTCACACAGAAACCTATGAAATCACTAGATGTGTACTCACCTCCGTTATCTGAGCGAAGCAACCTGATTTTTTTCCCTATCCCATTCTCCACCAAACCCTTAAACTCCTTGAAACGATCGAAGACCTCATCTTTGGTCTTCAGAAAATAGATCCAGATTTTCCTGGAATTATCATCAATAAAGGTGACAAAGTAATCGTACCCTCTGAGAGATCTAGTGGACATAGGACTTAAATGTCTAAGTGTATAAGTTGTAACACAACATCTGATTTGTTGTCACTTCTTGGGAATGTTGCCTTAGCATACTTCCCAAGCACGCAACCCTTGCACACGTCATCATGTTTTGTGCCTAATTCTAGAACACCTATTACTGTCTCTGTGAGCATTCTAAGTGCTCCATGATGTAAATGTCCCATTCTCCTATGCCATAGTTCATTTAGGTCGTTCCCATTGTTATTGCCACTACTAACTAGTGCCATTGGAGAGTCAAACTACAACTTGTACAATTTGTTGCTTTGTACCTCAATTTGTTTCACCCTCTTCCTGTTCTGTTGTTTGATGAACACGTTCTTCCCTACAAAGTGGACATCATATCCCTTATCCTTTAACTGGGATATTGAAATCAAGTTCATACCCAATCCTAACACATGCAATACATTTGTAACGTTGGTGCTTGCTCCTGGCTCCCCTTCTATGTTAATGGTACCTCTACCAACTGGAGTGCGTTTTGTCATGTTTCCCATTGTTATCTAGAAGTCCATTTTGTCCTTAGTATAATTGAAGAAATATTCTCTAACTCCTGTCATGTGAGCTAACGCTCCACTGTCTATATACAAGACTCCCTGTGAAGCTAAGCTAGTCAAGCAAGCAAATTTATCCTCCAATCTGGAAGACAATTCTATAGCCACTTGAATATCAAATTTGTCAATGGTCATACTGGAGATTTCTATAGATTTTACTAGAGACATCCTGAGTATAATTTTGTGTGCCCTTCATCTTCCTTGCCTAGCATTGATCCTACTCTGCAAATTTGTTGCAAAATAAGTTGTGCCCAAATCAAGAATCTGCTCTGCGAAAATGTTGATTTTCTCACCCACTGCCTACTGGAATTGCTCATCGACAATTCGAATTTTTCCTACAACCTGCCACTGGAAAATTGAACCCTCTGCCTAGCAGCTGAAACTGCCTGGTTGGCTCTGCACAAATCTAGAAATCGAACTGCCAGACTTCCTTTGAATCTGGACGATTTCTTCCTTCCACCTCTGAGCTTCCTATCTGATCAACTCTGCTCTAATATCATGTGAAATTTTCCATGAAATGCAACAACTGGAATTAATTCTTCTAACTGATTAAATTATGCAGTTTATTTTGTTATGACAAAATAACAAATTAATCACACTGCAATTTCTTCACAATAAAAACGCTACAAAAAATAAATTTCTGGAAACTGAGAAATATAGAGCACACACAAAAATATGACACCATTTTTTTGGACAATTGTCCCCAGCAAAACACAACTTGGGAAAACTGGTGCAGCAGATGAGGGTTTTATTATTATGCAATAGTGAAATAGTCTAAGTATAATCTATGGATGCCAAGCTGGCTATCCAATCAACAAATATCTAACAAAAAAAAAATACAGAGAAAACAAAATTCACCCCACAAGCAATCCTGGCCTTCGGCTCCCTCTTAAAACTGGTCATCCAACCCTTGCACAGGCCCTTCTGCATTGTCTCTATGTAGACCCTCACATGTGTGGCTAGAATCCCTCTCTAATCAAGTCGTCCTGCCTGTCTTTGTTGCTGGAAGTGACTCTCCGGCCCTCTAGAAAACTTTCCCGACCTCTGGAAGCTTAATCAACCTCCCTCTCAGCTAAATTGGACTTCTCAGTGAAGCTACTGAGTGTAACTTCACTTAGGAATACTTCTGTCACTTGTTGTCGCCTCTTCGGAACTGGAATCTCCTCCGGAATCACTGTCTCTGCCCCCACTGTCGTTGTGTCCCCTCTCTGACTTGAACTCTTTTCTGCTAAATCACTGCAACTGGGAAGCTCGATTTCTGCCAAGGAACTCGACCTCAAGTGTGTTTAGCTCCAACCCCATCAACCTCCTCTTATAATCTCTCGTTGGCGAACCAACGGCCATGATTAAGTCCTCATCAATAGCTAAGATCATTTCTGAGTTGATCCATGTTAGTTTCTAGCGAAATCTCACCTTTTTTACTTAATTCCGATAAATTACTCATTTTCCATAAGTTAGAATTAGGAAAAATTTAATTACTAATTAATTAACTTATTTGAGCCATCTCTAGGTTTTTTCTCCTTAAAGTTTTTCTGGGTTCTGGAGTTCTTGTGTTTCTAAGCCTCTTTGACCAAAGTCGAGACTAGAGCACTTGTCTGATACTATCAAACCATCAAAAACTAACATATACATGAACCAACTTTAGTAGAACCAATGAATCCTGGTAAACATTTTCCAGTTGGCTAAAAAGTTAAAACCCCTTCAGTTTCCAGAACCTTTCCAGTGACCAAAAACTGCTTAGTGTTACCTGGAAACAACTTAATAGTTTCTTTCCCTTCCAACAATTTCTAGAAACATCTGGGCCAATTTCCAGAGCATTTCAAGAAACATTCTAGAGAGTTTTAATTTTTTTAAGTTTCAAAACATGATTATATATATATATATATATATATATATATGAGTAAAAACAAAAACAAAAAGACCCTTCAAAATATCTACAAGTGACCACTAACCTTCACACGTAGAAAAAAAAAGGACATTTGAATTGAAACTCCCTCTTCTAAGTCCTGATTTTCCATGAGAGCAATAGCCCAACTAAAAGAACATAGCAAGACTCTTTCGTAAATTTTGTTGGGAAAAGGTTGTTCCCAATTCTGGAAACCATTTCCTAGTGTTTCCCTAGTTCCTATATTTTTCCTCTGCAATTTACTCCAAAGTTTTCAATACTTATGGACCTTTGTTGTACCCATTTCCTGTTGATTCTTGTTTGTAGTTATCGATACTTGATGACACAACATAGAATTTCATGGAAATTAGGTACCTTGACGATGATGTCACACCCTTTGGAGCTTAATGTCACCCTTGGAGATGCAAGGTTGTGCCTTTTATGAGGCAATGTTTCACCTTTGGAGCCCTTGCTTGCCACTTGGAGTGATCCATCCACTTCTAAAGAGCATTTATGCCACGTGTGTGGCCCTAGAACAACTTATATGAGGATGCATTGATATTTTGAGCATTATTTTTCATTTATGAAGCATTGTTGGGGGTCTTGAGATCTATCCACGTTTGTATCATGGATATTTTATGTGTTGTTGCATTAGCTCTAAGGTTTGTAAGAGATAAAGGCATTATCTTATATTTTCAGGACTTTTAGTGGATGAGGAAGTTCTAGATCTCTCATATAAATAAGAGCACTCCTAATTTGTAATCATTGCTACTTGTGGAGATATATCATTGCTTGTCTACTTTTATACTTACTCTTAGCTATTGATGGATGGCTAAATGTGCCTCATTGAGGAGATGATTTGCGGATGACTCTACAACTTCTATGGATTTCATGGTTAGGGTTTATGGACACACATTGCACAATTATTTCTAGAATAAGTGGTCTCTCTCGTTGAATTTTGAAGTGCAATGTAGAATAGCACAATATTTCTAAAATACCAATAATTACTTTTGATATTGATCTCTTTTATTTTATTCCAATATATCATTCAGGAATTATACTTCAGAAATTCAACCATAAAGAAAATATAACAGTAGAGATCACAATGCAAAAAGAACAAACAAGATTTACCCTGGGAAAATCCACCAAGGGGAAAAACCCAACAACCTTTTCAATAGAGAAATATTTTTGTTCAACAAGAGACACACCTAGACCTATGGTGAAACCTGGTCTTCCCCTCCAAGTCAAGCCTCCCAATCTGATCAAGCAATTCTCTCTACTGATCTGCCCCAAAATTCGGCCTTCTATGTTGGCTTCAGAAACTTGGCTTTCTGCAACTACTTCAGAAACTTGGTGTTTTGCGACTGCTTCAAAAACTCAGCTTTCTGCGATAGAAACTACCCAAAAAATATGCAAACCAGAAGAGAGAGAATCTATCCACACGTGCAAGCTTGAGAGAGAGAGACATAGAGCTAATTCACCCTTCTTTTCATCCTTCTTATCCTTCATGATCTTCACTAGGATCAAAGAAATTGTCTTCTTGAGAGAGCGTGAATTGATGGTGGAAGAATGAGGTCAAGTTTCCTTTATATAGTGATCTGACCTATAGCCAAAGGGGTGTGTCTTTTGCGTGGTCCGACTTGACTTGGAGAGACACTGACTTGACAACTTTGGAGCCAAAAATTACAATTCAAATATTCAAATTTTCATTCTTTAAAAAGTCACAATGGGACTTTTGACTCTAGCATTTGAAATATGCTTTACAATAATAAATATAAGTACATCAAGTGACCAAATATACATTATGAAGACCGACCATAGTTACAAATTCAACACTCCCTCTTAACTAGGGAGGTATTCATAATCATTGTCATAAATGTTCTCAAGTTGACAAATTTCTCTAAGAAAAAGTTATATCAAATCATCATCATGATTAGCATCATCTACCATCAACATCCGCTAGTAGCCATATCTAGGGTGGTACCAAACCCATGGCTCACCATCAGCATACCAGGACTCACTCCTTTAGAGTGACCGGTCCTAAAAGCTGAAACTCAACCCTCTTGGAGAGTACTAGCAGGCACTCACTCAAGTTTCAACACACCTGGTGAGTACTCACTCAACCTCCCGGTGAGTAAGCGCTCAACCATCCTAGGGAGTACTTCCTCACACCTCCTGTGGAGCACTTCCTCACCCCTCCTAGAGAGCACTTTGGGCCATAATGTTGGAAGACCTCACTCAACCCTCCTAGGGAGCACTTCCTCACAACTCCTGGGGATCACTTCCTCACCCCTCCTGGGGAGGGAGCACTCGGGTCTTAATGCCATCAGACCTCACTAAACCCTAACCAGGGGGTGATCGGGTCTACTCACATAGAGGCACTTACTCAACCCTACCTGGGGAGTGCTTTAAGCCCCTTGGACCATTCTCCCTTTCGGGAGAATGTCCATCCATGTTGGTGCCAGGTGCCATATCAGCACCCCCTCCCAAGGAGGGGTAATCTAAACAAGCCCATGCTTGTCTCTGAAGTACACGAACTTGTCTCTAGGCAACAACTTCGTTAGAACATTAGCTAGTTGCTCATCGATGGAGATATACTCTAGCCTAATCGCTCTCCTCTGCACCATGTCACGGATGTAGTGGTACTTGATCTCATTATGCTTCGACCTGTCATGGAACACAAGATTCTCTGAAAGCTTCACGCAGCGTTGATTATAACAGTGTATCATTGTATGTTCCAAATCTTAGTTGAACAACCCTGCAAACAAATTCTGAATCCACACCACTTTTGTACATGCTCCATTCGCTGCAATGTATTCTGGTTTTGTTGTGCTGAATGTGACAAACCTTTGCTTCTTGCCCATCCAAGATATCATGGCAGAGCCCAAGTTAAAGCATACCCCTGAAGTGCTCTTTCTATCATCAGCGCTTCCTGCCCAATTAGCATTTGTGTATCCCTAAAGTTATACATCTTTGTTTGTGATGACATACTAGGATACCCCAACTACCAATAACCCAGGACAATCAACACACAAATTTGTATCCAATTCAACAATATTTTAGAAACCATTTAAAATATGCAGTCAACCCAAGAACATGGACTTACTTGGATAAATGCCATGAGATATTTTTTTCTCTCTCACCTCCCAATCTTTTCCTCACTTCATCCAATTTAATATGTGTCCATTTAGCAGATGGTGTAACGATAGGCCAAACGGGCATTTAAAAACCCAAACACACAGTACTGAAATCGCTGCCTGTAGGCGCTACGAAATAATTTCGTAGCGCAGTTAAAAATCTTGTAGGTGCTGCAAAATGATTTCGTAGCGCCCCAAAACAAAACAACAAACAAACAAAAAACTATTTTTTGAATTTCGAGAAGGTGAAACGACTCGGCCTTGTTCTAATCGACTTTCCACGGCCTTAACTTGCTCCTTGACACAAGGAATGACTTCACTTACCCTCCTTCACCTAAGTTTGCAAATTATGACAAATTTTCCAACTGAGAATCAGTCCAAAAAGGGTTTTGACAACATTCAACAAAACAGGGTGCTCTGTTTTTCTGTAATAGCATTCAACAAAACAGGGTGCTCTGTTTTTATGTAACAGCATTCAAATCACCACACATTCGCCTACCAGAACATAGCAAACACTCCTTCACAGGGTATTGGAACCATGTCAACAAGAATATACAAAATGTATGAACAAACCACAACGATTTATGGCTTCACCGCTCAGATTATTAATATAGTTCAATGGAATAAGTACAGACTTTCAAACTTAAGCAGTGCACAGGAATCAAATTACAATTAAACACAATCATAAGCAGACAACTATTTGCTTCAAACATTGGATTTCAATTCATTCAAACAACAACTTACAGTCCCCTTTTCCATCCAATTTCGTTGTTCACACAAAAAAACACTTTCTGATTCACACAGATTGGAAAGTACAGAGAGTTGCAACCTCAGGTCTGTAGTTTCCCAGGGAAACAACAAGTTCCTCTCTTCTCTCCCTCTTTCTTCTCCTCTCACGGGAGCTTCTCCTTTCTTCCTCGTACTTTTCTTCTCAAACACTATTTTCTTCAAAAAGAAAGCTAACATGGGACAACCAAGAGTCACAAGAGATTAATCGTTTCCCCTTCTCCATAAAATAAGGGAAACTGAAACTATATTTACATTAGGAAACAATTCTTCCAATTTATTCTAAAACAAAACTCCCTAATGTACATATTTATTGTTTCTTACAAAAACATTTAAAATCTCTCCCAGCATCACCATGTGACCATCCCATCACATTGGCAAGCTTCGGTCCAACTTCATCGAATTTTGTACTCCATCTATGCACCTGCATCAGACTCCGAATGTACGCAAATTTATGATCTCTTGGTCATATGCATTTGGTCTTCTTGTAACAACTTCAATTTGTGAGTTGCAACACGCCTCTGCAGTAACAAGTCTCCACCTTGCTACACAATACCTCACCAAACTTTCTCTTGAGTTGCATCGTCGTGGTCCTCTTCTCTGGAACCCTTCGAGCACTCTTTGTTCTAGGCTGCTGCAAATCTCCTCACCTTCCTCTACTATCACTTGCACAATGAAACATAAAAATCTTACCAGATCTTTAATCAACTTGTACCTTCTTCAACTACTCCTACTACGAACTCTGACCTTTACTTGTTGTTGAACTATTCAAACTTGCAAATACATTGCTAAAAAAATTCCATACAATCAATAATACCTTCTTGCTTTCCTTTTGTCAATCTCATCTTCTAATTCAGTCCTTGGCTGAAATTGGTTGTCTTCAGGCTGCTGCATACCTTCTCTTGTCACAAAATTTAAACCATCTTCATTTAATTCTGGTTTATTTCTTTCCTTTACAACCTGATGTTTGTAGCTTGCAATTTCATCTTCATTTTCATCCAACAATATTCTCCTTTTCCAATTTTGATTTTGCATTCTGAATATGCAATCCTTGGTTCATTATCCTTAGATAAATGTCCTTAGACTTGTTTCTCTTGCCTTAGGAACCCTTTAAGCTACTAGTGATGCCTCCGTTATGTAGAATTCACCCTTCACTAAAGAGAGGGAAGTTGTTTCCTTGGTGATAGTGGTAAAGCTTCCATCTTATACTAATCTTAGTGCCTTGTAAAGGCTTTGTAGTAAGGTGCAAGATTTTGTGATAACACACTTCACAGATGTCATCATTAGTACCAGAACTATGTTGATTTTGTAGCCTCAGAAGGTCTTCAACATTGGCTTGGTGTCTTAGCATGTAGAAGATATTTGATTGCCTCTTTAGGTGTTTGCTTGGTGGAGTAAGTGATATTATGATTTATTTTCTATGGGTAATTGAGGTAAAGTACAATAATTGTTAATTTTAGGTATGTTCTATGCTTAGAGCAATTTATTTCAATTTTCACAATTAGCTCATTATCTTTTCCAGATTAGCAATCATATCAGCATAATAGTAAATTGCAAATAGAACATAAACATAAATTGCAAAAGACAGGCCAATACAAGAGGACACAAGATGTGGCGCTAGCCAGAGAGAAACCCCAATGTGGGGAAACCTTTGATCAATTCTTCTTATATGTTCTTCAATAGTTCAGCAAAGAGAGAGAGAGAGAAAGTACATTTACAACAGAAGTCAACACTTTGACTTATCTAAATAAGAGCATAGATCATCCCTAAGAAGATGATACATGAAGTAGCTGAACTTAGTTAAAGACAAGCTGCTTCAACTGATTCTCCAAGGTGACTGCTATTGAGTCCCAAACCTGCACTTCCCTATATACCCTTTCAGCCTTCTTTTTCCATGTACTTCGTCCACCAAGCTGTCAAATCGTTGCATAATAGTTTAAAAAGAACTTATGGAATGGTTTCCTAACTATGCTTATGACTGTTGTTTGATTTAGATTTTTGTTCAAGCAGCTGCGAAAACTTGTCACTTTCCACAGCCAGCCCAAGTTTCCGCAGCCATTTTGTTAAAGGCTATGCTACAGGTGTCCAATGGAGAAACCAGCCACATGAGTAAGCTGCACGTGATGTGTACATGGGGTGTGTCCCCTCAGATCAGCCAAATCATTCATAAACAGTCGCGGTCAACGATGGTCAAAGGAAGGGCCAAATGAAGAATTTCGCAGTGGCACGGCTCTGTTTTGCCCACGTGAAGGTTTGCGTGGCACGATCCTTAGTTTTCGGAGGTATTGGCACACCTGGAGAGCAGCCCGTGAACTAAACCAAGCAGCCACCACTCCATGAATTCATGACCATCACGCTAGATCTCGGCTCAAGGAAATTTACGTGTCTCTTAGCAGCATAAATCTAGGAATTAGTTGTAGCATCTTTTTCTTATAAATAACGTGTTGATATACGCTGAAGGGATTAGCTTTTGTATTGTAATTTCGACTGTTGTCACCCACTGTACTGCATTTCACTTTAAATACATGAGAAGACAGTTTTTCTGAATCGGATTTGTGACTAAGTGATTGACTGGCCGAGGTTGCAGAGGGCCCCTGTACACCAGAGCTTTGTATAGTTTCTTACTTGCTTTCATTTACTGTTTTTTCAATCATTGCTTGTATATATAGTGTGTTGTTCTGATGATCATTGTTGTCTATATTTCCTTTATGTTTCTTTTCTAACTGTTAGCTGATCAGTGCTTCTTTTACAGGTTTTGTTGTAGGTAGCCCGGGCAGATTTACATATTTTTTTTTATAACTACTGACATGAGATCATCTTGTCCTTCCTGCTGATTTTCATTTTCTGAAGTTTAATTCCAGCACTGTCATTTTTCAAATTGTGTTTTGCTTATTTATTTTTCTGCTACTTAGACATCATACTACTCATTTGTTTATGGTTTCTTTCTATAGCAATGTTTTTAAAACCGGAACCGGTGACCGGACCGGTCCACCTAATGAACCGGTTTACCGACCGGAACCGGTCTAACGGCACTGGTTTGGTCTAAACGAACCGGTTTTAAAAAAATACATTAAATAATTAATTTTTAATGAAACAAAACTATTTTTAAGATGTAAAACCATGATTCCAAGCCAATAGAGAATTAGTTGTAGCATTAATAAATTATTATTTAACATTTGATTAGTCTTATATTATTTTATTAGCTATTATATTAAATAATTTTTTGAATATTAGTTAGCCATAAATATTAATTATTAATTTGTATTAATTTATTAAGTAATTAATATGATTAAATATTATTTAGTTAATCATCATTATTTTTGTCATCTTTAGATTCTAATCTCCTATAATTTAATCTATTTAATAATTATAATTTTATTAATTCCTAATCAATATATTAATTAATCAATTAATAATTATTATTATATTTTAATCATCATTTTATGGGACAATTAATCAATAACAATTGGTCATTATTATGAATTATTATAACTATAAATTAATTATTAATCATTAATAATAATTATTAATTTGTTTGTTATATTAATTAGTTAATATGACTTAAACATATTAATTAATTAATTATTATATTAGTCAACCCTAAGCCTAATCACCTAAAAAATTTTCTAATATAAATTAAAATTTTTTATAATAATTATATTAATATATTAATTAGTTTATTAATTAATTAATTAATTAATTATTATTATATTTAATTATTAATAATATTTAATAATAATTAATTATTTATTATACAATATTAATTAATTATTTATAATAATTGATTTCTATGAATGTAGTTTCATTCTAATTTAATTTGATTAATTAATATTTTAATTATTAATATCATCTTTGTTTAAGGAATTAGTAACTAATATGAATAACAGAAATTATGATTATGATCATTAGGTTTAATAATTAATTTATTGTAAACATATTAATTATTTATAATGATTTACATGTATAACAACAATATTATTAATATTAATTAAATATTTATTATAAAAATTAATTATTTATAATAATTAATAAGAATAAAATATAAATAAAATATATAAATATATAAAATAAAATAAAAATATATAAAATAAAATTAAAAATTCCCAAGCCGACTCTATGTTCTCTATTATTATTCCTCCTCATTAGTATTTATTAAAAGTTTTCTGCTCTTCTTGTATCATCATTCTTCAACCCTGATGATGGATCCTACTTGGGATTTGAAACGTTGGTATAAAGATGTTGAAACTGTGGATTCTCCGATCAATAAAAATATGCAAAGTTTGTTCATTTATATACCATGTAAAGGTGAATACATCAAAATGGCACCGAGTGCAATACATATCATCAACAAAATAGCAAAATACATAACAAATGAGGCTCTAAATGGCCTATAAAGTCCAAAAACATTGCTGCAAGCTATGAGGCCATTGGCCTACTACAAGTCTACAGTATACACATGATCAATCATCAAGTTCATTACCACTACTAGTAGTAGACACAAGATCGTCATCAGGAGCTACGTAGACATCATCTGGTTCAGAGTCTGAGGATGCCTCAGCCTGATCTGCAACCTCAGTATCAATGCCACCAATGACAATAGAAGTGGACCTAATGGAAGCCCGAGTTTGTCGACCTGCATGACTAGTGCCTTCCATTGGTTCCTTGCCTTTCCTTGATGCCGCTATTGATCCTGGTTATGATGCCACCACATAATCTGCTTCATCCCCCGCCAAAGCCATGTCGATATCAAAATCAGCCTCAAACACAGGTTCTTCAGTCTCCTCCACCCATTCTGATGTTGGATCAATATCGTCCAACACAATGGGATCTAGATCAGGAGTTTTTCTTATCATTTGGAGCTCTAATTGCATTTATTGTTTACCCCCAAACCATGAAATCCTGAAAACCATTAAGTCTGCTGAATTTTGAGTGAAATCTAAAATTCTAGTTTCTCCATATGAAATCCAATGAGGTCGAAACCACTCTCAAACATCCTGAGTCATTTCATGGTAATGTTAAAAATTTAAGTAAAAGGATGAAAATGAAAATTAAAGGAAATGTCACTTTTACTTTAAGAATTTAACATTACCATTAATTGCCAACATTGTTAGGGTTGAAACACCCTTAGTCCCCCCCCAAAACCCCTCAAACACAGTCAAAAACATGTTTTTTTAACTTTATGGTGGTTGTGCCTAAAACCGGCCGGTTTTCACCGGTTAGGGCCAAAAATCGGGCAAATGAAGGGTCTGACCGGGTTTTTAGGCCGGTTCGGACCGGCCAGCTAGCTAACCGGCCGGTTTGACCGGTTACCGGTTTTTCTGAGCGGTTTTTAAAACTATGTTCTATAGTCAAGTGACTCTATTAGTAAGGAATCAGAATATTACTTATTGTAGTATGATTTAGTTTGTTTTCTTGCAATTTAAATATCATATTGCTCAGCTTGTTCATGATTGCTTCCCATAAGGCAGATTGAGTTGAAGGGTAAAGGATCAGAACAGGGGTTGAAGTAGTGTGATTAGTTTCCTTTATGCAATTTAAATATCATATTGCTCAGCTTGTTCATGATTGCTTCCCATAAGGCAGATTGAGTTGAAGGGTAAAGGATCAGAACAGGGGTTGAAGTAGTGTGATTAGTTTCCTTTATGCAATTTAATTTCCTGCAATTTAGATATCATATTGCTCAACTTGTTCATGATTGCTTCCCATAAGGCAGATTGAGTTGAAGGATAAAGGATCAGAACAGGGGTTGAAGTAGTGTGAATTAGTTGCTTTGTTTTCAGTCTTTGAGTTGCTTTAAGTTCAATTTTTACTTTATTTTTCATACAGCAGTAAAGATACTGGGCCATTGTCATTAGTTCACTGTTTGATACATTTACTTCCTCTTAAGAATTGATTTCATTACAGTTAGTTTAGAGCTTTCTTTTTTAACACTTTTAAGTTTGGAAAATCACTGTAGAAATCACCATTACCATCCATACTTAACTTTCATTTTCGCCATCACACACTAGGGAATGCATAAAAGAAAAATCCAAAAACAAACTAAAAAACTCAAAAACGACAAAAGACTAAGAAAATGGTTATCTTGTACATATAGTACACTTCACTTCGTCAGTTTACGAATCCCAGATTGACATTTTAATCAGCAATTTAGAACACACTAAATTGACCAAACATTTTGGCGCCATTGCCGGGGAAGTGAAACTAGGTAGCCAATTTCTAAAAAAAAAAAATTCAAGGAAGGAACATTGATAACCTCTCAAAGTATGCTCTCCTCTTGCACTTAGCGTGATCTGGAGGATCAGAAAAGAGAAAATTATTGGTTTAATAGTTTCTTGAGTATGCTCTCTTCTTGCACCTAGAGTGACCTGGAAGATCAGAAAGAGAATTATTAGCCTGACTTGAAGAAAAATAAAAATGATATGCATAGAGCAAGAGATTCTAGGGGAAGGTTTTTAGCTAGAGCCAAGAGTTCGATTTTCACAACTCCATCTACCTCAAGGAATAGACAAGAGACACCTCCATCATCTCCAACCTACACTCCTAGCCCTAGGATCCCTGGAATTCAAGAGGCAGTAGTTGAGTTAGGAGACTCTTCCTCACCATCCATTGAATTTGAATTAGGAAAATATCCTTTCTGTCCTTCTACAGGGAGACACATTGTAATTGAAGAAGTAGAATTATATGAGGAAGAAGAGGGAGAGATTCCTCCTCGTTCGCCATTAGTAGAGGAACCAGAGGACTCTAAAATCTCTGAGAAAACTACCATGACAGAAGAGGGAGTTAACGGATTTGGTAGAGGTAGAGGTAAAGGAGGGGGAGGAGGAAATAATGGAGGAGGTAGAGGTAACAATGGGGGAAATAGGGATGGAGATAACTCATTTGGATTTCCTATAGTCTATGAGGATTCTCGAGCAACAATGAAAAATATTTCACCATCTGTTCTCCCAAACTTTCATGGGTTAAGAAATGAAGATCCTGAAACATTTCTATTTGAGTTTGAGGTCGTGTGTCGAACCTATGATTATCTGGAAGACTCTCAAAAACTCAAACTGTTTCCTTCAACATTGAAAGGAGCTGCTTTGAAATGGTTCATGGGATTACTCACTCAATCCATTAGGACTTGGAATGATATGAAACAAACATTTCTGGATAGATACATGGATTATTGTATGCCTACCAACCACAAGGATGAAGTATTTAAAATGGTACAAAGAGAAGATGAAAACTTGGAGGATTTACTTGAAAAATATTTCACCATCTGTTCTCCCAAACTTTCATGGGTTAAGAAATGAAGATCCTGAAACAAGTCTATTTGAGTTTGAGGTCGTGTGTCGAACCTATGATTATCTGGAAGACTCTCAAAAACTCAAACTATTTCCTTCAACATTGAAAGGAGCTGCTTTGAAATGGTTCATGGGATTACTCACTCAATCCATTAGGACTTGGAATGATATGAAACAAACATTTCTGGATAGATACATGGATTATTGTATGCCTACCAACCACAAGGATGAAGTATTTAAAATGGTACAAAGAGAAGATGAAAACTTGGAGGATTTACGCTGGCCATCAGAGCCCTTCGAATTTCCGACTCAGAGCACCTGGACGAAGAGAAGAAGCATCTAATTTTAACTTTTAAAAGTATAGGCTACAAGGAGCAGGAAATTAAAAAGGCCATTGAGAAAGCTGAAAGAAAGATGTTGTCTCATGAGCCTAAGGCTCAAGACCAGCCTAAATGTGGTATTGTTTTTCTACCGTATATCCATGGAATTACAGACAAAATCGCTAAAATCCTAAAAAAGAAAAACATTATCACACATTTCTCTGCTCCAGGTACTATCAGACAAAGTTTGAAGTCTATTAAAGATGATATCGACAATCATCAGCTTAAAGGAGTATATAAAATAGAGTGTTCCTGCGGAAAAAGCTACATTGGTGAAACAGGTCGCTCCCTCCAGACAAGACTCAAGGAACATGGCGCTGATATTAAGAACGGAAGATCTCGTCCTTCAGCCCTGGCAGAGCACTCCTTAAAGACTAAGCACCATATCTGTCTGGAAAGCACATCAATTATCGCAAGGGAAGAGCAACATCAAAGACGAAAGATCAGAGAAGCGCTTGAAATCATCAAACATCCTCATAATCTGAACAGGGATAATGGTGTGGAGATTAGTGGGAGCTGGCTTCCCTTGATCAGGGAAATAAAAAGCGCAAGCACATCCCCTGGTAAAGGCCTCAGCAGGTAAGTTATCCCTCTCCATTCTCGTGTCATTAGTCTATGTTTTCATTTAGATCTAGGTATAAAATTTCCATTAAATACTAGGATATATTAATTCCTATATTGCTATTAAGTAATATATTAATCATTATATTAATTAATTATAAATATTAATTATTTATAATGGTTAATATAATTTGATTAATATTTTAATTATATTTTAATTAAATTATATAAGAATTAATATTTCCCTAGTATTTAGTGTTTTTTAGTTTCTTCAACCTATTTTTGTTTTAGTTATAGCCCTTAAAAATTTATCAGTTAGCATTATTTTCCTTAAAATAAAATAATTTCTATATAACAATTAATTAATATATTAATTATTATATTAATCAATTATAAATACTTATTATTTATAATTGTTAATATAAATTAGGTTAATACATTATTTTAATTTTATATTGAAATTATTTCTTCTTTTTAATTTATTAGGCTTTATTTAGTCTTAGTTTAGTCCCTATTTAATCTTTAGGTTTGGTATTAATTTATGAACTTTTCCAAAAATTTAAAATAATAAAATAATAGTAATTTATTAAAACAAATTAATATTAAATTATATAAAATTAATTAAATTAATTAATGATTATTACAGCCGACAGTATGTTGTTCTAAAAATTTCACTATTTATTACTTCTTTGTTGCTCTTCTGTTATCATCATTCTCATATCCTGATGATGGATCCCATTTGGGATTTGAAACGTTGGTACAAAAATGTTAAAACTGTGGATTCTCCAGTCAATGATTCAAAAGATTCAAGCCACAGATCTCTGAAATCCAAGATTCCAATACAATCTGAAAAGAGCAAAAATGAGTAACTTAGATGAGGAAACCTTGAAAGCCCTTCTATTAAAAGCCATTAGAGATGAATGGATAGATATTTTGAACATGATGGGAAAAGGAGACATATCTCAACTTCCACTTCATGATATAGCAGAGCTGTGTGTCCATCTCTCAAGAGGAAAATCTAAAACTGGAAAAGGGCCTAGAGATCCTCTCTCATCAGAGCAAACAAATCTGCAACTGGATCAGTAAGTAGGGCTGAGATTGGCAATATGCTTGATGAATTCAAAACTGATATCTTAGGGAGTCTTAGTGAGCAACTAGACACTCTTAAGATCCACAATAAGCAGAAAGCTGAAGCTGAAGCTTTAGCCATCTTTTGCCCAAAATGTAGAAAAAAACATGCTCTCAGGGAATGTCCCTTGGATGCAAAAGTTGTAGAAACATGTGCGATTTGTTCAGAGAATCATGAGACCAAGGATTGTCCTTCAATTCCTGGGCTCAAAGCTGTCTTCCAAGAAGATCCAAATACAATTGAGTCTCTCTATTTTGTTGCAAGGAGACCTTGGCAGGGGCAACAAAACCAAGGGTTTAATAACTCTATGAACTTTCAAACCCCACCAAATTGGAATCCTTGGCAACAACCTTGGTCCCAACCTCAAAATCCTTTTCAATCATGGGTACAAGGCATGCAAAATCCTTATGGGAGATTTGCTCAATTTTATCAATATCCTCCATCTTTTCAAAACCAACAAGCCCCACAACTTCCAAATCAAAACCCACAACTATCATTGCCATTTCAACAACAACAACCGTCTCAACAGGACCCAAATTCTCAACTCTTGCTTCCATTCCAACAGAAGTCAAATCAACTTCCTTCTCAGCCATTGCCATACCCCAATAATAAAAACCCTCAAAATGCTTACATGGTAGAAGGTCAACAATTTCCTACCTATATGATTGTTCCTCTCAATGATGTACAACTAAGATCTGGTAGAGTTTTAGATAAACCTTCTATAGATGACCAAAATCAAAGCATTTCTGAGGAAGATTCTCTTGAAGCCAATAAGGGTTCTGAAGCATCTCTTCAAAACCCAAACACTCAGAAAGAGAAAGAAAAAGAGCTAACCCCCACAACTCCTATAGTTGAGCAACCTGCATCTTCATCCACACTTCCTTTTCCTGAAAGATTACAAATTGACAAAGGGGTGGAAAAACAAATCTTGTTGCCTGACTATGATTTTCTAGATGAATTGAAGAATGTCTGTATCAAGATTCCCTTGTTACAAGCCATTAGAGAGATTCCTATTCTAGCAAAAACAATAAAGGAGTTGAGTCTTAAAAGACCAGGAAGGAAACCTAGAGACACAAAAAGAATCCACCTGGTAGGGAAAATTGCAGACATCATGAAGGGAAAAATTACTATGCAAAAGTATGTAGATCCCGGTAGTCCAATTGTCAAAACACATATCAATGGGGTAGAAATTCCAAATACTTTGATTGATTTAGGGGCTGCTATCAACATTATGAGTAGACAGACTATGGAACAACTGAAACTTCCTAATCTTCTCTTTACACCTACTTTACTGCAACTTGCAGATCAATCAATTATTAAACCAGATGGTGTATTAGAAGACATTTCAGTCTCCTTAGACTCTTGGGAATATCCAGTAGATTTTATGATTTTAACCCCCAAGAGTAATTTAGGAGGACACCCTCTCATCTTAGGAAGACCTTGGCTAGCCACAGCCAATGCTTTCATCAGTTGTAGGTCTAGGGATATGTATATTTCTGATGGTAATTCGACAAAGAAATTCAATCTGTATCCTCCAACAAAAGCAATTACAGAAATAGGAGATAATGAGTGGATTGATGATGAAGATACTATACAACCTGTCTTTACCATTTCTGAAGTTAGTGAAGATAGTCAAATTCTGAACACATTAGAAAACTTTGAAACATCTTCAGAATATGACCACACACAATTTCAGTTAGATTCTGACATTGAGTATTTATCATCTAGACAAATGTCTTTTTTCTCCATGGAAGAGTTTGGTAGTTCCGCCATTGAGATCTTTCCAGGAAAAACATTAAATATCAACAAAAATTCGGAAAGATCACAACAGGAAGAACTAACCAAAATCTTGCAAAAACATTCTACTTCATTTGCATGGGAATATACTGATATGAAAGGTATTGACCCTAAGACTTGCATTCATCACATCTACATTGAGGAAAACAGTAGACCAATCAGACAACCTCAGAGAATGATGAATCCAAACCTTAGGGAGATAGTGAAAGAAGAGCTCCAAAAGTTGTTTAATGTAAACTTCATTTATCCAATTTCAGATAGCCGATGGGTTTCTCCTTTGGTTATAGTACCTAAAAAGAATGATAAATGGAGGGTATGCATTGATTACAGGGAATTGAACAAAGCAACTTTGAAGGATCACTTTCCTTTACCCTTTATCAATCAGGTATTAGATACTTTAGCAGGCAAAAAGTATTTTTTGTTTTTGGATGGTTTTAGTGGCTACAATCAGATTCAGGTAGCACCTGAAGATCAGGACAAGACCACATTTACCTGTCCATGGGGAACTTTTGCTTACCGAGTACTTCCTTTTGGACTATGTAATGCACCCGCAACATTTCAAAGGGCAGTACTAGGAATCTTTTCCGATCTAATCCATGATTGTGTAGAGGTTTATATGGATGATTTTACAGTTTATGGTAATTCGTTTGAAGAGGCATTAGAGAATTTGGAAAAAGCCCTTATAAGATGTAAAGAAACAAACCTATCATTAAGTCATGAAAAATGCTTTATGATGTTTACTAAAGGGATTGTTTTAGGACATCATATTTCAGTGGAAGGGATTAAAGTTGATAGATCAAAAGTTGAAGTCATCTCCAAGTTGCCTATTCCAAATTGTCAAAAAAGATGTTAGAAGTTTTCTTGGATTTACTGGATACTATAGAAGATTTATTGAAAACTTCACCAAAATAGCATCTCCACTCTTCAAATTACTTACAAAAGACTGTGAATTCAAATGGGATCCTGATTGTCAATCTGCATTTGAAACTTTGAAAACAAGAATATCTGAAGCACCCATTTTGAGAGGGCCAAATTGGAAACTTCCTTTCCATATTTCCACAGATGCTTTAGATACAACTCTAGGAGCTGTGTTGGGACAAAAGGATTTAGTTCCTTATGCCATTTACTACACCAGTAAAAATTTGACTCCCACTGAGTTAAACTATACTGTGACTGAGAAAGAGTTCTTAGCTATTGTTCATGCAATCAATAAGTTTAGACACTATATAACTGGCTATGAAACTTTTGTCCATACTGATCATTCTGCAATTAGATATCTCATGAATAAACCTGTTACTAATGGCAGAGTTACAAGATGGCTCTTACTTTTACAAGAATTCAATATTACTGTGTTGGATAGACCAGGGAAACAAAATACAGTAGCTGATTTCTTGTCTAGAATCCAAAATACTAATGAAGATTCTCATGTAGAGGATAAGTTTCCAGATGAGTATTTATTTGCAATAACTACTAAGACTCCTTGGTATGCAGATATTGCTAACTATTTGGCTACAGGAAAGCTACCTCCACATCTATTTCCTCGTGAAAAAAGAAAAATTATTCAGGAGAGTTCAAGTTATTCATGGATTTCTAATGAATTGTTTAAAACAGGGCTAGATTGTGTGATCAGAAGATGTGTTCGGGAAGATGAAATGCCTGACATCCTCAAGGCATGTCATGATGAACCATGCAGTGGACACTTTGCTGACAAAAGGACGGCCTATAAAATCCTTTCTTTAGGATATTATTGGCCTTCCCTTTTCAAAGATGCAAAACAATATGTCAGAAGGTGTGACAGCTGCCAAAGAGTTGGGAGACCGACTCTTTCAAATGAAATGCCATTACAACCACAGGTACTCATCGAACCCTTTGAAAAATGGGCTTTAGATTTCATTGGACCTATTAATCCACCATCTAAACAGAAAAGGTATATATTGGTATGCACTGATTATGTCACTAAATGGGTAGAAGCTAAAGCATTGCCTTTTGCCACTGAAAATTCAGTTGTTCAATTTCTTTTTGAGGATATTTTTACTCGTTTTGGTGTCCCAAGAGAAATTGTGACAGATCAGGGAAGTCAATTTACATCTAACTTGATGGAGAAGCTGATGGAAGAATACAAAATCAAGCACAGAAAATCTACTCCTTACCATCCGCAAGCAAATGGCCAGGTGGAGTCTACAAACAAAGTTCTTGAAAGTATCATCACCAAAACTGTTCATCTACACAGAAAAGATTGGGCAGAAAGGTTTCCTGAAGCCTTATGGGCCTACAGAACTACATGGAGGAATACAACAGGACATTCTCCCTATGAACTTGTTTATGAGAAAGAAGTCCTGCTCCCCATTGAGTTTCAAGTCAAGACTTTCAAAATGGCAGTCCAATTGGGGATGAATCTATCAGAAGCCCAAAAGCACAGAATGGAGCAGCTGAATGAGCTAGATGAAATCAGACAAGAAGCAATTTTAAATACTGATCTAGTTCAACATCAAAGAGCTAAATGGCATGACAGATACATCAAAGAGAGAAAGTTTCAAGAGGGAGATTGGGCATTACTGTTGGTTCCAAGTTCAAAGACTTTAAAGGTAAATTTCAGACCCATTGACTTGGGCCATATGAAATTGACAAAGTCTTTAATAATGGAGCAGTAAGAGTCAAGACCATTGATGAATTTCAGATTTCTTTTCTTGGGAATGGCCACCGATTGAAAATTTATCAGAAGCCACTCTCAAAAGAAGAATTTGTCAAGATGTTCCAAGAGAATTCTGCAATAAGGCTGGTGGAGAAGAATCATTCTTCCCCACCAGCCTAACCTTTTATTCTTTCAGTTAAAAAAAAAAAATTGTATAAGCCTGAAAACCAATCATAGATTGGCAGTCATATACAGAAAATATGGAGTGAAAATCAAAGACACTTAACACTCTATATTTTCTAAAAAGAAAAAAAAATCTCCTCTCCTTCTCTTTCCATCTTCACTCCACCTCATTTGCCATTTCACTTCACCTCCATCTCATTCACATTTTCTCTTCACTTCACCCCGCTTCATTTTCATTCCATTCCACTCATTTCATTCTCATTTCATCAATAAAAGTTCCTTTCAGAACTATTTCCACTCAGTTAGTTCTTTTCTAACCACATTTGTTCAGCTAAGTGGGTGTTGTCCCAGTTTCCGCAGCCAGAAACAATTTCCGCAGCCACCATCACTCTGTTTTTCAAATACACAGTCAAAATGTTAGTACAAAAATCATGAAAATGCAGGTGTAAGTGAGCAAATACCATGAAGACATGGAGCATCTCCAAGACATCAAGAAAGAACAGTTGGCTAAAAGCTATGGGCAAGAAATGACAAAGTTTCCAAAGGTACGAGCAAATTTTTTTATCAAATAGCAATTAAAGTCATGATTATGCATAGTTATCAAACCATGAAAAGTTCTACTATGTGCAATGATTCGATATGATAGCTCCATTACCACTCCTATCCCACGACATTACTCCATACACCAAGCATTCATTTCTTAACGGTCTCATGATGGGTTTTTCGGGTTTAAACTCAAGTTAACTGCACTTCATTTGCCACCTGCGCTCATGAGATGTGACCAATCTCCTTACGGCTCTTCTTCACCGTATTTTCCGCAGCTATCTATTAAAAACGTGTGATCTCCCGTACGCAGCCGTTAATTCAAAAAGATCTCGCCTCCACTACCGGTCACTTACCATTTCATTTAAGACCTTCCTTTCATATACACGCACTTCAGTCTGTAAACCCGTTCACCACTGTCTATCCTCTGTTCTGCCTGTAATCCGAAGCATTCCCGTCACCTGCTATCGATTGCAACCATTACCTTTTACCATAAACCCTGCAACCGAGCTACTGTCCTCTGTTAAAATCCTCATACGCAATTGTATCCTCAGCTGAAATTCGAAACAGGGAAAGAAATGGGAAAACTACTTAGGGCAGAGCCAGAAGGACCAAAATACCTAGAAGGTTACCCTCAGGCCAAGGATTTACTGTTCATTCAAAGGTTTAAAGGCTATAACAAAGAAGTAACCAAGGCTTTTGCACGGTCATTTGATGGTCAGAAAGTGAAGATTGGAGATTTGAAGCTTACAGTGACCGAAACAACGATAGCGGCTGCTACAGGCTTACCTCAGGAGGGTGAAAGATGGTTCAAAAATAAAAGTGTGGATGAACAGGCATGGAGAATCATGCTAAGAAACCTAGGTATGGACACCACCGTGTTTACTAAAGGAATCCCTGTTCATGCATTAAAGGAAGAATGGGCTAGCCTACTATTAGTTATCCAAAAATTTGTCACCTGTGAAGGACGCTTCGGTTCGATGTATATGTACCATGCTAGACTGTTGATGAATTTCTTAGAAAATCAGACTCTTAATTTGCCTTATTTCTTGCTCTTGAGTTTGAAGAAGATGAGCATTACAGTCCAAAAACACATAGGCAATATAGACCCTCATCTATACCATCATGGACTTATAAAAATTCTTATTGAAGACCACTTAAGGAAAAACAAAGATACATGGGAGCAATTCTTGATAAGAAACTACTTCCAAGAGCCATCTGAGGCCTCTGAAAGTAGCACACCGAGGACACCAAGAAAAAGTAGGAGGAGAGAAAAGAGCACTACAGTCCAAGACTCCCCTACTATAGAAACTCAAGAAACTAGCCAAAAAGAAGAAGAAGATAGAGCTAAAGACAAGAAACAGAAGAAAGAAAAAGGCAAAAGAACCATCCAAGAAGTCTACCCATCCCCTGAGCAATCCATAGAGGAGGATTATCAACCACTGTTAGCAAGATTAGTACATCTTCAGGCTGCTGCTATAGCAAAGAAAAAGGCAAAAGGAAAACAGAGTATACAAGAAAAGAGTACTAGTCCACCATACTTAAGGAGAAGCACAAGGTTGAGAGGAAAAGGGAGTAAAACGCAAGTAAAATGGCCCCACTTCATTGACTTAGGTGGAGAGACACCTGAGAAAACTCCAGTTGGCCGAAGTCCACCTCATCCTCAACCAAGCATTGAAATCAGTCCTACACATGATGAGAGCCCTTCTCGACCAGAGTTGGAGAGCAGTCCTCCTCCACCAGATTTTGAACTCAGTCCAAGAAAGACACCTGAAGTAGACCCCAATCAACAGGAAGTATATGACTACTTGGAATCATTAGAAAAGTCAGCTGCAGGCCCAAGTACCACTCTGCCACTAGATGCACAAGTTCAGTCCTTGAAACAGGAGGTATTTGAATTAGAAGTCCTAAATAGGCATATCAAGCAGGAAAATGAAGCACTCAAAAAGCAGAGCAAGGTAGATAATATTATTCATGATAACACTATGCTCCATTTAGGACTATGGCAAAAGAAAAACAAGACGCTGAAGAAAAAGTGCAAAAAGTTGAGCAAAGCATTGATTAATCTCAAGTTCAGGTGTCTAATAAGGAAACCAAGAATGGTGGTAGCACCAAAGAAGAAGAAAAGAGGGCTAGATGTCCTAGCAGAAGCATCAGAACATATGGATTAGAAAGGGATGACTAAATTTTGGTTGCATGAGGACATGCAACACCTTCACAGTGGGGGTATGTTGAGTCCCAAACCTGCACTTCCCTATATACCCTTTCAGCCTTCTTTTTCCATGTACTTCGTCCACCAAGCTGTCAAATGGTTGCATAATAGTTTAAAAAGAACTTATGGAATGGTTTCCTAACTATGCTTATGACTATTGTTTGATTTAGATTTTTGTTCAAGCAGCTGCGGAAACTTGTCACTTTCCGCAGCCAGCCCAAGTTTCCGCAGCCATTTTGTTAAAGGCTATGCTACAGGTGTCCAATGGAGAAACCAGCCACATGGGTAAGCTGCACGTGACGTGTACATGGGGTGTGTCCCCTCAGATCAGCCAAATCATTCATAAATAGTCGCGGTCAACGATGGTCAAAGGAAGGGCCAAATGAAGAATTTCGCGGTGGCACGGCTCTGTTTTGCCCACGTGAAGGTTTGCGTGGCACGATCCTTAGTTTTCAGAGGTATTGGCACACCTGGAGAGCAGCCCGTGAACTAAACCAAGCAGCCACCACTCCATGAATTCATGACCATCACGCTAGATCTCGGCTCAAGGAAATTTACGTGTCTCTTAGCAGCATAAATCTAGGAATTAGTTGCAGCATCTTTTTCTTATAAATAACGCGTTGATATACGCTGAAGGGATTAGCTTTTGTATTGTAATTTCGACTGTTGTCACCCACTGTACTGCATTTCACTTTAAATACATGAGAAGACAGTTTTTCTGAATCGGATTTGTGACTAAGTGATTGACTGGCCGAGGTTGCAGAGGGCCCCTGTACACCAGAGCTTTGTATAGTTTCTTACTTGCTTTCATTTACTGTTTTTTCAATCATTGCTTGTATATATAGTGTGTTGTTCTGATGATCATTGTTGTCTATATTTCCTTTATGTTTCTTTTCTAACTGTTAGCTGATCAGTACTTCTTTTCCAGGTTTTGCTGTAGGTAGCCCGAGCAGATTTACATATTTTTTTTGATAACTACTGACATGAGATCATCTTGTCCTTCTTGTTGATTTTCATTTTCTGAAGTTTAATTCCAACACTGTCATTTTTCAAATTGTGTTTTGCTTATTTATTTTTCTGCTACTTAGACATCATACTACTCATTTGTTTATGGTTTCTTTCTATAGTCAAGTGACTCTATTAGTAAGGAATCAGAATATTACTTATTGTAGTATGATTTAGTTTGCTTTCTTGCAATTTAAATATCATATTGCTCAGCTTGTTCATGATTGCTTCCCATAAGGCAGATTGAGTTGAAGGGTAAAGGATCGGAACAGGGGTTGAAGTAGTGTGATTAGTTTCTTTTATGCAATTTAATTTCTTGCAATTTAAATATCATATTGCTCAGCTTGTTCATGATTGCTTCCCATAAGGCAGATTGAGTTGAAGGGTAAAGGATCAGAACAGGGGTTGAAGTAATGTGATTAGTTCCCTTTATGCAATTTAATTTCCTGCAATTTAGATATCATATTGCTCAACTTGTTCATGATTGCTTCCCATAAGGCAGATTGAGTTGAAGGGTAAAGGATCATAACAGGGGTTGAAGTAGTGTGAATTAGTTGCTTTGCTTTCAGTCTTTGAGTTGCTTTAAGTTCAATTTTTACTTTCTTTTTCATACAGCAGTAAGGATACTGGGCCATTGTCATTAGTTCACTGTTTGATACATTTACTTCCTCTTAAGAATTGATTTCATTACAGTTAGTTTAGAGCTTTCTTTTTTAACACTTTTAAGTTTGGAAAATCACTGTAGAAATCACCATTACCATCCATACTTAACTTTCATTTTCGCCATCACACGCTAGGGAATCCATAAAAGATAAATCCAAAAACAAACTAAAAAACTCAAAAACGACAAAAGACTAAGAAAATGGTTATCTTGTACATATAGTACACTTCACTTCGTCATTTTACGAATCCCGGATTGACATTTTAATCAGCAATTTAGAACACACTAAATTGACCAAACAACTGCATCGCCTTGTTGCACCTATCGTTGTGTTGCTCCTCATTATCATGCAGCACCTCACCGTGTTGCACCATGCTACACCCATCATCACTATGCTGCATCTCATCATGCTTCATCAATCATGATTGTACCCATCACTGTACTGCATCATGTATCATGGCTCCACCATGAACCATTGTTGCACCATGTACTTGTTGCACCAAGTATCATTGTTGTCCCAAGTACCATTGTTGCACCTTGCTACACCATGGACTTGTTGTCCCATATGCCATTGCTGCCACATGTCATTGCTCCAGTCCCATTACTAGCACTGTCAGATCTGCACCTAATATGTCTTTTCCTCACCTCAGAATGTCATATAAATGGCCCCAACAGGTTACAAGGAAAACTGGTCCAAAACTAGTCACGCACTGTGACCCAACACACTTCAACACTGTGGTTCCAAGTCTGCTTTCACTGTTGTTTATACTGTGACTGGTCAGGTCATCTGGTCATGTTGCAACAACCCTTACAAACCCATCTAACAGTCCACAAAAAGCCCTCAAAGACTGTGACACACCTTCATGAGACTCCACACTTAGTACGATGTTGTTCTGGGCATATACTAGCCCTTAATCCTCCCTATGCAGACCCTAATTATGGTGCTATGGTCTGCGGCCTAGCACACAGTCCACCCATAGCATAAAACCAGCACCACACCAGAATTTTGTCCACAAAACAGTGCCCAAACACACTTGCGATCCTAATTCGGTCTTCCCAGCAAGCAACTAGGCCTTCCTTTCAACAACTCAGTGCCCTGTTTAGCCCACAAAACAATCCCTGATCTCCTCGTTGGCTTGGCCTCTTCTTGCTGAAACGAATAGCCTCATTTGAGATAGTGTATGACCCTTCCCATGACTGCGTCTAGGGCACTCTAGAACAGCACCATAGGACCTGCATTTAGGCCTCTCCATATAGCATCATATGCTGCCCTTTCTTGCACCCAAGGCACCTCAATAGACCTACAGCTAGGCTCCTTTAGGCAGCGTATAGAAGTAGGGTCTCCTCCCTTGAATTGTTGCTAGATCATCCTCCTTGGGACTGCATTAGTGCTGCTACTTAGGACCGCGTCTAGGGCTTCATACTAGGGCTCCTTACCTTCTGTGTTTTAGGGCTTCCTCTCTTAGATTTCTCTTCCACTAAAACCCAGAACAAGTGGAGAGAAATCAAGAGTGAAGTGAGTGATCAAATGACTCTCAAGTCACCTCCTTTTATACTAAAACGTTGAGCACATGTGTGGGTTATTTGGTTGCTAGTCGACCTTGACGAATTGTCTTGTAACACAAATAAATTCATAACTCCATGAATACTTATTGGCATCGGATGATCTTTAGATCAATCCTACACCTCTCGATGAGAGGGATCCAAGAAAAATATCAGCTGCCATAAATAAGAAGACCCACATGGAGTTTGGCCCTAGTTGCCAATTTTAACAATAATTAATTTAATTAATTATTGTGGACTATTAAACCCAAGTTGTAAGGATAAATAATAAAATTATTTAAGTGACTTCGGTATAATCTCAACCATTGATCTCTAGTGAGGCTTAAGATTTAATCCTAGCCATTGATCACTTACAAGATTAGGGTTAGGGATTTTGGCTTAATGAAATTATAAAATAAGCCTAAGGGATAGGTGAAGACACAGTTGTGGAGGAAGCGATTTTATCTAGAGCTAGAGGCTCGATTAGATTGAAGAGAAGTGAGGAGAAGTGCAACAAGGAATTTCGGGAGAAATTCAAGGAGGGTGAGTTCACGAAAGAGGAGGCTGAGTTGCTGAAGAGGAGGGTTGAATTGTGGAGGAGGTTGAAACATTCAGAGGTCAATTTTTCAAGTGCGCAAGGGTCGTACGAGGTGAGAAGAAAGGGGGTCGATTTGCTAGTGAGACATGTCTAATTCTCCACGCTGAGTTTCCTCAAGAGGGTTGATTTCCAAGGACCAATTTCCTTAAGGCCAAATTCCCAAGCAGGACCAAGTTTCTCGGTCCCAGCAATTGTATTTTTCTATGTATTCTTTGTGGGTCTAACCCAAAAGTTTAATAATATGAAAGAAGATGTGTTGGGTACAAATTCGTTGTTGTAGTATGATTGATCTCTCCATTTTATTTCCGTTGCATTTTATTTTATGAGTTAAAATAAAAGTGTGTTTATTTTATCAGCAATTCGAAGAATATTTGAGATAAATATTTTATGGGTCTTTAATAGATTGTTGAAGTAAAGTAAATCAGATCTAGAATAAAAGAATTTAACATGGTATTAGAACAAAAGAAACTTTGTAGGGGAGATCAAATATCACAATGTTTTTATGACAGCGGAATTTTTTTATTTTGCAATAAGGGTTTTGTGGCTAAAGTCGATCTAGTAATATGGCATCATCAAGTCTGAGGTATAAAGACAGGTTGCAGGGGGTTGTAAACTTCAATTCATGGAAGGAGCAAATCACCCTTGTTTTAATGGTGAATCGTTTGTGGGAAATGGAAAGCCAAGAGATTCAAGTTCCTCAAGATGCTACCCAAGAAGCTAAACATAAGATAAAAGATATAAGAGCCAAGGGCATCATTTTGGATGGTGTGGATGAATACATTATCCCTCACATAAAGAAGAAAGATTTAGCTTATCAAATGTGGACGACCTTGACAAAGTTGTTCCAGAGTGACAACCAGAACAGAAAGATGAAGAGCATTGAGATGAACAGATCTAAGCTTATGGCCTCATACTTCACAAGGATCCAGCAAGTTCGTAATGAACTTTTAGTTGTTGATGAAGAGGTGGATGAGATGGATACTGTCAAAGTAGCACTAAAATGGTGTACCAAGCAATCGGCTACATTTGACAAGTATCCTTGCCAAAGATAAGCTTCTTGATTGGGCCAAATTATGGGACAATTTCACCCAAAAGGAGATTTGGGAGGAGTCCATAACTTGTGGACAGCATAAAGGTGGAGATGAGGATAACCTTGCTCTTGTTCGGTAAGCAAAGAAGGGCAAACAGTAAATCCAAGCAAAACCAAAGTGGCGGAGCATCTTCACAAGGGAAGAAAGACATAAGCAAAGTCAAGTGTTTTGCATGTCATAAGTTCAGTCATTATGGTAGACAGGGTCCAAACAAGAAGAAAGGAAAGGGGAAAACAACACCAGTTGTATATGCATAAATGGATGAGTTGGTCGAAAACTTCAAGAATAAATTTGATTTAGTATCCTATCTTTGTGGCACCAATACAAGAGCATTGTGGTTTGTGGACAGTGGAGCATCTCATCACATGACAAGATCTCATGATACCTTCACCAGTATGGCCAAGGAGCACAAAGATCTACATGTGGAGCTTGGTGACAACACCAGGTATGTAGTAGACGGTATTAGCAACTTAGAGTTCCAGTTAGACTCAAGGAGTCTTATGGAGGTGAAGGAGGTGATGTATGTACATGTGTTGGAGAAGAATTTACTTAGTTTTGACCATGGAGGATAGAGGAGTTGAAGTCAATTTCACGGGAGGTGAGGTAGTTATTAGGCCGAAAGGGGATGATCCTAGCATGAGGCAAATTATAGGCAGTAGGGAGAATAACATGTATATGTTGAGAAGGAAACCAATGAAAGCCCTAGTACATAGCAGCAATGTTACACAACTCATGCCGGTATAATACTTGTCTGGCTATTGACTCGGTGACTCATAAGAATTGGGAACAACATATATAAGACTAGACAGTAATGTTACACAACTCATACTAGTATAAGACTTGTCTGGCTATTGACTCGGTGACTCATATAAGAATTGGGAACAACACATATAACACTGACAAAATACAGAACGAAAAGAATAAAAAAGAATAAAAACTTGAAGTATGGTAAATTTTAAACACAAAAAAGAAACTAATGACATTTCCAATCCTTATAAGTTATAAAACCACAATATGTGCAATAATTCATAACATCATCTCATAGCTATAATAGTACAACATAACATATTCGATTTTTGTAAGCAAATAATTTAGATAGTGAATAGGAAAAGGAATCGTGATTCCATAATCAAAATCAAAATTGGTAGCAAGTTCAAAATTCAAATACGTATGTCATAAATGAAAAGTCATAGTCTCATAACAATCTTGAGTCTCATGCACGATTACGCCTAGAATAAGCCCTTGAGGAGTTAGTGCCAACATCGGAAGGCTGCAGCAACTATGAGGCATGTGTATTTGGAATTTACATTTGAGGTGGAAAACTAGAGAAACTCGACCACAAGGCCTAAAACAAATCAAAGAAAGGGAAAAAGAAATTGAAATGAAAAAATAAAAATAAAAATTAATCGAAACAAATAATCAAAATTCATGAAGCCTACTTGGTTGTGATGAAGTTGGCTCTGATTCTCCTTTAGCCTCCTTCAACCTCCTACAAGAGCTCCTTCACTGTGCAATGGAGTCACTCAGCTCCTTCAGTCAACACTCAGTGAATGAGAAATGAGTCAAATGACAAGTGAAGGAAAAATGAGAGGGAGGGAGTTACTTATAAAGCATTTCCTTCCCTCCATTTTACCTTTCCCTCCATCTGATCTCAAAAAAAACAAAGAAAAATTTTAAAAATCAAATTTCGACAAAGGAAGCCTGTGTTGGGTCTACCACGAGACTTATGAGAGTCTTATGCAAGTCCACGAATCTTAGCGAGTTTGGACAAGTCTTGGCAAGTTTGAGTCTTATGGGTGAGTCTTATAGGAGTGAGATTTGGCACAGGAGAGTGGAACATCTACACTACAAGGCTCCACTTTTACAAGAGAAGGTCATTGGTTTTCAAGAGTTTAGTATAGAGCATGATGGTGTGTGCAAGAGATGTGTGCTTGGCAAGCAGGCTAGGCAACATTTCCTGGCAATGAGACCAGGTCCAAGGGTGTGTTGGATTTGGTGCATTCCAACATCTGTGGTCCTATGTCAGTGGAGTCTACCTCGGGGTGCAATTATTTGTGACATTCATAGAGGACTATTACCGAAGGACTTGGATTTACTTCCTGAAGACCAATATGAGGTCTTCAGTCGATTTCAAGTGTTCAAAACTCTTGTGGAGAACCAAACTAGAAAGAAGATCAAGGTCCTAAGATCAAACAATGGGGGGAAGTATACCTCCAACGAGTTTAAGGATTTTTGCAAGGAAGCAAGAATCAAGAAAGAACTGGCAATGCCCTACAATCCGCAGCAGAATGGAGTGGCAGAGAGGAAGAATAGGAGTATAGTTGAAGCAGACAAGGCCATGATCCATGATCAGCATCTACCTATGTTCTTACGAAGGTAGGCATGTAATACAACTATATACTTACAGAACAAGAGTCCTCACATAGTAGTGGGGGGCATGACTCCTGAGAAGGATTTTACAAGAGTGAGATCAGAGATGAGCCACCTTTGTATATTTAGTAGTCCAGTGTAGGTCCACATTCCTTCAGGAAAGATGACTAATCTAGTGCCCTCATTAGAGAGGGGCATTTTTATTGGATACAGTGAGACCTCAAAGGCCTACAAGGTCTACATTCTAGGATAGAGGAAGATAGTATTCAGGAAGGATGTTAGATCTGAGGAGGGTAAGACCTTTAAGAGGTCAAACAAGACAGATCCAACAATGGCAGAGGATTAGGAGTGGGAAGCTCCAAAGGCTAGGGAGGGACTAGTAGCACCAGCAGTAGGGACACAGTCTTCTGATTAGGAGGAGTAAGAGGTTCCTTCGAGCTCTACCAGAAGGAGGCTGAGATGGGCCAAGCAAACCTTGAGGGATGTCGAGGAGCATGTGGAGGCTCCTAGAAACACTTTCATGTAGAGTAGACCGCATACCATATTTTCCAGTTACTTGGCCTCGATGACCAACATTAATGAATCTAAGCCTTCTAACTTTGAGGAGGCAGCAAACCAACAAGTTTGGAGGGATGCCATGATGGAAGAGTACAGTTCCTTCATGAGGAATGATGTTCAGGAGATTGTACCAAGGCCTGAATGGAAGTCAGTGGTCACTTCTCAATGGATCTACAAGATCAAGTATGCAACAAATGGCAATATCAAGAAGTACAAAGCGAGGTTCGTGGTGAGAGGGTTCTCCCAGAAGGAGGGAGTAGACAATGAGGAAACATTTGCACCTGTCACCAGATATGCATCTATCAGAGTGGTTATATATATATTTCTTCAGAGATGTGGTGGAGGATACATTAGAAGGATGTAAAGATTTCCTTCCTCAACAAGGTAATTGAGGAAGAGGTGTATAATGAGTGGCCTAAGGGATTTGAGGTGCATGGGAAGGATTCCCATGTATGCAGACTGAAGAAGGCCTTATATGAACTTAAGCAGGCACCTTGTGCATGGTATTCCAAGATTGATGGGTACCTACTTGGATTGGGCCTCACCAAGAATGAGGCAGACTCAAAATTGTTCTATGTACTTGTTGAGGTGAGCCACTAACCTTGGTCCTCTATGTTGATGGTCTCTTCTTGACGAGATCAAAGAGGCTCATTAAGATGTGCACGCGGGACCTTGCTTTGAAGATCGAGATGAAAGACATTGGTTTGATGCATTACTTCTTAGGATTGGAGGCGTGGCAACAACCAGAAGAGATTTTCTGAGGATAGGGCAAGTATGCAATTGAAATTATGAGGAGATTCGGGATGGAGGATTGCGGGTTGATGTCTATACCTATGACCACCAACTTGAAGAAGCTAAGTTCTTCTAAAAGTGAGTTGGTGGATCCCACCTTGTACAAACAGTTGATCATGTCCTTGATGTATATGGTCAATGCAAGGCCAAATATTTGTTTTTCTATTTACACACTCAGCTAATTCATGGTGGAGTTGAGGAGGTTTCATTGGGTGGCAGCAAAGCATGTGCTCAGGTATCTTCATGGTACAGTGGAGTATGGACTAAGGTATGTCAGATTTGGTGGAGTGAAGTAGCAAGGCTACATAGATTCAGAGTAGGAAGGGAGTGCAATGCACCAGAAGAGTGCTTCGGGTTGTTGTTTCAGCTTGGGATCAGCTATGATCTTCTAGTATAGCAGGAAGCAGTACTTAGTGGCACTTAACTCAACAGAGGCCAAGTACATGGCGACAAGTCTTGCAAGTTGTGAGGCCATATGGCTTCGCACGATGCTCACAGGATTATTTGGTCTTGACATGGGGTCCATTGTGATTCATTGTGACAATTAGAGTTGCATGAAGTTCTCTGAGAATCCAGTGTTTCATGATAGGTCTAAGCACATAGAGATCAGATATCACTTCATCAAAGACAGGATCCAAAGAAGTGTTGTGAGATAACCAATGTTCCACCAAGGTTCCGGAATGAGGGGGCGAGGGGGTGCAGGAGCGGCCTATGCAAAAGCTCCCTACCATTTTTTAGGAAACGTGGGGGAGCATCAGGGTCTTAAAAATTTATAAATATAAAATATAATTTATTAATTGAGTCCACTATGACAATTTGGTTTGAATTGAAAAGCTGCAAAGCATGATCATTGATATGAATATCATTTGACATTATCCAAATTTATAATATCATATAAAATAATAAATTTAAAATTCTAATTCAGCTTGGTCAAATTCTAATTTAGATTTTGGTCAGACAGAGGGAGAGCTTCAGCTTGATAAGGTAGCCACTGAATTCTGTGAAAAGGTAAATGAACAGATCAGGAACACTGCATTGGCAGTAAAAGGGGCAACTACAATGGGTTGTCCAGCTGTATTGGATCCAACAACTAGAAAGTTTGTTATATTATATATAATATAGACAGTACACCATATGCTGAAAGAAGAGTTTTAGTTCCAGGAGAGATGAGAAGATCACATGAAAGAGTTTCTGACAGTTTACTATCAAATGACATTGACTGCAGGATGACCATCTGCAAACCAACTTGGGCGACCAACGATGGCATGGATAATTTGTCTACCTTATTAGAGCAATGCCATGCAGTTCAAACTTCAAACTAGCAGTGTATTTCAGGGGTGAAAATAATTTTCAGACCTGAGAATTCAAGCTGAGCAACTGTGGTCTGTGTAAATTTTGTAACTGTATAAATTCATATATAACGACAGTTCCTGAGATTTCTTGTTGCCCATAGTATTTTGTCATGCTTGCAGTAAACGCATGTTAGTCTATAGTACACCCAATTATTTCCCACATGACATAGGTGCTGCTTCCATAGTTTGTATGTCAAATGTCATGCAAATTAAAAACACAAACTGAATGTCTCATATTCTTTGCTTGTCACTCCAGTTATCTCCCCACTGTAATCCAGCCATCACTTGAGAAAAAAAGAAGTTTTAAAAGGGAAAATTCATGTACGTGCTATATGGTCCAACAAATTTCCATGATACTGACCCTCTAAAATAACGCTTGTTGAAACCAAAAGACAGCACAAGACGTTATCCCCATACAGTTAATGAGTAGCTTTGTACCACTTTAGGTCTATTAAATCATAAACTATAAGCAAGGCCATTTTTTTGGGAGCGTGGGGAAACGTCCCCTTAGGGAAGGGAAACGTTTCCCTGGCACGTCCCCCTGAGTTTCCTCCATTTTGGGAGCGTGGGGAAACATCCCCTACTCGTCCCCAAGTCCCCGGAGCGCGGGGGAGCGAGGAAACTAGACCCCTAAGGGGGGGGGTCGAGTCCCCGTGGAACACTGGAGATAACAGTACATCTTAATAGAGGAGCACGTAGTAGATATTCTCACCAAGCCTCTAGTGAAGGGGAAGTATGTGTTTTATAGAGACAAGTTGGAGATGTTGGGGAATCCCTTCCTTGCTCACAGGGAGTGTTGATTTTGTAGCCTTGGAAGGTCATCTACATTGGCTTGGTGTCTTAGCATGTAGAAGTTATTTGATTGCCTCTTTAGGTGTTTGTTTGTTGGAGTGAGTGATATCATGATTTCTTTTCTAAAGTTAACTTAGGAAAAGTACAATAATTAATCTAATTTATTATTATGGACTATTAGGCCAAAGTTCCAAGGGCAAATAATAAAATTATTAAGTGATCTAGATACAATCTCAACCATTGATCTCTAGTGAGGCTTAGGATTTAATCCTAACCACTGATCACTTGGGAGATTAGGGTTAGAAATTTTGGCTTAATGAAGACACATAGTTGTGGAGGAAGTGATTTTCTCTAGAACAAGAGGTTCAATTAAACAAAAGAGAAGTGAGGAGAAGTGCGGTAGGGAATTTTAGGAAAAATTCAAGCAGGCTGAGTTCAGGAAAGCGGGAGGCCCAGTTGCTGAAGAGGAGGGCCAAATTGTGAAGGAGGACAAAATATCCAGAGAGGCCGATTTTTCAAGTGCGTAGGGGCCGGACAAGGTAAGAAGAAAGGGGGCCGATTTTCCAGTGAGACAGGTATAATTCTCCAAGGCCAGTTTTCTTCAAGAGGGTTGATTTCCAGGGGCCGAGTTTCCAGGTTCCTAACAGTTGTATTTTTCTATGTATTTTCTGTGGATCTAACCCAGAATTTTCCAGAATTTAATACTATGAAGGAAGATTGTGTTGGGTACAAAAATGTTGTTGTAGTGTGATTGATCTCTCCATTTTATTTCAGCTGCATTTTATTTTCCAAGTTAATATACCAGCGTGTTTATTTTATCATAAATTTCAGAAATATTTGTGATAAATATTTTCTGAGTTTTAATGAATTTTTGAAGTAAATCAGATCTGGTATAAAAGAAATTAACAAACTATTAGCAGTAACAGGAAGAGTCTATTATTCAGATCTATTTTTACCCAATGCAAATTCCTCATTAGTAAGGTTTTAAAATAAGAATTATTTCTTCCATATCATAACTAGTTTGTGTACTCACCTATGCATTAATGACCTTTCTGCTTCACTCTCCTGTTCTGCAATTGCATGTAACAACCCTTTGGCAGTGCCTCTGCCATCTCCCACGGCCTGCTGAGAAAACAAACTTTAACTAAAAATAGTTCATCAATAAATAGCAAGCTTAAGCGTAAAGGTAATTTTCCAAATACAGCAAAGCAGTCAATAAAAGTTTAGGTTTGCAGGCAGCTTAGATAAACTGACAATGCTAGACAATTAATAATATTATCTGATAGCAAGAAACAAACATTTAAGTCACGCCAAGTTTCATATCTGTCCAGAGAATTACCTTTACAGGTTTTGTATCTTTTTCTCTCAGACTAAAATAGAAGTCTGACCCATTGTCTTTGATCCAGTTACCAGAGGAGATCAGAACAAAAGGCATTCCCAGAAAGCTACTTTTGTCAATCTCAATCTCAACAGACTGTTGGTGACAACCAAAGCTTGAAATATCAGCGTACGCCGTACACTATATAGTATGCTTAATAATGGAATTCCAATGACCTCAAAATCTTCTTGGGCCAGAAATCTACTTCATTTTTATAAAATTCTCATTGCAGCATATAGAATCTCTCAACAACAAAAAGAAGATACCTAACTGGAACATGAAACTTTTCTTATGCAAATAAAAGCAGATGCGGAGACAAGTAATATGAATACCTTTAATGATGCATCTCCAGCAAACCCCTCTTTAAAAGGTGTTTCACAAGCTAATTGCAAAAGATTCGACCCTTCAGGTAAAATGTCCAATGGAGGTGGCTGCACCAGAACAATGTCTTTAGTTAAACTAAACTGAATCATGGCTTGTGTCAAAAGAACTTCTCAGTGAGGAAAGTGAAATAAAGTAAACAATTCCAATGTCCAGACTGCAGGCCACACTTTATTCACATTATTTGAAATGCCAGCAGTTTTAGGAAAAATACCAGAATCTAAACAAGGTCAACATACCGTCCACTCCCTAGCTGAATGTTTTGACAAGCCCCAGTGTAGCGTAAGTGGTCCTTCCATATCTGTAGCCAACCTTACATGGACCTTGCCTCTTGGATTTGTTATAAGAACCTACACAGAAATGACAATGTCTCTTATGATCCAGTGTGGGACAATTCTCAAAATTGTGAATGTTAATGTTTTAATAACCCCAAAATCTTGTTTGAGTAGATAACAATCTAACCAGGAGTTCTTTGTCCCCAAATTTGAATATCTTCTTTTGAAGAACTGACCCACCATCCAAGGCTTCCATAACCTGTGAGCACAGCGCAAGTGCACTACGCTTTGCTGGCTCAACAGAAACTTTGATATTTTCCTTCTTATCAGGAAATTTGTTAAGCATCTGTAGTATATCACGTTTTTTCCGTTGAATGCGTTGAAAGGTTTTAGGCTTTCCTATTCTATCTGCAGCTTTCTTTTGAGTGTCTCCTGATTGTAGCTTCTTCCGAAGGTCAGCCAGAGACATTCCTTCAGATAATTTGTTTTCCAAGTCTTTTCTAGCCTCTTCAAATTCTTGCTGCAGCATATTTATGTTGGTCAAAAGAATTCAATTTGTATGTAAATGTCTTCCATCTAAAATAAGTTACTATAGTTTTGACATAAGTAGCAAATAGCAAAGTGTGAATTTAAAGAGACTGCAACTATCATATAATCCAAAGCAACTCTTCTTCAGAAGAGAAGGAAATGAAGTGTAAGATTGATATTAAAAGAAGTTTATTAGAATAGCAAGGATGATTTACAAGTTGCTTTTCTTGAGAGTAGTTGGGTTTGCCAGCTTTCTCCCAGCGTAAATATGACTGAACTTGTATGAGATCATCAGGTATCTTCGTACTTAAAGACCCATCACCAAGACTGCCACCTCCCTGCAGCTTTTCTCTAATGTCATGGAGGGAAAGACCCTTAGCAACTTCATCTTGTAAATCTTTTCGAGCCGCCTCATATTCTTCCTACAACAGATGTGCAGAAGCTATTTAACTTTAAAGCCAAGAAGTAACCAATCTCAAAAAGAAAAATATCAGTATAAATAATACAGAGTATCCACAAATGACTATTGATGTTATGTTTTCTTAAGAGAGTTTGTTACATGGAGTGTTAAAATAGGACTAACTAGAAATTAATTAATTAAAAAAAAACTGAAGAAAGCCCTAACTGTCAGAGAATATTTCTAATAAAATTGACTGTGAATTTGCAAGCAGGTTACAGAGGCATATTTCCACATCAGCAGAGTTAGGATGTCATTAGATGTCAGAATTCTTCAAATTTGTTGATCCATGGATTTATGTATACTAGTTGTATCCAAATACTGAATACACACATTCTCCAAGATGTCTTCTTCACAATCTCTGGGCTAAAATATTGAACCACCATTGATACATTTCAGAATTCCAAGTATCAATCAAAATGTTCCCCCTAACTTAGAAGGGAGTAAAGTTGATCTAATAAAGGAATGTCTTCATACATACATTCTTCGGCCATAGCATTATACTTCAAGTCAATAATTATTCATACATTCATGATGAAACTCTGGATTGAATGCATGATCAGTGTATTCAATACTAGAAACAAGTCCTTGAGGCTAGCTCAATACCTATCATGTACCATTACACTATGTTGTAGCACAATTCAAAAGCCACATATCTCACGAGTTGCTGAAACAAGGGCAGTAGGAGCCACAAGACAAAGAAAAGATCCATAAAGAAAAGTCAAGAGATACTTTAGAAGCAGTCCGACACTTTTAGGAAATCCACTGGTTTTTCCACTCAACCATTGGAGGTGTGCAGTATTAAATTTTCTAACCCCAGAACTTGAAAAATTATTTCCTTGTGATTTCCTTGCTGAAAGTTAAATGCACACAGTAGGATTTTAACTGGCAAAATAAAAAATTATAGCAGAAGCAAATGAAACCAATTACAAGGGCTCCCTTATTGGGAAAATGGCCCACAAAAAACAATTACAAGCTACAGCAAAAATTCTGAATTTTACTAGGCACCTGTACAGCCAGTAAAGCCCACCAGGAACTCCAGAAACACTCCCTCGACTTGCTGGCTACTCAACCCGTGTGGCACATGTGGCCTGCATATGGCCTAGCTGTCGTTTGTGTGGCCCTGCTCACAGCACATGTGGCTCACTCTACTGCTCCCGTGTGGCCTGGGACCTTCCTCACCTGTGTACGGCCTCCCACGTCTGGCTGCCTGTGTGCTGCTGCTGCAAATATGCTGTATAGCCTGCAAGGGGCTGATTCTTTCACTGCAGATTTCCCTTGTTGTCTTCTTGAACCTGATCACTGGATGAAATTCCTTATCACCAAATCAGTTGAGATCTCCTTGAGTCACTGTCATTCGTGTCTCAACCACTCAATGTGTCTCTTGTGTCTTTCTCCTTCACCTAGCCTTGCCTTTATAATCTTGCGTTATTGACCAAATCAGTTGACCGTCGATAATTAAGTCTCCATAACCCTGATCTCTTAATGAGATTGACAATTGAGATTAAGTCCATATCAATGGTCTAGATTCATCTAATGCACTAATGTAAAACTTTACATTTCCTTAGATATTAGAATCACTTTTATAAAAAAGCATTTCACTTTAATAGTTCATTTAATTAGAGTAAATTTGCTAAGGTGAAGATTTTGGACAGTTTCCACACATCTTGACACTTAGACCTGTGTGAAAGTACCTGTGTAACCTACAAACATGAACATGCAGAATACTATTAAATCATAGAAGAGGTTAAGCTGCATAACACAATGTCTCCAGACTCTCCACCCAAGCGCCACTCTATTACAAGGGAGCTTGGTTACGCAACAACTATAAATAAGCTCCACGTCAATGGTTTGATAATTAATATATATTTTGGCAGAAAAATAGTTATTTCATGCAAGAGCAGGTTTCTCCTTATTTCAATTCCCATCTCATCTTATTACAGTGGGAGATAATAGATACCTCAATCCTTCATATGCAATCAATATTCAACAAGAGATTTCCCTTGTCCTTTCCCTTGTCCCCTCATCTCTATAGAGGACACAAACACAAGCACTTTGGTAAATAAGGTGTAGGCACATGATCATTAGAGCATAGCAAATGGTAGAAAAAGATCCCACCAGTGCTTTCCACCTTAAGGGCAACCAATTGCATGTGTCCAATTTCATAACTAAAGTTTTGCATCAGGTTAGTTTGGTTGTGTTGTGTTATTGTTTGTCCTCAAAGCATGGTGAAGAAGTGTCAATGTCGATTTGTTTCCAAAATACATGCTTATTCAATAAGCTGTCTTTTGCTAATACATTTTCAGTAGTGTCCTAGGATTGAGGAAACAAGATGATAGGATCACCAAAGCTTTTTATAAGACTAATGCATGGTAAAATAGTCAATCCGTCCCAAGTTGATTTTTCTTGGCACTCTTTGTTCATCAGAGTCTCTAGTGGATCATCTTGTCCTGTGACTCCATATAGAATGTATAGCTTGTCTCCAATTTGTGTCCGAATTGCAACTCATTGGAATGTAAGAAAAAAAATCATTTTTGGTTGGGTAAATGTGGACATTCATAGCTGCAAGGAATTAACTCAACTGGTTTCCACCGATGTTTGTCGTTTGGCTAGTTCCATGCAGCAAATTCTCAATTCAAATCCCCCCACGTTAGGCACATAATCTACTCCGACGAGTTTAAGATGGATGCCATCAACAAATTTGGGGAAGCATCCCTTAGGGTTCTCCATGAGGTTTTCTTGGAAAAACAAAAAATAGTGGGCTTTGACACGTTTCTTCTTGCATGTAATGATAGCTATAATTAAGGTGAAGATACAGTACATTTGCAACTTGATTCATCTTAATATTGGATTTATTATTCTCTCGATTTACTTTAGGTATTACGCCTACATCATAAACTTGTGTCATCATGTTGATCATATTTCCGTATTCACTAATTAGTAATATGTCAATGCCCTTGGGCTGAGATACAACTTCCCCAATGACCATCGATGCACCTTCTGTTAGAAATCCATGAGTTGAGTACTTCCTAGGAACTTACAACATCAGATTTCAACCCTACATATTTAAGGTTTCTTGGATATGTTTCCTAATGAACTTTCAGAGTTAGGGTTGAATCTGATTATTAATTACAGCAGTGTATAAATCATTTCTCCATCAACCAATCAACTAGGTAGATCAAGGAAACAAACACCAAATCATATACAAACTTGAGAGATGATTCCCAGCCATTAAGAGTACATCCCCAACTACAAACGAGATCTGAGTTTAATTTTCTTATAGCAGATTTGTACAAGGTACAAATCTGTCCTGTGAGCTGTTGAAAATTGGGTAACTTGGGAGGTAGTCCTACAAACCTTGGGTGCTAGGTTTGTGAAGAGGACACCCACAAAAAGACATGTTTGTGGGCAAAGTACCCAAGATTGGGGTTTTGGACCAAAGTTGTGTGCTTGGAACCCAAAGATAATATTATTATATTCTAATTTGTTGTTGAGGGGACTCTTAATGGATGAAGAGGGCTCCTAAGGCACCTATTAGAGAGGTATATATAGGAGGTCAATGGAAAGGCTAGATACAAGTGATGTTGTGGAGAACATCTGCCCTAGAGAGCTGAGCACAGGAGCAATGGCAAGGACATCTAAAGTTTGCAAGAGAGGCCGCAGCAATGGATAGCTGGAAGGTCGAGTTATGTGTCTGCATAAGGCCTAGTTTGGAGGTTTGCTCTGTGGTTTGGAGGAGCAAAGACTGGCTGCAAGCCGCAGCAGCCGCAGGGCCACAGGGGCTGCAGTTGGCTGCAGGCGTGTAACAGCCCTAGGAGTTGGGCCGTAGAGTGATCAAGGCAGGCCGAGGGCCTCAGAATGTAATATCCCAGTTTGATATTCCGTTAAACATTCGGGATTTTACTTTAGGAAATTATGCTGTATTATTTATTCATCAAATTACATAAATCAAACAACGAAATTAATGACAAACCGTAAACTGCAAATCAAATATATAGGAAACACAAGCAGCTAATCTCAGCCTTATTTTTTTATTATGAAATCTGAAATTACATGCTAGTACAAAATAGTTGGAAATTGGCTGAGATGAAATTCTCCAAACTGCTGCAAACTGGATCCAGCTTCTCCACTGAAACTGGAACTGATAGCACACCTGTGAATTGAAATAATTCACCAAGGGATGAGATGGGTTTTCGTCCAATCTCACCGAATAACCCAAGGGTTTTCGTCCTAGGGCTGACTGAAGCTGAGAACTAGGTTCACAAAACCTCTCACAAAGACAGTACACAAATCCAAGATGTCCCAAATGATCTCATCCTCCTCCTTTTAAAGGCTAGACTAATAGATCTCCAATCTTCTAGAAGTGTTTTATTTTGATTATTTTAGTATTATTCTAGAAGTTCCACCTTGATTTCATCTAAGTGACTTTTAATTTTATTTTATTTTATTTTATTTTACTTAAGTTACTTTTGGCCTCTTTCCTTCAATTAATAATTTTCCCCTTCTTTTATTTAATTAAGTGACTAATTAAAGTCACTTTTAATCCAAGAAAATGGTAAATCACCCACCATACTTTCTCTGGCCGCTGGAAATCACTTTTCATCATCCCATCCTGTAAATCTTCTCGTTTCAGTTCCAACGAGCTATTACACTAAGGTGTTCCATCAAATATTCCTCCCGGAATGCCACCTTAAGTGTAATTAATTAAGTGAAGCTCAATAATAACCCTGTTTTATGGGAATGATTGGAATGCAATGGAACCAAAAGCAAATTGTGCATGACTAACCCTGATGATGAGAATATGCGAAGTGAACATCGTCGGACCCCATAAAACTCCTCAACAGTGTTGATAAAATTGGCGATATTCAAAAATATCGTGATATTTTCGGCAAAACGATATATCATTGAGTAAATATCGCGATATTTTGAAAATATCAGCAAAATATCAACTATGTTTAAAAATCTGATAAAAGAAACAAACAAACAAACAAATTAATTAATTAACAAAATATATATATATATATTATGCTTGTCAATATTTGCCGATAAGATGTTTTCTGGACCCTCGCCGATATTTTGCCGATACTGATATTATCAACACTGCTCCTCCACACCCCTCTAGGATCTCTGATGACGTAATCCTGCTCATGTGACCTAGCCATCACGTACCTTGGAAATCCATCCTGGTTGTGCCATAGAGGAAACTAAAAATGGGGACATTACAAAGAAATAAAGGACAAGAAGTCAAGGGTATTTGAGGGGGAACGAGGCTGAGTATAGGCTAGATTATGGTTGTGTCAGGGTTGAACAGAACCCTAGAGATGCAGACCTAGGTTATTGACATCAAGAACAAGGCTACTAAAGAGGGCTATAATAGTGGTTGTTATGAGCGGTAGACTGAAGGAATAGTTGTTGGAAGCTAAAACCTATGGATGGAGGTCTAAAGGGGTTGATTTATGTGGACAAGAGGATTGAAAGGGTTGCCTGCAAAGCACAGTAGATAGCAAGTAAGTTGAGATTATTTTGTTTTTGTGCTATAGGTAGATGAGAGCCTGAAGGATTAGGCCTCATCCCTAGTTGTAACAGTCAAAGTACAAATTGTATTTTGTTGTATTAAAGCATTTGTATCAGGGTTTCTAAAGGGCCATGATCCCTGGTGTAGGAGCCCTATGATTATCTTATTAATGGACTGATAAGGAATGTTTTGGGCCATATACCTTGTGTACTATTGTTGATTTAACAGTTGATATTTTCCATTATGCAAAATGCTTCATAGTTGAGCATCTCTAGTGTGTTTATGTACTAGTATAGTCATAGACCAGACCTAGGGTGCAAGGGAAATTTCAACATAAACTTCTCCTTGTCAAATCACCCAAGTAAATCTAGCTCTTGTTATATCAAATCAGCATGATAAACTAGACAATCCTAGGGTTTTAGCCTGCAAGTCTTCATTTCCATCCTAGGGTTTTGGTCCTCAAGCGCTAGGTCTTTAACTTTTGCATCAACACAAGACCAAGACCTCCATGGAACATCAAGAGCACAATACAATAGTCTTCATCCAATCAAGGTATCATGCCAATCTCAAGAAATACCATCTCATCAAGCCAAGCTACTCATCTAGCACTCCATGATCTTGCCCTAGCCTCTATGTATCACCTAAGGGAAATGCTACAATATCACCCACAGTGGTATCTCTCTTCTTCATGTCTTCTCTAGGGTTCCAACATAGTGATACCTCCTCTTGCTTCACAACAAAAGATACAGCCTCTACAAGACAATACAAAGTGTGAGAAACTCAAGCCAATAGGCAAAGCTTGTATCCAAAAACTATACTCCTCTAATGCTCATGTTCTTCTCTACAATAAGCACAAGCCCGAGCATCCTCTTCTATCACACAAGCAAGGATTCCAATGACATCTTCAAGCACTAGCTACCATCTTGATGTCTCGAGTGGGGTTTACAACACAAATCCTAGGTCTTTCTCCTTACAAGACTCCTCCAAGACAATTACAAAGATGGTAATGAGTACACTAATAATAAGTAATGACAAAGGTTCTCTTCTCCTTTTATATAAAATAGGTGAGAGCAACCAATGTAAAACATGGACTAGGTCCACATAACTAACCCTAGATATAAGTCAACGAAGCAACCCCACATGGAACGCTCTACAAAACAAGGATGACAAAAGTCACACTAGGGTTTTACCCAAACCCAACGTTGTGCACCCTCCAAGCATGATGCCCTTTTGGACCCAATGCCCCTGCTCCAAGATGGTGTTTGATCTAACAAGTTGTTAGCTCAACACTCCTTTTTACACGATAGTTCATTCCCCAAGTGTACTCATGCAAGGTGCTCCTCCTCTAAGCCTATGCCACATGTCCTATTATGCCCAACACTCCTTAACCTATGTGCCAAGGAAATTACGTACTCCAAAGCTTCTCCTCAACATGTGTCGAAGCCCACAACCAACCTCCATGTAATATGCTCCCCAACCCAAGTGTCCTCAAGGCAAGTATCCAACCTCCACACAATATGTCATATGGTTCTTGCTCTTAGTGCCTATTACAGCAAAATATGGCACCTATTAAAAACCTCACTAGGTTACCTAGACAATGTGCAACACACAAGAGTGTTACCACTATCACCTTGTTATAACCCTTTTTGCCACTTATGTCAGTGAGAGGAACCTAATGTCAACCTTCTTCAATTGTTGGCCTGTATGTAGACTTTCTCCTCCTTGTTTGTGCTTTGTTACTAGCCCATCGCTCCCACAGCCTTGGCATGTTGTATACCGGGTGACAAGATGCACACACTCATGGAACGATGGGTACATGAGATGCCAAGGCTGTAGGAGCAATGGGTTACTAATTGACCACAAACAAGGAGGAGAAGGTCTACATTCAGGCCAGCAACTGAAGGAGGTTGACATTAGGTTCCTCTCACTGACATAAAGTGGCAAAAAGGGTTATAACACACCTCAACACCTACTCCTCTATCTTTAGTGAAGGACACAATCCAACACAAGAGAGCCTTCCTTGGTAGAGCTTAAGGATCAAGTAACACAAGGATCTTAAGCTAAAGGCCTCCTAAGGATCCTACACAAAAACTCACCAGATAAAAAGGTATGGCAGACTAGGCTTTGCGGTGAATGGAATAAATACAAGATTTGGGTTCAAAGGACCTATGGGTCAATCTAAAGGCTAGGGTTAGACCAAGGAGTATCAAATAGGTTTCCTGAACACAGCAAGTGAGGGTACTAGGTTTTTAGGCCAGTAAATTGCAGCGAAACATTGGCATCCTTTCCAAAGCCATACATTGTTGATTTTAGACATATTATTGATTGGAAAATATAGCTATTGTCTGTTTGCGAAACTGCCCTCGAATATGAAAAGTTTCTAGAAACTAGAGTTAGGACATTAAAGTAATAACGAAGTTAAAAATTAACGGAACATATTTTGATGAAGTTACAATAACAACACTGTTTTCTAAACATCTATAAACGTTTTGCCGGTACAGCTCCAAGAGATGAGGACAACTGTCAAAATCCAAGGGTGGAGGAATTAGGCATGCTAAAAACTTTTAAAAGGAAAAGAAGAAAATAATGATTATTCTATCAAAAGGATAAAACATAGAAGAAATAAAGTGATGAAGTCATATTGTTATATAAAAGGACATGATGTAACAATAGATATTGTCATAAAAAGTTATAATCTTAAATGACAGTTCGTTAGAGGGTATGCGTCTACAGACATTTAACATTATTAATAGATAACTGAAGAAGGAAAGTGGAAAGGCAGGAAGGGTGATCTGGGAGGAACATCTAGATAATATCGTTGGCCAAGGCAATATAAAAGGGCTTGTCATTCCTCCTGGCCCTGCTCTTCTCCAGGTTCTGATATATGACATAATGCAGATACGTACTTTTAGCCTCTCATTCAGTAGAGGACAAGTTGTTCTATGAGTTCAATCTCGCAATTGTGAGATCTTGTACTGAGCTGAATGATTGTTTAGTTTGATACTTTCCATTGAGTAATATCATCTAGACTTTGTTTCGTCTTGCTTTTGAGACTTCTTTTTAAAGCAGAAACATGAATAGAAAAGTGCTCGTGACAATGCCAAACCTTACTTAAATCTGGTCATTTTACCTTTTCCTGCTCTGGGGTATAAATCTGCTTGCCTCTCTTTTCCCATCGTAAATAAGCTTGTATTTGAACAAGCTCCTCAGGTATTGATATTTGTGGTTTGCCACTATTACCCTTTTGTGGTGTGCCACTATCACCCCTAGGCAAGTCAATACGGAAGTTCTGGCCTTCATACTTAAACCTGCAAAAAAATAAAAATTGTATGATGACATGGTTGGTGTTGGGTGAGAATGCAATTTTGGAAATATTTGAACTGGAAGTGAACATTCAAAGTAAAAAAACACACTCACCATTTTTCTCTTGATTGGTCATACAAAGTAAATTCAATTGCAGATATGTTTGTGTCAAGAATTTCAATCGTCAAGAAAGAGCTTTCCCCAGACTGCAAACCAGAAGAAGCAAGATGCACACTAGATTCAGAGGATATACTACTAACAACCAAATGACACTTCAAATCTGAGCAAAATTAAGGCCTTTGACCAAAATCCATTAACTAATCTTGTTTGGCATCTAGAAGTTAGAAAGAGAAGAAAGCTGGCCTTTGTAAAAGGAGTCCGCAAAGCTCTTTTTTTATAATCTTGTGTTCCATTGGGCCTATGCGATGGAAGAATCCAATTCCTATGAAATGACAATGATTGATCAAAATCTCGCTAATTTAAAGAGATTCAAAGTAATGTCAGAAAGAGATGTGCCCGAAAAGGTAAACAGAGAAAGCTTCCAGTAAAGGCAAAAGACTTACTTCTTGTCAGAACTAACAGCACCCCAATGAAGAATTAAGGACGGATTGCTATTCGTAACCTGCAAATGAATCGTTGTTGGAGATACAGCTGTAGACTTAACAACATTCACCTGTAAACAGTGGAGGATCAGAAGTTTCTTATATCAATAGTTGACTCAAATTTCGGCCAAACATTGCTATGCCATAGGATTTGAGATATACCTGCAGCTGAGACTGCCCATCAAGGTTGAATTTCTCAACAAGCTGCTGCAAATGATATAAGAATGTAAAAATTAGTTAGTATCCACTCTTTCAATTGTAGACTGATGAGATTAAGGCACAGATTCCTACCATTACTAGTTTCTTTTTAAATCAGCAAAGAGTTAGAAGATCCATCTGTTGATATGATAGAGACTGCAGAGTGTACTACCAAACTATAGAAAGAATTAAATTAATATGACAAAAGGCTATTGAGCTTAAGAAATCCAATCATCTATTGTGTAAAATGTGCTATTATTTTCTCAGTTCTGTGCTCAGGTGAAGAAAATTCTTTAGTACCAATAATGTACATGCCAAACATTTCACTTATGTTACAACCTCCAATCCCCTTTTGTAATTGTGCATTTAAGTCAAAGGAACACGTTACTACACTCCAATTTATAAACCATAAGATTTTTTTCATTTTTTTAATCGGGAACCATGGTAAGGGAAACATTTTATTGAATTGATGTCTCTATCCATCAGAAATTGGCACTATCAGTGGCTGTGATTAGGGCCTGGATTTTCCCAGAGGTTTGAACTTCTGCTGATGATTAGAAAATTCCATGGTAAACCATCAAAAAATAGTCCACTTCTATCAGCATGCATATTTTCCAATCTGTATTTGCATATAATGTGACACTGTGCATGTACTTTCTTTGGGCCTTCTCCCGAAGCTAATACATTGAAATCAATATCACTTAAAAACCAATGAGAACTCTAAAAGAAAGTACCTCAGAAGCAGCTAGATCTGTTGCCAGAACTGCACGAGGCCCAAGCCAGCCCACAGTGGGGGTCACCTTGAAACAGATTTTGTTTGGTAAGAGGAGACCATTGTCCAAGAATTTACTGTAAAGACTAGATTTTGAGGACCGACGGAGTGATGGATTTGAAATACCAATAGATATGCTGTGGGGAACAAGTCCAGCAGTAGGGCCAGGATATTCCCTACTATGACGTGTTTCCACCAGAGAAGACGGTAGCCTGCTTATTGCCGACTGAAGCAAACACTGTCCATGCATCTTGATTGGTATATAATTAGGCTTAACAATAATCAAATGGTCATTATCCGATCCAAGTCTTGATTTCTGTCAAAATTCTGAAAGATCATCAACACGGTATAAACAAAATTATAACATGGTCAGCGCAACAAGTTTACATGGACATCTTATGCCCAAACAAAAACCCAGATCATTTCAATTATCAAGTAGCTAGCCGCAGACAGTTTCCGCACTACAGCAAAATGAAACCAGACCAACAAATTAATCTCTAGTTTCTTGATCACAATAAAAATATGGTTAACCCAATCTTAGAACCGGCGCTGCATTTTAAATTTTTAACCCAGTCATAAGATTGAGATAAATAAAGTAACTAAAACCGCTCATGGAGAATTCTATAATGTGATTTCATAGGATACATACACATAAGCATAAGAAGGAGAGCAATGAGAATAATAGGAAGTTCTCTTAAATGTAGAAAGTCATTCACCATTTCCATAGATGTACGTTGAAATATCAACTCCCAACCTATGACTGTTGTTTTCCCATTACCTGTGACACTTAACCTACGTTTATCCCACATTCTTACACGCAAAAATTAAAGTTTGGTCATTTAACATCAAGGAGATAAAAGTTTTTGTTATGGAAAAGTTCCACAAGCATATTTGGGATAAGGAGCTATGAAGAAAGAAAAATTACTATATTAAAATGTTTAATCCCACTCATAGTCATCAACCAAAAGCATACATAGAGGCCAATATCTCTTGGAGAGCCAAAATTCTTATTGCTCACTTAAGGACTAATTCTCATCAACTCTGTTGTGAAACAGGGCGCTGGAAAAGGCCAAAGGAAGTGTGGGAGAAAAGAGTATGCATTTTTATTTCTTCCGAAGAGTGGAAACAGAAAAATATTTCATTTTAGAATGTGAGGCCTTCAAAGACAATAGAGAAAGTTATGCAGATATCCTGGCAGCTAGCTCTTGGGATAATCTATTTAGCGAGGGGTTTGTCGAGAAGCTGGGAGCATTTATTTTGAAGCTTCACAGAAAAATGGCCAAATACATCAAACAGATAAAGAAGCAATCTGTCCCATAGACTATCTTTAACCTCGTAGACGTTAAAATTAATTTCTTTCTTTCTTTCTTTTCTTTTAATCTTTATATAGTACACAAAAATTCCTTTACGGAAGTACAAATGAAAAGTTTAGAGCAGGGCATAACTAAAAGATGATAAAGATGGCTAAATAACATGGTATGCTCAGGAGAACATGGGAAACAATTACAAATTGTACAGGCATGAAATAAGGCTCAATCCAACAATTATATCACTCAATATCTCAAATATCCACATTTTTATATTCCAAGTAAAATCAGGTGAGGCCGAAGACGAAGACAATTTAGATTCAGGAAAATTAGAAAGTTAGCGCGTAGTTTAAGGAGGCCAAGTTTTTGTCCAGAAAACAATGGAAATTCTGTCATAATGTTGATAAAATAGGCACGATTTTGATAAAATCTGCAGAGCTATAAATTTTCATGATTTTGGGCGCATCAAAGGTGATTTTAATTAATTTTCACCAAAAAACACACCATTTAAACATTCCCGGTCAATTTTTTAAAAAATGGCCGAAATGGCCGTCCAGGCGTAGACAACGCCGAAATTTAGTTCGAAAAAAAAAAAAAAAAAAAAAATACATTAAATGAAGGAAAAAATATATATTTTTTCATGGATAGGAAAGTTTGGTATGTCCATTAATTCAATTTTTTTATAATAACTTGTTTCAAAATAAACAATGATGCATACAACAAAAGTCATGGATTTAGAAAAGTTCACACGTCTGCTGGCTGTTTGCTGTAATATCGAGTCAGTAAAATAAGCAAAATACTCTGCGGTCAAAATCATCACTGTGATTTGGATCCAAGTTCCACTGACTTGATTCAGTAGTTCAAAGAACAAAGTCAAACTTCGGTGTCCACTAGGACTACGAAGAGTCTACTCTGCGGTCAAAATCATCACTGTGATTTGGATCCAAGTTCGACTAGAAGGAGCTGACTTGATTCAGTAGTTCAAAGAACAAAGTCAAACTTCGGTGTCCACTAGGACTACGAAGAGTCTGGTTACCGGAATAGATTCGTCTTAACATCTGATCTTAAAAAACACTGAGAAGAAGATCATGTTAAAATGGATTTATGCAGAGTTTGATTTATTACTGTTATTTTTCTTTTCCTTGCCGTGTTACTTTTTCTTTCTTTTAAAATTTGAAGGCAGTTTTCGCGATGGGACATATCTCATCTAACTAGGATGTAAAATCACCTTGATTCTCTATGTGCAACAAAATTGTCAGCAGTGATTTATATAATGATATTAAAATTTACCTTTTAATTTAAAAAATGAAAATAAAAATTCAAATGGATACAGAATATCTGAAAATCACAGATAGGAGACTCTGAGAAATCTCCGGTTTGATTGAACGTGAGCAATTAGGAAATTAAAAAAGGCGGCCAAAACTAGAGAAGAAACGTGTAAGACTTGGCAACCTGAAATGAAGATCCGACTTTCGAAAGTCACAACAATCAGCACATGAACATAAAATTAATCCATATTATGAATCATTAAAAATAAGCTGTTCGCGATTACCTGAATTGAGCTGAAAAGGCTGAATATTCACCGGTGCAAAATCCCGCTGGTCTCCTGTTACATTAAATTTGCAATGGCAAAGACCTGTACGCCTTTATACTACCGAAAATTCGGAAGATTTCGGAAAATCGCAGGGCATACCTGACATATGATCACTGTGTATAGCGCTTCGCCTAGAAAACCCTCGTAAAAGGAAATGCGTAATATCTCGCTCAGTCGCCAAATATACACTTACAGAACTGACGGCAGAGAAAGACTGTTGCAGTATCGGCACGGGGGTACGAGAGCCTGCCACGTGTAGATCCCTGATTTTGCGTTCCATTAGAAGCATGTTGAGATCTGCTGGATTTCACGATCGCGGCCCTCGAAAAACCACCCACCAGTAACGTGGCAAGACAGGTCGATTAAAGTTAAGAACAGGGTCACGTGAATCAAGGCGGCCGTTGAGGGGCTAGACCACGTGGTTGGCTTTGTGGGGGCCTTTCTTTTTAGCGCCCTATGTGCGCTTCCTCGTGCGTGGAAGGGGAAGTTGATGTTATTTTTCTCGTCAATATCAACTATGCCCACCCTTAAGATAAGGTCACATGGACATCTACATATTGTTTAAGTGTTTTAGCGTGTTTTAGCATATGTTTTTGTAGCCTTGTTGGTGACAATGTCTAGAAAAATGTGATACTTTACTTCTTGTGTGGTCTTGTTTTTCCTTATCCTCAAAGTCTCACATCTACCATTTGCTTTTGTTGGTTGGTTTAAGGAAATATCATGTGTGCGCTTCCTAACTTTTCCTCTTTTTAAAGGACAAAATACCTGATTAATCTAGGGTTGTGTAGGGATTTGAAATTGTTAGTCATTTCAAGGTGACCCACTTTGACATTGCAAAGATTCTATGCGTTTTAGTATTTATTTATTTATTGGAAAATCGGTTGCTTCATCGGCAAGTAATGTGGGATCATTTTCATGTATAATTTGATTGTATTGAAATATTTTTATTTTTTTCACACACGTGGAAAAATTATTGAACTAAATTATTAATATCACGGAAATATAATTACAATTTTTATTCTTGAATTATTAATATTACATCAGTGCAAAGTGTATCACTATCTATAAAATATTTTATAAATTTTTATATAATAATATTAATGAAATGATATTTTAACACGTAGTCTAAAGATAGAGGAGTTGTCGGGAAAGTTATAGAAATTCTGATTATATTTAGAGAAAATCCGGCAAGGATTTTTGCAAATCCAAGTTATAGTTGTTAAACTTCAAAATTTTAAGTGTTCTAAACATTTTTTATGGTGTTGAATCCATTTCCATCATCAAAAGCACGATTCAAACACTGCCTCTACAAGATTTTTTGAAATTTTTTTGCCCTGATTCTGGCCACTTTTGGTCGTCCAGGGAATTCCTCCGCCTTGTTAGACGACTCCATATTTTAACGTCTACGAGACTACTAGTCTAAGACCATCAGTCTTGTTTTTGGCATTTTGCAATATAATTAAGAAAAATTTGAGTTTAAAATTTTAGAGAATGATATTGTATATTTGATAATAATTTTGTACTTAAAGAGTTTATAAAATATAATTAGTTGACATTTGTCTTTATTTTTCTAATGTTTTTATAGTAAGATCATATTTTTTTAATGATGACATTGAATTATGAGTATTAAATTGAAGACAACTATAAATGAATTATGAGTATTAAATAGACAACAACTACATGTTAAAAAATATTTTCAAGATGTGATATTAAAATCATCATGATTGATTGTGAATATGGAATATAATTAAAGGATAATTCACAATGTTTTATTAGTTAAGCTATTGTAGTGAAAGTATTTGATAGAAAATGACACAAATGCATATAAAGAAAATGAATCAAATAGTGTATAAATCTCTCTATGAGAAAAAACATGAAAAGATAAATAAATCAAACAGTGTTTGTATTATTGTGCAAGAGGATCCATACATCTCTCTATGAGAGAAAGCATGAAAAGAGAAATAAAGCTTTGATATCTATAGAATTACATACTAGAGACAAAGGGTCCATTCAACATCCAAAGGTGGTTCAATTCTATCATTGTTAGTGATTGTTTACCTTCCAATGCACCATGTGTTGTTGTTGATGTGTAGGTGTAACTATCTTCATGACTAATGGGATTCTTGGCATGCATGCATTGTTAAAGTGTATGTGCACATAGTATGGAAGTTGGCATGCATAATGGGAATCTAATGTGTAAATGTTGTAGAGGTTATATGGGTACCAAGGGTGTCACCTCCCTACCCTCTCATTTTAGCAGTGACGACAAACTATCAAGGGCATTGTGTGCCCCTTTCTTTGGCTATTAAACCCAAATATGGGTTGTTGAAGTAGTTTGTACAAGAAAATTCAATGGAACAAGGTTGCCAATGAGAAGCCCACTAATGTGGAAGTAATTGGACCATTGATAAGAGAACCCTCAACAAGTTGTTCATTAGGAAGCAAGGTGTTGAATCTCAATAAGTGAGCTATTAATGAGCAAGTTATTAAAATTCTATCATTAATAAGAAGGTTATTGATGGGCAAGGTTGTTAATAAACAAGTTGTCGAAACATAGGTTATCAACTTGAAAATGGTTAACAAGAAAGTTGTTGATAAGAAAGTAATTATTATACCATACCCAACATCTATGGTAACTTTATGGAGGTGGGGTATGAAATTTCTTTTTCCATAAGCATCTTAGATTTGACCATCACCTTTCACTCATCGAGAGTTTTCCAGTGATATAAATTTTACATAATTATGAGCTCTAAGCACAAATTTGTGGCCCTCGGAAGGTTGGATCCCTGCCATGTCAACATCCATACAGCTGATAGGTGGTAGCCATATGCCGTTGTGCCACCACTATATTAAACCATGTCATCTGACATGTGGTTGACACATGGTGGAACTATGTCATCATGTCATCGCCATATTTAGTCACGTGGCAGTCCCAGCACATCATCGACTTGCTCACGTCCAAATCTAGGTTTTTCGTTTATCATTCATTTCTGGTTCTTCTATATTCTCTTATTATTGGATTTTTCAATTCCTCCAAGTTTAGTCAATGGTGGTTGGTCAATCCAATCAAACTCAAAAATATCCAAATATGAAGTCTCCAAAAGTTCCCATTTCTTAAAATCCAATTTTTCGAACCTTCGATTATCTGAGTCTTCTGCTAACCCATGTCAGCTCCTCAAAGGATAACACCTAACCTCCACCTCAACTCTATAATGCCTTTGATCCATGCCCACATCCCAGTATGTCAACTTGGTCAGTGTCATCAAACCCTTGCTCATGTAGATATCCAAAACATATAGATCCTAAAAAATGTATAATAGCCATTTTCCTAAAGTTTTGAATCACAAACTCTTGCTCTCTATATCATCTCTACCACATGGAACCACATCAGTTGCCATGTCATCCTCATGGTCTTTATATGCCATGCTAGCCTACCATGTTGGCATGCCACATTAGCAACAACAAACTTAACTTCCATTTCAATAGTGACACATATGTGACCACATCAACAGTGCCACGTCATATCTGACATGTTTGTGGCCATGTCATCTCCCTCTGGTTCACAACACAACCTAGGGTCTTTCCACATGGACTCCACAGTTTCTCGTGGGGGTCATCCAACTAGAATTTAAATATGGGTTTTCCCATGAGGCACATTTTCTAGGATTTCTGGATTTAACATATAATGGATTTGATTTTTTTCAAACGATAATAAACTTAACAAGAATGACAACTAACATATTCTAGATTCCTCATTATCTAGAATTTGTCTAGATATGGGAAAGTGTCTAGCATCTAACGAGCTCAATCTAATTTATGTCAATATTCAGGATTTTCCAATAATGTTCACTAATGGAAGTTCTAGATGTTGAAATATGGCAACAAGAATATTCAAATTTAATTTGTCCTTGAATTAAATTGTGAATTAAAATCGAATTTAGTCTTAACAGCTACTTGGAAATAATTTATTTATTTATTTTAAATTAATTAGTTGGAGAAATTCAAGTTAGAAGTCTTTCTGAAGTCATGTAAGAGTTATCCCTTAAATTAAGGAGATAAGGTTGAGTTATATTTGAGTTATAATTAGTTAACTCAGTTTATTGAGTTAAGTCCAGTTAAATTAGTTCTAAACTGTTTGAGGAACTAATAGTGAGTTAATAGTCAGTTTATGCATTAATGCACTCAACTAGTGCTACTCCAGTTAACTGAATATTCCCTCATCAGAAACACATGCATGTCTATTCTGAGAAAGACCCAGTTGAGATTAATGTTCAAGGACATTGTACTATCAGTTGCATGTGTTTTCTCATGGATAAAACTCATGCATGCAGTCAAGGATTCATCTTTGAGGATTGCACAGTTTTGGAGGAGGATCATCCACTTGGTAACATGAAATCATCCATAAGGAACAACGCAAGGAAATAGGAGCTTGGAGGGTAGAGAGGAAGGCTGGAGAGAAGCCAAGATTTCCTGTGAGTATTTGTGAGGATTGTACTGGGAGCTGGATAGCTGTGAGAGCTAAGGCTTTGTATAATTCCTATGTATTTCCACCATGTATGATAATACAATAGTGTGGGGTTTTTAGCTGAGGCTTTCCCCAAAGTATTTTCATGTGTATTGTGCCATTGATTCTTCTTATTCTGGTTATATTGTTCAACTCGATCTTTAAGCTTCCGCAAATTGATAGTAGAAGTAGGTTATAGTACTCTGCTTTGATTTATATTGCATTATCGGGTTAACCTACACCAGATTTTCTACATGGTATTAGAGTTGTGAACAGTATACTGAGAAGAGAATTCGAAGTTTGAAGTTCAGGGTTGCAAGTGCAAATCGAATTCATATCATACTTCAAAGTTGGCCAATGGCGTTCTATGGCTTGAGACTCGAGTATGCCTTGGAAGGTAGCTCAAATTACATAGCATGGAAAGATAGAATGGAGGCTATATTAGAAGACAATGGCTTGAAGGAATTCATTGATCAAGAAATCCCAAAGCCAGCTTCAACTAATGCACAAGAGTTGGCTGAGTGGAAGAAGTGTGTGGTGAAGGTGGGATGGATCATCCTTGAGGGAGTTCGAGACCATATTATCTCGAGTCTCCATGGGAAGGATACTCCATTTTCAATGTGGAAGACATTGAAGGACCTATACCAAAACAATAGTGACCAGAGGAAATTGGCTCTCAAGGATAAGCTTCGAAGAATCAAGATGGAGAAGGGCGATACTATTTCCACATATCTGAACAAGCTCGCCACCTGCAAAGATGAGCTTGGTAGTGTGGGAATAACTACTGTTGATGATGATATGGTGAGCCTCGCTCTCCTTGGCCTTCCAAAGAGTTGGAATAGCTACCAGGACTCTGTGAATGGAAGGGAGAAACTGTCGAATTGGGAACGACTGTGATCAGATCTTATGCAGGAGGAGATCAGGAGGAGCACACGAGATGGTTCTTCATCCAAGAATGATGATGAAGAAAATCTGGCCTTAGCAAGCAAGGCAAGGAAAGGGAAGGGGAAGGCTTCCCATTTCAAATCGAATTCTTCTCATGGAGGGAAGAAGGGTGACATGTCTAAAGTAAGATGCTTTAATTGTCACAAGATGGGACATTAAGCGACTAATTGCCCATCGAAGAAGTCCAAGAAGGGATCTTAGGAAGGATCGGAAGGTGAGGCATCAGCCTCTCTGTTCGAAATGGACTTTACCATCATCGCATGCATGGTATCATCGATGATGGGTTGTGTTTGGTATCTTGACACTGGAGCCTCATTCCACATGACCGGTGATAAAAAATTATTCAGTGCCTTGGAGGAGAAAGACCTTGAGATGCGCATAGAGATGATGACGAAAGGTATAGTGTTTCAGGAGTGGGCACGGTTGCTTTTAAGAGGGAGCATGGAGCTCCTATCACCTTGACAGATGTGAAGTATGTGCCTGGACTGAAGAATAATTTGGTATCGGTCGCAATGTTGGAGGACAAAGGTTACGATGTTGTCTTCAGTAAAGGAAAGGCGTTCCTAAGACACATAGCCATGGGTCAGACCAAGAGGATAGGGATTCGAGTGAAGAATCACTATAAACTAGAGGTAGATGATTGTGCAACATTGAGTACGAAAGCAGAATTGGTGCAAAGCCAAGACATTAGCGAGTTGTGGCACAGGCAGTTGGGCCATTTACATCATGGGGCTTTGAAGATAATGCAACAGATATCTACAGGACTTCCCAAAGGTAAAATTGAGCAAGTTGACACATGCAAAGGTTGTACCTTGGGAAAGTACACCAAGTCTTCCTTTCATGATCGAGACAGTCGAGCAGAGGCTATCTTAGAGCGAGTTCATACTGATTTGTGTGGACCATTCTCGACGGCATCCACAACGAAGCAAAGGTATTATTTGATTTTCATTGATGGCTATTCTCATAAATGTTGGATTTATTTCATGCAGAAGAAGGACCAAACCTTCACAAAGTTTTGTGAGTTCAAAGATTTGGTCGAGAAAGAGTCAGGGAAGAAGATCAAGGCCTTGAGAAGCGACAACAATGGAGAATATGTCTCAAAAGAGTTTAAGGACTTCTGTGCAGTTGAAGGAATTAAACAAGAGTTGACAGCACCTCATAACCCACAGCAGAATGGGGTGGCCGAGAGGAAGAACAGAACTATTTTATGGGCAGCACGGGCAATGCTGCATGACCAAGACCTACCACTTCACTTATGGGCTGAGGCATGCAACACAACGATCTATTTGCATAATAGAAGCCTGCATCACATACTTGGGATGAAGACACCAAAGGAAGCTTTCCCCGGTAAGAGACCAGATGTGGGTCACTTCAGGATCTTTGGCTCATCAGTATATTGCCATGTGACAAAGGATGCATGGAAGAATCTTGAGCCGACAGTAGAGTTGGGGATATTTGTGGGAAACACTAATACACCTCACAACTATCGGGTGTACTTGCCTACCAGTCTGAGGACAGTGGTTCACAGAGATCTCAAGTTTGATGAGAAGAAGGCCATGAGAGTTTCCCTTGAGAGGGAGCTCCAACTACAAGCTGTGGAGGAATTGTTGGTTCCTAAGGAGGAGGATCCTCAAACTGATGTAGAGCAGCCGCATGCAGAGGTTCCAGGAGTTGAGACATCCACTCAAGCAAAGTCTTCTAAAGATGGACAGAAGCGCACAAGAGAAGCTGACAGATTGTTGGAGGATGCGAGAGAGAATGTGGGAGCACCATCTTCTCAGCGCAGACAGAGGAGGTCACCTGAGAGGTACACTGGATACATGGCCCTTGCTGGGGAATGTGTTGAGACCAAGCCATCTTCCTTTGAGGAAGTAGTGCAGCAGCCGATTTGGGTTGATGCTATGGTGGAGGAGTATGACTCCATAGTTCGTAACAGTGTTTGGGACGTGGTTCCGAGACCGAAGAACAAGTCAGTTGTGAGTTCCCGTTGGCTTTACAAGGTAAAGCAAGCTGCTGATGGTAGTGTGGAGAAGCATAAGGCAAGATTTGTTGCCCGTGGATTTTCATAGGTCAAGGGGATTGACTATGATGAGACTTTTGCTCCTGTCGCAAGGTACTCATCTATCATATCTATGTTGGCACTATCAGCACAGATGGGTTGGAAGATCCATTAGATGGATGTGAAGACTGCATTCCTTAATGGCCAGATTGAGGAAGAGGTGTACATAAAGCAGCCGAAAGGTTTTGAGACCTTCGATCATGAGTCGCATGTGTGCCGACTCAAGAGAACATTGTACGGGCTGAAGCAAGCACCTCGTGTTTGGTACACCAGCATAGACAACTACTTCATCGGGTTGGGGTTCACAAAGAGTGAAGCAGATGCGAACATGTACCACATTGTAGTGAAAGGTAAGTTGTTGATCATCGTACTTTATGTTGATGATCTCATATTAACTGGTGATGATTAGTTGATCGTGTCTTGCAAGGAGGACCTTGCAAGAGAATTCGAGATGAAAGACATGGGTCTCATGCATTACTTCCTTGGCATGGAAGTGTGGCAGAAGGATGGGGAGTTGTTTGTGTCTCAGGGCAAGTATGCCAACGAGATACTCAGGAGATTCCACATGGAGAAGTGCAAGCCCATGCAAACTCCTCTAGCAGGTAACTGGAGGATGGAGGTTGCTACTTCAAGAGAAGTGGTAGAGGCTACTGTGTACAAGCAACTTGTGGGTTCACTAATGTACTTAGTGAACACACGACTAGATTTGTGCTATGCGGTGAACCAGCTGAGTCAAGCGATGGTTCAGCCTACCAAGATGTTTTGGAAGGCGATAAAGCATGTATTGAGATACCTCAGAGGCACATCTCAGTATGGATTATGGTACATACGGACAAAGGGAGTGAATCTACAGGGCTTCACTGATGCAGATTGGGCAGGGAGTCCATCAGATCGGAAGAGCACATCAGGAGAGATTTTCAACCTTGGGTCAGCGACAGTTTCTTGGTACAGCAGGAAATAGAGGTCAGTTGCACTTAGCTTAGCAGAGGAAGAATACATGGCTGCAAGTCAGGCAACATGTGAGGCCATCTGGATGCGGAAAATCCTAGTTGGTTTGTTTGATCAGAGGATGGATCCAACTGTGATCTATTGTGATAATCAGAGTTGTATCAAACTCTCTAAGAATCCAGTATTTCATGATAGGTCCAAGAACATCAACATCCGATATCATCATCTCAAAGACTTTGTAGCGAAGAGGATCATGTTGATGCAGTGTATTTCGACAAAGGAGCAAGATGCTGACATTTTGACAAAGGCATTGTCAAAGTGTAAATTCGAGTTCCATAGAGACAGGATCGGGGTGTCAGATAATCCCTTTCTTGTTGAGAGGGAGTGTTGAAATATGGCAACAAGAATATTCCAATTTAATTTGTCCTTGAATTAACTTGTGAATTAAAATCGAATTTAGTCTTAACAGCTACTTGGAAATAATTAATTAATTTATTTTAAATTAATTAGTTGGAGAAATTCAAGTTAGAAGTCTTTCTGAAGTCATGCAAGAGTTATCCCTTAAATTAAGGAGATAAGATTGAGTTATAATTAGTTAACTCAGTTTACTAAGTTAAGTCCAGTTAAATTAGTTCCAAATTGTTTGAGGAATTAATAGTGAGTTAACAGTCAGTTGATGCATTAATGCACTCAACTAATGCTACTCCAGTTAACTAAAGATTCCCTCATCAGAAACTCATGCACGTCTATTCTGAGAAAGACCCAGTTGAGATTAATGTTCAAGGATAGTGTACTATCAATTGCATGTGTTTTCTCATGGATAAAACTCATGCATGCAGTCAAGGATTCATCCTTGAGGATTGCGCAGTTGTGGAGGAGGATCATCCACTTGGTAACAGGAAATCATCCACAAGGAACAACGCAAGGAAATAGGAGCTTGGAGGGCAGAGAGAAAGGCTGGAGAGAAGCCAAGATTGCCTGTGAGCATTTGTGAGGATTGTACTGAGAGATGGATAGTTGTGAGAGCTAAGGATTTGTATAATTCCTATGTATTTCCACCATGTATGATAATACAATAGTGTGGGGTTTTTAGCTGAGGCTTTCCCCAAAGTATTTTCATGTGTATTGTGCCATTGATTCTTCTTCTTCTGGTTATATTGTTCAACTCGATCTTTAAGCTTCCGCAAATTGATAGTAGAAGTAGGTTATAGTATTATGCTTTGATTTATATTGCATTATGGGGTTAACCTACACCAGATTTTCTACACTAGATTTCTAGACTTCCATTAAGTTTAACATGTCAACCTTTCAGATGCCCCGAATTCTATGTCATGCACCTAACTCAACTACCAAATTAGCTCCTCTGTGAAAGTTGAGCCACGTCAGCATTCCACATAACCATGCATGTGAACAGCCATGTCATGATACAAGTGTATGCTCTATTGGCATCTAGATCCAGATTTTTCCAAAAAAGGAATTTCTAGTAATTATGATTTTTGGACTTCTAGACTCCCAAATCTAACTTTTGTTAATTAACTAAAAAGTCAACAAAAGTATGAAAACTACTAGAATCCAATTTTATGGACATATGTATTATGTCTAACCATGCAACAAGTCTCATTCAATGGTCAACATCTATATCTAGGTAATTCCTTAAGTGTTCCTCTTTGTGAAAAGTAAGATTTCCATATCTCCTCTCCCTTTAATTAATTGGGCCTCCAGTCGTCGATAAAACCACACAATAGCCATTCATTCATTTGGACCAGTCTAGTTGATGGACCATCAACTAACAAGTCCATACTCTTTGTCTCCAACTGTTTTTGTTAACCAGGCATCGAGCCACTGGGCATTCCTAGAGCATCTCCTTTTAACTTGGTATGATATTGTTGATGTATATATATATATTAAATAATGGATCTCCAATTCCCATCACTTAATGATTATTTCAACTAGGCACTAGTTCACTGGGGTAATAATACATCGATATACTAATTTGATCTAGTTAATGAGAACATTGGCCCACCGGCCACTAGTTGTCTAACACATACACTTAAAGGGGTTCTGCTTGATCAATTTTTCTACTCTTAAGCCCCCTTATGTATAAGCTCTCAATCATGGCCCCCTTTCGTTCCATGTGACCAATGATTGAAGCTAAAAGCTTCCATTGCCAAATTTTCTACATTGTGTAGGTCCAATCAAGGAATTTCCAACTCTTCTTGACTTGACTATTTTCAATCCTATGGTAATAGTCTTGCTCAAATTTCTCTAAGGAAACTAACCCATACTTAATCTAATTTAGCATAAAATTTCATGAGGTTGGGTCATCCTCCAAACAATTTCTATGACAAAAGAAAGTCACATGCCACATATTCATTTTGCCTAACTAATGAAATATGTCCCTCTTCTATTTCCAATTAATTAACATAGGCTTCAACTTTTCTCCATGACCGCTAAAGAGACCAACATTGTGGTTGAATTCTTGAGGAAATAATGTCCTCGTAGTCCCTTATTAGGTAATAATCAATTCTACATCGAGTATACCTATCATATACAAATTTATGATAGCCATGGGTTATCACAACTTGTTCAATCATTTTTTGGCATAGTTCCATATATGAACCAAATCATGCATTTAATACATCCTATGAAAGTTTTTCAATCAAGGAGAGGCCTCTAAGTCCCCCCACCAAATAGGGCATGACCCAATTGTTCATCATTGATTGTTTCCATTAGAATTGTTATCAATCCCATTCATTTTGAAGGATGCATAATCCCAATTAAATCTACTAGTTGGTTATGATAGTTTTCTTGAGTTTATTAAAAAGGTTCTTTGTCCTTATGTGTCATATTCTCGAAAAAGACTTCCTCCAGTGAGTCTTCACTCTAATTTTAGGCATTTCTCGGGTTGTTGAGTCTACTTTATTAATAATACCCACTACTAATAATGAAAAAAATCAAGGCATTTTTTCCACTTGGAGCTGACTCAACTCCCATACAAATTACTTAATTATGCACCAATTAATATGCTCAAAGAGCCTTCCAGACATGAGGCATGTCAATTAAGTTTAGCTTGGGTGGTTGGGTAGAATCATTGTAATCCTCCCCGCCCACGTTCAAACCTCATAGTTTGACATGTTGTAGCTTTGGAATAGAGTAACTATGTTGGGTTCTTAAGTGAGTCTATATTATGGGTTGGCCAAGTACCAACAAGCTCTTTCTTGCCTTCAGGCTGAGAAGGAGGTCGGTTTCTTTCCCTTGATTGTCCCTAATGCCCAAAATCTTATATAGCATGAAGCATAATTAACTCATAGTAATCATTCATACAAGAGAATATAAAGTATACACACATTTTGTGTATTACATAGAATTTATATACTTATCTCCTATAATAAACCACCAACTGGCTATAGAACTTCCAACATTCCTCCCAACCATAAATTGTGCTACTCATATTATCTAACCAGTGAATCACCCCTAAGATGGGGCCATAACTTCACATGTGTGAAGGCCCACCTAGATCTTATTGCAACATGGATTTGGTACTATACAAGTACTAGGACAAGTACCGACTTCAACATCCTTCGAAACCACAATCTTGCATACACCAACATACATAACCTGAGATAGTGTGCCCTTTCATTACCTCTATAGTCCATTGGGTTGTGTCATTACTCCTCTTGAGCTTCAAGTGTAAAATGGTTAGGAAATCACAAAGTAATTGTGGCTCTGGAAGTTTCAACTACCATGAGAAGTCCCTCGAGAACTCTAGGCCAAGTTCCATCCTTAGTAGCCTTCTTAACCACAATCTCATATCCACCACCATGCATGATCCAATATAGTGCACCCTTTCACTACCTCTGTAATCCATAAGGATGAGCCATTACTCCTATTGAGCTTTAAATGCAAAAAGATAAGGAATTCATAAAGTGATTGTGGCTTCAAAAGATTCAATTTCCCTTGGAAATCTTCTAGGCACCCCTCACGCCTCACCTTACGCATACTAGCCCCACTAATTTCCCCTCAAAACTACAACCTCGTTGATTCGGGAGGATCTAAAAAGGATAAAATTCAATGTTCTCAAAAATTGACGGAAATAGCACCACATCTAACAGCTCAACATGGCTATTCTAACACAAATTGAATTGTGTCAAATGGAGTATGTATGAAGAAGTTATGATAGTTTACAGATTTTGACCAACAGGAAAAAAGTCAAACTGGCCAGGACACATGGCAGCGTCTGGATGTGACATGTTGTAGTATGGATAGGATGATGTGGCATCATTTGGGCTTGACATGTGTCATATTGTGGAGATGACATGTGGCATTGAATTAGGAGTTATGTGGCAAGCAGAGGTTGATGTGGCGATGACTTAGTGCATGGCATGGACCTATGATAGCATGCCACGTGGTAACTCAGTAACAACGTAGAAATTTCATTGGTTTAAAAAATGTTTCATGTTTAGAGCCCACAGGGATTGAACCCCCAACCTTAATAGTGACAAGCCAACGACCTAACCAATAGGTCACATGAGGATGTTGTGAAATGGCGGTGGCAAATTCATGTTTAAGTTTATTGTGTATGGAGAGAAGGGGAGATGGAAGGCTCTGAGTTTGACCTAACGACCTCCTCATCATATTTACCGCAACAAACTAATGAATGTTGCAATTTAAATGGATCTCACGTAACCATATAACGATCTGGTTAAAACCTTCATCATGTGATTGGACCTGCCGAGGGGTATCAACGTATCATATAACAAACTATGGTATATGTGCCAACATTTGTGGAAATTTGCTCCAACCTTTGTGCCATTGTGTCTAGTGATTGGACTATCATATGATTTATGGTGTTCATATATATATATATATATATATATATGTTAGTTTTCACAATAATAACATGCAAATGGTTATAGCCGTAATGTGCTTGTTTAACAATATGCCATTTTTTATATACAATTCCAACGGAGGACTGCAACCTCTGCAGGCTCGACTCCGAGGTTGTGGACCCCAACTCTATTTAACCAAAAAGGATTGCCAATGTGCTACAGTCATTGGAGTGTGAAAAAGTTGTAATTTTGAAAGCTTTTAAGCTTGCTTGTAGCTTATGTATTTTGTAAATAATTTGAGTTTTGGAGCTCGTTTTTGCAGCAACCAAAGGAGTTTTTTGTGGCATTTTGGAGGCCACTTCCTAGGAGCAGAGAGCTCATTTAGAAAAGGACTTTGGAGGAATTTTCTTATTGTAATTGAAAATTTGGGAGAATAATAAAATAGGCCACTTCTTAGTAGCATAGAGCTCATTTGGAACAGGGCTTTGGAGGAATTTGCTTATTGTAATTGCAATTTTGGGAGAATAATAAAAGAGGCCACACCCTTGGAGGTGGGACCTGGATACATAGTCTTCATTGGCCGAACTCCATTATCAATTGGTCGTTGTGTTTCTCTTCTCAATCTTCTATATTTCTTTTAATTTGTAGCTTCATTTAAGTCTTTCATGCTTGATTTAATTATTGAGATGGTTTAGTGTAATCATTCATGCTTGAACATTTTTGCAAGTCAAGTCACTTTAAAATATCCTAGATCAAGTGGTATCAGAGCATATTTAATGGTGGTTTGTGTGTGCGTGATAACCAACAACAAATTAAAGCAAGGTGAAGGAACACTTGTTGAAGGCAATTTGTGAATTAGATGGAGAAGCGTCACTCAAAGAAGAGAAATGTCGTCATGCAGAGGAGAAGAGAATCCTTTGTGTTCCGAAGCAAAGTTTCGCGAAGCTTTCCTGGTGATGAAGACCATGGTAGATGAAATGTATCGAGAATGGAAAAAATATGGAGAGGGAAGTTCGTCAAAGAAATAAGTCAAATACGAGGGAAATGAAGGAGATTCAAAAAACACTCCTCCTCCTCCTTCTTCTCCTTCAAGTTATCCTCATTCTCCTCCTCCATCTCCTCATGGAAAAGATACTTTCCAGTCTATGATGGCGAGCTTAATGTTGAAAAGCTCGAAAATTGGATTTGCCATATGGAAATATATTACAGTGTGTAGCGGATTGTTGATGATGACATGAAAATTTAGTTAGCCTCTCTTCGACTAGAAGGCATTGTGCTAATATGGTGGGAAACTAGACTTCAGGAAGGTAAAACTCTTTCCTCGTGGGTTGAATTTACATCAGCATTGAAAAAGAAATTCTATCCTTTGGCACATGACCAAAAGGCAATAAGAGAATGGAAAACTTTGCGGTAGGGAAAAGGGTAAAGCGTGCAAACATTTACAAAGGAGTTTAGGAAAAAAACATTGGAATTAAACATTCCATTAAATACACAAGAGACTATTTTGAGATATATGGGTAGTTTGCATGGGTATATTCGCAATACTATTTTTCTATTGAATCCATCTAATCTGGATGAGGTTTGTGTACAAGCTACCTACATTGAAGCAGGTAAAAAGAGTGGTGGATTCTTTGTGGAAGACATTTGATTGAAAGAAGATAAAGGAAAAGGAAAGGAGAAGTCGAAGAGAACAACTTTTGTGAAGAAGGGCGATGAAAAAATTCCTTGTACCCATTGCAAGAAAGAGGGACATGATGATGATCATTGTTGGAAGTTACATCCAGAGTTAAGGACTAAATGGTTTTGAGATAGGAAAGGTAAGCAAAAGGTGGTAGCAACAATACAAGAGGATCTAGGATCAAACTCTAGTGACGAGGCACAAATTGTGGCTATGGGTTTGCAAGGTATATCATCTTCACATGTTGGTTATTATTCTTCTTCTATTTTTGCAAGAAAGAGAAATGAACTCTTTCACATAAGGGTGGTAACCAACCATGTTAAAGTAGATACTTTGTTTGACATTGGTTCTCAAGCCAATCTTATATTTGAGGTAGTTGTTAAGGAGTTGAATTTAGAAACAACATTGCATCCTAAACCTTATCCGCTTGGATGGGTATGTAGCAACACTAAGTTGCAGGTGACTAAAAGGTGTAATCGTAGGTTTTATATTACATCTAGATTTGTGGATGTCTTTGAACTAGATGTGGTTTCATTGAATACTTCCAGAATTGTGCCTGGAAGTCCTTACTTATTTGACAAGAAGGCTATCGACTATAGGAAGGAAAATAGGTATCACCTTTTCAAGAACATCATAGAGTATATCGTCCGAGCTCATCAAATGAAGGATGATTCTTTGTTGGTAACCATAGTGTAGTTAAAGAGGCTCGTGAACATGAGCAAGAACTTTTACTTCATATCTGAAATGGTAGACAAAGCAGTTGTTATGGAGCATGCGAATTTCTCGTGGGAACCTATCAAGATGATCAAACATGTTAATACTATATCATTAACATCATTGTATTTGTTAATGTTGTTAATATTTAGTTCATGGATAGTGGTTGAAGTAACACATGCATAAGAATGTGGGAAAGTGAAAATGGCTAATTGTACGGTTTTAGTTGTCATAATTCTTATGCAGCTTTTTGTGACGAGCCAGATACACTAAACAACATGGACATATACTAGACTAGTGGGGAGGCAAATCTAAAACTCACTACTTAATTAAGAATCTTTTGGAGGTCCAAAAGCCTCTTAGTGGAGAGGATTGATTCGAGAGGATCCAAAAAAGGCCTAAAATTCAAAGTGCTTAAAATTTGATGGAAACAATGCCATGTCGAAGAGCTCGACAAGATGATTCCAACAAAACTTGAATCGTGTCGAATGGAGTCCATATAAAGAAGTTATGATAATTTGAAGATTTTGACCAACATACAAAAGTAAAACTTATGAGGACACATGGCAGCAACTAGACGTGACACGTGGGAAATACATACAAGATGATGTGGCAATATTTGGGCTTGACATGTGGCATAGTGTGGAGATGACACATGGCATTGAATAGTGACGTGATATGTAGACGTTGACATAGTGATGACTGGGTGCATCACGTGGACCTATGGAAGCACGTCGCATGGCCGAATCAGAGAGTTCCACGAGGCACCTCGGTAAAAACATAGAAATTTCATCACTTTAAAAAATGTTGCATGGTTGGAGGCCATGGGGATTGAACCCCCGACCTCGACGATGGTAGGAAAAATGCCTAACCAATAGGCCAAACGAGGTTGTTATAAAATGGTGGTGTCAAATTTATATTTAAGTTTGTTGTGTATAGCGAAAATGGGGGATGGAAGGTTGCGAATTTGACCTTGCGACCTCCCCTTTGTATTTATTGCAACAAAATAACAAATGTTTCAATTTAATGGGACTACACATAACCATATACTGATCCGGTTAAAATCATTGTCATGTGATTGGACTTGCCCGAGGGTATCAAAATATCATATAACAAACCATGGTATACGCGCCAAAATTTGTGGAAATCTTCTCCAACCTCTATGCCATTGTGTCTAGTGATTGGATCGTTATATGATACATGGTTTTTGGTTATAACAAATATATATTAGTTGTAACAATAACAACATACGAATGGTTATAACCAACATGCCCATTTAACAATATGTCATTTTTTATATGTGATTCCAACGTAGGGTCGCAACCTCTACAGGGTCGACCCTAGGGCAATGGACCCCGACTATATTTAACTAAAAAGGATTTCCAATGTGCCACAGTCATTAGAGTGAAATATTTGCAATTATGAGAGCTTCTAAGCTTGCTTGTAGCCTGTGTATTTTGTAAATAAGTGGAGTTTCAAAGCTTGTTTTTCAAGCAATCGAAGGAGGTTTTTGGTGGAATTTTGGAGACCACTTCCTGGTAGTAGAGAGCTCGCTTGGAATAGGATTTTATAGGCATTTTATTATTGTAATTGTACTTTTGGGAGAATAATAAAAGAGGCCACTCCCTTAGAGGCGGGACCTAAAGACATACTCTGCATTGGATGAACTCCATTATCAATTGGTTGTTGTGTTTATCTTCTCAATATTTTATATTTGTTTTAATTTTTAGCTTCATTTAATTCTTTCATGCTTGATTTAATTATTAAGTGTTAGCCACCTAATCTATTAGGGTTTTGGTGGACAGTTAATGCATGTCTAAGAAACCTGGAAATTGAATCCAACAATTTCATTGTTGTATTTATACATGTACAATTTACAACATTCTTAATATATACTTGAATTCATTTTCCAAGCTGTGATTCCAATGGGAGTATCAGAACAGAGGCTTATCTGCCCTATCGAATACCTTGAGCCACTAGTTTTGTGGCCTTCCTTTCTTGCAGCCTGTCCATGGTCTGTTGCGTTAAAACAGATTCAATCGATGATTGATGTGACACTGGTTGTCGAGGCAAAGTGAGATTAATGTCAAGAAGGAGATACCAAAGTTGCCTATCAAATTTGGCCCGGATGGGACGTTGTTCAGCTTTTTGACGCTTCAGAGAATGCTTGTTCTTTTCTGTTGGTAAATGAATACACTCTCCATTATATATTTGGGTATTAAATGAATTATCGACAGGTGCAATTATTTTCTACACAAGTACATAAATTTGGTGTCCCTACTCGAAATTTGAAGAACGCTCTTTATGATCTCGATTCTCACTTCCGTTATGTTAAAAAAGAAAGTGTTATGTTAAAAAAAACAAGTATTTGTTACCTACGATTGCTATCGATTATGAAGAAAAGAGAATAGTTGTGTCGTTGTTTCCATCCATTTTGTCCAACACTTCTAGATATCTTGTTTGTTTATTGCATTCAAGTTCAAGGAAACGACCATGAATGTACTGCGTTGAAGCAGAGTTTTTGAAAGTCACAAGAGCAGGTGTTACACAACATTTTGTAACTGTCCTTGTACTCCTCATTCCTTGATCCTGGAGGACCTCTATAGTGAACCCTACATGCTTTGCCTTCATGGAGAAACTCCCATTATGTGAGCAGATCATTTCCCTTTTGCACCATTTCCCCAATAACTTATGTTTTTCCCAATTTACAAGACCGACGCTAATGACCTTTGTCTCCCTCGCGCCAATGTGCAAAGATTAGCACTATTCCCTGCGCCGATCGGTGCGACTGAGCTGTGTGCCAGTCGCGCTGGTCGTGTTATGGAAAGTTTTTTAAATTAGAGCTGAAGCTTTCATCTCTAGAAGCCTCGTAACGGAAGTTTGGTAAATGGTTTGGCTGGATGGGGTCTAGGATGACAGTTTGGGCTCCTTTTCCCTATAATGATGGAACTACATCAAGGGATAAGTCCTTCTCCCATGAGAAGAGGATCCATATCCCATCCATATTTCCTATATAAACCTCCCTTCTTCCCAAGCACATACTAGTGTGAAAGTCACAGTTAGAGTGTTGGCTGAGTGTGAGTATACTATTTTGATTAGACAAGCAAGCTATTACTAGTTGTAGCCATCTAGTTGTGTGAGGGAGAAGTGTGTTTGGTTTGGAGTGAAGTCTAAAGGGAAGAGAATTTAAACTATTGTTGTTTGAAGCCATCATGAAGTGCTAGCAGAAGTGTGTGGGAACCTGGTCTTGTCAGAGGAAGACTGCAACGTCAAGACGAATGGTTGTAATCTCTCTTTGATATTAATATATGCAACTATCGATTGATTTCCTACATGTTTTGTAATATTATATATTCTTGTCTTAATGCTTCTTGACTCATTAAGTAGGTTTAATTGCAATTCGTTTATTATTATGTTTGTGTGATGTTGTTGTTTACTTATTTCAGGAGCTTGAAGAAGGAAGCCAGAGATTGCTGGAGTGAGCAAGCGAGGACGTCATCAAGTAGGATAAGCTACCAAGAGGTAGGCCCTCTTGATTGATTCTAATCTAAGGAAATCTTCCAAAGAATGTATCTGTTGTGGCTAGACCCATTATCGGGCTAGAGGAATTCGTTCGTGTCTGCACTTATAATTTTACTTCACCACAAATTAGCGACTCCACTAGGGATATCCCATCCTTTTGCTTGTTTTGGATTTCATGATTTCATGAGAACTTTGCTATTTTCGTGTTTTCCCTTTTGTTCTGTTGCTTTTCTCCTGCTTACTGGCCTAAGTCTAAAATCCATAATAGCAGCTTTGGTCCCTGTTTTGAATTTTTTTTTGTATTTTTTCTCAGTTCCCTCGAACAATGCATTTAATCGGCTAACAGTCGCGTCGATTAGCACGAATTGCGAAGGAACAGTCGTGCTGACCCGCCTCTGGCGCTTGTTGTCAGTTAGGCAGTCACACCAATCCCTGTAAGTGAAGATTAGGGCTATACCTCAATCTTGGCCAGTGTGTTCTGCTCTTGTGTTTTTGACCCTATGAGCCTTTAGACCATCTTCTCCCTGACTAGAGAGCTGCATTTAGCTTGGTTTGTGTGCTTGCTTTGTTTACCCCACTCTCTGATGTGTTAAGTCTGGCCCTGTGTGAAGTTCTTTTTTATTTTTTCTTTGAATCCCTCGATCGGCGCTAGTTGTCAGTTAGGTAGTCGCATCAATTAGGTGATCAACGCTAGTTATAGTACTGGTTAGTCATGCTAGTCGTGCCGATCAGCGCTACTTTTGGCCCAAAAGTCACTTCGGTCTCAGGGGAAAGAAAAAAAAAAAAAAATTCCCATTACAGTGCCAGTGTGTCTTGACCCTCATACTCTCTTCTTCCGCCCAAAAGTGACTAGGATGCTTTGTTTTTCAATTGAATGAGTGAAAGAGTCTCGTTTGTTCTCTTATTTCGAGTCTCTTTTCCCCTTCCAAGCATAGATTACATTGCTTGGTTTGTCAATTGAAGCATGTATGTGTTTGGTTTGTTCGATTCAGGGAAGAACTTTCTTTTAGTTTCATTTATAATGCTTTGGATTTGATTGATGCTTGTTTGTTCAGAATTGTGAAAATTTTCATTTAAAGTGCTTTATGTGAAAGATTCATTTTGCATTTTATGAAAAAGAGAACATCATTCTAGTTTACTTAAGCGAAAATATTGCATTAGTAGCATTATTGAGAAGCTAGATTTGCATCATCATAAGCATTGGAAATGAAATGAAACTTCTTATGTTTTTATAGGAAGATTAAGTGCATTTAGGAGATTTATTAGTGAAAGATTTCATTCTTCGATTGTTGCATTAATTTTGTGTTCTCTATCTCTCAATTCGTGATAACTTTCGTCAAAGACAAAGATCTCTTTTCTCATATAGCTGCATATAGGAGTTTTCAGATGACAGCAGTAGGGCCTTGTAGTTGAAACCTAATTCAAGATCAACCATTAAAATTTATTGAATTAACCTAAGGAAGCATCGAAACTTAACGCTCACATTTAGTGGTCTAGGCTAGAGACGTGTTCTGGTGTCTTTAAACCTAGCAGCTGTTGTTAGCTTCGGCACTAGACAACGCTAGTACGGACTTGTGCTCCCTGTACCGTCGAGTATATAACGAGAGACTCCTCTAGGCTGCAATCATTTATTCGTAGGAAGCTGAGTCGGCCACCTTGAAAATGTGATACACTGAATACAACATTCGGGGAGATTGCCTGCCCGTACTTGGTGAGCTCCAGTATTGTAGCAATAATGCTACAACTCCTGGGGCTTCCTGTCTCTCATTTTATCAACCCGGTAGTTCGTACAAACTTGGAAGCGACGGTGCTATATGCACAAGTACTAGCTCTTGTCGCAGCTGTCACTTGGTCAGCTGGCACAAGTCCGCTAGGGCTCAAGCCAACTTCTATAGGCTCTCAGAAGAAGCTTGCTAATTGATGGACGAAAGCTAATCTCAAAGGAAAGCTACTTTACTTGACAAAAATGAACTGAAAGCAAATCAAAGCATGTAAACCTAGGAAACCCTAATTTAACTAGTCTAACCTCTACAATGCAAGAAAGGTGAATGAAACTTCTACCAATGCTGCTGTTACCTCTAATAAGTGCAAATGCATGGATCTAAACTATTTGCATCATGGAAGATATGTTTTTGTATTTTTCCTTTAAGTGTGTGGAATGATTGTGATCTTGTGCTAACTAGGGTTTGGTTGTGCAGATGGGATGGAGAAGGAAGGAAAGCGTGGGATAGGTTGGGGAGGCTAAGAGAGGTCCCTAGGGATCCTTAGCATCCATCCACAGAGGTTCCTCGCATTCAGATGCTCAGCAACCGAGAGAGTGGCCTCCTACAGGATGGCTGTGGAGGATCCTACAGGATACTCTGTTTTCTACAGGATGTCTACAAATGGCTACAGGATGACCTACCGTGAGTGTTTGGAGTGATGGAGGAGTAATGGAATGGTAGGGGAAGATGTGTAAGGTAGGAATGAGGCTGGTGATGGCTGTAGAAGTGGAGGAATAGGATAGGGAGTGAATGTAAGGAGTAGGTTGGAAGATAGAGGGCTAGGTCAATGAAAGGGCTAGAGAATGGAAGTACGTGAGGAGTGAAAGACTTTGGGAGATAACAGAGCGGAGCAGGGGTCGAAGATGTGGTTGCATGCGTGATCAAGATGGAGAATGAAGTAATGGAGCGAGAGAGAGCAGTGTAAATGGAACAAATGCTTATGACTGTCACTTAACCAAAAATGCATCAACCTAAACTACTTGTGCTTGTAAATTCGATGAGCAGCAATCTAAACGTGAAAGAGAACGTGCATGAAGCTGTGGTAAGGAAGTGTGGTGCAGGTGTGAATCATGTAGAAGCAGCTAACTTAACGTGACTGTGTTGGCAGCAATCATGGAATAAAGAAATGCGTATTTTTGGTGGTTAATCATGGACTTCACTCCAATCCCAGATGAGACGGCAGTGAGCCTTAACAACCTTTTTGTTGGAGCTCCAGTGGACTCTATCTATCCTCTGCTACACTAACCAACTGTAAACAAACTCACCATAAGCAAATCCTATCTAACTCATGAGAAAGACCAACTTAACAACCTGTAATTCGAATTGCATGTGCAAATGAAAACTCAAAGTGCTGAAAACGAAATGGAAACAACACTACAGCAGAGGGGACCTATGGCTCTCAGGTTGGGCCCTAACCTGAGAGCTATAGTCTCCTTAAGAAACTCAGAACTAGATCACAAACTGCCTTCTTTATTCATAACTGATATCATGCCAAATTGGCTTACAAAAAGGAACGAAAACTGAACTGTGCTCCCAAAATTACAATAGCAATACGAGAGTTTCAACAACCTATCTAAGGCTAAAGCCTTCATACTTATACAAAAACGATGATCCAACAAGTGTCCTACATTTTAGGAGCTCGGCTGTCCAACTAGAGTTTAACTGCTGATCCTGTAGGATGGTCATAATTGCTGTTCCTGTAGAGCAGTTTATAACTGCTGTTCCTGTAGAACAGCTGGCCGTTTTTTAAGCTCGGAGGGGAGATGGATTAGAGCTCGGAATTCTTGATGGGAATCACGAGGGATGTCCCTAGAACCGTGGACATCCTCTCCCAAAACCCGCAGTGCCACCTCGTTGTCTCCTTAACTCCTTTTTCGTTGTCTTTTGCTCCCTTTTAATGCCAAAACCTGGAATCAAAATGCATTAGTCACGTAGAGAGAGTGCCTACCCTTCTTCCTACAAACAACATGAATAAACTAAGAAATGCATGCATAAGCAATAAAAAATGAATGGTTTGAGCAAGTAGAATAGGCCAAAATGAGCCCAAATTGTACCAAAATTGGGGCTCATCATCACCCCCCAGCTGAACCATTTGCTCATCCTTGAGCAACTTAGTCAAGATCCTCATCCTTCATGGCCTGCACTGCTCCCCTTACATCCCAAGCTTCTGTGGTGATGTCTTCTTGGTCGGTATGAAACCCTGCTGTGTTTTCTACTTTTTCCCATTGTGCCTGGTCATCCTTTTCTGTACTTCCTTCGACCAATCCTAGCAGCAATGGAGGGCTGAGTTTGAGGCCAATCCAGCTGGCCTGAAGTCTTTGCATGGATCTCTTGTAGAGGTCTACTCTTGCCGATGCTTCCCTCATTCTGGTCGGGGTATGGTACTCCCGGATCTTCAAACTATGTGCCAAGGCATGCCACCTACGTGCACAAGCCTGGGCAGCAGTTTCCCCCAATAATCTGTCCATGTCCTCAAAGTGGGCTATTGCTTGAGCTTGCTGGTCCATAAATTTCAAGGAAGCTGTAGGATCATTGGATAACTGCTGGCGGGCTGAGATGAGGGCAACCGGATCCTCAGGTTTTGCCCGAATGTACAGTGGCTCCCTCACTTCTCGGCTCATGACCGATTTTTCTTCAGCGGCCCTCTGATCCTCATGATTCAGCCACAAAGCAAACGCCATCAACTGTAGATCGCCCAAGGCGATATTGGGATCCCAAGAGACTTCGTTGGGCAAAACCATATTATGGATGTAGAATTCTGCTAGCTTGGCTTTGTCCTCTGCTGAGCTAGTACTGCATATTTCAGCGAATTGCTGTGGGTTATGGATCTGCTCAATACCTCTTTGTGCTAGTGTGTTTATCTGGAACTGTAGCCACTGATCCTTCAAGTATAACCCATAAGACTTTGCAGGATGTCTGCACTGCAGGGCCTCCATGGCCCAACTGGCCATGCAAGCCAATTGTGTTTCCTTTTGTTGCAGCTGTTCCTTTAAGGCCTGCACTTCAATTCTTATCTGTTGTTCTTCTTCCTGTAGAAGTGTCTTTGGCTCTTCAAGATTGGTGGTCAGCTCCTTCTTGCCTTCTTGTTCATTTGTGATGCCCTTGGAGGACGTTTCTGCCCCTGCCTTGAGTTCTTGTAGCTGCAACCTTAACTTCTGGTTTTCTTCCTGTAGAAGTGCCTGCTGGCAACTAGCCACATGTTTGGCCATGGTGAACTCGCTTCTGACTTCCCTGAGCTGATCTTGTAGAGGGCCTATGTCCCCCACCCCCTTTGATTTGGCAATTTGCATCCATGTATGGGAGTGAACTCTTTCTTTCTCTAATTCAAAGAATAGGGGTACAGTAAATTTTTGTGGGATGATCTTGCCCGCCTCCAAGAAGGTATAATATGAATTCAGATTGGGCGAAGGGCTAGGTTCGGGTATATGTTCTCTTGCTGTTTCTTTAGGTAGTTCTGCCTCATCCGCCCCTGGTGATGAGGGTCCTCCTTCTTCTCTTTGTTCGGTTTCCTGTAGTCGAACCAAGGTATCCTGTAGGACGTTTTCAGCTTCCTGTAGCCTGGTTCTCTCGTCCAACAGGTCCACTCGGTCTTGCCATGTGCTCTTCTTTGGACTTCCCTTTTCGTAGGTAACTGTGACCTTTGAGGGGGACTTTTCTTTGGGAGAATCAGGGGTATCCTTAATGACAATTGGGCTGCTGGACTGCTTCTGTGGCTTCCCTGTTTTTATCCGAACACTTCTCCGTGCTTTGAAGTAGAGAGGGGGGTCCCTCTTCCTTTTTCCTTTTGGCTTAGGTGGCGTACTGAGGCCGGCTAATACAGCCGCTGCCTCTCGGGCTAAAACATCCACCTTCTGCTTCTCAGATTTTGGTTTTGCATGGCTTCCTGTAGAAGCCTGTTTTTGTACTTTTGTGCTTCCTGTAGAAGCTGTTATCGGGCTTCCTGTAGAAGCCTTGGTCTTTGCTTTTGGGCTTCCTGTAGAAGCCTTGGTCTCCTTTCCTGTCGTGGCAGGCGTCTTTACATCTACTTGCTTTGCTGTAGGGGTTTGATCCTTTTGTTTGCTTGTGGGTGCTGAAGTGGTAATTGGGCTGACATGGCCTGCCCCAACTTTGTCTCTTCTGCTTTTTGACCGTATCTCTCTTGCTGACGGGATGGGGGAGTCAGCTTTTTCTTCAGCCTCCTTTTCTTCAGCCACCGCTTCCTTGTCTTCACTGCTGGAGGAGCCACTATCTTCGATCAACATTTTAATGTCCCCATCTCGTGTTAGATTCCTAAATGACTCCCAGGAGAGGGGAACTTTATACGAGTGCAGTGCATCCTCCACAAGCAATTTTATTAACCCATGATGGGCTATCTGATCAGGGACGCCCTGTCTTAGCTTTGTAGCACACTCCATTAGGGACTGCAGGAGATAATAAGGGATGCTTAGTTTTTGCTCTGCAGGAAGGTCAATTCCGTGCCTTAACTCAGTGAGGAGCCGGAAGTGATATGCATACACGATACTGAACCGGCCTTCACAAGTAATATATTTCATGATTTGCAAACTGACTTTGTTCCATGGTGGTGACAGGCTGGTCCTCCTCACCCCGTTTTTATCCTCAGAGAATTCTTCCTCAGGTGTGAAAAACTCCTTTTTTGCTTGCTGGCTCTGCTTCCGCTCTTCTTTATCCCACGGCAGACCCATGGGCAGTTCCGTGACTCGACTTATGTGCTCTGGGGTGAGTTGGAGGCTAAGGCCTCGGAAGCTTACCGTGGCCAGTGTCAGGGATTTAGGCTTCAAGGCCTGCAAGAATTCCTCGGCTACTTCATCATCGTAGCCCTGTAGCTTATCACAAAAAGGCATCCATTGTGCTCTAGTGAAGAGCTCAACCACTGCCGGGTTTCTCCTTAATGTATTTGAATCAGTGGGCTCTCGCCTGATAAACCCACCAGGCATGACGAACACAGTGGTTTTGACCAAAGGCGGTAAATACAAAAGGAATTCGGTCTTATAGACAGAGCATGCAATGAATTCACAAAACCACAGTCTAATTATACTGCTATCCTGTAGAAGCGATAGTATGGGCACGACAATCCAATGTTTTTTTATGACCAGACTGTGAATAGTGACCTTGCCACCTTTGAAAACCAATTGCGTAGGGAGTTTCAGGGTTACCTCTTTTCCGCCACCTTTTTTTTTACGTGAAGACTTCACCTTCCTGTAGAGACTGCTTTCCTGTAGATACTGCTTCCTGTAGGACTGCGTTCCTGTAGAAACTGTTCCTGTAGGAGCAGTGCGCAGACTTCGGGGGGAGCTATAGTTGAACAGCGGTCGAGAGGTGCCTTACCGGCGTTCAGGTAGCCGAGAGCTTGGCGTATCAACATGCAGAGGTAATCAGAGGAGCTACTCGAGTCTTGAAGTGAGGTTGATGGATATACACGCTTAATCGAGCCGATTAGATTTTGAATCGGCGCAGCTCGTGGCGCGGGGGGTGAGCTGTCCCCGCCGGACCGTTGGGTGACGTCACCCATCATCCGCCTGCACATTCGCTTGCTGCTGCATTCATTCCCACAGATCTGCCGCCGCCCTTTTCGGTTAAACTCGTTTCACGGTTGACGGGACTGATCTTCACGTGCGTGCTGCGTGTGTCCTTTGTTGTGGCTGCCACCTCATCATCCTACTATCCCTTCACTAGCCGATGTGGCCAGTCAACTGGCCTTACGGCCGCTCAACCATTCACCTTTATGCCATGCAAAACAAATCAAAGTAATATCCATGCGATTTGATGGAGAGAAGGATTAGAACACTTACCTGCGCGCGTCTGCATATGATTTTCAGGTTTTTGGACGACGGATCTACCTGCTGCATGTGGCTTACACAGTCCGGAGGCTCGTGGTCACGGGATGCTGGCGCTGTGGTGGACGTTCTGGTTGCATGCGCCCGCGTTTTGCTTGCAGATGGCTGGCCGATGAATGGCATCCACTCCTGCAGGTTTGACTGCTACAGGATTTCCGCGGGAGCCTTGCAACAGTCTCACCTCCTTGGGTGCACGTTGCATGCTGGCGGTGCTGGCTTCTCGATCCCGATCCCAGCGCTTCTGATGCATAACGTGGATGTGGTATGGCTCTCGGTGCTTGGTTTTTCTTTGACAGATGTTTTTCACGAGAACTCATTGCTTTGTTGTGCTGCTGCAGGGATCTTGGTTGCATGGCGACGAGGATGGTGGAGCAAGATAATAGCAATGTTCAGGGGTACCATCAGTGGCATGCATGCATTCAATCCACTCCTCAGTCGCTAGATCTTCATTTGAAACACATTTCGGCCGTCGCAACCTTCTACAGGAAGTTTCCTGTTTCCTGTAGAAATTTTGCACTTTCCTGTAGAAGATCCGCGTCTTCCTGTAGGAAGACTGTCTGTTCCAGTAGAAAACTGTATCTTCCTGTAGAAGATCCAAATCACGATGAAAATTGCACATACCTTGAAAAACATTGTTATTCTTGGAGGAGGTGTTGATGACATCCTTTGATAGCATGATGAAGGCCCCTGGCTTGGAGTGGAGAGGCTTCTTCTCCTCCATAGAACATCTGCATGCAAAACTTTTATTGTGCTTATTGATTTTTTTTTTTTTTTTTTTTGAAAAGATAGCAGGGGCGCCCCAAAGAGGTTTTCACCCTTGCTACCTGCCCTGAGCGCCTCAAAGAGGTTTTCACTCAAGGATCTTTTTTAAACTTTCTTCTTTTTTTTTTTTTGAAAGACAATAGGAGCGCCTCAATGAGGTTTTCACCCCTACTGCCTGCCTTGGGTGCCTCAGAGAGGTTTTCACCCAAGGATCTTTATTTTTTCTCTCTTTTTTTTTTTTTTTCTTTTTTTTTTCTCTTCAGGGTATGCCCAAAGTGGAGGCATAACCCTTCTCTATGACCAAAACAAATTTTTCCATAGTGCTGATAAACTCTTGCCTTGAGGGAGGCTTCCTGTAGATCTTCAATCGGTGCCCATTGACAAGCATGGGAATGGCTTCCTCATCAATGGTTCGAATGAGGACAGATCCATTGTCATGGCACTGCTCCACTACATATGGTCCTAGCCATCTGGTTCTCAACTTCCCCTTGAAATCTTTGAATCTGGAGTCATACAACAAAGCCCAATCTCCCGGCTGAAATTGCTTGTCATGGAGATGTTGGTCATGCCACACCTTCCTCTGAAGTTGAACCACTTCTGAGTGAAGGAGGGCCTGCATGCGGTGCTCATCCAGCCCATTCAGCTGCAACAACCTTTCTTGCTGTGCATGGCTGAGATCTAAGTCCAGCTGAGCTGCCATCCTCAAAGTGTTATAATCAAACTCAATGGACAGCAAAGCCTTCTTCCCATAGACCAGCTCATAAGGTGTGAAGCCGGTGGTGGTCTTCCAAGTGGTGTTGTAAGCCCAGGTGGCTTCAACCAGGCGATCTGCCCAGTCCTTTCTGCTGCTGCTCACCACTTTGGTCAAGATCCCCTCTAATGCTCTATTGGTGACCTCCACCTGCCCATTTGCTTGAGGATGATAGGGAGTGGAGGTTCTATGCTTGATCTTGTGATGAGCTAGAAGATCTTCAATCAAGTTGGATGTGAACTGGCTCCCCTGATCGGTCACCAGCTCTCTTGGGTAGCCAAACTTGTAGAAGATGTTCTCTCTCAAGAACTCGACCACCTTCTCTTCTGTTGCTGCTTTGATTGCTTTAGTCTCCGCCCACTTTGTCAAGTAGTCAGTACACACAATGATGTAGGATCTCTGCCTCGAAGAGGGATTGATTGGACCCACAAAGTCCATGCCCCACTTCTCAAATGGCTCAAGAGTCACTTGAGGTTGGAGAGGCATCTCATCCCTTTGGGTCGGTTTCCCCATTCTTTGGCATTGGTCACACTGGCTGACATATCTTCTGACATCTTGATGAAGTGTGGGCCAATAGTAGCCTGCCTGCAGAATCTTGAAGGCAGTTCTCTTTGCTGCAAAATGTCCTCCACAAGGCCCATCGTGACAGGTGAGGAGGATGTCAAAGACTTCCTCTTCCCTTACACAACGCCTTAAGATCTGATCAGGGCCAAGCTTGAACAGGTTGCCCCCGATCCAAGTGAATGAGGCACTTTTTCTGATGATTTTGCTCTTCTCTTTTGAAGAGAGGTGCAGAGGGAACTGAGCTGAAACAAGGTAGTTTGCTATATCAGCAAACCATGGAGAGAGTACTGAGATAGCAAACAGATGCTCATCAGGCATCTGGTCATCCACCGTCCCATCTTCACCTGCAGACAAATCCAATCTAGATAAAAAGTCAACAACAACATTCTCTCTACCTGGTTTATCAACAATGGTTAGATCAAACTGCTGCAATAAAAGTAACCATCTAATAATACGAACATTCACATCTGGTTTATTCATCAAATATCTAATAGCAGCATGGTCAGTATGTACAAAATTCTGGTAACCAGTAATGTAATGACGGAACTTGTTCAGTGCATGGACCACAGCTAAGAATTCCTTCTCGGTTACAGTGTAGTTCAGCTCGGCTTTGGACAAGTTTTTGCTAACGAAGTAAATGGCATATGGAAGTTTTTCCTCAACTTGTCCTAAGGCTGCACTTATGGCTTTGTTTGAGGCATCAGTGTGGATGTGGAAAGGTAGGGCCCAGTTTGGACCTCTCAAGATTGGTGCTGACACCAACTTGTCCTTTATCTCATTCAAACTCCTCTGACAATCGTCAGTCCACTTAAACTCCACATCTTTTGCCAACAGACCAAACAATGGTGAGGCTAACTTGCTGAAGTCCTTAATGAATCTCCGGTAGTATCCTGCTAATCCCAAGAAACTCCGGACATCCCTTACTTTTTGAGGAGGTGGAACCCTCTTGATGAGAGCAATTTTGTTGGGATCCACCTGCAATCCTTGGGAAGAAATAGTATGGCCTAGCACGGTCCCCTCAGTCATTAGGAATTCACATTTTTCAGGACTAAGGGACAAGTTCATCTCAGTGCACTTGGTTAGGACCTTTCCCAAGTTGGACAATGCTTCCTGGAAGTTGGCCCCATAAGGGGTAAAGTCATCCATGTATATTTCCACTGTATCATGGACCAACTCCGAGAAGATGCTCAAGACATCTCTTTGAAAAGTAGCAGGAGCATTGCATAGCCCAAAGGGAAGGACTCGGTAGGCAAAGGTACCCCAAGGACAGGTGAAGGTGGTCTTATCTTGGTCTTCCAGGCTGATTTGGATTTGATTGTACCCGCTAAACCCATCCAGGAAAGAGAAGAACTTCTTTCCTGCCAGTCCATCCAACACTTGATCTATGAAGGGTAGGGGGAAATGGTCTTTCTTGGTAGCTTTGTTCAGCTCATGGTAATCTACACAGATCCTCCACTTCCCATTCTTCTTGGGAACCAACACTAGAGGGGACACCCATTCACTATCTGAGATGGGGTAGATGAATCCGGCATCCAACAGTTTTTGCAGCTCTTCCTTGACAATGTCCTTAAGGGCTGGATTCATTCTCCTCTGGGGTTGCCTAACTGGTTTACAATCCTCTTTGATGTATATATGATGGGTACAGACCGAGGGATGGACTCCTTTCATCTCCTTATAGCTCCAAGCAAAAGCATCTAAGTGGCTGGCCAATAGGCTACACAACTCCTTCTCCTGGGAAGGAGATAGGGAGGAGCTGATCTTTAATGCTCTCTCAGGGCCAAACTCCACACTTTTGACTCTGGGAGTGACAGGGCCGGTTGTACAAAGGTCCACTAAGGTGCTAGCTTGGGCATCCTCCACCAATTTTTCTAAAGGTAGTGCACTGGTAGGTGGATTCTGGATCAAGTTCTCGATCAGATCATCCTCGGTTGGGGGATTTCTTCTATTGGTTTCTATGGTACACAGAGGTGTTGAATACACCTCGTCTTCTTCTCCTTCTTCCAACCAGAGTGGTAAATCATGCTCTAAAGAAGGTTGGGCAGGAGGGTATAGGACTAGCTGCTTGGACATGGGACCATTCTTGATGGTCATGTTTCCTGCCCGACAACTTATGTAAGCATCTGCAGTAGCTAACCAAGGCCTTCCCAAGATGAGAGGATATCCAGTAAGCTTGGCCTTTGGTTGCAGAACCAGGAAGTCTGCAGGGTATTCCCAAGAATCAATAGAGACCAAGACATCCTCCACAATCCCTTCGGGAGTCACGGTGGAGCGGTCTGCTAATTGCAGTACTGTCGAGGTCTTCCTCAAGGAACCCTGAAGATTGAGTTTAAGCATGGTATCTCTGGTCATCACATTGATGGCTGCCCCCAGATCAATCAAGGTGTGGGGGATAATGGTGCCATTGATGTGAACATCTACTACAGGGCTTCCAGGATCTAGGTACTTTGGGCAGATGACTTGTCCTAGCATAAGGTCAGACAGTTGTCCTATGACATTGATAGTTGAGGCATCTTTCTTCCGTCTGCCTGGGTGTTTGAAACACTTCTCCTTAACCAGCTTGTTATATATAGGCACATCCTTGATGGCTTGGAGAAGTGGGATTTTTACACACAACTGCTTGAGCTCACCCAAAAGCTCATCTTCTTCGGGGTTAGGTTGTGTGGTGGCTGTTAGTCTCTCAGGAAAGGGTGGAATAGGCTTTGGTTCACTCTCCTGATGGTTTTCCTCATCCTCTGGGGGAGGAGGTTGGCGATCTGGAAGAGTCTTTCCAGATCTAAGATTGATCTCCTGGATCTCCACAGCATAGGTAGGGCATGAGGTCTCCCCAGTATATACCTGCTGAGCCTGTCTATTGTTGGGGTTCGGGTTCGGTTGAGCAGGCATCTGAGGTTGCCTAGGAGGAGCAGGAGGTAAAGGCTAAGGTTGAACTGGTGGTGGAGGCAAAATGGCAGGAGGAGTGTTGTATTGGGGCCTCCACCCCGACTGAGGAGCACTCCATTGAGGCTGCGACTGGGTATGTGAGTGATATGGATGAGAGGGAGGTTGAGTAGGATACTGAGGTGGATAAGACCATGGAGGAGGCATGGACCAAGAAGGATGAGCAGGGGGACCCCAGGAAGGCATAGGAGTCGATTGGTTGGGGTTGTAATAAGCTTGAGATGCCCCTTGCATCCCCTGCTGATAAGGTCTAGATCCTTGAGGCCTCCGTTGGTTGATGAAGTAGAGAGGTTCAGTGGGGGCTTCAGTCCCTTGGTACATGGCTTTAAACCCAGGTAAGGTTGGACACTGATTTGTTGGGTGGTCCTCCTCACAAACGAAACACACTTCAACCGAATGCAATGGACATTCGTTCTTAGGGTGTCTTCTGGTGCACCTAGGACAGAAGATAGCCAAGGCTCTCTCAGCTTCTTCTTTCTTCTGCTGGATCCTGAATGTGTCCAGCTGCATGGCAATGGTCTGTCTCACCTCACTCTTAAGATCTTCTAATTGGTTTGTAAACTCATGTTTGGAGAAAGGGACACCAGTGGAGAGGAGATTTCCTCTACCTCTTTTCCTAGCTGCCCTAGAATGATTTCGGAACACAGTCTTGATGTCCTCATAAGGCAGTTGGTAAATGTCCCCCCCAGCTAACATGTGAAGGGTGTCTAAGAGATCTTCAGGGACTCCTCGGAGTAGAACCAACTTGAGGGATTCAGGGTCAAGTGTGCACCTGGCCCGTTTATAGCTAAGTTGGAACCTCTCCTCATAATCCTCTAAAGACTCATCATTCCCCATGGTCATTCGAAAGATCTCTCCCTTAGTTTCCTTGGACCTACAATAATCCCTATACTTGGTATTGAAGGCTTGCTGCATCTGAGCCCAAGTAGCTATGCTATTCCCAGGTAATCCCATGAACCAGCGTAGGGCTGCATCCTTAAGGGTGGAAGGGAAAAGCTTCAGCTTTTGCTCATCTTCAGTATAGTCATAGGTTCTACAAAGGACAGCAAACTCAAACAAGAAGGTATCAGGATCCTCAGTGGTCAGTCCATGGAAGTGAGGCAAAGCAGAGGGGCTAATGTTTTTCATTTTCATCTCCCCATTGGTCTCTCGGATGGGGAAAGCTCCTTCTATTCTCTCATCTTCTCTATTGTCAGCCATAGCTACAGATGGAGTGGTCTCTAACTCTTCTTCTTCTATAGGGTCTTGGTATATCTCAGGATGTTCACCTATAGGTTCCTCTAGGTCACTGTCACCAAAGAAGAGAGAAGGGTGACTCAGTGATGTGGTGGGGGTGTTTGGTAGGAATTTACCTGATCTATCACGGTTCCTACGAGGCATGAAATGGAAAGGACTTTTCTTTCTTTTGTTTTGAGTGCTTTTGTTTTTTTTTTCTTTGGTACCTGCAAAACTGAAACAAAGTGATCTACAACTAACTATATTGCTCAAATGAAATTGCAAAATTGGAAAGCTAATCTAGGAAAGCAGGAAATATTAATCTAGGAAAGCAGGAAATGCTAATCTAGGAAAGCAAGAAATATTAATCTAGGAAAGCAAGAAATATTAATCTAGGAAAGCAGGAAATGCTAATCTAGGAAAGCAAGAAATGCTAAGCTACTTTTGCAAAAAGGGAAATGAAGTAAACTACTGAGCAGAAGTAAGAGTATGGAAGTAGAAGAAAAGCAACAATTACTAATACTCTGACGCTTCCCCAGCAACGGCGCCAAAAAGATGGTGAGCTCCAGTATTGTAGCAATAATGCTACAACTCCTGGGGCTTCCTGTCTCTCATTTTATCAACCCGGTAGTTCGTACAAACTTGGAAGCGACGGTGCTATATGCACAAGTACTAGCTCTTGTCGCAACTGTCACTTGGTCAGCTGGCACAAGTCCGCTAGGGCTCAAGCCAACTTCTATAGGCTCTCAGAAGAAGCTTGCTAATTGATGGACGAAAGCTAATCTCAACGGAAAGCTACTTTACTTGACAAAAATGAACTAAAAGCAAATCAAAGCATGTAAACCTAGGAAACCCTAATTTAACTAGTCTAACCTCTACAATGCAAGAAAGGTGAATGAAACTTCTACCAATGCTGCTGTTACCTCTAATAAGTGCAAATGCATGGATCTAAACTATTTGCATCATGGAAGATATGTTTTTGTATTTTTCCTTTAAGTGTGTGGAATGATTGTGATCTTGTGCTAACTAGGGTTTGGTTGTGCAAATGGGATGGAGAAGGAAGGAAAGCGTGGGATAGGTTGGGGAGGCTAAGAGAGGTCCCTAGGGATCCTTAGCATCCATCCACAGAGGTTCCTCGCATTCAGATGCTCAGCAACCGAGAGAGTGGCCTCCTACAGGATGGCTGTGGAGGATCCTACAGGATACTCTGTTTTCTACAGGATGTCTACAAATGGCTACAGGATGACCTACCGTGAGTGTTTGGAGTGATGGAGGAGTAATGGAATGGTAGGGGAAGATGTGTAAGGTAGGAATGAGGCTGGTGATGGCTGTAGAAGTGGAGGAATAGGATAGGGAGTGAATGTAAGGAGTAGGTTGGAAGATAGAGGGCTAGGTCAATGAAAGGGTTAGAGAATGGAAGTACGTGAGGAGTGAAAGACTTTGGGAGATAACAGAGCGGAGCAGGGGTCGAAGATGTGGTTGCATGCGTGATCAAGATGGAGAATGAAGTAATGGAGCGAGAGAGAGCAGTGTAAATGGAACAAATGCTTATGACTGTCACTTAACCAAAAATGCATCAACCTAAACTACTTGTGCTTGTAAATTCGATGAGCAGCAATCTAAACGTGAAAGAGAACGTGCATGAAGCTGTGGTAAGGAAGTGTGGTGCAGGTGTGAATCATGTAGAAGCAGCTAACTTAACGTGACTGTGTTGGCAGCAATCATGGAATAAAGAAATGCGTATTTTTGGTGGTTAATCATGGACTTCACTCCAATCCCAGATGAGACGGCAGTGAGCCTTAACAACCTTTTTGTTGGAGCTCCAGTGGACTCTATCTATCCTCTGCTACACTAACCAACTGTAAACAAACTCACCATAAGCAAATCCTATCTAACTCATGAGAAAGACCAACTTAACAACCTGTAATTCGAATTGCATGTGCAAATGAAAACTCAAAGTGCTGAAAACGAAATGGAAACAACACTACAGCAGAGGGGACCTATGGCTCTCAGGTTGGGCCCTAACCTGAGAGCTATAGTCTCCTTAAGAAACTCAGAACTAGATCACAAACTGCCTTCTTTATTCATAACTGATATCATGCCAAATTGGCTTACAAAAAGGAACGAAAACTGAACTGTGCTCCCAAAATTACAATAGCAATACGAGAGTTTCAACAACCTATCTAAGGTTAAAGCCTTCATACTTATACAAAAACGATGATCCAACAAGTGTCCTACATTTTAGGAGCTCGGCTGTCCAACTAGAGTTTAACTGCTGATCCTGTAGGATGGTCATAATTGCTGTTCCTGTAGAGCCGTTTATAACTGCTGTTCCTGTAGAACAGCTGGCCGTTTTTTAAGCTCGGAGGGGAGATGGATTAGAGCTCGGAGTTCTTGATGGGAATCACGAGGGATGTCCCTAGAACCGTGGACATCCTCTCCCAAAACCCGCAGTGCCACCTCGTTGTCTCCTTAACTCCTTTTTCGTTGTCTTTTGCTCCCTTTTAATGCCAAAACCTGGAATCAAAATGCATTAGTCACGTAGAGAGAGTGCCTACCCTTCTTCCTACAAACAACATGAATAAACTAAGAAATGCATGCATAAGCAATAAAAAATGAATGGTTTGAGCAAGTAGAATAGGCCAAAATGAGCCCAAATTGTACCAAAATTGGGGCTCATCAGTACTTATCGGTTCGCCAGGAGGTATTCTGTAGTTCATGGTTGCCTGGTAATCCTTTTTACCTAGATCATCTAGAGAAGTCATTTGATCTTTTTGAATCATTAAATTTAAAAGATCATTTGAGCACTTGTCCTTTCAAGCTCGTTAATTCCGAAAGCGACTAGAGTCACCTTTCGTCCTTTTCTCGACTCTTAAAATATGAAAAGGCAAACTTTTGTTTCAGTGTTCTAAAATTAACTGCCCACGAAATATTCCTAGTTAAAAGTCATCTTCCTTAGTAATTCCTTAGGGTTGATTCCAATGGAAAATTTTCCAGAGTCTACCAGTCAAGGATTCCCCTCGGACGAGAATCCTGGTACTTTTCCTTCTTTTGGAAATGCTGGTGCTCCTTATATGGCAACGTTGTCCCTCCCTAGGTTAACCATTGGTTTACCTGTCTGGTTGTTTTCGACCTCGGTGGTCCCGAGCATCCCGACTCCTGTCCAAACATCTCCTTCATTTGAATCACGTCACGATGATTCTAAGGTTGACCTCTCCCCTTCTCTCCCTATTTCTTCCTCTTCCTCTTCTACTTCGCTTGGTGAAAGTTTGAAATCCAGTAACTAGGAGGCTAAGAAGAAGAAGAAGAAGTCAGATAAGCGAGAGGCCAAACGTGCAACTATTACTCCAAATGCATCCCCCGTCGACAAACCTTCTGATCCTTCGCGGAAGGTAAAATTCCATTGCAGGCTATGTAAGGGTGACCATCTCCTTAGAGACTGTCCTGGAATTCCCAGAGTATTAGAGGTATGGACTCAAAATCTGGATCGACCATCCCCATCGACCTCTGGAGACCATGTCGATGCTACACCTTCAGCTATCGATGGTAAGAAGAAAGGGAAGATTAGATTCCCCTGTAGGTTATGTGAAGAGAGCATCTTCTTCACCTTTGTCCTCTAATGGATAAAGCTTCCAAAGTTTTGGAAAACTTGACAACTCCTCAACCCCAACTTCCTGTTGGTTATCACAGGCTTTCTTCTGACCCTCTCCTGGTTGGTAAAGAGATTGACTTGGATTCATCTCTTGTCTGTCCTGCTCTTCCTGAGCGAGACTCTCTTGTGTCTATTCCTGACCAACCATTGGTCGAAAAGAGTGTCAACTTGGCTCCGCCTTCAGTTGTTCACTATGTTCTGGAAGAGAGTGGTGATCATAGTGCTCATGTTCTTCTCATCTCCTCAGATTCTCATGAATCGAAGAGTGACCATCCCATCCCAGTTGTTCAGTAGAGTCCTTCTCCTATTCCTGTACATCATGGGGACAATCACATGATATCCCCACCAAGTAGTTATGTCTTCTCTTTCGATTGGGGTCCATTGGCTGCTTTTTCCGCCTCTCATCTTATGTGCCTTTCCATATCGCAATACAAGCGTATAAAATGGTAGTACCTGGCACTATATTAGATGAAGGCGCATCGGTTAGCATCATTTCTTCTACTATTTGGCAAGCTTTGGGCTCCCCATAGCTTGTGCCTGTCACCCAGAATCTGTTGGCTTTCAATGGAGGAACCAGTCAACCTTTAGGGATCCTTCCGAAGTTCCCTATTACTTTGGGAGGAAAGACCATCTATATAGACATGATGGTAGTCCAAGGTCCCTTAGATTTCATCTTCTCCTTGGACGTGACTATGTTTATGACATGGGAGCTCTTGTTTCTTCGCTTTTTCATGTGATTTGTTTCCCATACGAAGGGAGAATAGTGACCATTGATCAATTGTTGTTCATTGGTCACCAGGTTCCTCCTACGCAACCATCGTCCCCTATCGGATCTTGTTTGCAAGAAGTGCCTTCCCCGCCACAGGTCAATTATGTGGCTACCCGTTCCATATCTGCATCTACTGATGATTACACAGATGATATAGTACATCATGTACTGGGGACATTGGAACCTGATCTGTCTATGGTACCAATTGACATGTATTCCTCCCAGAGCATGATTCTTCCATCTAGTGAAGACCTCTTGGGAGCCATGTTCTCATATGGTTCATGAACAAATGTAATGAGCATAGTTCCTGGTCTTGTGTCAACCTCATTTAAAAATGAAAGAAAGGTGTGAGCATAGTTCCTTGTCTAGTGTCAAGCTCGTTAAAAAATGAAACAAGGAGTTATGAGGGTAGTTCTTTTACTGTGTCAACCACATTAAAAAATGAAGCAACTCCCTTTCCAAATCGAGTCTTTGATTAAGATCTCGTAAAATCCCAGTCGAGTCTTTCCAAGATCTCGAAAGTGAACCTTCATTCCATCCACCTAGTTGACTGAAATGAAGCTTGGGGGGCATGTACCTTAATTGAGTCATTATGTTGGGGGCATGCAAACTTATTGCAAGCATAGTTTTTCGTTTCAAGCTTGTGTAAACATGAAACCGAATCCAAGCAGAGTTCTCCATGGTTCAAGCTTGTGTAAAAATGAACCCATGCCCAATTTACATCTCGTGATTGCCGCTTTAATCAACTTATTTCTGCTAGATGAACCTTGGTTGTTTCATTCCATCGCCACCATCTCTTTGGCTGGTCATATGCTTTCACTTGGTTGTTTTTCCTTTCCTGAGGGACCGCATCAATGAGTGGTTCTGTTAGCCAGCCTCTTGACCATTATGTGTTTTGAGCAGTTCATCCCTTGCCGAAACCATTTGCTACCCTTTATACTACTCGTTCCTCCAGGACGAGTCACCTTTAAGCTCTTTTCTGACTCGCAAAAAATGAAAAGATTGCAAAGTATTTTTCCCTTTTTGACTCGTAAAAAAGAATAAAAATGGGGGGTCCGCTTTCAGCTCTTTTCCGACCCTTTAAAAACGAAAATATGGCTGAGCCCTTGTCGTTTCGAACTTGTTAACGGATGCGAAACATCGTCCGGCCAATATAAGTTTACCCTTTTTTCGGGTTGGGAGGCACTATTTATGAAAAAGCTACTCCTTGACTGAAATGGTCAAGCGGTTCTCTCAAGAATTGTTTTCTACCCTTTCGGGCTCGAGAGACACAAATGTACGAAAAGGGACCATGTGGAGTTTTCTTTTACGTGTCTTTTTCAAACTCTCTAAACATGAAAAGGGTACCGAGTTACACCTTTGTCGGACTCATTAAACTATTAAATGACATCGGATTCGTCACCATGACGAACATGAGCTTCTCCTTCCTAGGGCTCGTTAAACTTACTAGGTTGGATTCATCCGAAGGATGAACTTACAGTGCAAGCATATGCTATCCCCTTCAAGCTTGCGATTAAAAAATAATTGGGGTACTCGCCAGAAATGGTGGGGGAAAAATTTGGAAATCTATCGAGTCGTGTCAGCAACTCACTCTTGAACATGACACTCTTTGCTTTGTGTCGGGTTGGGACATCCTCCTTTACATCGTTGACCTTCCTAGGTTTGGGCCATTCATTTTTTCCTTCCATCTGATCTCTGCTATGTCACCATGACCACCGATCCTATGGATCCAAAAGCTGCCAAAATTCCAGTTGTGTCGCCGATATGTTCAAGAGTTATCCTTCTGCAGTTACCCTTACCTTTGTTCTCTGTATCATCCAAAATCATTTTGCATCCTCTCGTCTCGCGTCGATGATGTGGAATTCATTATGACCCTCCTTCGACACAGTCACTTTCTGTCAACATCAATTCATTATCCGAGAAGTTGATCGAGAGACTCCCTTCCAGTACCTTAGAGCTTGCATGCCTCAATGGCAAGTTCTTTGCACTCAACGACAAGTTTACATCATTGGCTTTTGATTGAGTGACTTCACGGGTGTTCGACTTCAATTCTTGTATTCACATTCCGTGAATTGTGCTGATAGTACCTTGAGGGCCATTGTCATTATTGGTGGGTTTCTCTCACGCTTGTTAACAATTTACATCATTGACTAGTAATCAAGCGACTTTCTAGCATGTTCGATGTCAACACATCTATTCGTATGCTAGAATATATACTTTGATTAGGTCGTGTTGGAGCGCAAGACCCTGGACTCAGATCATGAAAGTCTAGGTTGCAAAGTGGTGTGACATGGTTATGATGACATGCATGTCTCTATTAGATGGCTAGCTGCGACCAGACAATGAGTTATCATATTTGATCCTTCTCATTATTGGATGGTTGCGACCATACCTTGGTTTTGCTATGATCCTCTTTGACGGATGGCTGTGCCCATACCTGGATCCATTTACATGATCATTCTTTGGATGGTTGTGTCCATGCCATGATTCATGTATCATTTGACAAAGATCTCAGTTTATGTATATGTATCTGTACTTGCTTGCAGGTTTTCCAACGGCAGACCGGTTCCCCGCACTGATTTATAAAGCATTTCATCCCTCACTCTGGTTTGGCCTTCACGCTTTAGGGGGCATATGTTACATAACATTTTGTCACTATCCCTGTACTCCCTGTTCCTTGATCCTGGAGGACCTCTACAGTGAACCCCGCATGCTTTGCCTTCATGGAGAAACTCCCATTATGTCCCTCTTCATGAGCAGATCATTTCCCTTTTGCACCATTTCCCCTGAAACTTTTGTTTTGCCCAATTTACAAGACCAACGCTAATGACCTTTATCTCCCCCGCACCGATGTACAGAGATTAGCACTATTCCCTGCACCGATCGGTGTGACTAAGTTGTGTTCCAATAGCGCCGGTCCTATTATGGAATGTTTTTTAAATTAGAGCCAAAGCTTCCATCTCTAGAAGCTCCGTAACGGAAGTCTGGTAAATGGTTTGGCTGAATGGGGTCGATGATGACAGTTTGGGCTCCTTCCCCGTATAATGATGGAACTGCCTCAAGGGATAAGTCTTTCTCCCATGAGAAGAGGATCCATCTCCCATCCATCTTTCCTATATAAACCTCCCTTCTTCCCAAGCACATACTAGTGTGAAAGTCACAGTTAGAGTGTTGGCTGAGTGTGAGTATACTATTTTGATTAGACAAGCAAGCTATTACTAGTTGTAGCCATCTAGTTGTGTGAGGGAGAAGAGTGTTTGGTTTGGAGTGAAGTCTAAAGGGAAGATCCTTTAAACTATTGTTGTTTGAAGCCATCATGAAGTGCTAGTAGAAGTGTGGGAACCTGGTCTTGCCAGAGGAAGACTGTGATGTCAAGACGAATGGTTGTAATCTCTCTTTGATATTAATATATGCAACTATCGCTTGATTTCCTACATGTTTTGTAATATTACATATTCATGTCTTAATGCTTCTTGACTCATTAAGTAGGTTGAATTGCAATTTGTCTATTATTATGTTTATGTGCTATTGTTGTTTACCTGTTTCAAAAGCTTGAAGAAGGAAGCGAGAGATTGCTGGGGTGAGAAAGCGAGGATGTCATCAAGTAGGACAAGCAACCAAGAGGTAGGCCCTCTTGATTTATTCTAATCTAAGGAAATATTCCACAGAATATATCTGTTGTGGTTAGACCCATTATCAGGCTAGAGGAATTCATTCGTGTCCACACTTATAATTTTACTTCACCATAGCAGGCGCTTGAGATTTGTTTCGACATACGTACTTTGAGTGATATTTATTCTCTTGAGTTTTTCATTTTTACTGGATTAAAAGGATATCATCGAACAATGTATTTCAACATTGAGACATGTGAGTAAAAACGCTTCACCAAGAACATGGTTTCTTCCCCAATGATGATCAAGTATGCACATCGTAGAAATTGAATGAGGTATTGCAGTTGTTGCTACTGTAGAGACCATTCATGTTATCAATGTTTATCATAGATAGTTTATGGAACATTGACGGGGACCACCAAATAAATACAGATTATGGTATAGACAATTAGTTGTTGTTGCCATTATTTTCTCATTGTGCTTTCAAGATGCTTCATCAATCAATTTGCATATTCTTTAATACATGTGATTTTGGTTCAAAAATATTTTTGAACATTTGATTCGAGCAGTGGATTTATTTGATTCTATATTGGTGAGTTTTTAAGTCCAACAACCTGCAACCACTTGGGCTTCCACTGCTACCTGGCATGCTCGATATTGCCCTTCCAACTTTTAAAGAAATACATATTACATCATGAGTCATGTTAGTGTCTATGAATCATGAGTGATCAAATGTGCTCTTTCAATGTCAGTTGATAGGGTCCTAGGTCAAATTGTTATAGTTTCAAATAAAATTTGATCATTGGTCAGTTCTAGGTCATTACTCTTCCCCTCCATACTCAAGGTCATAAAATGTTGTCATGGTCTTGTCATCACTCCTTGTGATAGGTCACCAGAAGAGTGTCTTGGTCATCATTGAAGGTCATCATATCACTGCAAGGTTTTAAAGGTCTGTAATCACGGTTTTAGGTATTCATTTGGTGTCATTATTAGGTCATATCATCATTATCATTTAGGATTCATGTCACCACTAGAGTCGTCATGGGAGTTAGTAATTAGGGAAAGTGTTCAAAAGATTCCAAAAAGTACATTTCACTCTTCATAAAGATGTAACTTTTCCTAATAAAGTTACAAAGTTGCAGTACACTACCTCATCTCATTATTTCTCAAAAAGACACGATGATGTCATTCCATGACCAAAGCAAAAAATTGACTTTTCAAGCAATAAAAAGAGAATTTAAGCATTCAAACACATCATTTTATCTTCCTAGAGCTCTCATCCACCCTTGAACTTCATTTCAGCGTTCAGAGCCTTCATCATTCCATCCTCAAGCCCTTGCCAACTAGCACATTGTGTTTCTGCCTGGGCATGCTGCGCTTTTGCTAGCTCGCTGCATTTTTAGTTTTTGGAGACTAAAGGAGAAATAAAAGGGTCAAGTTAGCATTCTACAGGTTCAATACACTCAAATAAAGTAAGTATAACTTTTCATCAACTCTCATTCAGTGAATTTTCTTTAGCAAATGGTGAAATCCCTCTCCTAGGGTTTTCGCTGCGTTTTTGGCTTTCCTTGGTGTTTGCTTCAGTTCAGTAAGAAAACTCCTAGTTTTCCTGCCCCCACACCTTTATACATACTTCATACACCTCCCCCAATCATTTCCCACATTCCTCCCCCTCATTTCCTTTGTTTTTCCCTAAAACCCTAGCCTACATTGTGTTTTTGCAAATTGCTGGGTTAGGACTGTGTTTTTGAATTTTGCCATCTTCCCCTCACCCATTTCAAGGGATTCCACTTCCCTAGCCTCCCTAATAGCTACCCCCACCCCCTAGAATTTTCCCACAAATTTTCCTAATCCCTATCCCCACCATTCCCTTCCCTAAAACTAGTTGTCCCTTTTCCCTTGTTCTCCTAACCCTACCCTTTCCTCCTACGAAAGCTAGGGTTCAGATCATGCAAACAAACACCATGGACAATGAGAAGAAGAATTACAATAAGGGGGGTCCTATCTCTAGATTTGAGCTATCCAATATGAAAGAGATCAATGTTTCATCGTTCATCAAGAAATCATTTGAAGATGCTTGCTGCCTAGGGTTTTGTGAAAGAATACAAGAGGTGGGATGCCTTGCTAAGTTGACCAACCTCTTTGCTACCAATTTCAGGACAGATAAGACCCCAATAGCAAGGATTGACTTCATCATATTAGCAGATTCCATAGGTTCAGCCACAAGTATCCCTAACGAAGGAGAGATTTGGTTTAAAGGGATGGATTTGGACATTGAAAACTACAAGGTCTTCCTGAAACCACATTATAAATATGCTCCCATACACATTTTTCCTTTCAGATAGTTGTTGGATAGATATTCCCCATTAATGAAGATGATCATGAAATATTTTACTTGTGAAGGGAGATTTTCTAGATTGTATCAGTATCACATAAGGCTGTTGATGCATTTCACTGCCATCAAACCACTGAACTTGCCTCATTACTTATTCAGAAGCTTAGTCAAGATGACTGAGAAAGTACAAAGTAAAGGGAGAGATCACCAAGCAAGTTTATTTCATCATAGTTTGGTCCAAATCATAGTTCTTCATCAGCTTTCATAGGTTAATATATCATGGAGACATTCATGCAATCAGCTGCCTTTTTGCCTACCACTATTCAATCTACTAGTCAAAGCACTCCATCAACATCATCAAGGCCACAAGAAGTTGTCTCATCCAACAAGTTTTCAGTTAGAAAGATACCTAGGGAAGGGATCACACAGACCTACAAGAAGGGGAAAATATTATTTTTTTCCCGTAAGATCACTAAATAAGTGTCTACACCTAGAACTCTGACTAGGTCACAAATTAAATCATTGCCTAAGGAAACTACAGTTGAGAAAGTTCAAGGAGAAATGGAGAAGTCACCTAGGGATGAAACTGACTCATCCTTGCAGGGATATGAGGAGGAGATGCCTCACGAGCAAGAAATGTTGGACCATGGAGAGAAGTCAAGTGCAAAAATGATCAAGGAGCAGCAAGCACAAATACAAGAACTAAAAGATGATCTTGCCAAGGCAAACTACATGGTGGCCTTCTTGAAATAAGAAAAAAACTTTTGAAGGTGATCTTGATGTAGCATAGTACTTCACAAGGCCCTCCATCATCTAGCCAGGCAAAGGACAAAGGTAAAACAATGATTGGTTTAGAAGAGCAGGTTGAAGACAAGGAGCCATCTCCTTCATTAGTACAAAAAGACCCTGTTGATCCTATAGCTACAAACATTGGTAAGGATAGGGAATATTTGCTTGAGAAGGTAAATGAGAACTTGGAGAAGCTCTTGAGGAAGGCAAACAAAGCTACAAACCTTCAGAGACACATGGCTAGACATTACTACACCAGGAACTGGATTTGCAAAATTAGGGTTAGGAAAATGAAAAGGAGACTTAAGAAAACCCTAATCAAGCTAAAGAAGAGGGATAACTTGGATTTGCTTGTTGATGCATCTCCATTTGTCTAGGCCATCACTAAAATATGCTAAGAATGAAGTTTCAACAAATTTTGAGCAATTTTGGTCATTTTTTGAATTTTTGGTAAATTCTAGGAATTCAATTACACAGAAGCACAACGTAGCCATGCTGCGCTTTTTCCCATGGCGTCTAAATGATGAATGTATTACATGGTTGGATAGATTTTGACCTCTACTTTACAAATATGTATTTGGTTATCCTTGTCAGCTCACATTTTTGGAGGAAAACTCAAAAAACAGGTCAATTTTCATGTTTTTGCCACCTTTCTGGATACCACGCTGCGCTTCTGGAGTAGCCTTGGGAGATTTGATTTTTGAGTGTCATGGAGGTGGATTTTTGCAGGATTAAAGGTTCAGTGGTCTTCTAGACATCCTAGGATATCTTCACCAACCTTCAGTTCAGCTTGACGATGCATAAAAGTGACCAAAAAGGGCTCTACAAAGGCACGATGCGCTTCTGTAAAAAAGTCAAATTTCGAAGTTTTCTGAGTCAAAGTCACTTTCACATGATGTAATTTGTCTTCCTAGGTGTTTTCAGGATGTAATTGAATGTCATAATGATGGTTAAAGTTATCTCATGTAAATTTTATGGTCATTAAATCTTGTAAAGTCAACTAAGTTAGTTTTAGGCTAAACAAGGAGTTGGTTTCTAACCTCCCTAGTTTTAGGTATGGTTAGAGATTTTGATGTAAACAGTTGCTATGATGATGGATTTGACCTATGAGAGGGGGAAAGTAGTTTTTCATCTATATGTAGCTATTTTTCAAGTCAGATCAAGGGTTAGACATTTGAGAGTGAGAGGCTTGGAGCTAGTGTACACTTTGCAGGAATAATACAAGCAGTTGCAACTATTGTCTTGGGATTCTTGTGGTATGTTTTTGTGATAGTGTTTTTCCTCTATTTTATCATCAAATTGAATATATGTTTCTCCTTATTACTGACTATGCTTTCTTGTGATAATCTCATTGGTTTTTAACAGAATTCATAAGTTTTATGATATGTTCTAATGAAGTTTTCATGTTATGTGTTCTTTCTTTTGATAAATGGATTCATAAGTTTATGCTCATTTTGATCCCTCCCTATTCCAACCCTATACCACAATGACAACTCCAATATGTCACTAATCATACCTACCTTACCCCATTGTATCTCTAAAACTTATCTTTAGAAACCCTAACCTAGTTCCCAGACCCATGACGCTAGTCCAGCAAACCCTAAAATCAAACCCTAGTCAGCTGATATCTAGCCTAAGATCTATTTTCCTTCCCAAACATTTTGTTGGCTGTGATATTCTTGAGAGAGCCCTCTCTAATTTGGTAGGGCTAGCTACCAAATATAAATATTGGTTTGAGGTTACCTCCGTCGATCTCCTTTCTCAGCCTCTGGGACACTTAGGAGTGCTAACAAGTCACATTCTTACATCATTAATGTTTCCTTTTTGTGTGATATTGGCACTCAGTATGTAGATGTTGAATGTGTTGTTAACTCCATTAATCCATTTGACCTCCAATTCGTTTTGGTAGCATACAATCGTGTTGAGCGGGAAGGATTTGTTTTCATCTTATTCCACATCCTTACCAGTGACCAAAGCTGCAACATTGTAAACTTGGCCAAGGAGGATTCAGACCAGTATTCAAGACCATTATGGTTCTAATATTAGTTTTGGGCTCACATCTCTCAATCTGTGGGAATCATGAAGTTCTGCGAGAAGCAATTTTAGAAAGTCTAGTAGCAATAGAGTTATGGAGGCAACTACAACCGTTTATTTTTATTGAATGAACAATTGGATATTTGTAAATTCATTTGTGATGGAGGTCATGGTCAAAGATGAGAAGATTGAGAACTCTAAGGTTATAAGGTATGGCACTCAAACGTATTGTTTTTTTTTAAGTAATTCCAAGAGGGGTCTCAGTAGCAAAGTTGCAACTACAATATTCTTTGTATTTTCATGCCTTTGATGTCATGGTTCGATTGATATGAAGAATGCCAATATATCTTTTTAAAAGGTCTAAATTGCAAAGAATGTTATGGGATGTGAATTAGAGGAATTATTTGAACGAAATACAATTTTGAGCTTGTATGGTTTTGTGCTCTTTAGTAATTGGCTACCATATATCTTTTATTAGTTAAATTGCATTGTAAGTGGGTACATTTTTGGTTGAACGTAACACCCTTAATTTTATAATTTTAAAATGGATCAAATTGATCATGTTTTAGAGTTATTAAATGGTATCATATTTTCTACTATTGAGGAAATAGTGAATATCATAAAAGTAACTCTTGCTGCTATAAAAAACATCAACATCATGCACATGAGACAATTGAGTTGATCCAACTTGATTCACAACTACAAAGAGATGAGCTACAAAAGAAGAGTTGTAATTCTAAACTAGCTATTGTTTAGAACAACTCCTTGTTTGAGCTTGACTCCCATTAGTAGTCAAAGATTGATCAGAATAATGATGCTATTTCAAGAGCGGATTTACATGCAGATGTGAAGGTTCAACATTCAGATGTGAAGGTTCAACTTGCACTTCCTAAGAGCTTCATCAGACCTTGGGAAGAAGAGTTGAAAAATAAGAATAGTACTAGTCTCGGATATGACAAGGATTTGTCCTTCATATTCATGAATATTCCAAGCCCATCCAGTTTCGCAACGTTGGATTCCTTCAGGATGATCCATTTTAACTTGCTCTTGTTTCACATCAGTTGTCAGATGCCAACATTGTGATCGGGTTGATCATATGAAATATCAGTGTTTTTCTATTCATCCTTGTGAGCATTGTGGTAAGCTCACTCATCATTCTAACAGATGTTCCAGAAACAAAACTCCTACAAGAACGAAGATTCACCTTGGATGGATCGCTTCTCGGTAATGGTTTTCAACAATAAAGAAGATATACCAATCATACCACATAATTTGTTCTCAAGTATTGGCTAATATTGCAGTGAAGACTTCTTCATCTTGTCACCTTGTATCTGACAGCTGGGGAATTCATGGTCAGTCAGCAGCTTCGAAGATTCATCATTCGAAGATTTATTAAGTGAGCCTGAGCCATAGCATGAACATATTGTCTGAGCATATAGCCAGAGATAACCATAGTCAGATTCAAAGTCGTAGCCAGAGACATATAAATGCCCCATGAGCATGCTTTTTTTATTGGTGGCCTTCCTTAAACCACACCTGCAGAAGATTTTGGATTCTACTACAATTTGTGTTAGGGATCACTTCCACTAGCAGAAGACTTCAACTTCTAGCCATATTAGAAATTGTTCCAGGAACTACTTTGATAGTTCCAGAGTTGGTGGTCAGCCTAAAACCACCATTGGTTGAGACCTTGAGTTCTCACACATTTTGGTTTGTTTGTGGTTTTCGGTTAAAAACCACCATTTCAGAGAGCTCATTCAACCATTGACTATCATGCATTTTTTCATTTTAGCTCTCTTCTTGGACTCTCATATATCCAGGTTCATAGTGTACTGATCTATAATGGGATTAGATCCCCTTTGGATTAAGGGGGGCATGTTAGCCACCTAATCCATCAGGGTTCTGGAGGACAACTAATGCATGTCCAATGAACCTGGAAACTAAATCTAACAATTCAATTGTTGTATTTATATATGTACAATTTACATCATTCCTAATATACAATTGAATTCAATTTCCAAATTGTGATTCCAACATTAATTTGGTTTACTGTAATCATTCACACTTGAACATTTTTACAATCCAAATCACTTTAAAAGATCCCAGATCACTCACCCAACGTGAATGATCTCCACATAGCTGCAACACCATTAATTAGTCCATACATTCATCACTCATCAATAGCTAAACATTTCATAACAAGAGTTATATAGGCCATTTTTTCACATCAACTCAAAATTCCCGCAAACCCGATCAATCGACATACTTGTACACTTTGTCACAATCCCTCCATAAAGCCCTAAGCACCTCATCTCCAAAAAAATATGAATTTCTAGGACAAATTTCTCAAAAACATTGCTTTTAGCCCCAACACTCCTTGCACTCTTAGTCACCTGCGTTCAATGCATGCTGCACCCTTAGACACCAGCGTTGGTTAGCACTTCTCGCTCCTTTCTCTAGGTACATTGATTCTAGAAATTCAAGAAAATTAAAAAATGTTTATGAAGCGTCCTCTTCCAAAAGCTTCCAAGGTATTTTTAACTATATACCATGGATAAAATCTCGAATCCCATATGATCCTATCTTGGAGACCTCACCTCTTATCCCTTGAGCTCATCTTCCCCTCTTAAGTGGATCTTAAGCCTAGATTGGAAAATGGATAAGAATTCCTAAACTACCACACTCTCCTATATATTTACTACCTCTCATAAGGTCTAGGTTGGATTTTAGAGAATCGTTGTACCCTCATGTTGCTGGTTTGAACCTAAGGTGTCATCACTTTCTTGCATTAGGGTTGGTGTTGAAGTGCGCTTTGTGACAAGGAAGGACTAGTTAACTCAAGGAGACATCTACAAAGTTAGACTTCTATTTATGGTTGTACTCTCTCCTATTTTTATTATTACAAAGGGCATCTTGTTTTCCTATATGTGTTATGTTATGTTTGCACTCATATTTCAATGCTTGTTTGGCTCATTGAATATAGGTTTTATGTTATGCTACATAGATCGTGGTTTCTTTGCTTGTTTTAGTCGTATGTGCAAGTTCTAATTATACCATTTAGGGCTACAATTGGAGCTTACAAGCAAGGAGGAAAGGAAGACTTGTTACAGATTTGAGGTAGGATTTTTTCCAATATTCTAATTTCCCTAAGGAAAATGTTGAAGTTTTTTGTCTTTTGTTGTTCTAGACCAAGCCACTAGGTCTAGGGAATTCACCTTTGTCTGCAATAGTGAAGTTCTGTATAACAAATAATCGTAGAAGATACACATCATATGAATAACAAATAACTAGAAAATAACCAACATATAGACCATGGAAAATCTGCCATAATATCACCAACACATTGTCGATAAATATACATGAATCATAATGGAGGAATAACTCTTATTAAAATAATAAATACCAACCAAGTCAGGGACTTCCACGTACCACCCAACCATAGATTGGGTTGAACCAAATCTCTCTTTTAGCCAATCATCCCCCACCATATTCCATGCAAGAATGTGGGATCTCATGGAATAAACCAAACAACACCAAACCAGAGCTTCCAGAGGCTAAACCACCTCAACCCTCAACCAGTGATTCCACCTCACGGTCGGACATCACTAACACCAAACATATCGGTCTCTACCCAAGTTGTCCAAGGCTCTATGAAATAGTAACTCAACCCATAACCTTCTAGGGCTCCAGAGCGTTTGTCCAACCTGACTCCAGGACTAGTAGCTCAACACAGTAAGGGTTCCAAAGCATTTTTCCAACCTAGTCTCCAGGACTAGTAACTCAACCCAAGTTGTTCCAGGTCTTCTAAAGTGTTTGTGCCAACCCACAACCATAAGGAATTACAAGCACCAATCAGAAAATAAATCAATGGAAAGAAACCACAACACCATGGCTATCTAGGAAATGGCGAGGCTAGGAAAAACCGTTATTAATCTAGGAAATCCTCCATGCCAATGACAAATCATAACCAAATAACCACATGCATATAACATGCATCCATAAATCAACAAGGAGATCATACATGCAACCTTTTACCTACAAAGCAATCCCATTACAGTTGTTGATCCCGCTACCCCCTTGTGCTTTCCTGATTTTCCTTTGCCTTATTTCTCCAAATCCAGTGAAAATTAGAGTGCTCCAAGCATGCTCTAACAATGCTCCAAGATTTCTCTAAGTGTGCAAGAGTATGAAAGAGAGAAAAGAGAGAGAGATCCACCATAGAACTGTCAAAAGGTGAACCAACAAAAGTTGTGAACTGATCCTTAGAAGCCTTTTTATCATTAAGGCCTCTATTTTTCCTTCAATTTTCCTCACATGCAATTTTGTGACCTTTCACCTTCCTTTTCTCCTATTTTCCATTATTTTCATAAATAAAATGCCAACTAATGCCTCTTTTCCTTTACCAATTTCCATAGACATTTATTAAGCACCAATGATGCCCATCACTATGTTTTTGCCCAACATTCAGCTTGGAATACGTGTCTCGTGACCTTGGTTATTATTTTTTTATTTACATAGGAAATCAACTAGGGGTTGTTATATATGTGAATGGACCACACCTCCCCAACATATTGGGGAACCTAACTTTTGTGTGCATGTGCTTTCTCTATCAAGTGGTACATAAGAGACAAGCTCCCCGAAGTCCTTACTTCGGATTTAGGATATCATATGACTTATGGGTTTCCTTCATATAGTGACTTCATGAAGGTTTATCATTCAATAGAATTTAGGATTATGCCATGGTCCTCCCTTCTCACCTTATCTCTTGTGGAGTTATTTCCCCCCCATACTCTCTATATCAGGTGTTCTGCAACTGTGATGAATTTTTATTATCACATATGCGATTATATTATACACATTAGGATTGTTAGCATTAGAATAAATTTCCACAGGCACATAGGACTCAAAACAAGTAAATAGTTAAATGTAGATGAGCATGCAAACCCAACACAACCTAGTTCACTAACCCATTATTAGATATTTGGAATACACAAAAGGGATCATCTTGGGGTTGTCACAATTAACAACTAAGTTGACTACTAGAACAACATCACCATTGAAAAATAAGCATCCATATAGTTAATGATGACATTGAAAGCACAATGGATGAAGTTGTTTTTGGTGATGAGGTGATCTTTTAACATAAACCAAAATCTAACAACATTCCATCAAAGCATGCAAATAATATTGAATTTGAGCTGTTATGAGTAATGCCATTACCAAAGGTTGCTTCATAAAACACCAATAGCTAAAACATACACAAAAGGAATAACATAATTGAATATGATTAAGTCTTTGTAATTTCACTATTATAAGCTATTTCATTATTGGGACACTAGCAAATAAATTGCTTTCCAGCGAAACATCAAAAAGTATTATTGGTAGCATGCATGAGTTAGTGTCTATGATCTCGTTTTGAAAGGTGCATCTATAACTAGAACTTCGAACGAAGGCTTGAACCAAACTTCAAAGTATAAACTAAATTGATTTATCAGCATGACAAAGAAAAAATGAAGGAAAAAGAATTTGCTAGCCATTATTGGGATGTAATATGAAACAAAAAAAATGGGATCAAATTATTAAACCTATAAGTTACTAAGCACGCAAAATATCAGATAACGGGAGATATCCTTGCCTCAAATCAGCAAAAAGTAGAATTCCCTAACATTTGGGTAAAAAAGCAAAGTCCTTCATAAAGGCATGTGAATCATAATTAGAGGAAAATAATATTTTTCCCAATATTGCGAAAGCAAACACATGTGAGTAGACAATCAATGGGAAAAAATCGATGTTGAAATTTCTAAAATGAATGCAAAATCAACAAAAATGAACCACAATAAGCCATATTCTTTAGGTCATTATATCTTCAAATGTCCAAATCTCAATATAGTATGTTATAGCACTCAAACTTTTGTGATCAAATTCATTATTTAAATGGCATAATTGGCGAAGGGGATTCAATATTAAATGGACGATTTGCCTTGTATACTTTGAATAGTTGCAAACAACGAAATGTGCATCTCCACAATGTATATAGTTTTAAAGGGAAATGTTTTAGGACAAGGAAAGGAAGAGAGCCCAAAACATAAGATTCTGAAACATTTTCAAAGTCAATAAATGCTAATCATGACAAAAATCACCTACCAACTCAAGGAGGCCATGAGCATTTAAAGGCCATTTGATGGTATGGATTCAATTTAATTTTATCTTTAGAAGGGAAGATCATGATAAATTTTTTTAATCAAATAAAGGAAAGGCATGTTCAATGTCAAGCACTTTTTATTCTTACAGGTTGGTTCATTAGCACCAGTAGCACTATGAACGAAAAAAATTGATGAGTTACACATCGAGGAGCCCTTCAAATGAAAGGGAATGTCTTCTCCACAAGTTGGAAATCATTAATGATAGGTAAAAGGTAAGTGAAAACCATAAGCAAAGGAGGCTCCACAAGTCTAACCTTAGGAGATTTAAACATACGAAGGTAATGGTTCTTCATTTTGTCATAGTTAATATATTTTTTTTAATCACATTCTTTGCCATAATATAACAATCTATAGCCTATAGTTAAAAGCAACTTTTGTACAAAATTCTACCCACACTTTCGATACTATAACAAACATTTTTGGTCCCAAAATCAAAACAAAAACCTTAATAATAAGGTAAATGAAAGATATTGCAAAGCAATGACAACCTCTTAACCTAGAGTCTCCTAATATAAATAAAGTATGCATGATATCTAACAAAATTCATGGATCATCTAGATTTGGATTTCTTAATCATAAAGTAGCATCAAGAATTGTCCAAATTGAACCCTCAAAGATGAAGCTAATATAGTATGAAACGAGAATTTGCAAAATCAAAGGGCTATTGTAGTTGAAATAATTAGAGGGCTGAGAACTATTAAGTCTCAACCCTATTTTGTATATACTTGAACATGACTTGAAGAATGTATCGTGCAAACAAATTCAAGGACTATATTGAGCGAGATTGAAGCTTAGGTGCACAACAAAGACTAAGAATGACACAGAAGCATCATGTAAAATTCAAGGATTTCCTTAAACTTTGATAGGACGAACCAATTTCAATTTTGTTGATTTAATGGTTTGAGTGGGTTTAGACTCTTCTAGAAAATCTATACATATTATACAAACCCGTTATAATGGTTTTATGTCCTGAATTGTTTATATAATTCTCAAGGCCTACACTGTGTAATGTGGAATCTATATTGGTACATTCAATGGAAGCAATAAAATGACATAACATGGTGAACTAACATTTTATCACCTTTATTCCTTAGTGTATCTCAAGCACATTTAGTGTTTCTACTAATAAGGATTATTCAAATAAAAGAAAACTTGCATTACACATAAACTTAGGCATTTATTCTTGACTTCATAATAGAATATATAACGATATACCAATAATAAGCACATAGAGTTTAGTTGATATTTCATAAACATTTATTCCTTTACCATGACACATAATGATTCTGTAGAAAAGTATAAATAATTAAAGCATTTTTAAAATAGAGATAAAGAATTTATCTATGTGGAAAGATGATGACTGGAAAACTAGCTAAGACTGGGCAATTTGCACCCAACCATAGGTAGTCCACCGTGGACACCACTACCTAGATAGAATGATACCACCAGGGTGAAATAGAAAGAATAAAGCTCTCAATTTAGCCTAAATAAGTCCAAACCAAGACTAATTCACTGTTGAGTTTTCCCCGGGGATAGAGCAACTCTTAGGCACCCACATTACTTGCCCCACACAACACAAGGAGGACTTCTTTCTCTGCAAGCAATCCCTAAGAAATTCACATGTCTAGAGCTCTTTAGGTCCAAGATAATATATTAATTTTTTTTAGTTTTTTCTTTGTTTCTTATCTCTTTCAATAGGTGTAATGGCTCATTTTCATGTTTGGTCTATTCTATATGGTAGTAGCCTTTATTTCATACCCTCTATATTTCTAAAACTTCTTCTCCTTATTTTCCTCTCAAGCCTCCTCTTTTTAATTCAAATTTTGCACACATGAAAAATGCCAACATGAAAGTTCCCCCCTACTACTTCTTTCTTGTTCTAAGAATGTAAGGAAGTGATGGCTTAGATTGAGGATTTGTTTTCTCCACTCATCATAGCCTCTTTCGACCTGACAACTAACTTTATGTAAAAAATGAATGACGATTCTAGACAACATGTTATATATGTATGTACGCATAAACTCCCCATGACCCCCTTACCTTTCCACTCTTGTGGTATCATATGCCTTATAGGCGCTCATGATCTCTTGGCATTTAATCACCATATTTTTATTAAATGCAAAAGTAAAAACATGTACAATATTCACAATGTCATGGCATATATACTCATGATGATCAGTACAACAAAAAATAAATATCCATGCAAATTTTTTTACAAGTTCAATTACAGATATTTCAAAGAGAAAAAAATGGATATTACAGATCCCTAGATGTGTTACTATTGAAGAAATTTTCAAAGGCTCATTTTCACTGTGAAAATTCTTATTGGCTAGTCCCTTATTTATTTCCTCCACGGAGTTTGAACATAGGCCTCAAACATGAGAACCCAGAATCTCTATAATTCCTCCTTACCGTCACTAGGAAAGGTTTTCAATCATAAATATTGCAATAAATTTCATACACAAAAATTATATTATGTATGTTTTATAGTCATAACAACTTGCCAAGTAAATAAAACATCGAAAGTTTACCAAGAAAGTTGGCACCTCTATAAAGACTTTCTTTTTATTTTGAGAAATACTTATTATAGAATCTCTTTGGTTATGTTGTCATGCTATGAGGGGCATATCTAAAAGCTCTAAAGATTATAAAAACCAAATTTACAAACTAAAGAAAATAATGAACCTTTAAATTTCCCTCCATGCTAGCCTTTGATTATTTTGGTCAAGAGTGCATTGATGATATTTCCCTATTTAGGCTCAATTCCCCTCAACGAATGCAGTATGTTTATCCCCCTCAAAATGTGAGAGTTGTCATGGTTAGGTAAGCAGGTTAGGCATGACAACAAACATAGTTCCTAGCCTTAGTGTCATTTTCAATTATGTTTTCTTGTTCAATGGGCAACACTAATTATTCAAGATTATGCCTTGAATATTGCTAGCTATAACACAATTGTCACATCGTGATAAATGGGAGCTCTAAGAGGAAAAATAAACCCTTACACAATATCTTGAGATGTAAAGGTTAAAATTGAATAACAAGTAAAATGAATGGTTACCCAAAGCTATCTATTGACCATGAGAAGCAATGGACCAAGTGGCCAAACTAGTTCATCTTTTAGTTTGAAAATGTGTGTTTACAAGCATTTAAACTAATGTAAGAGCGTCCTTGAATAATCTAAGTCAAACTGCATGATAGGGGAGTGCAACAATAAGAACAACAAATTGTATATTATATTTTATATTTTATGATTCTTATTGCTTTTAAAAATAGAAACCTCCTTTGTTCTTGGCCAGAGTTTATATGTATTTCTCATCTAAATAGGAGCTCATGTTTGCATCACTCTAAGGGACACTTAGGGAAATGTCACAAACATTGTCCATTGAGAATCAAACCTAGGTTAGTTGGATAAACTACCATAGGTTTACCATTATGTTGTAGCTCAATTATTCTAGTTGTCAATAAGATCCATTACATGCTTGCATCGATATCTACGAATATGATCTAAATATGGTATATGTGTTTAGAGTTAGTTTGAATTTGGACTAGCATGCCTTTAATTCTAACAAGGTAATACAAGACACTCAATCTCAAGGGTTGGTAATTTTCACACAGTACAATCCACTGACAACTTCTCACACGTAGTGTGTTCATGCGCAAAGAGTTGTTTCCATTACCTATTTGTTATATTTGGAATCTATATCATGCTAATCAAGTTGAATTAATAATTCAATGATATAAACATCTCAAAAAACTAAAAAAATATTTACCTCTTGCCCCTTCACCGCACTTCTTACCTTTGCTCAAAGTTGACTATCCCAACCAACGATGGTTCTCCTCACTATGGTATTTATTCCTTTCATCCATCTAAAATCAATCTTGACATTACTTGATGGTTTAGTGCTCACCATCTACCTGTAAATGCATACTTAATGATGTTGTGATTTAGAATTACTATTGCAATGATCCAAGTATTAAAATTGTTGGTGTCATATGGCCATAATCTATTCATATATATTATTTGGGGTACTTGGTGTAACAACCTTGGTGAAAATTAGATGTAATAAAAGTTAATAAAGGCAAAATAATAACCACAATTATGGGACACTTATTCCAAGTTGAATGTTGGACAAAACATCCTATTGTGGGTGTTCATTTGGTTTATTATGGATAAGGAAATTGGCAAAGGCAATGGCAAAGGCTTTGGAAAGGAAAAATGGCATTAATTGACATTTATTTATGAAAATAATGGAAATTATAAGAAAAGGAAGGTGAAAGGTCACATGCTGCATGTGAGGAGAAAAATGAAGAAAATAGAGGCCACATTAATAAAAAGGCTTATGAGGATCAATTTGTACCTTTTTGTCAGTTTAGTTTTGGAGCTCTCTCTATTCTCTCTCTCTCACACTCTTAGAAACAAAGTTTTCTTTGAGCACTTCAACATTGGATCAAGAAAAGCACAAAAGGCAAGAGGAAGCAAAGATCAAGGAAGGAAGAGCAGGATCTAGCAGCTATAACGAGATTATTTGCAGGTATTGATTTACATGTGTGATTTCCTTGCTAGATTTAGCATTTATGGTTATGCATGTGTGTTCTTGGTTCTCTTGTTGTCATGCGCATGGGTTTTTCCAAGTGTGACAATGTTTTTCAGCCTAGCCTTTCCATTTTCAGATAGCCATGGTGTGGTGGGTTCTTTTGTATGTGGTTGAGCTAGATTGCCGAATGGACTCGAAGTTGAGTGGGGTGGTCCCAATATTATTCATAAGGCCTAGGAATCCTGGGATGGAATTCATGGTAAAACATGAATGTGAACACCTCGATTGAGCCTAAGAATCCCTAGGAATCCCTAGGTAAAGCTCAGTGGTGCGTACCCTTGATTGGGCCTAAGAATCCCGGGAAGGGATACATGGTAAATCCCATAGGGTGGAGACCTCATAGGCCTAGGAATCCCTCGATCGGTAATGGTGGGATGCATGGTAAAACTGAAAGGTTGGGACGGACAAATTCCTCACTCTGTAGGTGGAGAGATCCAGTGGCATCCATGCTTGTTTTGGTCTAGTGATCCTGTGAGGATTGCGGTAAAGTCTGTTATTGTATGTTTATTATTTATGGCCTAGTGATTCTGTGGGGATTGAAGTAAAGCCTGATACTATTGTTGAGGGTGAGGTGGAGTAGCCTCGGGAAGCCCTAGTTGATTTTGGTTATAAGTCCCACATTCATGCTTGGACTATGGCACGAAGGTGATTGGCTAAAAGAAAGATTTGGTTAAGCGAATCTATGGTCGGGTGGTACGTGGAAGTCCTGAACCTGGTTGGCCTAATCATTCATTAATAAGAACTATTTCTTCTTGGTATTTTATGAGAAAATGTATTGGTTCATATGAGGCATTTATGGTCGATGTATCCATGTTATTTTTGTTGGTTGTATGCTGGTTATGAGCATGTTTTATGACAATGATGATGTATGGCTCTCATCATGTTTTGATGTGTAAATGAATGAACAAATAATATATGACCTAATAGATGATAATGTAGCTAATGTGATAAGGCATCAATGCTTCTTAGCGATTCTTAGATAAGTATGAGACCCATATGCTCAGATATGTTGTTATGACATGTAGAGTGCATATTTGTGACATGTTTGACAAAATGCTTGTCATGGCTAGTAGGGGTCCAACTAAGTCTTTGTTCAAGTATTTGCATTTGTATCATTGTTACGATGTTACTTTTCATTCCTGAAAGTTTCATGGAGTTCTGGACAGTGACTTGATGTAACGCCCTCCTCCCACATCTACCCAAGTAACTGGCCAACTGGGGTAAACATGTGATGAAAAGTTACTATGATATGATTTGAATCCCTATATGTTTGTTAAGGAAGTGGAATCGATAGAAATCCACCATACCAAACCTTCTACACTTGCTACATGACTCCCATAATGCATCCCAGTCATTCCTGACCAACTCTTGGGTCCCACTAAGCTTTTAGACCATGAAACCCCTGGACACTCCCTTGATATGGACAAGGGTGCGCCTAAAAACCTTCAGACACACGCATAACATGGGTATGCATGTGTATGGGGAATTTCTCCTTAGACCTATGCCCGCGAATCCAGGATTTGTGCCACTTTTCAAGCCCATAATCTAGGTCACTGCCCAAAAACCCATGTAGCTTTCAGAATCCATAATTTACATGAAAAAATACTTACAAATAAAAACTAACTCCAAGACTAGGCATGACCATCCCCACCTGAGACCGTCATTCTGTCAAACACTTTGCATCAATGCAATCTACAGGAAATGAATACAAGACAGAGAATAAATGACTGATAACTCATATGATACTTGACAAGAAGGATCACCACACTCTTCCCTTAATTATTTTGACATCAATTAGGTCTTGCATCCATTATCCTTCCAGTTACAAGTAAATACATGAAATAACCATGGCTATAACCAATCACATAACCATGCTTATAACTAGCATTAAACCATGTAAATAACAATGAGATAACAACCATTAAGGCCACATAATAACAAGTACAAAAGCAAGAGAATTTAGCTTTTATTAAAAATAGGCAAGAGTCGACAAAACCAAGAGAACTTAGCTTTTATTAAACATAAGCAAGAGCTGACCAGGTTCAAGACTTCCACGTACCACTCGACCGTAGACATGGTTGAACCAAATATTTCTTTCATCCAGTCACCCTCGTGCCATATTCCAAGTATGAATGTGGGATCTCATGGATAAACCAATCCAAAAACAACGAAGTGAATCTAGAAGTTAAACCATCTCCATCTCCATCCTCACCAAAACCGACACCGAGATCACAAAACCAAACCGAGCTTGGAATGCCTCTAAACTCCATCACTATCCTTGAGGAATTTTTCGTCTCCTTGTCTCTTAGAATTTACTGCAATCTCCACCCTCAGGCTTTACCATGTATCCCGCCAAAACTGGTCAAGGGATTCCTAGGCCTTTGGGAATTTTCCTGAGACCACCTTCGCCTCGAATTCCGAAACCATCTGGCAATTCCAAAGCTCAAAACTGAGAAAACAATCCCATCACACCATGGCTATCTGGAAAAAGGAAAGGCAAGGTTGAAAACCACTGTCATAACCTGGCAAAACCATGCCATCGATAACAAGAGAATCACATACCAACATGTAAAGTCATGCATGTCAAAACCAACTAGGAAATCACACTTGCAATATGTTACCTGCAAGTATTCCTACTGAATTTTCTTGATCATGCTCCTCCTTGCTTGATATTTGCATTCCTTTCCTTTCCTTGTCCTTCCTTTGCTTATTTTTCCCTTCCTTGCTCCAAAGCTAGAATGCTCCAAGAAAAGTCCAAGTGTCCAAGAGTGTGTGAGAGAGAGAATAATAAGAGAGCTCCAAAACTGAACTAACCAAAAGCCATGAACTGATATTCATAAGACTTTTGATCAATGAGGCCTCTATTTTCTTCATTTTCCATTATTTTCACAAATAAATGTGCCAAAATACCTTTTTTCCTTTTTAATGCCTTAGCCATTTCCCCTTAGCCATAAACACATCGAGTGATGCCCACTAGGATGTCTTTGCCCAACATTCAACTTGGAATACGTATCCCTTAACCATGGTCTTATTTTTCCTTTATTAACTTTATTACATGAAATTTTAACCATGGGTTGTTACATCTGAGTCTTGGCCCTTGAAAAGTGGCACAAAATCCAGGGCCACAGGCTCAGAAGTAGCCGAAAAGGACCCCATTTTCTTGCATGCCCATGCTGTGAGAGCGACTGGAGGGCCCCAGTCGCATGCATACCCATATCATGGGAGCAACTGAAGCTCTAGGGTAGTGAAGTGTAAAGTGTTGTAGGGTTTGATCACTTGGAAGGGTTTTTTGGCTCCTATAGGTTCTGTGGTATGTGCAGAGGATTATATTAGTTGTGTTGTGTCAATTCCACTTCCTTAACTATACATGGGGAGTTGAATCAAATTGTAGTAGCCTCTTGTCACATGTTTGCCCTAGCGGACCTGTTAACTTGGGTAAATGTGGGAGGAGGGTGTTACACTTGGAATTATGTTTAAGGCCATACTCTATTCTTTTATTGTGTTACAAGGTGTGGTTAAAGTGATCTTAGAGAACTTTGATATGTAGGCTCAGTTAACACTTTTAGGGAGTGTGCCCTAATTATGTAGGCCCAATACCCCTTTTGTGAAAATATGCTACTTGAGATGTGTACAAACCTTATTTGCATGTTACTTTTTGATCATTGAGCTAAGGCTCTCTAATATAAAGTGTTTAATCCTCCATGCAACCAAACCTTTTGTTTCCCACCCTTGTCTCTTAGCTAGCTTTGCTTTCACTTTTGCACTTAATCTTTCTCTCTTTAATGTAGTGATGGAAAACTCCACCATGCTCATTTAGTGACGGGTTTTCTCCTTTTATTGTAGGATTTTGAATTGGTGTTTTTGGTTCTATTTGATACCCTATTTATTGGGATCTCAATCAAGCAAGTTTAAACATTTTCTACCTATTTCAATGCTATTAGGATTTCTTCTTCGTTGTTCATCATGTTATGGTCAAACTTGTGGCATTTGAAAGAGAACAAAATAAAAGGAATTTTAGGGTTGGGTTTCATATTGTTCTACTAGCTAGAAAACTTAGACCTTTTTAGGGTTTTTGGAGCCTATTTTATGCACTAATTATAGAGATATTGCCCACTAATTTTAATATTGAAAACTAGGGTTTCTTCTTAGTTGTTTGTGTTGGCTATTTTACAACTAGTTGATTTGTTTCAACCTCTTACTTTGAGATTGATCTGAAGAATTTGGTTGTGGCATTGCCCCAAGGAATATAAAAACAGGTTTTTTGCTCATCCCTTTTCTAAGTTTTCCTAGATTTTATGTTAGGGTTTTAACTAACATTCAAGGGCTCACAACAAGAACAAGTTCAGAAAGTTATCTAACTTATTTCTTTCATGGCTCACTTAAACGTTTGGTATAGATTTTTTGTCATCATCACTATGGGGTTATGGGTTTAGATATCCTTTATATATATATATATATATATATATATATATATATATATATATATATATATATATATATATACATATAGATATAATGGATTCATATCTTATCGGTTCTTGGGTATATCCAATAATTTATATCCTTTTTACAAGAGAAACTTTTCCTTCCTAGGATTTCTCCCTCTCTTCAAAATCCAACACTATCTTCTTGTCGTTGTTTGCAATGATATTTATCTAGTGTTGTGTTTTTGGCTAAGGATATTTATGTTGTATATATATGAACAATACATTGCAGATTACATGAAAAAGCCAGTACTATCTCATTCTTTTATCTATATAGGGGATTTTTTGAAAGATTTTATAGAGCCTTCTTCTTTACTAAACCAAATGACCTCAAAATGGCTCTTCTCCCTAGTCAACATGGCAACTTATATCTAATCAACTTTGATACAGAGGAAATTTATACATCATAATAAACATTGTATCCTCAAGTCTTGTTTGAATTGTCTTCAAGGAAATGAAAATATTGTAGGAGTAACAATTGCAATAGGGATTTATAGTGCACATGTGTGCCCCTTGCATATGGGTTAGATCTATTTTTCTAAACCCTTGATCAAGGTATGACTCAATCAATTTTGAACTTGATTTTTTGGGGTAATCACATGGGCCCTTGTTCTAGTATATTATCTAAATGACCCTCCCATCACAAATGTTATCTTTGATGGAGTTTCTATTCACAATCCACTTGGATCATTTTCTTTGCTTCCTATGAATATTCTTCGCATTATGCAGATATATTGATGCACTTTTCATATAGGGCCTTACCAATTTCAAGATGTGATGACATCATCATTGACCCACCACATTTTATAGGGGATATTTTGGTTTATTGTGATGCTATAGAACAACATTTGGTTCATAGTGACATTCATGGCCTATGAGTATTTGTTCACATGGAAGGGCGATTGTGCCTGCTCACTCTCTTTGATGGAGCTTTTACTCATAGATTTGTAATATCCTTTACATTATTTATTGCATATTCTTCAACATGAGTGTCAATGTACTACATTGGATCTTTACTTTCCCATATTATGATGTTAGTCTTTATTGATTGTGTTATTTTGAACCACCTCATCCCCAAGGACAACATGAACCACTCCTTGTACCTCAAACCAACATGTTATAATGGATTTATCTCTTTATTATTTCAGCTTACTATGGATGTTTTACACTTGGCCTCTTTCACGTGTCCAACTCACCAACATGTGACCAACATTAACTTCACTACTTCTATTAGAGGCCACTTTCACTAAGTCATGGAATATTGTTGGTGTGGGTGATATGGATTTCAAGGGATGATGTGGCACCTTACTCAATGTTAGGGGAGAGAATAAATCTTGTGTTGTAATGAATTATCCTCATAGCTCCCTGTTCACCCAAAAGGGAAGTGTTGGAATTATTGTTGTGCTCTATACATGTGGCCACAAACCATTCTTGTGTATCATTAGTGTACTTGTAATAATAGCTAAGGCCACACCTTATTATTTTATTATATTATTAGGAGTGGTTAAGGTTGATCTAGTCAACTTTGATATCTCAGGTCAAAACCCTCTTGGGAAGTGTGTCCTACTTTTGTGGACCCATAACTCTTCTTGGGAGGATGTCCTACTTGAGTTGTCTATACATACACAACTCAAACCTCATTCATATATCATATTTTTTTATTATTGAGTCAAGGTTCTCCAATACAAAGTGTTTAAGCCTACAAACACCTAAAACATTTTGTTATGTTCTTTCTTCTCTAGCTTTTCTCTCATGCATGCACTTGATCTTTTTATCTCTAGTGCATTAATTGACAACTACAACACAATGTTTAGTGGTGTTTGTTCTCTTTTATAGTTTTGGAATTTTTGATACCATTCTATCCCCTTTTCTACTTGTGATCTCAACATCAAGTTCATTATCTCAATGGGAAACCTCACATGGCAAGCATGTTCTTGCATCGAGAGAAGTAATGAGCTCTATATAGGCCAATATGAATGAGATTTATAATGTAAAATAACTATATAAGCTTAAAACAAAAGAAAAAATGAAGTTCATAATGGAAAAGTGAAGAAAAAATGGAGCATAATAGGAAATAAAAAAATAAAATAAGTTAACAATGACAAGGTGTTTGAAAGCAGGGAATTGTTATTGCCCCTGCCAAGGTTCAAGTCTTTCCAATGGCATGCTCATGCATGTGCTTGTGCTTGTGAAAAAAAAGTGAGGCTAGCTACAAGCCATATATGATGTTAGCATAATAGATACCTTCACTTGTGGCCTTTTAATTGAAGAGTGATTTCCTCAAGTCAAGTCCTTATTGTGTCTTTGTTAATGTCTATTAATATCTCCCTTGTTGGAAGCATAAGAATAACAACACGGAATAAGATTCTATCCTTAAACAATGGATCAAGTCACAAGTGATGTCATTTCAAAACAACCCTATTTATAGGGCCCTATAACATGGAAATTCGTAGGGGTGAAATTTCGCCAATTAGCTATTTTTTGGATATTTTCTAAAAAAAATTCGCCCATTTGTTTCAAAATTCACCTATTCTTTTACACATATACAGTTAAATTGATGATATTCAACATCAATTTACCAATTTTAATAGTAAATTACATGTTTTTATTGAATGTTTTTCTATATTTTATATCTGTGATTTTTCAAACTATAATAGTTGTCTATAATACTATGCATAGGCATAATATTTGAATCCTTAAAAAATACCCTACCCTATAGTTGGTTGTCATTTGATTGCTTTCTCTACAACCCCATTGATTAATTTAATCTCATTGCAATTTCACAGGGTCAACGAGCTTTAAAATAAATATAATACAATAGCTAAAATATAACTCTAAGATTTCTTCAAAAGGCTCATGGCAAAGCCAAAGTGAGAACATGAGTGTTGTAAAGGCAAGTCACTCCATCAAATAAGGCTACTTAAAACAAGGCCAAATATATAAAACCTAGAGACATAACTTCATAAAAACATAAATCTATTAAATAATGTGATAACGAAACTATTAATTATATTTCTATCATAAAAATTAAACTAAGATGTACTCCATAATTATCTTAAATGTTTGTGTCCATCGAAAATAAGAAATCAAGTCACGGTTACTTGTTCATATTATTTGAAAATATTTAATGGAAAAAATAATACAAATTCATTTTAATTTTTGATCTTTTGAACATCAAAAAATTTAACCCTTAATTTCTTTTTATCCCTATTTATTTATACGGAATAGATATAAAGTTAAGATAATCATGGGAAATTATAACGCAATAGATACAAAATTAAAATTAAGATAATCATTAGAAATTGTGACATGCTTTTTTTAATGTTTCCTTAAATATAGCAAATTCACTATATACATATATTGTAAAGGTCACGAAGCATACCCACTTTCGCATATAATTTTGTTTAAATTATTTGTATTCCAAAATTCAAACTTATATTACTTTTATAATAACTACAACTTAACAAACAAATTTTATTGATTTTTAATTAATTTCAATAAATTCACTTTTTATATTACTATTTTCCCTTTCTATACAAGGAGGGTTTCCTTTGGAATTTGGAGGGATTATTTGTGTGCAAATAAGGGTTAATTTTTCTTTCTATACAGGGATTTTCTTTGGAATTTGGCGGCATTATTTGTGTGCAAATAAGGGCTATTTTTTCTTTCTATACCAGTATTTTCTTTTCTTTGGAATTTGTAGGGAGTATGGAATTTGCATTATTGGGAATAAACAAAGACTTTGCAGGGAGTATGGTATGCACATTACCTATAATAAATAAAGGTTGTATGGGAGCTTATTTTTATTTTTGAAAAATAGTGTGATGATTAAGTGATCACATTTGAATTGGAAAAGGAAAAAATATTAAAAAATAAAATTAAAGATAATAAAAATTAAATAAAAAAATAATAATATATTAAATGATTAAATATAAATTTTTAATTCATTTTATATTATTTTATTTGTGAAGATAATTGATTTTTTTTGTTAAATTTGGCAGGATTTTTCATTTTCTATTTATAAACAAGTTTACACTACTTATATGAGATAGGTGGCCTCAACTTGTCCGATGGGAAACCAAGTCTGTTGGCCACCTATCCTCGTTATAAGCCATCCAAAAACAATAAAGTATCAGTCTTTTAACCAAGCTAAATATGTCTCAGTTTCATGGCAATATGCTATATGTTTATCTATCATAAGCATGGATAGTGTAAAGTAAATGCTACCCGAATAAAACAAAAAGAAACTAGATTAAATAACTATTCCTGCTTCTCTTCCGAAGCCGATTCGACCAGTGCTGGATCCTTGACAGTTTCACCGGGTATCTCAGTTAATTCGATGATGCATGGGATGTGCCTTTGGATTCTATCCAGACGGATGTCCTGCTTATGGAGTTGGAATTGGATTCGCTGCAAATCCTGTTTGTAGTTGGCATGTCTTGGAGGGTCAGAGCCATCCCCACTGATATTTGTTCCATGGCCTTCCCCATCAGGCTTTTCATAAGCCAATAGAGGTAAAGGGCCTGCTTGAACTGAGTTATTTTGCCTCTGGTATTCTCAGGGTTTGGGACTAAGGTCCTCCAGTTCTCTAGTTCCTCCTCCGTCTCGCTATGCTGCTTAATTTCTCCCTCCCATTCTTCCAACAAATTACGGATGCCTACATCTGTTCCCTCCTTGTAAGCTGCAACAGCTTCACTGATGAGGTGTTCAACAGATTTCTGTCCTCTGCGCGATTCCAAAGTGCTCGGGTCTTTGGCCCTTGTAGGCTCCCTCCCACATCTACCACGACCTCTTCCTCTCGCAGGCCGAGCCATCTCCACTTTGTACACGACCTGTTCACAGGAGCGAGGAATTAACTTTTGGCTTTGAATCTCATTTCCAGTGTTATCCTTAATTTTTATCCTATCCCAGTTACTCTCCGAGCAGTACGCAGGTTGGGAGACAACCGTTTAGGAGACGAGGCATGTCTCCATATCCTGGCGTGCTTCTCACTACTCCCTTCCCATTACCACTCATACCCAGAGTGATTGACATTCCCCTCTCTTGGCCAAGCAAGGGTTCCCATGCACAGGTGAGCCTTCCCATTCCCCTCTGCCCAGTCAAACTGCGCCGTTCCTCTGCTTTCCTTATAGCCTCCCCATCCCCAGTGCATAGCTTCACCAGTTCCACCCCAATTATCACGTGAATTCACAATGCAACTCTCAGGAGGGGCTTCCGTGCCATTGGCCAGGTTGAAACTAAGGAGTCTTATAGCCATGACGGATAACAAGACAACAACCATACAATGCTTGCGGCGTTTTCCCCAGCAAGTCCCCCAATTCCCCTCCCTAGGTTTCTCCCGAGCCCTCCAGCCAGAAATAAACCATGTCGCCATTGCAATGGGGTTGCAGGACCAAGATACATACCCGTGCTTGCTCCGCAGATGTCGTCGACGATGCCTCCGCCTCCCTGCTCCAATGCTCCAGCTCCCAACTCCGCACACAACAATGCAGTTAACACTCCCCTGCCTTGCCTTAACTCCACAATTGACAATGCAATTGCCACTCCCCTGTCCTTCCTTACCTGCTACGCCTCTTGCCTTGTCCTTATCGTGCTTGCCACCTTTCCCACCACCCTTGCATGTATTCATGTGAAGGGCCACCACACCCATCGCCATGAGCATGTGGGGGGCAGTGGATGGTACCCAGCCTTTACTCCTCATAACTGTTTGTCGTCCCTGCCATCCTTCGGCACACACCCCGATCGGGGTGAAGATAATTGAAATCTTATTGTGAAAGGAAAACCAAATAAAATTTTAAAAAATATTTAAAATAAAATTTCCAATTAACTATTCAACCATAAAATAAACAAGGGCTACATAATAGCTAGTACCTGCGACTTAGTTTAAAAAAAGCTTAATGAAACAAAAAAATTACAAAGACAAAGATTTCATCACAAAAATAAAACAACTAATAAAATATTATGTTGTTGAATGCCATCACCAAAAATTAAGAAATATGATTAACTAATATTGTTTATATTAAAATACATATTTTTATATGTGTTTTATTTTTATTAATATATATAATTGTCTATAATTAAATTTATTAAAATATGTTTTTAATATAATAATAAGTCACTTTAAATTGAAAATATTGTGAAAATAGGAATAATAAAAAAATAAAAAAAAGTTAAATAAAAAGGAAATAAAACTAAAAACAAAAAATTGGTAAGATATGGAAGTATTAAATAACCCATAATAAAACCTCAACCACTTACTTTATAAATAAATAAATTATAATAATAATAATAAAAATTGAATTCTTTATATTAAATTATGAATAAACTTCATGAAATTTTAGTAAAGTATAAACAAATTATTACTTATAATAAATAAAAATTCAAAAATAATAATAATAATAATAATTATTTACTATACCAAATGAAACCTAAATTAATACTTAAAAAGCAAATTTATTATTATATCTCATATAAAAAAGCAAATATAATATAATAAAAAATCAAATCAAATCAAATCAAATTAAATCATACATAAAATAGATTACATATAACTTAAATATATTAAAACTTTAAAATTAAATTAGTATTATTTACCAGATTTATAAACAAATATTTTTTAGTAACCGACATTGAAGGTTCCATGGGCGGCGTTTAATCACCGCCATTGTACGTGCATATACAAATTGCACAGAACTCGTTGACAGCTTTGATATTCATGGAGCTATTAAATATTGGTCTCCACGCAGCTGAGACATACCGACAAACCTCATATACAGTACTGATCTGCGTTTGATTTTTTATTTTTTAAATTGTCAGATCTGCGTTTGATATGGGACCTGGTATATATAGTGCAGAAATATCGCGTTGAAAAAATATTGAAACTGTCACAGTTATAACTTTCAAAATAGTGATTTTTCTAGAGGAATCTTTACACGTAAGCAGAAACGATAAATCTCAAAATATAAGGAGAATATATGTCAAGATATTATGGTGGCTTTGAAAAGAAACGTCTTTTGGAAGTTGCTAGAGAGTAGTATAGGCCTTTACGTTTTGTAAAAGGACTCGGTACGTGGATTATTACGTTTTATTAAAAAAGGTTATTATTAAAATTTAATTTTAGATAAAAGATATATTATTTTTTGATTAATTTATTTAATGTAATTAATTTAAAACATTATTATGGATCACAAAAATTTAAAATAAATAGCACACGAGTGTATGGCTCAGTGGATGGAGCAGTCGGCTACTTTGCTCCTAGCCTGGGTTCAAACCTCTTTTGCTCTGCAGCTTATGTTGATCCATGGTGAATATGCTGACGTGATGAATACCGAATATTCCGGTTAATTTGATAGTTCTGATTCTTAAAAAAAAATTTAAAATTTAAACTCGTAACATCTACAAGCTGCTTATGTTGATCCATGGTGAATATGCTGACGTGATGAATACCGAATATTCCGGTTAATTTGATAGTTCTGATTCTTAAAAAAAAATTTAAAATTTAAACTCGTAACATCTACAAGCTTACCACATGACCTCACATTGATGTGGCCATAACTTAATGCAGCTTATGTTGATCCATGGTGAATATGCTGACGTGATGAATACCGAATATTCCGGTTAATTTGATAGTTCTGATTCTTAAAAAAAAAATTTAAAATTTAAACTCGTAACATCTACAAGCTTACCACATGACCTCACATTGATGTGGCCATAACTTAATGTGACCCGAATTTAGAAAATATACTAAACAATGCATAGACCCAAATTTAGAAAATATACTTAACAATGCATAGACCCAAATTTAGAAAATATACTTAACAATGCATAGAATTGTGTACCTTCGGGCCTGTCAATACACTCATCTTTGTACTATATTCCAAACTCATTATTTCACCATATTTTGATGAATAAAAGGGAAAAGTGAGGAACCCTCTCATATTGCCTCTTCTTTTACTATATAAAGATCTTTGTTCATATATGTTGATGAGACATGGAATATAAATCATGAGAAATCAAAAGCGTTAAAAAATAATTTTATAATTTTTTTTTTCAATTTTTTATTCAAAATTCCGGTTCATGGTTTATTGGTTAAGTGTGATATATAGTTTATGCTTAAGTGAAAATAAGGAGTATATATATATATATATATATGAAATTTATTTGAAAATTGTTTAAATTATAATTATATTTATTATAAATTACAATTTTATAATAAAGTTGAAGATATGAATTATTTTAAATGGACAAAGTTGTGATTAAGCAATAAAATATGTAATTTTAACTATTTAGAAGTTCATAAATCTTAAGAGAGATTATAAAAAATTATATTATGTAAGTGTCACTTATACAATGTAGTTCTTTTGTATCTTTTTATATACCTTCTTTAAAAAATTTATTATTTAAAAATATCTTTGTATATCATGTGTAATTTCTCTATATACACAATACAAATAAATGGTACAACATGTGTATAGTTCCAACAATTTCCTCTCTATTACTTGTTGACTTGCCCTTTTATGTTCTTTCATGTGAAATATTCACATTGTAGGTACTATACTCTTGTAAGGGCCTTTATATTTGCTCTTATTAGCATTCATGTTATTGTGATTCATAAAGGTCTTCTTCTTTTACCCTCATTAAATATCTATTTGGATTTATAAGTGTGTTTGTCTTTTACCCTTGATGGATTCACACCCTTGATAGATTCATGCCATTAGGCTTTGTAAGGGTTTCCATCTTTTACCCTTCACAGATCTCACAACATTTCACTTTAAATGATCAAGGCATGTCATCTAATTTCCTTGAGTATTTCTATGAATTACATTATAATAGATTAAGTTTCATCTTTTAGGGTTTATACAATTGGGGTAATCAATATTAGATATTGAAAATTTAATGGATTTGTAACTCTCAAACCATTTTTCTAAAAAAATATTGACATCAATTCTATAAACTATATATCATCTACATAAAAATACATGATTTGAAAAAATCATTCATTTTGTACTTTAAATGTCTAAGATATTGCAATTTGAAAATCATTTATTTTTAATGTATTTCTAGTATATACCCCATGCTAGGTGCTTGAATGCTCAACCAGACAGTTCACATGTGATGGGAACGAGGTGACATTGTTGTTGGACAGATTTATTGTCTATAAAACAAGTCATTCACTCACACATAAATGATCAACCAAGGTAGGTCAGTTTATTTCAAGGTTATCATGCACAATATATGCAGGTAACTGTCAGGCTAAGAAAGTAACTCTTAATGTGTTGCATTCCATTAAATGAATATCATTACATATAATTAGAATGGTGACCTTTTGGATTCAAATTCCAAGGTCTTTTCCTATTCTAGCTTATGGAATTTTTTTATTTACACATTTACATAATTTCGCCTAATCTCGAAGGATTATGTGTCTAACATCCCCCCCTTTTATTTGAAGGGGTGTTTGTGAGTCCAAATATCATTTTGAATCTTTCAAAATTTTCTCTTCCAAGTGCTTTGGTGAAGATGTATGCAATTTGCTCATTTGTGGAACAATGTCATAGGTGAATAGTCTTGGCCTCTACATGATGTCAAATCAAATGATACTTTGTATTGACATGTTTGGTTCGATCATGAAATTTTCGATTCTCGGTCAATTTAATTGCAAAAGTATTTTCAATTAGAAGTGGAGTAGAGTTTACTCGTTTCTCTTGCAAATCTTTAAGAATTTTCCTAAGCCACACAATCTCCTTGGTTGTTTATGCAATTGCCACATGTTATGCCTCTATTGTGGCATCTGCTAGAATTGATTGTTTGCATGATCTCAAGGAGAAAACTCCTAATCCATGACTCATAAAATAGCTTGAAGTAGACACTCCATTTTCTTTATCTCCATCAAAGTTTGAATCAGAATATCTAATCAAGCTGAAGTCATCCACCTGTGAGTATTTGAGTCCAAAGTCTTGAGCTCCTTTCAGGTACTTTAGAATTCTTTTTGCAGTAGACCAATGTCCCTCACAATGATTTTACATAAACTTGGAAAGGATTCCGACAACAAATGAAATATCTAGTATGGTAGTGGTGAGGTAGATAAGATTAGCCATGCCAAACTTTTTTAACAATTCTCTATTTTACTTATTTTTAGAGAGGATTATGTATCTCAGATGTTGGGTCACTTCAATGCCCAAATAGTAATGAAGGTGTCCCAAATCTATCATCTCAAATCCTTTCTTTAATTCTTTCTTTATGGATACAATATAATTTCTATTGTTCCATGTTATGAACATATCATCTAAATATACCACAAGATAAACAAAATTTTTGCCAACTTTCTTGACAAATAAAGTTGCACCATCAAGATTAAAACGTTTGAAATTTAATTTCAAAAGATGCTCAGTCAATTTTTCATACCAGGCTCACAATGCTTGTTTTAGGCCATACAAGGATTTGATGAGTTTACATACTTTTTGTTCTTGTCCCTTCATAACAAAACCTTTTGGTTGAGACATAAAAACATTTTCTTTCAGTTATCCATTCAAGAAAGCAGTTTTTACATCCATTTGATGGACTTTCCATCCATTTTGAGCTTCCAAGGCAAAGAGAGTTTGGATGGTGGTTCATTTTACCATGGGGGCAAAGGTATCTTGATAATTGACCCGTTATTTATGTGAAAATCCTTTTTCCATGAGCCTTGCTTTGTGCTTGTCAAGTGAGTCATATGATTTATAATTGTTCTTGAAGACCCACTTGCAGCCAATTGGTTTGGTTCCAAATGGAGGGTCCACCAACTTCCATGTTCCATTTTTTATGAGAGCATCATACTCCTTTTGCATTGTTTCTTTCCATTCATCATGAGAAGTATCTTCTTCAAATGAAGTTGATTCAAAATTAGTACAAAATTTTAATTCAAAATCATAAGAAGCATCCATATCATTAAATGAATTGAAAACATCTACATCACCTCCATTTTGTCTACTCAAACTTCTAGTTCCTGTCTATCCAACCTCGTCCGGATGAACATTTTCAAGTGTTTTAATGAGCCATTTTGGAGGACCTTTTTGAGATGGTCTAAGATGCTCTGTTGACTGAGATGGGGATGAATTAAATTTTAGCCTTCTAGTCCTCTCATTCACATCACTCAAGTGTCTTCTTAATATGAAGAAGTGGTTGGAACATTATGGGGGGGGGGAGAGTGCTTCAGAAGGAGATTTGATAGATTGATCCATGATATAGACCCCCCCTTCAAGATGTGGAATTTCATTATCAAATTCATGAAAAGTTTTTACATGTCTGAATCTGTCCAACCGATCAAGCTGTCAGTCAACAACATTGTTTGTCTTAGAATATTTAAAAAAAATCACATCTCTAGATAATATAAACTTCTTATTTATCTCGTTGTAGAGATGATATGTTTTTTTGGTATCTAAGTACTCGAAGAAGATACAATTTCCACTCCTTGCACCAAGTTTGTTTATTTGTTCCTTGGGAATCAGGGCATAGCATGTGGAACCAAAGATCATGTTGATTGGTTGAAGTGTGGTGGTTTATCTTGATGCTATAACAATATTCTCAAAAAGAAAATCTAATCACCAACAACATTTAAAGGAAATATTCAAGCAGTGTAGAAAATATGGCATATCTTTGAATCCAAAGAAAAGCATCTTCGTAGTGTCCAAAGGGAACCTTTTGGGGCACATAATAGCGAAAAATGGTACCAAAGTGGATCCATAACATGTTAAGATGATTATCCAGATCCCTTATCCTATTGTTAAAAAGGAAATCCAATCCTTACTAGGCAAGATCAATTTCCTCAGGAAATTCATTTCAGAATATGCACAGATTGTTAAGCCACTACAAGACATGATCAAGAAGGATGCAATATATAAATGGGACCAAAAAGAAAATGATGCTTTTGCCAAAATAAAACAAGTAATAATTGAAGCACCAACATTTTATAGCCTTTATTTCGAGAAAAATTTCTTGCGACATACTTTTGCCTTAGATTCTTCAATAACGACCATATTAACTCAAAAGGATGATCAAGGTAATGAGCGGCCAATCTCGTTCACGAGTGCAGGCTTACAAGGATTCAAATTAAATTATCTAGCTATTGAAAAACAAGCCTAAGTGGTCTATAAAGCAGCAAAACATTTCAGGCCTTATATTCTCAAGAATCATTTCATAGTGTTCGTTCCCCATCCAACAGTTAGATCATTGTTTGTGCAACAAGAATTGGGAGAGAGAAGGACTAACTTGATGCGATGTTTGCAAGAGTGTGATTTAAAGTTCAAAGAACTTCATATTGTTAAAGGCCATGGTATTTGTCAGCTCGCCACGAAAGCAACAAATCCACAAGAAGAAGATGTTAGCGCTTGAAATTTCACCTCAGGCTGAGAAAGGTAAACCTCAAGGCAACATCAAACCATTTAGCCTCGTAGCTAGCCCTACGAGGCAGGAGAAGGCTCTCTCCGGTCTGTCTCGGTAAAATCTTCAATAGATGAGATGACCAATAAGGTAACACTGATTTTAGGCTAGTAAACTGATCAAAAGGGTTTGATTTGGGGTTTTTTGGGTTTTTGGTGGCAAATTGAGGAGAGGGCAATTTTGGGTGCGGGGATTGGACACAGCTTCTGCAGGGGGTTCCTTGGGGCGAGGTAGGAGACAGTGTTGATGCCTTTAACTGAGCTGGATGGTCAGGAATGAAAGATGAAAAGCTAAAGAGAGCAAACAATGACTTTGAATTCTCTTTAGACAGAAGAAAACATTGAAATTAAACAAACTTAAAAGCAGAGCATGGCAAGAATGAATTCTTACTTTAACACTTCATTTGTTTAATGTGCAGAAGTAAAAGAAAGGAAATGAATCACATAACAAGCTTACAAGTACATTGAGAAACACACCATCAACACATGAGTCCACAAGAATCCCAAAGAGGACTGCAAAACCCTGGTCTTCCTTAGCCAAAAATTGCAGAGATACAGTGAAATAATACAATGATAGCTTCTCCCTCAAGAGTCCAACCTTCCAACCCCTGAAAATGATTAAGAAAATACATAATATAGGCAAGCCAACCTCTTCCCTTGCCTCTAGGGGTCAAGCTCATCCTTCTAGGAGCTGTTTCAACCAATTCTAAACTAAGCACTACAATCTAGGCAGTCAAACTTGCCTCTATAAGTTAGGAAACCAATTCATTCATTTAATATTTACCCTTTTCATGAATGAATCTTCTAGAAGAGGTACATAAGAGTAAAAGTGTCATAAAAGTACAATAATTACATCAAAGAGAATCATAATTCACCCCAAAAAGTCAAACTAGGTCAAACTGCGTTTTTCTGAGCTGTACAGTGCATTTTGGAAAAATTTGCCTGACGGGTCGCGCGCCCCTGCCTGACGGGTCGCACGCCTTTGGAGCCACTTTTGGGGCACTTGCAGGTGTCCAAATTGGGCAAAAGTAGGCTTGTTGGAAAGGTCTGTGAGTCTACTTTCCAACCCAACTGGAATTTTTGAATTTGGAGTTCATTTGCCCTGTCAAAAATCAAATCTCCCAAGACTGCTTTCTGCAGTTCAAAAAAGTGGCAGAAAGTCATTTTTTGCTAGTTTTTTGACTTTCTGGAGGCCCAAAACTTCACCAAATCTAAAGTCCATCCATGAACATGTGTAACTTTGCATGAAAAATCTGGAAATGCTGAGTTTTTGTCAAATGGAGTTGCCATGATGAAGGGTCGCGCGGGGGGTGAGACCCGTTAATGGGAAAAACCTGCAAATTGCACAAAAAATTCACAAATGACAAAATTTTCTCCAAATTTCTTGAAATTTGGGCTGGGAGTCCCCAATCAAGTACCATGCTCAGTAAAAGAGGATTTGGCCAAAATTTGGAGTGGATCGGGCGTTTTCCTTCGTTTTTTGTGCTTTGGCCAACCGTCCTTGGAGCACCTTCGTTCTTGCCGGTATTTTTGACATTTCTTTAAAACCATGACACCTGTGAAAAAAGTGAAGGAGGTTTTTCTTCTTTTGCATGTTGTGGACAAAAACCTCTCTCAGTTTTGCAAAATTCATCTTTTCTTGCTCTGAAACATCATTTGAGTGAAACTTGTCCCGATGTGTGAAACAAGGAATTTTGTCGAAATGGAGCGAAATGAAGGGGATAGGGGGCTTCTAAATTCTTGGGGAAATTTTTGGGAGTGGGGAGGGATGTTAGGAAGCAGGGGAAAGTGGAATCTTAGAGTTTGAATGAGGGGAAGGGGTCCAAAAGGGCAAAACACAGGCCCAACCTAGAAAATTGCCAAGTTGTAGCTAGAAACTAGGGTTTGTGCGAAAATGAGGAATTTGGGGGATCTAAGGGATGGGAAGCATTTGATAGGGTATTTTAAGGGTAGGGGAAGGTGTATGAACATCTGGATACAAGTTTTTCCGGTGATTTGACCATCCAAGAGAAATTGCCTTCAAAACCCTAGGAGAGGGAAATGACCTTGCCTAGGCACAACTGAAGCATGAATAAGCTGTAGAATGACCCTATGGAACTTGACATGATGATGAAAACCCTCTGAATGATGATAGACTCAGCTAAATGGTGACATGAATTGGAATTTTGACAACTTTAAGCCCAAAAGCACAATGGAGACTTTTACTTGTAAATGAAGACCTTTAAAAATACAATCATGATCTTCTTGAATTGTAGCAAGCAATAATTTTTCATGATGGAGGGCCTACCTTGCAAAATTTGGCAATTTGTGGCTCCTTGGTGAATTTTCAGGCGGTTTTACAAAGAGGGCGCTGACGGGTCGCGCGCCTCTGACGGGTCGCGCCCGTTATAATTTTGCACTAGCGGAGGGTGCCTGACGGGTCGCGCGCCTGGTCTGACGGGTCGCGCACCTGTCAAGCTCACAAATTTCACTCAAACTGTCTTGCAATCAATTTCTCTATCACTTGGATGCATAATGAGGCTTGATAGAGGGAGATTAGGGCTTTTATAGCCTTGTTTGAATTAATTTCATGTCACAACCCACATGGTTTCCATTTATCCTGAAATTGGTTGATTTGATGCTTTTCTATGATAATTTTTGCAGGGACAGCATCTGAGGGATCTTGGCAAGGGAGCCAGGGTTACATGCTGTCTCTGGAAGTTTTTTGAAATTTCATCACTTTTTACAAAAATTTAAAAAATGACCTTGGCTTTAAAAACAGAGTTTTTAAATCCAAGGTAAAGATTAACTGTAGAAGATTGAAATTTGCGAAGAAACACCTTTAAAATCATCCCTCTGGCTTGTTGAGCACTTATTGACCTTCAAAGACATGACCTTGTAAACAAACTTGACCAAAACCCTAGACCTAGGAATTTGACCTCAAGCCAAGACAAGACAAGCTTGAAAGTGACTAAGGATTGAAATAACTTGATTCAGCTGCCAAGAGGGGGACAAAGACACCAGCTCCTCCATCAGGGTTATGGCATGCCTAATGGGATGCAAAAATTGACACTGATGAGACACCTACTTATGCAAATGCAAAGAGCTTTGATCGCTGATGGAGGGCAACAAGACCGACTCTAACATTGGCTCCAATGGGGATGGTAGCTCCTTGGAGGTGCCAAGAACCTTAGACCTCTGGGAGAGCAGACCAGTGCCTTACAATTATTGGGCAATGGAGTCAAAAACTCAAGCTGAAAGGCATGACTGAAAACTGATGACTTAACAACACAAATTGACTCTCACTCAACTAAAAACTGACTCAATACTTAGACAAAACCGAAAAACTGGAAATGATGCTCAAAGGGGAGCTTATTCATCACAACCTACTCTAACAGTTTCATTCATCACTTGATCAAGTGAAATGAAACAACCAATGCAACCAAGTAAGTATCCTGTCTGCTGGTTGAATTCTCCACAAGTTCTCGCTTATGACCGACAAGAGAGAACTAATGAACGGCAACTCCCATGATAACTTAGAAACAGATCCGTTGAATGATATGAATTCTCTATCCGCCTCCAAAAACACTGCATAAGGATCTTGAAATTCAAGCACACTGGAACTTAGCTCATCTAATGGATTACTTCTCATTTCCTCATACCATGAATGCAAATTGTGATCTGAGCCTTGTGACGAGACCTCTGCTGAAAATGACAAAGAAACTGACTGCCGGATCAAGTTCATATCAGCACATGTTTCAAGCTCACATATAGACAATGGAGAAAAACTTTGACTGCAAACCCCATCCAAAACATCAGCTATTGGATCATGAAAAACTTGAAAAGACTGCTGCAATGTATCCATTGAAAATGTATGACATCCTTCTAGCTGTTCATCTTTTTCTTGAGATATTTTACGAAGATTCTTCCTTATAAACTGAAATGCTTCGAAAGAAAAGGGTATAGAATCTTCCTGTATCATCAAATCATGTATTTCGTCTTCCACAACTTCATCTGTAATCTGTCCTTCAATTTCATTTGGTGGCTGTAAATATGATGCTACAGGCTGCTCAAGAATTTTGTTATCTATCTCATCCTCAACATTAACACTAAGAGATTGCTGATTTGTTATAGGCTGTTCATTTGAAGATTTACTATGCAATCTACCCTTCAAAAACTGAAATGATTCAAAACAGAATGGTACGGAGTCACCTTGAATCATTAAATCATGTGTGTCCACTTCCAAGTCTTCAGCTGCAACTTGACAATCAATGGCTTTCGGGGGTTGCAAATCTGAATATGAGAAGTCTGGAACAAGGTTTTTATTGCCTTCAAGATGGTCTAGATCAAGACTTGTTGACAGCTGATTTCTAAGTTCATGGAAGTTGTCTCTAATGAACTGACATGAATCAAAACAAAAAGGTAAAGATCCTTCACTTACTTCAAACTTTGCTGCACTTTCCTCATCACTGTCATAGCTGATATGTGATGGCTGAACATTGTATTCGAGCTGCTGAAAATGAACTTTTTCCTCCCACAAACTAGCTACTGATTTGTCTGCAAGATTAGCTTTTGTTTGGAGAACATAATCATCATCATACTGATCATACTGAGGAAAATCATCGGTATAAAACATATCATCAAGCATACATGTCATATCAACAGTTCTTTCTTCTCCAAGGTGATCTACAAAACAATCATTATCAGATCTATGATAACTAGGATAAGAAACAAAATGCTTTGGATCAGCAACTTGTTCTTCTTCAATCAGCGAGCCATGAGCTTGAACATCATAAGCATTTCTTGCGGTGATCTTGTCCATCATCTTTTCCACTGCACTTACCAAAATATCAAGCTTCACCTCTAGAGATGTTGATTCCTCAGGATCTATGTTTTTCATCTCTTCTTCTTTCAACCTTGCCCTTCGGATCAACAGATGAGCCTCTACATTTACTGCACTGTTTTGCATCTCGTGAAGTGTTGCAATATCCCTTTCTCTCAGTTGAAGCTCCATCTCCGGATCAGAGGCACCCGGATAGTGCAAGAGAGCAGATCTAGGAGAAGGTCTTATATCAACTGGCATTGAATAATAAACTTGGTTAAATCTGGCTGAAAACTGTTGTACTATCTCCCCTGGCAATCTTTTTAGCTGGTTATACTCTTCTACGATCAAGAAAAGGTTCTGCCCAATCATCCACCCGTCGAGAAAAACTTTGACAAACTGCTGGAAATCTGAAATGCTCGCATCAGGCAGGGCTTTGAACCAACTCTTCACTTTAGCTTGCAAAGAAAGAGCAAAAAGCCTAATACTAACATCCTCTTCATCAACTTCAAAAAGATCTAGAAAATTCTCAAAATTCTGCACATGTTGCTCAGCATTGACATTCTTGCTTTCACTATCAAACCTCGACAAGTATAGATCATAGTTTTTGGGGAAAGGATGGAGAACAGAGGGTAAAAGAAGAGGTTTATACCGATCTGGAATTTTACAAGGGGTAGGGATATGTACAGCAGGTATAGGTTCATCACAAAATTTGGAAAAAGGATCTTGATCAAGCTCAAAGGCATGCAAATCTTTGGTATTGACAATCTTCAAAGGGAAAGAATCAACTGCAGGCCGAGGATCTCTTCTCAAATACAATATACTTTGCAAAACCTTCTTGACATTCTTGGGAAAAGAGAAGAAATAATTTATGACAAAGAAAAAAATGTCTTGGATGAAATTCCAACTTGAATACCCGGTCTGTCCATGTTGTCCTTTCATGTTTTTGCCGGTCGAGATCATCCTCTAGTGGAGTCTTTGGATCTGATCTCAAAACTGATTTAGAGTCGCCAGGTGAATGATTTCAGCCTTTCAAGTGTGTGATCGTTGTCCACCATCAACAATCAGATCTGAACTTGATACAAGTACTGGGGTAAAATGCAATCGAAGTGTTGTATTCACAAGCTCACGGAGATTGACTGAAGCAGTGTTTATCTACTTCCGCTAATGCAAAGCAAAAGCGTTTCGAAGACTACCTGGCATAACTTCAGGCTCCGTCTAAGACTTATGAAACAAACACATCAATCAACAGACAAGTTTTTTCTCCCCAGTATGGTCGCCAGTATGTTAGCGCTTGAAATTTCACCTCAGGCTGAGAAAGGTAAACCTTAAGGCAACATCAAACCATTTAGCCTCGTAGCTAGCCCTACGGGGCAGGAGAAGGCTCTTTCCGGTCTATCTCGGTAAAATCTTCAATAGATGAGATGACCAATAAGGTAACACTGATTTTAGGCTAGTAAACTGATCAAAAGGGTTTGATTTGGGGTTTTTTGGGTTTTTGGTGGCAAATTGAGGAGAGGGCAATTTTGGGTGCGGGGATTGGACACAGCTTCTGCAGGGGGTTCCTTGGGGCGAGGTAGGAGACAGTGTTGATGCCTTTAACTGAGTTGGATGGTCAGGAATGAAAGATGAAGAGCTAAAGAGAGCAAACAATGACTTTGAATTCTCTTTAGACAGAAGAAAACATTGAAATTAAACAAACTTAAAAGCAGAGCATGGCAAGAATGAATTCTTACTTTAACACTTCATTTGTTTAATGTGCAGAAGTAAAAGAAAGGAAATGAATCACATAACAAGCTTACAAGTACATTGAGAAACACACCATCAACACATGAGTCCACAAGAATCCCAAAGAGGACTGCAAAACCCTGGTCTTCCTTAGCCAAAAATTGCAGAGATACAGTGAAATAATACAATGATAGCTTCTCCCTCAAGAGTCCAACCTTCCAACCCCTGAAAATGATTAAGAAAATACATAATATAGGCAAGCCAACCTCTTCCCTTGCCTCTAGGGGTCGAGCTCATCCTTCTAGGAGCTGTTTCAACCAATTCTAAACTAAGCACTACAATCTAGGGAGTCAAAACAACTTGCCTCTATAAGTTAGGAAACCAATTCATTCATTTAATATTTACCCTTTTCATGAATGAATCTTCTAGAAGAGGTACATAAGAGTAAAAGTGTCATAAAAGTACAATAATTACATCAAAGAGAATCATAATTCACCCCAAAAAGTCAAACTGGGTCAAACTGCGTTTTTTTGAGCTGTACAGTGCATTTTGGAAAAATCTGCCTGACGGGTCGCGCGCCCTTGCCTGACGGGTCGCGCGCCTTTGGAGCCACTTTTGGGGCACTTTCAGGTGTCCAAATTGGCCAAAAGTAGGCTTTTTGGAAAGGTCTGTGAGTCTACTTTCCAACGCAACTGGAATTTTTGAATTTGGAGTTCATTTTCCCTGTCAAAAATCAAATCTCCCAAGACTGCTTTCTGCAGTTCAAAAAAGTGGCAGAAAGTCATTTTTGGCTAGTTTTTTGACTTTCTGGAGGCCCAAAACTTCACCAAATCTCAAGTCCATCCATGAGCATGTGTAACTTTGCATGAAAAATCTGGAAATGCTGAGTTTTTGTCAAATGGAGCTGCCATGATGAAGGGTCGCGTGGGGGGTGAGACCCGTTAATGGGAAAAACCTGCAAATTGCACAAAAAATTCACAAATGACAAAATTTTCTCCAAATTTCTTGAAATTTGGGCTGGGAGTCCCCAATCAAGTACCATGCTCAGTAAAAGAGGCTTTGGCCAAAATTTGGAGTGGATCGGGCGTTTTCCTTCGTTTTTTGTGCTTTGGCCAACCGTCCTTGGAGCACCTTCGTTCTCGCCAGTATTTTTGACATTTCTTTAAAACCATGACACCTGTGCAAAAAGTGAAGGAGATTTTTCTTCTTTGGCATGTTGTGGACAAAAACCTCTCTCAATTTTGCAAAATTCATCTTTGATTGCTCTGAAACATCATTTGAGTGAAACTTGTCCCGAAGTGTGAAACAAGGAATTTTATCGAAATGGAGCGAAATGAAGGGGATAGGGGGCTTCTAAATTCTTGGGGAAATTTTTGGGAGTGGGGAGGGATGTTAGGAAGTAGGGGAAAGTGGAATCTCAGAGTTTGAATGAGGGGAAGGGGTCCAAAAGGGCAAAACACAGGCCCAACCTAGAAAATTGCCAGGTTGTAGCTAGAAACTAGGGTTTGTGCGAAAATGAGGAATTTGGGGGATCTAAGGGATGGGAAGCATTTGATAGGGTATTTTAAGGATAGGGGAAGGTGTATGAACATCTGGATACAAGTTTTGCCGGTGATTTGACCATCCAAGAGAAATTGCCTTCAAAACCCTAGGAGAGGGAAATGACCTTGCCTAGGCACAACTGAAGCATGAATAAGCTGTAGAATGACCCTATGGAACTTGACATGATGATGACAACCCTCTGAATGATGATAGACTCAGCTAAATGGTGACATGAATTGGCATTTTGACAACTTTAAGCCCAAAAGCACAATGGAGACTTTTACTTGCAAATGAAGACCTTTAAAAATACAATGATGATATTCTTGAACTGTAGCAAGCAATAATTTTTCATGATGGAGGGCCTACCTTGCAAAATTTTGCAATTTGTGGCTCCTTGGTGAATTTTCAGGCGGTTTTACAAAGAGGGCGCTGACGGGTCGTGCGCCTCACCCAACGGGTCGCGCGCCTCTGACGGGTCGCGCCCGTTATAATTTTGCACTGGCGGAGGGTGCCTGACGGGTCGCGCGCCTCTGACGGGTCGCGCGCCTGTCAAGCTCACAAATTTCACTCAAACTGTCTTGCAATCAGTTGCTCTATCACTTGGATGCATAATGAGGCTTGATAGAGGGAGATTAGGGCTTTTATAGCCTTGTTTGAATTAATTTCATGTCACAACCCACATGGTTTCCTTTTATCCTGAAATTGGTTGATTTGATGCTTTTCTTTGATAATTTTTGCAGGGACAGCATCTGAGGGATCTTGGCAAGGGAGCCAGGGTTACATGCTGTCTCTGGAAGTTTTTTGAAATTTCATCACTTTTTACAAAAATTTAAAAAATGACCTTGGCTTTAAAAACAGAGTTTTTAAATCCAAGGTAAAGATTAACTGTACAAGATTGAAATTTGCGAAGAAACACCTTTAAAATCATCCCTCTGGCTTGCTGAGCACTTATTGACCTTCAAAGACATGACCTTGTAAACAAACTTGACCAAAACCCTAGACCTAGGAATTTGACCTCAAGCCAAGACAAGACAAGCTTGAAAGTGACTAAGGACTGAAATAACTTGATTCAGCTGCCAAGAGGGGGACAAAGACACCAGCTCCTCCATCAGGGTTATGGCATGCCTAATGGGATGCAAAAATTGACACTGATGAGACACCTACTTATGCAAATGCAAAGAGCTTTGATCGCTGATGGAGGGCAACAAGACCGACTCTAACAGAAGATACATTTGGTTGGAAGCAAGAAATCAAAATGTATAATATTGATTCAACTACCCCATCAAATACACCATCATCAATATCCACATATATTTTGCAATACCTTGAACAAGGAACTTTGGCCCCTCATCTATAATCAAAGCAAAAAAAGGGCCATTTGGCTCAAAGTATTATCATATCAATTGGTCCATGCTATTTCTAAGGAGTCTTGTTTATGAGAGCATGAGATGGACATATATTCTTAAAATATACTGCACATAGAACTGCATCAACCCATAACATCACCTTTATATATTTGAAAAACATAATTGGATGAACCATATTTAATATTGTCCTATTCATTCTTACATCTACACCATTTTGTTGAGGATTGTATGGCATAGTTTCTTGATGTTGAATCCCATGTTGGCGAAGATAGTTTTCAAATTCATTTGAAGTATATTCTTTTCCATTATTAATATAAATAGAGCCAATATGAGATTGTGCATCATTTTCAATCCATGCATGAAAGTTTTTGAAAGTTTCAAAAGCTTCTGATTTACTTTTCAATAAATATACCCAACACATCCTAGTGTAATCATCAATAAAAGTCATCATATATTTATTTCCATTTGCAGAAGGAACATGCATAGGGCCACACAAATCATAATGAATTAGTGCAAGCTTTCTACGTGCTCTGGAAACAAAATCATGAAATGGTTGTTTGCTATGTTTTCCTAGGATACAAGCATCACATTAGTTCGATTTCCTTGGAATTGTTGGCAAACTAGAAACGCCATTTCTTTTCAATAAATGAAGACTATCATAATTAAGATGTCCAAATATTGCATGCCATAGAAGACTAGATGGAAATGTACCTTCATTATACTGAGAACTATGTGCATAGTTATGTGCACGAACAAATTTTCCTTGCAGCGTCAAAAGTCTTCCCCCTCTATTCCAGTCATGACAATTCTGTTGTCTGATGCTTTTCTCACCTCAAATTTTCCATCAAATATGTGAATTGAGTGTCCTCGTTGGTGATTGTGAACAAGGGACAAAGTTACTGTGCAACTCAGGAAGGTAGAGAACATCATGCATACAAAATTCAAGAAGTCCAGGTAGTTTAAGCTGGATGGTTCCAAGTCCAGATTGCTTGAGACTTGACTTGTCTACAAAGTATATTACTCCATCTATATTGTCACTAAAGTCTTCAAAAAAATATTTCTAGAAGGTCACTTAGCAGGTTGCACCTGTATCAAGTAGCCATGCATCTTTCCAAGAAGAAAATGAAGTATGAAACAAATCTTCAGTTACTCCAATATTTCAATGTGCAACAATATAATGAGCAGATTCAGGTGCTTTACCTTTCCCTGGATCTGGTGTTTTACCTTTCTCTTCTTTTCGTTCTTTCTTGATTATTTCCAAATGGATTTTACATGTGAATGTATCGTGTCCATATCTATCATAGCAAATATAGTGGAGGTCATATTTTCTTCCTTGATGATATTTACCTCTTGCCTTTGTTATTCTTCCTTCCACATCCTCTTCTACTGGCTCTTCCTATAGAAGAATTTTGTGTCTGATTCTTCTCTGTAACACCCTTCTCCCACATTTACCGAAGTTAACCAGTTTGTTGGGGTAAACATGTGACAAGAGGTTACTACAATATGATTCAACCTACTAGGTCACCTTAAGGAATTTGAACTGACACAACACAACCAATATGACCTTCTGCATATACCACATAACCTACATGATCCAACCAACCCTTCCAAGTGATCAACCCTTGCAACAAATTGACACTTCACTGCCCTAGAGCCTTAGCCACTCCCATGACATGGGCATGCATGTGACTGGGGCCCTCTAGTCACTCTCACAACATGGGCATGCAAGTGATTGTGGTCTTTTTTAGCTAGTTCTGAGCCTGCTACTTCGGATTGTTCGCCACTTTTTTAGGGCCAGGTCTCAGGCCACTGCCCAAAACTCCATGAAACTTCCAAGAATGAAAAGTAACATCGAAACAATGATATAATTGCAAATACTTGAACAAAGACTTGACTGGACCCCTACTAGCCATGACAAGCATTTCATTAAACATGTCACAATTATGCATTCTACAGGTCATAACAATAAATCTGAGAAAAGGCATCTTGTACTTATTTGAGAATCGCCAAGAAGCATTGATGCCTTATCACATTAGCTACATTATTATCTATTAAGTCATATATTGATTGTACATTCATTTACAAATCAAAACATGACGAGAGCCATACATCATCACTGTAATAAAACATGCTAATAACCAAGATATAACCAACGGAAATAACAAGGATACATCAACCATAAATTCCTCATATGAACCAATACATTTTCTCATAAAATACCAAGGAGGAACAATTCTCTTTAATGAATGAAAAATCCAACCCGGTATGGGTCTAACATGTTCCAACCGACCGTAGACTGGCTGAGCCAAGTCTCTCTTCGGTTAATCACCGTCGTGCCATATTCCAAGCATGAATGTAGGAATTATCACCAAAATCAACCAGGGATTCTCGAAGTTACACCACCTCACCCTCAATAATAGAACTAGGCTTTACCGCAATCCCCACTGGATCACTATGGCATAAACAATAAACATACAATACTAGGATTTACCACAATCCTCACCAGATCAGTAGGCAAAAAACAAGCATGGATGCCACCGGATCTCTCCACCTACACCGTGAGGAATTTGTCCATCCCAACCTCTCGGCTTTACCATGTATCCCACCATTACTGGTCAAGGGATTCCTAGGCCTACGAGGTCTCCACCCTCTGGGATTTACCGTGTATCGCATCCCGAGATTACTAGGCCCAATCAAGGGTACTCACCACTGAGCTTTACTGTATATCCCGCCATTACCAATAAAGGGATCCCTAGGCTCAATTGAGGTGTTCACATTCAAGATTTACTGTGTATCCCATCCTGGGATTCCTAAGCCTTGTGAATAATATTGGGACCACCCCACTCAACTTCGAGTCCATCCGGCAAACCAACTCAAACACATACAAAAGAATCCACCACCACAGGGCTATTCGAAAATGGCAAGGCTAGGTTGAAAAACACTATCACACTTGCAAATAATCTTGCTGTAGCTGTTAGATCTTGCTCTTCATTACTTGATCTTTGCTTCCTCTTGCCTTCTTTGCCTTTCTTGATCCAATGCTGAAGTGCTTCAAGAAAACTCTAAGTGTCCAAGAGTGAGAGAGAGAGAGAGAATAGAAAGAGAGCTCCAAAACTGAACTGACAAAATGCCATGAACTAATCCTCAGAAGCCTTTTTATTAATGAGGCCCCTATTTTCTTCATTTCCTTTATTTTCCTTCATTTCCTTCTCACATGCAACCGGTGACCTTTCATCTTCCTTTTCTCCTCATTTCCATTATTTTCATAAATAAAATGCCAATTAATGCCATTTTTCCTTTCCAAAGCCTTTGCCATTGCCTTTGCCAATTTCCTTAGCCACAATAAACCAAATCTAGGATGTCTTGCCCAACATTCAACTTGGAATAAGTGTCCCATAACCATGGCTATTATTTTTCCTTTATTAACTTTTATTACATCGAATTTTCACTAGGGCTGTTACATTCTCTTTCTATGCAAGGAACGCAAATTCTTCAAGGGACTGAGCAGTTGTCTTTCCTCTTCCCAAAAGCTTTCTCTTGTCCTAAAAACTTCTCCACAAGAGTGTCAAAAGTAATGTCTTTGAGTTGGGAACTAGATTGTAATGATTCAAGATAGTGAGAATATGTAGGATAAAGGGCCTTGACAAAGGCTATAAGAGGGATGTCCATTTTAATTCCATTGGCTTCCACATCATGCATGATAACTCTAATTTATGAGGGTGTGTCTAGGGGATCATCATCCTTCAATTCTGAATTGAAGAGCTTGATCATAAACTGAACTACCTCCAGTTCTGAGTGTGAGTCATATAAATCTTTCAACTTATTTAATGCATCAAAAGTGTTTGTAGTTGGAATAATATGGTGACTCACCTCTTCACTTAGAAAAGCAATAATTAGGGCATAGACCTTGTTATTCTTGTCCTCCCATATGGTGATATTTTTATCTGATGTGTGTTTGGTAGGTAGATTGCCACCTTCTCCTTCATAGACACATTTCCATAAGTCATTGAAGATAAGGTTGTCTCTAATCTTTCCAGACCATTCATGGTTGTTTTCTTTTCCAATGAATACCACTCTGACAATGGAGATAAGATAACACATCTTCAACAATGGACATGCAAAAAAAATGTTGCAACAATAATCTTTGTTTCTTTAAATATATACAAGGTGAGAAAACTGCATCCAAATTTTCATTCAATACATATTATATAAAATCCACTAAAAACCCCAAATATCTCTTTCTCAAAATTTTAGAGAGCACTCTAAATCCCAATGCAGGCACAATTTACGCAAGCTTCTAGAGTAAACAATATAATATCAACAATTGGAAAACAATGCCAGAAGATGAAAAAAATGCTACAGAGATACTTGAAGAGACACAATCGATTTTAGTTTTGGGTAGTTTAAAGGTCATTTCTCCTTTGATCTACCATTATAATGAGCAATGACGAATATTAGAACGAACAAGTTGCGTTAGTATTACAAATTTGACCAAACCTCACCTTTAAACTTACCTAAATCATTTCAAAAGTAGTCTACGAACTCAATTACAGATCATCCACAACCAAATATGGTAAGGAAAAAATGATAGCATATCTAATGGGAATGGAGCCCATGTCCTGATTGTTGAAGCTTTGTCATTTTCACTTGGTGCCTAATTCTAGGATACCAGTCAAGACATTTGATTCTAAATGGAATAACCCACAATACACTCTCATTTGGCATGTCAAGACCGAGTCAGTTGAGCAACCATGTTAAGTGCAACTAACATATATGATCCGAGAACATGGCGAGAATGCACAGATTGAATGAGAGAACAGGGACTAAGTGGAATAAGCATTATATGTAACACAAATGGTGTTGCACCCAGAGCCATGAAGATGATGATGAAAGCATATTTGAAAAGATGAGCAAGCAAGAACGAGTTTAAGAGATAGATTTTGTGTCAATTGAATTCAGATTGCACTTGGCACAAGGGTAGACTAGGAGTTCGCATGACCATGGTTGCCTCCCGCTAGACAAGCGGATGTGCAAGTGTTTCTATACTCCAAAAATAGGTATGGAAATGGTCAATAATTTTTACTGGGCCAAGTAGATAGAGTCCAAGAATATGGCAGATAAATTCTCCAAAAATGGAGTTAGGTGGCACACTAAATTTGGAAACAACGGGGAATTAAAGTTAATGGTGTGTCCAAAAATAATCTACATAAGGATAGAGACAAAACAGTAGAATTTAAGGAAAGGATGCAGGCCTTTGACAAGGTGGCATATAACGCTTGCTAGGTTGTAGTCCTGCATGGAGGCACCAGGGATGGAAGCAAAAACATTCGTGAATAATTCTTGCGTGAAGTGATAGTTGTGGTGAAGTAAAATTAGGAGCGCGGACACAAACAAATTCCTCTAGCCCGATAATGGGTCTAACCACAACTAATACATTCTATGGAATATTTCCTTATGTTAGAACCAATTAAGAGGGCCTACCTCTTAGTACACTTATCCCGTTTGATGATATCCTTGCTCGCTCGCTCTAGCTATCTCTCACTTCGTTCTTCAAACACCTGAAACAAGTAAACAACGACAAACAATAACCATGATAATAGACAAATTGTAATTCAACCTACTTAACAAGTCAAGAAACATTAAGCCATGAACATGTAAGATGACAAATCATGTAGGAAATTAATCGATAGTTGCATATATATTGAATCAAGAAGAGATTACAACCTCAAGAGAACCAGATGCAAAATGATTTTGGATGATATAGAGAATTGGAGGTAAATGTAACTGCAGAAGGACAACTCTTGAACATATCGGCGACACGACTGGAAGTTTGGCAACTTTTGGATCCATAGGATCAGTGGTCATGATGATGTGGCAGAGATAAAATGGAAGGCAAAAATGAACGGCCCAACCCAGGAAGGTCAATGATACAAAGGAGGATATCCCAACCCGACACGAAGTAGAAAGTGTCATGTTCAAGAGTGAGTTGCTGACACAACTGATTAGATTTCCAAATTTCCCCCACCATTTCTGGCAGGTACCCCAATTATTTTTTAATCGCAAGCTTGAAGGGGATAGCATATGCTTGCACTGTAAGTTCATCCTTCGGATGAATCCGACCTAGTAAGTTTAATGAGCCATAGGAAGGAGAAGTTCATGTTCGCCATGACGATGCATATGATGTCGTTTGATATTTTAACGAGTCCGACAAAGTTATAACTCAATATCTTTTTCATGTTTAGAGAGTTTGAAAAAGACACGTAAAAGAAAACTCCACTTGGTCCCTTTTCGTATGTTTGTGTCTCCTGAGCCCGAAAAGGTAAAAAATGATACTTGAGAGAACCGCTTGACCATTTCAGTCAAGGAGTACTTTTTTTCGTAAATAGTGCATCCTAGCTCGAAAAAGGGGTAAACTTATATTGGGCACACGACGTTTCGCATCCGTTAACGAGTTCGAAACAACAAGGGTTCAGCTATCTTTTCGCTTTTAAAGGGTCGGAAAAGAGCTTGAAAGCGGACCCCCCATTTTATTCTCTTTTACGAGTCAAAAGGGAAAAATACTCGGCAATATTTTCATATGAGTTTAACGAGTCGAGAAAAGAGCTGAAACGTGACTCATCATCATCGTCGAACATCCATCACCTGTCGCTGCGCAAAAAGGTAAAGTGCATTATCCAATTCTTGAGGCAAAATAGGTTAAAATATTTACAAAAACCTAATATTTTCATGAAAAACTGAATAAAAAGGAGAAAAATAAATATGATTTTACCATTTACCATTTTACCTTGTTGTGAAGATCTTTTACTCACTTTTGCCCTAATTGTCCTGGAGCAGATTGCGGGAGATCCAGGAGGTCATTTGTCGAGCATATAGTTACAGGTAAGAGCCAAGGCCCTGGGCTACATTTTAATGTCTTTTATTCCTATTTTTAACCATTTTTAGGTTTTTGAGGGAGGTTTTATCAAAAGTTTTTCGCCCTCGGTTGGCGTGACTTCCAGGCACGGAATCGCATCGGTCGAGGGTAATTAACATGGCCTATTGCACCGTCGACGCAACTATTTTTAAAACATGCGTGCCGACACCATGAATAGGAAAAAAACCCTATTTCCTCACAAAACCACTGCTAAAACTTGAAATTTATGGGCCAAGCATGATTGTTGACTCAAATCTATGGCTTTTGCAGGAAAGAATCATTGAAAATGGTAGACTGGAAAGAACGGGAACATGAAGATGTAGATGTTGAAAATAGCAACAAGAAATGATAAAAATAGAAATACTAAAAATAGAATTACTATAAATAGCATTTCAGGATATACTCCAACTCTGTTGAGAAATAACATCAAGAAATGATAAAAATAGAAATGCTAAAAATAACATTGCTATAGATAGCATTTCAGGATATATTCCAAATTTGATTTGTACTTGAATCAAAATTGAGAATTAAAATTCGAATTTAGTCTCACTAGTTGTTTGAAAAATAATTAATTAATTCATCTTGAGTCAATTAGTTAGAGAAAATCAAACATGAAGTCTTTGTGAAGACATGCAACAGTTATCCCTTTGATTGAGGAAGTTATCCCTCAATTAAGGAGATAAGGATGAGTTGTATTTGAGTTGTAAATAGTTAGCTTAGTTAACTGAGTTAAGTCCAGTTAGATTAGTTCCAAACAATTTGTGGAACTGATGGTGAGTTCAATCAGTTATTGCATGCATGCATGCAACTAGTGTTCTCCAGATAACTGAATATTCTCTCATAAATAAATCATGCATGTCAGTTCAGACAGAGACCCAGTTGAGATTAAAGGAAGGGACAGTGTACTATCAGTTGGAGGAATTTTCCTATAAAGGAAACTCATCCAGGCAGAAGGAATCAACTCCTTCAGGATTGCGCAGTTAATTCAGAGGTCAGTGTTGTGTGTGAGGTGAGAATTACATAGGTTGCCGCTAGAGGACCCAGGAGAAACTGCGCAAGGAAATAGGAGGCTTGGAGGACTGAAGGAAGGCACATGTGTTGTCTATTCTGTCTATGAGCAGCAGTGAGGGATTGTACTAAGAGCTGGATAGCTTGTGAGCTAAAGCTTTATGTAATCTTGAGATATTTCCACTTGTATGATAATACAGATAGTGGGGTTTTTAGCTGAGGCTTTCCCCAGAGTATTCTTCTGTGTTTCATGTGCATTGATTCTGCTTCTGGTTGATCTTGCTCAAAATCGATTAAGCTTCCGCAAGTTTGATTGTAGAAGTAGATTAAGTATTTTGCTTTATTACATTGCATAATCAGTTTAATCTACAGTGAGAATTTCTACATGGTATCAGAGCTAGCTGATCTATAGAGAAATTTCTACATGGTATCAGAGCAAAGGTGATCAAAGCGGAGAATAGTATACAAAGAAGGGAGAAGTTCGAAGTTTGTTGTTCTTGATTGTAGGTACATAATCGATTTCTTATCACATCTCAAAGTTCACTAATAACATTCAATGGCTTGAGACTCGAGTATGCCCTGGATGGCAGCTCAAATTACATAGCCTAGAAGGATCGCGTGGAAGCGGTATTAGAGGATAACGGTTTGAAGAACTTCATTGATCGAGAAGTCCCCAAGCCAGCAACAACTAATGCCCAAGAATTGGCAGAATGGAAGAAATCTGTGGCGAGAGCGAGGAGGATTCTTCTGGAGGGAGTTCGAGACCACATTGTCTCGAGTCTCCATGAGAAGGAGACTCCATTTTCAATGTGGAAAACATTGAAGGATCTATATCAGAACAACAACGACCAGAGGAAGCTGGCGCTGAAGGACAAGCTTCGGAAAATCAAGTGTGAAAAGGGCGACACGATCTCTACATATATGAACAAGCTCACCACCTGTAGAGATGAGCTTGGAAGTGTAGGAATCACGACAGCCGATGATGACATGGTGAGTCTTACTCTCCTTGGTTTTCCTAAGAGCTGGCATAGCTACTAGGACTCACTGAATGGAAGAGAGAAACTGCCAGATTGGGAACGACTGTGGTTGGATCTGATGCAGGAGGAGATCAGGAGGAGCACCAGAGATGTTTCTTCATCCAAGTAGGATGAAGAAAATCTAGCCTTAGCTAGTAGGGAAAGGAAAGGGAAGGAGAAGGATTCTCATTCCAAATCGAGTTCTTCCCATGGTGGGAAGAAGATTGACAAATCTAAAGTACGATGTTTTAATTGTCATGAGGTGGGCCATTATGCAACTAATTGTCCATTTAAGAAATCCAAGAAGGGATCCTCGGAAGGATCTGAAGGTGAGGCATTGGCCTCTCAGTTCGAATTGGATTTTACCCTCATCGCATGCATGGTTTCATCGATGATGGGTTGTGGTTGGTTTCTTGACAGTGGAGCCTCATTCCACATGACTGACGATAAGAGTTTGTTCAGTACCTTGGAGGAGAAAGACCTCCAAATGCGCATAGAGATGGGTAATGATGAAAATTATAGTGTTTTAGGAGTAGGCACAGTTGCTCTTCAGAGGGAGCATGGAGCTCTCATTACCTTGACAGATGTGAAGTATGTGTATGGACTAAAGAAGAACTTGGTATCGATCGCGATGTTGGAGGACAAAGGCTACGATGTTGTCTTCAGTAAGGGAAAGGTTTTGCTTAGACACATCACCACGAGACAAGTGAAGAAGATCGGTTCACGAGTCAAGAACCTGTATGCTCTTGAGGTTCAAGATGCATGCAAAGCCTTGAGGAGCAAGGGAAATGTTGGAGACTTGGTGGTTGAGAGGGAGAGTACATTACCTCTCAACGTGTAGCGCCAAAAGAAGTCTCAGAAAATTGTGGAGGAGCCACAATTGGTGAAGTAGCTTCAGGAGGTTGTGGAGCAGCCACAACTGGAGAAGCCAAGAGGAGACCAAGTGTAGGCATACACTCATGCAAAGACCTCGAGTAGGGGGGAATTTCGAGCCAAGTGGGCAGAGGGATCACATGTAGCCATACCTCCAGGTGTGAGGTAGGACAATGTGAAGAGATAGTCCCAACAAGGCTGAAATAGGGGCAGGATCCTTGAGGTACCCAACCTCTTTGATTAGACCTTGCTACGGGAGCCCCAACGAGGAGTAGTAGGACTGGCTGAGTGGGTAGAGATAGATGCGGATGGAGCGGTAGAGGGAGCTTCAGCATCAGAGGGTGTTTCTAGCCCAACAGGGAGGTCAATTGGGAGATCAGTTACTTACTTCTCAGTAACTGAGTTGCAGTGCAGCAGTGGGCAGCACGATGCAACATGATGAGAGGAGGTGCAATGTGGATGCATGCTGGGAGATAGGACCAGCAACAACATGGATGTAGTAGTAGGAATCAATGTGATTGATGCAGTCAGAGATCAAAGTGACAGAGGCTAGAGCAGTCAGATACTGAAGAGCACAAAGGTGCAGAGTTTTCAGTCGACAGAGGCAATAACAGTCAGAGACTTTGATGACAGATGCATCATACTGATTCAGGTTGGATATTTTTGTTTCTGGAGTTGTTGGAGCAACAACACTTGAGAGAAGTGTTGCATGCAGAACATTCCAAAGGTTCAGGATCAGGTTCGAGTTGAATGCCTTTCTTGTTGAGAGGGAGTGTTGAAAATAGCAACAAGAAATGATAAAAATAGAAATGCTAAAAATAGAATTGCTATAAATAGCATTTCAAGATATACTCCAACTCTGTTGAAAATAGCAACAAGAAATGATAAAAATAGAAATGCTAAAAATAGCATTGCTATAGATAACATTTCAGGATATATTCCAATTTTGATTTGTCCTTGAATCAAAATTGAGAATTAAAATTCGAATTTAGTCTCACTAGTTGTTTGAAAAATAATTAATTAATTCATCTTGAGTTAATTAGTTGGAGAAAATCAAACATGAAGTCTTTGTGAAGACATGCAACAATTATCCCTTTGATTGAGGAAGTTATCCCTTAATTAAGGAGATAAGGATGAGTTGTATTTGAGTTGTAATTAGTTAGCTCAATTAACTGAGTTAAGTCCAGTTAGATTAGTTCCGAACAGTTTGTGGAACTGATTGTGAGCTTAGTCAGTTATTGCATGCATGCATGCAACTAGTGTTCTCTAGATAACTGAATATTATCTCATAAATAACTCATGCATGTCAGTTCAGACAGAGACCCAGTTGGGTTTAAAGGAAGGGACAGTGTACTATCAGTTGGAGGAATTTTCCTATAAAGGAAACTCATCCATGCAGAAGGAATCAAATCCTTCAGGATTGCATAGTTAATTCAGAGGTCAGTGTTGTGTGTGAGGTGAGAATCACATAGGTTGCAGCTGGAGGACCTAAGAGAAACTGAACAAGGAAATAGGAGGCTTGGAGGACTGAAGGAAGGCACAAGTGTTGCTTATTCTGTCTATGAGTAGCATTGAGGGATTGTACTGAGAGATGGATAGCTTGTGAGCTAAAGCTTTGTGTAATCTTGAGATATTTCCACTTGTATGATAATACAGATAGCGGGGTTTTTAGTTGAGGCTTTCCCTAGAGTATTCTTCTGTGTTTCATGTGCATTGATTCTGCTTCTGGTTATATGTGTTCTGGTTGATCTTGCTCAAAATCGATTAAGATTCCGCAAGTTTGATTGTAGAAGTAGATTAAGTATTTTGTTTTAGTACATTACATAATCAGTTTAATCTACAGTGAGAATTTCTACATGGTATCAGAGCTAGCTGATCTATAGAGAAATTTCTACAGTAGACACCCAGGCACTGAATGATCCAAATTGCCTGGAAGCTTTGAGGGCTTATGGGCTCATCAAATTCTTTCTCACGCCAGGGATGCGGGCCCAACCTGAGCTGCTTCGGTATTGGATTAGTCTCTAGGACATAAATTGGGAAATATTCGTCATTAGTGACCAGGAGCTAGAGTTAGAAACTTCAGATATATATTTCATTACAGGACTGTACCGAAGAGGGGAACCAGTCAACTTATACAGGTCACGCCGATTGGGGCAAGCATATCCATGTTGCTCGTCGAGCATTGCCCTTAGGTCCTCAAATCCAAGAGTGGGAATATTGAGAGTTCCAGTTCAGGATCTGACACTAAGAGTGTTTCTGTTGACTATCAATAAAGTGGTGGGGTCCTAGGCAGTGCACAAGACTAACAAGTCGAAGTTCCTATAGGCTATTGGCTGCACAACACCGACGATATTCAATTGGGTAGATGCCATGAACATCAACATAAAGCGCCAGCTAACCAAAGCTAAGGTAGGGAACCTGAAGAAATTTTGCTTCAAATTTGTACTAGTGACCATTTTCTTGGAACGGGTGCCACTGTTCCAGTACCAGTTGACCGAGGTAGATCCTCCGATGCCACACGACCCACAGATGGCCCATTGGAGCCATTTGATGCCCAGGATCACTAGGGGCCAGTGCATGTCGTACAGACTTGCATTCTTTTCATGGCTACGATGACAGAAGATCGTCGTGGAGGACTGGCCATACAGTGGCACCGACTTCCGTGGAGATCCGGACATGCCGCTACCAGATGGAGAGGATTTTGATGATGAAGGTAAAAAATCAATTTTTAATTTTAATATTTTTTAATTGTTTTTGGTATATATGTGTTTATAACATTTCACTTTGTTAATGCAAATGTTGGACCAGAGCGCCCTGCTGGGATGTCCCCAATAGCCAGGCGCATCGCCCGCCTGATTGATGTTGTCGCTCCTTATCAGGAGGGGAGTGACAATGAGGAGGAGATCGCGAGGAACCTTGAGGGGTTGACTCGTGGTATCCCAGAGTATGCTCGAGTGGGAGACATTCCTCGCCAGTACCAGAGACACATGGTGGGAGTATCGGATCGGATCCGCCGATTGTTGACTCATGTTGCACGAGTTGTATCATGCTACCATGATCACCATGCTAATTAGTTCCTAGGTCCAGCACTTACACTTTTTTGAGGCTTGCGTGCCACAAATATATGAGGCCTGCGAGTTGCCGATGTTATTTTGGAGAGACATATTATTTTTTGGGGTTTTGATGTATCAAACATTATCACCATATATAGATATGCTGCATTTTCTTGCTTACTATGGTACAAATGGCTTGTTTTATCTTTTCACATGTTTCTTAAATGTCTATCCAACACATAATTAGCTAATGCATCTGTCAATGTATTCATGTGCCTAGGAATATGATGATATGATATGTAATCAAAATGTATTTCCAGTAGACGAATACGGAGATACATTCTCAATATTTGAGGGTTTCTGACAGAATATTGCCCATTGAGTTGAAGGACAACAAGCTGTGAATCTTGGTTGACAACCAACTCTCGAATGTCAATAGCAATGGCTTCTAACAATAGTTCAATCACTGCACTGTATTTAGAAATGTTGTTAGTTGTACGACCTAAACAGATACCTTGAAGGTCAATCAACTCACCGTTAGGGTCATAGATAACCCATGCCGCGGATGATAGGTTCTGGGTACTATGGCAAGCACCATCAGTGAAACCAATGTGAGGAGTCGCAGACATCTGCAAAGCAAGGGAAACATAGTAAACAAGAAAACTGTTTGAAAACTAACACACCAAACCACACTGCACAAAAATGAATGACATGCTAATGTACACAAGTAACCATGCAAGATGACCTAAGCATAGTACTTTTTGAGAGAAGCCATGCGCGGACTCTGGTAAGCGATCAACACAAAGGGACATTGGAGTTTTACCGTTGCCATGACAAGTAAGTATCGACTTAGCCAAATAATGAAGTGGAACTCATATAAGGTGTTGCCCCCATGCCCCCTGGGCGAGGGAGGGTTATGAGTCAGATGGCAACCCCATTGCAATAATAGGAAATCGGTGAAAACTCGGGAGGGAGAAAAATCATGAATTCATGAAGGGATAAAGGTGCCCTCATTTGAAAGATCTTGACCATGTCAGGATAAACTAACATGTCAATAGGCGATTGAGAAGATAACTCTTCGAGACCAATAAACGTGACTTCCGAGCGAGGTAGGAATGAGGAACGATGATGGGTATCGATCCAAGGTGGTTCCTCGAGAGACATGAATTCCATGATACCTTCATCAACAAGGAAGGTCTCGGCTAAGGGATCAAGGGATTCCAAAGCGCCAATCCACGGGGATTGAGAATACGTATCGAGAGAGGTCTTCGAAACAGAAGAATTAGAGGATGCAGAACTCGAAGCCGAAATAATTTCCACGTAATTTATTTCGGCAAGACTAAGCGACATAACCTTGCCCCAGGTATCAACAAGATCTAGTGAAGGTATGACCCAAGGGTCATATTTGATCGAGACCATGTTGACAGAGGCAACATGAGGAGGTGGGAGCGGAAAAATTCCCATTAAGGCAGAATCTTTGAAAAGACCTGCCCCCACACTCTCATAGGGAGCACCAGTGTGCTTGATGTACGGAACATTACCATCCGAGGAGGAAGAGGCAAAGAAAGACAGCTAGTCGATAGTGACAATCTTCCCTTGATGGGGAAAATGAATCTCATGAAACAGGGAGGAGACTACAACATGCATAGCATGGGTTCAACTCTGGCCAAGTAGAAGATTGTAATTAAGATTGGCGCCAACAATCTCTACTTCGGATTGCACTGTCTTTCCTTCTAGAGTGATGGAAAGGTTAGGTAAGACACTGAAGGGTCGCGAATCGCGCCCATCAAAAGCTTCCAAAGTGTTTAGAGATTGGTTCAAAGTAGGAGAACCAATGGCCTTCCAACATGCGGCTAACATGATGCAGGTGGAAGCACCTTCATCGATGACAGTCCTGTGGATGGTCTTCTCATTGATGATTACCTGAATAAGAAAGGCAATCTGATGAGGGAGATGCGAAACATGGTTCTCTAGATCAAAACATATCAAATTGGAATCGGTGGGATCGATACCCCCGATAGTTGACAACAAAGATTTCTGCTGCGATGGGCAGCTTTGGAGCACCTTGAGAGCTGACATAGCTGACGGTGCCTGAGCCAAATCCTCAACAATATTATAGTGTTGAGCGGCTCAAGCATTAGGATTGTACGAGTATTCCCGCATCACACCTTGAGAGGGTGGTCGCAGAGCAGAATCAGGGTTAGGGCGCTCGATATGAAGAGGGTCAGAACTCGAGGAAGAAGAAGAAGGGGTGGCTTCTTTCTCTTTCCCAACTGTTGAGGTAGGAGTTTGGTAATCTTTCGATCTAGTAGCCACATTAATAGGCGTACTCATCATGAACACTTGAGATCTTGAGGAAGCAAATGATTGAGGTTGGTCTACCATTTGGGTCTGCTGAGACGGAAATGGCTCTTTGAGGATAGCAGGGGTCCCTTTGAGCAGACGACTAACTTCAGATCATTAGGGACAATCCTTAGTATAGTGATCCTCCTCACAAATGAGGTAGGGATACTTAGGTTTCCGTTGTGAAGATTCACCAACAGACGATTTGGGAGGACCCTGTTTTGGGGCATCGGCTTTACCCTTGCCTTTGCCTTTCTTCTTACCTTTTGAGGATTTGTCAACTGCGGTAGATTGGATAGCGGGGACCTTTGAGGTTTTACCAGGGCTAGGAGGATTCTGGGAAGAACTATTGGGAACAACATTCGAGACCGAATTCTATTTGGAAAAAGTTTTAGCATGTGTCTGGGATACTGAACCAATAACTCCACCGATAGGAGGTACAACTTGTGACTTTGATGCCTTGGGGCCGTAGAGCATTGGGTAATAACTCATACAAAGTGCCAAACTAAGAGTAAACTAGATCTAAGTACTGGGCATGAGCAATGGCTTGTTCTTCAATAACGCATCCACCCATAGCTATATCGCGAGCAATTGGGGCCACGAATGATTTAGTGAACCATTCAATGAGCAACTGATTAGCAATCTCAAATTTGATCAGGTGACATCTACGTCTCCATTCATGGATGTGATCGGAGATGTGTGTCGCAGTATCTTACTTAAGCGATGTAAGCAAATAGGTGCCAGTTTCATAGCGAATCGACAACTGAAAATGTGTGAGGAAAGCCATGGCTAAAGAGTTAAAGTCATGGTAAGTACTTCGAGGGAGCTCGATGTACCACTTGGCTGCAGCACCTGTGATGGTTCATTGGAAAAGATGGAGAAGAACGGAATCGTCAACGTAAGAGTTCGAAGAACACCAGAGGTGATATGTCATTACGTGGCGTTGATGATCTTCTTTTGCTTTCCCATCGAACTTTGGACAATCGCTTGGTATCTTGGATGAAACTGGAGGCTGGTATGGCGAATGAAGGATTGGATCATTCATAAAGTGAGACACATTTGGAAGCTATAGTATCGCCAAGAATGGAAATTGATTATTAAAAGGCATAGGAAGTCAATAAGCATGTACGAGCAAAGGAACCCATCCCCGCTGGTAAGGATTTTGGTTGTATGGCATTTGATGCTGCCCCCATTGCGGGTTATCTTGACCATAGGGAGGATTCTAACCTTGAATACCTTGGAACTGTCTAGCCATAGGTTGCTGATAAGTAACATATGGGTTGAAAGGCTATTGAGCCTGTTGACCTTGGATATATGGATATTTTACCTGTTGTCCCTGAACATACAGGTGGTGAACCTGTTGTCCTTAAATAAGAGGATTTTGGACTTGGTGTCTTTGGGCATAAGGTTGATACACTTGTTGCCCTTGGACATAGGGGTTCTGTACCTGCTTCCCTTGACCTAAAGGATTCTGGACCTGTTGACCTAGGACATTAGGATTTTGGGCCTGCTGCTATAGGACTTGCCCCTCGCCTTGCCCTTACAAGGGTTGACCCTGTTGATATGTATACAAGGGTTGCTGCTGCCTGGGTTGGTTTTGCTACTGCAAGGGTTGACCTTGTGGTTGCAAAATTTATCCCTGGGGCTGCAGAGGTTGGCCTTGCGAGGACATGGGCTGGGAGGTTTGCGGAGCATAGTGCATCTGCTGCTACACGGTTTGCTGCAACTGTTGCAAGGGTTGCCCTTGTGGTTGTTGCAGTTGACCTTACTGCGGGATCATTTGCCCTTGCTATTGCGTGGATAGCCCTTGGTGCAACAAAGGTTTCCCTTGTTGTTGTAGAGGTTGTCCTTGCTGTTGCAAGGGTACTTGAACAAGTGGAGGAGCCAGGCTGAATGTACTGCCCAGACTGAAGGGTGTAAGGTTGATTAACCATTCCTTGAGAACCATATGGAACGTAAGGAGTTTGGTATTAGACCTTTGTCTCATAGGGCTGCTGACACTGGACATTGCTCGACCCAGATGGACCAACGAGATTTTGAACTTGTTGGTACTAGACATTGCTTGATCCAGTAGGATCAACAGGGCTGTGAATAATGCTAGAAAGAAGGCTGGTTCATACCAAGCATGTGAGCCTGTGAGCCACTCAATTGATGGCGCTTGACACCATAGAAAAATTCAGATTCCCCCCCCAGGCAGTGACACAAATTGGCCACTAACCAGAGGGATGGAGGAATTGACAGAGACATTCCTCAAGACCGTCGGTTGAACCGGACAGGTGACCGGGACTGATGATACTAGAGGGTTCGGAATGGTGGGTTGCATTGGGACTGAAGTAACAGCCTGTTGGGAGGTCATGTTCACAACGAATGAACCTAAAGTAGGCATGGCGCTTGACGGCCAAACAAGGTTATGGTAAAGTGTTGAGGCACTAGGTGTACATGAAACCAACTGTGCCAAATACACATAGTTAGGCAGCACATTGACGGGAATTCCCCCTGTACAGGGGAAACCTTCAGGAGGAAAAGGATGTTCTTCCTCTTTGACAGTGTGTGGAGTAGAAACTTCCGACTCTTCTGGAGAGGTTATTGGAGTACCACCTTCGGGTTCCATATCCGGGAACAAACGACGACAAACGTCTGAAGAAGTACGAGGGGATAAATCCAAAGGAACACCTGGCTGATCGTACGGACTGTAAGGACGCTTCGATGATATCACAATAGGGTCAAACAGAGGATTCAGAGGATAGATAACCAGTCCAAGCTGATCGTCAGTGGTCGGACAACTCTCAGGAGTTTGAATGGGGTTGTCTAGAGATTCCGGGCCAAGATCAACAGATGACCCAGTATCTAAAGTAGGCGGAGGACGAGATGACAAAGGTTGAATGCTCAGAACAATTCCAAGTTCAACACCTTGGTCCTCGAGTGACTCTGGTAACTCATGAAACAACTCCTTAGGAAATATTTCAGACGGAGGAGAGGAAGAGAAACTAGGTGCACCAAATGGTTCAACCACGATGACCTTTTCTTAGTTGACAGAAAAATAAACTTCAAGGCTTTAAAATATTCTTAAAGAGAAACTCAAGATTTGGTCTAGAAAAGACTAATAGGATGTTATTGTTTCGTGGGCAATCAATTATTAAGACGCATAAAAACACTGGTGCTCTTTCATTTTTTAAGAGTCGAGAAAGAAACAAAGATGACTCTATCGCTTTCGATTGGAAATGAGCTCGAAAGGACAAGTGCTCGAATGATATTTTAAGTTTAATGAGTCAAAAAGATCAAATGACTGCTCTGGATGATCTAGGTAAATAGGATTACCAGGCAACCGTGAATTGTATAATACCTCTTGGTGAACCGAGAAGTACGAGCAGGAAATCTCCCTGAATGCTGTGTTCGGTGTATCATGTTTGCAAGGCGATTGGCTCGGCTTCCTAAGGATAAAGGATTGCAGCCTAGAGGGGTCTCTCGTTATATACTCAACGGTACGGGGAGAACAAATCCGTACTAGCGCTGTCTAATGCCGAAGCTAATGACAACTGCTAGGTTTAAAGACGTCGGAACACATCTCTAGCCTAGACCTTCTAGATATGATTGTTAAATGTCAAATGTACCTTAGGTTAATTGAGTTCATTTTACATTTTATCTTGCGTTATGTTTCAGTTTTTAGGCCTTAGCGACGCGACACAAAAAACTTTAAATGCAACTAAATGAGACAAGACCCTTTCAATTTGATGAATTTCCTACACTAGAGAGGGTAGAAACTACACAATCAAATGCAAACAACCAAGCAAATGAAAGCAAAATGATCTTTCACTACTTCACTTTTTGAAGAAAAAAAAAATTATGAGTGCAGACACTACTTCATTTAGTTGCATTTAAAGTTTTTCGAGTCGCCAATTTGTGGTGAAGTAAAATTATGAGTGCAGACACAAACAAATTCCTCTAGCTCGATAATGGGTCTAGCCACAACTGATACATTCTATGGAAGATTTCCTTAGGTCAGAACCAATTAAGAGGGCCTACCTCTTAGTACGCTTATCCCGTTTGATGATGTCCTTGCTTGCTCGCTCCAGCTATCTCTCGCTTCCTTCTTCAATCACCTGAAACAAGTAAACAATGGCAAACAACAACTGTGATAATAGACAAATTGTAATTCAATATACTTAACAAGTCAAGAAACATTAAGCCACAAACATGTAAGATGACAAATCATGTAGGAAATCAATTGATAGTTGCATATATATTGAATTAAGAAGAGATTACAACCATTGTCTTGACATTTCCGTACTCCTCTGACAAAACCAGGTTCCCACACACTTCTGCTAGCATTCCATGATGGCCTCAATAATAGTATTTTTAAGGCTCTTCCCTTTAGGCTTCATACTAAACCAAATTCACACTTCTCCCTCACACAACTAGAGAGCTACAACTATGAATAGCTTGTTGTTTACTCCAAACCTAATTAGCACTAACACACCAACATTAACCCTAGCTAGTGCTCGGGAAAAAGGGAGGTTTATATAGGATGAATGGATGGGAGATGGATCCTCTTCTCATGGGAGAAGGTCTTATCTCTTGAGGTAGTTCCATCATTATAGGAGAATCGAGCCCAAACTGACATCCTCGACCCCGTCCGGCCAAACCATTTACCAGACTTCCGTTACGAAGCTTCTAAAGCTGGAAGCTTCGGCTCTTTATTTAAAAAACTTTCCATAAGAGGACCAATGTGACTGGAACAAAGCTCAATTGCTCCGCTCGGTGCTAGGGACAGTGTTAATCCCTGCATATCGGCACAAGGAGGGTAAAGGCCATTAGCGCTTGTCTTGTAAACTGGGAAAAATAGAAGTTTTGGGGGAAATGGTGCAAAAGGGAATTGCTCTGTTCATGAAGAGGGACACAATGGGAGTTTCTTCATGAGGGTAAGCATGTAGGGTTCACTGTTGAGGCCCTCCAGGATCAAGGAACAGGGATTACAGGGACAATGACAAAATGTTGTGTAACAATAGTCTAACACATACATGTCAAGAAGAGTGGTAGATAGGAGTTACAAGGGGCAAAGGAATGCCTAGATTTGGGACTTGTGCTCTAATAACATGTCATACCAATAAGATAACTCCCAATGTGTTGAATTCCATTAAGATGAATTCCATGATATACAATTAGAATGGTGACCTTTGGGATTCAAATTCCAAGGTATTTTCCTAGTCTAACTTATGGAATTTATGTATTTACATATTTACACAATTTCACCCAATCCTAGAGGATCAGGTGTATAATAGTAACAATATCCAGCTAACATCGCCTAGTTCCTAATTATTGGTAATCTTTCCTTCCACAAGAACTTGACACTCAATCAAACGAATGGTTATTGTAACTATTCACACTTGCAGGAATGGGAATCAATTCAAATAAAATTTTCACTATCAAACCCACACTTGCATGAAAATGACTCTTTGCACACAACTTTGGAAATGGAAATCACACTTGCAAAATGAAATACCATGATGCCACCCCCCACTTGGGATAAAGAGATCGCTTCTTATAGGTTTATCTCTTCTTATCCTATTGTGGTATCAAAATCATGAACAACCATGAGAATCTTTTGACTCTCAAGTTGTTCAAATAATAATGACTAAAAATATTTTCTTGAAACAAGTCACAAAAAATTATTTGTAAATAAAGTCGATGCCATAACGAGTGCCCCATTTGAGAAAATAGCTAAAATATTGGGGATCATAATTGTTATGGCCAAATTGGTGATTATGTAAAGAAAATTCAATCCATTGCTAGCACAATGGTCCTAGTTGACCCCACTAAGTAACAATGTACACATTAATTCCTAAATATAACACTGAGAATTGTGTTAGTGCAAAACAATGTATTAACATTAGAATAACAATAGAGTTATTGGCCCGACATAACAACATTGCAAAATCCTAGAAAAACATCGCATCATCTGGAAATAGGGAGTGACAACATCCTAAACAATTGGGTCATCCTATAAATGTTCCTCTTTATCATTTTGTCAATAAAGATGCCCAAAACAACTATCCTCTGATCAAATGCAAGCAAAATTGCATAATTTAGAGTGACATGACAGAGTGGGGTACCGCAGTAAAAAATATAATCAATTGAATAAAAGGATGTGGTTATGAAGGAAAAAATGGTCAAAAAAGTAAGGAAAAGAGTGGTGAAAAGGATGCCAATTCTTGGACCCAACATCTCCCCCCAACTAAAGCAACTGCATGTCCTCATGCAGACCCATCAATCAATATTTAATGCATGATGAGAGTGTAACTTAGTGAAATTATAAGCCATTGTTGGATCCTCAACGATAGCCCTAAACCCCTCATAAGAAAGTAGTTTTAGCCACCATATCTCTGCACCCCCTAGGCTTCAATTGAAAATAATGATGAGAATTAGACACTGGAAGCAAAATAAGAGGAAATAAAAAATTCAACGCAAGTCAATTAGGCCCAGAAAGTCTGGTACAATTGACATACACTGCTATTATTGAAAGGGCATGTACAAAATTTTGGTAATAGTATGGGTCTTTATCCTTCATCTTCTTCTCACACACTTCCCATTTTCATTTGCTACCTTCCAGTGCACACTCTTTTTGCTGCTTAATACTTCTAGAACATAGGTCCAAGACAATTATTTGGAGCTCACACACTATATTCATCATGTATGGTGATCGAAGAAAGATGCCTTAAGTTATAACCACTATAACAACAAGACTGGATTCATCTCAAATCCATAACATCTTGTTTTCTTGGTTTGTTGTTATAGCTTGATAGGATAATTTTCTATTTATCTAATTTTGAACAAATTAAGTGAATTCCCTTAACAAGATGTCTCCCACATAAGGTGAGAGATTGAAACTATTTTCTCCATAACAAACAAACTCTTGTAGATTAAGCTCACATAACAATTGTTGTTCTGTAAAGTTACTTTTCTTGAAAGTCTCTAGAAAAGTCATGATAGTGGTTATATCATATGGCCTTGTTTCTTTAATCGTTGCTAATCAAAAAATAATTAATTTCTCATGAATAAATAAGAAGTAAGAAGGGGAAGGTTTTTTACAATTCAATAATTCATGTACAAGATTGTACATCTACTTTTTTTCCTCATGTAGCTCCCAAACATCTTCTTAATGTCCCTATACTTGTTTCCATTCCTTCTTCCTTTCCTCCACTTTGTCCCATCTAAGCCTCTAGAACATTATCTCTTTTGTCCAATTTCCCTTAAGATTGTGAATTATTTTCTTATGTTCACTTAGTGGGATCACCCCTTTCTATAGTGATAGAGCTAAATTGTCTCCATTTACTTAATTTTGCAAATAAAAATTATGTTTCAAAACTATCAACTTTCTCAATTTTGGGCCGTGTTGTCTCAGTTGTTGTTACAACAATGTCATCAATAGGCTTTTGTGAATTCTCCTGGGTCTATTTATTCTTTTCATTTTCAAGTTGTACTTCCTCAACTACTGGTTCTTGTGTGATAGTAGCATCGTTGGTAGGTTCCTGTGTACCCAAAAATTTCTTCTCCACAAATGGCTCCACCTCAACTGTTGGTTCTAGTGGGATAGCAACATTGTTGGCAAGTTCTTGTGTACCAATCTATAGGTTCTCCATAAGTTGCTTTGCCTCAATTGCTAGTTCTTGTGTTATAATAACATTGTTGGCAAGTTCTTGTGTGCCAACCTATAGTTTTATATCTCCCCCATAAAGTTTTATTTGTACTCCCAGCGAGACAAAATTCCACATTTTTATATCACCGTGTGCATACCCAACCTCACTATAAATCTCCCCACAAAATTCACACAAAATTTTTTCAGTCCCTTTAGTTTTGGACGGGGAGGTGTAATGTCCCTGGTTCCTAGCCAGGAAACATCACTCAAACAAAGAATACTTACCCTAATATAATTTAAATGTAGAAGCGTATGACTCAAATTTGGCATAATTTTTACCCGGTTCCTGGAAATTAAAATTGATATGGGTGCAATAATACATGCCATGAATGCATTATTTTCACACATATATTATAACGAGATAATAATGAAGTAGAATTAAAAGCACATTAACAACAGTAAGCGTGAACCCAAAAAATAGGGTTTAAATGTAAAATATTAACTTAATACAACACATAAATAAACTACCATACAAAATAACATGTTTACTTATTTGAGAAATAAGGGTTGACTGACTATGGGCTTTCCTTGTTCCTCCTAGCCATAGATCCTATGGTTCATAAGGTCAACCACTAGTCACCCCCGAGATGGGATAAAAACTCTAGAAAATAGTTCTCAGACCACAAAAAAACCCTTTCCAAGTCACTAATCCCAACAACCTCAATCTCCAACCATAGGCTCACACCCCCCTGACCATACCCAAGTGGTGCGGCCCGAGTCTCTTAGCGGCGCCCACCTTCCAGGGCGACTTATAATCGGCCAGGACAGTCTCAACTTGCAGCTCCAAGATATTTGTTATTGTCTGAGCATTCAAGCACCAACAATCAAAGTTGAATTAACCCCACATCCAGTGTCCGAGCCCAACCAAGACTCTCTAAATATCTTTGAATCGAGTTCCCTAACAATAAATCCATGATGAACAAGCCATAAATAGAGTCACTAAGCTCTTGGAGCCACCAGGGTTCGCATAAAATAGGATGCATAGAATTCAACACGATTACTTGAATAGTCACACCTCAACTAGTTCCAAAGTCCACCCTAGGACTCATTGACTAATCAATAACCAACCAAATGATAACTAGTTGAATTCCCCTTTCAGGAAAAAAATTTCCACTTTATATATGCACGACCCTAGCTTTCCATATTGATCCAAAATGGACCCAGAATAGACTCCTAAGTCTAAAGTGTTCCTCACAGAGGAAAATGAAAGTCAAGTGCTACTCTTGGAAATAGTCTCATCTTGTAGATTGTTTCATTCTGAATCCAATGCAATTTGAATGGGCCAAAACGGACTCCGGACGAAGAAGTTATTGCAGAAAGAAGATTGCCCCTTAACCTTATAAAATGAGGCATTTCTTATTAAATGTGGCCTAAAGGGTTAATATTAGCCTTATGCGCTAAAAACCTTTGTTAAGTGCTAAACCTTTATAAAGTGTGTTTCGCATTAAAATTCGGATAAAGCACGTGGGCAGTAGTGGCTAGACGGACCCGAAGAATTTATAGAAAATAGGCTAAAACCTTTGAGTTTTGAAAGGAAGGTAATAAGCAGTATTTCGGGCGGGCTTCAAGTAGTAAGCGGTATTGGATGGGCTCCGCCCGATCCCATACATTGGCCAACACATAGCACGCAGGAGGAGAGGAAACCTCTTTTTCGAGCAGTTAATCCTCGTCTAAGTTATGTGCCCAAAATGGATTTTTATCCATTGGATTAGAGGTCGCGGATCAACGATCAGGATCTGATCGACAGATCGGCGATCGGCATGACCAAAGGGAAGACCCTCGGGGCTATTGTGACAATGATATTGCGATATGCGATAAAGCGATGGGCCAATGTGCGATCGCACGCCGACCGTCGGATTAACGAGCAGGATCAACAGTCAGGATTTGATCGGGGTGATCGGTGATCGGGCGATCGACGGATCCCTGATACAAAGGGCCGTTACATGCGATTGCGACTTGCAATTGCTATATGCTGATAAGGGACGGACTCAATGGAATTATAGACCTGATTTCATAAGTTTTGAAATCCAGGAATTCAGGATTTTCAATGTATTCCCGTGTATTGAGGTTTTGACCTCCCACCTATGCGATTGCGATATGCCGATAAAAGGCGGACCCGAAACGGTTTTAAATGCTGCTGCATAATATTTGAAATCTGGTATATTTGAATTTTCTTTGTATTTCCCATGTATTTGGGTTTTGGCCAATATGCCATGCGATTGCGATTTGCGATAGAATGGCGGACCCGATGGGTTTATAGATGTGATTCTATAATATTTGAAGTCCATGTTTTCAGATTTTCTATGTATTCCTTTGTATTTTGGTTTTTTGACCTCCCGCCTATGTGATTGCGATTTTTGATGACAGGACGAACCCGAGAGGGATATAGATGCCATTGAATGCATTTTGAAGTCTGGTTAAACGCCCATGATGTGTTTTTCATGTGTTTCCTGTGTATTTCTGTTATTTGGCTGTCACGGCCAGAGGAAGGCAAAACGATCGGGTTTCCCCATGCCGACGATTACTTCCCATTGTAAACGGATTCTTGTGGTGAACAGTCGGGTTTTCCATGATGGAGTACTGTAACCAACATGCTACAAATGCACATAGCGCATAATTGCAGAAGCTTGCTGAGAATGCGTGCAGAGGCCGAGAGATAACATAGAGAGCAGAACTGATAGAGGGTCGCTTGGAGGTCGGGCGAACCCAGAAGCTCGTGAGAGCCAGAGCCGAGAGCCAGAGCCAGAGCTAGAGCCAGAGCGAGAGAGCTCACAACAGACTTCTAAGAGCCATGGAGTTGTAATGAAGGTACATAACAACAAAGAGATCAAATGATCAAGCTGTTGCTAGTGTCCAGAGTGTGCTGAAGATAGAAGAAGGAGTTCTAGAGACAGTTAAGAGGATTCTGAGGGAGTCAGAGAAGCCAGAAGCTTAAGAAGCTCAGAGCACTGACTGAAGGAGTCAAGTCCAGAGAAGCCTAGATCTGTCTGCAGAGTGAGGACAGCCAGGGTTAAGATGGCATTCTTAACCTATAGGTTCAGTTGTAAACCAATGGAGTTGAGCATGGAGCTTGTAAAATAATTAAAGCCATAATACCAAAGATCCTAAGCGAGTTGATTAGAGGTCAAGGAGATGTAGCCCAAGAGTTTTGGGTGAACTCCATATTATATTGGTGTCTTATGTGTTTGCTTATTTGCTATTTTATTTACTGTTATATGTATTTTATATCAGCATAAGCAAGTGAACTTAAAGCACATTAACAGTTAAAAACAAACACCAGCATACACCTTTTTCAAGCACTTTCTTAATTCCACAATTGGTTAATCATAAGGTCTTGGAAATATATAAGCTTTGGAGTGGGAGAGGTTCTTGTAAGCTTGACAAGAAGCCTTTAGAGCCCCATTTCAAATCACATATGGCACTGTTTAGAGCCCACATGGGCCCCAAGCTACACTGTTCACTAAAAGGCACCCAAATGTTTCCTTGTCCTTGGAGTTGCGCCCCCCATACTCTTTCTGTGGAGTGGGCTTTGCAACCAACCTCATTTTTTTAATATAAAAATATGTACCATTTTACAATATTTACATCTTGGTCAAAAGGTGACATATCAATATTTGGGAAAAATGTTCCCGAAACATACCTAGATAACTACATGGGCATGTAGACCACATAAAAATATCTGACTCACTCTCCTAATATAAAAAATACATATATTTACATTGTCAAAATATGTGGGGATATTACATTCCTCCCCCCTTTATTTTATGCATTGTCCTTAATGCATCGTATACACATATATACACATCATATCAATAGATAATATGAGGATATTCTTCCTTCCTAACTTCTTCTTGCTCCTAGGTCACATCTTTAGGGCCTAGCATGGTCCACTACACCTTTACCATGCTGATGACTCAATTCCAGAGCACCTTGACCTTGCTGTCCAAAATGCGCACTAACTGAACCTAGAAGTCTCCCTTGGGTTCCACCTAAATGATTTTCCAATCAATAACATGATTAGTGCCAAGAACATATTGCTTAAGCAGTGAAACATGAAAGACATCATGAATATGCAAAGATGCAGGGTATAACAACCCTGGTCAAAATTCCATGTAAATAAAGTTAATAAAGGCATAATAATAAACAAGGTCGTGGGACACGTATTCCAAGATGAATGTTGGGGAAAACATCCTAGTGTGGGTGTTCATTTGGTTTATTATGGCTAAAGAAATTAGCAAAGGCAATGGCAAAGGATTTGGAAAGGAAAAATGGCATTTTTTGCAATTTATTTATGAAAATAATGGAAATTAGGATAAAATGAAGGTGAAAGGTCATAGGTTTCATGTGAGGATGAAAATTAATAAAAATAATGGAAAAATGAAGAATATAGAGTCCACATTAATAAAAAGGCTTATGAGGATCAGTTGGTACCTTTTTGTCAGTTCAGTTTTGGAGCTATCTCTCTATTCTCTCTCTCTCTCTCTCACTCTTGGACACTTAGAGCATTCTTAGAGCACTTCAACATTGGATCAATAAAATCAAAGAAGGCAAGATGAAGCAAAGATCAAGTAAGGAAGAGCAAGATCAGGTGGCTACAACAAGATTATTTGTAGGTATCGAGTTGCATGCATGATTTCCTTATTAGTTTTGGCATGCATGGTTGTGCATGTGTGTTCTTCATTCTATTGTTGTCATTAGCACAGGCTTTTCCAGGTGTGACAATTTTCTTCAGCCTTGCTTTTCCATTTTCGGATAGCCATGGTGTGATGGGGTTCTCATGTTTTGGTTGAGTTTGATTTCCGGATGGATTCGAAACTGAGTGAGGTGATCTCTAAAAGAACGAACACATGGCCTAGTGATCCTTGAATCGAACTGTGGATTGTGGTAAAACCTTGACCTCGTAACCCTTGAAACAGAATGTGGGTTGTGGTAAGGCCAAATTTTGTGTTACCTTGATGGGCCTAGGAATCCTCGACTGATGAATGGCAGGAAATATGGTAAAGTGTAGAGGTGGGTGCCCTTGGTCAGGACTAGGAATCCTTGGTCTGTGAATGGTAGTGTATACAGTAAATCCTGAAGGGTGGAGTCTCGATTAGCATAGGGATCCTAGACCATTGTATGGCGAGATGTATGGTAAATCCTAGAGACTAGGAGACAGGAAAATTCCTCACGATGTAGGTGGAGAAATCTGCTGGAATCCATTCTTGTTTAGGGCCTATTGATCCCGTGGGGATTTGCGGTAAATCCTGGTTCTATTGATGAGGGTAAGGTGGTGTAGCCTCGAAAATCCCTAGTTGATTTTGGTTATGAGTCCCACATTCATGCTTGGAATGTGGCACAAGGGTGATTGACTGAAAGAAAGATTTGGTTCAACCAATCTATGGTTGGGTGGTTCTTGGAAGTCCCATACCTGGTTGGCTTATTCCTTCATTAATAAGAGTTCCTTCTCCTTGGTATTTCACGCATAAATGTACTGGTTTATATGTGTATTTTATGGCTATTGTTTCCTTATTATTTCTATTGTTTATATGTTGGTTATGAGTATGTTTTATGACAGTGATGATGTATGGCTCTCATCATGTTTTCAATTTGTAAATGAATGAACAATGAATATATGACCTAATAGATGATAATACAGTGAATGTGATAAGGCCTCAATGCTTCTTAGTGATTCTTAAATAAGTATGAGACCAATATGCTTAGATTTTTATGACTTGTAGAATGCATATTTGTGACATGTTTGACGAAATTCCTGTCATGGCTAGTAGGGGTCCAATCAAGTATTTGCATTAGTATCATTGCTTCTATGTTATTTTTCATTTTTGGAAGTTTCATGAAGTTCTAGGCAGTGGCCTGAGACTTAGCCCTGACAATGTGGCACAGAATCCGGGCCCATTGTCTTAGAACTAGCTGAAAAAGTCCCCATTCGCTGGTATGCCCTTGCTGTGGGAGCAACTGGAGGGTCCCATTCGCATGCATTCCCATGTCATGGGAGTGACTGAGGCTCTAGGTCAGTAAAATGTCAAGTTACCTCAGGGGTTGGTCATGTGGAAGGGTTGATTGGATCCTACAGGTTTTGAAGATGTGTAGAAGGTTAACTTGGTTATGTTTTGTTGGTTTCACTTCCTTAACTGTAGATGGGGAGTTGAATCAGATCATTGTAGCCTCTCACCACATGTTTACCCCAATAGATCGGTTAACTTGGGTAAATGTGGGAGGAGGGTGTTACAAAGTGGTATCAGAGCATGGTTCATCCCTTGGACTGGATGGGCGGTGTGTTGGTCATGCATTCATGTTGGTTTCATATGTGTTATTTATGATTGTGGTCTATGTAATTGTTGTGTATGCATGGTGGTGGTCATGGTTGTAGTGGTGTCGCCATGTGAAAGTGGATGGTTGTTGGATGCGGTCGTCATGAGTGTATGTCGGTTATACATTTTTTATGCATGTCAGTGCTTATATATCGTTAGGCATACATTGATATGGGTGCAGTTGTCATGCCTAGAGTCATGGTATGTGGTCGGTATGGGCATGCATTGATAACTGGATAGTGATTAAACTGATGATATATGATGATGTGATTATGATTATACATGTATCATTCTAATTTGGTTGATCTTGTAGATGAGATATCCTTCCCTGAACTATACTGAGGTATTTTGATTATGTTATGTTTTGGTTTTAGCTGACATGGTGTACTTGCAAGAAATAGATCAAAGATGACTAGAAATATGGTAGACTATAGTTCATGAGACTCTCCCTATGGATCAGATGAGTAGCGTGGTGTTGGGAAATATTCTAACTTAGCACACACATTGACAAGTTTGAAGGCATAAATAAGGATTTGCAAGGTAGATAATGACATAATCATGCAGGCACATTAGAAACAAGTAGAAGTCAATGCAGTAATACTTTAGAGCTTGTCAGAATTGCAGAGAGAGGGATCACTTCGGATCAACCATGGACAAGAGGATAGGACTGATGGGGCATATGGAAGTAGATCTCATGGTGGGCACAGATCAGATAAGGATGACATGATCAAAGATGGAAGGTTCTTGGAAACTCTGGATAGGAGAGGTGATGGACACATGTTCTATTCTAGTTATGGTTCTGACAGGCATTATGATCGTCATCGTTATCATCCTTACAGGAGGAGTGACAGGGGATATTTTCCAAATGAATTTAAGAAAGCTAAGTCACCTACCTTTTATGGAGTTTGAAGAAGTTGGAGGATGCAAAGGCTTGATTACTTGGGATGAAGAAGTTCTTTGAATTGCATGAGTGCACAGAGAATATGAAGGCCATAATAACTATCTTCAACCTCAAAGGGAAAGCAGACATCTGGTGGGAAGATGTAAAATGGGTAAGAGATATCAAGACAAAAGAGTTGAGTTGGCATTAATTCAAAAGACTTTTAAGGAAGAAGTACTTTTCAAAAAGGTACCACGATAGTAAGGCCAAATAATTTTACGAGCTAAATATGGGATCGATGACATATGAGGAGTATACGACTAAGTTCCTGGAGCTATTAAGGAATGCACCGTATCTTAAGGATGAGAAGGCTAAAGTTTAGAGATTTGTTAGTGGCTGCCATTAGCATTTAGAGATCAAATTGAGTATGATGAGCCTCGGTCACCTGAGGAAGTTATTGGGAATTGAATCATTTTTATGAGCAGTCAAAGTGCAAGACAAAATCTCAACAAGGTTGGAAAGGGAAAGATAATCCTAAAGGTAAAGGGCAGCCGAAAAGAACAAGGCCTCAAAATACACAAGAGAAAGAGAATGTTGCACCATACAATAAGTTCAACGTAGCTAGACAGGGACATGGGCCACAACAATAGAATAGAGGTGATGGTATAGTATGATTAGAGTGTTGGACATGTGGTAAGGAACATCTTGAGAGGGATTTTCCGCAGAATTAGGGTGGTAGGCGTCAAATTTATAGTGCACAGGAGGCACAGATAGTTGGGGATGTTGGGAAAAGAATTCCACGAATTTATGTAGCGCTGGATAACAAGCAGACAGAGCACCAGGCAACTGTTATTGAGATGGACGATAAGCTTTGTGATCAAGTTATTTCCATTTTGATTGACCCAAGATCTAATTATAGTTATGTTAGTCTTGAATTGGTGGACAAGTGTGGTTTGAATAAAGAAGTGCATGCTGAATGCTGGTTAGTGCAGTTGGCTACAGGTACAAAGAAGAGAGTGTATCATTGGGTAAGAGCTTGTGCATTCGAGTTGAATGGTATGCGTACCTCAACACATTTGAATGTATTTTCGTTGGGATCATATAGTATGATTTTGGGTATGGACTACTTGTATCTTCATAGGACCAAAGTGGATTGTTATGACAAGGCCATTGAGTGTTTGAATGACAATGGAGAATGAAGGATCTTGAAGGGTAAGAAGAAAGAAACATTAGTTAGGATGGTGACAACTACACATGCCAAGAAAAGTCACATAAAAGGGTGTGTATTATTTGCAGTGCATATTTCCAATGATAAAGGTAAGGATATTGAGGATACAGAGGTATTGAGCAGGTACCCAATCTTGCAGCAATTTCAGGATGTGTTTCCAGCATAGATTTCAGAGTTGTCGCCTCATAGAGAAGTGGTCTTTCCATTGAGTTGGTACCAGGGGCGACACCAACATCAAAGGCACCATACAAGATGAGCACTCTAGAGTTAGTAGAGTTGAAGTTACAATTGAAGTCAATGCTTGACAAGGGATACATTAGGCTAAGTGTGTCACCTTGGGGTGCGCTGGTGTTGTTTGTGAAGAAGAAGGATGGCACTCTTAGGTTATGTATCGATTATAGACAGTTGAACAAGGTGACCATCAAGAATAAATGTCTATTGCCGAGGATTTATGACTTGTTTGATCAGTTGAAGGGAGCAACGATGTTCTCAAAGATTGACTTGAGATCCGAATGTCATCATGTATGTATTAAAGAAGAGGACATTTATAAGACAAATTTTTAGACCAGGTATGGGCATTATGAGTTTGTTGTAGTTCCATTTGGTTTGACTAATGCTCCAAATACTTTCATGCGCTTTATGAATTATAGTGTGTTGCATCCTTATCTAGAAATTTTTGTTATTGTATTAATTGATGACATCTTGATATATTATAAAAATGAGGAAGATCAGGCTGAGCACTTAACAACAATGTTGAGCTTACTGAGAGAGCATCAGTTATATGCCAAGCTTAGCAAATGAAGTTTTTTGTTTTTTGTTTTTTTTTGTTTTTTTGTTTTTTGTTTTTGTTTTTTGTTTTGTTTTGTTTTGTTTGTTTTGTTTTGTTTTGTTTTGTTTTGTATTTTTGGTTTGTTTTGTTTTGTTTTGTTTTTTTGTTTTGTTTTGTTTTTGTTTTGTTTTATTTTGTTTTATTTTGTTTTGTTTGTTTTGTTTTGTTTGTTTTGTTTTGTTTGTTTTTGTTTTGTTTTGTTTTGTTTTGTTTAGTTTTGTTTTGCTTTTTTGTTTTTTGTTTTTGTTTTTTCAGACAAAGGTACATTACTTGGCATGTGTTGTTGGATCAAGAGAAGATAAGAGCTATCATGGAGTGGGCAACTCCTAGAAATATGGATGAGGTAAGATCATTCATTGGGCTAACAGGCTACTACAGGAGGTTCATTAAGAACTTATCTCACATTGCATATCCTATTATGCCATTAGAGAGGCTAGGTAAGAAATTTGAATAGACAGAGGAATGTGAAACAAGTTTTGAGCAGTTGAAGTAGTTGTTAACAAATGCTCCAGTGTTAAATATTGCATATCCATACAAAGAATTTGTGCTGTGCACAAATGCTTGCAAGAGAGGACTGGTGGAGTCCTTATGTAGAAGGAAAGGTAGGGTGCTATGTGTCATGGAAACTGAATGAGCATGAGAAAATTTATTTAACACATGATCTTGAGTTTGCAGTGATCATTCATGCTTTGAAGATGTGGAGACATTATCTTCTTGGCAGGCGGTTCATCTTGATGAGCGGTCACAGTGCATTGAGGTATTTATTTGACCAACTGAATTTGAGTGCCAGACAAGCTAGATGGTTGGCCATGATTAGTGAGTTTGATTTTGAGATAAGGTACATCAAGGGTAAGGATAACAAGGTTGTAGATGCTCTTATTAGGAGACTACATGTGACTCATATAGAAACTATGAGTTCTTATGGGACAAACTTACAGGATCAAATCTTATAGGCAGGTCAGTAAGATGACAGGTACATGGAGCTTATGCATAGAGTACAACAGGGTACAAGTGATCAAGATGTGGACTGTCGACGTCGTCTCACAGTAGATTGCTTGATCAAATTTAGGGAAAAGATATATGTGACAGACAATAGTGAGCTCAAGAGGAATATCTTGAGAGAGTTTCATGTGAAACCATTTTTAGGTCACCCAGTTTATCAAAAGACATTGACAACAATGAAGAAATTTTATTATTGATTGAATCTGAAAAAGGACGTGGCAAAGTTTGTGGCTAGATGCTTGGACTTTCAATAGGTGAAGGAACAATGTAAGCATCCAGGTGGATTACTATAGCCGATTCTGATTCTAGAGTGGAAGTGGGAGGTCATTTCCATGGATTTCATTACAGGTTTGTCGAGGACATCTAGACATCATGATTCCATCATGGTTATGGTGGATAGGTTGATGAAGGTAGCACACTTCATTCCAGTGAAGTATACGTATTTAGATGGTGATGTGGCATAGGTATTCATCATAGGTGTAGTGAGGTTACATGGTGTACCGAAGAAATTGTGTCAGACAGGGATGCCAAGTTCACTTTTAGATTCTAGAAAGATTATTTGCAGTTTTGGGTACAAAGTTGGGCTTCAACACAACTTATCATTCGAGAACAGATGGACAGAGAGAGAGGGTCAACAGGATATTGGAGGACATGTTGAGGATGCATGTGATGCATCAACATAGAAGATGGGAGGAGTACCTTCTGTTGGTCGAGTTTTATTTTAACAATGGGTATCATGAGTCATTGAGGATGAGTCCATTAGAGCCACTATATGGGCGAAGTTGTAATAATCCCATCTGTTGGAATTAGTTGGAGTGATCTAGTTAACAGGGTATTGATTGGACCATACATGTTGGCAGAAATGGAACATGAAATGCAAGTAATAAAGAAGAATCTAAAGGCAACACATGATAGGCAAAAAATCTATGTAGATTGGAACATGTTGTTTAAGGAGTTTTAGGTTGGGGAACAAGTGTATTTGTGCATCAATCCCAAGAAGGTCCCCTTGAGTATTGTATCATGTGCCAAGATGGCACCTTAGTTTTATGGACCTTTCAATATTCTTGAAAGGATTGGGCCAGTGGCCTATTGGCTTGCACTATCTCCGACAATGAAAGTCCATGATGTTTTCCATGTGTCATTGCTTAAGAAGTATGTCAAAGATGTCGATCATGTGATTGACTAGTCTGTATTGCAAGTGGAGTTAGATGGATAATTCTAGACAGAACCTATGTATATTGCAGAGAAAGATGCTCATGCTCCAGAACCGAGCAATCGAGTAGGTTAAAGTGCAGTGGAAGCACTTTGGGCCTGATGAAGCTACATGGGAGATGGCGGATTAGATGTGGGCTATGTATCCTTCTCTATTCGTTGGTTGAGTGAATGCTTTTGGAATATGTTTTGGTATGTTTTTGGTATATGTACATATGTATATGGATGTAAATACCGCCATGAGTTTTTTATAAAGCTCCAATAAGCTGTATGGGTGTCATGTTGTTATGCTGTCATGCTGGGTTGCTTCTCAACAGGTTGATCATTGTAAATATTGCATCAAGGTAAGTTATAAATCTCCATGGGCAATATGTTTTGCTTACAACAGTCTTGTGGTTGTAGGTTTCATTGAACACTTAGGACGGTGTTCCCCCAGGGGGGGTTCTCTAACGATCCTGGTCAAAATTCCATGTAAATAAAGTTAATAAAGGAAAAATAATAACCAAGGTCATGGGACACATATTCCAAGTTGAATGTTGCGCAAAACATCCTAGTGTGGGTGTTAATTTGGTTTATTATGGCTAAGGAAATTGGCAAAGGCAATGGCAAAGGCTTTGGAAAGGAAAAATGGAATTTTTGGAAATTTATTTATGAAAATAATGGAAACTAGGAGAAAATGGATGTGAAAGGTCACAGGTTGCATGTGAGGAGGAAAATTAAGGAAAATAATGAAAAATTGAAGAAAATAGAGGCCTCCTTAATAAAAAGGCTTTTGAGGATTAGTTGGTACCTTTTGTCAGTTTAGTTTTGGAACTCTCTGTCTCTATTTTCTCTCTCTCACACTCTTAGACACTTAGAGCATTCTTGGAGCACTTCATCATTGAATCAAGAAAATAAAAGAAGGCAAGAGGAAGCAAATATCAAGCAAGGAAGAGTAAGATCAGGCGGCTACAAAGAGATTATATGTAGGTATCAAGCTGCATGTATGATTTCCTTGCTAGTTTTGACATGTATGGTTATGCATGTGTGTTCTTGGTTCTCTTATTTTCATTGGCATGGGCTTTTCCAGGTGTGACAATGTTCTTCAGCCTTGCCTTTCCATTTCTGGATAGCCATGGTGTGATGGGGTTCTCATGTTTTGGTTGAGATGGATTTCCGGATGGATTCAAAACTAAGTGAGGTGGTTTTGAAAGAAAGAACACATGTCCTAGTGATCCCTGAATCAGATTGTGGATTGCAGTAAAGCCTTAGCCTAGTAACCCCTGAACCAAACTGTGGGTTGCAGTAAAGCCAGATTTTGTGTTACCTCAGAGGGCCTAGGAATCCTCGACCGGTGAATGGCGGGATATATGGTAAAGCCTAGAGGTGGGTGCCCTCGTTCAGGTATAAGAATCCTTGGCTAGTGAATGACAAGATGTACATTAAATCCTAGAGGGCGGAGTCTCGATTAAGCCTAGGGATCCTTGACTATTGTATGGCGAGATGTACGGTAAAGCCTAGAGACTAGGAGACAGAAAAATTCCTCACGGTGTAGGTGGAGAAATCTGGTGGCATCCATCCTTGTTTAGGGCCTAGTGATCCGGTGTGGATTGCACTAAAGCCTAGTTCTATTGATGAGGGTAAGGTGGTGTAGCCTCGAAAATCCCTAGTTGATTTTGGTTATGAGTCCCACATTCATGCTTGGAATATGGCACAGGGGTGATTGACTAAAAGAAAGATTTGGTTCAACCAATCTATGGTCAGGTGGTTCGTGGAAGTCCCATACCTGGTTGGCTTATGAATTCATTAATACGAGTTCCTTCTCCTTGGTATTTCACGCATAATTGTACCGGTTTATATGTGGATTAAATGGTTGTTGTTTCCTTATTATTTCTATTGTTTATATGCTGGTTATGAGTATGTTTTATGATAGTGATGATGCATGTCTCTCATCATGTTTTGGATTTGTAAATGAATTAACAATGAATATATGACCTAATAGATGATATACAATGAAAGTGATAAGGCATTAATGCTTCTTAACGATTATCAGATAAGTATGAGACCTGTATGCTTAGATTTGTTGTTATGACTTGTAGAATGCATATTTGTGACATGTTAGACAAAATTCCTGTCATGGCTAGTAGGGGCCTAGTCAAGTATTTGTTCAATTATTTGCATCAGTATCATTGTTTCTATTTTATTTTTCATTTCTGGAAGTTTCATGAAGTTGTGGGTAGTGGCTTGAGACTTATCCCTGAAAAAGTGGCACAAAATCTGGGGTTTCTGGCTCATAATTAGATGAAAAAGTCCTTAGTCACTGGCATGCCCTTGCTGTGGGAGTGACTGGAGGGTCCCAATCGTATGCAATCCCATGACTTGGGAGCAAATGAGGCTCTAGGTCAGTAAAATGTCAAGTTACCTCAGAGGTTGGTCACTTGGAAGGGTTGGTTGGTTCATGAAGGTTTCGTAACATGTGTAGAAGGTTAGATTGGTTGTGTTTTATCGGTTGCACTTCCTTAACTGTACATGGAGAGTTGAGTGAGATCATAATAGCCTCTCTTCACATTTTTACCCAAACAGACTGGTTAACTTGTGTAAATGTGGTAGGAGGGTGTTACACAAGCAATGCAAGCCTATATGAAATTGGGCCGATCCTTTCAAGGATCTCAAATGACCCGCAATATCTAGTTGCTAACTTGGAACAATTTCCCAATTTTATGGAGCTATTATTAGTTTTCACCTTCAAAAATACATGATCCTCAATTTTAAATTCCCTTTTTGTCATGTTCTTGTCTGCATAGCTTTTTTGCCTATCCTAGGCAACTTTCAAAGTATGCTTGATTTTTTTCCACCTGTACCCATATCCCTGAGCAACTCTGGAACCACTATGATTTTGTCCACTGGATTACTCCAACTCACCAGAGTATTACCTTTTTCTGCCATATAGTACCTCAAATGGGATCATTTTTAATGAGTCCTGATATCTGTTATTGTATGCAAATTGCACTAAGTGTAGGTAGTCTTCCCATTTGGATGGTTTATCCAATATGTACATATGTATTATATCTTAAATGATTTGATTTACTTGCTCACTCCATCCACCAGACTCTAGATGATACACTGTGCTAAAATTTAGATTGGTACCCAATCCTTTAAATAAACCCATCCAAAAATTGGATGTGAATTTTGGATCTTTGTATGAAATTATTACCTTAGGCACGCCATGAAGCTTGACAATTTCCTGCATGTAAATATATACAATATTAGTTGCTTTATGTATTAATTTTATCGGAACAGAATGAGCAACCTTGGTGAGTTTGTCCACTACCACCATTATAGAGTCATGTCCTGTCATTGTTCTGGGAAACTTGGTAATAAAATCAACTGATAACATCTCCCACTTCCACTCAAGGATGGGAATTGGTTGAAGCAAACCTACTGGGTGCTTGTGCTCAACCTTAACCCTATGGCATTCTAAACATTTGGCTTTATAATTGCGATTCCTCCTTTGGACTAGAAAATAAATTGCTTTTTAAATGTTGTCAAAGTTTGTTGGTACCCTAGATGACCAACATACGATACCCTATGTATTTTTTGTAAAATTAATTCTTTTATTATTGGTGCATCCAACACATAGAACTAGTCTTTATATAAAATAATTTCATCCTGGCCCATTTAGAAATCTTGGAAATTTGATTGTATTGTGCATTGCTGTAAATTATTTTTAATCTCCACATATTGATGGCTTGAATTTCCATCTTGTAAAATTATGCTAATTAAATTTTGCTGGTAACTGCTGATTGTCGCGACATGTGTAATGTGCACTCTTCGGCTAAGTGCATCAAACTCTTGATTTTCTTTCCCCTTGATATACTTAATTTCAAAGTCATATTCTGCTAGCAATTCCAATCACCTGATTGGCTGTGCATTTAAATTTAGTTGTTCAAATAAATGTCACATCCCATAATGATCGATCTGTTATATATATATGCATTCAAATCTTCGACCCATGAGAATGCCTCCACATTTTAAGTGTGTGAACAATAGCTGCAAGCTCCAAGTCATGGGCAACATAATTCTTCTCATGCTCTTTTAATTTTCTGGACTTGTAGTATATTACTTACCCATTTTGCATGAGCACTCCACCCAATCCTTCCTTACAAGCATCTGTGCACACCATAAAATTCTCATTTGGATCGACAATTTTTAATATTGGAGCTCTAGTTAATAAAGCTTTTAAATGTTGAAAAGCTACTTCACACTCAAGTTCCCAATCAAATTTTACACCCTTTTTTTGCAATGATGTAATTAGATATGCTATTCTAGAAAACCCTTCGATGAATCTCCTGTAATACCCAACTAAGCCCATAAAAGACCTTACTTTTGTAACATTTTTCAAAGTTGGCCATTCTCTGATAGCCTTAATTTTCTCCGGGTCCACAGTTCTTCCGTCCTCTAAAATAATGTGACCCAAGTAATGGAGGTTCTCTTTGGTAAAATGAGCATTTACTCAAATTAGCATACAATTGACGCTCCCTGAGTACTTGCATAACCAATTTCAAATGTTGTTGATGCTCCTCTTCAGATTTATAATAGATAAACATGTCATCAAGAAAAACAATGAAAAAATAATCTAAATATTCCGTGAAGACTCCATTCATTAAACGCATAAAAACCCATGGTACATCAGATAATCTAAAATGTACTACAATAAACTCATAATGCCTGTAATGAGTTCAAAATGTTGTTTTATTGATATGTTCTTCTTTGATATGCAATTGGTGATATCACGATATTAAACCAATTTTATAAAATGTTTTTTCAGCACCAATGTTGATCGAACAAATCATCAATTTTCGACAATGGGTACTTCATTCTAATAGTAACTTTATTTAATTATCATAAATCAATACACAACCACATTGTACCATATTTCTTTTTAATGAAAAGAACTAGAGCACCCCATAGTGATACACTAGGGCGTATATATCCCTTCTTCAATAATACTTCGAACTGCATCTATAATTCTTTAAGTTCAAGTGTATTAATCATGTATGGTTCCTTAGATACTGGAACAACTCTTGGCACCAGGTCAATAGAAAAATCAATATCCCTCCTTGGAGGTAATCCAGGTGTTTTTGCAAATACATCAACAAGTTCTTGTAGCACTAGGTGATTCTATATATTAAATTGTTGGTCCATATTTGTTTCCTCCAGATGAGCATCCTTTCCTAAAATTCTTTTTCAATTGCATAGCTGATATATCTCTGATAGATATCGACCAGGGAATCCCTTGGACTTGTCTTTGTTGTCCCTCATCATCCTTAAAAACAAAATATTTGTTGTAACAATCAATTAGTGCATGGTGGTTCTCCAACCAATCCATGCTAATAAAAAAATCATAAGATCACAGTGAAATCACATTCAATTCAACTTTTGTACTCAACCTATTCATCTCAATTGAACAAACCTTGACCAACTCTGTAATTTTCCTTTTTACACCTGTAGCACGTTGTACTAACTATTATGAAACCAGCTCACAAAAAGATAGAAAAGATAGATCAATGCCTTAGAAATAAGCCTTTTCGAGGGGGAAACCTCCTTTACATTACACAAATGAACAATTCTTACACGATACAAATGACAAGACCTCTTTTCTATATATAGGAGTCTAAGGGATCATAATATAATCAGAGTCGACATAACAATAATAATGTAAGGGCACAAAAATAACAATAGTGGGCTTCTATGGGGCACAATAATAACAATATGGGTACTACATGGGCACAATAATATAATAAGGGGGTTGCACTAATAATAATAAGGGGTTACACTAGTAGTATAGGGAGCTAACACTAACCGTGCTTGGGAATGTTTATTTTTCTTTAAATTGAAAATTTCAACCAATTTTACGTCAATATAATTGTGACCAGCTCCAGAGTCAATTAAAATAATAATGGGTTGGTTATTAAGATTACCTTCAACCTCAATCATATGTGCCTGATGCTTTGCTTGCCTGTTTTCCAAAGTTGCATACATTCTAGGCACGCCCCTACCCACATCTTCCACAATAGTTGTTGCTTGTATATTATGCACAATTCTAATCTTTTTTGCCCTATGAGGATAATCTCTATACCCGTGATCCCCTTTGTAGCCCCAACATTTAATTAGTGGAAGTTGAAGATTCTTTCTTGAAGGATGACCCCCTTCTCGCTCATTAGAAGCTGGTGTTGTCTGTTGGCCTTCCTGAGAATTACTCTTAAATGATGAGGGTTTAAACCCCTTTTTCTTATGCTCCATGGAATTCTTCTTCTTGCTACTCCAAGCTCTCTATAAAACTGATTTTTTTTGTTTTTCTCATATAGTTGTTCCACTTTCCTCATAACCACCTCTAGGATTTTAGGCTCATCATATTTAATTTTGTCTCCCTAAAAAGATGGTATACCACTGATATTATGTTGTATTTTAACTTTTTCGTCCTTAATAAAATTTACATACCTCAATAGCTTAGCAAATTTCTGACCATACTCCTCCATGGTCATGTTTCCCGACTACAACTCGAAAAATTCCTGTATTTTACGCTCATAATAGTGCTCAAATAAGCATTTCCTTTGGAAATATTCCTTGAATTTCCTCCAAGTAATCTGCCTTTCATTCAAATGCTTAATTTCTTTAAGTTGCTCCCACCAAATATTAGCCTTGCCCTTCAAATGGTATATGGAAATTGTGGCCTCTAGGGTTGAAGAATAATTATACAGTTGAAGATATTTTATCATCTCCGACAACCATGTCTCCTCCTCCTCTCCTTTCTTATTTTCTCCATTAAAGGTGGCAGGTTTGATTTTCCGCAACTCCTCCTGCAAATTTTCCTTGTCTGATTTTCTATTGACTTCTTGACTAGTGACACACGGGTTATTTCCTAACTTTGAGGTCACATAAGCCCTCTTACTTGGCTCCCTTGTTGAGTGGTGGTGTTTTTGAGTGGCACCCATGGAGTTCCTTGAACTTCCAGAACCTCTCTCCTTAACTTCAACACTATATTCTTGTGCCTACTTGGACTCAGTTTGTTTGCCCAAATCTGTCTGAATTTTGTTCAAACTTTGAAAATTTTGGTCGTTAATTTGTTGTTTCTCCTTTACCAACCTCTCATTATTGATCTTGTAGCTAAGTACTTCCATTCCGAGGCTTCTCGTGGTTTCTTCTAAATTTCTAGCCTTTGGTTTATTCACTCTGTGGCCATTAGACTCTGTTTCAACATTACCCATGCTGACATTTTCGGCTCTAATTTCTTCCTCTTCACTATAAGGCCCTTGGGCATCTTCTGGGCTCCTATTTTGCATCATGCAAATTTTACCTATAAATTACTTGTAGCTTTTCCTATGAATTTTCTCCCAAAATTCTTATCTAATTCTAAGCTTTGAGTCTTCTAGTGCATTCTTCTCGTTGATAGCTTTCTAGCGATTATTGGTTTGCGTTATTCTAATACCCAGGGTGAAAGTTATGCCTTTTGGAAGTTTGCAACCTGTTAAATTGTTCTTGCCCCTTAAAAACTCTTGTATCTTTCTTTTAAATTTTCCTATAATTTTTTGCCTCAAACCAAAATTCTGGGTGGATGGTTGTATTTTGCTAAGAATTATCTTTCCAACGACTAGTCATATGCTAAAATTTGAATTCAGGAAGAGAATTATGACCCGGTGAGGGTCAAATTGTTTTTACCAATTTATTCTATAATTGGAAATTCAAATTCTGCTTGTTGACAACAACCATATAATTTTCTCCTTTACTAATAACTACTTGTACTTTAGCATACCAACATCTATTCATGTATCTCTATGATTATTTGCTCTTCTTAGCCTTCCTCCAGTTCCCCATTGGAGGCCAATTGATTTTCTAGCCTCTTTCTCCACGTAGCTAACATACTCACTCCCTTCTGACCATAGGCCCCTAGGTGTATTATTATTATTATATTTTAAAATTACATAGTTATCCCATGTGATAACATTTTATTAAAATTTAATATTTTAATTTTATTTGAAATATATATATATATATATATACATATATATCAGCCATTTATAAAATTATAGTGAATTAATTTAATAGAATATAAATCTAAAACCTACTAATCAAAATAGAATTCAGTTGTATAGGTAATCATATATTAAAATGAAAAACAAAAAACAAAAATTGCGCATGGAACTTGGCCACGAAAGATCTCCTGGTTCCGACGATATATATATAGATATAGATATATAATCGTGTGGGGCCTACCATCCCTACCTTCACACTGCGGGTTCCACCAAGTCAGATAATATAATGTTTTAAATTAAAAATTAGAACTAAATAAGCTTGACCCCGCCAACCACATGTGCAAACGATCAATGGTTGGTAGCTAAGAGATGAGACGATTGTAATGTCATAGGATCTCAGACTTGCGTGGGGGTTAGTGTAAAGATGCACCCCGATAGATCTACCTGTCTTGATCACCTCCATCCAATAGTGGAAACTGCAGTCGGATCTCAATTCCACTACAAGGAAAAGACCTTCTAGCGAAGGTTATAATGGAGGCTTTTAGTGTTATAAAATTGGCAAAAACTGTCAAAAAAACATTCGCTAAAACATTCGTTTGTGGGAATAGATGTTTTAACAAAGCTTATAACAGAATTTCATCACAACTAAAAAAATCTGGGCGACTGGAGGTTTTCGCGAATGTTTTTTTCTTTTTTCAATGCACTTTATGTAACAGGAATCCCCGGTGCGCTACTTATAGAAACACACTGGGCTTTATACATAATTAAAGGCACCAAGGCGTTTAATTGAAAGAGCACCAAAACTTGAAATGTATACCACCCCGATGCTTACAACAAAAAAACTCCTAGTGCGTTCAACTCAAAGAGCACTAGACCTTGAAATGTATATCACGCTAGTGCTTATTTAAAAAACCTTGAAACATATATCACACCAGTGCTTATTTAAAAAATGCCTCAATCGTTCATTGATGAAGGAACAACTCCGGGGCATGCAAAAAATAATTGTAGTTCCGGTGCTTTCTCTTAAACATTGAGCAGCGAAACGTCTTATTTACATAAATGTACCGGTGCGTTTGTTATATAGAGCGTCCAATGCTGTTAATTTTAATGGTGCACTGGGAATGGAAATATTATTTTGTAGAACTAGGGGGTGTTAGTTCTATGAAATAATTCATGCGTTAAGAGTTACAATGCATTGTAGAATTAATTAAAAACAATACCGATGCTTGAAGATATGTAAACCCCGATACTGTCGTTTTTTGAAAAGGCATTGTCTATGCTGAAAAATGGCATCATAGTGCTTTTTTATAAAGTAAAGCATCGATGCATTTTTATGTTATGGACGCACCAATGTTTTTGTATGAGATTTTCTCTTTTTTGGAGACATCAGCCTGTGATAATGCAACTATTGTAATTTTTAAAATCTATTATTCATTGAGAAATCGACATATATCTTATAACAATATTCATATAAATTAATATTTGATTAGTGCATTTGTATATGATGTTTGGATTAATTTGTTATATGATCATATTTCACATCTCTTCATTATAATATTTAATTACCCATATATTTAATCAATGGTGTAACATTTCACAACAACATTGGATAACACAATAGAATAAATTAAAATGCATTTTATTATATATCAATAAGAGGCTCTTTGCCATACAAAATGGGATTTTATTTTTATTTTTTTTTAAACTAGAAAGAGTAGTGGATACATATTAATCTACACCCGTAGGCGGCCAAAAATTGGGAAAATTATATCAAAGTGTTGAGCCTTCTAAGGGCATATGTTCTTACATGATTTTCATCCCTTCCCAGAGTATCTTTTCCCAAATACCAAAAAATTTCCCATTGCTATTAGCCTATGGCTACACATTTTGCATATTGGTTGAGTAAATATTTACAAGTAAAGTTAGCCATAAAAAGCAAGCATAAAATAGGCTGAAAGGACTTTTTACTCTTCCATCAGTGCTGGACTGTTCAGATCAATTCCAGTGTCCTCATTGACAACCCTCCATTCTCGACCATGTTGAGCTTCAGATGCTCAATTTTTTTGTCTTATAGCATCCGCCTCATCCTCCAATTGTTGGATGCACTCATTCTTCTCAATCGGATGCTCTTGCATTTTCTGCGTCTCGTGCTTTTGTTGGTGGATGTATCTTTGCACAATTTCCATCCCCTCCTTTATTTCCAGAATCTCCCTCTCGTAGCTTTCACATGTATGCTTTAGTCTTCCACCCTCTCGTGCCCAACGCCCCTGTGACCCACTCGACTGAGGCTGACGACGACCCCAAGACCTAGACACCGACTGTTCTTCTACCAAATTTCTCATCCTAATCATATTAACTACATGGGAACCACCAAAGATACTGCGACAATCCACAAAGATGTTGCGACGATCCACAATGCTGCTGCTACCCCCAGACCCAATTATGCTCCAATTATGCTTCTCAAAGGCAAGAGAAATAACTACCGAGTCTCTACCGCTCTTATCTACTGTGTTACCACTCTTCCCAATGCCTAACACCTTCACCCAGTTTCCCTCAATACAATTCCCCTCCAACGTGCCGAAAAATCTTGGATTTTCTCCACGCAGGCTACTCAGGCTCCTCTGCCATGGTCACTGGGCCTTAGAAAAAAACACCCGAGCAGAGAATATCCAAATATTGAAGCGAAATATCATACTATTAATCAATTTAAAGGAGATGTTGGTCCGAACTCTTATGCAAAATTGGTTATGGGTATTCATGTTGCTGAAATCCCAATGCTCCACAATAAGTTCACTTCTCTTCAAGGCGTCCATCATCTTGTCCCATGCCTTAATCACTCACATGGAATGGCCATTTTGGAGTAGAGGAATTAAATGCTTCCCACCCTCTCCCAAAATTCGCATGGTTCCTTTGTTGAATCACCGACCACTGCAACTGGTACGAGGAGGAGAAGACAAAGGTCTCACGCTGGGAGACCTTTCGAAGCCAAGTGAAGGACGAACATAATGAAAGTAGCCACACTGCAACCTTATCCTGATCAAGGAGATGCCACGAGGCATGAGGAAGGACCCAAAGAAATTAAGGCTGATGGGACAGGGGTCAGGAGATAAGGGATATTGCAGGATGCAATGTGGCAGACAGGAAGGCAAAGGAGCAGGGTGACGGGGGAGAGAGAGAAAGGTGACGAGGGAGAAAGGGATGGGAGAAGAGGGTGACGGGGGAGGAGTAGGGTGATGGGGGAATGGGAAGGGGAGGGGCCATGGAGAAAGGGTGAGGGGGAGGAAAGCAGGAAGGGAAGAGTGGGATGGAGGAAGGGAAAGAGGGGGGATCACGGGGGATAGCAATGCAAACTTGATTATACCAAAGTGTCCCTTTTTACCAAATTTCTTGATCCTACCAGGAGAATGCTTCACTGCCAAATATTTGAAATTCATAACCTTGATTAAGGAATGAACCTCATTTCCTCTAAACCATTAAAATTACTACCTTCCTCTTTCATCTAGCAGGCCAGATATGCTTGCATGTCTACTTCTTGATTATTCCCTCTTAGGATGTGGAAAAAAGTAACACGATCAAAGAGAAGGATCATGCCTTGGGAGCACTTTATAATTTGGTTTAGGATAGTGTTTTGTGTTACTTAATTGTTCTCATGTGCCTTTTTTTTAACAAAGTCAGTTACTAGACTTCTATTCCAAAAAAAAGAAAAGGAGGGAGACATGCTCCCATTACATCAAGCCAAAATGGGAGAAGGCATCCTGGAAAAGAAACAAAGGGCCAACATGCCTTATCTTCCAAGCTCTTCCCCTTTTGTTTCTAAGATTACTAATTCCACTATCCTTATAGAACTAGTAGCGGAAATACTTAACAGTACTGAGATGAATGAGGCATTTACAATTAATTTTTGTTGACTGAGGGTTCCTGATGGGGCTGAGGCCAATTCTTACTGCTCTGAACGTTGGAGTTTTCTCTGATTTGATTAATCAATAAATTCTTCAGATAACTGATCGTTTCCTCCAAATGCCTGCATTTGTGTTTTAGCACAGACATTTCTTTCCTCTGCTCTTCCATTAGTCTCTTTAGAAAGGAATTCTTAGATTTTGCTTCAAATTTGTAGTCCTTGACCGTTTCTCTGACTTGCTCAATCATGAATTTGTTTGCTCGACAAATTACACAGTTTTCGCACTATGGAACATTTGCAAGCAGATTCTAATCTGTATTTCCCGGAGGGAGAGGATGATCGATCGAACAGAGCAAGAGAGGGGGAAATAGGAAACAGAGAGAAGAGACAAAAGTAGCCACTAGATAGTCCCGTGAAGACCCACAACTGTTGAAAGGGAGACCGGGCAAGAGCTGCGCGAAAGCTGAAGAATCTAGGAGGCGGGGGCCACCAGAGCTGCGTGGTGGTGGGTGCAACAGGAGATGTGTGGAGGTGGGGGCAACAGGAGTTGCGCGGTGGTGGGGGCACCAGAGCTGCGTGAAAGCAAAAAGATTGTAGTCGCTTCGAGAGCTACGCGAAGGCGGGGGCCACTAGAGTAACGCAAAGGCAATTGGATCTGGAAAATAACCACCAGAGCTGCGCGAAGTAAAGAGGCAAGGCAAAATCAGAGCAGATAAGCTCAATCCCCAAAGGGGCACAATGATGAATACTTGAAAAAATATGACTACTACTGAGACTGAGGGGAAGGAAAGGGAGGGCGAAGATGGCAGAGATAAAATAAGATGAATGGAGGGGGAGAATATATAGTTGTGCAGCTTGCCACCTCAGGGAAGAGAACAAATGTATTTCATGGGAAGCTTGAGTAGCTGCCGATCGCTTGATAGCCAAAGGTTGACTGTCATGTCCGTTCTTGGTGATTTCCTCGGATTTCCTAATCTTCTGATATCTATTCATTCGAGCTAAAGTGATTGTTTCCCACCTTGATGCTCTCTCTTTGATTTATATTCTCTTTACATTATGGCGAGAGTTCCTAAGGAATCAATTTCTGAGCAATCACATTATCAATTCTAGATTCTCCCATAGGATGGTTGATAGCCAGATTCGCATGCATGTTGGTGGTATGATTATTTTCTCTAAGAATAAGCTTGAAGGTGACTTCACCTAGAGACAACAAGTTTTTTACTACCCTTTTTGTTATTTGTCTCAGGGCCTTGTTCTTGGGGCTTCTTTTTTACACCATCGATTAGATTATTATTGAAGAGTCCCCCATTATGGCTGGATTCTTCATACTTCGCTGCCTTAAGATTTCCGTTCCCAAGAGGAGGCCATATGCTTCTGCCCTGTTGTTGGATAGTTCTCCTAATCCCCATTCATAAGTAATAGTATTTTTCCCTCATGGATAAAAAAGTATACCTCCCACTCTATCCATGCCTAGGTTGGACTTTGAAGCACCATCAAACAGTAAGCAGGGCCTATTTAAATTTTCTATCCATGTTTTGAACTCTTCTTGTTTAATTCTTATTTTTCAATTTTGCATATTATTAGGAGATTTGCTGATGTGTATTTTTTGTTGCTTGCTCATCGCGAATTCAGCCCAGACTCTTTCCTCATGCTGCAGATGTTTGACATCTATTACTTTAACTCCTTTAGAGTTGATGAACTCAGATGACATGCTCCAAGTTTTGGCCAGGACTATTCTGGTATTTGGAGTGCGATCTTTAAAGATCCTCTGATTTCTTGCTATCCAAATTTGCCAACACATAAATGAGGGCAAACTCAACCAATATCTTTTTACTGTTTCTTTTTTTTTGAAGGAATATGGATATCTTTTTCCCCAGGTTGATAGAAGTTCATGAAAAGGTAGTGATTGTTGAATGCTAACCTCCAAGGGACTAACAAGCCCTTTCCAACAGTCCCTGGCAAAGGGGCATTCCGCAAAAATATGTTGAATATTTTCTTCACTTCCTTGACACATAGCACAGCGCGATGGGCCTTCATATCCTTTCTTTTTAAGATTATCAACGGTCAATATTTTTCCTTTGAGCAACGTCCACATGAAAACTTTGATTTTTGGCAGTGTTTCAATTTTCCATGCCTCCCTCCAGTAATCCCAGTCTCGATTTCCATGCTAATGTAAAGTAGCATAACTAGATTTGACTGAAAAATCTCCTCCATCAGGATCCCATGGAACGGTGTCTTTTGAATCTAATCTTAGTGGAGAAACCCCCTTAAGATGTGAGATTAGGGATTTCCACTGAGGGACAAGGCCATGAGGGAGGTTTGGAATCCTCCAGTCTCCCCATCCTCCATCTCTCCAAAGAGATATATCATCCAAAGTAGTGATTCCTTTTGTTTTCATCCATCTTCTCAGATTGTGAAGATTTTCTTGGCAGGATATGCACTGATTTCCCATTATTCTATCCTTCCATATTTTTATGGATTTACGATTACCAAGGATATTAGAAGAGTTTTATTTGATGAGGGAAACAATTTTTTTAATTATATTCTAGACCTGGGAGCAGGGCCTAATTGGATAACCTTTTCTCAATAAGAGGATTCTATTGTGGTTCATGTATTTTGCTTCCAAGATTTGCTTCCACTAGTTGCTCTCTCCTGTTATAAATCTCCATGTTATTTTTTCTCCTAGAGCCAAGTTCATTATTCCTGGTAGTCTTATTTCCAACCCACCTTTCTCATATGGCTGAGTTACTTCATCCCATTTCACAAGGCTGTGCTTCTTTGTCTCCACTTTACCTCCTTGCCATAGGAACCCCTTGATTACTAGCTCAATTTGTTTGTGTATACTTGTCGAGGCTAGTATTGCAACATACTGATAGATTGGGAGAGCTGTGAGTAGGGCCTTTATTAGTACCACCCTTCCTGCCATATTGAGCCAGATCATGCCCCAATTCTGCACTTTTTGTTTCATTTTCTCAATGTACTTATTCCATATGTCGGTCTTCAAATTTTATTTTGAGATTGGGAGTCCAAGATATTGGAAGTGGCTCCACTTTTCTTGAAATGGGATTTCCAAAATTTCTGATATTTTTTGGAGAGTGCGAGATGGAGTGTTCCATCCAAAGATTCTTCATTTTTGATTATTTAGAAGCCCTCCAGAGGCTTCCAAAAAACTGTTTAGTACCTTTTTTTTTCTTCTTTCCATTATGCAGGAGGCCCCTCCCATAATCAAAGTGTCATCTGCAAATAGGGAGTGGTTTATGCTTTTTACTTCAGGAGAGATTGAGAATCTTGTGATAGTCCTATCTTGTCTGCATTTCTCAAGACTTCTGCTCAGTGAGTCTGCCATTATAATATATAAGAAAGGAGAGAGAGGACAACCTTGGCAAAGCCCCCTTGAACTCTGAAAATATTCACTTGGTCTTCCATTGACCAATGGTGCAATCCAAGGACCCACAATACAAGCTTTTATTATACCTATTGCCTTTTTTGAGAAACCAAATCTCTATAGGACAGAGGCAAGAAAACCTAGGTTGATCATATCAAATGCATTGGCCATGTCAAGCTTGACAATTATTCCTTTTTCTTTTTTTCATTAGGTTAAAGTGTAAAGCTTCCTGCACTATTAGAATGTTTCCAGAATTTGTCTTTTTGGGACAAATCCTCCTTAGTTTTTTGATATTATTTCTGGAATCAATACTTTTATTTTGTTTTCCAGGATTTTTGTTGTGATTTTGTAGGAGTTACACAAAAAAATGGGCTTGAATCTACAAAAGGAGTTAGAATTTGACTCTTTTGGAACAAGGGCAAGGAAGGAAGAGTTTGTGAATCCTCCAACCTTGAATTTCCCAAAAACATTTCTGATCATTCTTATCAAATATTTTTTAATAATGATCCAATTATTTTTATAGAAGGAAATAGGGAACCCATTCGAACCAAGAGCCTTATCCGTATGCAAATCCCAAACAACATCTGCAACTTCCTTTTCTTCAACTATTCTTATGAGTTCATTGTTTTCTGCTTCACTGATTTTCCTAGGTATATGCTGAAGATATTCTTCATACTCGTTATTTGATGCTGGGGATGATAATAGATTTTTATAGTATCTGTAAGCCTCCTTATTTATTTCCTCTTGACCTCTGACTTATTTGCCTTCATTATCTTTTATGTTGTTTATTTGATTTTGATTTTTTCTTATCCTAGCCGCATTATGAAAGAAAGATCTGTTCTTGTCTCCTGCTTTGAGCCATAGACTTCGCAATTTTAGCTGCCACTCTTCTTCTTCCTTTCTGTTTTGTCTATACATCTCCCAATATGCTTGTTTTTCCTACCATATGCTCTCCTGCGATTCCTCTTGCTGCTCTTTTTCCACTTGGATTCTATCATTTTTTATGCTATTTCTAGCTTTCTTTTTTGTGTTTCTAGTTGGTTAATCCTTTCCCAATGTTTTAGCTCTCTCCTCAGGGATTTTAATTTAGTTTCCCAAACATAGCTAGGAGAGCCAGTAATTGGTGTTGTCCATACTTCAACAATGATTTTTTTGACTTCTTCTCTGTCGTTCCAAGTGGAGCTGAATCTGAAAGGAACTGGGCCAAGATTTTCTAACTTCCTAAGGGTGAGAACCACCGGTTTGTGATCAGATGCTATATTGTGGATGATTTTGGATTTTATCTCGCTAAATGCATTGGCAACTTTGTCTTGTATTAGAAATATATCCAACCTTTCCTTTATGTTATTTTTACCAATGCTTTTGTTGCTCCATGTGTACTTTCCATTGTTAGGAGGCATGTCCATTAATTTGCATGCTTCAATAATAGATTCTAACGTTTCCCTATAAGGACCAGCATTGTATTTTCCCCTGAATTTCTCCTTTGCACTCAATACCAAATTGAGATCTCCTCCTACAATTGTGCCTCTATTTTGGTCCTGCATAAGATAATTTTTTAGGGTGGACCAGTAGACTTCCTTGTCCCTGTAATGGTTTGGGGTAAAAATATTTATAATGCAATACTTCTCTTTTGTTTTTTTGTTTACCAATTATGTTCCCAATTTTCGGTATTCCATAGTGTGCATATTCCTCCTGAGGCTCCGATCACTGGAATTGAAGTTCCTTGATAATTTTTAGTTTTTTGTATCATTATTTCCATTTCATTTTCATTTGTATTTGTCTCCTGAATCATAAGGATATCAGGTTTCTCTAAAGTTATGATATCTTTAATTGACTTAATTTTTGGCATACTTCCCATTCCTTTGCAATTCCAGGAGGCTATATTCATTATCACTTGATGTTATGGGTTGAGGGACCCTTCCCTTTGTTAGGGTGGGTGATTTTCTCCTTATTTATTTTCCAAGAAAGTGTCCAGAGGTTGTTGGGTGCCCAGAGTCATTTCCTTTCCTGCTGCTTCATCTCTTATTTCTATGTTGGTTTTTCTGCCTATCCTTTTAGGGTGTTCGAGAGAGGAGAGGAGCTCTTTCGAGAGGATACGAGTGATTATTTGGTTGAAGGAGGAGGGGAGAGGGATTTGGGAGGGATAGGCGAGGAAGGGGATGGGTTAGAGGGGAAGGGATGAAGAGGGGGGGAGGAAGGGGGAGGGGAGGGGAGATCAGGGTCCGCAAGGGAGCCAAAGGGATTAGATACCAATAGATCTGATAAGGGGGAAGGGATAGAAGACGGAGGGAGGGGGGAAGAGGGAGAGGGGGGGTTTTTAGATGAGATAGGCCTAGAAGGAAAGGATGGGGGGGGAGAGAAGGGGGAGGGATGAGGGAGGGAGGAAGATTGGAAACAATAGAGGGTTTGGGTTTGGTTGCTGACTTTTTCTTCTTGACCTGCTCCCATTTTTGTTCCTGGTTTTCTATTTCTTTTGTTTTCTAATTTTTAGTACATCTATTTGCAAAATGACCATATTCATGACATACCTTACATTTAAACAAAATTTGTCTGTAGTCTAGCTGTTGAATGTGAACTTAGTTATCCCCTTTAATCTTGACTACATTTGGAAGTCCTTTCCCCAGATCTATTTCTACACATATTCTTGCACAGGCATGCATGTTTTCCTTTGGCTCACTTCTGTCAATATATTTCCCCACAACATTCCCTATTGCTTTAACAGATTCATCTCCCCAGCAATGAAGAGGAAGATGAGGAAGCCTCACCCATACTGACACTGCATTTGGCACATCTAGCTCTAGATCGAATCCTAGAGTCCATCTGTTGAGATAAAGAATCCATTAAATATGGCCCGTTTCTGAAGATTAAGTCTCTGTCCTCTTTCATTTCAAAGTGGAAGGTAAAGTATCCTCTTCCACAGAATCTGATGGAGATTTTCCCCATGATAGATGAGGCCCAGTTTCTTTCTACCCATTTGAGGACTGAATGGGGAGAGGGCTAGAGACCAGTGAACTGACCCACCAAACCTCACTCAGAGAGAGACAAAGCTGTGCGGCGAGGAAGAGTGGGAGGAAGGATTATTTCAGGAATTTCATCGATCTTCTTAACAAACTTTGATATGGATGGCTTGGGACGAGATGGTCCCAAGGAGGAGAGCAGAGAGGAAAAGGCTTCCACATTTTCTCCCAGCTGAGCTGAAGTTCCGATAGATGAGATAGGGATCGATGCACCCTCAGGAGGAGGCTCCGCATGATCCATTACGTACCACGCGAGGGAAGCAAGAACTAGGAGAAGGAGGCCCTGGGAGCCGAAGGAAGAGGTCAGTCACAAAGTTTGAATTCGTCTAGGCAAGAGCAGAGTGCACACGATGATAAAAAAAAACTTGTTCTCATGTGCTTTATTATCAACAAGGAGTCACCTAGATTTCCTTGATGCCCTTTTTTTGAGCCAAATAAAGCCCTAGGAATAACTCATAAGCCTCAGCTTGGTTATTTGTCTTCCTTCCCAAGCCCTAAGAATATCTTTCTTCTATGATTCCTTTGGGATTAATGAGAATCCATCCCCCTCCTGTAACCCGTTGTATTTCAATTGGGACACTATGTCCATGTTTACATTAAACAAAATGTTTGATTTTCACAGATAATTATTTCAAAAAATACAACAGGTTGCATTGATATCCAAATAGAACATCTTTCTTCGTTGTAACTGTTGTTAGTGGTCGAGCTACTTCCATGACTTGGGTTATTTGGAGGAATGTTTTGTTGATTACACCAATTGTTTTCTTCTTCTTGATGTTGTTCCATTTGCAAACATAAAAATAAGGTGTAATGAGTGTATCTACATTGGTGAGAATAATGAAAATTGAAATAAATAATATACAAAAAAGTAAATCGAATAACAATGTACCTGAGCAAGAAGTGACTCATAAACTGTCCACATGGTTTTAAAACCAAGTCTCGTTCCTTGTTGCAACAAGTCTTCTGCTGGCGTAGTTCCACAATTACAAATTCCACAATTAATTTTTGATATGCTAACATATAATGACAACTGTTATTTAACCCAATGTCAATCAATTCTTCCGATGGCTCTTCTTTGTATGTTAGCACCTATTTGAAGAAATTCAAGGATGGCTGCTGTAAAACAACTTAAAATATTCAAAAATGAAACCTTGAGTTGTTATAAGGAAATATTAACAATTAATCACAAACTTGTAAATCAACCCTTTCTTTCTTGTCGTCCTATTTTATGTGCTAAATGAGTTCCATCTTGTTTTCTTTTCTGTAAGAAAATACAATTAATATTTAATGCTATCTGTTTATTTAATTTAAATATTATTAAAAACAATAATTTGGTACAAAGTTAATCATGATTACATACATTTGAAGCACGCTGTTGTTGAGGTGGCTCCTCGTGTGATGCAATTATGTCCATTTCTATGACCATATCCTTATACATTTTTTTGGACATTCCTACCCATTTCATATATCAACGCGTTGATCATTTGGGATTTTCAGAGTCTTCCTAAAAAAAGTAATAAACTATTTTTATAATGATATATGAAAACTACATATAACAAAATCGATATTAATAAATTAATGGTTTGTAGTAATATATACATATAATTCTAGAAAATCATTTTATACAATTAGAATATTACCTTTTGAATGATTCTTTTTTGTTATTACATGTTTTTTTCTATTGCAACTGTGACATGTCTCATTGATCATTGCTCTGGAAACGCTTCTTGTAGTTTAGATATAATTTCGTTCTTAGAATCATTACATTGATTTTTGTATTGTAAGTGGAAAGTATGTCTATACGTTCATTCCACTATATCCCTCATAGTTTTGTAAAAAAATTCACCCTTTTCATTAACCTCCAACACCACTCCAGATGAGCTAGGGACTAATTCATTGTCATTTGCATGTTCCATAATTTTTTTTCCCTTAGAATGACATTGATATTTTCCTCCGTTGTTGCTCCCTGTAGAACATTAAACATTTATGAATTAATAGATTGTTTTAAATATCTTATCTAATATTCTTAAGTATATTATTAATGAAAATTAAAAAAACTCATATTGAATAGTATTTTTTTATTCACTTGGTTCATCATTATGCAATTTTTCTATAAGGCTTTTACACTCTTCTTCACTTAGATTAGAAATAATCTTATCGACCTTCTTCATTTTGTGGCTCTGCATGACACACACCAACTAATACATACTAGTTAAACTTACATATAGTTCAAACATATTAATTTTGTAAAGAATTTACAAAGAACTTGTCTTCTCTGATATTTTTGATGTGTTGCCATTGTGTCGATCAATATTTTTGTTACTTGAGATCTCCTGGGACATTTTTAATTTTAGGGTCCAACCCTAACCCTTTTATTTATGTAATAAGCTCAAGGGCCTAGTCAGAGTCATAGTTAGTTAGTTGAGTCAATAAAACCCGTAAGTGGTTATTCACATTAATAATAATTTTAAGTGGTTGACCCACATTATAGAAAAGGGACCACAATTAGTTATAAATGGGCCATAGTTAATCAATAAAGTGGTTAACCTATGTTATGCAAGGGAACACTATAAGTTAGGGTTTTGGATGTAATTAAGCTATAAATAGTCTTAGATAGTAAGGGAAGAATTATCGAGTCTTATTATAATTGAGCTCTGCTCTGTTGGAGGTTTCCTACCTCGAAGAGGCAAGGGAACGTTGTATTTTGCTTATGAATAATAAAATATATTTGTAGCTTGTCTCATTTCACGTGATATTTCTGTGTTTTGGGCTATATTTTTTTTCGTATTTTTGCTATTCTGGTTTTCTCGTAGGTCAAGTGCATAACAAGTGGTATCAGAGCACTTTTCAGGGCCAGTTGTACCTCCAATTTTCGCAGATTTTTTTTTAGGCTAGAGATGTGTTCCAACGTGTTTAAACCACAGGTGATATGTAAACTGTCATGGATATTCCTTTGGACAGTCGTCACAACATATTTGAAAACATTATATTAAAAATAGATTCTACACTATTACAATTTTATTAAACTTTAAGATATGTAGATTTAGCTATAATTAGTGCATGTATGCGAATGGAAATTATGCAGAAAAGTAGAGAACGAAAAATAAGCTCACACACACACATAAGACACAATATATTCTCTCTGGGAAACCCTTTCAGGAGAAAACCCAACTGGAAGATGAGGTCGCTTCACTCTCTTTCTCTGTCTAGAAATATGGTTGCAGGTATAAAGAAGTAATGCTAGTAGCCCGTGGGCTACTACAATGCATAGATCCTCTGTGTGTGCTCTACCTCCTATCTCTCCTGGCTATCTTTTCTCATATATGGAACAAAATTCTCTCGAAAGAAATGGAATGCATCTTCCTCCTAGTAGCCTAGTTATAACACAACCTGATAGCCTACTAGTGGTTAATTTTGACTACATCAACTCTTAACTAGAGTTACAATATAGACTCTTATAGAGTATTTTACATCATAATCATGTGGATAGCCCATTTTCCATGAATATTGGGGGCTTATGCAACATCCTCCCGAACTATAGGTGTGAAAACAGGAAGGTTAACTTTTGAGTGGCAAAACTTTTGCATACGTATTCCGATTGACGTGCTTATTGCATTGTTGGAAATATCTCTATGTGTAGAATAGCATGAAATGGTGCGACGCTAAAGCGACAAATTTTTACCCTCAAAAAACATCATTTGACGCCTCAAAATTCTCTTGGAAGGTTTCAAACCCCATTTTGTCAAACTGGATCCCGCTGGTAAAAACGGTCCCATGAGATGATTCCTCTACTTTTCCCACTCCAAATGCATCGAGATGGATGAAAAGCAATATAATGATCCAATCTAGATCACACCTCCCCACTTTGGTAGGCTTTTGGTCCCCAAAATCTTCTACTAAATGAGGTGAGGAAATTTTTCCTCCACCTTCTCTCTAGTGCACCATTTAGCTTTGCTTGGAAGTTGTCCCTTTAATCCAATCTGCCAAAGGTCATGCTGCCCCAGTCTTGTAGTTCTTGACCTCTTCTGCAAAACTATATCTTCTATCAACTCTACCTGAGCATCTGGTGCCAAATCCTCCACAAAAGGTAGGACATGTTCCTCTTTCTGATCTAGCATGGAAGGCTAATGCTGGCTTCATGGGATTAGACCAAGTTCAGAGTTAGTTTGCGCTAACCAACAAAACGCTATATTACCGGCCCTTTTGACAACGATCCACGTAACGCAGACCATAGTCTCACTCGAGGCAATATTGGGAGATGCTAGAACCAAGTTCATGCATCCAGAGGGGCTATGCAGTATGTCTGTAGGGTTTCTTTTATTTTATGGTTTAATTTGACCTTTGCGAACCGTTAACCTTATTGTTACATCTGTAGAGTGTTTTCTTATTAACAGACTTGCGAGATGCGCCTAACTAGCATAACATGCATTATTCATCATATAAAACGATATTTGAACCTTCACGATGCAATTACAGGAGAAATATACAAAAGTGAACCCTAATTATGCAGAAATACATAAACTATGCGAACATATAAAAATACATAGAACCGTTCCAAACTCTTCTTTATTATCTCAAATCTTCACAGATACAATCTTTCTGACCCTGTGCACGCAGCTGCAGGGGCCTGCGCGCATAGTTGCTAACTTACCAAGGTCTTCGTGCACACAACTGCAGGAGCCTTCCCCTTCACCAAAATACCGAAAGATTACAGACAAAACATATTCATTCCATTCAATTTTCATTGTTTATGACTTACTAAGCTAACTCTTTATATATATTTTTTTCACTTACACTACCATGGTCTGCAAACCATGGGTGGAGCTCAAAATAGACAAATTTATCCAATCCATTTACAAATTAAGGGGCTTTGACCTACCCTAAAGCCCCTTTGACTCCTAGAACTCTGTGTGAATCATGCCCGACTCCTCAAAATGCATAGTTTTTACATGACTTAGACAAAACTTTGACGTAGGGGATCCCTACCCAATAGGCCCCCAACACAAACATGTGACTCATCCTTGAGTCACTCAGTCAGTACGTACTGAACCCTTACTTTGAGGCCACTGTATGCAAACTTCAATGGATGAACTGTCTCTGTGCACTATGCTGCGGCCTGTCAAACTTCCTCTATGAGCTTCTCTGTTGTTGACCCTTCTGTTGCTAGACCGATTGTTCTCTATGTTTGCTTCATGCTCTTCAACATGCTCTCCACTGTATGCAAGAGCTGACAGGCCTCATCTGCCCAAGGATTCATCTGTGCAGAGCGTATCTGTGCCTTCCGCCGCATCTCATCAATTTTTCCTTGTAGAAGTGTTCCCTCCTGAAGACGGGCAAACCGTTGCACAGGTGCTAAGGTCCACGTCGTTGCTTTGAGCTCATCGAACTGCAATTGTTTGTCTCGAATTTCTGCCTCGATCTTCTGCACATGTGGGTCCTCCTGTAGCGAGGCCCATATCTCCATTGTATCCTAAAAAATATGACCACAATCCTTGACTGCAGTGGCTATTTTTTCCATGTTGGCTTTTATTGCAGCTTCGCACTACTCTTGAACTTCAGGTGGTGTGGTAGGTTGTAGCTTCATCTGGAGTTCCGTAATCTGCATCTGCAACTCAAATCTGACTTTGTCCACCTCTGCCTTTGATTCCTTGACCGTTGTTGCAAGCTTCTGAAGCTTCTCTTTTGAGGCTGCCTTTGTCTGGATCTGGAGCTCTGGAAGCTCATTGCAAGCTTTAGTAATAGCCTCTTCCAACTGTTGTCTATGCACAACTGCCTCATCGTGATCCTGTATTGCTTTATTCTTCTCGTTAAACATCTGTTGGTTGTTTCTTTTCACTTATTTTATGACCAACAGAGCGCGCTGCTCCTGCACCTTGAGTTCATCTGTAATGCCCTGATGTAATTCATGCAATGTTTGAAGGGGGAGCGCCGCAAGATTGAGACTCAAATTCTTTAAGTTCTATGCGTTCTCCCGCTCTTCTGTAGTCTCAAAATGTAGGGATCCATCTGGTAAGTGCACATCTCAGAGCTCTGTTATGAGTACCATTTGTGCACTGACTGAAGTTGAAGGTACCATGCTCGCTTGACTCACGCTTGCCTGAACCACGCTCGCTTGGAACACGCTCGCTTGAACCTGCAACTCTTTGAGGCCCTGTTGGACCTCTGTCAATACTACCTTGTACTGATCTTCAATGTTTCCCCAAATATCCTCCGTCACAGCTCTGATAGTGTCTCCAATTTCATCAAAGTCCCCCTCAGTGAGGACCATCGGCTCTGCGTTGGTGGATTTTTCTGACTTCTGCTTCTTCCGCGCACCTCCAACACTTTGCTTCTTCCGCCTTTTCACTATAAATGGGGAATCGAAGTCCTCTGTGTCCACAAAAGGGTCTTCACCACCCTGATCACCCTCTTCGGTGGCTTGTTCCTCCTGTTCAAATTTGCACTCTGTTTCCTGTGCAGTGTTCTTCTCAAGGTCAATTGTGACCTTCTGAGGCACCTTCTTTTTATCCTTCTTTGCCATTGGCTTTTCGGTCTACGCACCTTCAGTGGCTTGCTTTGTCTTACTTGTGCCTTCCTGCTCTGCCTCTTCTTCAGTTGGAGTGAGCCAATTACTAGACCACTTGCTTATTATTAGCAGGATGTCCTCCTCAGTAACTAAGTATGGCATCTCATACCATACCTCCTCCAAATATTTCTTCGTGCAGATATATACATGGTGAAAATCTGCTTTAAAGTCAGCAATGGTACAATATTCTTGAAACAAAACTAGTGATAGTCATGGTTTATGGTTGATCATTATGCGTAGATGCATCTCAAATAAGACCCAAAACAATTTGTTTTCTGTAACCTGGGTCAGTTCCTTATACGCCCACAACGAGGCATACCTCACTCACATCGGGGTTCACAGTGGGGAACTGTGACTCTTCGGGCATTCTCCATGTTGTTAGTGTGATTAAGAGCAACAACCACGCATAGTGTAATTGCTTCCCTTTTTCTTGCGCTTCTCGACAGTCATCCAAAAATTCCTGACATAAATACCTTGCCCAATTAAATTGGACCCCCTTGCTGCATTGTGCAACCAAAGATACAACTGGGGCCGACACTTCATCCACCCGACACTTTCTCATTATCTTACTAGCCAAAATCTGCGTGACAAAACATACAGTCGGATCACTAATAGAGCTAATGGCATATCCCTGGGATTTCTTAACCAAACTGAAGTCATTCTTCATCTGATCAACCAACTTTTTCTCTTAAGACTTCCCGAAAAAATGTGTCGGCGGGGTTTGCTCGTTGGTAAGGCAGCACAATGGTCCTTCTAATTAACATATCATCAATGGGGATCTTCGTCCCGAGCCATAGGCACATATCATGCACTAATGCCAACAACTGGCACACAAAAATTGTATTTATGTTACTGTGCCCAAAGAGTTGAACATAGAGCATATTCAACATCCAAACGCATTGAATTCCTGCCACCCATTTCATCGGCTCAACCCTTGTCACGCCAGCTTCTTCGTAGTAAACTGATTTTAGGTACTTGTCGAAGTGGGGATACTTACTTCGATTATTCAAATCCCAGTCCTTAATGCACGGTTGTGGCACTTTTTCCAACAACTCTCCCTCAATCGTCACCTCCACCGTAACAGGGGTGTAAAGACCTTAAAGTTTATAGCATCTGGGTCCCTGGTCACCTTTGAGGTTGGCTTCCACGTTGGCATATAGGGTGGCAAAATGGAGATCAGTTCCACCTCGTTTGTGCTAATATCCTCTATTGTGCCAACCACTTCTTCCTCACCCAAATCTTGGGGCTCCATCAGCTGCTTAAGCTTATCCATTCTCTCCTTAGTCAATTTTCCTCGATGATTGCCTAACTGGAGGCTTTTGTGGCTTCTTCTGCTCCTTGGTTGTTGTTGCTGCAGTAGTAGGCTTTGTCCTCGGCAATCTTGGTGTAGTGGCATGCACAAGCAGTGTAGAAGTCATAATGGATCTTAGCCCTCGTTTAAGAAACTCTTGCTCAATATCCTCCCAATTCCAACCAGACATGCAGTAGAACGCTCGGCTCACACTTAGGCGAAAAATCACACTTTAAATTCTCAACAAGAAAAGCATCCAATTATGGAGCGGGGTACCATATTTATAACCTTTTTCAAATTCAAACTCCTCGGTCTCCTTCAGATCCACCTCATAAATGCGAATTTGGCAGCAGATTTGCTCAGATATGCTCCTTAAATACATTCCTTCGGCTCCTTTTAACAATAATTTCCTTGTCAAATCAACTGTAGCAACCCAAATGGTCATATTCTAGACGAACTGCATCATACCCTTCCCTACAATGCAATTACACCTTCTTCGTAGCAGCTTCCTCCATCTGCGCCATCGTCCTGAATACGGAACAACCCTCCTTTTTCTACAAAGTCCTTCTTTGGCATAGTACTTTATAGTTTTGTTATTCCTTCTAATTGCATATAGCACTAAGACTTTCCTTCATCCATATAGTCATTGCGCAGTCCTAGGGACAAAATCATCCCTATAGAGTTTCAACCTACTCCCATTTACTCGTCCAGGAAAGAGTTCGCCATTTAGCTTCGCAAGCTGAACTGCTTCACCATCTGAGATATCCTTGATAACCTATGGTCCTACCCAATGCATCTTGAACTTATCAGGGAACTTCGTGAAATTACTATAGTACAATAGAACCAAGTCTCCATTCTTAAAAGTTCTTTGCTTAATATGTTGATCGTGTCATGCCTTTTCTCGAGCTTTTGTACTTGTTGGTGAAATCCTACAATAAAGCGATCTTCTTCAAGTGCGAGCATTTATTCCAATCTCTCCTCCATAATGTCGTTGTCCACCATGCCAATGACTGTGCCAATTCTAAGACTCAGTACTATGTGTTCCATAGGCATTACGACCTCCTGTCCATAAGCTAATCTAAACAGAGTTTGTCTCGTCAACTTCTTGTAGGTAGTCCTATATGCCCATAAAACTGCTGGTATGCACACATCCCAATCGTTTCTGTTGATGTTGCATACTTTAGTCAGAGCGTTCTCCAAAATTTTGTTGAAAGCCTCAACCATGCCATTCGTCTGAGGATGATAAGGCATGCTCTTTTGATGATGTACCTGAAACTCCTATGTTAATGATTCAATACTGTTGTGTAGGAAGTGCGATCCTTTGGACACCCAAATATCGACAAGATATATTCAAATATGAAGTGTGCAGTAGTGTTTGTGCTGCAATCCTTTACCAGTTGTGCTTCAGCCCACCTGGTCAGATAAGCTGTCACAATAATAATGTATCGTGCACCAATCTTCTTTCCCGGCGGATTGATCGGCCCAACAAAGTCAATCGCCCACTTATTAAAAGCCTTCAAGGTGGCTTGTGGATGCAAGGGCAACCATCCCTTCTCGATAGTCTTTTGATCCTCTGACAAACATCGCAAGCACTACAATATTCCTTGGAATCCTTGTGCACCATGGGCCACCATAGTCCTGCTCTTAGAATCCTCTACGCAGTGGATTTTCCCGCATAGTGTCCTCCTACAACACCACCATGTGCTTCTAGCAAATCTCGACAAGATACTATTCCACTTTGACCCCCAACACTGTCTCTTTCAGTTTTTTAGTTTCCTTAATTGTAGCACAATTTACTATTTTTGGTTGTTTTTCAGGTCCTAAACTTCCGGAGCCATTTTGAGGCCCTAAACAACGTTTTTAGGGAAATGGGAGAGACCGAAAATGTCCCAAACTAATTTGCGTGTTTGTTTTAGGCCTTCTCTTCGAGATCTTCGAACGAGGTATTATGATAGCCAAATGGAGATCGTATGCCAAAGTTATGACCCCGAGAAGTTGATGTACCAATTTACCCAAACGAGCCCCATAGTTTTGGCGCTTCATCTCCTAGGGTTAGGTTTTTGGATGTTTAGGGTTTTCCATTATTTCTCAATAATAAATAGGCCATTGAGCCTCATTATAACATAGTTCGAAGGCATGTAGCTGCCACATCTCTTCATAGAGATAAGCTACCATCGCCCGAGATAGCCTTATTTCCATTCTGTTTGTAAGCATATTTCAATATTTGATATTAAATGAAATTAAGTGTTATTTCTACTGCATCTTTGTATTTATGGTTATATCTATAATTTGTTGCGTTCTTGTTTAAATCTGGAGCAGTGGTATTAGAGCGGTCTGCTCTTTCTCTGTTTTTCTTTGCATGTTCCCAATGAGGTCAGGATATAAGGAATTAGGGCTTGATTTGGTTGAGCCTTTGCAAGATCAGCCTCGCAAATCTCGACGGCCTCCCATGGCGAAAGAAAATAAAGACGAGGGGGCACGAGATCCTTTCAAAATGTTGCTTTAGGAAGCCCTAAAGCGATAAAGGGACGCAATGATGGATAACTTTGCCCAGATCCTTCAAAGGCTACCCACAGGCAATGCATCTTCATCCAACAACCACTCTAGAGGTGCCACTCCTTTTAAGGTACAATTTAACTTCGATATTCCCACATTTTAAGGCCCGATAGATGAAAACGTTGTAGATAAATGGTTAAATATTTTGGTAGGATATTTTTTAGTTCATGACCTTTCCAATCAGGAAAATATTACTTTTGCACTTCTTAAAGCCGCCCCACACGTCAAGGATTGGTGGGAACCCTACTGTGAACAAAAGGACGAGAGTGAACCCTCATTGTTTTCAGCCACACCCACTTGGGATTCTTTTCGAGACGCCATCAAGGAATAGTATTACCCTGTCGGGAGCTATGAATATAAATACATAAAGTGGACCACGCTGCGGCAAGGAAGGGACCAAGATGTGTCAGAGTTCACAAATATTTTCCATACCCTTCGCATGAAGCTGGGTATCAAGGATACTGAGTGGCATTTGGTGCTCAAGTCGTGTGACTGTCTACACAAGTACATCTAGGATGAGATGGAGTTCCTGGACATTTCTTGAAAAGCACTGCAATAAGATCATTTCCCAGACCAGGAAATTTGTTTTCCTTATGATTTTCCCTCAGGGAAAGAAGAAAGTCGTGGCCATGGCTTCTAGGATGGACAAGGTTGTGGAGGAGTACAAGGATATTTTGCCTCACCTATAGGGGTACCTCTGCACTGTCAGGTCAAGAACTCCATCAATATGACCCCAGGTGCATCGTTGCCCATTGGGACAATCTATTGGCGCTCTATTATGGAGAACGATGAGATCAGGAGGCAGATTAAGGAACTAATACAGAAAGGGACAATAAGGCCAAGCTCATCACCCTATGGGAGTGCGATTGTTTTGGTACAAAAGAAGGATGGGACCTGGAGGCTCTGTATTGACTACTAAGCATTGAACAAGATCACTGTCTGGAATAGGTACCCAATCTCGCAGATTGGTGACCTTCTTAACTAGCGCAAGGGGGACAAATATTTCAACAAGATTGACTTGAAGTTAGGTTATCACCAGGTGCATATCGAACCCTCTGATGTGTGGAACAATGCCTTCAAATTCAAGGAGGGCCTTTTCGAATGGTTGGTCATGCTGTTCGGATTGACGAATGCTCCTGCAACCTTCATGAGACTGATGGATGACATCTTGCGACCCTTCACCAATGCGTTCATGGTGGTGTATTTGGATAACACCTTGATCTTCAGCCAGAGTTGGGACGAGCACCTCCACCATATTTGACAGGTCCTTCAAACCCTGTGACAACACGAGTTGTGTGCTAACTTGGATAAATGCACCTTTGGCCTGACCCAGGATCAATATCTAGGGTACATAATTGATGAGCATAGTGTACATATGGACCCATCCAAGATACAATTCATTCAAGATTTTCCAACCCCAACCACTCTAAGAGAGCTCTGCAGCTTTTTGGGTCTTGCCAACTTCTATCGTAGGTTTGTGTTGGGGTTCTCTCATATCACTTGGCCTTTAAGTCCAGTCACCAAAGGCAAAGAAAAAGAAAAGTTTTTTTGGTGTGAAACCCAACAGCAAGCATTCGCCAAGTTGAAGAATCGCCTCTGTTTTGCACCAGTGCTCACATTACCAAACTTGCAACAACCATTTGAGATTGAGACAGATGCCTCTGACTATGCTATTGGTGCGGTTCTTACTCAACATGGGCATTTGGTGGCTTACCACAATGAGACACTTTCAAGCATAGTCCGAAAGTACCCCACTTATGACAAAGAAATGTATTCCATTGTGTAGGCCTACCGTTAATGGAAGCATTACATTCTGGGGAAGGAAAAGTTCATCTAAACAGACCATCGACCTCTACAGTTCATACAGACACAAGGGAAGTTTCAGAATGATCACCATAAAAAATGGTCCACCTACCTACAAAAGTTCCATTTGAACATTAGGTATAAGAAGGGTAGCACCAATAATGTCACTGATTGCCTCATCTAACCACCAGTCATGGCGCTGATCACTGTGCTCGACTCGTGTGGGCATGAGACATCGGGGTGGCCACATCTTTACCAGAAATTCTTTGAAGGGAAGCAAGTTCCAATTTTTCACCTTCAGGATGCATTGTTATGCCACCTGGGACACATCTGTGTTCCTTCAAGCGAGTGTGCCAAGATGATTTGGGAGGCGCACTACAGTGGGGTTGCTGGAAATTTCGGAGTAGATAAAACAATGGCGGTATTGCAAAAGTATTTTTATTGGCCAAAACTTCGTCAGGATGTTGGGAAGTACATTAGATCCTCCACCACCTGCGCCATTGCCAAACCAACCATCAAGAAGAAAGGCTTGTATAATCCTCTACCTACCACTAGTCATCCTTGGGAATCTGTCTCCAAGGATTACATGTTGGGCCTTCCTTCTACTAAGCACCACAACGATTGCATTTTCGTGGTCGTCGAAAAATTCTCTAAGATGGCCATCATGGCAGTCTGCAAGAAGAGTATCACAATGGAGGCCACTACTAAGCTCTTCCTTGAGCAAGTGTGGGTACACTTTGGGATCCCATAGTCCATTGTCTCAGATCGGGACAACAGATTCTTGAGTGCATTTTGTTCAAGTCTCTGGTCAATGCTAGATACAAAACTTACTAAGTCCACGAATTTCCATCCCCAAATTGATGGTCAAACAAAGGTTGTCAACAAGATGATCGTACACATTCTATGCATGTACAACTCGAAGCATCCACACACATGGGATGAAAGCCTCCCCTATGTCCAACACAGCTACAACAAAGCTCTCCACAACTCAACGGGCCACAACCCCTTTCAGGTAGGGCTGGGATTTCATCCATTATGTCCCATTGATGTGGCCATACCATTTGCAGCTACTCAGGCAGATTCGGCTCATGTCCAGTCTGAAGCTGACAGGGCTAACAACTTCATTGAGCACATCTAATACATCCGCTAGCAGGTCCATGATATATTGGATAGAGCCAATGCTAAGTACAAGAAGCTCCATGATCAGCACCGGGTATCGCATAAGTTCTAGGTGGGTGACAAAGTTTGGCTACATTTGTAGAAGGAGCGTCTCACTGGACCCCACCGCAAGCTTCGCCCACTCTAATATGGGCCATACACCATCACCAAGGCTGTAGGGGACAATGCCTTTGAGCTTAGCATTCCACCGTTCCTTGGTCTGCACCCAGTGTTCAATGTAGACCACCTTCGGCCATACTTTCCACCATTGCTAGACACATCCGCCATTGCAGAATAGCTCACACCAACAGAGCTAAACTTAGACTGCATGGAACAGGCCACCACTGATCAGATCATGGACACACAGATCAAGACCACTCGCAAGCAGAAGACCCAACTATATCGGGTTGTCATCGCTGGCCATCTCCTTCACCAAGGCAAGTGGCTCACCAGGGATCAAGTTCAGCAGAATTTCCCCATCTCATGCAGGCACTCAACGCAATGGGGACCATTGCTTCCTAAGGGGGCAGGAATGATCCAAGTGGATATTGGTGGCCACCCGCCTATTCCACTTGGACCCCCAACACCATCTCTTTCAGTTTTTTGGTTTCCCTAATTGTAGCACAATTTACTTTTTTTTTTTCGCAGTTTTTTGGGTCCTGAACTTCTGGAGTCATTTTGAGGTGCTAAATGACGTTTTTAGGGAAAATAGTGAGACCAAAAACACCCCAAACTAGCTTGCTAGTTTGTTTTTGGCCTTCTCTTCGAGATCTTCGAAACGAGGTATTATGATAGCCAAACGAAGATCATATGCCAAAGTTACAACCCCGGGAAGTTGATGTACCAATTTACCCAAATGGGGCCCACAGTTTTGGCGCTTCATCTCCTAGGGTTAGGGTTTTGGATGTTTAGGGTTTTCCATTGTTTCTCAATAATAAATAGGATTTTGAGCCTCATTGTAACACAATTCAGAGGCATGTAGCTGCCACATCTCTTCTCAGAGATAAGTGACCATCGCCTGAGCTAGTCTTATTTCCATTTTGTTTGTAAGCATATGTCAGTATTTGATATTAATGAAATGAAGTGTTATTTCTACTGCATATTTGTATTTATGGTTATATCTGTAATTTGTTGCGTTCCTGTTTAAATCCGGAGCAGTGGTATCAGAGCTGTATGCACTTTCTCTGTTTTTCTTTGCATGTCCCCAATGAGGTCAGGATATAAGGAGTTAGGGCTTGATCTGGTTGAACTTTTGCAAGGTCAGACTCACAAATCCCGACAACCTCCCATGGCAGAAGAAAGAAAGACAAGGGGGCAGGAGATCCTTTCAAAATGTTGCTCGAGGAAGCCCTCGAGCGAGAGAGGGACATGATGACGGACAAGTTTGCCCAGATCCTTCGACGACTACCCATATGTGATGCATCTTCATCCGGTAGACACTCTGAAGGCGTCACTCCTTTTAAGGTACAAGTTAACTTCGATATTCCCATATTAGAAACAAATATAGATACATATGCCATAGATAAATGGTTAAATCTTTTGGAAGGATATTTTTTCAGTTCATGACTTTTCCAATTGAGAAAAAAGATTACTTTTGCACTTCTTAAAGCCACCCACATGTCAAGGATTGGTGGGAAACCTACTGTGAACAAAAGGATGAGAGTGAACTCTCGTTGTTTTCAGCCGCATCCACTTGGGATTCTTTCCGAGATGCCATCAAGGAACAATACTACCCTGTCAAGAGCTATGAATATAAATACATAAAGTGGACCACGCTGCGGCAAGGAAGGGACCAAGATGTGTCAGAGTTCCCAAATATTTTCCATACCCTTCGCACGAAGTTGGGTATCAAGGATACTGAGCGACATTTGGTGCTCAAGTACCGCGGCTATCTACACAAGTACATCTAGGTCGAGATGGATTTCCTGGACATTTCCTCTCTCGGCACAACGTACCGGTACTCTGTCAAGATTGAACAAAAGTTTAAACAGAAGAAGCGGGACTTTGGATTCGCAAATCCAAACCAAGGAAAAGGTGCCCCCCAACCACAGAACAAAGGACCAAGCCAAGGTGGGGCTACCTCGGACAACCCACCGAAGCCGCAAGAAAAAAACAATACCATGAAGAAAAAGAAGGACACGGGAAAATGGTGTGAGTTCCTTAAGAGCTCCACTCACAATACAAGTGAGTGTTGGGCCAAGCAGTCACTGGTGGCCGAGATGAAGGCTTCTGAATCAGACGCATGTTACGACTCTGAATCAGAACCTAATAAGGGAATTGACAGAGGGAAGCAGATCATTGATGTGGAGCCCAGTGCCACCGTGGCCACCACCAAGATCCAGAAGATTGACCTTGAAGATCCAGAGGAGGTGGAACGCCTCTTCCACTCACAGATGTGGGTCGAGGGTTCTCCACTGCAGTTCATTGTCGATAACAAGAGCTAAAAGAACCTCATTTCAACAGAGGTCGTGAAGCGGTTGGGCCTAAAGACTACAACACATCCATAGCAATACACCATTGGGTGGTTCCACCAAGGATGAGATATTAGCGTCACCCAACAGTGTCGCCTTCCCTACATCATCAAGCTCTTCACGGATGAGGTATTGTGTGATGTTGCTCCTCTTGAAGTTTGTGATGTATTGTTAGGAAAACCATACTTGTGGAAGCGACATGTTGTATATGAGTCTAGACCTCGCTCTGTAATTATTACCTTGACAAAAAAGTTGTACAGGATACCGGAGGTAGCCTCGCCTACCGCCATCTCTTTGAACATTGAAAAGCAGTGCAATAAGATCATTTCCCAGAACAAGAAATTTGCTTTCCTTATGATTCACCTCGGGGCAAGAAGAAGGTCTTGGCCACAGCTTCGAGGAAGGGCTCCTCTACATAGCATCAACATATGGACAAGGTTGTGGAGGAGTACAAGGATATTTTCGACTCACCTACAGGGGTACCTCTGCACTATTAGGTCAAGCACTCCATTGATTTGACCCCAGGTGCGCCGTTGCCCAATGGACCGATCTATCGGTGCTCTATTCTGGAGAACGATGAGATCAGGAGGTAGATTCAAGAACTATTTTAGAATGGAAACATTAGGCCAAGCTCGTCACCCTATGGGAGCTCGATTGTATTGGTACAGAAGAAGGATGGGACCTGGAGGCTTTGTATTGACTACTGAGCGTTGAACAAGATCACTGTCCGGAATAGGTACCCAATCCCATGGATTAATGACCTTCTTGACCAGATCAAGGGGGCCAAATATTTGAACAAGATTGACTTGAAGTTAGGTTATCACCAGGTGCCTATCGAACCCTTTGATGTGTGGAAGAGTGCCTTCAAATCCAAGGAGGGCCTTTTTGAATGGTTGGTCATGCGATTCGGATTGACGAATGCCCCTGCAGCTTTCATGAGACTGATGGACGACATCTTGAGACCCTTCACCAATGCATTCGTGGTGGTGTATTTGGTTGACATCTTGATCTTCAACTAGAGTTGGGACGAGAACCTCCACCATATTCGACAGATCCTTCAAACCCTACGACAACACGAGCTGTGTACTAACTTGGAGAAATGCACTTTCGGCCTGAACCAGGTTCAATATCTAGGGTACATAATTGATGAGCAGAGTGTACATGTGGACCCATCCAAGATACAAGTCATTCGAGATTGGCCAGCCCCAACCACTCTAATAGAGCTCCGTAGCTTTTTGGGTCTTGCCAACTTCTATCGTAGGTTCGTTTTGGGGTTCTCTCATATCACTTGGCCTTTAAGTCAAGTCACCAAAGGCGAAGCAAAAGAAACGTTTTTTTGGTGTTAAACCCAACAACAAGAATTCGTCGAGTTGAAGAATCGCCTCTGTTCTGCACCAGTGCTCACATTACCAAACCTACAACAACCATTTGAGATTGAGATAGATGCCTCTGACTATGCTATTGGTGCGGTTCTTACTCAGCATGGGCATCCGATGGCTTACCACAGTGAGACACTTTCAGACACAGTCCGAAAGTACCCCACTTATGACAAAGAAATGTATTCCATTGTGTAGGCCTACCGTCAATGGAAGCATTACATTCTGGGGAAGGAAACGGTCATCCACACAGACCACCAACCTCTATAGTTCATACAAACACAAGGGAAGTTGCAGAACGATCACCATCATAAATGGTCCACCTATCTGCAACAGTTCCATTTGAACATTAAGTATAAGAAGGACAACACCAATAATGTTGCTGATTGCCCCACCAGATGACCTGTCATGGCATTGATCACTGTGCTCGACTCCTGTGGACACGAGACATCGGGGTGGCTACATCTTTACAAGAGCGATCCAGAATTCAGTAGCACATACCAGACACTCTTGGAAGGCAATCAAGTTCCAAGTTTTCACCCTTAGGATGCATTGTTATGCCACCTGGGACACATTTGTGTTCCTTCAAGCGAGCGTGCCAAGATGATTTGGGAGGTGCACTACAATCGGGTCACTGGACGTTTTGAAGTAGAGAAAACAGTGGTGGTATTGCAGAAGTATTTTTATTGGCCAAAACTTCGTCAGGATGTTGGGAAGTACATTAGATCCTATACTGCCTGCGCCGTTGCCAAACCAACCATCGAGAAGCAAGGCCTGTATACTCCTCTACCTACTCCTAGTCGTCCTTGGGAATCTGTCTCCATGGATTACATGTCGGGCCTTCCTTCTACCAAGCGCAATAACGATTGTGTTTTCGTGGTCGTCGACAGATTCTCTAAGATGGCCATCATGGCGGCCTATAAGAAGAGTATCACAATTGAGGCCACTACTAAGCTCTTCTTTAAGCAAGTGTGGGTATACTTTGGGATCCCATAGTCCATTGTCTCAAATTGGGACAACATATTCTTGAGTGCATTTTGTTCAAGTCTCTGGTCGATGCTGGATACAAAACTTATTAATTCCATGGATTTCCATCCCCAAATCGATGGCCAAACAGAGGTTGTCAACAGGATGATCATACACATTCCATGCATGTATAACTCGAAGCATCCACACACATGGGATGGAAGCCTCCACTATGTCTAACACAGCTACAACAGAGCTCTCCACGGCTCAACGGGTCACATCCCCTTTCAGTCAGGGTTGGGATTTAAGCCATTATGTCCCATTGATGTGGCCATACCATTTGCATATACTCAGGTAGATTCGGCTCATGTCCAGTCCGAAGTTGATAGGGGTAACAACTTCATTGAGCGCATCCAATACACCTGCCACTAGGTCCATGATATATTGGACAGAGCCAATGCTAAGTAGAAGCAACGCCATGATCAACATCGGGTGTCACACAAGTTCTAGGTGGGTGACAAAGTTTGGCTACATTTGCAGAAGGAGCATCTTACTGGACCCCACTGCAAGCTTCGCCCGCTCTGATATGGGCCATACACCATCACCAAGGATGTAGGGGACAATGCCTTCAAGCTTAGCATTCCACCGTTCCTTGGTCTACACCCAATGTTCAATGTAGACCGCCTTCAGCCATACTTTCCACCATTGCTAGACACATCCGTCGTTGCAGAACAACTCACATCAACAGAGATAAATCCAAACTGCATGGAATAGGCCACCACTGATCGAATCATGGACACACAGATCAAGAACACTCGCCAGCAGAAGATCCAACTATGTCGAGTTGTCAAGGCTGGCCAACTCCTTCATCGAGGCAAGTGGCTCACTAGGGACCAAGTTCAACATAAGTTTCTCCATCTCATGTAGGCACTCAATGCAATGGGGACCATTGCTTCCTATGGGGGGAGAAATGATCCAGGTGGATATTGGTGGTCACCCGCCTATTCCACTTGAACCCCCAAAACTGTCTCTTTCAGTTTTTCGATTTCCTTAATTGTAGCACAAATTACTATTTTTGGTAGTTTTTCTGTTTCCTTAATTGTAGCACATATTACTATTTTTGGCAACTTTTTTGAGTCCTGAACTTGCGGAGCCATTTTGAGGCCCTAAACGATGTTTTTAGGGAAAACGAAGAGAGCAAAGACATTCTAAATTGGTTTGCAAGTTTGTTTTCGGCCTTCTCTTCGACATCTTCGAAACAAGGTATTATGAAAGCCAAACGGAGATCGTATGCCAAAGTTATGGACCCGAGAAGTTGATGTACCAATTTACCCAAATGTGGCCCACAGTTTTGGCACTTCATCTCCCAGGGTTAAGTTTTTGGATGTTTAGGGTTTTCCATTGTTTCTCAATAATAAATAGTTCTTTGAGCCTCATTGTAACACAGTTCAGAGGCATGTAGCCACCACATCTCTTCTTAGAGGTAAGCTACCATCGCCCGAGCTAGTCTTATTTCCATTCTATTTGTAAGCGTATCTCAGTATTTGATATTAATGAAATGAAGTGTTATTTGTACTACATCTTTGTATCTATGGTTATATCTGTAATTTTTTGTGTTCCTTTTTAAATACAGAGCAGTGGTATCAGAGCGGTCTGCTCTTTCTCTGTTTTTCTTTGCATGTCCCCAATGAGGTCGAGATATAAGGAGTTAGGGTTCGATCTGGTTGAACCTTTGCAAGATCAACCTCACAAATCCCGACGACCTCCCATGGCGGAAGAAAATAAATATGAGGGGGTAGGAGATCCTTTCAAATTGTGGCTCGAGGAAGCCCTCGAGCAACAGACGGACGAGATGATGGATAACTTTGCCTAGATCCTTCAACGGCTACCCATAGGGAATGCATCTTCACCCATCAGCCACTCTGGAGGTGCCCCTCCTTTTAAGGTACAGGTAACTTTGATATTACCATATTTGAAGGCCTGATAGATGCATACGCCGTAGATAAATGATTAAATATTTTGGAAGGATATTTTTCAGTTCATGACTTTTCCAATTGGGAGGAAAGATTACTTTTGCACTTCTTAAATCCACCCACAAGTCAAGGATTGGTGGGAAACCTACTGTGAACAAAAGGATGAGAGTGAACCCTCGTTGTTTTCAGCTGCACCCACTTGGGATTCTTTCCAAGACGCCATCAAGGAACAATATTACCCCGTCGGAAGCTATGAAGATAAATACATAAAGTGGACCACGTTGCGGCAGGGAAGGGACCAAGATGTGCCGGAGTTCAAAAATATTTTCCATACCCTTCACAAGAAGCTGGGTATCAAGGATACTGAGAGTACATCCAGGACGAGATGGAGTTCCCGAACATTTCCTCGCTCGGCATGGCGTACCGGTACACTGTTAAGATTGAGCAGAAGTTTAAATAGAGAAGACGGACTTTGGATCCGCGAATCCAAAGCAAGGAAAAGGCGCCCCAAAACCACAGAACAAAGGACCAAGCCAAGGCAGGGCTACCCAAGATAGCTCACCGAAGCCGCAAGAAAAGAACAACACCATGAAGATAAAGAAGGACACGGGAAAATGGTGTGAGTTCCATAAGATCTCCACTCACAATACAAGTGAGTTTCGGGCCAAGCAGTCACTGGTGGCCGAGCTAAAGGCTTCTGAATTAGATGCATGTTCCGAATTTGAATCAGAACCCGATAAGGGAACTGACAAAGGGAAGTAGATCATTGATGCGGAGCCCAGTGCCACCGTGGCCACCACCAAGATCCAGAAGATTGAGCCTAAAGATCCAGAGGAGGGGGAACACCTCTTCCACTCACAGATGTGGGTGAAGGGTTCTCCATTGCAATTCATTGTCGACAACGGGAGCAAAAAGAACCTCATTTCAGTAGAGGTCGTGAAGCAGCAAGGCCTAAAGACTACAACGCATCCACAACCGTACATCATCGGGTGGCTCCACCAAGGACGAGATCTTCGTGTAAGCCAGTAGTGTCGCATTCCGTACAACATCAAGCCCTTCACAGATGAGGTACTGTGTGATGTTTCTCCTCTTGAAGTTTGTGATGTATTATTAGGACAAAAATACTTGTGGAAGCGACATGTTGTATATGAGTCTAGACCTCGTTCTGTGATTATTACCTTGGCCAGCAAGTTGTACAAGATATCAGAGGTAGCCCCGCCTACAATCATCTCTTTGATCACTAAAAAGAAATGTAGTAAGATCATTTCCCAGACTACGAAATTTGTTTTCGTTATGATTCGCCCTCAGGGCAAGACGAAGGTCTTGGCCACGTCTTCCAGGCAGGGCTCCTCTGCACAACAGAAATAGATGGACAAGGTTGTGGAGGAGTACAAGGATATTTTCACCTCACCTACAGGAGTACCTCTGCATTGTCAGGTCAAGCACTCCATCGATCTGACCCCGAGTGCCTCGTTGCCCAATGGGCCGATCTTGTTGACCTCGGTTTTCATTGATGTTAATATGGCAATATTCTAGATACTAGATGATGATATGAAGCCAAGGGGAAGCAGAGAAAATCCATGAAGAGACAGGAGCAAGGCCATCAGGATAGCCAAGCCATAAGCAAGAGTTTGTTAACGGAGGAGTTAACAAAGGAGGCATAGCAAAGCTAATGTAAAGCCAAAGGAAGACATTGGAGGAAGAGGAGCCACATTGGAGCAAGAGGAGCCATATCGAAGGAGCATTGAATGTAATACATGCCCAAGAAGAACCAAGAGGAGCTACAAGAGGAGCCATATATATATATATATATGCCAAAGAAGAACAGAGCAAATAGAGCTATCGAAGGAAGCAGAGAGCAAAACTTAGCTATCGAGAGCTATATAGTGTATATGCATGCAAATGCACTATCAGAGGCACAGACTCATATATATATATATGTGCATTTACACTGTCGGAGGCGCAGACTCATATATATATATATATGAATTTACACTATCGAAGGCGCAGACTCATATATATGTGTGCATTTACATTATCGAAGGCACAGACTCATATATATATATATATATATATATATATATATATATATATATATAGGCAATATACATTATCAGCAGCAAAAACCTAGACATATATGCAAATACACTATCGGAGCGGAAAGGCAGAGTTTATATATATGTGTGCAATATACACTATCGGAGGCGGAATTCACATATATGTCGAAAACCTATGCATAAAGGCAATTTGCACTATCGGAGGTGGAAAACACAATTATATCAATATATATATATATATATGTTAATCGACGGTTCGGCTCTGTGCCATCACCCCAAACCCCCGACAACGACATATATATATATATATATATATATATATATATATATATATATATATATATATATATCAGCGATATGTTAATCGACGGTTCAGTTATGTGCCATCACCCCAAACCCCCGATTGCGATACATATATACGCAGACCTGCTGCAACATTGTGCTATGGGTTAATAATGTATCGCATCCGCCCATCGCAATGATACACAAAGGGCTGTCCTCCTACAAGCACCGATTGCGATTACACTGCGGACCCGATACAGTATAGATGCGGGTGTAATAATTCTTGAAGTCTGCCCTTTAGCGTTTCAGTCGTTTTTCTCGTATATTCCTGTGTATTTCAAAAAATGTATTGCGCGGGGTTTGAAGGGCCAAAATGCATATGATAACGGTTCGAATAGTTCAGTAGGCTGAATCATGGTGATTGCGATTGCGATTGGGATGTGGCATCTCCGTTAAACTGTAAAGTCCTGTGTATATCTATGATGATTGAAAAAAGGAGCGTTGTTACAGTTTTAACTTAGAATATGTGTTCTTTGTGTATTATTCGGTCCTCGTCGTTGAATCAATGTGTCTCAGGAGTGTTGGTGAGCACGAAGAGACAAAGGAAGCCACAACGACCAAGGAGGGAAGCCGAAGGATCAAGCGATGCAGAGGAAACTACAGAGACCAAGGAGGAAGACAAAGAGACAACAAAGAGAGATAACCAATAGATAGAGGCATGAAGAATGCATAAAAACAGGAAAAAAAAGACATAGAACAGAGCTGTGTTGAACGTTGAACGTTGTTGAAACAGTTGGAGGAAATAGAGGCAGTTGGAGAGGGTCCAGTAGAACAGAAAAAAGGCTGAAGGAACAACAAGACAAGAGACAGTCGAAGGGGAGAAGTAGTGAGTAGAGAAGCAGTCATGCTGAAGTATTCACTGTGACAATAAGAACATCTGCTTGAATAGATATCTAGTTCTTATGCAGAGCTTAGTGCAACTATAGTAGACTCACTAAAGCTATGTGGAGACATTATCAGAGGTCATGAAGGCTATTGGAGACTATGTGTGGGCAGTATGAAGAGGTTGTAAAGACTCATTCATAAGAAGACTGGTTGTTATTGATGCTGTAGCATGGAGACTACAGTGAAGCTATAAACAGACAAAACTCAGTAAAGAAGAGTTCTGAGAGCAGAACATTACTATCAAACATGCCTTGACAAGATTGGGTTGGGACCCTTGGGGCTGATGCCTCAGAAGTAAGAAGTATTGGAGTCCTTGGGGCTGATGCCTCAGAAGTAAGAAGGACTGGAGTCCTTGGGATTTGTGCCTCAGAAGTAGGAAGGTGTCTTAGGAACTGGAAGGATTGAAGTCCTTGGGAGTTGGTGCTCCTAAGTCCAAGATTGGTGCCTTGGCGAAATAGAGTTGGAGCTCTGGAGGTTGGAGCCTCACAAAAGTCCAAGTTGGTGCTTGGCAACTGATTGCAACCACTTATATATTGTATCTATTTTACTGCAAAGATTATATTAATAAAAGCATTTATTCTTGTTGTTCATCTTGTGTTCTGAATATAAATGTTTTAACTGGTAAAACAATAGTCGGAAAAAGAAATACTGATTCACCCCCCCTCTTAGTATTTCCAACAATTGGTATCAGAGCTAGTACCTTCATTCAAAGATTAAGAGCTTGAAGGTTGACCTTTAGAACACAAATGGCGAAGTCAAGGAAGAAAATCTCCAATCCTCCTAAGGGTGTGTCTCCCTCTACTACTAAAATAGAAGACAGTCAATTTGAGGAGGCTCCAAGGCTCAATGAGAACTTTAATATATGCGAAGCAAGAATGAGGAATTTCTTACAGACTCAAGGCATTAAAATATGGAAATCAATGATTTTTGATAGCAGGATGGATGAAGCATCCAAGGAGTACAACGCAAAAGCAAAGAATGCAATCTTGAATGGGATACCTGATTCTATAAAGAGCAATCTAGGAAAATATTCATCAACAAAGGGTATATGAGACAAACTTCATGACCTTCACTCAAAAGGAGCATTGACCATGACCATCAGTCAAGAAGATGATGGAAATCTAGAAGGAAATCCAGAACCCATCATAGAAGCTGAACATGAGAATGATGACATCAAGGCTAAAGCAGACCTAGAAGATGAAGAGAATGAAAAAGATTTTGTAGAAGAACTCCTCGCTCAACTTATGACTGCCATGGAAGAGATTAACAATTTGAAAATGGAGAATGAGGAACTTAAGAAGATAGCACTAGTTGGTGACCAATATCAAACAAGGAAGAAAGTTGACCTCATCAAGTTTCAAGTACAAGAAAGGGATAAAGAGCTTGCCAAGCTTAAGAAGGAATTTCATCAAATCAAAAGAAAGCATCATGAAGAAGTCATATCCATGACAAATCAATTGAATAAAGCAAAGAATTAGGAAGATACCTTGTCAAGTCAACTTGAACAAAGGCACAAGAGCTTGAACAAACTTGAATAAGAGATTGGTCAGTACAAGGTAGAGGTCTCCTCTCTCAAGTCTCAACTACAAGAAGCAAGGAAACAAGCACAAGGAGCTAAAAAGACCATGAAGCATTGGAAGTCATAGAAGGACAGGTTGATGAAGTAGGAAAGGAAAGAAACACCATGATATTTCAACTAAAAGCAAAGGATGAAGAAATCTTCAAAATGAAGTCAGATATCACATCCCTTAAAATAGAAGCAGATGAAGCTACTTGTATCAAGGAAGAAACTGAGAAACAACTTGCGAAGAAGAATAATGAGTGTGAAAGATTGGAAGAAGAGATTGTCTTCCTCAGAAAAAAGGTTGAAGCGATGAACAAAATCTTGAAGAGCTCTCAGACCTTGGATGACATGCTCAGTTATCACAGATGTCCATTTGATAAATTAGGTCTCGAGTATGCAGGTGAACCCTCAAACAAGAATGATAATGCTTCAAACAAAAGGGATGTGAAGAAGCCAGAAAGAAATTTTGATGCTCCCAGTTCCAGCAAAGGCAAGGAGAAAAATCAAGGCTACAATAGAAGAAATATTGCTCCAAGAAGAAATGTAGATGATGTCAAAGATGCGAGAGGCAATGGTTATCATCAAAGGATCTCAAGGCAGAAAGGCTTCAGAAGTACATCAAGGAAATCTCCATCTCCCAGGTACCAAAGTTCATTTTTTGGTTATTGTTATTCTTGTACAAACTTTGGTCACATGGAAAAACACTGTAAAGCATATCATAAAGATAGATGTTATGGTCCCCAACCATCTCATAGAGATAGATATTATGGTCCCCAACAATCTCCAAGAAACAATTTTGCAGGAAGAAATCATGAATTCTTATTCATGAACAATGTAGAATGCTTCAAGTGTCATAACATTGGTCATATGGCACGTGATTGTAACTTAACTTGGGCTCTTACACAAGTTAGAACCATGCAAAAGAAGAAAGTTACACAAGTATGGAGAAGGAAGCAAATACAATCTGAAAGTCCCTTGAACTCTCCAGCCAACAACATATGTCATTGGCTTGAATTTTGACAGTCTAAGCATTTGATGCGAAGACTCTACCAAAAGAGATGATGCATACAATTAGGGGGAGCCAATGATTCTTGATCATTATTGCAAAAGCTATTAGTGAAAGGGTCCTTATGAAATCCTTATTGAGCTTTATTAACAATCATTCTTTGATGAAGATCATTTCTCAAGAGTACTCCATTGAAGAACATGATCTTGTAACTATTCCTTGGAACTGTTGTTAAAGATGCTTTCCAATGAATCTCTTAGTATTTGGAACAACAGAGAATGTCATCTAATACTAAAGAAATAGGGCAAACAAATATGGTGATGTTATCACAGAAGTTTATGTCTTGACTTAGGGATTTAATGTGACAACAGATAAATTATGGACACTAATAGAGGCAATCTTCAAATAGACAGATACATCTGGAATGGAGTTTGAAGTAAGAGCAGCTGGCAGCATAGAACAAAATTGAAGCATTGCAAGAAGATGAAAATCAACCAAATGAATTTAAAAGATAGTCACAAACTGGATATCTAAATCTGCTAGCAGAAATAACATGTAGAGATATGTACAAGAACACAAGGAAAAGATGGCTCATAAAAAAGGAGAAGGTTGTGCAGTCAAATATGACTTAAGCTGATACAGATCACTTAGAAAATATAGCAACAGTAAGGCACAACCCCTTACCATTTCATCCAAATGCAATGATAATTGAATACTGGATGGCAATGGCTTAAGGGGAAGCACAAAGACACAAAGGAACTCAGATCTGAAGAAAGATAGCAAGAAAGACAATCTCAGTGACATTTTCTCTTGATTCGGACTATGAAGGCCTCTCAATTCTGCCTGTGGAGACATCAATATGGATTGAAGCATAAAAACTTGGTCTTGGACACTTGGTGTATGGTTATTTGCAATCTGATTGAAAGCATTGTAGTAGAGCATCTTTAAGCATTGATGAAGCCATGATAAAGTAGTTCTGAGACATGAAGAGGGAATAATGTGCTAATTGATGATAAAGCATCAATCCTTCTATCTTTAGTAAAAAGAAGAAGAGCATTATGACAGGGGGAGTCACAGACCCATGACAATCTACCATTCATGAAGAACAAAATCAATTTGATAGGGGGAGTCCCAGAGCATTCCTCTGCCATTGATGTCAAAGGGGGAGAGAAGAAGAATATTGCCATCAACAACAAAGGGGGAGATTGTTGACCTAGGTTGTTATTGATGTCAATATGGCAATATTCTAGATACTAGATGATGATATGAAGCCAAGGGGAAGCAGAGCAGATCCATGAAGAGACAAGAGCAAGGCCATCAGGATAGCCAAGCCATAAGCAAGAGTCTGTTAACGGAGAAGTTAACAAAGGAGGCATAGCAAAGCTATTGCAAAGCCAAAGGAAGACATTGGAGCATGAGGAGCCACATGGGAGCAAGAGGAGCCATATCAGAAGAGCATTGCATGTAATACATGCCCAAGAAGAACCAAGAGGAGCTATAGAGGAGAAAACGGAGCAAACAGAGCTATAGGGAGCTATCGGGAGCTATATAGTGTATATGCATGCAAATGCACTATCGGAGGCATAAACTCATATATATATGTGCATTTACACCGTCAGAGGTGCAGACTCATATATATATGCATTTACACTATCAAAGGTGTAGACTCATATATATATATATAGATAGATAGATAGATATATATATATATATGAATTTACACTATCGGCGACAAAAACATATATACATGGGCTATATACACTATCGAAGGCAGAATTCACATATATATCGAAAACCTATGCATAAAGGCAATTTGCACTATTGGAGGCAGGCAGAATTCACATATATATCGAAAACCTATGCATAAAGGCAATTTGCACTATTGGAGGCAGAAAACACAGTTATATCAATATACACTATCGGAGCGGGCATATATATATATATATATATATATATAGAGAGAGAGAGAGAGATATATCTCTCTCTCTCTCTCTCTCTCTCTATATATATATATATATATATATCGACAATATGTTAATCAGCGGTTCGGTTATGTGCCATCACCCCAAACCCCCGATTGCGATACATATATACGCAGACCCGCTGCAACATTGTGCTATGGATTAATAATGTATCGCATCCGCCCATTGCAATGATACACAAAGGGCTGTCCTCCTACAAGCACCGATTGCAATTACAGTGTGGACCCGATACAATATAGATGCGGGTGTAATAATTCTTGAAGTCCACCCTTTAGCGTTTCAATCGTTTTTCTCGTATATTCTTGTGTATTTCAAAAAGTGTATTGCGTGGGGTTTGAAGGGCCAAAATGCATATGATAACGGTTCCAATAGTTCAGGAGGCCTGAATGATAGTTAAGTAGGCTGAATCATGGTGATTGCGATTGTGATTGGGACGTGGCATCTCCGTTAAACTGTAAAGTCCTGTGTATATCTATGATGATTGAAAAAAGGAGCGTTGTTACAGTTTTAACTTGGAATATGTGTTCTCTGTGTATTATTCGGTCCTCGCCGTTGAATCAACGTGTCTTAGGAGTGTTGGTGAGCACGAAGAGACAGAGGAAGCCACAGCGACCAAGGAGGGAAGCCGAAGGATCAAGTGATGCAGAGGAAACTATAGAGACCGAGGAGGAAGCCAAAGAGCCAGCGAAGAGAGGAAACCAATAGATAGAGGCATGAAGAATGCATTAAAAAAAAAAAAAAAAACAGAGAACAGAGCTGTGTTGAACGTTGAACGTTGTTGAAACAGTTGGAGGAAATAGAGGCAGCTGGAGAGGGTCTAGTAGAATAGAAAAAGGGCCGAAGGACCAACAAGACAAGACACAGTCGAAGGGGAGTAGTGAGCAGAGAAGCAGTCATGCTGAAGTATTCACTGTGAAAGTAAGAACATCTGCTTGAACAGATAGCTAGTTCTTATGTAGAGCTTAGTGCAGCTATAGTAGACTCACTAAAGCTATGTGGAGACATTATTAGAGGTCATGAAGGCTATTGGAGACTCTGTGTGGGCAGTATGAAGAGTTGTAAAGACTACTTCATAAGAAGACTGGTTGTCATTGATGTTGTAGCATGGAGACTACAGTGAAGCTATAAACAGACAGAACTCAGTAAAGAAGAGTTCTGAGAGCAGAACATTACTATCAAACATGCCTTGACAAGATTGGGTTGGAACCCTTGGGGCTGATGCCTCAGAAGTAAGAAGGATTGGAGTCCTTGGGGCTGATGCCTCAAAAGTAAGAAGGATTGGAGTCCTTGGGATTGGTGCCTCAGAAGTAGGAAGGATAGGTGTCCTTGGAACTGGTGTCTGTAGGTTTTAACCCTGTACAGAAATTACCTCCATACGAATTCTTAAACAAAGAAAATAAACAATGGGAGAGCATAACCCATAAAACACATATGCACAGAGAATTTTCCCTGGATCCCAAAACCGGGACTACCAGCTTGATTTTTCATTATGTTCCTTTCAATGTTACAATACATATTTATACATGCCGAAGCATCCAATACCATGGACCGAAAACCATCGCGTCCAAAAAACATGTGCGAAAATCATGCACAAAACCATAGGTGGGTCCGCCCAACCTAACATATGGTCCAAAACCAAAATTTTCTGGGGCGCTGCCCCGGACCCCATAAAGTGGGGTTACAGGTGCCCTTCAAACCCCCTATTAACTACGTGGAAAGAATATAACACAACCCAACAATCTCCCACTTGTTGTTTTCTTTCCACAGGGGGCCACAGGAGAGCTTAGTCATTTTTCAGCCTTGAGATTCCCATTGCTTCTCTACACCAAGAGAACTTCTCAGAGCTCACAGATTTTGTCAATGCATCTGCAGTATTCTTCAAAGTGTCCACCTTTACCAGCAACACCTTTCTGTCTTCTATCATATCCCTCACAAAGTGATATTGGACATCAATGTGCTTTGTCTTTGAATGATAAGCAGGGTTCTTTGCCAAGAAAATTGCACTTTGGATGTCACAGTCTATTCTTATAGCTCCCTGTACTAACCCCATACTTGAACACAATCTCTGCAACCAAACTGCTTCCTTGCTTGCATGAGTGGCTGCCATGTATTCTGCCTCTGTATTTGATAGTGCCACTACAGATTGTTTCTTACTCATCCAACTGACTGCACCTCCAAATAGGTTAAACACATACCCACTTGTAGATCTTCTCTGATCCAGATCTCCAGCTCAGTCTGCATCAACAAAGCCATGAATATCCAACACTCTGTCCAATCCTGGTCTTCCTTGGTAGCAGAAACCATAATCACTAGTGCCACGCAAATACCTGAAAACCCGCTTCACTGCTGTCCAGTGCTCCTTCCCAGGTTTTGACATAAACCTGCTCAATACTCCCACTGCATGTGCAATGTCTGGTCTAGTACAGACCATTGCATACATCAGGCTACCCACTGCACTTGCATATGGAACACGGGACATGTCCTCTTCCTCTTCTTGTGTCTTGGGACACTGTTCAGCAGATAACCTCACACCTATAGGTATAGGAACCTTCACCGGTTTACTATCCTGCATATTAAACCTCTGGAGTATTGTCTCGACATACTTCCTCTGGTTTAACCAAAGCTTCCTCTTTGACCGATCTCTTTTAATTTCCATGCCCAAAATATAGTTTGCAGCACCAAGATCTTTCATGTCGAATTTGGAGGACAATTGGGTCTTCAAATCCTGTATAATTTCTTTTTCATTTCCAACCAGCAACATATCATCCACATACAAGACTAGATAAATAATACGATCACCAATTAATTTAAAATACACACAATGATCTGCTTTTCTTCTGGTGAAGCCAAGTCCCCGTATAAATGTATCAAATTTCTGATACCACATCCTTGGTGACTGTTTTAACCCATACAAAGACTTCTTTAACTTGCATACCAGTTCTTTCTTACCCTTCACCGCAAAGCCTTCAGGTTGCTTCATGTAGATTTCCTCTTCCAAATCCCCGTGAAGAAATGCTGTCTTCACATCCATCTGTTCTACCTCAAAATCAAAGCAGTAGCAACAAATAAAAGTAATCTAATAGAAGTTACCTTGGCAACAGGAGAAAAAATATCACCAAAATCAATTCCCGGCACCTGGGAATAACCTTTTGCTACCAACCGAGCTTTGTATTTCTCCACCTTTCCTTATGCGTTTGTCTTCTTATTGAACACCCATTTGCTGCCAATGGGTTTCCTTCCAGCCGGCAACTCCACCAGATCCCAAGCCTCATTTTTGTGCAAAGATGCCATTTCATCGACCATGGCCTCTTTCCAGAGTTTTCCATCCTCTGAATCCACTGCTTCCTTCACAGTTCTGGGATCATTATCAGTAACAGACAAAGCAAAATTTGAACTGAAAGCAGATGGACTATACCTTTCTGGCTGCCTTCTTTCTCGAACCGATCTTCTCACAACCGGAGTTTGTGGCTCTTCATCTTCTGATTCCTCCTCTGCTGCAGAGTCTGATTCTTCCTCCTTTGGCTCAAACTCTATCTTCTCAGGTTCCTTTGGTTGGACTTCATGTTGAATAACATCTTTTACCTCTCTGAACAACACATCTCGGCTGTACACAACCTTCCGTGTGACTGGGTTCCAAAGCTTATAACCCTTTAAACCATCCTTATACCCAATAAAGATGCACTTTTCAGATTTACTATCCAACTTGGTTCGTTTCTCCTTTGGAACATGTACATATGCATCACATCCAAATACCCTTAGATGTGAAAGAGAGGGTTTCTTACCAGTCCATACTTCTTGTGGAGTCTTATCCTCCAACGCTGATGAAGGTGATCTGTTGATCAGGTAACATGCAGTATCCACCGCCTTTGCCCAGAATTCCTGTCCTAACTCGGCACCACTGAGCATGCTTCTTTCCCTTTCCATCAACGTTTTGTTCATTCTTTCTGCGACTCCATTTTGCTGAGGTGTATATGGAGTAGTCTTCTGCCGTGCTATACCACACTTCTTACAAAATTCTTCAAATTCCTTGCTGCAAAATTCTCGACCATTATCTGTCCTCAGCACCTTTATCTTCTTCTTTGTCTGATTTTCCACCAGAGCCTTAAATTCTTTAAACCTGTCAAAGACTTCAGATTTCTTCTTAAGAAAATATATCCATGTATTCCTTGAGAAGTCATCTATGAATGATACATAGTACACAGACTTACCCAGTGATGGAACCTTCACAGGTCCAAACACATCACTGTGCACAAGCTCTAATATCTGTTTCGTCCTCTTACCACCAGAGGGGAAACTCACCCGATTCTGCTTCCCATATACACAATTTTCACAGAAATCAAAATCTAGAGAGCTATTATTCATACCTTCTACCATACCTTTACCATGAAGTATTCGAAGGCCCTTCTCTCCAATATGTCCAAGCCTTTGATGCCACAACATGGTCTTCTCTCCAGAGACCACTAGATTCTCTACTCCATTTTCAGGAACCATAGAACTATTGCACCCATAAACAACAGTGCTACCTTGCAGCTTGTACAGAGTTCCAATCCAAACTCCCCACATTAATATCAGTGCTCCTCGAACCATCTTGCAGGTATCTTTCTCGAACACCATCTTTACACCTGCATCATCCAACTTGCTTACAGAAATCAGATTTCTGGCCAATGCAGGAATATGTAGAACACCCGGAAGTGTTCTAACCCTTCCACCTTGCAACTTCAACTTTAATTTTCCCCGACCAATGATTCTAGCCTTCCTATCATCTCCTAAGAAGACATCACCACCATCGTATTTCTCATACTCGCAGAACCACTCTCTATGGGGAGTGAAGTGAAAGGATGCACCTGAGTCAATCAACCATGCCTCATGATCTACATGTGTACTTGAAGAAGCCAAGTACACATCCCCACCTTCATCTGAGGTGGTTTTCGCCTCTACAGAAGGAGCATCATCAGATCCCTTTCCTTTATCAGGAGCTTTAGATTTACAATCCCTTCTGAAGTGCCCTTCCTTTTCACATTTCCAGCACACCACCTTTGTAGGTTTTCCTGGAGATTTAGATCTCCCACTCGATGACTTATTTTTGTTTCTGTTCTGGGACCATCCTCGTACAGACAAGGCATCACCATTCTGGTTGTCCATATTTTTCCGTCTCATCTCCTCCGTCAGCAAGGCTGAGACTATTTCATCAAACTGCAAAGCAGTTGCATTGCTACCTATTGCAATAACCAGACTATCCCACGAATCTGGTAGAGAACACAACAGACTGATGCACTTATCTTCATCTGAAATTTTAATATCAACAGATAATAACTGACTTACCACAATATTAAACACATTCAGATGCTCTGTCACCGAGTCTCCATCTTTCATCCTCAGGTTATACAGCTTTTTCCGCAGGAACAATTTATTCACCAGAGACTTAGATTGGTACAAAGTCCCTAACTTGACCCACAAAGCCTTTGCCGTAGCTTCCCCTGATACATTCAGCAATACTGAATCCGAGACACACAATCGTATTGTGCTCTTTGCCTTCCGATCCAACTTCTTCCATTCTTCATCGGTCACTCCTGATGGTTTAGTACCCGGATCTACCGCGATCCACTGATCTTTATCCACCAACAGATCCTCCATCTTGAGTTTCCACAACTCAAAATTCTGACCATTGAACTTCTCAATCTCTATCTTTCCACTGCTCGCCATCTTCTTTCACCACCAGAATCAATCTCGCAGATCTCCCACTGAACAGGGTCTACCACAGGCCCGAGCGAAACCCCTCAGCAACAAAGGCGTCCCCTTGAAGCCAAAACAACTCTGATACCAAATGTAGGTTTTAACCCTGTACAGAAATTACCTGCATACGAATTCTTAAACAAAGAAAATAAACAATGCGAGAGCATAACCCATAAAACACATATGCACAGAGATTTTTCCCTGGATCCCAAAACCGGGACTACCTGCTTGATTTTTCATTATGTTCCTTTCAATGTTACAATACATATTTATACATGCCGAAGCATCCAATATGGACCGAAAACCATCGCGTCCAAAAAACATGTGCGAAAATCATGCACAAAACCATAGGTGGGTCCGCCCAACCTAACATATGGTCCAAAACAAAAATTTTCCTGGGCGCTGCCCTAGACCCCATAAAGTGGGGTTACGGGTGCCCTTCAAACCCCCTATTAACTACGTGGAAAGAATATAACACAACCCAACAGTGTCTCAGGAACTGGAAGGATTGAAGTCCTTGGGAGTTGGTGCTCCTAAGTCCAAGATTGGTGCCTTGGCGAAATAGAGTTGGAGCTCTGGAGGTTGGAGCCTCACAAAAGTCCAAGTTGGTGCTTGGCAACTGATTGCAACCACTTATATATTGTATCTATTTTACTGCAAAGATTATATTAATAAAAGCATTTATTTTTGTTGTTCATCTTGTGTTCTGAATATAAATGTTTTAACTCGTAAAAAAATAGTCGGAAAAAGAAATACTGATTCACCCCCGTCTCAGTATTTCCAACAGATCTATCAGCGCTATATTATGGAGAATGATGAGATCAGGAGGTAGATTTAGGAACTATTGCAGAAATGGCACATCACGCCAAGCTCATCACCCTGCGGGAGCCCGATTGTATTGGTACAGAAGAAGGATGGGACCTGAAGGCTCTTTATTGACTACCGAGCATTGAAAAAAATCACAATCCGAATTAGGTACCCAATCCGGTGGATTGATGACCTTATTGACAAGCTCAAGGAGGGAAAATATTTCAGCAAGATTGACTTGAAGTCAAGTTATCACCAGGTGCTTATCAAACCCTCTGATGTGTGGAAGGCTGCCTTCAAATCAAAGGAGGGCCTTTTCAAATGGTTGTTCATGTCGTTCGGATTGACAAACACCCCTACAACCTTCATGATACTGATGGACGCCATCTTGTGACCCTTCACCAATGCATTCTTGGTGGTATCTTTGGATGACATTTTGATCTTTAGCCAGAGTTGGGACGAGCACCTACACCATATTCGACAGGTCCTTCAAACCTTATGACAACACGAGCTGTGTGATAACTTGGAGAAATGCACATCTGGCTTGACCCAAGTTCAATATCTTGGGTACATAATTGATGAGCAGGGTGTACATGTGGACCCATCCAAGATACAATTCATTAGGGATTGACCAGCCCCAACCACTCTAATAGAGCTCTGCAACTTTTTAGGTCTTGCAAAATTCTACCGTAGGTTCGTGTTGGGGTTCTCTCATATCACTTGGCCTTTAATTCAAGTCACTAAAGGTAGAGAAAAAGCAAAGTTTTTTTGGTTGAAACCCAGCAACAAGCGTTCATTGAGTTGAATAATCACCTCTATTCTGCACAAGTGCTCATATTACCAGACCTGCAACAACCATTTGAGATTGAGATAGATGCCTCTGACTATGATATTGGTGCAATTCTTACTTCGCATGTTCATCTGGTGTCTTACCACAATGAGACACTTTCAGACACAGTCTGAAAGTACCCCACTTACGATAAATAAATGTATTCCATTGTGCAGGTCTACCATCAATGGAAGCATTATATTATGGGGAAGGAAACAGTCATCCACATAGACCACCTATCTCTACAATTCATACAGACACAAGGGAAGTTGCAGAACGATCGCCATCATAAATGGTCCACCTAGCTGCAAAAGTTCTATTTGAACATTAATTATAAGAAGGGTAGCACCAATAATTTTGTTCATTGCCTTAGCCGACCACCGGTCATGGCGCTGATCACTGTGCTCGACTCCTATGGGCACGAGACATCGCGGTGGCCGCATCTTTACAAGAGCAATCCAGAATTCAGCAGCACATACTAGACACTCTTGGAAGGGAAGCAAGTTCCAAGTTTTCAACTTCATGATGCATTGTTACGCCACCTGGGATCATGATGCATTGTTACGCCACCTGGGACACATCTGTGTTCCTTCAAGTGAGTGTGCCAAGATGATTTGGGAGGCGCACTATAGTCGAGTCGTTGGATATTTCGGAGTAGAGAAAACAATGGCGATATTGTAGAAGTATTTTTATTGGCCAAAACTTCGTCAGGATGTTGGGAAGTACATTAGATCCTGCACCGCTTGCGTCATTGCCAAACCAACCATTAAGAAGCAAGGCTTGTATACTCCTCTACCTACTCCTAGTCAGCCTTGGGAATCTATCTCCATGGATTACATGTCAGGCCTTCCTTCTACTAAGCACGACAACGATTGCATTTTCGTGGTCGTCGATAGATTCTCTAAGATGGCCATCATGGCGGCCTGCAAGAAGAGTATCACAACAGAGGCCACTTCTAAGCTCTTCTTTGAGCAAGTGTGGGTACACTTTGGGATCCCACAGTCCATTGTATCAGTTTAGGACAACAAATTCTTGAGTCTATTTTGGTCAAGTCTCTAGTTGATGCTGGATACAAAACTTACTAAGTCCACTACTTTCCATCCACAAATTGATGGCCAAATAGAGGTTGTCAACAGGTTGATCGTACACATTCTACTCATGTACAACTCAAAGCATCCACCCACATGGGATGAAAGCCTCCCCCATGTCCAACACAGCTACAATAGAGCTCTCCATAGCTCAATGGGCCACAGACCCTTTCAGGTAGGGTTGGGATTTCAGCCATTATGTCCCATTGATGTGGCCATACAATTTGCAGCTACTCATGCAGATTCAACTCAGATCCAGTCCAAAGACGACAGGGCTAACAACTTCATTGAGCACATCCAATACATCCGCTAGCAGGTCCATGATATATTGGATAGAGCCAATGCTAAGTACAAGCAGTGCCATGATCAACACCGGGTGTCACACAAGTTCCAGGTGGGTGACAAAGTTTGGCTACATTTGCAGAAGGAGTGTCTCGCTGGACCCCACCGCAAGCTTTGCCCACTCTGATATGGGCCATACACCATCACCAAGGTTGTAGGGGACAATGCCTTCGATCTTAGCCTTCCACTGTTCCTTGGTCTGCACCTAGTGTTGAATGTAGATCGCCTTCGGCCATACTTTCCACCATTGCTGGACACATCCATCGTTGTAGAGCAACTCACACCAATAGAGATAAAGCCAGACTACATGGAACATGCCACGAATAATTGGATCATGGAAACATAGTTCAAGAATAATCACCAGCAGAAGATCCAACTATCTCGAGTTGTCAAAGTTGGCCAACTCCTTCACCAAGGTGAGTGGCTCACCAGGGACCAAGTTCAACAGAGGTTTCCCCATCTCATGCAGGCACTCAACAAAATGGGGACCATTACTTTTTAAGGGGGGACGAATGATACAGGTGGATATTGGTGGCCACCTGCCTATTCCACTTGGACCCCTAGCACTGTCTCTTTCAGTTTTTCGACTTCCTTAATTGTAGCACATTTTACTATTTTTGGCAGTTTTTCGCGTCCTCAACTTCCAAAGCCTTTTTGAGGCCCTAAATGACGTTTTTAGGGAGAACGGATACATCAAAAATATTCCAAATTGGGTTGCTAGATTTTTTTCAATCTTCTCTTCGAGTTCTTTGAAATGAGGTATTATGATAGCCAAACAGAGATTGTATGCCAAAGTTACGACCTTGGGAAGTTGATGTACCAATTTACCCAAACGGGGTCCACAGTTTTGGCGCTTCATCTCCTAGGGTTAAGTTTTGGATGTTTAGGGCTTTCCATTGTTTCTCAATAATAAACGGGCCTTTGAGCCTTATTGTAACACAGTTCAGAGGCATGTAGCCGCCACATCTCTTCATAGAGATAAGCTACCATCGCTCGTGCTAGTCTTATTTCCATTATGTTTGTAAGCATATTTCAGTATTTGATATTAATGAAATGAAGTGTTATTTCTACTGCATCTTTGTATTTATGGTTATATCTATAATTTGTTGCATTCATTTTTAAATTCGGAGCAATGGTATTAGAGTGGTCTGCTCTTTCTCTGTTTTTCTTTGCATGTCCCCAATGAGGTCGAGATATAAGGAGTTAGGGCGCGATTTGGTTGAACCTTTGCAAGATCAGCCTCGCCAATCTTGACGACCTCCGATGGTGGAAGAAGAGAAAGACGAGGAGGCAAGAGATCCTTTCAAAATGTTGCTCGAGGAAGCCTTCGAGAAATAGAGGGACGCGATGATGGATAACTTTGCCCACATGCTTCGACGACTACCCACACGTTAAGGACTAGTGGGAAACCTACTATGAACAAAAGGACAAGAGTGAACCCTCATTGTTTTTAGCCGCACCCACTTGGGATTCTTTCCGAGACGCCATGAAGGAACAATATTACCCTGTTGGGAGCTATGAAGATAAATACATAAAGTGGACCATGCTGCGGCAGGGAAGGGAGAAAGATGTGTCGGATTTCACAAATATTTTCCATACCCTTCGCACAAAGCTGGGTATCAAGGATACTTAGTGACATTTGGTGCTCAAGTACTGCGACTGTCTACACAAGTACATCCAGGACGAGATGGAGTTCCTGGACATTTCCTCGCTCGACACGGCGTATGGTACGTTGTCAAGATTGAGAAGAAGTTTAAACAGAAGAAGTAGGACTTTGGATCCGTGAATCCAAAGCAAGGAACAGGCGCCCCCAAACCATAGAAGAAAGGACCAAGCCAAGGCGGGGCTACCCAGGACAACACGTCGAAGCTGCAAGCAAAGAACAATACCATGAAGACTAAGAAGGACACGGAAAAATGGTGTGAGTTCCACAAGAGCTCCACTCACAATACAAGTGAGTGTCAGGCCAAGCAGTGACTGGTGGCCAAGCTGAAGGATTCTGAATCAGACGCATGTTCTGACTCTGAATTAGAACCCGATAAGGGAACTGACAAAGGGAAGCAGATCATTAACGTGGAGCCCAATGCCACCATGGCCACCACAAGATCCAGAAGATTGAGCCTGAAGATCCAGAGGAGGGGGAACGCATATTCCACTCACAGATGTGGGTGAAGAGTTCTCCATTGCAGTTCATTATCGATAACAGGAGCCAAAAGAACCTCATTTCAGTAGAGGTTGTGAAGCGGCTGGGCCTAAAGACTACAACACATCCACAACTGTACACCATCGGGTGGCTTCACCAAGGACGAGATCTTCGCGTCAGCCAGTAGTGTCACCTTCCCTACAACATCAAGCCCTTCACAGATGAGGTACTGTGTGATGTTGCTCCTCTTGAAGTTTGTGATTTATTGTTAGGAAAACCATACTTGTGGAAGCGACATGCTATATATGAGTCTAGACCTCACTCTGTGATTATTACCTTGGCCAACAATTTGTATAGGATATCGCAGGTAGCCCCACCTACTGCCATATCTTTGATCACTGAGAAGTAATGCAGTAAGATCATTTCCAAGACCAGGAAATTTGTTTTCCTTATTATTCGCCCTCAGGGTAAGAAGAAGGTCATGGCCATGGCTTCCATGCAAGGTTCCTCTACACAACAACAACAGATGGACAAGGTTGTGGAGGAGTACAAGGATATTTTCGCCTCACCTACAAGGGTACCTCTACACTATTAGGTTAAGCACTTCATCGATCTGACCCCGAGTGTGCCGCTGCCCAATGGGCTGATCTATTAGCGCTCTTTTATGGAGAATGATGGGATCAATAGACAGATTCATGAACTATTGCAGAAAGGGCACATCAAGCCAAGCTCATCACCCTGTGGGAGCTCGATTTTATTGGTACAAAAGAAGGATGGGACCTGGAGGCTATGTATTGACTACTGAGCGTTGAAAAAGATCACTGTCCGGAATAGGTACCCAATCCCATAGATTGATGACCATTTGACCAGCTCAAGGGGGCCAAATATTTCAACAAGATTGACTTGAAGTCAGGTTATCACCAGGTGCCTATCGAACCCTCTGATGTGTGGAAGACTGCCTTCAAATCCAAGGAGGGCCTTTTCGAATGGTTGGTCATGTCGTTCAGATTGACGAACGCCCCTGAAACCTTCATGAGACTAATGGATGACATCTTGCGACCCTTCACCAATGCATTCATGGTGGTGTATTTGGATGACATCTTGATCTTCAGCCAGAGTTGGGATGAGCACCTCCACCATATTCGACAGGTCCCTCAAACCCTGTGACAACATCAGATGTGTTCTAAATTGGACAAATGCACCTTTGGCCTGACCCAGGTTCAATATTTAGGGTACATAATTGATGAATAGGGTGTACATGTGGACCCATCCAAGATCCAAGTCATTCGAGATTGGCCAGCCCCAACCACTCTTACAGATCTCCGCAGCTTTTTAGGTCTTGCCAACTTCTATCGTAGGTTCGTGTTGGGTTTCTCTCATATCACTTGGTCTTTAAGTCACCAAAGGCGGAGAAAAAGAAATTTTTTTATGGTGTGAAACCCAACAACAAGCATTCGCTAAGTCGAAGAATTGCCTATGTTCTGCACCAGTGCTCACATTACCAGACCTGCAACAACCATTTGAGATTGAGACAGATGCCTCTAACTATGCTATTGGTGTGGTTCTTACTCAGCATGGGCATCCGGTGTCTTACCACAGTGAAACACTTTCAGACACAGTCTGAAAGTACCCCACTTACGAAAAGGAAATGTATTCCATTATGTAGGCTTGCCATCAATGGAAGCTTTACATTCTAGGGAAGGAAATGGTCATCCACACAGACCACCGACCTTTATAGTTCATACAGACACAAGAGAAGTTGCAGAACGATCTCCATCATAAATGGTCCACCTACTTACAACAGTTCCATTTGAACATTAAGTATAAGAAGGGCAACACCAATAATGTCACTGATTTCCTCAGCAGACCACCAGTCATGGCGTTGATCACCGTGCTCGACTCCTATGGGAACGAGACATTGGGGTGGCCACATCTCTACAAGAGTGATCCAGAATTTAGTAGCACATACTAGACACTCCTAGAAGGGAAGCAAGTTCCAAGTTTTCACCTTCATGATGCATTGTTATGCCACCTGGGACACATTTTTGTTCCTTCAAGCGAGCGTGCCAAGATGTTTTGGGAGGCACACTATAGTCGGGTCACTGGAAATTTTGGAGCAGAGAAAATGGTGGCAGTATTGCAAAAGTATTTTTATTGGCCAAAACTTTGTCAGGATATAGGGAAGTACATTAGATCCTGCACCGCCTATGCCATTGCCAAACCAACCATCAAGAAGTAAGGCTTGTATACTCCTCTACATACTCCTAGTTGTCCTTGGGAATCTGTCTCCATGGATTACATGTTGGACCTTCCTTCTATATCAAGGATACTGAGCGACATTTGGTGCTCAAGTACCGCGACTGTCTACACAAGTACATCCAGGATGAGATGGAGTTCCTAGACATTTACTCACTTAGCATGGCATATGGTACACTGTCAAGATTGAGCAGAAGTTTAAACAGAAGAAGCACGACTTTGGATTTGTGAATCCAAAGCAAGGAAAAGGCACCCCCCAACCACAGAACGAAGGACCAAGCCAAGGCGAGGCTACCCCGGACAACCCTCCGAAGCCGCAAGCAAAGAACAACATCATGAAGACAAAGAAGGACACGGGAAAATGGTGTGAGTTCCTTAAGAGATCCACTCACAATACAAGTGAGTGTCGGGCCAAGCAGTCACTAGTGGCCGAGCTGAAGGCTTCTGAATCAGATGCATGTTTCGACTCTGAATCAGAACCTAATAAGGGAACTAACAGAGAGAAGTAGATCATTGATGCAGAGCCCAGTGCCACCGTGGCCACCGCCAAGATCCAGAAGATTAAGCTTGAAGATCCGGAGGAGGGGGAACGCCTCTTCCACTCAGAGATGTGGGTGGAGGGTTCTCCACTACAGTTCATTGTCAATAACAGGAGCTAAAAGAACCTCATTTCAGTAGAGGTCGTGAAGCAGTCAGGCCTAAAGACTACATCACATCCATAGCCATACACCATTGGGTGGCTCCACCAAGGACGAGATATTAGCGTCACCCAACAGTGTCACCTTCCCTACATCATCAAGCCCTTCGCGAATGAGGTACTGTGTGATGTTGCTCCTCTTGTAGTTTGTGATGTATTGTTAGGAAAACCATACTTTTGGAAGAGACATGTTGTATATGAGTCTAGACCTCGCTCTATGATTATTACCTTGACCAACAAGTTGTACAGGATACCGTAGGTAGCCTCGCCTACCGCCATCTCTTTGATCACTGAAAAGCAATGTAGTAAGATCATTTTCCAGAACATGAAATTTGCTTTCCTTATAGTTCGCCCTCGGGGCAAGAAGAAGGTCTTAGCCACAGCTTCAAGGAAGGGCTCCTCTGCATAGCATCAACATATGGACAAGGTTATGGAGGAGTACAAGGATATTTTTGCCTCAATACAGGAGTACCTCTGCACTGTTAGGTCAAGCACTCCATCGATTTGACCCCAGGTGTGTTGCTGCCCAATGGGCCGATCTATCGGCGCACTGTTATGGAGAATGATGAAATCAGGAGGCAGATTTAAGAACTATTGTAGAATGGGAACATTAGGCCAAGCTCGTCACCCTATGGGAGCCTAATTGTATTGGTTTAGAAAAAGGATGGGACCTGGAGGCTCTGTATTGACTACCGAGCGTTGAACAAGATCACTGTCCGGAATAGGTACCCAATCTCATGGATTGATGACCTTCTTGACCAGATCAAGGGGGGCCAAATATTTCAACAAGATTGACTTGAAGTCAGGTTATCACCGGGTGCCTATCGAACCCTCTGATGTGTGGAAGACTGTCTTCAAATCCAAGGAGGGCCTTTTCGAATGGTTGGTCATGCCGTTCGGATTGACAAATGCCCTTGCAACCTTCATGAGACTGATGGACGACATCTTGAGACCCTTCACCAATGCATTCATGGTGGTGTATTTGGATGACATCTTGATCTTCAGCCAGAGTTGGGATGAGAACCTCCACCATATTCGACAGATCCTTCAAACCCTACGATAATACAAGTTGTGTACTAACTTGGAGAAATGCACTTTTGTCCTGACCCCGGTTCAATATCTAGGGTACATAATTGATGACCGGGGTGTACGTGTGGAGCCATCCAAGATACAAGTCATTCGGGGTTGGCCAGCCCCAACCACTCTAATAGAGCTCTGCAACTTTTTGGGTCTTGCCAACTTCTATCGTAGGTTTGTTTTGGGGTTCTCTCATATCACTTGGCCTTTAAGTCAAGTCACCAAAGGCAGAGCAAAAGAAATTTTTTTTTGGTGTTAAACCCAACAACAAGCATTCTTCGAGTTGAAGAATCGCCTATGTTCTGCACCAGTTCTCACATTACCAGACCTGCAACAACCATTTGAGATTGAGACAAATGCCTCTGACTATGCTATTGGTGCAATTCTTACTCAGCATGGGCATCCGGTGGCTTACCATAGTGAGACACTTTCAGACACAGTCTGAAAGTACCCCACTTACGACAAAGAAATGTATTCCATTGTGCAGGCATACCGTCAATGGAAGCATTACATTCTGGGGAAGGAAACGGTCATCCACACAGACCACTGACCTCTACAGTTCATACAGACACAAGGGAAGTTGCAGAATGATCACCATCAGAAATGGTCCACCTACCTGCAACAGTTCCATTTGAACATTAAGTATAAGAAGGACAACACCAATAATGTTGCTAATTGCCCCAACGGACCCCCTGTCATGGCGTTGATCACTGTGCTCGACTCTTGCGAACACGAGACATCGGGGTGGCCGTATCTTTACAAGAGCGATCCAGAATTCAGTAGCACATACTAGACACTCTTGGAAGGGAAGCAAGTTCCAAGTTTTCACCCTCAGGATGCATTGTTATGCCACCTGGGACACATCTGTGTTCCTTCAAGCGAGTGTGCCAAGATGATTTGGAAGGCGCACTACAGTCGAGTCGCTGGACATTTTGGAGTAGAGAAAACAGTGGCGGTATTACAAAAGTATTTTTAATGGCCGAAACTTCGTCAAGATGTTGGGAAGTACATTAGATCCTACACCGCCTGAGCCATTGCCAAAACAACCATCAAGAAGTAAGGCATATATACTCCTCTACCTACTTCTAGTCGTCCTTCGGAAGCTGTCTCCATGGATTACATGTTGGACTTTCCTTCTACTAAGCATGGAAACGATTGCATTTTCATGGTCGTTGACAGATTCTCTAAGATTTCCATCATGACGGCCTACAAGAAGAGTATCACAGCAGAGGCCACTGCTAAGCTCTTCTTTGAGCAAGTGTGGGTACACTTTGGGATCCCATAGTCCATTGTCTCAGATCGAGACAACAAATTCTTGAGTGCATTTTGGTCAAGTCTCTGGTCGATGCTGGATACAAAAATTACTAAGTCCACGACTTTCCATCCCCAAACTGATGGCTAAACAGAGGTTGTCAACATGATGATCGTACACATTCTACGCATGTACAACTCGAAGCATCCACACACATGGGATGAAAGCCTCCCCTATGTCCAACACAGCTACAACAGAGCTCTCCACAACTCAATGGGCCACAACCCCTTTCAGGTAGGGTTGGGATTTCAACCATTATGTCCCATTGATGTGGCCATACCATTTGCAGCTACTCAGGTAGATTTGACTCATGTCTAGTCCGAAGCCGACAGGGCTAACAATTTCATTGAGTGCATCCAATACATCCTCCAACATGTCCATGATATATTGGATAGAGCTAATGCTAAGTGCAAGAAACACCATGATGAACACTTGGTGTTGCTCAAGTTCCAAGTGGGCGACAAAGTTTGGCTACATTTGCAAAAAAATCATCTTTGTGGACCCCATTGCAAGCTTTTTCCGCTCCGATATGAGCCATACACTGTCACCAAGGTTGTAGGGGAAAATGCCTTCAAGCTTAGCATTCTACCGTTCCTTGGTCTATGCCCAGTGTTCAATGTAGACCGCCTTCGGCTATACTTTCCACCATTGCTAGACACATCTGTCATTGCAGAACAAATCGCACCAATAAAGATAAACTCAGGTTGCATGGAATAGGCCACCACTGATCGAATCATGGACACACATATCAAGAACACTCGCTAGTAGAAGATCCAACTATATCGGGGTGTCAAAGTTGGCCAACTCCTTCATGAAGGCAAGTGGTTCACTAGGGACCAAGTTCAATAGAAGTTTCTCCATCTCATGCAGGCACTCAACGCAATGGGGACCATTGCTTCCTAAGGGGGGAGGAATGATCCAGGTGGATATTGGTTGCCACCCGCCTATTCCACTTGGATCCCCATCTCTTTCAGTTTTTCGGTTTCCTTAATTGTAGCACAATTTACTATTTTTGGCAATTTTTTTCGGGTCCTGAACTTCCCGAGTCGTTTTGAGGCCCTAAACGACGTTTTTAGGGAAAAGTGAGAGAGCAAAATCTTCACAAATTGGCTTGCCAATTTTTTTCTACCTTCTCTTCGAGATTTTCGAAACAAGGTATTATGATAGCTAAATGGAGATCGTATGCCAAAGTTATGACCCGAGGAAGTTGATGTACTAATTTACCCAAACAGGGTGCATAGTTTTGATGTTTCATCTCCTAGGATTAGGTTTTTGGATGTTTAGGGTTTTCCATTGTTTCTCAATAATAAATAGGCCTTTGAGCATCATTGTAACACAGTTCAGAGGCATGTAGCCGCCACATCTCTTCTCAGAGATAAGCTACCATCGCCCGAGCTAGTCTTATTTCTATTCTGTTTGTAAGCATATTTCAGTGTTTGATATTAATGAAATGAAGTGTTATTTCTACTAAATCTTTGTATTTATGGTTATATATGTAATTTTTTGCATTCATGTTTAAATCCGGAGCATTTGGGCACCCAAATCTTGACATGATATATTCAAATATGAAGTGTGCAGCAATGTTTGTGCTACACTCCTTTACCAATTGTGCTTCAACCCACCTAGTTAGATAAGCCGGAAAAATAATAATGTATCGCGCACCGGTCTTCTTTCTTAACAGATTGATCGGTCCAACAAAGTTAATCACCCACTTATTAAAGGCCTTCAAGGTGACTTGTGGATGCAGTGGCAACTCATCCCTTCTCAACGGTCTTCCGATCCTCTGACAGACATCGCAAGCACTACAATATTCCTTGGAATCCTTGTGCACCGTGGGTCACCATAGTCCTGCTCTTAGAATCTTCTACGCAGTGGATTTTCCCGCATAGTTTCCTCTTGCGACACCACAATGTGCTTCTGCCAAAATACCATGTCTTTCATGCTTAGGGACATATCTGCGCAATATCTCGTCTGGTCCCATTTTATACAAATGTCTGCTAATCAGGGAAAAATTTGCAGCTCTGCATACGAGTTATTTCTTATGTTGAGTCGTATACTCCTAATGGGATACTTTGGTAGACAAATAGTAAATGATGTCGGCGAGATGATCATCAACAACCCGTACTGCAAAGAGCTATGCATCGGGCAATCCTTCTTCAATTTTCATTGGTTGCTCTTCGGTCTCAATTCTGGAAAGATGATCCATCCCAACGTTCAATCGTCCTGGCTTAACTATTACCTCAAAATTGTACTCTTGGAACAACAATAGCCACCTGCAAATCTTTCCCCTCAACACAGGCTTGTTCGCCAACTACTTGAGCACAAAATGATCCGTGAACATCTTGAAGTGCGCATCTAATAATTAATGCCTGAATTTTTGTAGCATGTATACCATAGCTAAGCCCTTTTGTTTCGTTGTGAAATAATTAATTTCTTCCTTAGATAACTTTCGACTCGCAAATGCAATGGGGTGATCAAGATACCATTCTCCTGGCTGCGCTAAGACAACCCCCAAATCTATGCAAACGCATCTACATGAACGTGGAACTCCTTCTTCCAATTTGGAAATACCAGAATCGGTGCAGTGACCATATTTTCCTTTAAGATGTTGAGGCTCTTCTGACATTTATCATCCCAACAAAAGGTGATATCTTTCTTCAGTAATTTTTCCACCGTTGTAGTGATTTGTGCGTAGGCCTTTATTAACTTCCGATAATAACTAGTATGCCCTAAAGTCTCATGTAGCTACTTCACATTCTTCAGTGGATCCAAATTGATAATAACAATAATTTTTGTAAGGTCCACCATCAACCCCTTCTTGCAAACAACATGTCCCAGTAATATTCCATATGGTACACAAAAAATACACTTTTTTTTTTTTTTTTTTTTGAATGTTTAATGAGATTTGATATTTCCTACATGTATCCAACATCAAGTGCAAGCTTGAAACATGCTTCTTTAATAGTCCAAAGACTGTCTAGTCATCAAAGTAAACCTCCAGAAATTTGTGAATGAATTCTTTAAATGCTGCGACGAAAACTCTAGAGAATATCGTAGGTGCATTCTTCAATCCAAATGGCATGACTGTATACTGAAACGATCCCCATTCTGTAGCAAAGGTGGTCTTACTCCTATCTTCCGACACGATCTTAATCTGATGGTACCCTGAAAACCCATCTGTAAAGGAGTAGGCCTCTTGTCCTCCCACATTATCCAGAACTTCATCAGTAAATGGTGTTGGGAACAGGTCATGCACGCATGCATCGTTCAACTTTCTTAAATCGACACAAATCCTTATTTCTCCCTTAGTCTTTTTCTCTTGCACCACCATCAGACTCTCCCAATTGTATTTTTCCACGGGTTCAATTATTCTAACTGCGACCATCTTCTCGAGCTCCTTCTTCACCTTCTCTTTGTATTTTTCTTTTAGCCTATATGATCGTTGTTTTAAAGGTTTCACATATGGCTTCAAAGTGATCTTCATTATGCCCAGATCGCCTACAATACCTTTTAACTCAGTGAACTTCGTCGAAAACAACTCCTGGTACTCATGCAGTAATTTGGCAACCTTACCTACTGTATCCTCATCCCAGTAATCTTTGATGCGCTCAAATTTGGGCTTCGCCTCTGAGCCTATATTAACTTGCCTCATCTTAACATGTCATGTTATGTCAGGTATCTCAACTTCTGGTCTCGCAACCCCACATTGTCCTTCTGATTTAGGGATTCCGTGGATCTTCCTTGCCCTCCTTTGCGGTCATATTATAGCATTCAATTGCATGCTGTAACTACGCGTTCCAATTGGGTTGTACCCAAGTTGTTGGCTTAGTTGGTGTCTGGAAAATTGCTGCTCTGATTTCCTGAAGGGCATCATCGATACACTAAAAACCATCTTCAAAGATAAAGGTCAATATGAAGCTTTCCTTCAGACCATACCAGTCGGCGGTGCCATGGCGCAACTCTATTTCGAGATACCAATTCATCGGTATCACATCCAAAGTGTGGACAAATATATGTACCCATTATGGTCGAGGTTCTTCGCCCCATGTCATAGTCCAATGGGACAAGTGTTCTCGAGGATCATCCTTACTATAATACTTCTTTGTGAGCCTTGTGTTTGCATCATCGAACTTGAGCCCCATCAATTGGTGATACTCCCAATATTCCATATGGTATTTATGCGTGCCACACCATTTTGCAGGTGTAGCCCTCAAAGCTATATCCAAGGTTTGGAATCGTTGTTCTTCTGGTACATCCCTTTCAAACTCATCAAGAAATAAGCTGACATCACCTAGCCCATCATAGTAAGATAAATTACATACCTCTGTTGAGATGCATTGAAGATATTTTTTAAGTTTATTACAACGCAGAGTAGAAACTTCATGCAACTGGTTCTGCTAGTTGTCCAATTCCTCATCAGAGTCCGAGACACATGAACTATCATTTTCCTAGCTTATCCTCCCATCTATGGTGGGGTTGATCCAATCCTTGTCCCACACAGTTAACTTATATATATGGTCAATATCTTAATCGCCATATGAGTTGCGAACATGTTTTGTATACCATGCTCCTTCAGAGGCGTCCAAAGGAACAACGACCCTGGTACTATTCTTCTTGAATACCATACTTCTCTTTTTTAGATTGATTATGGAGTCCATATCAAAATCCCAATTGATTCCAAGTAAAGATGGATATGGATTACTATCGTCCACAATCTCAATGACTTCAAAATCCGCCATCACGCTTGCTCCTTCAATGTCCACAACAACGCCCTATAATCGACCCATCGAGATAATTTTTTGTTGATTGGTTGTGCGCAGCTGAATCAGTGACCATTGTAGCTTTGGTTGCCTGATCCTCTCCCAAGTCTGCTTCGGTAATACATTCACATATGACCCCAAGTACAGAATTACTTGATCCATTTCGAATTCGCCAATTTGCACAGTTAATCGCATTTCTCAACCAGTTATTTTGTTATTCTGTGGCTTATCTTTAATGGCGCAGTTATCGATTAGTTCTTTCAATCCTTCCACTACTTTATGATCCCTTAGAAAATTCATACAGGTTTGTAGAAAGGACATCAAAATGGTTGGGTCAGGGTTCTACGTCACAGTAACCACTTTGGGATTATTCTTTCGTGGTACTAGTTGCATCCATGTCTTTGACGTCAAAGCTCCTGGGCTGATGAAACTCTTATTCTCTCTAGGAATGTTTCTTTCTCCCTCTTCATATTGAACCCGATACTCTTTTTCCCAGCCTTCCTGACCCATGTATCTGCCATAGGCTTCTTTCCTTCTGTTTTATTTTCTCTGGTAGTTGTGCCACTTCATGTCACTATGTTAACAATTGGATCATCTTCACGCAGTTCAGAACTCATCATTTGCAAGTTCTGTGCTGGTTGTTTATTCTTCTTTTCCGTCATCTTAGCCATCAAAATAGCACAATCCTCTATCACATGTTCGAACTGCCTACAATACTTATAAAAAGGGGTAGTGAGGTTCTGAAAACCTCACACAAAAATGTCCAGCTTTGCCACAGTTATAACATATGATCTGACCTTGATCTCGTCCAACGTCCCCTCCTCGACCGCGTCCTTGACCCTGAAATCCTACATGGGACGCAGGTGAACCATGATATTCATGCGTGCGGCCTTTAAATTGCATTCTATAAGCCACATTTTTCTCTATCATCAAATCATAGATGCAAAAATTTCTTTCATCATGTCCTACTGACCGACAGAAGTTACAAAATAACTGCTTTGGCGCCTGCACATACTTTTGTAACAAATAAAAATGGTCAGTCGGGTGCTGGTCTGCAACTCGACAAATACTACACCTAACACTTGATCTAGTACTAGGTCCAGCGCTAGGTTCCGGTTTCAGAGGATTAGGACCTTCAACAACCAAATAATTGGGATAGATAGGACACTAGTCATAATAGTGACCTTCCACTTTACACTCGATGCACCAAACGTCTGAGCACATATCAAGTCGAACTTATTTTCCCTTCTTTAAATCTTGTATATCCATATGTAAGCTTTCTATATGGGTCTATATCTGTTGAACGCCTATGTGAGTATCTTGTACCGACGATGCATCTGGCTTCATCTCAATTTCTAATCCCTTAGCTTGTGATGTGATCTTTTGTTGCAATAGCAGTAATCTGGGATACGGTAATAACGCAACTATATACCACTCTTTGTGCTGCTCATCAAAGATCTGAAATTTGACTTGTCCCAACAAAAAATTTAGTCTCTAATCTAATTCCCAGTTAGTCTCATTGACTACTTCCTTAATCTCTTTTATCTTCATAATTCACTGCGATTGCGACTTTGGTTTGTTGAACTCTGCGTTCAGTGCTTTCTTCGTCTCAGCTAACGAAGCGACTGGGTTTGTTGTACTGTACTTAATATACCATGATAACCCTCTGTCCTGCAATGTTGTAACAAGTTGAGCTTTCTTCACATCTTCATAATTGAACTATTGCGCTTTCCATATAGCTTTTGCGACAAACCAAAATTGCTCAGGATCCTTTGATCCCTGACCCTTAAAAATAGGCATCTTTATTGCATTAGCCATATTAAATGGGGGAAGTGGAGGTGGAGGTGGAGGTGAAGGTGGAGACGTAGTGGTTGGATGGGGAATCCTAGAAGTGCCTTGATTATTTGATTGCGACACACCTCTAGGCATACTAGGGTTGCTCCTTTCTTCTTCGATTTTTTATTCACCCAATAACAGACTGTAAATAGCTTTAGTGAAATTATCGTAGTCTATTATGAATCTCTTTGCGCTCCGCATAGATCCAGTCTTGTTCCCTTTAAACATCAATTTTATTGCATGAGCAGTACGCCCTTTTCACATAACAACATCTTAATCTATAGCTTTAAGTAATTTAAATGTTTACCTCTCGGACCCTTGAAAAACCAGCGCTCAGCTTCACTATAGGATACCGCTGTTTCAATTGCGAATTCAGTAATAAAGCCTGCAAGAATACTATCGATCTAGTAATAAACATCTCTTGCAATCTTATTGTCAGTATCCTTGAGTCACTTAATCAACTCTGGGTTCCATGTAGTAGGCTTGTTGCATTTCCAACAGGTATTTTGTCTAGCTAGTTATGAAAGCCACCCGTGCAGCTCGTAAGCGAACGACGCGACAAACATATCATGTTGTTTTGTATAGATATACCTCTGCAACCACCTTTTTGTTATATATGCGCGGATTTCTATTCTGTTGTGCTGAAAATTCACACAACTTCAAATCAAACCAATCTTGAATCTTTTTTTTGGTGGGATGCCACATCACATATTCCTCAGACAGATCCCGGTCCCTGCAACGAAACCATTTTTTGGCTTCAGGGGCTTAGACCCATGTTCAGAGTTAGTCTATGCTAACCAACAAAACCCTATATTAATGGCCCTTTCGGCAACGATCCGCGTAGCGTATACCGCAGTCTCACCCGTGACAATATTGGGGGATGCTAGAACCAGGTTTCTACATCCAGAGGGGCTATGCATTGTGGCTATAGGGTTTCTTTCAGTTTAAGGCTTAATCCAACCTTCGTTAACTGTTAACCTTATTGTTACAATCGTAGAGCATTTTCCTACTTAACAGACTTGCGAGTTGCGCCTAACTAGTCTAACATGCATTATTCATCATATAAAACAATATTTGAACCTTCGTGATGCAATTACAGGGGAAATATACAAAAGTGAACCCTGATTATGCAGAAATACAGAAACTATGTGAACATATAAAAATACACATATTCATTCCAAATTCTTCTTTATTATCTCAAATCTTCATAGATACAATATTTCTGACCCTGCGCATGTAACTGCAGGGGCCTGCGCACACAACTGCAGACTTACCAAGGTCACTGCGGACACAACTGCTGGAGCCTTCACCTTTGCTAAAATACCAAAAGATTACAGACATAACATATTCATTCCATTCAATTTTCATTGTTTATGACTTACTAAGCTGACTCTTTATATAGCTTTTTTTCACTTACACTACCATGGTTCACAAACCATGGGCGGAGCTCAAAATAGTCGAATTTATCTCTTTTACAAATTAAGGGGATTTGACCCGCCCTAAAGCCCCTTTGACTCCTAGAACTCTATGTGAATCATGCTATGCTCCTCAAAATGTGAAGACTTTACATGAATTAGACAAAACTTGGACCTAGGGGACCCCTACCCAACGGCTCATAGAGTTTCAAATTCTCTACATTCACAATTTAGTAAATGTGCATATATGGTGGTAAACTGAGTCGATAAGAATTATCACCCACCTTTTCTAGTATCTCAAAGGGACCATACGTTAGAGCCTTTATTTTATTACCAAGCCCCTATAGTCTCTCCTTGTTCAACTGTAACCATACTTTGTCTCCCACCTTGAATGAATTTTCTGTTCTGTGTTGATCATGCTTGACCTTATACTTCTCTTGTGACTACTGTAGTATTTCTTGTACCTATAGATGGATTTGCCTGATCTTCTCTATAAATTTTTCAGCCCTCAAAGCGTCTCCTGTAAGATCTTCCCTCACTCCTCCTTGTTGCCCATATGTAATATCCAAAGGTGAAGGTGGAAAATACCCAAAAGAAGTCTCAAATGGGAACTTTCGACTTTCTTGTAGAAGTGTGGATTGATCTGTTGTAAGAATGTTGTATATAAACCAAATTTTAATCCTAGGTCTTCAAATGCTTCTGGTTGTATCCCCTCAGAAGCTGCACCAAAGCCATGTTGACTACTTTTGTCTGCTCATCTGTTTTTGGATGTAATGTTGTAGATATCTTCAACTTTTTGTCCATATTCTCCCACAATGTAGTCCAAAAAGCACAAAGAAATCTTGTATCCATGTCTAAAATGATGTTCCTTGATATCCCACTGACGGTCTTTTTCAGGGCATCAAAACACATATCTTGTTGAACATGTCAAATACCACGAATGGGTAGTCATGTCCTTTCCTAGTTGTCATTAAACCTCCCACAAAGTCCATGGAAATGCTTTCCCAAGGACGAGTAGGTACAGGTAAGGGATGATATATACCCTGTTTCTTGTTGCTAGGCTTGCTAGTACAACAAAGCATGCATCCTCTTATGAGCCTAGCTACCTACTCTTGCATCTTGGGCCAATATACATACCTATGCAAGTTAGCCATGTTCTTCCCTACACCAAAGTGCCCTACAACCTTGGAGGTGTGAGCCTCTCTAATCAGCTGTAATCACTCGTCTTTAGTAACACATAGCTTATCTAGCCTGTAGAGTAACCCATCTGGGATATTGTAGTCAACCATGATATCGCCATCGTGCACATGACTCTCTCTGCAACTGCTAATACACCTCCTTGAAGTCTTCATCCTCTGAAATATTCCTGTCTATATGCATCATGGGTGAATGGATCCATGTGCATAAGAGTCCCAAAAGTTGTGATCTTTGATGTGGGCAGCCTTGAAGCATGTCACCCAACTTGTTTGTGCTTCCCTTCTTATACTTGATTGCCAAATGAAAGTACTGTAATAACCCCATCCACTTGTAATGCCTGGTCTGTTGTAGCTTACTTTAGGCCCTCAAGTTGTTAGGTCCCTATACTACTAGTTTAACCCCTTATTGTTATTAGTGCAACCCCTTATTATATTGTTGTGCCCATGTAGTCCCCATATTGTTATTATTGTGCCCCATAGAATCCCACTATTGTTATTGTTGTTCCCTTACATTATTACTATTATGTCGGCTCTGATTATATTATGACCCCTTAGACTCCTATATATAGAAAGGAGGTTTTGTCATTTGTATCATCCAAGAATTATTCATTTGTGTAATGTAAAGGAGGTTTCCCCCTTGAAGAGGCTGAATTCTAAGGCGTTTATCTTTCTTTTCTATATTTTTGTGAGCTGGTTTCATAACATTTGGTATCAAAGCTTTGGATTATAGGGGTTCGCTGCTCAAAGAAGGTATTCATGGAATTTTTGCTATAAATTTTTTTATGCGACGTTTCAGAAGATAAAAAACAAACCCATTTGAGATGAAATTGTTCGGAACCTCGGGTCCGAATTTCAAATATTGTCCTACTATATTTTCGTCGATATGATCTGAGGAAGTTAGGGTTTTTGGAAGCTCCAGAATTCCATCTCAAACAGGTCATCGTGACATTTTCGCTATAATTTTTTTCTACGAAGTTTTAGATTCTGAAATTAAAACCCCTTTGAGCTGCAATCTTGGTGAATCTTGGGCCCGAATTTCCAATCTTTCTTCGCTATATTTTCAGAGATACGGTCCAAGACATTTAGGGTTTCTGTAGGCCCCTGAATTACATTCCAAACATGTGACCTTGGGAAAATCGTCATAACTTTATCTCTGAGTATCAAATTGAAATTTCGTAAGCAATCAAAAAAAGAGAACAACCTGTAGTTTTCTGTATATCAGTTTTAGGTCTGAAGGTTGAAACAGTGACACGTGGCACTTCATACAATTTCGCTCTACTGAAAAAGTATATAATCAGGTCATCTTGGGAGATTGGGCATAACTCTTTCTTGGAGAATCTAATTTCGATCAAATTGGTGGAATTGGAAGGAGAACGCAGAGAGCTACCACAAGACGCAATTTCATATATGAGAGATTCGAAATTAGAGAGTTACAATCATTTCAATATCGAGCTCCTAAAATCAAGAAAAAGCTGTATGAGTAAGTTTGATGGCAAGGATCCGATAAATTGGATACTACAGATGGAGCAATATTTTGATCTACATGATGTGCAACTGTTACAAAAGGTACATATTGCATCTTTATATTTAGAACCGAATCATTTTGTATGGTATAGAGAGCTTTGTTCTCGTAAAGCACTTGTCACCTGGTCAATTTTCACGGAGGAAATGATAGCACATTATGAGGAGACAAAGAGCAACACCTTCTTTAGCCAATTGATAAATCTCAAACAAAAGGGTTCAATGGTAGAGCACATTGAGGAATTCCAAAAATTGAATATAAGGGTAAATGATATTCCAAAGAAGCAGAGGATTGATGTCTTCATAGGGACTTTAAAAGATAACATCCAACATGAGGTTCACCTTTGGGAACCTGATTCATTGGAGAAGGCATACAGGTTGGCAAGAAAAGTGGAAAGAAAAATTATGGCAACAAGGAATTCTACCCCTCACAACTATAAATATGGAAGTGTTGTTTCTCCTAGCCTTCCACAACCTACAAGGTTGACACCACAAAAATTGGAAGAAAAAAGAGAAAAAGGGCTTTGTTACAATTGTGATAGCAAATACATTAAAGGTCATAAGTGTGCTGAGAAGAAATTATTTTACATAGATTGTGAAGAGGAGGAAGAAAAGGATCAAGAAACGTCAAAAGAAGAGGATATACACCGGGAACCAACCCTAGAGAAAGAATAAATGAATCTGACCATATCTTGTACTGCATTGGCAGGAATTGGCACTCCTCAAACTCTCAAGATAGAAGGACATATCAAGAAGAAGAAGGTTGAAGCAGTGAAATATCAAGAAGAAAAGGATGAAGAAATGTCAAAATAAGAGGATATACACCAGGAACCAACCCTAGATAAGGAAGAAATGAATCCGACCATATCTTGTAATGCATTGGCAGGAATTACCACTCCTCAAACTCTCAAGATAGAAGGGAAAGAAGAAAAGGGTAATAATGTTGATTGATTTGGGTAGTACCCATAATTTTATTCATTGTAAGATAGCCAAGGAATTGAATTGCTTCCTATATCCAGCACCAGAGTGTCAAGTAATGGTTACAAATGGAGGAACCATAAATTTATATGGAAATTGCCATAATATCAAGCTATCCATGGGAGAATATGTCTTGAATAGTCCAATGCTTTCCATTCAAATGGGTGGTGCAGATGTTGTACTAGGAGTCCAATGACTATAATCTTTGGGTATGATAGCTTTTAATTTTCAAGAACTTTTCTTGAATTTTTTTTGGGAAGGAAAGGAAGTTGAATTAAGGGGTATCAAAGGGAAACCGGGAAAGATAATCAGCTCTAACATCATGAGAAAGATTCTAAAGAAAGAACAACGGGGCGTAATTGCACAATTATGTTCACTAGAGGTTCCCACATCGAAATCATCTATTTCTCCAGATATCCAAAACTTTTTGGATAATCGTTCCAAGGTATTTGAGACTCCCAAAGGCCTTCCACCTATTCATGATCATGATCATGCTATTCATTTGATGCCAGGAAGTGTTCCTCCAAACATTAGGCTTTACAGATATCCCTATGCCCAAAAGAGTGGAATTGAACGTATGGTTGCAGAAATGCTAGAGGTTGGTATAATTCAACCTACTCAAAGTTCTTTCTCTGCTCCAATAATATTGGTGCACAAGAAGGATGGGTCACGGCGCATGTGTCCGAATTGTAGGGAACTCAACAAGCTCACTATTAAGGATAAGTCTCCCATTCTTGCCATTGATAAATTATTGGATGAATTGCCTGGATTAATTTACTTCGCCAAGTTGGATCTTCGTTTAGGATATCATCAAATCAGAATGAAGACTAAAGACCTTTCGGAAACAACATTATTGAATAAAGATGCATTTTCATGGACTCCGGAAGCAATGAAGGCCTTTGAACATCTTAAAGAAGCAATGTGGCAAGCACCAATCTTAGCTACGCCAGACTTCACAAAAACTTTTGTTCCGGAATGTGGTGCCTCAGGAAATGGAATTGGTGATGTTTTAATGCAAGAAGAAAGACCCATTGCTTTGGAAAGTCGTCCAATCAAAGGAAAGTATTTACACAAAGCTATTTATGAGAAGGAAATGTTGGCAAGACTACATGAACTAGAGAAATGGTGACCTTACCTAATGAGAAGATCCCAGTTCAAACAATATTTCCAGAACTTGATGAGGAAGGAAAAATCATATTGGAACCTTCACAGAAACAAGAACCTGACAGCTATGAAATTGATCAATTTCAGAGTATCTCATCAAGTGGAAGAACTTACCCGCTGAAAATTCCACATGGGAGGACACGAATTTTATACAGAAGCATCCAAGACTACTCAAGCATTGAGGACAACACTTTTTGAAGGAGAGGGGCATGTTAGGTCCCTATACTACTATTTTAACCCCTTATTGTTATTAGTGCAACCCCATTATTATATTGTTGTGCCCATGTAGTCCCCATATTGTTATTATTGTGCCCCATAGAAGCCCACTATTGTTATTATTGTGCCCTTACATTATTACTGTTATGTTGGCACTGATTATATTATGACCCCTTAGACTCCTATATATAGAAAGGAGGTCTTGTCATTTGTATCATCCAAGAATTGTTCATTTGTGTAATGTAAAGGAGGTTGCCTGCTCGAAGAGGCTGAATTCTAAGGCTTTTATCTTTCTTTTCTATCTTTTTGTGAGCTGGTTTCATAACACAAGTACTGTAACAGATGGTGATCAATGTGGATTACTGTCTCCTTTCCCATCAGATAATGCTTCCAATTCCTCACATCTTTCACCATGGCATAGAGCTCCGTGTCATAGGTAGGGTAGTTATGGACTACCCCATGAAATACTTTAGAATGGTAGCATACATGCCTTCCTCCTTACATCAAGACAACTCCCATAGCATAGCCACTCACATTTGTCTCCACTTCAAAAGGTCACTGCAAGTTTGGTAATGCAAAAACTGGTGCTCGGTTGATCTTCTTCTTTAGTTCTTCGAAAGACCTTTGCTGATATGGCATGGAGCGGTGCTACTACTGCTGAAAATGAGGCTATGAACTTCCTCAGGTATTGTGTTGCCCCAATGGAAATCCAAACCTCATAAACATTAGTGGGTACCAACCATTTCCTGATGGCCTCCAACTTGGAAGGATCTATCTTCAGTTCTCCTCCACTGATCACATACCCAAGATTCACTAAAGACTATTGCGCAAACTCACACTTCTTGATATTTGCTACTAGTTGGTGCTTCTTCAATGTTTCCAGTACCTGCGTCAAATGTGACATATGCTCCTGTGAGGTATAACAAATGAATCTATAAAAAGGTGCAGTACATCATTCATTAATCTCATAAATGTAGTTGGTGCATTACATAGGCCAAATGGCATGACTAACCACTCATATAAACCTTGCCTAGTTTTGAAGGTGGTCTTCCATGTACCATCTTCTTTGAATAGAACATGGTGATATTCAGACTTCAAATCCAACTTGGAGAAGTACTTTTCTTGTTGCAACTGATCTAGAAGATCATCTATTTTGTGTAGGGGGTATCTGTTCTTGAGCGTGATTTTTTTCAACTCCATGTAATCTATACACATTCACCAAGTCCCATCCTTCTTTGGCACAATGATGATGGGTGACCCACATGGTGATGTACTCGGTCAAATGACACCCTATTCTAGCAGTTGTTGCAATTGTTTCTTCACCTCACTTGCTTCTATAACAAACTACTTGTATAACCCAAAATTTGGCATTGGGGAGTCTGCCAATAGCTAGATCTCATGCTCCACTTCTCTCTTAGGTGGTAACCATTTAGGCTCTTAGAACACATCCTTGTATGCTTGTAACAACTCCTCCAATTATTGTTTTTGTTTCTTAGTAACCCCCTCTAGGGATGCCTTGCCTCTTATTGAATCCTCTTTAGACTGACTTTGTCTTAAAAACAATAAAACATACTTCTTGCTAGAACTGATCGATTTATTAGCTTGGTTGACACTTACCAGTGAAATTTTTGACTTGCCTTTGTGCACATTGACGATGAACAATTTTCCATCCTTGACGAGCTGATACTGGTTGGATCTCCTAATGAATATCACATCACACATGTACATGTATAGACTCCCAAACATGACTCCACATACATCAAGGGGAACCACATCTAGGTCTACTTCATCAATAAAATAAGCACTAATAGTAAATCTGATTTTACATTGTTTTGTTAGCTTCAACTCTACATCCTTATTTACCCATCCCAATGGATATGGGTATTGATGATCATGAACTTACAACCCAATTTCTTGACCATCTTTGCTACAATGAGATTTTCCTGTGATCTTGAGTCAAATAGAGCATCAATATTTGTCTTATTTACCTGTATCTTTATATTGAAGAGTTTGGGATTTCTTTCTCTTCATGTTGTTGAAGGATTCTTAGATTTACCTCCTTCTATATTGGAGAACAAATGATCTTCTCATCCACATCTGAGCTGCTTTCAACTTGGTTGCTTGAATCAATGGCCATGAGATTCTTCTTCTTGTTCTTCGGGTTTAGCTCTGGTTGCAATTTCTAGCATTTTTCCTTTGTATGAACATCGATGTTGCAGTGGTTGCTAGGATCTTTGCACTAGTTTGCTATGGATGCAGTATTCTCATCTATCCCCCTCTTTACTGCTTCTTCCCCTCCTTAGAAGCTTATTGTTTCTCCTTCTTCTTTGATCCACTTGATTTCACTCTCTTCAGGCCTATGTTCTCCAGGTATTGTGTTTGTACACAAGCCTCATCCACCAATTTGGGCTTGAAAAAAGTTACTTTCTCATGAAGATGGAGGTACAGACCCCCAAATACTTGAGGAGTACATCTAGGTTCTTTGGAGAGATACCCAACATTATAGCCATCTTCCTGAATTCCGTGGCATACTCCTGCACACTTTGGCCCAACTTTTGTTTGAATTAATTCCACTGGATCCATTGGTCCTCCATGTACCCAATGGGATAAATCTATGACTTAATGATGGTTTTGAAATCCTCCTAGTTAGTCATTGGAATTTCTCCCTCCAACCTTAGAGTTTCTATGTGGCTCTCCCACCAAGTCAGTGCATGGCCCTCTAATTTCAGCTGTGCGAATGTGATATTTTGTCCTTCCTCGATTTGATGGGCATTGAAGTAAACTTCCAATAGCTGCAACCAATGGTTCAACTTTAGAGTGTTGATCATGACATGGCACATCTTGATATTTAATTTTTGTTCTATTTTAAATAGGGATTGATTCACAACACTCAAACTTGGTTTATCTTCTCCGAGTTCTTACTTTGGCTGGTTCTCCGCGTCATCCCAATCTCCTGACCCCCCTTCTAATTTGTCCTCTACATTCGAACCCCCATGGGGTGCTACAATGCACAGATCCTCTCTATGTGCTCTACCTCCTATCTCTCATGGATATATTTGCTCAACTGAGGAACAAAATTCTCTCAAAAGAAATGGAATGCCTCTTCCTCCTAGTGGCCCAGTTATAACACAACCTGATAGGCTATTAGTGGTTAATTTTGACTACATTGTTGGGTTGTGTTATATTCTTTGACGACTAGTGGGGGGTCTCAGGGGGGGCGAAATTGTTGGTTTTTGTTATATTACCTACGGTTTTGCGCATGTATTTCACACATGGTTTTGGGCACGATGGTTTTCAGTCCATGGTATTATGTAGATCTGGTCAAGGGAACTACGGTTATGTTCTAATCCAGGGTTAATGGATTAGGGCTTATGGATGCTTCGACATGTATATATATACGTATTGTAACATTTAAAGGAACATAATGAAAAATCAATCTGGTAGTCCCGGTTTTGGGATCCAGGGGAAAATCTCCGTGTATATGTGGTTTATGTGTTATGCTCTTGCCATTGTTTATTTTATGTTCTTAGAATTCGTATGCAGGTAATTTTTGTACAGGGTTAAAACCTACATACATCAACTCCTAACTAGAGTTACAATATAGACTGTTATAAAGTCTTTTACATCATAATCATGTGGCTAGCCCATTTTCCATGAATAATGGGGGCTGACGCGACATCCTCCCAAACTATAGGTGTGAAAAAAGGAAGGTCAACTTCTAAGTGGCATAACTTTTGCATACAGACTCTGATTAACGCAATTCTTGCACTGTTGGAAAGATATTTGTGTTTAGAATACCATGAAATGGTGTGATGCTAAATTGGCAAATTTTTATCCCCAAAAAAGTCATTTGATTCCTCAAAACACTCCTGGAAGGTTTCAGAGCCCGTTTTGACAAACTGGGTCTCGCTAGTAAAAACGGTCCCGTGAGTTCATCCTCCACTTTTTCCACTCCAAATGCATTGAGATGGATGAAAAAAAATTTAATTATCCAATCCAGATTAACAGGATATGTCGTTAAGCACATAAGCCTGCGGATTGGGAGAGTTATGCATGTAGGAACTACAATAGGTGGTCACTCTTTTTGGACTCCCTTGTAACCCTCGTGGTTACCCCTTCGAGTAGTAGTACATTATATAGAACTGTGCACAGAATGCACTTCCACATACCCTTGGGCATATCGGAAGCCCCTTAGGGTAACCTGAAACCTAACCTTAGATAATCTATCAGTTGTCTTGTTGCTATAGTACATTGAGAACAACACTCGGGGAGATTACTCACATGTACAATAGGGTAGTCAGGTGGTATGACTAAGGGAATGATCCATCCTCCTTAGTTAGCACCCTGAAATATTGGGCCAAGTACTATTGTTGTACCCCTACGTATATTGTGATCTATAACACTCGACACTCCTTTGAGACCATAGTTTTCTCATCTATCTAAAGATCACCCCCACCTTTTCTTCAAGATCAGATCCATTTGTTGAGGTTCAACTGTCGTTGTTTAAATCAAATCCAATAGTTGGGGTTCTTCCGCCACCATACAGATTAGATTCAGTAGTTTGGGTTTTCACAACGCAGATCAAAATATTTGTGCAGTAAGGGTTTTGATCGCCACAATCTTGATCAGATTGTCATAGCACATTTTGCAATATCAAGAGTTTGGGGTTTATATTACCACAATCCAGGCCCGATTTTCATAGGATATTTGGCAGTATCAAGATTTATGGAATTCGGCCACTGCAATATTGATCAACTGGGAGTAAAATCCCTTTCAGAGTATTAAAAAAATGTGGGGCCATTTCGGGATGCTTGCAAGAGACATGACCCATAATATTCAGGACGACGAGCTAGTTGCAGTGGTACCATTCACTTGTAAGTCCCCAATTTTCAGGCGGACCCTAATTTTTTCCCGACGCAGCTTCAAGTGATCCACGTAACTAGACTCCTAAGATTTCCCTCTATCCAACCATACTACTTTCAAGTAAGCTCAAAATTTGATTGGGTCTAGTGTATGTACGGTACCAGGTCTCAAGTTATGGTTGTAGAGAAGGCAATGGAGATATTTGAAGTCCTCGAGCAAAAATTCAAGACCTTTCAAGCATCCCTTAACCACATCACTAAAGCATTGGCTGACCTAAATAGGTCTTGCAAATGCATGAGGGAAGAACCTAGTGTTGATGTACATGTAGAAGGAGAATCCAACCATCTCATTCATTTTCATGGAGTTCACCAATCTTCGAGCCACCGGACACCCAAGTTGGACATGTACAAATTTGATGGCTCTAACCTCACAGTATGGGTGGCACAAATGGAAAAATATTTCACCCTTAACAATATCTGGGAAGATGGAACTAAACTACATTTGGGAGCCATTTACTTGGACCAAGAGAGATGGAAGTGGTGGGAGCGACATCAAAAATGTTTTCTAGGGAGGCCAACTTGGAACATGTTCTCAAAATGCATATGTGACCGCTTTGATCGGGAATCTCACTTTTTGGGTTGTCTCACTAAGCTTAGGAAAACAAGTATAGTAAGGGACTATATTGTAGATTTTGAACAATTGGCCATCAAAACTGACAAACTAGGAGATGACTTTTACTTGTAATGTTTCATCATCCAAGCCCATGTCTGAATGCATCACCCAATTACTTTTTTAGATGCATGCCGCAAATCCTTAGATGTAGAAGTCGCCTTAACTTCCTAGTCTAATCGTTCAAATCTCGTCGCAAAGGCACGTCCCACCACAACTACAGGCCCCACCCAAACACTTAAGGTTAAAAAGGTGTCACCGATAGAAATGGTTGAAAGAAGGAAACAAGGACTCTGCTACTACTGTGATGGCCGGTACTCCCTATCTAAGAAACCAAAATTCTTTCAAATTGATGCTACTAAAAACAGCTCAGTCGATGAAACTCCATCCATTGAAGTGCCTAAGGAAGAAGCAAGTGAACCCCAAACCGACCCAAACAGTGCTCTCACAACTATGCTAGATGAGAAGGTTATCCCACTACATGCCTTAGATAGAATTTATTCACCTCAGACTCTCAAAATTCTAGGTTTTATTAAGCATCGACTAGTAGTGGTGTTTATTGATAATGACAACACATAAATTTGTCCATAAGAGAGTAGAAAAAGTTGTTCATTGTTTTGAACGGGTGATATCTAATTTCCAAGTCCTTATTGCTGATGGGGGAACCATGAAATGTGTAGGACGCTGTGAAAAAATTAAACTTTAAATGGGGGACTATCACCTCAAAACCCACTTGTTTTCCTTTGAAATGGGTGGTTGCGACATTATCCTTGGTGTTGAATGGCTCCGCACACTAGGCCCTATCACAATGGATTTCCAGGAGTTATATATGATATTTAAGCAAAACAACCACACTCATACATTAAGGGGACTCTAGGAAGGTGCTCCTACTATCATCAATTTACATCGAATGGAGAAGCTTTTAAAAAATGGCCATCATGGGGTAGTAGCCCAATTTAATGTCATCCAGGCCATTATATCCACTTCTCCTCATATTCATCCTGACAATGCAACAAGTATTAGATTTCCACCAACGAGTCTTTAACAAACCTAAGGAGCTCCCACCCTTTAGGGGTGAACATGATCATAACATCCCTTTGGTCCCGGGTGCCCAGCCACCAAATGTCCGCCCATATTGATATCATTTTGCACAAAAGAATGAAATTGAAAAAATCATCAAGGAACTCCTCAAAGTTGGTGTTATTCGTCTCAGCACCAACCTTTATTCATCTCCAATGGTCATGGTTCTAAAGAAAGAAGGAGAATGACGCATGTGTCCCAAATTTAGGGCCCTTAACAAGCTCACTATCAAGGACAAATTTCCTATTCCAGTAGTTGATGACCTGCTTGGTACTAATTTTTTTTACCAAGCCATACCTCCGCTCGGGCTATCACCAAGTACACATGAAGGAATTTGACATTCCCAAGACAACCTTCTGAACTCATGAAGGCCATTAGGAATTCCTGGTCATGCCATTTGGTTTCTATAATGCTCCATCCACTTTTTAGAGCCTCATGAACTATCTTCTGAAACCATATCACAAAAAAAATTGTCCTGGTATTTTTCAAAGACATTCTCCTCTACAACATAACATGGGGAAAACACCTTCAACATGTTGACCATATATTGTAATTGCTCCAAGGTCACAAATTATTTGTGAAATCATCCAAGTGATCCTTTGGCATGGAAGAAGTAGAGTATTTGGGACACATTATGGGTCGTGACAAAGTGAGGGTTGATCTGAAAGTCATTCAAGCAATACAAGATTGGACCCAACCAAAAGCCTTTAAGATTTTGCGGGGATTCTTGGGTCTCACAGGCTACTATCGCAAATTTTCTCGTAAATATGGATGAATTTCCATACTCCTCACTAAACTTCTCAAGGAAAAAACGTTTCTCTGGACTGATGCAGCTCAGCAGGCCTTCATGGCTCTCAAACAAGCCATGTGATCCACTCCAGTATTGGCCTTACCATACTTAACCAAATATTTTTTGATTGAATGTGATGCTTCAAGCATGACCATTGGCACAATATTAATGCAAGAAGGTAAAGCATTGGCTTTCACTAGTTAACAACTTAGTGGCAAACATCAAGGTCAATCTACATATGAGAAAGAAATGATGGCCATCTTACATGTAGTAGAAACTTGGCGACCATACTTATTTGGGTGACATTTCCAAATTCACAATGACCATCATAGTCTAAAATATTTTCTAGAGCAGCATCTATCATCACCACAACAAAATAAATGGCTTGCAAAAATTCTAGGATATGATTATGAGATAATTTACAAGAAGGGGTGTGACAATGTATTGGATGATGCCTTATCACGCCAATTTGAGGATGAGGGCACCCTTTTATCACTATCTCTACCCATACCTGATTGGATTGAAGAGGCCCGCCATGAATGGTTCTCCCACCCCTCTCTGTCCCAACTCATTAATAACTTAAGAGAAAATCATAATGCCTTAGAAGACTACTCTTGGAAGGATGAGGTTCTTCACTGCAAGGATCGGGTAGTGCTATCCCTGACCTCCACCCTCAAAACCTGCATCTTAGAAGAGTTGCACTCCTCTCCGATTGCAAGAAATTCAAGCTTTCAGAAGACTTATGCATGAGCACACCGCTCTTTCTTTTGGACCAGCATGAAGAACGACATTCTTACTTTTGTAGCTGAATGTGATGTATGCCAAGGTAACAAAGGGGAAACGATCAAGGTACCAGGAACCTTACAACCATTACCACTCCCTTCTTCTGTATGGATGGATGTTTCAATGGATTTCATTATAGGACTCCCAAAGTCAAGCAACAAATCAACCATCATGGTGGATGTTGAGAAACCTTTCAAATATGCTCGTTTTTGCGCTCTACCACACCCATTTACCCGAACATTGGTGGCTCAAGTTTTCATGGACAAAATATTCAAACTGCATGGCATGCCGACTTCCATTGTGTTTGATCGAGACCCCAATTTCACTAGTAAATTTTGGCAGGAACTTCTCAAGCTCCAAGGCACACAAACTGGTTGTTTGGACCTTGGGGGTCTTGTAGCTCCTGAGGAAGGTTAGTAAAGTTTCAGTTTGTCAACTCCACTTCCTTAATGAAGCTAGGATATTAGGTCATGTCATAGTAGCTCCTCCTCTCATGTTTACCTTGGCAGGCTGGTGAAATACGTAGATATGGGAGGGGTGGTTACAATTATACCCCACAAAAATACCCTTTTGTGTTGTGGATTCTAATTTTGTTCTCTACTCCTAAAGAACACGTGAATAGGTTGGCACCAAAAAATCGTAAAGTGCCTAATCTTAGGCTTCTTCCCAGAAAAAAAATCCTCTTAGGATTCTTTATCCCTATCACTCTATTTGGACTTCTATTCTTCAGATATATTGTAATTTTACATGCTTTAACCCTTAGAAAGAATGGTAGCCTCTAATCATGGAGCATGCTCTCATTGCCCCAACTATGGCCATGGTATTCCTCTCTGCAACTCCATTCTATTGTGGGGTGTAAGGAATTGTCCACTACCTCTTCATCCTCGCTCTAGCATAGAAATGCTTCATCCCATTCGAGGTGTACTCGCCCCCATTCTCGGGCATCAACACCTTGATCTTCGTCCCTATCTGTTTCTCCACAACAACTTTAAAATATTGGAACCTCTTGAAGACCTCATCCTTGGTCTTCATGAATAATATCCAAATCTTCCTCGAGTAGTCATAAAAAAAAACTGACATAGTACTCGTATCTACTTAATGATACATAAGACACCAGACCACACACGTCAGAGTGAATCAAGTCAAGTATCCTTGCTACCCCATTATTACTGCTTGGGAAAGTTTTCTTGGTGTACTTTTCCAAAGCACACCCCCTGCACACATCCTAGAGATTTGAACTGAACTCTGGAAATCCTATGATGATCTCCCTCAATACTCTCAGAGACCCATGGTGCAAATGGGTCATCCTCTTGTGTCACAATACCAATGATCTAAACCAATGCTCTTGTAGGCTGAAACATGAACCTATAGATTTTCCCATGGAAGAATCCAATCACTTTGTCATAAGTGATATTGGATCCCCTGGGATACATAAGAGCCTATCCATCTTGGAACACCATCTCATCTTTCTTGTCCTCAATAGTGGACACTGGACACTGATATCAAGTTCTTCTTTAGCCCAGGAACATATAAGACCTTGATCACTTTCAAGGGAGGTTGTGACTCCCTTTGAAAGGACATGGTCCCAAAACCAACTACTTCGACTATGGAGTCATCTCCAAGCACCACCTCAAGATCTACATCCTTCTCTGTAAGACTTTTAAAACACCCCCTAACCACTATCGTGTGTCATGAAGCTCCATTATCAATGTACCACACGCTAGAGGATGTGACACTCGTGGTAAGTTTTACAACCAAGGAAAAATCCTTGTCAAATCTAGTGGGAAACTCATCCACTTCAACTGACATTGCAACACCATTATTCTTCTGATTAGGACACATCACTACATAATGCCCCATCTTTTCAGAAACAAAGAATCTAACTTCGCTCATGTATTTCTCCTTATTTTTACCCTTCTTCTTGGGCCCACTCGTAGATCCCTTCTTGGTATTCTTCTTTCCCTTTGTTGCTAGGGTCATTCTCCTCATATCCCCCACTACGTTGTCCACCACTCTTAGAATTTTTCCTTATCTCATCTTGATGGAAATCATCTCATGCTCTTCCCCAATCTAGAATATTCTCATGAAAAACCACTCATGGCTGATCTAACCAGTTTCTCATCAAAGATGGTTTCACCCACGACTACCAACTCATCTCTTACTTGGGTGACCCTGGTGAGGTATGAGGATACAATGTTAGTTTTAGTAATATTGGTTTGCCTTAATTTTTCCCTCAACATCATCTTCATATTCTCATTAGTTCTTTGGAAAAGTTTGATTAAGGTTGCCCACACTTCAAAGGCATAATTCTTCCCCAAAATATGGAGAATACAGTGATCTTTAATAACATGTAGAAGGAGCCTCTTGTCCTTAACATTCCTCTCATTAAAATCATCCAATTGTACTAGATTAATGGGTATTGTCACTATCCTCTCGACAATGTCTCACAACCCAAACTCCTAAAGCACCAGTACAAACCTTTCCTTCCATGGACTAAAGTTTTCAACTCCACACAACCTATCTTCCACCCTCAATACTATTGCCATGACTTCAACCACCCAACACAAAAAGACTTAGAATTGTCCCAAAGGTAAACTTAACTCTCTCTCAACCACACAACCATGTTTAAACTTGTTGTTTATTCATTGTTTCTCAGCAAATTTGTTCACCACTATTCTAATACCATGTAGAAATTTAGTAGGCCCAACCCGATTTCAAGTTTTAGGAAATCACATCAGTTTAATACCCAACCAAACATATGTTTATGTTGTTGTCATAACATGAGTATTTTGGAAAGCATGAAACACATAAGCCTACTCTACTTATACTTTTGCTGAGAATAACACAAGAAATCACACTACTTAACATAAGTGATTTTTTGGTCCAATGACCTTGGAAAAGCCCCGAAGGTAAAACCAGTGAGTGCGAGAGATAATATTTTTTATCAAAGAATTTTTACTATATTAAAATAACAACAATTAAATCAACTTATCTCCTTCGAAATATGTGCTCAAAATTCCTAGGAAGAATTGTTGTAGTTGTATCCTCAAATTTTGTGCCTGATAGTCTTAGAAATTTGTTCCAAGCTCACACAGGAAATTCATGCCACTATTGTACAATCTAACAACAATTAATTATTTTTAATCCTTCCTCAAAATCCATTCCTTTGGCTTGAACTTTGTGCACTAACAACAAAAAAAATCTACCCTCGATTTTAGTCTTTAACATCTATATTTTTGTTCCCTTACAACATTGTATGGTCTTGACAACCTCAAAAATCCCACCATGTCTACTAAGAGATTAATGCGGACTACGACGAAATTTGTGCAGTGATAAATGAAACCCTAACCTTGAATTTTGTGCCAATTATGATAACAATAAATACCTATTAGTCCCCTCGATTTTTGTACTTGTCTTGCTATAATAAATTCATTGAAAACTGCCTTAAAATTTGTGCTAACCCAACTAAAATTTGTGGTGGAGAAATTCCTTGATTTCAATGCCTTCTCAACCTAGGAATCCATGCCCTTCTCTTCTTGAAACTAACTATTGTACCCGATTTCTCATGTTGTACTTCCCTCTTAGCATCCTTCTCCCCTTCTCCTTATCTTATCTAATTTCACACATGAAGAATGAATGTCTTAAAGTTCCTTTCCCCCCCTTTTTGTTTTCATAATGAAGATAAAGACTTATGCCTAAGATTAAGGTCTGAGATTAGATCTTAGCCTCTCTTGATCAAGGGTGGAGATCTAATCTCACATTGACCCCCTCAAGTCCCCCTTTTCATTAATTGACCCTCCTAGTCACTTTAATAACAAAAAATTGTACCATGTACTTTATGACATATAAAATAACTTTTCTCATAAAGTCACTTTAATCATAAAAAGTACAATGTACTTTTATAATATCATAAAGTAACCAATAAAAGTCACATGACTTTAATAAACTCATAAAGTCACTTTTTCTTCAAGGGGTTCACTTTACCACTTTTCCTATGCTAGGTACAAAGCACTAGGAAACACCTCCTTGGTACCATTTCTCAACAAATACTTGAAGCACATAGGCCAAAAGAAAGGGAAATCAAATGGGTCAAAGTAGAAAAACCACCAATAAGCTTCTAAGGAGGGGTAGAAGAAGTGGAAAGGGGGAAGAAAAAAAGACAACATCCACACCACACCAGTGCAACGATCCCAATAACCACTAGAACCACTATAACATTGATGGTCATATAGATGAGAATTATTGGAAGTTGCATCCTAGTTCAACCTGAAGAACAAAAATAAATATACTACGAATAAAATGTAGAAAGAAATCCAAATTTGTAGCTACTAATTAATTCAAACTGAAAACAATATACACAAATTTATTCTACTCAATCTGTGGAAAGGAAAACATACAATAGAAACACATGCAATCATTCAATCAAAATAAACACAATATTTTCCTGGGGAACCCAACTCGGAAAAGACACCTCCTCTGTTTGTATTACATCATATGAAAAAAATTGATCTATTAAAATGACAACTCCAATCCTTGAAGCTCAACCTACACTGTAATACTGATCTCTTCCTCCTAAGTCTACTCTGGAAAATACTTAGCCAAATCTAGGCCTCCTGCTCCTCCTATTTCCTTGCGCAATTCCTGAGGAAATTGGCTCCTAAATAATATGAAAAGCTCCTATTTTCTTGCGCAATTCCCAAGAGGAATGCTTAATTTGATACATGCAAACTGTGTACACTCTTTAGTATACAATAATAAATACATTGATGCCTTTTTCCTCCATTCAACTAGGCAATTCGTGTTATGCTCTTAACCTGCAAAATGATACCCAATACAGAATATGCGAAGAAAAGATACCCAGAACACAGAATAGCAATGATTTTATTATTCAGAGAGTAATGTTCACTTGCCTCTTCGAGGGGGCAACCTCCAATAGAGCAGAGCTCGATTACAAAATAAGACACGATACTCCTCGCAGGGAGTCTCTATCCTTTATATATGACTCATACATGCAATACCACGGGCCAATACCGTGGGTTTTATTAATACCATTTATCTAATACTACGGCCCATTTGCAACTAATTGTGGTCCCGTCATTAATTGCGGGTTAACCACTTACAAATATTAATATGGGCTTTATTGACTCTTGACTATGACGTGATCCCATGACATAAATAAGGGGGTTAGGGTGGGACCCTAACATGCCCTCCCCCTTAACACTAGCCTTGTCCTCAAGGCTGAAGCTGCGGAAACTGCTGAAGAATAGTGGCTGGTTCCCAAGTTGCATCTTCCGGAGAGGTGTTTTTCCATTTGACGAGGACTTCCTTAATCATGTGGCCGCACAGGTGTTTGTCTCTTGTGTCTAGAACCTGTTCGGGTTGAAGCCAGATTGACCCTTCTTCGTCCAATTCAGGTAGACTGGTTTGAACTCGGCAATTGTTCCCGATCACTTTCTTGAGGCACGATACATGGAAAACTGGATGGATTTTTGCAGTAGGTGGCAAAGCCAACTTGTAAGCCACTTCTCCAATGCGCTGAAGTACTTGGTATGGTCCGTAGAATTTTGGAGATAGCTTCTGACAACCCTTGTCTTTGAGTGATGTTTGCTTATATGGTTGCAGCCTCAAAAAGACCTGATCCCCTTCTTGAAATTGGCGCTCTGAGCGATGCTGGTCTACCTGTTGCTTCATGCCGTTCTGAGCTTGATGAAGATTCTCTCTAAGATGGGCGAGCATGGTTGCGCGGTGTTGTAGGAGTTGATCCACCGCTTGTACTTTGGAGCACCCCTTGAGATAAGAGGTAGGGGAAGGCGGAAGTTGACAATATACTGCTTCATAGGGAGTCATTTTGGTGGTGGCATGATAGTTGGTGTTATACCACCATTCAGTCAGAGGTAACCACTGTACCCAAAGGTGTTGCTTTTCTGAAGTGAAACACCTACGGTAGGTTTCTACACATTTGTTGACGGATTCAGTTTGACCATCCGTTTGCGGATGATAGGAAGTACTGAGTTTTAATTGAGTGCCTTGTATCCTGAAGAGTTCCTGCCAAAAATTACTGGTGAAGATTGGGTCGCGATCGGACACAATAGAAGTGGGCATGCCATGCAATTTGAAAATCTGATCCATGAAATATTGAGCGACCAAAGTTGGTGTAAATGGGTGGGGTAGGGCACATAAATGAGCATACTTCGATGGTCGGTCCACAACCACCATGATGACTGACTTGTTCCCAGACTTTGGAAGACCTGTAATGAAATCCATAGAAACTTCCGTCCAAATTGATGTCGGAATGGGCAATGGTTGTAATGTGCCTGGAGTGTTGACGGTTTCCCCTTTGTGGCGTTGACAGACATCGCATTCTGCTACAAAAGTAAGGATGTCCTTTTTCATGCCTATCCAAAAAAATGATCTTCTGGTGCGAGCATACGTCTTCTGAAAGCCCGAATGTCCTGCAATGGGCGATGAGTGCAATTCTGCCAAAATGCGACCTTTGAGGGTGGATGTTGGGGATATTACGACTCTGTCCTTGTAGCGAAGAATATCATCCTGCCACGAGTAGCCCTTGGTGGAATTTGGATCTACCTGCAATTGAGAAATGAGTTGGGATAGCCCGGGGTGTGAAAACCATTCCTTGCGAGCCTCTTCAATCCATTCTGGAATGGGGAGGGAAATTGCTAGCAGAGTACTTTCTTCCTCAAATTGGCGAGATAATGCATCTGCTACACTATTGTCTTTCCCTTTCTTGTAAATGATCTCATAATCATATCCTAGCATTTTGGCGAGCCATTTATTTTGTTGTGGGGAGGATAGGCGTTGCTCCAAAAAATATTTAAGACTGTGATGATCTGTGCGGATTTGGAAACGTCGCCCCAATAAGTAAGGTCGCTAGGTCTCGATTGCATGTAAGATGGCCATCATTTCTTTTTCGTAGGTAGATTGGCCCAGATTCCTCCCACTTAGTTGTTGGCTTGTGAAGTCCAAAGGTCGCCCTTCCTGCATTAAGACCGCCCCAATACCGGTCCCCGAAGCATCACATTCAATGACAAAGGATTTGGTGAAGTCAGGTAGTGCTAAGACTGGAGTGGAACACATGGCGTTTTTTAGAGCGGTAAATGCCTGTTGTGCTTCCTCATTCCAGAAGAAGGAATTTTTCTTTAGGAGTTGAGTGAGGGGCTTCGCTATGCGGCCATAGTTGTGGACAAATTCACGATAATAGCCTATGAGACCCAAAAATCCTCTCAAGCTCTTCAAGGTCTTAGGTTGAGGCCATTCTTGCATTGCCTGGATCTTTTTGGGGTCCACCTTGACACCTTCACGCCCCACAATGTGGCCCAAATACTCAACTTCTTCCATGCCAAACGAACACTTGGACATCTTGACAAATAATTTATGCTTGCGGAGCAGGTGTAAAAGTAGATCTACATGCTGAAGATGTGCAGCCCAAGTGCCACTATAGATGAGGATGTCATCGAAGAAGACAAGGACAAATTTCCTGAGATATGGTTTGAGAATGTGATTCATAAGACTCTGAAAAGTAGAGGGGGCATTACAAAGACCAAATGGCATGACCAGGAACTCATAATGGCCTTCATGAGTTCGGAAAGCAGTCTTGGGAATGTCGACTTCCTTCATGCGAATTTGGTGGCAGCCTGAGCGAAGATCCAGCTTAGTGAAGAATTGAGCCCCATTGAGTTCGTCCAGCAAATCGTCAACCACCGGAATGGGAAATTTATCTTTGACTGTCAACTTATTGAGGACCCTGAAGTCGGGACACATCCGCCACTCCCCATCTTTCTTGAGCACCATGACCACTGGGGATGAATAAGGACTAATGCTGGGACAAATGACACCTGCTTCCAAAAGTTCCTTGATGATTTTTTCTATTTCATTCTTTTGGGTGAACAGATATCTGTATGGCCGCACATTTGGGGGTTGGGCCCCTGGAACCAAGGTGATGCTATGATCATGTTCCCCTCGCGAGGGTGGAAGCTCATGAGGCTTGTCAAAGACCGACAGATGGTTATTTAAAATCTGTTGCATCTTAGGATGAATTGGCAGAGACTTGGTTTCGACGACTTGGATGGCATTAAATTGAGCTACCACTCCATGATTGCCCTTTTTTAACAACTTTTCCATCCGATGCGAGCTGATGATAGAGGGGGTTCCCGCCTGGAGTCCACGGAGGGTATGTGTGTAGTTGTTCTGCTTAAAACTCATATATAACTCCTGAAAATCCATTGTGATTGGCCCAAGGGTGCGGAGCCATTTAGCGCCGAGGACAATGTCGCAACCCCCCATGTGTATGGCAAACATGTGGGTTTTCAACTGATAATCCCCCATTTGAAGTTTGACATTTTCACAGCGGCCTTCACATTTCATTGTGCCCCCATCCGCAATTTGGACTTGGAAGTTAGAAACTGCTCGTACAAAACAATGCACTGCTTCTGCGATTTTTTGATGGATGAAATTATGGGTACTTCCACTATCAATAAAGACTACTACTGGGCGATGTTTAAGAAAACCCCTGATTTTGAGAGTTTGAGGGGAAGAAATCCCTGCCAACGCATGCAGCGAAATAACTGGTTCGTCAGAGACATTCTCCTTTGGGTTGTCTTCTTCTAGCGCCTCATGTTCCTCAAGTGCTGGATCTTCCTCTGTTGAGCTGTAGTCAGTGGCATCTAGTTGAAAAAATCTGGGCTCCTTGCATTTATGACCTGGGGAGTATTTTTCATCACAGTAGTAACATAGTCCTTGCTTCCTTCTTTCGGCCATTTCCGCAGGTGACACCTTTTGGACCTTAAGTGTTTGAGTCGTGTTGTGAGCTTGTGGGGGACGACCTTTAGCGGGGAAATTTGGGCGACTGTATTGGGCTGCTAATGCACGTTCCATGTTACGGGCTACCTTGCAAGCCTCTGTCCAAGTGGGAGGGTGGTGCAGTAAGACTTGAGCTTTGATGGATTCTTTAAGACCACTGATAAAACATTTCGTGTAGAACACATTTGAGAGACCCCAAGTGCGGAAGGCTAAGGCTTCAAAAGCTGTAATATATTCATCCACTGTACCTGTCTGTCGGAGCTTAGTAAGATGACCCAAAAAAGAGTCCTCCTGTTCAAAGCGGTCTCGAAGAGCTTTGGTAAATTGGGTCCAAGTCTTAAAAGGTCCATTGCAACGTTGATGCCATTCCCACCATTGCCACCGTTCATTGTCCAAGTACATGCTCCCCAACATAAGCTTAGTCGCATCATCTAAGATATGATTCAGTTTGAAATACTGCTCCATTTGTGCTATCCATGCGGACGGGTGAGAACCGTCAAATTTGTGCATATCCAACTTGGGAGGTCGCTGACTGGGTGGTGGGTGGGTGTGCCAGACGTGAGGAGAGTGGCTAGACTCACCCTCATTGTATTCATTGTCATTATACTCCTCCTCATGGGCTTGCTCCTTGCCCTTCGGGATTAATTGCTGGACCTGGAGACTTAGTCCGGTAAGCTGCTTATTGATGGATTGGACGGTTTCTTCAAGTTTGTCCATTCTGTCATTGGCCATTGCTTGAGCTCTAGATTCTACCATACACCAACCTGAAAAATTGGGACCGCCTAAATTTTTTTACTAATAATTGAATGGTACCATCGTGCTCAGCTCGTTGTCCTAATTCTGATGGGCTAGATCACCAATAAGCTCCCTGGAAGATCTCAGACTCGTTTTTTTTTTAAAACTCCTAACGGAGTTTTACTCCTTCCTGATCAATACTGCAGTCGCCAAATCCTCAAAATGTCAATGCAGCCAAAAGTCCTGTGAAAATTATACCTCAGTATAGGAACCCTTCACAACAACTCTGATCTGGTGGATCTGAGAGATTTGAATGGCGGATCGGATAGCTCTGGGTGGCGGAACAAACTGCTGCTGCGTATCGGCTGGCTCTAATAGATCTGAATGACTGATCTGCGAACTCGAGACTGCGGGACTGATGTCGGCTGCTGCTGCACCCCGTTGCACCAGCGGATCTGGAATAGATGATGCGCGATCCCCCGATAGAAAAGGGAACTATGGTCTTGAGGAGTGTCAGGTGCTACAGATCGCAATATACATAAGGGTTTGGCAGTAGTACTCGGCCCAATGTTTCAGGGCTCTAACTAAGGAGGATCGACCGTACCCTTAGCCGTACAACCCGACTACCCTATCGTACGGGTGAGTAATCTCTCCGAGTGTTGTTCTCGGTGTACTGTAGCCACAAGATGGCCGACGGTTTATCTATGGCGAGGTTTCAAGGGAGCCTAGGGGCTTCCGTTATACCCAGAGGGTACGTGGAAGACAGTCCGTGCGCGGTTCTGTCTAATGCACTACTACTCGAAGGGGTACCCACAGGGGTTACAAGGGAGTCCAACAGACGTGACCACCTCTTGTATTTCATGTGTGCATGCCTCCCCAAATCCGCAGGTTTATGCGCTCAACGACAAATCCCGTGGTTTAAAGACGCCGGAACACGTCTCTAGCCAAATTTTTTTTTGCTAAGAATTGGAGATCCCACCGGCCCTGGAAAGTGCTCTGATACCACTTGTTATGCTCTTAACCTACAAAATGATACCCAATACAGAATATGCGAAGAAAATATACCCAGAACATAGAATAGCAATGATTTTATTATTCAGAGAGTAATGTTCACTTGCCTCTTCGAGGGGGCAACCTCCAATAGAGCAGAGCTCGATTACAAAATAAGACACGATACTCCTCGCAGGGAGTCTCTATCCCTTATATATGACTCATACATGCAATAGCATGGGCCAATACCGTGGGTTTTATTAATACCATCTATCTAATACTACGGCCCATTTGCAACTAACTGTGGTCCCGTCATTAATTGCGGGTTAACCACTTACAAATATTAATATGGGCTTTATTGACTCTTGACTATGACGTGATCCCATGACATAAATAAGGGGGTTAGGGTGGGACCCTAACAATTCGAATTCCATGCATGACTCGAGCTATTTTTAGCAAATTGACTAGTTAACAGAGAGATCAATGAGTTAACAACAATTACAACTACTCAACTGAACTCCCACTAACTCTATTCATTACTAGAGCTCATAAAAGTGAGTTTCACTAACTATAACTCCACTAGATTGCTAGATCTTAGCAATCAAATCATGCACAACTCTACTTCTAACCCACAAACTCAAATTGACAGATTTAATTGAATGACTTGGCCATTTCACTCCTACTAAATGCAACTCAAGCCATCCTGATGATGTGGAAATTTGAATTTCTCCATTTGAATAAGGCACAAGTCAAATGAAGCCTTTTCTTGCTACAATTTAACACTCCATCTTAGCAAGAAAAGGGTTTTGCACAACCTCAATCCTACTCAAGTGGAAGGTATTGTAACACAAATAACTTCCCACTCACTGTTATTATTGCTACTGCAAGAACTGCAACTGAGAAGCATCCAAAATACTAAATCAACTATGTCCCTGCGCTGCAACTGTCTCCTAAGTCTTTGACTTTTACTATCCTCTGCACTATCACTCAAGATCTGAACACATCAGCTAAAATTGATCCTTCTACTACTTAATACTGTGGGCCTCTGTAGCAAGGGTAATGATCCATGAGAAGAGTATACTACAACTCTTGTTGCTCTCCTGTGAACCCTGCCCAAATCTTTGCAACTCTGGGACTAAGGTTCTACATCGCCCCACCATACTCCTAGAGGTATAGTTGCATGCATGGTGAAATATACCTCTAGGTTCTAGATATTTTAAACTCGAACACAAATTTATTTTACTTTTCCAATAGCAATATGCTTTAGATATGCCTTTCCGCTATTGAACACCACATCATATCCTCTATCTTCAAGTACAGCTATAGCAAATAATTTTTTCTTCAGACCAGGAACATACATTATATCCTTTAGGTGAATATGGGAGCTTGACTACCTCTTAAAGGTGATAGTGCCAATCCATTTGGTACTATATCTTATATCATCCCTAAGTTCTATGTGTAATTGTAGGTCCTTCTCCTCTAAGTTGTTGAAGAACTCCTTATTCATGTCATATGATATGAAGCACCAGAGTCTAGGTACCACTCACTCCCTCAGACTTTATTTTCCATGCAAGCAATGAGGGTGAAATCCAACTCAAATTGTGATGTGAGAGCATCTCCTCTTGCTCCTGTTGCAGGCTCCTTACTAGATTTCTTGTGTGGACACTTGGTTGCATAGTGTCCATACTCATGGTAATGAAAACATTTAATTTTACTGAGGTATTTCTTCTTGCCATGGTTATGGATGGATTTTTCCTCGCATTGAGACTTCTTGCCTTTGGTGTTATTTCCTTTGTCAACTAAAGAAAAATAGTATTCCTCATCAGATCTGGATGTGATACCATCTCTAGTGTTTCTTATGATCTCCTCTTGCACCAAATCAAACCAAGGTCTCTCCCATTTTGGGAGCTTATCTCTTCCATTAACTAAATCCTGATAGTTATGCCATGACTTCGAAATACCAAGGAGTGTTAAGCTCACGAGCTCAGATGGTGGCATAGTCTCTCCTACTCCTCCAAGTTCATCTCTGACCTGGGTGAATCTAGATAGGTACTCAACAATGGTTTCATTTTTTTACATTCGAATGTTCCTAAGCTTATATTTCAATGCCAATTTCTTAGCATCACTACTACTTTCGAATAACTTTGTGATGGTTTTCCACATTCCATAAACAGTTTGCTTGCCATGCAAACTCTAAACCACATGGTCTCTGACTCCCTTTAGGATAATCCTCTTAGCTTTTGCAGTATATTTCTTCCACTGCACTAGTTGTTGTGCATCTGATGTTGCTATCTTTAGAATATATGTTTGTGTGTACTCCAATACTCCATTGTCGTTCAACATAGCTTCCATCCTATCTTTCTAAGCTATGAAATTCGAATTTCCCTCTAATGCATTCTCAAGCCTCAATCCATAGAAGGACATTGTTCCTGCATTGAAGAAAATTCCTACACCTCAAATCTTCTATTCAAAATTTCTTTGGGAGATGATCATGAATCTAGTTTCTATGTAGTTTTCAATAACTCTGATAGCATGTAGAAATAACTCAAAATTTTTAGTTGCTAATGAATTCATACTTAAAACAATGGACACAAACTTATTCTACTGAATCTACGGAATGAAAAAATATAATAGAAACATATGCAATCATTCAATCACAATGAACACAATATTTTTCCTGGGGAACCCAACTAGGAAAAAAACCCTCCTTTGTTTGTATTATATCAAATTAGAAAAAATGATCTATTACAATGAAAACTTCAATCCTTAAAGCTCAAATTGCACTATAATATTGATCTCTTCCTCCTCGGTATGCTCTGGCAAATACTTAGCCAAATCAATGCCTCTTGCTCCTCCTATTTCCTTATGCAATTCCTGAGGAAACATGCTCCTATAGAATAGGAAAAGTTCGTATTTTCTCATGCAATTCCAGGGACGAATGCCTCACCTACTACATGCAAATTGTGTACACTCTCTAGGGCTATTCGAATTCCATGCATGACTAGGGTTATTTTTAGTAAATTGATGAGTTAACTGAGAGATCAGTGAGTTAACGACATTTACAACTACTCAATTGAACTCCTAATGACTCTTTTCATGACTAGAGCTCAAATAATTGAGTTTCACTAACCATAACTCCACTAGATTGCTAGATCTTAGCAATAAACTCATGCAACTCTACTTCTAACCCACAAAATCGAATTGACTAATTTAACTAAGGGAATTGGCCATGTCACTCATGCTAACTACAACTCAAGCCATCCTGTTGATGTGGAAATTCGAATTTCTCCATTTAACTAAAGCACGAGTCAAATGAAGCCTTTTCTTGATATAACTTAACAGAAAAACATGACGACCATAATTCGAGTAATAATTAGGAGTGAATCAACTTAGACATGGATGAGAAGATTGTTTGTACATCAATGCAAAAGGGGATGAACCTGACTAGCCTTCAGCAAAAGGAAGAACACAAAATTACCAGAATCTTCCATATAAAGATACAGGTCAAGAAGACAAAGGTTGATGCTCTATTTGACTCAAGATCGTAGGCAATCTGATTGCAGAGGATTTGGTCAACAAATTTGGATTGGAGGTTTATGATCATCCGATTCCATATCCATTATGATGGGTAAAAAAGGATGCAAAAATAAAGGTAATCAAACAATGAAAAATTAGATTTGTTATCATTGTTGATTTTATTAGTGAATTATAACTAGATGTAGTTCCCCTTGATGTGTGTGGAGTGGTGTTTTGAATTCCCTATACGTAAACGTGTGATGCAATCTTCATGTAGAGAACCAACCAATACCACCTAATCAAGGATCGAAAATCCTTCACCATTAACACGCATAAGGGAAAGTCCAAAATTTCAGTGGTAAGTTCCAACCAAGCCAAGAAACTGATAAGTTCTAGAAAGAAGTATGTTTTATTATTTTTAAGATTAAATTAGTTTGTAGAAGAGTCAATGAGAGTGTTGGCTTGATGGACCCTGACCTAGGTTCAACGTTAGTTAGCCAAGCAAATCCCTACACCACTATCCCTTTCGGCATCAGTCCACGGAGCGCGGCCCGAAGTCTCACCCAAAGCAGTGTGGGGGGATGCAGGAACCAAGTTTCCGCACCCTGAGATGGTTGTGATGTTGGTTTTATACCTTAAACCCTTCCTTCACATAGATCGATAAGCCCTTAGGGCTTATTGATGTACTTTCTCTTTCGCCTCTTAGAACCTCCGCGAAGGTATACGATCATCCTTCGCGTAACCCTAACAAGTGGCTGGGGTACTTACACACCTTTGTTACTGTGTTATTGTATGATTTCCTTAATTATCTAAAGTGTTCACCAATTTTACCATGCAATTAAGATTATCTTCGCGTAAACGTATATCCTTATTTGAGTTCATATAACAGATGAAAACATATACATTCACACATCAAATTAGCATTATAACATAAACCCAGAACTTAACATAACATAATCACATGCGATCCACAGAGGAAAAATACACAGTAATTTCAGAATACTTCTCTTTATTGATGATTCAGATTTTCAATACAGACTCTATCTTCCCTGCACACACAGCTGCAGGGGTCCACACACTCAGCTGCAGACTTCTACCCTAGGCCTCTGTGCACTCAGCTGCAGAGCCTCTTCCTACGCTAAGACTGTTGCTCTTATCTCTTCACAGACTCATCAAGCACTTACTTAACTCCCTTTAGACACCTCTAAGACCTCCTTTTTATACAATCCCATGGTCTACAGACCAAGGGCAGATCTCATCAAGCCGACACAACCTATCTAGACTAAGGGCGAAAAAACCTTTTTGACCCTTGATATATTCGCGCTCCGCAACCACAAAATGCGGAGACTTTACATTTCTTTACACAAACTTCGAGTCTTCTACCACAAAACTTGGGTTTTTAACCCCAAAATTGACCCCCAGGGGACCTGTTCCCAACAAGCCCCCAACACAAACATGGTGACTCGCCCTCGAGTCACTCAGCTGGCATGGAGATCTTGTCACAAAGACCTCCTAGCTCGACTTGGACTACTGCAACTTTGGCAGTACACTGTGTTGTCGCCTGCTTCATCTCCTCGACTAGATGCTCCATTGCTGGCCTTGCGTCGTCTGACTGAATCTTCTATTGATTCTTTTGTAGACTAGCCAACTTGCCTTCAATTGTGGTCATGATCAAATAGGCCTTGTCCAACCAAGGTTGTAAGTGAGCCTTCAACACTGCTTCCTTGTGTTGAGCTACATCTACCTGCTCTTTCAAAGCCTTGGCCTCTTGCAGCTTTGCCAATCTCTATGTGATGGCGACAGTGCGCGCCATCGCTTTAACTTCGTCGTAGCACTGTTGCAGCTCTCGCGCTTCTATTTCTAGCCTCTACACAGTGGGGTCTTCCTGCAGGTTGGTTACCACCTCTAGCAACTGCTCAAAGAGTGTCATGCAGTCTGTTATAAAACCAGTTCACAAAAAGATAGAAAAGATAGATCAACGCCTTATAAATAAGCATCTTCGAGGGGGCAACCTCCTTTACATTACACAAATAAATAATTCTTGGATGATACAAATGACAAGACCTCCTTTCTATATATAGTAGTCTAAGGGGTCATAATATAATCAGAGCCAACATAACAATAATAATGTAAGGGCACAATAATAACAATAGTGGGCTTCTATGGGGCACAATAATAACAATATGGGAACTACATGGGCACAACAATATAATAAGGGGGTTGTACTAATAACAATAAGGGGTTACACTAGTAGTATAGGGACCTAACATGCCCCTCTCCTTCAAAAAGTGTTGTCCTCAACGCTTGAGTAGTTCTTGATGCTTCTGTATAAATTCTTGTCCTCCCATGTGGAATCTTCAGCGGGTAAGTTCTTCCACTTGATGAGATACTCTGAAATTGATCTATTTTGTAGCTTTCGATTTCTCAGTTTTGTGACTGCTTCAGGTTCCAATATGATTTTTCCTTCCTTGTCAAGTTCTCACAATACTGTTTGAACTGGGATCTTCTACAACTTTTGAATGAGTTCCCACTCCTTTGGGCATATGGATATATGTAAGGCCTGATGTTTGGAGGAACACTTCGTGGAATCAAATGAATAACATGATCATGATCACGAATAGGTGGGAGGCCTTTGGGAGTCTCAAATACCTTGGAATGATTGTCCAAAATGTTTTGGAGATCTGGAGAAATACATGATTTCGATGTGGGATCCTCTAGTGAACATAATTGTGCAATTACACCCCGTTGTTCTTTATTTAGAAGCTTTGTCATGCTGTTAGAGTTGATTATCTTTCCAAGTTTTCCTTCGATACCCCTCAATTCAACTTCCTTTCCTTCCCAAAAAAATTTCAAGAAAAGTTCTTGAAAATTAAAAGCTATCGTACCCAAAGATTGTAGCCATTGGAATCCTAGTAAAACATCAGCACCACCCATTGGAATGGAAAGCATTGGGCTATTCAATACATATTCTCCCATGGATAGCTTGATATTATGGCACTTTCTAGAGTAATTTATGGTTTCTCCACTTGCAACCATCACTTGACACTCCGGTGTTGGATATAGGAAGCAGTTCAATTCCTTGGCTATCTTACCATCAATAAAATTATGGGTACTTCCTGAATCAATCAACACTCTTACATTTTTCTTCTTGATATGTCATTCTATCTTGATAGTTTGAGGAGTGGTAATTTCTTCCAATGCATTACAAGATATGGTCGGATTGATTTCTTGAGACTCGATGTGATCTTTCAATTCTTGAACATTTTTCTTCTTGATATGTCCTTCTATATTGATAGTTTGAGGAGTGGTAATTCTGTCCAATGCATTACAAGATATGGTCAGATTCATTTCTTCTTTCTCGATGTGATCTTTCACTTCTTGAACCTTTTTCTTCTTGATATGTCCTTCTATCTTGAGAGTTTTAGGAGTGGTAATTCTTTCCAATGCTTTACAAGATATGGTCAGATCCATTTCTTCTTTCTCTGGGGTTGGTTCCTCATGTATATACTCTTATTTTGACGTTCCTTGATCCTTTTCTTCCTCCTCTCCACAATCAATGTAAACTAATTTCTTCTCAGCACACTTATGACCTTTAATGTATTTGTTATCACAATTGTAACAAAGCCCTTTTTCTCTTTTTTCTTCCAATTGTTGTGGTGTAACACTTGTAGGTTGTGGAAGGCTAGGAGAAACAACACTTCCATCTTTATAGTTGTGAGGGGTAGACTTCCTTGTTTCCATAACTTTGCTTTCCACTTTGTAACAAAGCCCTTTTTCTCTTTTTTCTTCCAATTGCTATGGTGTTGCTCTTTGTTTCCTCATAATGTGCTATCATTTCCTCCGTGAAAATTGATCACGTAACAAGTTGTTTATGAGAACAAAGCCCTTTATACCATAAAAATTAATCTGGTTCTAAATATGAAGATGCAATACATACCTTTTGTAACAGTGGTACACCATGTAGATCAAAATATTGCTCCATCTGTAGTATCCAATTTACTGGATCCTTTCCATCAAACTTCCTCATATCACCTTTTCTTGATTTCAGGAGCTCGATCTTGAAATGACTGTAACTCTGTACTTTCAGATCTCAAAGTTCTAAAATTGTCTCCTGCAGTAGCCCTCTGAGTCCTCTTTCTAACCCCGCAAGTCTGATCAAAATTTGATTCTCCAAGAAAGAGTTATGCCCAATCTCCTAAGATGACTTGATTATATAATGTTTTAGTAGAGCAAACTTGTACGACGTGCCACATGTCACTATTTCAACCTTTGGATTTGAAAACTATGCACAGAAAACTACAGTCCATCCTCTTTCTATAACTTCTTATGAAATTTCAATTTGTTGCTCAGAGAGAAAGTTATGACGATTTTCCCAAGGTCACCTATTTAGGATGTAATTCGGGAGTCTGCAAAAACCCTAACTTCCTCATATCATATATCCAAAAATATAGCGAGACAAGATCTGAAATTCGGACCCAAGATTCAGAACAATTTCTTATCAAATGGTTTTTTCTTCAGCTTCTGAAACTTCATAGAACAAAAGGTTATAGTGAAAATACCAATATGACCTATTTTAGATGAAATTTTGGAGCTTGCAAAAACCCTAACTTCCTCATATCATATCTCCAAAAATATAATGAGACAGGATCTGAAATTCGGATGTAAGATTCAGCACAATTTCTTCTCAAATGGGTTTTTTTGTAGATTCTGAAACATCACAAAAAAGACGTTATAGCGAAAATTCCACGCTGACCTGTTTTGGAGTAGTGAAACCCTAGAATCCAAAGCTCTGATACTAAATGTTATAAAACCAGCTCACAAAAAGATAGAAAAGATAGATCAAGACCTTATAAATAAGCCTATTCAAGGGGGCAACCTCCTTTACATTACACAAATAAACAATTCTTGGATGATACAAATGACAAGACCTCCTTTCTATATATAGGAGTCTAAGGGGTCATAATATAATTAGAGCCGACATAATAATAATAATGTAAGGGCACAATAATAACAATATGGGGACTACATGGGCACAACAATATAATAAGGGGGTTGTACTAATAAAAGTAAGGGGTTACACTACTAGTATAGGGACCTAACAGAGTCCTTTACTGCGTTGTCTACTGCTGCTAGGACGTCTTTCATAGCTGACTCACGTTGTTCTCTGATTTTTGGCGGAGTTGAAGGTTGGGCCTTCAATTGCGACTCTACGATTTTGATGTTCAATTCCAACTAGACCTTTGCCAATTCTGTGTGTGCGTCGCGTACTCCAGCAGCGAGCTTCTGAACCCACACATCAACTGGCTTAGCATCGGGAATGTCCAACTCCGGGACAGATCTACATGCCTCAGCCACGACCGTAGCCATGCGCTAACTCTTGTATGTAAGGTCTTTCATGAGGTCAATGGTTGAGTCTTGTTATATATCCATGTGGGCGTTGTTGATCTTTTGCTCACTAATGACTTATGACACACGCTATTCGCGGGCCTGCAGTTCTGCGATCATGCCATCCTATAAAAGGTGAAGTGCCTCACTTGGAAGCGTGACCAAGTTAAATCCAACTCCATTGAGGGTGCTAACAGCGGGCCCGCCAGCTTCTATCTCCATAGTTAATGCTCCATCCGACAACATTATTGCTCGGGGACCTCACGTGCACAACATCCCTGCAGCTTCGGAGGTGCCAGGTGCCAAACTGGTTGACACTGCGTTGGTCTTTACCTGTGATGCATGGATCTGCAGCTCACATAGACCCATCTGGATAACACCCAAATCCTATTGCTATTGCTGTTTGAACTACTGTAGCAGTTCCGCAGTGGCGTCTCTCACCGTATCACCTATGTCATTCAAGTCCCCCTATGTTAGGGTGATTGGGTCGAGAGACGTCTTGCTAGCCTTGGACTTCTTCCACGACCCTACTTTCTCTAGATCTATGGTACGCTTGGTGCGGAATGGATTCGTCTCCAGGTCCATTCCTCCCTACTCCATCTATTCGTCCTGTTCTTCTGGCTCCGGGGAAGGTGACTTCTGACTCCGGTCAGAGTCATGCTCCTCTTCCTCTGCTTGCCCACCTGTCTACTTCACGGTAGCGCACTCTGCCTTGGCCTTATCCTTGGTCTCCTTTCTTTTCTTCGCGACCAACTGTTCCATCTTCAGCTTGGCTTCTTCCTTTTTTCGTTGTGCGGCGGACTTGCTAGATCTTGCTGTCAAGTCTGTGGCAGTGTGCCAATCTGCCATCCAGTGGTCGAGGACCACTTTAATCGCGCCATCTATGGCCAAGTATGGTAGGTCATGCCATTTCTGTTTAGGGTCCTTTCGCGCACGTATTGAGACATGGTGGAAGTCGGCCTTGAATTCCACGTACTCCTGTAGCTTATTAAAATTTGTTGGAGGCAATCACGGCTTGCAATTGATGGCCATATGGGTGCTCATCTCCATCAACATCCAAAAGATCTTGATGTCCTTGATCTGTTGAGGATCCTTCGTAGCCCACAGTGAAGCGAACTTCACTGCTTCTGGTAGGTTTGGCACAACCGGAGGAAACTGGCTATCCTCAGGAAGTCCCACGCAACCAGTATTATGGATAGTAGTAGCCATGCATAGTGGAATGCCTTCCTATGATCTTGCGCCTCACGGCAGTTCGCGAGGAACTCACCGTAGAGGTAGTGCGCCCAGTTAAAATGTACACCCTCTACACATTGGGCCGCCAAGGCTATCACTGGTGTCGACACTTCATCTGCGTGACACTTCCTCATGACCTTTCCTGCCAAGATTTGTGTCGCCACTTTGACCCCGGGGTCATAGATACTCATGATGGCATAGTCGTGCGACTTCTTTACTAGCTTGAATTTTTCCTTCATTGCCTCAGCAAGGGCATGCTTGTCGGTCTTTCCGCTAAACGACATGGCCAGATTTTCTCCTGAGTGCGACAGTCGCATGACCCTATGGATCAACATGTCAGTGATGGGTATCAATTCCTCCAGCCACAAAACCCATTGTGCACCAATCACAGCAGGTGCTTGATCACAATCATCATGATGGGTGTGTTGTTATAATGCGACACCCACAACAGGTTTAGCAGGCCTGCCTTGTCCACGCCTTTCAGCCACTTCCTTGGCTCCAAAGTAGTCACTCTAGTGTTTTTGTGGAAGACACAGTGCATAAGTTGGTCTATCGCTAAATGAGGGAAACGCTCTGTGTCAATTAAATCCCAGTCTTCTAATTTTAAAAGGGGGACTCGCCCCAACCGCAGTACCTCAAAGACAATTTTCTCTGGCAGTAGGGGTGTGTGTAGGGTGACCTTATTCTCATTAATATCCTTTGGCACCTTCATTTTACCCCTGCGCAGAGGAACTCAGGTAGCTTAGAAATGGGGTCAGACCCCACAACCTCAACATCCTCAGTTTCCATCACAATATCCTCATCATCCATGGGGATTTATTTGACCTCTTCTGCTGGCTCTAAGTCAATCACCTTGCCCTTTTCCTGCACAATGGGCTTATCCTTTTGTGGGTGCTTTCTAGGTGATGCGCGCACCGGCTGTGGTGTTGTGGCCTGCTTGCCTTTCTTGTTCTTTAGACCCTCCTTGGTCAGGGTAGGCCTCGACCTGGGTGACCGTGGTGACTTAGGTACTTCAGCTGGTACTTCCGCAGTTACAACCTCCAGGGCAGCTCCCTCGGCTGCCATGGCTACCCCTGGAACAACTCCTTCAGCCATCATTTCTTCCCCAACATTTATAGTCTCAATTGGCGTCGACATGATGCTATGCAACAACTCTTGTGTCTCCTTTGGCAACGTCTCAAACACTGAACTTGCTATCAAAACTTCAAAGTTTTCACGGTTCATGTGCGCCTAAGAGCTCAACACCTCAATTCTCAAAATGCCAAGTGTTTTCTGCTGGGCAACCCTTTGTAATTTATAGGCATTTTCAAATTCAAATTTGACCATTCCCCCCACAATCAGTTCATTAATGCTAGATTGGCGACAGATTTTCAAAGATCTGGTCCATAAATTCCGACTTAAATGTCGCCCCCCGCTCTATTTGGCCATTTTTTCATCGTCAAATCATGAACAGTGACTTTAACTGTCACTTTCAAGCTATCCTGCGTGATGTTTCCTTTGGCAGCGCAGCTCCCTATGAGCTTTGTGACATTTCTTCGTTCCGCGCAATTCCCTGATCGTGCAACTTTCCGACCCGGGCAATGTAGTTTATAGTCCTATGCTTCCTTTCAACTACCTGGAGCGCTAAGACTATGCTTCCCTCATATAGTCACCTAGTTGGATCACCGGTGTATGGCTTCAATCAGCTGCCATTCACCTTCCCTGAGAAGGGTTCTCCATTCAATTTGACCAACTGAACTGCTCCACCATCGGTAATCTCCTTGATGACATATGGCCCTAGCCAGTGCATCCTAAATTTCCCTGGAAATTTATCAAATTTGCTGTCATATAACAAGACCAGATCATTTACCTTGAAGGTGTGTAGTTTGATGTGTTGATCGTGCCATGCCTTTTCGCACTCCTTTTTAACTTTTTGATGAAATCCAGCTAGAAATCGATCCTCCTCAAGATATGTTAGCTGCGCAAGCCTCTTTTCTAGGGCTCCACAATCTGCCATTCCTGTGAGTGCCGCTATGAGTGCCGCTATGCACAAACTAGGTACAATGTATTCCATTGGCATCACAGCTTCTACGCAATACACGAGTCTGAAAGGTGTTTGTCCAGTCAGCTTCCTGCAAGTCGTTGTGTAGGCACATAGCACCGCAGGTACGCGGACATCCCTGTCATTTCTCTGAGCATTGCATACCTTCATCATCACACTCTCCAGTATCTTATTGAATGCTTCTACCATCCCATTAGCCTGCAGATGATAAGGCGTACTTTTCTGATGATACACCTGAAATTCCTCCGTCAACACAATGATTGTTTCGTTAAGAAAGTGCGTACCACGATCACTCATCAAGATCTTTGGACACCCGAATCTCGTTAGGACATACTCAAAAATAAATTTTTCTACTATCGTGCCTGTGCAGTCCTTCACAAGTTGTGCCTCCGCCCATCTGGTCAAATACTTAGTCGCGATGATGATGTACCGTGCACCCGTCTTCTTTCCTTGAGGTTGAATTGGTCCCACAAAGTCAATTGCCCATTTTTCGAATGGTTGTAACGTCACCTGTGGCATCAGAGGCAGCTCATCCCTCTGTGACGGCCTGCCAATCCTTTGACATGCATCACATGCCCTACAATATGCTTTTGAATCCTTATGCATGGTTGGTCACCATAGCCCAACGCGTAGAATCTTCTGCGCTATTGCTTTCCTTGCACAATGTCCTCCCACAGCTCCTCCATGAGCCTCAGCGAGGATGTTTCTTCGTTCAAAGTCAAGCACATAACGTCATAATATTTTGTCTGACCCCATTTTGTACAAGTGCCCTGCAATAATAGAAAATTTTGTTGCGCGCACTACCAGTTCCTTCTTCTATTGACGTCTATAACCTTCCAAAGCCGATCCTGTCATCAGGAAGTGGATAATATCTTCAAAGTGACAGTCTGTGATGTGCACTGCAAAGATCTGGGTATCAAGCAGTCCTTCCTCTAAATTAGTAGGTTCCTCTCCAGTTTCAATGTGCAACAGATGATCAGGTCCCGCATTTAGTCATCCTGGCTTCACAATAACCTCAAAGTTGTACTCCTGGAACAACAACAACCACCTACATATTTCCCCCCCCAACACAGGCTTGTTGACCAGGTACTTCAACGCGGAATGATCCATATACATCTTAAAGTGTCTGCCCAACAAATAGTGCCTGAACTTCTGGAGCACGTACACCATAGCTAATCCTTCGTGCTCTGTCGTGGAATAATTTTTCTCTGCTTTAGACAGATTCCTACTTGCGAACGCTATAGGATGATCTAGTTCTCCCTCACTGGCCTGTGTCAATACAGCCCCTAGCACAATACATGATGTGTCCACGTGCACATGAAATTCCTTCTTCCAATCCGGGAAGACTAGGATCGACACGGTGACCATTTTCTCTTTCAGCACATCCAAGCTCTTCTGACATTCATCATTCCAACAGAACGTAGCATCCTTTTTCAACAATTTCTCCATAGGTGCGATGATCTGGGAATATCTCTTAATGAAATTCCTATAGTATCCGGTATGCCCTAGAGTTGCATGCAGCTGTTTCACATTCCTTGGCGCCTCCAAGTTGATTGTCACTGCGATCTTCGCGGGGTCTACCATTAGTCCTTGTCTGTATACCACATGACCCAGCAAGGTCCCAAAAGGGACACAAAATAGACACTTGTTCAGATTGAGCGCGATCTGGTATCTCCTACATGTATCTAGCATCAAGCGCAGACTTGCCACATGGCACTTGACCAATCCAAACACTGTCCAATCGTCAAAGTATACCTCTAAGAATTTATGAATGAATTCTTTAAATGTCGTAATGACTACGCACAAAAAGATTGCTGGCGCATTCTTCAGCCCAAAAGGCATTACAATGTATTGAAAACATCGCCATTCAATCGTGAAGGTCATCTTGCTTCTATCCTCAAGTGTGATTTTGATCTGATGGTACCGAGAGAATCCATCAGTGAAATAGTATGCTTCTTGGTTGCCTACATTATCCAAGACCTCGTCGGTGAACGGGGTCGGGAAAGGATCATGCACACAAGCGTCATTCAATTTCCTTAGATCCATGCATATCCTTATCTCTTCCATCTATTTCTTTTCCTAAACCACTATTGGGCTTACCCAATCAGATTCTTCCACCGGTTTGATAATACCCGTCACGAGCATCTTATCTAACTCAACGTGGACCCTTTCCTTGTACTTCGGGTTGAGGCGGTACAGTCTTTGCTTCACAAGTTTCGCGTCTGGCTTTAAGGTGATCTTAATGACACCCAGGTCTCCTATTATCCCTTTCAGATTGGAAAACTTAGTGGGGAATAAGTCCTTATATTCGCGGAGCAGTTCAACGACCTTATCCACTGTCACGTCCTCCCAATAGTCCCTAATCTTTACAAACTTTGGTTCTTCCTCCGCGCCAATGTTCACCTACCTGGTCTTGAGCGGCTTAGCTATTTCTCGATTCTCTAACTGTAGCCCTTCAACTCCGCGGTGACCTTCAGTCTCCGGGATGTTAACCTCTCTCGGGTCTTCGTCTTCTTCTTTCGCCGTCACATTGTAACATTCCAGCACGTGGCTCAACTGCGTAGTCCAATCAGGTTGAATTAGGTCTAGAGGATCCTGTAATATCCTAAAGATGGTTGTCTTAACCTCCTGCAATGCTTCATTGATGGATTCAAATCCATCCTCAAAACTGAATGTCATCAGAAATCCTTGGCACCAAAACATCGCACTCTTTGGTGCCATGACGGAATTCTATCTCCAAGTACCAATTCATTGATATAACCTCCAAGGTATGACAAAACAGATGGACCCACTCCATCTGGGGCTTCGCTCCATACACTTCAGTCCATTTGGCCAAATGATCGCATGGATCATTCCTCCCCTCATACTTTTCTGTTAGTCTTACCTTCGGGTGGCCAAAGCGTATCCTCATCATCCTCCTATATTTGCGCCAATCATCAAAACTACCCTTGTGCGTACCCCACCATCTTGTAGGTGTAGCACGCAGCACCCAATCTAATGCCTGGAAGTGATGCTTCTTGGGCACTTCCCTTTCAAATGCATTCAAAAAGCGATCAGCGTCAGTTAGCCCATCATAGTGAGGTAGATTCCTTACCTCCGAAGACACGCAGCACAATGACTTGGTCATCATATTACAACGCAATGTAGATACTTCATGCAGCCGATTCTGCCAGTGCTCTAGTTCTTCGTCCAAATTTGATGTGCAGGAGCTCTCATGGTCCCATGCAATACATCTGTCTGCTGTTGGATTCACCCAATCCTGGTCTCGTGTCGTTATCTTGTAAATCTGGTCCAAATCATCATCACTTTCATAATCGCGAACTGGTTCTGTATAGCGCAGTCCTTCTACAAGATCCAGTGGCACCACTACGCGGAGCGATTTCTTTTCAAATATCATCTTTCACTTCTTCAGGTTGATTACCCCATTCATGTCAGTGGCCCAATCGATCCCAAGGAGTGCAGGGTAGGGATTGCTATCATCCACAATCTCTATTACTTAAAAATCCACTAGTGTGCTCGCGCCTTCGATGTCAACTGTTACCCCCTGCAGCCTCCCCATTGGGATGATTTTATGTTGATTCACCATCCTTAACTAGATCGGAGACCACTGTAGCGCAGGTCTCCCCATTCTTTCCCATGTTTGTTTTGGTAAAACATTCACGTCGGACCTCAGATCCAAGATAACTTGCTCCATTTCGTATTCCCCTATCTGCGTGGTGAGTATCATCTCACGTCTAGTCCTCGCCTTATGCTTACCAAGATTTTTGACTACGTCTAGTCCTTGCCAGCACACCGATTGATCAGTTATTACAGTCCCTTCACAACCTTACTATCGCAGAGTAGTTTCATGCAGGTCTCTAAGAACATGGTAATCATGGATGCGTCCATTTCTTCAACTGGTTTCTCCTGACTTCTTGAGGTAGAGGCCTCAACAAAGCTTTTCTTTGCTTCCATAAATGTTTCTTTTGCATGCTCCAGATCAAACCCAATCTCCTTTTTTGGTGCTTTGCGGACCCACTCACCTTCTGCAGGCTGCTTCCCTTTATCCTCGCCAGTCGTTGTTCAACTTTGCAGCATAATGCTTACGTTAGGGTCTTCCTCGTGAGGCTTAGCCCTCATCATCTGGAGGTTCTGCGTCGGCTGTGCCCCCTTTTCACGAATCTTAGCCAACAATATAGGGCAATCCTTAGTCACATGGTAAAACTGAGTACAGTAGCGGCATGACAATTGTGTCGGATTCGGGCAGTCTCTCACATAGTGTCCTGGACCTAATAAGCTTCCCTCAACCTCTACCAGGCCTCCTCCACCTCGGCCTCGGCTGCGCCCCTGATACTCACCTCGTGCTCCCCCAGTGCCTTGGTCCGGAGGCCGCGTTTCTGCCTGCACCCTGTATGTAGGTGTCCTGTCCATCATTAATTCGTAACTACGACAATTGCGCTCGTCATGACCTACTGATTGACAGAAATTGTAGAAGAGTTGTTGTGGTGTCTGTACGAATTTCTGCAGCAAATGGCAATTGTCAGTCGCAAGTTCCAGAACTACCTGGCATATAGTGTACCATAGCGTGGGCCCTGCACTTGGCCCTGTCGCAACCTTCGGCCTTAGAAGAATTGTTCCCCTTGTTGCAACGTAGTTCACAAATACTAGACAATGATCCTTGTCATTCCCCTGACCTTTGCATTTCAGGCACCAGACTTCTTCACATGCCTTCGCCCGAGCTGTTCTGTCTTTCTTCAGACTCTGCATTTCGAGGCAAAGGTTTTGCAATTGTGCATGAATCTGTTGAACCCCCATATTAGCATCCTACATTAGTGTCTCATGCAGTCTCATTGCAATTTCTAGAGCTTTTGCCTGGGTCCCAATCTTCTGTTGTGATAGCGCAACCCTTAGGTGGGGTAGGAGCGAGGCCATGAACCATTCGCGGTGTTGCCCATCAGTTAGGTTCATGTTGGCTTCATGGATCATGCACTTTAATCTTTGATCCAAATCCTAGGGTGTCTCCCCAGGCTTCATCATGATCTCCTTAAAAGAGTCTCCACTTTTTTATCTTGCGGAGCGCGAAGATATCAAGAGTCAAAAAGGGTTTTCCACCCTTATTCTAGATAGGTTGTGTCGGCTTGATGAGATCTGCCCTTGGTCCGCGAACCATGGGATTGTATAAAAAGGAGGTCTTAAAGGAGTCTAAAGGGAGTTAAGTGCTTGATGAGTCTGTGAAGAGATAAGAGTGATATCCTTAGTGTAGGAAGAGGCTCTGCAGCTCAGTGCGCAGAGCCCTAGGGTAGAAGTCTACAACTAAGTGCCCGAGGCCCTGTAGCTGTGTGCGCAGGGAAGATAGAGTCTGTATTGAAAATCTGAATCATCAATAAAGAGAAGTATTCTGAAATTCTGTGTATTTTTCCTCTGTGGATCGCATGTGATTATGTTATGTTAAGTTCTGGGTTTATATTATAATGCTAATTTGATGCGTGAATGTATATATTTCCATCTGTTATATGAATGCAAATAACGATATACGTTTACGTGAAGATAATCTTAATTGCATGGTAAAATTGGCGAACACTTAAGATAATTCAGGAAATCATACAATAGCGCAGTAACAAAGGCACATAAGTACCCGATCCATTGGTTAGGGTTGTGCGAAGGACGATCGTATACCTTCGCAAAGGTTCTAAGAGGAAAAAGAGAAAGTACATCGATAAGCCCTAAGGGCTTATCAATCTGCACGAAGGAAGGGTTTAAGGTATAAAACCAACATCACAACCATCTCAGGGTGCAGAAACTTGGTTCCTGCATCCCCCCATACTGCTTTGGGTGAGACTTCGGTCCGCGCTCCGCGGATTGATGCCGAAAGGGCCAGTAGTGTAGGGATTTGCTTAGATGACTAACGTTGAACCTGGGTCAGGGCCCCTCAAGCCAATAAATGCTTGTTGGGAACGGGTCCCTTGGGGGTAAATTTTGGGGTTTAAAACCCAAGTTTTGGGGTAGAAGGCCCGAATTTTATGTAAAGAAATGTAAAGTCTCCGCATTTTGTGGTCACGGAGTGCGAAGATATCAAGAGTCAAAAAGGGTTTTTCGCCCTTAGTCTAGATAGGTTGTGTCGGCTTGATGAGATCCGCCCTTGGTCTGCGGACCATGGGATCGTATAAAAAGGAGGTGTTAGAGGAGTCTAAAGGGAGTTAAGTAAGTGCTTGATGAATCTGTGAAGAGCTAAGAGCAAGATTCTTAGCGTAAGAAGAGGCTCTGCAGCTGTGTGCGCAGGGCAGATAGAGTCTGTATTGAAAATCTGAATCATCAATAAAGAGAAGTATTATGAAATTACTGTGTATTTTTCCTCTATGGATCGCATGTGATTATGTTATGTTAAGTTCTAGGTTTATGTTATAATGCTAATTTGATGCGCGAATGCATATGTTTCCATCTGATATATGAAGGCAAATAAGGATATACGTTTACGCGAAGATAATCTTAATTACATGGTAAAATTGGAGAACACTTAAGATAATTCAGGAAATCATACAATAACACAGTAATAAAGGCATGTAAGTACCCGAGCCACTGGTTAGGGTTGCGCGAAGGACAATCGTATACCTTAGTGGAGGTTCTAAGAGGTGAAAGAGAAAGTACATCGATAAGCCCGATCTGCGCGAAGGAAGGGTTTAAGGTATAAAACCGACATCACAACCATCTTACGGTGTGCAAACTTGGTTCCTGCATCCCCCCATACTACTTTGGGTGAGACTTCAGTCCGCGCTCTGCAAACTGATGCTGAAAGGGCCAGTAGTGTAGGGATTTGCCCTATTGGGAACGGGTCCCCTAGGGGTCAATTTTGGGGTTAAAAACCCAAGTTTTGGGGCAGAAGGCTCGAAGTTTGTGTAAAGAAATGTAAAGTCTCTACATTTTATGGTCGCAGAGCGCAAAGATATCAAGAGTCAAAAAGGGTTTTCCGTCCTTAGTCTAGATAGGTTGTGTCAGCTTGATGAGATCCACCCTTGGTCCGCGGACCATGGGATTGTATAAAAATGAGGTCTTAGAGGAGTCTAAAGGGAGTTAAGTAAGTGCTTGATGAGTCTGTGAAGAGCTAAGAGCAAGAGTCTTAGCATAGGAAGAGGCTCTGCAGCTGAGTGCGCAGAGGCCTAGGGTAGAATTTCGTAGCTGAGTGCGCGGGCCCCTACACCTGTGTGCACAGGGCAGATAGAGTCTGCATTGAAAATCTAAATCATCAATAAAGAGAAGTATTCTGAAATTACTGTGTATTTTTCCTCTATGGATCGCATGTAATTATGTTATGTTAAGTTCTTGGTTTATGTTATAATGCTAATTTGATGCACAAATGTATATGTTTCCATCTATTATATGAATGCAAATAAGGATATACATTTACGCGAAGATAATCTTAATTGTATGGTAAAATTGGCGAACACTTAAGATAGTTAAGTAAATCATAAAATAATGTAGTAACAAAGGTGCATATGTACCTGAGCCACTGGTTAGGGTTGCACAAAGGACGATTGTATACCTTCGCGGAGGTTCTAAGAGGCAAAAGAGAAAGTACATCGATAAGCCCTAAGGGCTTATTGATCTACACGAAGGAAGGGTTTAAGGTATAAAACCGACATCACAACCATCTCAGGGTCTAGAAACTTGGTTCCTACATCCCCCATACTGCTTCGGGTGAGACTTCGGTCTACGCTTTGTGGACTGATGCCGAAAGGGCCAGTAGTGTAGGGATTTTCTTGGCTGACTAACGCTGAACCTGGGTGAGGGCCCATCAAGCCAAGTACCTATGAACCTGAGTCAGGGCTCTTAAAGATACAGGTCAAGAAGACAAAGGTTGATGCTCTATTTGACTCAAGATCATAGGCATTCTGATTGCAGAGGATTTGGTCAACAAATTTGGATTGGAGGTTTATGATCATCTGATTCCATATCCATTATGATGGGTAGATAAGGATGCAAAAATAAAGGTAATCAAACAATGCAAAATTAGATTTGTTATCCATGTTGATTTTATTAGTGAATTAGAACTACATGTAGTTCCCCTTGATGTGTGTAGACTGGTGTTTGGAAGTCCATTTATTTACATGTGTGATGAAATATTCATGTAGAGAACCAACCAATACCACCTCACCAAGGATCGAAAATCCTTCACCATGAACACGCATAAGGGAAAGTCCAAAATTTCACTTTTAAGTTCCAACCAAGCCAAGAAACTGATAAGTTCTAGCAAGAAGTATGTTTTATTATTTTTAAGAGTAAATTAGTTTGTAGAAGAGTCAATGAGAGAAAACTCATCCTTGAATGGATGTACTAAGGAATAGAAACAACAATTAGAAAAGTTTCTACAGGCATACAAGAGTGTGTTCCACAAACCTAAAAGGCTACCGCCTAAGAGGGAAGTGGAGCATGAGATCCAGCTATTGTTGTACTCCCAATATCTAAACATTAGAGTGTATAGGTAGTTTGTTATAAAAGCAAGTCAAGTGAAGAAGTTGTTGTTGAAGCTACTAGAACATGGTATCATTCATCCAAGTAGCTCACCTTGTATGTCACCCATTATCATTGTTTCAAACAAGGTTGGAACTTGGTTATAGAGTGTTAAACAAAAATATACTCAAGAACAAGTACCCCCTACCCAAGACAAATGATCTATTGGATCAGTTGCAACAAGCCAAATACTTCACCAAACTTGACTTAAAATCGGGATATCACCAAGTTTGGATCAAACAAGAAGATCCCTAGGAGACTGCCTTCAAAATAAGGCAAGGTTTGCATGAGTGGTCAGTCATGTTACTTGGCCTATGCATTGCACTAGCTACATTTATGAGGTTAATCAGTGATATATTGTGCCCTTTTATAGATTCATATGTTATAGTATATTTGGATGATATATTGGTATATAGTGCTAACTAGGAGGAGAATATATCACATCTAATGTACATGCTAGAGACATTAAAAAAACACTAGCTGCTAGAAAATTTCAAGAAAATGAGTTTGCATATTAGTACTTTGTGTATCTAAGGTATGTGATAGGTCAAGGAGATCTAGAGATAGATCCTACAAAGATGGAGGCCATCATGAAGTGTCTAGTGCCTATTCATGTTTTTAGGTTAGGAGTTTTCTTGGGGCAGCACAATACTTGAGGAAATTCATAGCCTTATTTTTAGTAGTAGCAACACCACTCCCCACCATAACAACAAGTGCCAAGAGTTTCCAATGAAGAAATGTTTCTCAACTACCCTACCTACGACAAGGAGATTTATGCCCTAGTACAAGCTGTGAGGAAGTGGAAACACTATCTGATTGGAAAGGAGACAATAATCCACATAGATTTCTAGCCACTGCAATACCTACATGCCCAAATTAAGCTACAATAGACCAGGCATTACAAGTGAATGAGGTTTCTACAACAATTTCATTTAGTCATCAAGTACGATAAGGACAACATAAACAAGTTGGTCGACATGATTTCATGGCCACATACATCAAAGATCAGAGATTTGGGAACTCTTATAGGCATGGAGCCATTCACCTCTGATGCATACAAAGAGGGATATTCAGAGGATGATAATTTCAAGCAGGTGTTTCAATAGTTGTAGTGCTTTTGTCATGTGAACGATGGAGAGAACACAATTGACTGTTATTTCCAAGGCAGGTTGCTCTACAAGTTGGATAAGTTGTGTGTTCCCAAAGGTGAGTGACTATTGTGGATTAGAGAGGCTCCACCCATTGTTGTTTCTATTTCTTAGTGCATCCATTTCTAATTGTTGGTTCTATTCCTTAGTACATCCATTCAAGGATGAATTTGCTCTCATTTACTCTTCTACAAACTAATTTACTCTTAAAAATAATAAAACATACTTCTTGCTAGAACTTATAAGTTTATTGGCTTGGCTGGAACTTACCAGTGAAATTTTGGACTTGCCCTTATGCGTGTTCATGGTGAAGGATTTTCAGTCCTTAATGAGGTGGTATTGGTTGGTTCTCTACATGAAGATTGCATCACACATGTACATGTAGCTAGGTTCAAAAGTTGGTCACTGTCTTCCCTACATCAAAGCGCCCTATAGCCTTGGAGGTTATAGGTGGACACTCCACCCATCACTAGGGACCATAAAGCTTAATGATGCTTAAACGAGTGTTGAGGAGTCCTTAAATAGAGAAGGTCACCAAATATCCGTTAAAGGAAATTAATAAATTAATCAAGAGACCAACTCAAAATTCCAATACAGAAAATAAAATAAAATATATACACACACACTAACATATAATTGTATATGAATAAATATGAAACAAAATAAAATAAGGTTCAAAGATTTAAGAATTGAATGAAAGGGACGGAAGCAAGGATGGAGGGGGCTAGAAGGAAAGAGAAACACATTCACACACACACAAACACACACATATATAGGTGAATCCATGAAGATGGTTTACACTTTTGGGCCAAATGTGGCGATGAAATTTCAAAATTTTACTCTTTTATCGAATTACAACCCTCAAAATTCATATAAGGAGTAAAAATACAATTTGTGAAAAATTGTGTTGTCATAATGATATTTTTTTCAAAAAAATATTAGTGTCATATAATCTGTCAAATTTCCATTAAATCAAACGCTTGTCCTTGCAATTTTTTGCACATCTTAATAGGTATGCATATGTTCAAGCGAAATAACTTAATCTAAAATGTGTGTGTGTATATATATATAGAGAGAGAGAGAGAGAGCATGATATACACAGAGAGCACTAAATTATGCATATGGAAACTTTATTTTTTATGCAAAATTATATTTTTTATTAGTTTTCGAAGTTGGAGAATTAATATTTGAATTGCATTTTCAAACACGTGTCTGTGCATGATTTCTTTCTACTCTTTAAATAAATTCAAAAACCAAGAAGACCCTTTTGAAGAGGACTAGTAAATAAAGAGAATGTAATTTTTTGAAAATTTTTTGTTTTGTATATGTTGTGTTATTGATTTTTCATTCAGCCCCTTTGAGATTGTTCAAAAAAAAATTCAAGTGTAAGGTTTAAAAGAAAATAGATGAAAAATATCATATAAATTTGAAATTTAAAACTCATATGCCATTGGATAGAGGATTCTTTCATGAATCCAACGTGATCAACTCGGCCACTAAGGACAAACATTGTTTTACGTTTGCCATGCTACAAGATGGTGTTGCAGAAAAATATATAGAAGGGGAGCTAAAACTCTATTTTTTAGGCCCTCAATAGCTTGATCGATAACTTAACATAAAATTTCAAATAGCTTGATCAAGGGTTTAACAAACCCTCGATTGAGCTACTGGTAGGGTTTAAAAAAATCTTGATCGAGCAATTGTTTTTTTGAGTACCAAGCCACCAGGATTGAAGAGATTGATTGAGCTATGATATAGCTCAATCGAGATCTTCTAATCATTAACCCCCACCAACACCAACAAGCAAATCTTAATATATTAATTGATATTAATTGACATTGTTATAGAGCTAGGAGGTGGATCGAGCTATATCTCGATTGAGCACTGCTAGTCATAAATTTCCACCAACCAAGTATTATTTTACACACATCACCAAGAGCTTGATTGGTGTAATGTTCCAAATTAAAAATTACAACAAACAACAAAGACATGTACAAGGAAGTAAAAACAATAAACAAATTCCAAACATCCACATCAAAATACACCAGAATTTGGACAACTGAGCCATTTTATTAATACAAAATATGAGTACATAAATGGCAAGGAATGATAGAAACTAGGCTTGCTAATGGAAGCATGCAATACCCAGGTGAAGACCTAAACAAACTCCAATTGAAATGGCTTAATTAGTCCTAATGCATTAAGAAAAGTCTTTCAGTATAAATCACATAAGAGAAATTTTTGGCCGTTGCATTTCAAACCAACAAGTTTGGTTCATCATCAAGACCAGATGAAGAGGCAGACCATGGCAAAGGCTTAAATAAAGAGCAATGTAGGGACATAATTTCAAGTAACAGCCCAGAAAATTCTACTACTATTGCTGGAGGTGAACTGTGGCTTATACCATCAATGCTCCAAAAAATCGACAAAATTAACTATAGGTTTCTCTCACCCAAATCTACCAAACCTAGAAAAATATTGGGCTACTTCTAGCTGACCCAGAAAACCCCAAAAAGTGCAAATTACCCAAAAACAAATTACCTAGAAAATAATATAGCTGCTACTACTGCTGCTAGAGAAGAAAATGAAATTCTGACCCCAATAAGGCTCGAATCGACCTGATATTGTAGGCACTGACTCTTCTCCTATAAACTAGTAAAACAAAGAAAAGGTTTGGCCTAACTCCAAGCCCAAATTGAACCCACAATATGATGCAAACTACCCATTAACCAACAATATGCCCTACTATAAGAATGTACAGTTCTAGCACGAATACTACCCAGAAAATTCTATAAAATTAGCTATAGGATAATCACATCCCAACCAACAAAACCCATAAATCATTTGTGATAATTCCAGTTGACCTATAATTCCCAAAATAGATCAAATATCCTCTAACTAGTATAAAATATCCTGCAAATACCTGGAACGTGCAATAGAAAGATGATGCTCCAAATAACCTCTAAAATTTTTATTGTATGCCCATAAATAGTGAATTTCTAAGTAAAAATTATGCAATAAACTCCAAAAATTCTCTCCTAGGGTGACACTCGAAGTTCATCGAAGGTAGAGGTGGAGTTTCCGCTTGGAAATTCCTTGTGCTACACAACATTGGTTGACTTGGCTAAGTAGCTCAAGCAAACTCTCCAAAATTAGAAACCAAATGACAAAATAGAATGATCAAAATGAGGCTCTATCCTTCCTTTTATTGTTACTTTCACTTCCTCATACCATGGTTCGACTTCTCTCACACTATGCTTTGATACCATGGTTTGATTCTTCCCATGGTTTGATTTTCCTTTTTGGTAACCTCCACAACTTATGTTCACTTTAATTTTTCTTCTTTTCGTAAGTCCCAACCATTGTCATTTCTCAAAAATTTATTTAATACCTACACAACTTATTTCTCCTATTTTTATTTATCTAAAAATATTTATTATTTACCACAATTGAAAAATTATTAATTGGGGACATTACAATCCTCCCCACCAAAAATTGCTTGTCCTTAAGAAATGCCTGAACAGGTTCCCTCTCTGAGTGTTGATCACCACTGTAACCACCAATAATATCAGGGTCCCAAATGTACCACTGAGTCATCCTCAATCTCAGTATTGTCCCGACATGAAGGAATCCCTCGATACCAAGATCCCAAGCCATCCTAATCAATGTCAAGTACACCTTTCTCCACTCGTTATCCAACCAGATACATGTACCAGAAGCCCTCTACATACTAGCAATAAGTAGAGCATCATGATAATGTAGGACTCTATCCAACTCCCCATGAAGTTTCCCTACTAAGTAGTCCACCTCATGCACTCCAAGAGTAAACTCCTGAAGACACAACACAATCCCTGTGGGGATGAAGTCTCTCCCGCATGAACTTCCCCTAGTATCCTCCTGCTGACCAACCTGCCATGCTGGTGAAGTCCCCCATGCCAATAGAAAACCAATAAAACCCAATGGAATATCTAAATGATCTCCCCCTGTAGGAACTAGATCACCCCTAAGGGTAGTTGAACCATGAAATCCTGTGATGCTCGAATCCCATGCTAGTCTTAGAAGGGTGCCACCATGCTGACGCTACAACACTCTAACTATGACATATTTACCATCATGCACAGACTGTATCCTCCTCTTGGAACCTATTGGAAAAAAATATGTGAAGGCCAAGCTCATCCTACTTTGGCATCTCCATGATATCAATGTCTATCCATCTACTGCCAATCTCAGTATGGAGAAGTAACAAGGAAAACTAGCCTTTTCATGTGACAAAGGAATCGATGCTCCCCCATATGTCAAACCAAGAGTGATTTGAGTAAATCTATTCCCTGATCCCGCTCGTCACAAAATAGAGTGACCAATCATCCAATCGAATCCCTAGATCCCATAGTCATATCGACTACGAAAAGCTCATGATAACTACAGGCACCAACTCGTACCACAACTTGGGTCTCTACATGTAATCATTATATGTACTCCATACATTCTGAATCAGTCTGGTGTGTGCAATATTTCCCTGTGCCTGCCATACCACATTGTGAGATATGTTATCCTGTCTCCTGTAGGTGCTGCCCAAAACTGCTTAGAGTCTAAACATCCACTTGCAAGATGGGACCACCAACCACTGAATGTTATCCTGAGACATCTCTGAATGTTTCATCCAACAAGTGTCATGCATCCCCCTAAATGTGGGCTCAAGGATGGAGCACATGCTACCCTTGCAGCAGATCAGGCCATCCCCAAGCCTGCACTTGCCAACTCGCACCCTGACCATATGCCACGGCTAGAAATCCTCTCTCTTGATGCACTGTGTCTTCTCCAACTTTCTCATATGAACCTCTTGAGTCTTGTTTCTCATGATGAGAGGATCAAGAGATGATATCCAAGTCTCATGTGTTAGTGTGCAATGTTGGAGAGTGATAAATGGAAGCTCACAGTTAGCCCTGTGATCCACTCGCTCTCCAAATCTGGGTGTGCCTGACGTCCCTGTCAGGAGATCTCTCCAATGGCAACACTCCTACAACATGTTGTGCATCATCATGCTTTGTTGTACATTAATATGCGCCCCTTCACTCCTCTGCATAACACTGAACTCTAAGGCACAATTTTGTGCACCACTAGATACTAACACTCACTGTCATACCACCCTGTACCATATGGCATCCCATTTGTGTTAATGCATATGCCACTCCACTAGAAAACTTGATGTGGTGTAATTCACTCCTCCCACTCCATGGTGTAAATCCACGCACCACAACACACTTCCATGCATCTATGTGCTCACCTACAAGCCACTGCTTGACGCTACATGCTCCTACATGCCACTATATGCCATGTTCTAGAGCTTAGATAGTACACATCGGCCTACACCCTACTAGTATCACCACCTCCACTATTGCATCACCATACCCACTAATGTATGGGCCTCGCCTCCAAAATCTCTGTGAGATAAATTAGAGGTGAACCCCCCTATGTACTAGTGGCAATGACCATTATATTGCTCCTCTATGACCATTGTGTCCCACATAACTGGGGAGAACCCTTAGCCCCATACAAGGCACTATCTAGCGGCCTACCAATGCCACCTCCTCTGACAAACTCCTGCCAAAGTATGTTGATCATCCTGTGACTCCATGCACAACCAATATGCTCAAACAACATGTAGATTCTACCTGCTCCCCCGTCAATCCAACCTGTCACTAATGCTGATGGAGATCTGAAAGTGTGTGGATGCAAAGTCACTATATCTGTCACACTACCAATGCCCTCACTAGCCATATCCATGATGTGGTGGGGAATCCCACCTAAAGCCCAACAACCATCATCATGCATCTCAAGTATATGGTAGGAAGCCCCTCTTGGATCTAATGCCAACCTGGGCCTCTAGTATCTCCATTATATGGAATCTCTTGCTGAGATTTACTCTCGACTACCATTGTCTTAATAAATCTAGCCCACTCCACTAGGTACCAACTCAAAATCTCACACCATCCAACCCTAAGGGCAAGGTTGAATGCATGTGTACTCATACGCACAACAACTCCAACTTGCAAACGTTGTGCCATGTGAAACTCATGTTGCCTCATCTCACAATCTTGGTCAACACATGAGATCTGTCTAGGTAGCTCTGCCTCTCTCTCCCCAATGTGCAGAGGTAACCTAACAATGTTATCATCCCTACCTATGTATGCCTGAAGAGGGTTGCTCCAACGCTCCAATGTGTACTCCTCTAACTGTACCATTAGGGAATCCAACCGTTCCCCAATGCGAGTCAGCTTGGTCGTTGTTTCAGCACAAACCGCTCTCATGCCATCCAACTTCTTGTTCTGCTGCAGAATGGTCTCTCAAACTTTCGTGGCACTGCGCTCTTCAAGCAATCGATGGAGGTCCTCACAAGTCTGCAGGAAGATCCCACCCTGCAGAGGTTGAATACTGAGGCAAGGGAATTATAGCAGTAGTATGACGAAGCCAGAGTGACAGCGTGCACTATCGCCATCACACAGAGATTGGCCAAGCTGCAGGAGGCAAAGGAACTGAAAGAACATGCAGAAGCAGCGCAGTGAAAAGAGGCAGTCCTCAAGGCTAGATTGGCACCTTGGCTAGATGAGGCCTATGTACTCTCCGCCACCATTGGGGAGAAGTTGGCCAGCCTATAGACAGCACAACAGAAGATCCAGGCAGATAGCGCAGGACCAACAACGGAGCAGCTGGTGGAGTAGGTCAAGCAGGTGGCTACGCAGTGTACAACAGAAGTTGTAGTGGTACAAGTGGAGCTGGGAGGTCTTCGCAACAAGATCTCCATGCCAGTAGAGTGACTCGGGGGCGAGTCACCATATTTGTGTTGGGGGCCTGTTGGGATAGGGTCCCCTAGGGTTGATTTTTGGGTTAAAAGCCCAAGTTTTGGGGCAGAAAGCCCAAGTTTTTGTATGTAAAGTGTAAAGTCTCTACAATTTGTGGTCGTGGAGCGCATAGATGTAAAGTGTCATAAAGGTTTTCCGCCCTTCTTTTATGTAAGTTGTGTCAGATTTAGAAGATCTACCCATGGTTCGTGGACCATGGGATTATATAAAAAGGAGAGTCTTAGAAGAGTCTAAGGCAGTTTTGGAAGTTAGATGATGAATGTAATGGGTCATTAGTGAAAAGAGTGAAGAGTCTTAGAATAGAAGAAAGGATCTGTAGCTGTGTGCGCAGAGGCCTAGGGTAGAAGTCTGCAGCTGAGTGCGCAGGGTAGTTAGAGTCTGTAAGAAGATCTAAAGTACTAATAAAGAACATTACTCAGAAATATCTGTGTTTGATATATTTACTTATGTTACAAATAAATGCGGTTATGTTATGAGAAATAATGGTTTCACGATTTAATGCTATATTGATGCACAAATATATATCTTTTACATTGTTATCTGAACGCAAGTAATAATATTTGTTTACACAAGGAACATATTAATGCATATTGAAGTTATCAGATACTTAAGCCGATCTGGGTAAATACAACAATAAGAGTAATTATAGAAGCACGTAAGTGGTTGATACGCCTGGTTAAGGTCCACGAATGACAGTCGTAGACCTTCGCGAAGGTCTAGAGGCTGATTAAGAGAATTATATCGATAAGTCCTAAAAGGATTATCAATCTGTGTGAAGGCAGAGTTAGGGTATAAAATGACATGATAACCATCTCTGGGTGCAGAAACTTGGTTCCAACATCCCCCCATACTGCTTCGGGTGAGACTTCAATCCGCGCTCTGTGGATTGATGCCCAAAGGGCTAGTAGTGTAGGGATTTGTTTGGCTAAATTAACGTTGAACCTGGGTCAAGGACCACTAAGCCAAGAACAAACGTTGTACCATGTGAAACTCATGTTGCCTCATCTCACAATATTGGTCAACACATGAGATCTATCTAGGTAGCCCTGCCTCTCTCTCCCCAATATGCAAAGGCAACCTAACAATGTTATCATCCCTACCTATGTATGTTTGAAGAGGGTAGCTCCAACGCTCCAATGTGTACTCCTCTAACAGTAGCATCAGGCAATCCAACAATTCCCCAATGCGAGTTAGCTTGGTCGTTGTTGGCACAAACCACTCTCATGCCATCCAGTTTCTTGTTCTGTTGTAGAATGGTCTCTCGAACTATTGTGGCCTTCTTTTTCAATGCTAGATGGCTGACCTGAAGCTGATGAAACTGTCATGGGCGGCTAACATATGTAAACTTGGTCACAACTTTGGGCACCTTTGTGTCTCCTGGAACCTCATCAATGGTGGGTAAGTCTATGTCCCCTAGCATCTCGATAATGGATGTACGTTCAACTGTCTCCACCAATGTGTCAATCGGGGCTACCAAAGGAAACTCCAACAAGGGTGGCTCTTGTGTCACACTAGGTGTATCCACGTGCTCCTCACAATCCTGCATGCCCTCAATCTCCTGCTCAACCTCCTCCTTAGGCTCGTTGTCAGTGTACCTGTGCCTTAGGCCCCACGATAGGAAGTAAGATCTCCTCCTAGTCCCATCATCTAATTGCTCTCGTCCTGTCCACTCCTCTTGAGGAGGTTGGGTGCCCTGATTTTGCTAACTTTTCCCACATGGTGTAAGTGGCTTCATTCCCGTGGCATGCACACCTCTAGTGCCTTTGTTATAAGGATGAGGATAGCTCGATTTTATTCCCTTACTGATACACAATTGGGCTAACATCTCTATCATCTCTTCATTGTTTCTGAGGATCTCCTCCGGGATTTCCTGTGTACTCCTCCCCTTTTGTGTCATTGTACTATCCACCAATTTCAACAATCATTGTGCATGCATGCCTACACCTCCATGATCTTGCTAGACTCCCCACAACTGGCTAAGATCATGCTTTGATACCACTATAATGTTCCAAATTAAAACTACAACAAATAACAGAGACATGTACAAGGAAGCAGTGACAATAAACAAATTCCAAACATGCACATCAAAATACACAAGAAATTGAGCTAAACAACTAAGCCATTTTATTAATACATAAATTTGAGTACATAAATGGAAAGGAATGATAGAACCTAGGCTTTCTAATGTAAGCATGCAATACCTAGGTGAATATCTAAACAAACTCCAATTGAAATGTGCAAATTACCTAGAAAATAATATTGTTGCTACTATTGTTGCTAGAGAAGAAACTGAAATTCTAACCCCAATAATGCCCAGATCGACCTGAGATTGTAGCCATATACTCTTCTCCTATAAATCAGTAAAACCAAGAAAAGGTTTGGCCTAACTCCAAGCCAAAATCGAACCCACAATATGATGCAAATTGTGCATTAACCAACAATATGCCCTACTATAAGAATGTATGATTTTGGCCCAAATACTACCTGGAAAATTCTATAAAATTAGCTATAAGCTCCTCACACCCCAACCAACAAAACCCAGAAATCGTTTGGGATAATTCCAGCTAACCTAGAATTCCCAAAATAGAGAAAATCTCCTCTAACCAATAGAAAATCTCCTACAAATACCCGGAACATGCAATAGAAAGATGATGCTCTAAATAACCTCCAGAGTTTGTCTTTTATGCCCATAAATAGTGAATTTCTAAATAAAAATTCTACAATAAACTCCCAAATTCTCTCCTAGTGCGACACTCGAAGTTCATCGAAGGTAGAGGTGGAATTTCCGCTTGGAAATTCCTTGTGCTAAACAACATTGGTTGACTTGGCTAAGCATCTCAAGAAAACTCTTGAAAATTAGAAATGAAATGCCAAAATAGAATGATCAAAATGAGGCTCTAGCCTTCCTTTTATTATTGCTTTCACTTCCTTATAATGATGGTTCGATTTCTTTTACACTATGCTTTGATACCATCGTTTGATTCTTCCCATGGCTCGATTTCCATTTTTGGTAACCTCCACAACTTATGTTCACTTTAATTTTTCTTCTTATCCTAAGTCCCGACCATTTCCTTTTCTCCAAAATTTATTTTTTACCTCCACAACTTATTTTTGCTAATTTTGTTTATCTAAAAATATTTATTATTCGCCAAAATTGCAAAATTGAGAATTTCCCTTAGCAAAATTACTAATTGGGGAAATTACAATCGAGTTATTTCTCAATCGAGCTCCTTCTGCCACCCAACAAAAAATAAAATAGAACAAAACAAATTTTTTAATGGAAAAATTACATAGAATGCAAAAATTACAAAGACAACGACGAGAATTGAAGGAAAAAACAACAAAATTGGCAACATTTTCCTCAATTGTTATAAGTTTAATTAAAATGCATATGGTTGATAGCACAATTAAGTTGTATTTAATTGAAATTGAATTATAACTGTGAAGAATTGAACTTCTATTTCATATTATCTCTATTACAATTCAGAGATTGATAACAAACAACATGGGAAATTAGAGGATTTGTTCTCAAAAAGGGTCTCCACTGCCATACCAAGATGAGGCCCGAGAAATCGCTAGAGAAAGGATGAGGCAAAGACGAACAAGATTGAGAGAACAACAAGAAGAATATGATGATCCAATTCAACCAATTGATGCAAATATAGGTAATTATTTGTCTCCTTTTTTCCTATTAGAATTCTAAATTGTATGCATTATTTAGTATAAACTAATATATATATATATATATATATATATATATATATATATATGGATTCCATAGATGTTATGTGAAACTTATAGAAGATAGAATAAGACAATGAGATAACTTGAAAGAAGATGAAAAAAGAGTGGTCAAATAAACCTAGGCATGAACAAAATATGCAATGAATATTGTTAATCCAAGAAATATGATTCAAAAAAGTAAACAATGGAGAATAAAACAATAATAAAATAAAATAAAATCAGCAATGAAAGTAATACCGTGAATTTTAAAAATTGAGATGCAACAACAACTAAAAAATCCATAAAATATGAAATTTCATAAAATCCCAACGAAAATTGATGATATCCTTGATAGCGGTTTTCAATGATGGACCCATTTTTAAAATGGCTTAGATTATTTTGAGATGAACATGCATAAGGAATTTTTATTTTTTTATGTACATTAGTCAAATGATATCAATGTAATGGTTTTAAGCCATAAGAAGGAAACTATATCCCCATAATTGCAATGATGATGGTTCATGGTAAACCAATAATCACTTGTCATGATAAATGAAGGTTTGTGGTCAATGAAAAATCACTTGGTTTGATTAATGGTTCATTGCAAATTGAAAACCACTTGAGAAGTGAGATTAATAGTCCATTTCAAATTGTGAACCACCTAAGAATTGTGATGGTTTAGGGCAACCCACAAAAACTAAGGATGTGATTTAATCAAATAAAATCGTTATGTTTCCATATTATTTACATGAATTACAATTCATGGCAATATTTACAGGAGGGATTAGCAAAGAGGGTTTTCATATAAGTGCTCCAAAACCTAGAAAATGATTAGATTGATTAAAGCTTGATATCCTTGTAGGAGTTAAAAGAGATAAAAGGTGTCGAGATCTAGAAGAAGCAAGAGTATCCCTCCTTCTAATGTGCATGTTGAGAATAAATTCTTTGTTAAACATATAAAAACATGAAGTATTTGTGACATCCATCATCATAACATAATGGTTCCTTGAATCCTAAATGATGATCCCTACCTTTTTAACACCTCACAAGTTTCTTCTTGCAATCCTCATGAAGGTTATGAGAATTTGTTCAATTGTGTTCAAAGACATACAAAGTGTAGTGTAGATTCTTGCTTGCACAAAAAGGAGTCTATTATTGCATATCACTACAATGCTTCATGAAAGGCTCATGATTAATCAATATTATTCATATATTATAAATGCAAAAGAAATATTAGCATGCATGTATTGATGATATGCTAAATGTTTACAATCTTAATGTGGCAATCTAATGCTGATTTTCAGCTAGTTGCTTCTCAAGATGTAGTCGTGAAATATATTGCAAAGCATGCTTCACAAGTAGAAAATAGGTTATAAAGATATCAAGATATGATGAAAAGAATTGAAAACATAAAAGACATTAGATATACTTCTTCGTGTGCATAAGAAACCTACCTCTTGTTTTGTATACTTGAAATTCTTTTTCACTTGAATGTTGGAACAAAAGTATTAATGAAACTATAAAGGAATGCTCGTCAATTATCATGCCAAAATAGTGTTGTTCAAATATATAAAACTCTTCATAATTTTATAGAAAATTTTCTATAATAGAAATATAATTTTTTTTTTTTTATGTTTCATGCCCAGTGTAAGAAAGAGCCATGGAAACATATATGTTTCCATTCCATTGAACTCAATTTTAGTCATTCTTCTATTCTATTCCCAATAAGGGTTCAGAAGAACTTGAGAATTTTTTTGGATGAAGTTTCTTTTCTACAAACCATTTCATAACATTGCATTAGATATAGACTTTTCAAGTGAAATAGTGATTGAAAATTTGTGGAATTTTAGATATCACAAATGGCATATTGATTAGGTCCCTTTGTCATCTGAAAATGCTAAAGAATATGATGACTCCCTCAAACAAGAAGTTGATGTTGAAGAATATTCTAAAGAATGATGACTTGTCTCCAATAATTTCTCCAAATAGAGTCAATGTTTCATACCTTCACAATCTTTTTTGAAGTGACTTTGATATATATTTTAATTGGGAAAAACTCTTAGATGGTGTTACAAAGAAAGTTTCTAATTTTATAAAAAATTCCAATCCAAAGGTGTTGTTTCTAATCATTTAGGTGGGAATAAAATTATGTCAACATCTTCATTGTTATAAAGAGAATTACTTGCTTTTGAGATGATTTTACACATCCAATTGAATATGAAAATTCAAATCCTCTTAAAGTGATTATTCAAGGAATAGTTGGCACTGGAAAGTCTCACTTATTCATTATATTTATCAAGCACTTTCTAATTTGGTAATTATTGGTATTAGGATATTACTTGTGCACTTCAATTGGTCACTGATTTGTTTAACATATGTACAAAAAAAATACACTATGCTCTCAAGATTCCTCTTAAATATATGAAACAAATGCATGGAAAATCTCCAAAAATATTTCAAGAAGAAATTCAACACATTGGATATATATTCGTTGAAAAAACGAGCTTTATAGTTCCAACGTTATTTATATAGATAGATTCTCTTTTACAAATATAATCCTTTTAGTGGTAAATTCATCATTTTTTTGTCGGTCAAAAAAATTCTACTAGATCATGTAAAGATTACAACATGATAGTTCAGATTTCATTGTCCTTCCAACCTCACTCCTATCGATTTTTTTGGCCAGAAGAGAAGCACAAAAACTTATCACAAATTTCCAAAACATACAGAGGATCCAGAAATGGAAAGACCAAAAGGTCCAAAATATCCCTACGATCAAAACATAGCCAATTGACATTAAGGAGCAGGAGGGTGAGTTGGATTTGGATTATCCATATTCAACGTGAGCCATTCTCCCTTCCAGGTGCTCCATTCGCTCTGAAATTCTCCTATGTCTCTTGAATTGAAGCCAGCCTATCATGCTTGTTCCATTGATTGTGTTGGAGATCGTTCATGAAACTTATTACCTCATTATGGTCATCGTGGAGATTCTGACCCAATTGCTCCAGGAGATGTGTGACATGCCTAAGCTAAGAATCCAGGATATCGAAGGGAGGATGAAGGTTGACATGTCTAGGAGAAGGGGTCACCTCCTCCTCTAACTCTGCTTCCAACCCACATTCTCTCCCCAACTCCTTTGCTTCTTATCGATGTTCGACCCTCTGTCCTCTAGCGTTGACCCCTCTTCGAGAATTCCCACGTTGTTTGTGCATAATCACACCTATGGAATACCACTGAAACCATCCATGAACGATCAGCCCTATGTGTTGACCCTGCCACCACCATAGGCCCTAGAAACCAATAGAGGAATTCCAATAATTCCCAACCCATACCTTTCCAAAGAAGGGTAGTTATTTGTTAACGCTGCCACTTCTCCCTTCGAAATAATAGCATAGAATACAATCGACTTCCTTCACTCCTCAATTGCAACCCCAACCCTAAAGACTCTGCACTCTACAAAGCAAGAAAATTGTACCATAAGCTCTAGGGGCATCCCAAGGACCTAAAAATTCTATGCCGAAGAGAGAATTCACAAGTACTAATCAACAGTTCCTGCTCACAGCAACAAAACTTTAACGGGGAGATTCCCAAACTCATCCCACTACCCAAACATTTTCTAGTAACCTCAAATTGTAGCCATGAAGTACCTTGAAGTCCTAGTGGCCAATTCGTCCTATTCCCAGAAGTGGATTTAACATGTTGCAAACACAACCATGAGACTTTCCCCTACAACTATAAGGGGGTAATACATTAAGAATGTCGAAAAGGAAGACTAGAGAACTTACCGAGGAATCCACAACAAAGCCCTAATTCTAATGTTCTCCTTTAGCAACCCAAATCCAGAAGTGTCTCCTCTGCGTTGGACTCTACCAAATATGGAGTAGGCTCCAAAATTCAATTTCATTGTGATCCTAGAATTAGTGTACCTGACCACCACCAAGACCACAATAGTTTCATCCCTTGCATTTAGAATATTCTAGTACAACGAACCAAAACCGAAGGAGCATGCACAAGTTAATGACCTGCTCAAACCCTTCACTATTTCCACCACCCTCTCGTATGCCCATAACCTAGGTTACCAACAGGAGTGTTGCACATCTCTACCCACCTGTAAGGCCTTCTCTCCTCTTCTTGAAACTTTTTTTCACCCCTTCTTGCATGTAAGCCCTCTGCCACATGCCACTGAGGTGATTAACCGAGAGGGGTTATTCCCCACCCTCGAGACCCATGTGCCCACATTCTCCCACCCCCATTGGGGTGTGGTATACTTGTCATTATTATGGGTGACATTGGTCAATTACCTCATGCAAGAGATAAGCCTTTATATGCAAGTAAAATAACGGGGAATGTCTTGTGGAAAAATTTCAACATTGTTTTATCTTTTGATACAATATTCCACTAACAAGGAAATGATATAAAACAATCCTCTTTAACAAAAATGTTAACTAATGTGACAAACACAGATCCATTTATTGATGATTAGGATATTCCCATGTTACATATTGATATGATATTTCCTCCTCCATAAAAGAGTTTATTTCATTCAAAAATGCACTTGCTTCCAACAACTAATTGGTCACCTTGCATAACAGGAAGATGCTAAAATCATTAAATTATCTAATTGTAAGACATGGTGTCGAGAATAATTTTATTATTATTAATTGTTGGCATTGATTATGATAAATTGGAATACGAAATCCTATTATGTCTTAGTCATGAGTAGGGAGCTTAAAAAATCCTTCATCACCAGATGGAAAAGAATTCCTGGTAGAAGTGACGTCGTGTCACCAAAAGGTAAAACTTGAGGTATGTTGGTTAGTGTGCTCACTAGGAGGCTACCCACCACATTGGTTTTGAGTTGATCACATACCATTCGAGGTCCAATTACTTCTCCCATGTCTAGTGAAGATACCATAGTGACCAGTCTTATGTAAATTATCTTACCCTATAGGTGATCATTGTGGGAAGCAATGGTACTTGGATTGGATTTCGGTGACCGTTGGCACCCTCCCCAGCCTCCATAATTATAACAAATTTTCACTGAGTATGTGAGTACCATCCACATGATGAGCTTGAGACCCCCGTCAATGGTGGCTCGCAAAAGGGTTCCAGTGACTTCCATTGAGTGGACAAGGCGTGTAGGTGTCTAGGAATGTTTTCTTCCCCTATTGCATAGATGTGTGGATTTCAAAGTACCTAACACTTGTATATAATATCTTGATTGCATTTCTTGCATAAAATTTTCTTATCATCTTAAATAAACATGTGTATTTGATTGAGAAAATGAACCGCATCAACATAACATCTCCTCGCACTCAATTTAGTTGTCATCATTCCAGACCTTGGCCCAAAACACCAGTGCCAAAGACTTTAAATTATCCCTCCCATTGAAGGGGGCTTTTCTCCCCTTATAACTCATAAAAAGGTAACCACACACACGCCCTCTTGAGCATTGGTAGTCATATCTTCTTTACTTGCAACACCGTTGCTTCAATCCATTCAAGGGACTCTTTCTCACTCACCTTATACTATTAAATACTTATGATATACTCACTTTTATATTTTTTATTCCACTATGCAGGGATGGAAATTGATCAACCAAATGAGGAACAAGTTGTGCCCTATCAAGCTGGTCAACCACTAGAGGGATAAGGTGTGCCATATCAAGTTGGTCAACCACTAGAGGGATAAGATGTGCCATATCAAGTTGATCAACCACCAAAAGAATAGGTTGTTCCCTCTCAATTTGATAAGGTAGTAGGGAGTTACAGTGGTTTAGAAAGGGGTGGAAGGTTTGTAGAAAATTTGGATGCAAGCAACAAAGAGGAACTTGGGGAGCCTATCTTGATCGAAATGTTAGATATCATGTTAGTAACATCATTTGACATTATTTTGAGAAATATTCAATTATTACACAAGCTCATATATTGCATGGGTTGATCAAACATAAGAAATTAAAACATTCAACAAAGCTTTTGGGTATCCATTATGCTAAAAGAAAGAAGACATGTGTGAATGTCACTGAAAATATATCAAAGGCATTCTTTATGGTTGTAAAATTAAGAAAACCTGATGTTTGGGTTGCTCATAGGGTAATTACAATTGTTATTGTTGCACCAATTATATCAAGACGGAAATGTTGGCAATAATGTTGAAATTGCTCCATGTCTCGAGACAAACATTGCACAAGCATGCCAAATTCAAGGTTCGAGTAATTGAAAATAATGAAGTTGCTTGTTAGGCTCTTATCACCAGGCAACCCTATCAAGATAGTCTTACAACAGGAATCAGATCACTTGTGGTAGATTTTTGGGAGAGCCATTCTCATGTTATACCAGATAGAAAGCATGTCGTACAACATCACCTATCTAATGTTGAGTATGTAGGTCACGCTAAGCAAGTTTTAGAAATGACAAAAATTGCATTGTTCGAGGAATTTCAAGAAATCACTCGCCATGTCAAGAAATCCATAAGCATCTTTCATAAATTGAATCCATGGTTTGTTAGGCCTAATACAAACCATGGCATGTGTTGTTGATGATATCACGTTGAATTCCAACTTCATTACAACATGTTCCAGTAGATTCGCAAGAAGAACCGGAATGACGACCCTCCTCCTCCTACAGTGCACAATTTTGTTTCATCAATATTGTGCAGAAGGGAACTAGAAGAATTGTTTTAAAAGAAAATATGTATAGAAGTGAGAAGATGCACTTAATGTGGTGATTTGGAATTGTTCCATAGGAACTTTCCTATTGATTCCAACCAGTTTGGAATGTCAGATGCCATGGTCACATAGAAGTGATATGATTATCTCGTGGTAAATCGACCATCTTCTTCAACTCTGGCACGTAAGAGGATCAACTATGTTAAGGATGGGATTCCAATTTCAAAATTCATGGGGAAGTTTAAGAACCAGATCTATAAATATATCAAACACTCATACAGGTCCAGGTGGAAAGCTTATAAATTTAAGCATTCTTGTGAGGAATTCCAGCCAGGCATAATCTTATCAGTGGTAGACTTTGTCGAGAATTACACATTTTCTCTTCAAACAAAGATACAAAGTGAGTACTATCACTTGGACGAAGTTTTCATATTCGTGCATATTCTATACATACATGAAAAATTGAATGTTGATGGTAGGGATAGCACTAACAAATCACATGACGTGATTAAGGAGTATCACTTCTATATCAGCGATGATCATGAGCATGCCACATTGTTCATGCAACATTGGTTTGGCCTGATTTATGAATCAATAAAAAAGAATGATATATCATTCAAAAAAGCGTTGTATTTGGTTAGATGCTTGTGTAGGGTGGTGTGGTATAGGGTATAATAATGAACCAACATTTAATGTCAATCTAGGGTTCATGGACTTAGAGGTGCAACACAGGAAATGCGAGAGAAATACTCTAGCGACCTGCAAAACAATACCCGAGACTATTTGCTCACACCTTCATATTCCTACACTAGTTTAATCCTTGTTCTAATCCTACACTCAAAAGAAATCTTTTAAAAAATATGAAACCATAAACACTAATCCTGCAAATCACCAACAATCTATAAGCAAGCCCTAATTATTAGCAATAAAAGAGCAAAATCCTAATTACTAGTAATCAAAGAAGAAACCCTAACTATTGATCAACTTGGAAACATGAGCATCAACCAAGTGAATGTAAATATTGTCTAAACCTTAAGAAATCCAAGCTCTACTAATGCCAAACAAGACTCTTAAATCAAAATGAAACCTTTATTCAAGTTCTTGCACTAAATCCTCTTTCCTCTCAATTCTATGTGCAAGCAAAAGAATTGAGATCACTCCACTCTGAATATTAAAGATGTGACTTAAATCTACCTTTGAATAACATCAAATTGATTAATTGTTGTATGCAAACCAAGTATATCAATCAAAGAAGCAACTATTGTGCGCACAAGCAGAATCACTTAAACTACTATCTTTCCTAAGCTTCAAAACATGCTTCAACAAGTGATTCTTTTCTAACCAGACTTGAGAAAAAAAAATCCACAGTGACCACACTCTTTTGCAAAATAAAACAGAGTATCCTGTATCAAACCATTAAGCAATGACCAACAAATCTATAGATACTAGTTTTCCTTCTTTAATGTTATTCCTTCACTTAGTGTATGTCAATCATCATGAGTGCAGGATCTCTCAAATCTAGATCACTGCCCAATCATTTAAGCACATAGTTATATCATCAACAGTGACCAAAGATAATAATCATTGAAGAAAACAAACTCAAATAACCATACCCTGTTATCACATTAAGGAAACCAAGCAACTCTCTAGAAAAAAACTACCTCAAGCCACTAAGATTATTAAGATTACAACAAGCTTCAAATTAAATAAATATAATCCTTAACTTCACATAAATCTGATTATCAACTCATTCCAACAAAGCTTCTTGGATTCACAAATATATTTACAAGGAAACTTAGGTGAAACCTCCACTCGAATGTCAACAAATAGCTGAGAATTGCAACTATTCTCCTCCACAAGTTGAAATAATTTCAAAGTTTATATTACATTCAACAACAGTCCAAGTCCTTTCTAAGTTTATTCAATTATTGGGGTTTGTCACTATTAACAAGCTTCAAATGATTATGAATCAAGTTTCATCACCAGGAAAGCATAATAAGATTTTCAATTCATTAGAGATCTTGGAGGTCTTTGTTAACTTCTTACAATCCCCAAGTTTCAACACAACAATAAGATTTCAAAAGTCCTGGACTGTATATTCAAATAGTAACAGAGGAGGAAAATGCTTTCACTCTCCAAACCAATAGTGGCTAAAAAATTGAACAAACATATATAAAGGAAAAACATAGTATGAGCAAATATATAAAGAGAAAACAAAGTATGAGTAGAGCATTCACAAATATATCAAACCACCAAAAGATTTTATTGTTAACACACCATTGTTACCATGATATGCACAGAAAAGGAGAAGATATGAAAAACACACAACAAATACAAAGCTAGAGGGATGTTGAGTTGGTATGGTGGGCCCTACCAGTCCAGCTCACACCCTCTTTAAAAAAATTAAATTACATAGCAGAAATGATCATAAAATGCACATAAAAAGTGAGAAGAAGTACCTAGCATTAAAGCTTGTATTAAAAAACAAAGTTCATTCCATTACATCTCAAGGAAGGAGCTCAAAATCTAGTTGATTAGAGGGGGGGTACAACCCCCAAAACTTAATTCAGCAACATCACAATATCGAATGGCTTCTCCGCTAGGTAGGCTTGGAGCTACAACCTTGTTTATAAATAATAATAATAAATACATTACAAACTGAATACAAAATAAGATAAATGAAGATCCAACAATTTTCCATTGATGTAATTATGGTGTAGCCATATTCCAACAAAGAAATCGAAATCTAGTGTATGAGAAACTGAAAATTTTCCATTTTTTCCAAATCTGGGCAAAGATCCTAGAATTCTGGAAAATTTGTTTTTTGTTTGTTTTTTTTTCTTACAAGTCTGCTTCAAAGAACCCTTCATATCTCCCCAACCATGGTGAATTTTGGAAATATTCCCACTTCTTACTCAATTTCCCATACTGGGAGAAAAATCCATGTACTGAAATTTTGAGATTCGCCCTCATCTGCACTCAAATCGAGGAGGAAGTTGGTAGTTTGAAAATTGGTGCGAATTTGGGGCTGAATTATCAATTTTCCTTCTATAAAATAACACGTGCGACCTAGGTGCATTTTGACTCAAGTGGAGGTGTTAAACCACCATTTTGGACAAAAACCTTTCTCAGATTTCTTTGAAAGTGCACCATTCTATCAAGGCCCCAAATTGGTGCAAGAACCACCTTGTTGGTGGAGGAACTAAACTGTGTGCAGGGAGAGACAAAGATTATTTTTTCATAACTCCATATGTTTTCCTCAGAAGCTTAACATGCCAAATATGTGCAAAGTGTTGAAGACAACATGCACGATCTTTTCTAAGTGCAGAAATCCTCAAGAGTGCAGGATCGTGGTACAAGATTAAGATTGAAAGGTCATGTTGCATAGAAACGAAGAAAACATCCATAATGAGTAACGATATTAAATAAATACTCTAAAACAAATGAAACTTAGTAATTTACCTCTTCATGCTTATGTTTAAGAGAATTAGCCCAAAATTGCAGAAAATGACGACAATAACTATGAGAAATAGGTAACAAGATGAGGGAAAAAGATGTATTAAATATGACAAAACAAAGGCCTGAAAAGGACAGTTCAAGCAAATAGTTTTTATATGTTGAGTCGGTTATCCAATGAGGCAAAGGTTCAACATACTTGAAGCTTTTTTAAATGGGACATGGAAAGGGTGAGCATGAGGGTGCAGGTGCTTGTGTGAAACGAACACTTAGGAGGTATCAAATGAGCCATGATGCAGATCAACTCAAATCATCAATAAAGGTGGTCGATTGGTGCAGATCTCATTTAGGACATGAAGGTCTTGAACAAATTAGGCATGTGTATAGTTTCTTCTAGATTGTTTAACTTGGTGATGTGAATAGATCCATTCCTTGGTATTGTAATACTATAGAAGGCACAAGGGAATTACACTCAGTGTAGAGTAAAGACATGGGAGGGATATTTTCCATCAAGACAAGACAATTCACATGTTTTTGTGAGTTTTACATTGATGCAGATGGATGTAGACTCGATCAATGTGAAAAACATGGTTACATGAAAGAATGGAAATATGTCCCGCTTAATCCAAAGGGACCTCATCCAATTTCGAAACAACAAGAGATGCACACCCAAGAGGTTGTCGTTTCACTTGATCATGATCAAGTCTTTGATGTTGTAAGGGAAGGTATGTGGCATCCATTATTAATAGTTCCATCTATAAATTGAAATCTTGAACTTATAACTAATATATATTTTGTATTTTAGTTGCAAGCAATGTCTTTGTTGTCATTGCCCTCCTCGTGAAACAAAGAGAACATGACTTACTATTTGATGCAATGCACACAGGTAAAAAGCAGATTGGTGCGACCATATGATGATGGACAATTTACATACCAAATTTGTGACATGGTTGTGATGGGTTATTTTATTGAAAAGGTAAAAAAACAGGGTGGCCACATTATTTATAGAGATTTTATGCTTGAATATATATATTGCCAATACAGTCATCTAGTCACAACATCTCGAATTAATCTCACAAAAATCAAAGCAAAGGCAGGTGAACCAACGAGATGGAAGATGACAAAATCTGACCATGAACATATGATGGAGACTTGCATTCTTATCACCCATTGGCCAGATGAATAGATGATGCAAATGGCAAGCCCTGAAGCCGAGTTTATAGCAATCAAGTGTAATCTAATCTAGAATGAGAGATCCACATATGAATTTTGTAATTTAGAAATGTGACAATTGAATACTCTTGTAATTATGAATCTGAATAAAAATCATAGAGAAATATTTCCCTCTTATATTAGCTATTAGGAATAAAATCATAGAGAAATAAAATCAAAATGATTGTGGAAATGAAGCATAAAATGGAACCATATCAAGCTTCACAACTAATAGGCTACAATTTGTCCAATATAGCATGACACTATAAAGGGCATATAATTATTGTTCCAAATTTAATATCAAAACCAAGAGTGTTATATAAAATGCCTTCTTCTCCCCCTATTGGTTACTTAGGTTTTTAGAAAACATATGAATCTTAACTTTAACTTTAAAAATATTGACATTAAAGTCTTTAAGACTCAATATCTTCAAGACTTAATATCACTCTATGGATAGAAATTGAATGAACTCATCTAACATTCATAATAACCTTATCATATACATCATATAAATCTAATAGTTTAACATTAACACCTTTTTATAATTCATATCATCATTACAATATTACACACTACTAAAAATAAAAAATAAAGTATAAATAACAACAAATTCATGAATTTAATTCATAAAACAAACTAATCTTCTAGTTATTACCATAAATAATAAACTCTAAATAATTAAAAAATGCATGATTTCTAACAATATTATCAATAAATTGAAGCTTAAGACCATATCCTAAATGTAATAACTTGAAAAAATGAAATTAACTTTAAACATATGAGAGATGGCAAGAGGATTTTGTACCTAAAAGTATGTTGATAAATGACTTCACATGAAAACCTTCAAACTTATACATACATTCTCCTATACTATTAAATATAATGGAACTTTGTTGTCACAATAGTGGACAAATATAAAAAAATATACTCAAAATTCATCATTGTGATATAAAAAATAAAAAATAGCGATCTCTAGATTCCAAAAATAAAAAAATAAAAATTGCACGATATTACCAATTACCTCCAATCATCATTAATGAAAAATAACGCTCCAAAAGATGAAGTGACTTTAAGGTAAAATACTTACTTAAAAAGGCCCTTTCCTTCTCAAGGAACACTTTTTTATGGTTCAAGGAACCTTATTTTTTCAATTGAATAATTAACATTTATTTTTCGACGTGACTCTAGAGATTTTTTTTTACCAAATTAATTTAAATTTGTCTTTTTCTCAATTGAATTAGATGTTTTCTATGTTTCTGAATGGGGAAAGTTCCAACAAAGACTGTAAAATGTTTTATTAATAGTTCTCTACTTTTTGACCATGTCTTTATTAATAGGAAACCCTTTTCAAATCTTTTTACATTAGTGTGATCATTAAATTGTATAATAAAGTTAAGTTTCATTATGCTTAGTTGGTTGTGGATTATTTAGTTTATGAATACATCTTATATTGCATTTGGTTAAATTTTATGCATTTTCGGTTATTTGTATAATTTTATTTTATGGAAAAAAATTATAAAATGAAATGAACATAAAGTTATAAAAAAAAACATTATTTTTATTAGTTTTATTATTAAACTTTGAACTTGATGCAAAAAAATACATAAATAATTAAATGATACACATATTTTATGGTCAAACTAAAATTGACACCATAAAACACACGGGCTTATATTTTCCTTAGTGTGAGATCAAGGTATGTCCCTATGATAATCTCTTTGGGCAAATTCTCCCTCTTACAAACAATTGTAAATATCTCATGTATTTTGATTATAAACTAAAAGGCCTGAGAATTGGGACACAAATTCTAAAGTTTGAGGAAGGAGATTGCTTAGGATTTGAAGGAATCTTGATTAGTTTCATGACAGCCATTAAAGGTTGGCAGGTGTGCCTTAAATGGATTGGCTTTATAAATTAATTAAGAAGGAAAAAAAAAAGGATAGTAGATGTCATGCCTGCCATGGATAAATCCACAAGGCAGAGAGGACAAAATTTAAGAAGGATGGGTTGTGCTAGTAGCAAGGAAAGTTGAAGTCAATCAATTGGAGATGTTGGGTCCTTCGTTTTTTGGGCAGTTTTGACCATTTTTTTCCGGAAAAGACTTGTGGAAGTGATCGACGGAAGTAGGAAAGGAAAATCATAAAACAATTCGGAAGCTAAGAACAGAAAAGAGAAAGCGTCAGGCAGAGATCACAAGTGGTTATCTTGGGACTTGCTAAAGTCACGGAAGAAGGATCTAGTTTTGAAAGGATCACGAGGATATGGACTAAAGCACATGCATTTCGTCAAAGGGATCAAAATAGACCAGATCAAGCAAGCGTGGATCAAAACAGAGAAGGAAATATATATAATGCCACAGGGAACTAGCTGAGGGGGAAGGAGATAAAGCTTATGTCGAAATGTTGTTGGAATGAAACACAAAGCCTTGTGCTTTTGTTTGATTGTAATATGGTTCTAGCATGGTTCAATTTGATATTCTTCTGAAAGATTTCACATATTTTCACAGATATGTAATGTAATGGTCCAACTTTGATAATATAAAGAAGGTTTTGCGTGGTATTATTCCGAGTTCCATGGCATGTATATTGATTTGTTAATTTATCCCTTTAAAAAAAAATTATAATATATTTTTCTGCATCTATTATGGTTTTATTTACTGTGTGCAAACTATTTAGTTTCCTGCATATATAAATTAATAATGAACAATGTATGTCGTATGTTCGGAAATCTTTTCGGAGAAATCACATTAGAAATAATTTATCGATGCATTTCGAACCGTCCAGTGTGGTTCATCGTCAGGACAAGATGGAGAATCAGATAATGGCACCAAATTAAATAGAGAGACCAATGTAGAGATCCCTAATATTTTTGACAGTTATAATAAACAAGTAGTTTTTTTTTTAAGGATCTTAGTATGTTAAAATTGACTTAAGTCAAAAAAATGTATCTTGCAATTCAAACTATGACACTATCTAGCATTCCCCATTATTCTACACGTCTTGACATGCCTCGGATGAGATGTTTCTCCCTCGTAGAGGAATGCAAATATTGGCATTACACTAGACTACGACACATTGCCCTAGACTATGAATGAAAATGTTGGCATTTGTTGGCAGCTGGAGGTCGAACGCAAGGTCTGTAAATTAAAACTTGCCGCCAACAAATGGTTTTGCTGCTGAGATTTGAGTATTCGAAGGGGTTCTAGATCATGGTGTTGAGGATTCTCAAAGGTGATATCCAAGAGTGGTGGTATGAGAAGCTCGATTTGTTTATCCGATAGCAAACTCAACTGAGACAGGAGGACTTAGAGTGGGTTAAGGAGGAAATACTATTTGTAGAACCTGCATATGACCAATATCAAATTTTATGGTGTAAGTTTCCTGAGGAGTTATACAACTCGTTGAGTAGATTGCAACACAAAGATAGAATTGTTGTGGCCACATAATCAGAAATTGGACCACAACTGAATTAGTCGCATTGCATCGATTCAACACTGAATCAACCAGAGTTGTTTACATTTGGGTCCAAGCAACCTTGGAAGGTTATATTATCGAATTTGCTGCAAAGAACCACCAGTCTTTCTTTATAGTTGAGGCAGTGTTCAAGTATGGGTTGCGAGGAAGATTTTTAGAAGAAATCCCCTTGTGGATCAAAGTGTTCATGGTTGAAGAGAGATTATTACCATTTCAAGAAACCAACATGGCCGCTTAAAACCCTAGGTACTAGGGGTAGGGTTTAGGGGAGAGATGTTGCTCAATTGCAGAAGATGAGGGGAAGTTGCGATGGATGTGAAAGAGTTGTGGAAGGAACGAGATTTTAGGGCACTTAGAAGGGCACAGATAGTTGATGAGTGGCTGGACAAGAAGTTGTGTGAGATTATTAAGAGGAGAAGAGAGTTGCAACGAATAGGTGAAGCTTTGAGTAGTTTGAGGTTATAGATAGGAGGAATGGCTAGCCCAGAGTTGCAGAATAGTGAAGTAGGAGAATGATCTCATTCTGCTAAAATATGAGTAGCTAGAGGAGGTTTGATAGGAAACTATAATAGAAGAAGTGGAGCCCACCAGGAGTCAGGAGGAATCCAAATGCTCGAAACACCTAAATAGCTAGTTGAGATGAGCAACAAGAATACTCTCGTAGATGAAGAAATGAATTTCATAATGCGACAATTATTATTTAAAGATGATTTTGTCCCCACAAGTAGTATTATACAGAGCAGAAATCCAGCTAACTCTCTCCCTAATCTTCTCCCGGTACTGTATCAAAAGCCTGTTAATTTTCTTTCCAAACTAGTCAAAACTTTAAAATTTCATAAAGTTAGTAATAGATACACAATTGGTAGCTCTAGTGGAGTTGTAGTTTTCAAATGAACTCTGCAGTTTATTCGCAACCTAGTTTTCACGGATTAGTATTAGTCCCATCTGGTCAAAAAGCTATGGCAGGGATGTTGCAGGCTCATTCACTTGGTAACCATAGTTTTCAGGCCAAGTAGATGAAGACGTTGAGAAACATTGGTATCTATGTGAATCCATATAGAGGGCTAGATAGACCCCGGATGCTACTAAGATCATTGAATTTCATATGACTTTAAGGGATCAAGAACTCAGATGGTTTATTAAGTGGTATGATTTGAATCCAAATCCAACTCTTGATGTGATTAAACAAGAGTTTATTAAAGAATTCAAGGTCCCTCATATAGACAAATAGGGTTTAGAAGAGTTATTGGATATTAAACAACGTGAGGGTGAGACTGCATCGGAGTGCATACAATGGTTTAAAGATGCAATTAAGAAACTCACTTATCCAATTGATCACCCTCATAAATGGTATTGGTTCATTAAATATCTATTGTTGTTAACGAGAACTCCTTTGATGCAACAGAAGATCGATACTTTATTGAATGTGCTAGAACAAGCTATAAAGATTGAAGCAATGGTGGGATACCCACATGTGTATAGGTCGGGTACTACTTCTAGTGATCATGATATCATTGGTTTACAATATCAGATTGATGATTTGATGAAGAGGTAGGATATGTATACTGCACGGCCTTTGCATCCATAAGTATGGTGCACTAATTTTCATGTAGAGGGGCATCATGCTACTAAGTTCCCAAGGTTGCATAGCATCTGTCCATCTATTATGCCTATGTAACCGCCTCCACCATTACCAAGACCTATTTCTAGATTTGCGCATGTTTCCACAAATGTTTTGTATCAAGGGCATACTTAGTTTCATACATTTCCTAACCTTCAAGATAATTCAGCTAATGAATATTGTGAGATTTTTCGCACTTACGGGCATGCACCTTGTCTTTGTCCAGTTTTTGAGAAGTACTCCAATGTTCCAAACAATATTTCTTGTGAGTTATGTGGATCTTCGACTCACCATATAGACCAATGTAGAGCCTTGGATGCTCTGGTTGACCGCCTTTGACCGTATTGCATTCTGGGTTAATAAAGATCCTCAAGGACAAGGAGGAGGTGACTTAAGAGGGGGGATATAGAGAAAGAGGCCCTATTTGATGCTACAAATATGACCAAGAGGGCCATGTCAACAGTGATTGTTTGTTACCAAGGAGGCCCTAGTGTTCCCACTATCAGGTAAGCACTCATGCTATTGAATATTGTCCCGAGTTGATTGCTCATTTTGAAGAGCGTAAACAGAAAAGGGGCACTAATTTAATCAATGAAAAACTTAGAGAGCAAGAACTATTTCATCAGTCGAACATTAATATTGTCATCAAATGAGACAAGTAGACCGAAGCAGATACGGAGGTACCATAGTAACCTATTATAATAAGGCCTTCATCTCCAAATAAGTCTTACGATCTTATACAACAGAAGAAGTACTAAAAGGATGCTACATAAATTTTTAGACAGTTGGTTTCTTCTTATAGCCCAAGAGCAGGTCGACAAGGAAAGGAGAGGTTGAAGATCCCTCGGTCTTCACAAGAAATATCTCAGCCTGTCAAGGAGTGGCTTAAGTTGTTCCTACACATTATGAGGGATGAAAAATTGTTTGTTCGGTTACGCAAAAAACTTAAACCTATCATCAAAGATGAAGAATTTTTATAAAGGCCCATCTCTACCAACTTGCCTGAATGTCATTCCAGGTGTGTCCATCATAACAAGAGGAGAACAAGAAGAGAGTTATGCATTAATGCCCAAATCGCAAGTTTCGATATTAAAGACTCTATGTTAGATTTGGATTAGATGTAAATATTCTTCTGAGGAAAACTTGGGAGTCGTTGGTAAAACCGAAGTTGGTGTTTTCCCCTATCCAGCTACATATGGCTAACCAATATTACATTATCCCCATTGGTCATCTGAAAGATGTTGAAGTTGATATTTCAGGAGTGAAAACATATGCAAACTTTGAAGTTATTGGTATAATGGGTGATAAATATCTATATCTAGCCTTGTTGGGAGTTGATTGGGCCTTTGAAAACTATGTTGTTACCAACCTCAAGTGAGAGACCATGACTTTTGAAGTAAATGGAATCAAGTCATAAAACCATTGGATCCTTATCAAGGTCCAAGGTTTATGGAGTATGTTAACAACGTATAAGAGCCCAATATTTTGGATCAACTATATCAACTTATTGCGGGAAATAGGGAGGACTATAGCAATCCTATAGCTGGTGGTTCTCTTAGTTGGAGGAGTGTTCAACACACGGAAGTTGGTTCAAATGTCACGTTGGATGATTGGAAACGAGGAGACCACAAGCTACACTCTGGAAGTTGCACAACTATTTGTTGTGCCTATTGGATTGGTAATTAGGTAAGGGATTACCCTACTTTCAATGGTATAATATTGTTCTCAATTTTATTAAATAAGTTGATTCAAATATTGAAGAAACAAAAAATATTCCTTTGATGGATGTTGCTCTCCAAGCAACCCCTGTGAAATGGTGGAGATCTCATCGTGACGAGTTTCAAAACTGAGAATCAGTTAAAACTGTTATCTTGTGTTGGTTTATTATTTCTAAGAGGAATCTAGGAGCTATTCCTGTATATGAGGGTTACATTAATCCTCATAAGCATGTTTAGACCTGTAGTACAACATGGATAAAACTTTGACTTCCTATTGAATTATGGGTGCATTAGTGCATTCACACATTAGGGACATTTCCACAAGCTTGGTACTTAAAAGAAGAGATGAAGAGGTAGACAACTAACTTGGAGGCATTGATAGCTTAGTTTTGTAGTGATTTGTCCTTTTAATATGAGGACGCAAAGATAGTTGAGGCTTTGAAATCAATCAAAAGAGCGGTATTCCCCACTACAAAACTCGTTACTAGATGTAGCAGTTATTGATATTGTGGACATCTGTACGAATCTATATTTCATGAAGCTGTTATTTGTGGCAATATTAACAAGGAACCTGAAGACGACGACTTGGAGGAGTTACTCCATTTAACATCCAAAGAGTCTTAAGGTGAAAGAAACATCAAAGGTGACCTTGTTAAAGACGCTTTGCATATAAAACCCTTGAAGTTGCAGAAGCATAATATTAGAAGTGAAGAGAAGCCCAAGCTAGCCTCTGCTAGTGACTATTGGGGTGAGAAAACTACAAAAGAAATTTTTTTATTTATTGAATAAATATGAAGAGCTCTTTCCTGCATCAGTTTCAAAGCTTAAAGGGATAAAGGGAGATTTAGGGGAAATGAAACTTGTTTTGAAACCTGATGAAAGGCTTGTTAAACATCGACCTTATTAGTTGAAACTGCGATTTAAAGCAAAGGACAAGAGGGAGATAGATAATATGTTGGCTACATGCCTCATATTTCCAATTGTTGAAGCTGAGTGGATCAGTCTTATTGTTATTCATGACAATAAGGATTCAAATGACATTGGAATCTATGTAGACTACTGAAGCCTTAATAATGCTTGTGACCATGATCCATTCCCTACTTCATTTAGTGATGAAGTCTTACACAATTTTGCAAGCAATGAAGCTTATTCCTTTACAGATGGGAATTTTGGATATCATCAAGTCTATATTTTAGAGGATGAGGATAAGAGGAAAACCACTTTTACAACTGAATGGGGTTCATATGCTTACCATGTCATGCCATTTGACCTAGAAAATGTTCCAACTGTGTTCTCAAGGATTGTTATTGCTGCTTCTAGGGAGTATATTCATAAGTTTCTAGAAGTTTATATGGATGACTAGATAGTCTATATTCTATTGAAGAAGCATTCTAGCTTGTTACATGTTATGTTTGATCATTATCAACAGTTGAAATTTTCATTAAATCTGAATAAATGTATCTTTGCAATGTCATTTGGGACTTTACTAAGACATATTGTCTACAAATATGGTGTGTGTGTAGACCCTACCAAAGTTGCAATGATCCTAAATATGTTGCCACTCACTAGTATTAAATAGTTGTGATCCACTTTGGGACATATCGGGTATTATCGCGGGTTCATCCACAACTATGCTTTGATTACCTCACGATTGGAGAAGTCGTTTAATAAGGTTGAACGGTTTGTATGGACTGAATAATGTGATGTTGCTTTCAGCACTCTGAAGGAAAAGTTTTCCATGCCCCAATATTGGTTTATCCAAATTGGAATAAATAATTTCATGTACACATTGATGCATTTGGCATTTCTCTTGGAGATATCTTGGCATAACCTAGTGAATGTAACCTAGACCATCCCATTTATTTCGCTAGCAGAAAACTTTCTAATGCTAAAATAAATTACACGACAACTGAGCGGGAAGCTCTTTCCATGGTATATTCGCTTCAAAAGTTCATGCATAATTTGCTTAGAGGTATTTTCAAGTTCTTCACTAATCATTATGCATTGAAATATCTTGTCAATAAACCTATTCTTAAAGGAAGAATCTAGAAATGGTTGATTTTGATTCAATATTTTTCGTTTGAAGTTATTATCAAGTCAGGTCATGCTAACATGGGACGAGACTACCTTTCTCGCTTGGAGTCGGGAGAAGCAAAAGGGTCACTTGATGATAAATTTCCTGATGTTGATCTACTTAGAATTGAAGTTGTGTCGGATTATCTTAAATACATTTCATTATTTTTAGCGACTTGAAAGTGTCTAGATGATTATACTACAATGTAGAAGAAACATTTGGTGGTGCATGCTACAAATTATCAACTAATTGCATGCCAATTGTACAAGATGGGACTTGATCATATCCTGCGCAGTTGTATTCTTGATCATGAGAGAGAGGATGTTTTATGGGAATGTCATTGTGGTGTTGCAAGAGGACATGTTGGAGGAAAGATAACTACAAGGAAGGTGCTCCAAGCTAGACTATGGTGGCTAACTCTTTTCAAAGATGCTAAGGAATATGCTAAAAATTGTGATTTATGTCGGAGGGTAAGGAGAACTTCCCATCAAGATGAACTTCCATTACATCCAGTCAGATCTCTTAAACCCTTTGAGAAATAGGTTGTTTATTTTGTTGGGCCCATAAATCCTCTCGTATGATATTCACACGCCTGTTATATTATCACTGCAATTGATTACTTGATGCAGTGGGCTGAGAAAGCTCCTCTGAGGGATTTCATTACTAATACTAATGCCAGGTTCATATTTGAAAATATTATCACAAGGTTTGGTTGCCCAAGGAGTCTCACAAGTGATTAGGGATCACACTTTATTAATGAAATTGTTGCAACATTATTGCAGGAGTTCATGATAAAAGTAGCCCATACCATCCGCAGGTGAATGGGATTGTTGAAGCTTTTAATAAGATTTTGGAAAAGGGGCTCACTAAAGTATGCTTTCCTAATAGAGATGACTGGGATGGGAGAGTTATTGTTGCATTATTTTCCTATCACACTACTGTCAAGCACATGCATAAGTATACTTTGTTTCAGTGTGTATATGATAGGGAAGCAGTGGTACTTGCGGATTTTATTGTTCCAAATCTATTCATTTCACAAGCCACCAAAATTTCTGATGATGAATTTATTCTAGAGTGATTGTAGGAGTTGTGGGAGTTGTATGAACATCGTTTTCTTGCATATTTCCATCAAATTATTGAGAAGGAGAGATAGAAATACTGGCACAACAAGCATATTAAAATAAAAATCTTTTTTCTATGGGAGACTAAGTTCTGCATTATGATAGTAAGTACCTTAAACATCCTGGAAAATTGAAAATGCATTGGTTTTTCCTTTCTCTATTGTTGAAATAAGAGAGTCTGGAGCTATTAAGTCTACATAGCTTGACAGAGTTCTTCTTCCTAGTTGGGTGAATGGCTCATGCCTGAAGCCCTACTATGGTCATTAACATCATTAGGTATTTTTCTCTTTGCAAGAGGGCATCAGTTAGATTTAGTATTGAGTTAATCATGTCATTTAGTCAGTTAGTTTAGTTGTGTTAGTCATTATGTTTTTTTTTAGTTGCGACCCACTGCAACCCATTATGGTCAGGAAGTATAAAGTGTAACTTTCGTCATTTATTCAATAATTAATATGAGTCTTTTTAGTCATTAAGTTAGTTTTTCCCTGTAACAATCACTTTTCAAATATTTGATTTCCACTTTAAGGCATTAAAGTACTTCTTGTTAATTTGTCATCATGGCATTTCCTTTTTGGGTCATTCGCATCATGTCATGGGGATTTTTGTCCTAGTTTTCATCAATATCTGAATCATGCCCGATTTTTCTAAGTTGTCACATTTACTCCCCAACAGTCGAGTCATTATGTTCTATGTTACTGCTTTTTCTATAAATAGTGTGTGTCATAGTTTTATTTCTCAATTGTGTTTATGTATCCCTTGGAGTTTTTCGCCCTGGCTTATGTGTCTAGTTCCTCTGTGTCTCAATTTCTTCATCGTCCCCCTGATTATATTGTCTATAATTGTCGACCGTTTGCAATGGGTCGTGTTACCAAGCCCGTAATTCCATGTGATTTCTCATATGAGTGTATTGTGCCTAAAGAAGATGTCTTGGGCAAGTATGAGAAAGCTACCTTGATCGACAATTATTTGTCCGACCCAGCCCTATTTCTAGCATTAAGTTCTTAGATTTACATGTATTCCATTTTGGCCCCAGATAAAAACAACAGAACAAGGATCAAGCTTGAGTTTCAAGGTTTGTAGAGGTCCAACCTACTGAAATTGTGGGATTTTCCAGTCTTCAGTACTACAGGTGAAGCCATGCGATGTTTAAAATTCCTTATAAACAGATTGCATAATGGTTCGCTATGGATCGCAAAGGAATACCTTATACATGTGGATGACATTCACACACTCACAATATTATCTATGCATGGTACAAATGTTTCAACTGCATTCCAAACCATATGGAAGCGAGGCAATATGAAAGGTGACAACAATCTCTATAAGAAATATGGCACTTATCGAAAGGGCCATGGAGTTTTCATCGAACCAATCAATACTTAAAAGATTAATTTTTCCTGCCATATAATAATTGGTAAACTCATGTAACACTCAACAAAGGAGAATGCACACTAGATGCCCTTTCTATCACATAATCTTGTGAGCGAGGGGAGTAATTGACCTGGTGCAATGATCTCTTAAATGAACTCTTTGACGTCTGTGAAGATGTTTACAAAAGGGTGACATATTTTAGTTATGGAAATTTATTGGTTTCCATCACAATGATGAAATGGTGCATGCTAAAACATCGAGACCTAGCTAAAGTGTCATATGGTGAAGCCCTTGCTCTCACCTATGTTCCATGGCAGAATCAAACTGATGGACTAACATAGAGTTCAATGAAAAGGAAACTGATAAGTGGCACACTAAAATTCTTGAAGTTACTCAGTTGCTAACTAGAGTGCCTAGGTCAATTATGGATAAATATGCAGTGCATATGTGATTCAGTATCAGTCACGGCCATAAATATATTTGGCCCATTGTTGTCAATGCAGAAACACTTAAGATGAAGCCATTACCCAATTATATGTAGGAGGAGGTATTCCATCAAGAAGTATTCTCTTAGCCAAGGGTTAAGTGCATGCAAACACCTAATGGTATTTTCTATTCTCTATATGTGTTGCAACCTTGAGATTCAACCTCTGATGCTCCTTCGTCCTCCAAGAATTTCCCAACCACCACACATGATTTCTAACCAATGATGGAGAATATTCAGGAATGTATATCTTTTTCCCATAATGTCGTTTTGGAGGTCAACTCCCTGGTAAACTCAGTTGTTTCTACTTATAATATACCTAATGTTTTTCCTTTTTTTGGTAATTCATTCAACCCTATAGCACTTATGATTGCATTTATAATCCCTATATCATTAGCTCCCCCTACCATTGTTAATATCGACCCTTCCACTTTTGATACTTTTACTTTTTCTCAAATATTTGCTGCTTCTAAGCTCACTAAGTCAGTTGCTAGTTCTTCAATCATTGTTGATCTTATTGATGATGTTTCTAATGATCTTGTCAAACCCACTAACAGTATTGAGGAACATATCCATTCCTCACCTACTCATTCTCCAACACGTAGTCATGTATCATCACCCTGTGTTGCCTCACCATCTGCCACCATCTAAGATAATACTTCTAAACACTTTGAACATGACCATACCACTAGAGATATTGTTGAAATCAGAATTGAAACAAAACCCAAGGATATGACACCATCAAAACAAACTACAGAAGCACTTCCTATACAGCCTGTGCATTGTTGGTCCATATCACAGCCAAAGCCTAGCATAGTTGTTTCTGCAACCCAAGTTACTTTGCTCAGTCTAGATCTGAATTACTGTCAAGTGGCATTGCATTTATTTTTTAAATCGCATGATATATTCCCTCTCTTTCCTTCTCAAGTTATTGCCAAAATTCATGAATATTCTCAACAAGATCATAATCAACAACCTGAAACTTCACCACAAGGATAATCAAAGCACTTTGTTGCAAGTGGCTAACCATTGCAAGTTAGGTTTCCTCTGACGACACTCTATCTATGAATGATATTCAAACCCGATCTTCATCACTGTTATTTCAGTTTATCAAAGCTTCATTGCTCCATCTTGAAGACCAATTAGCTCTTTTCGACTTGAGATATAATGAGCTTGTCATTGTTCATGAGCAATAACAAAAACAACTCCTCATTGTCACTAAGGTATGGGACCACTTGCGTGGAGAAAAACAACTAGTGAAACAGGTTGAAGAAATCAATTATAAGCTCCAGTAGATGTGGACGGCCATCATTGAATTTGTGTCCAATGCTCCAAAATATTTTTATTTATGTCAGCCTATCTAATGCTTTGAGTTCCTTGAAAATGCTTGTACAAAGTTAGTCACTGCAAATAGAGAGTCGTGTGGCACTATTGCTAAGTTGCGCAAATCACTTCATGATCCTGTGGAATAATTCAAGCAACAAATTACTTAAGGGATTGAACAATGATCCTATGGAATAATTCAAGCAACAAATTACTCGAGAGATTGAACAAAATACTCTTTAGTAGCTCATGAGAGATTCCTAGGAGATCTTTCGACAAGTACAAGATTGGCAGGGCCTACTGGACAAATGGAATCAACCCCTTTATTAGTTGCGGAAACAAATGCAACAAATAATTAAGGAAGATATATTTACTTCTGATCTCATGCAACAACAAAGCTTCTTTGGTTAAGCTGAAGTGATTGAAAAAGAAATTCATCAGTTGGAGGAAGAATCACATAAAACTAAAACTTTGTTACGGGATCTTCGACCCCCAGCTCAAGCTCACTTTTTACAACTACGTAAGCTCAATTATGACGCCAATGTACAGTGGAAAACATTTCTTACTTCTCATCATGAGCAACCCACTGCAGAGAATACAACCTGATTTATGGATAAGGCTACCGCTTTGCTTACTACTTGGAAATCTGCTGCGAAATATTATAACAATTTTAAAGTTCAAGTCCTACAAACAATACCAAAGTTGGGTCCTTCGTTCAAAGGTGAAGTAACAAAACATGGAGGAGAAGCATCAACAGAAGTTGCACAACCACAAGAAGAGTCGAGTGTACAGACAAAGGATTGACTTGAGGGTGAGTCAATAGGTTGTGGTCGGGCTTGTTGGGTCCTTCGATTTTTGGGCATTTTTGACCAAATTTTGCTAGAAAATACTTGTAGAGGTGATCAACGGAAGCAAGAAACGAAAAAGGAAAAACAGGTCGGAAGTTGAGAACAAACAAGAGAAAGCATCATGCAAATATCAAAAGCAATTATCTTGGGACTTGCTAAAGCCACGGAAGAAGGATTTAAGTGCTAGTCTTGAAAGGATAAAGAGGATATGGACCAAAGCACCTGGATTCCATCAAAGGGATCCAAGTGGACCAGATCAAGTGAGTGTGGATCGAAATAGAGAATGAAATCTATATAATGCCACAAGGAATGAGCTAAGGGGGAAGGAGACAAAGATTATGCTGAAATGTTGCTAGAATAAATCCTAAATCCTTGTGCTTGTGTTTGATTTTAATCGGGTTCTGTCATGTTTCAGTTTGATAGTCTTCTCAAACATCTTGCATATTTTTGTCAATTTTTAATGTAATGGTCAAACTCTAATAATATAAAAAAGGTGTTGTGGGGTATTATTTTGAGTTCCATGTAATGTATATTGATTTGTTAAGTTAGCCCTTTTAAAAAAATTGTAATTTCATGTTCTGCATATATTTTGGTTTTGTTTACAGTGCGCAAATTATTCATTTTCCTGCATATATAAATTAATAATGAACAATGTATGTGACAATTTGAACCTCGACAATATCTATCATTCCCCATGATCTTTAGACATCTTGGCATGCCTTGCATGAGATGTTTCTCCCTCGAGGAGGAATGAGAAAGTCGACATTATGCTAGACTACAACATGATCTTTGTTGGCAACTTATGGTCGAATCTACGGTCTGTAAAGTAAAACTTGCCACCAATAGGAGAGTGGGTCAAGGAGTTGACACAACAACATCCCCACCACCACTCAAAAAATATAGAACCATTGTGGCTGATAAGTCAAGGGTGATAGATACTTTATGCCCACGCAAACAAAGATAGTTTCAATTGTGCGATGATGGCGATGATCCCACAAATGAAAAGAAAGGGAGCATACATGTAGAAATCACTCTCACACACCTGGGAGGAACGAGACTAATACAAAGAGAGACATAGAGAACAAGATAGGATGTAGGAGAGTAGAGAAAGAAGCTTGATGGAGTAAGACAAAGAAAAGAAAGCCTCAAGGAGAGGATCACAAAATCAATGGTTGCGTGTTATGAAACCATCTCACAAAAAGATAGAAAAGATAGATCAACGAATTAAAAATCAGCCTCTTCGAGGGGGAAACCTTCTTTACATTACACAAATGAACAATTCGGGCCCATGCTTCACCAAGATTGCAGCTCAAATGGGTTTTAATTTTAGAGTCTTAACCTTCGTAGAAACAAAAGTATAACGAAAATTCCACGATGACCTATTTGAGATGGAATTCTGGAGCTTGTAAAAACCCTAACTTCCTCATATCATATCTTCAAAAATATAGCGAGACAAGGTTTAGAACGATTTTGGCTCAAATGGGTTTTTTTTTAGCTTCTAAAACTTTGTAGCAAAAAAAGTTATAGCAAAAATGCCACTATGACCTGTTTGGCGCAGCGAAACCCTAGAATCCAAAACTCTGATACCAAATGTTATGAAACCAACTCACAAAAATATAGAAAAGATAGATCAACGACTTAAAAATCAGTCTCTTCAAGGGGGCAACCTCCTTTACATTACACAAATGAACAATTCTTAGATGATACAAATGACAAGACCTCCTTTCCATATGTAGGAGTCTAAGGGGTCCCAATACAATCAGAGCCTACATAGCAATAATATTGTAGGGGCACAACAATAACAATAGTGGGCCTCTATGGGGCATAATAATAACAACATGGGGATTATATGGGCACAATAATACAATAAGGGGGTTTCACTAATAACAATAAGGGGTTACACTAGTAGTATAGGGACCTAACATTGCGTTGTAGACGAGCAAAGAAAGCATAACACGGGAGGTAAAGAGAACATAGGTTTGTGTCACTACGAGAAGGAAAAGATCATAAAAAAAAATTGGTTGAGAATTGGGAGGTGGAATAATATCTTCTAAGTGAGTACAATAGTCTCTGGATTCCCTATAAGACTAGAGGGTGGAGATGGTTTTCTCTAGATTCCCTTGGTAACTTGGGTGGAGGCCTATTACTTTGAGTTTGGTAAGGATATTTTGGTAATGATTTCTAGATTTTACAGTGGATTATGAATTCCCAAGATTGGGTGGAGCCGTTGTGCGAAGGAATTGTTGAGGCTGGAGGTGTTAAGCCTCTAGATTACCTCATTCGGTTTGGCGTGGAGGTGGTGAGCCTCTAGATTCTCGTTTCAACCTATATTAGTAGAGCCACAATTATTATCGGAGTAGTTGAAGGGTGGAGGTGGCGAACCTCTAGATTCCCTATGAGATATTGAATGCATGAAATAGTTGGTGGGTGGAGGCAGATAACTCTCTAGAGTCCATGTTTCAAATGACAATATTATTTTATTCGCTTAAGCACTTGTCCTCAACCTCTTGAATCTAGTCTCGGGGGTGACTACTGCAAGAAATGCTTGGTTTTAGTGTTTCTAAGGTTGGGTGGAGAGTTAAAGTCCCAATCTTAGTTTCCCAACTCAATTTATCAAAGATAAGTTTGTGTTTATGGGTCTCATGTTTGATTTCTTTATTCTTATTTAATGCATTGCTTTAACATGGCTCATAATGCTTAAGGATGAGGTATTCCTGTCTGAATGAGCATTTTTTCCTTCCAGGCATGGTTGTGGAATGGTTTAAGTTTTTTGCACTGGCCTAAGGCCTATATTGATATGGATTCAATGAGTTGGTTCAATACCTGTAATATCTCATGGAATATGAGTTTTTGCCTGCCTAAGGAATGTTGAATTCCTGTGTATGTCTTGAGTAAATAACAAGGTTCTTGTAGGTACTCCTAGGTTTGTTTCTTTGCTTATTGGTGGTCTGAGAGTCCTATAGTGTCTTTAATTTTATGATCTAGAAGTGGCCTAATGAGACATAATGAAAATGAATGGGTAGATCTCTATGTATGAATTATAAAACTAAAAAGAGTTGATATGTTGATGCTTGTTATTGTTTCTTGTATTATTAATATTAACTCATAATAGGGTGATGTCCTCTTAAGTCTATATTAAGAGTGGGTCACTCCTATGCTCATCCTAAGTCCTAAAACTAGTCTAAATGGTTGTGTGTAGAAGAGATAGGAAAGTTTTTGTTAACTAAATGAATGCCTATTTTAAATTAGCTTGACAATTAGGTTGGTTATTACCCACAAATATTATGAGAAATAGCTTGTTATGTATTTGTATATGTGTGAGTTTGTACAAATAAATCGAATGGGTTAGACTGAGCCCTGTAGAAAGCCTAGGATAAGCGACATTAAAGTCCAATAAGCATGCATGTAATAGAACGTTCAAGGAGGATAGTCCTGAAAATTCGGCATATACTCCTATATGCATTATATATTGTGCGACCAAAGTGGGGAAAAGGCTCCTTATAAGTGCATTAGCAGATAAGCGACGAGGGAATGCATTACTTACACAAACTGTATACCATGGGGTCGGGAGTTTGGGCCTTGAGATGTGTGAACACACTGACACTTGAGCACCATATGGCTAGGACCCATGCCCAAAGGCAAAAGAGAAGAGACTTGGGTCATCGAAGGGTAAGTTTCCATGGTAGTTAGAGGACCCCTGAGGTTCTTCCCTAAAGGTCTCTCCTTGGAGGTTTTGGTAGAAGGATGGGTAAGTCTTGCTTGGGTATTAGCCCCAGGTTGATATGGCGCGGTGCGACCGACAAGAATAGGTAGAAAAGGGTGGGACTACGCGGTTGGACAAGTCATGTTGAGATGTCATTTGGCATGGAAAATTCCACATAGCCTGGTGTTTGGTTCCCGGAAGAAATGGCAAGGAACTACATGAATAAATATCGACACTTAAACTCTGGGATGTCGTCGTAAGAGTGGGCCTGAGGGAGTGTTGTTTCGAAAAAATAATATGACATGTTGTGGTGGATCCATGTGAGAAGTTGCAACAAATAATAAAGTAACACATGGAGGAAGGTGCACAGGGACTTCCACGTAACCCCAGAAGGATTTTCCCCAGAGATTATGAGTGGAGGACATCGTAGAATGGTTGGGACTTCATTCCAGGGGTGACTCGGTGCATCGGGTTGTTCAAAGGGGAGATATTCCATGTGACGGGGATGCGTTTACCTACAGGCCAAGCGAGAGGCTAAACCTTATCATGTGGGTATGTGGTCACATATCTTAGAAGGTTGTCCTTGATAATTTCAAGAGGGGCTTGTATCAAAACCCGTAAGGTTCTTATTCCTAGGGTGACGTGGTCAGGGAGGGCCCACACACGCATACATTGAACATATATTATGCATTATGTTATAGTTGGACTTTGTAAGCCATAAATAGGGGTTAATATGTGACCCTAGTATGGACGGGTCAACAATTGAGGTAATGATGCCATTTGGCAGTGAGAGGCTAACTCGAGAAGCCATGTGGGGATCACGTGGGCGCCACATGGCAGGTTAAGGTGAGGTGGCACTATTTGATAGGCCAATCTTTGAACAACCATATCTTTTGATCTGGGAGTCAGATCGGGGCAAAACTTATATCGTTGGAAAGGTATCAATGAGACAAACCCAACAATGTTATCTATTTTACATTTTGAATAAGTTGTAAGAGGTCAAAAACTTTAGACCCCACTTCCATAATTGGACCTTGGAGGTTGGGTCAGCTTAGTAACTACCTCCTTCTACTACCTTAGGAAGGGTTAGGGTTATTCAAGGGTATGTTACAATTCCTATTACTTGAGGGTTGTCCATACCTTTTAATGAACTACTAACGTTTTGAATAGCAAAAGTTCCAACAAAAACTGGAAAATGTTTTATTGAAAGTTCTCTACTTTTTGACCATGTTTTTGTTAATGGGAAACTCTTTACAAATCTTTTTACATTGGTATGATCAATAAATTGTATAATAAACTTAAGTTTCATTATGCGTAGTTGGTTGTGGATTATTTGGTTTATGAATACATCTTATATTACATACAGTTAAATTGTATGCACCTACAATTATATGCTTATGATTTTATTTTATTGAAAAATTTTATAAAATGAAATGAACATAAAATTATAAAAATATTCACATAGGATAGAAGGAAGATTTGGTGAGGGTCGAAGGATCTTGGAACCCTGTCAGTGGACTATACACCAACGTGCTCCCTTGGCTAATTTTCTTTGATATTTCCTTTCTCCTCTTATGTTATTATACTCTTATATTGTTTTTCCCTCTTTCATAGCTGGTTTTTTGCATGGAGTGGGGGGCGAGGTGGCTGGAACCCTAGTCGCCCTCACCCCCTAGTCCATATGCTTTAAATATTTTATAGAGCTTGTGTTTATGTATCTTCTTCAGTTGATGTCTATGATTTTGCAGGTCTTCATTGACAATGTGGTTGTTGGTTTCCATGTAGACATGGAGTCTTGCTCACCGCCATCAACATTCTTGCATTTCTATTGGCCTATGCGGCAGATACCCTTCATTGTTCGTCGAAGATTAGTGTTGGCTCCCTTCATCGGGCCTTTTAGCCTCTTTATTTTGTCGTCAAGGGCTCAATTTTTGGGTTCATGATGAGGGCTCCTCTTCTCGGCGGCTCATATTTATTTCTAGTGGGTTTCATTTTGGTTGTCGCCATCTTCTTTTGGGCATAATAGATCTTTTACATTTTTTCTAACGACTTCCCTTTAATGCTAGCAATGGGGCTCACTGATATTTCCTTGAGCGTTGCTACTTATTCTTTCTTTGGAGCCTCGTCGTCTTCTCCTTCAGGGTTTTAGTTTGGTTTGATATCGACCCACTGTTTTGCTAGCTTTTGTTGACAAATTTTTTGAATGTAATGACTGCTTATTATTGGGCTTCTTTAATGCTTTTATTTTTATTTTTAGTGGGCTTGCATGCCCTTTATATTGATTTCTGTATCGGACATTTTATGGGACAAGATTGCATATGCACATTGTGTGTTTACAATAATTTTTGTTTTCATCAATAAAAATTATGGTTTTTTTTCTCTGGAAATGAAAAAAATAAAAGATAAAAATATTATGTTTTATAAGTTTTATTATTAAACTTTAAACTTGATGTAAAATATATATATAAATAATTAAAGTATGCATATAGTTTATGATCAAACTAAATTTGACACCACAAAACACAACGGCTTATATTTTCCCTTATGTGAGATCAAGGTATGTTCCCATTTTTTGAGGGTTGAAATTGACCGTACCTTTTAATGAGCTAGAAAGCTCAGGCTCGATGAACTCCAACTTATTCATTATTATTATGCATAAAAATATCACAAGGTGTAGATTATTCTAGCTCATATTCAAAAAGTTATTAACAATATATATCAATTTGCAAATGAAATAAATGTATGAGATATGTATTTTGATTAATTTTTGTGTCATTGTTATATTTTTTAATAAAATTTATAATGTAGAAATTTATTTAAATTAGCGAAATAATTAACATCCATAACCTTCCATAAATTGAAATTTAATGAATATTCATAAACAATAATTAATAAACATCCATAAAATAAAATATTGAATGTATCCATCAATTGTTCGTATGAAAATATATACAAAGTACATTACATGAACATTCATAAACTGAAATAATGTTCATGTATGCATAAATTTTCCATATGAAAATATACAAAGTATAGTACATGTGAATGTGCCCTATGAAATGGGCTTGAAAATATACAAAGTATGTGGTCTAAGTAGTCCATGTGACTACTGGTCAAAACGATGTCCAGATCCTGGTACTGCAATATAAAAAATTCAAATTCAAATTAATTATCATTATTTACAAAATAAACAGTACAAAGATAACTTATTTAAGTTTAATTACGTAAGAATCTACTAACCTAATTCGAGTCCAAAAGAAAGGTGTGTGGGATGGGGTCACATCAATCTGATTCTAGTGCTCATGGGCCTGTGGCTCAACAATTAGGGCATATGTAGATGTCGTTGCATCAAGATCTCCTCTATAGCATGCATCCCACTCATGCACCCACATCATTATGGCCTAGACACCATCCTACATCTCGGTCTGTGTACACAATTGCAAAGACAAATTATAAGTATTCTACTAATTAATTAGCATGCATGTAACTTAAAAAAATGTTGAAATCTTAGGAATAAAAAGTTTACATTGAGTGTTGATCCATGTGTCTCTACACAGTGACTCTCCTCAATGTGTGTGCGATGACGTGGAGGTGGAGGTGTTAGAGACTCCATGGCCACACACACTGATGGAGCTTGCTTTGGACGATCAACTGATACCTTGGATGACCTCATAAGTTGATCCATATAGCCTTGTGTCTACATGTTATCATGAACTTATTAATATAAATGCAATTTGATATGAACTTATTAATATAAATAATGTATAATTTGACGATAAGAGTCAAAAAAAAATTATATATGTACCTCACTTGTGTCATGTTGGTCGTACATCCACCAAGTTTCATGGATGACATCACGAAATCTACGTGCATATGCCAAAATTTGGTCAAGAGGTAGAATCCTGAGCACTTCATCAACAACAAATTAAACTAGCGGGGAATGAGGCAATGGTGGTGGTATGCTCCTCTCTCCATGCAATGGAATGTGCGCACCAACCAATTTGGTTTACATGGTCTCTGCAATGTTACCCCTGGTCTCATCACTAAGTTTTGATGGGTCCTCTAGCTCGGTCATCAATTCCATGCTCTGAGATGGTAGTGGCACCAATCTCGAAGGTGGTGGTACATGGGCAGGGTCCCTATGAGCCTCAAGACGATTATGGCTACATCCCCTACCAAATCCATAAAACCGTTATGGAGTGATGGTGTAATTTGGCTTTATATGCAGCGCAAACTCTGCATATGAATGTGGAGCAAAGAATAATGGTACCTCATCATGGTGGAGGAACATAACCCAAGCTCCAATGAATCAATCATAAGCATAAGGAGTCACATTAACATTACTAATTTTTTTTAGTTTAATTCGACCATGATGTCTAGCACGGTCCACAAGGATATTAAACAACTCCCCACGCACATTAATGTCCTTGGTGGAAACTGTCACCGCTTCCCACTCATATGTTCCTCTAACATATCACCTCCTAGTCCTCTCTATGGCATTTAAGAGGTCGCTCTGTGATACCACCCTCCAGTAGGCCAATCAATGCTCTCCAGCATTATAGTAAAGCTATGTCTAGTTGAAAATCCAACAGGGAGTGTACCTAGCTCTCGTGTGATCCATTCATGTTGGACCCCAACATCCTAGAGTGTGATATTAGTCGTGGCGTCACTCCACGGAGGGATTGAAGCTACATTGTCATGCTCAGCTTCGCCCTGCTCAGGTTCTACAAGTCATAAACATAATTTAACATATATAACACACTAAACATAATAACATATACATTAAATTCAAACACAGAAATTGAAGACAATTTAAAATTAAAGGCAAATTCAAGACATAAACACATAAATTAAATACAATTTAAAAATAGGAGATTTATCTTGGACAGGTGAGGTTATATTGTGTGCAACATCATTAATAGAGATAGATACATTGCCTCTCATGCTCCCTTTGGTGTTGGAGCTAGGATCTACCAATGAATCATGGCATTTGGTGGGCTATGTGATCTCTGACGAGCCCGACCATGTGTCACTAATCCCCCCACTATCTGATGACCTACTGATGGGGGCGACATGGGAGAATGCGCTACATAAATTGAGTTCGAAGGGGATTGATTGTAAGATGGATAAAGTAGAAAAATTAAGAGTTAATTCCAATCATATTAAAAAACATATAATCATGTAATACTATCAAAATAAAAAAACATAATGTTAGGTTGAGGAAACCGTATCAAAAAGTGTCAATACTTAAAATTACATTTAGTCACCAAAGTTAATTAATTTAGACATAATGATGTTAGGTTTTTGCAATCTAATACTAAGTATAATATAGAAAATTTATAAATAGAAATGAAAACATAGAATGTTAGGTTGAGTGAAACCATATATGAAAGTGCCAACACCTAAAATTACATTCAATGGGCAAGGTTAATTACTTTGTACATAAAGATTTAGATTTAACTATAATGTAGAAACATTAGAAATGGTAATGCTAAGTTGATGAACGGATATAATAAAGAATTGACACTTAAAACTAAATTGAGTTGGTGAGTTAGGTTTGCTAGGTCATCATGATTTAAAATTAAGACTAGTATAGGGATATGTATAGAGGAATAGAGTTAAGGAATAGAAGGAAAGACTAGTATAGAGGAATAGAAGCAATCAAAAAATATTTTAAGTAAGTCCTTATACAGTTACACATTAAAATTGAGGAAATTATTTCTTGAGATTATCTACCATCTAGCGTAATGATTGTGGTTATGAGCATATTATAGGGGGTAACTAAAATGATTATTTTGAGAATATGATGATAGTGATGATTGAGATATCATCACATATTAGGCCATTGCTATAGAATCTTCTTTTCTTTTCCAAAAAAATGTAATTTTTATTTGTAGACAAAACAAAAATTACATGTTTCATGTGCATAAAGAACTTAATAAAAGGAAATAATTTACAATGCTCTATTAGGGTTTCTAGGGTTTCAGCGAAAGACTGAATCTGCATATTTTTCCTCCTCTAGGTGTTTTACTTACATATGAAAGCTAAGGATTTTCTAAAATTTTGAACCCTGTTTCTTAGCCGCATGTCAGCAATCATCGGGAAGGGGGGGGCTCCTTAAAAAATATCGTCACAGGAGCCTTCTACACCTCAATTAGAGAGACTGGTAGTAGATTGCAATGATGGGGAAAGTAGTTGGTATCGTCGGCACTAGGAATGCAATGGTAGTCTCAATTGAGGGGTCGTTTCCTTCCGAAAGTAGCCACTAATCCATGAGTAGTTATCCCCAATCATCGTTTGGAACAATCTCGCCAATACATGCAAGACCACGTGATTATCTATAAATTTATGGGTATCTGGACTAATGAGAAAGATCTCCTCAGGTGGATCCATAAAAAATGGTAACCAAGAGCTCCAATCAACCTTTACCTAAGAGAAAAATGTTTTTTTGTAGTGATTTTTGCAGATTTGGAAGATAGGAAGAGGGTTTTTGATAATGGACCTTGTTTTATGAATAGTGCAAGATTGTTTATGAGGCATTGGGAATCTTTCTACAATCCAAAAAGGAGCAATTCTTGGCAGCTCTAATATGGGTTAGGTTGTACTCTTTGCTAAATGACTTTTGGGAGATGGATATCTTGGAATCAATAGGTAACTCCATTGGTAATTTTGTTCAAATCTCTGAAATCACAAAGCGTAGACGATAATCTTCCTATGCTAGAATTTGTGTCTACATGAATATATCAAAAACCCTGCCTGAATGAGTGGAAATAGAGTACCAGGATGAATTTTGGTTGCAGCCATTGGATTATGAGCATGTGACATTTAAGTGCAGAGTTTTCCATGAGTATGGGCACTTGTTCTGTGATTGTACACAGAGGCCAAAAGAGAACTCACCTCTCCCGTCAAACCCTCCTCCAGATGGATTCCAAGAGGTTCCAAATAGATGCAATCATGGTACCAAAGGCCCCTTTGGCCACACGTCACCACCTCCTCATTCGGCGACTCAAAACTGCCAAGATTCAAGTAGGTTTATAGTTATGGAATAACTAGTGGAAGCTGATAAGGCACGAGAGACTGAGACAACAATTCAACCTTAGAAATCAATGTAACTGGAGGTGGTTTAGGAAAACCCTTAAGGAAAACAAACCACCATAAGAAAATCTCTAGAAGATATCTCAATGGGAAAGGAGATCCAACGGGTTCTAGCACAAGTATAACAAGCTCTAGAATAAGAGGATAAAATGGAACATCCCAACTTTGAGGAGAGGGTCATGGTATCCTTCTTGAGAAACTAGGTGAGAGTCGGAACTGAGGATATACCTGAGGACCAACTAGAGCAATTCCACCAAATGCATAAATAATTGGAGCAGCGACAATATCCACGTGAAAAATCTCTTCAAACAACCCTCGTCATTCGGGAAGATGAGGCCACTATTCACCGTGTGAAGATCAGTTAAGGGTATGATAAGCGAAAGAAGGGAAAAAACCAATGAGAGAAGTGATCTAAGAAGTAGGGGTGGTCTTGGTTAGTTATGGCCAAGCCAACGTGCTCACAGAGTATTACAAGCAATCACCTCCACTCTCCCATGAAAATAGTTTCCTAGAATATAAGGGGCCTCAACTTCAAAGGTAAGTTGAGGTACCTAAGAGATAGGATACAACAAGAAAAAATGGATATTATCATCTTGCAAGAACCAAAGTCTCTCAAGAAATACTAATAGAAATAAGAGGTAGATGTTAGCCATCAACAAAGTGTATGGCATTGGATGCTAAGGGAAGTGTAGGTAGACTTGGGATCATTTGTGATTCCAGATCCATCTATTTCAGATCCTAGTTGGCATGTCCTAATATTTTTTCAGGCCAATTTGAATGTATTGGCTCCTCGGTGAAAGTATGGTTATCAGGAGTTTATGGCTCTTCCACTCTTGGAGAAAAGCAGAGTTTTCTAAGCAATTTGGTGAAGATTAGAAGTATTCAAGGAGATACAAGTTGGATCCTTTTCGGAGATTTCAATATGATCAGGAGCATGAGCAAGAAAAAAGGTGGGGTTCAGAGGCTTGATCCAATTTCGCGATCATTTCAGGAAACCATTCAAGATCTCAAGGTAGAAGATATTGATTTTGTCAATGACACCTTCACTTGGAACAATACTTGGGGGAGTAAGCATCAGATTACTTCTCGTTTGCATCATTTTCTTATTTCTGATGATATCCTTCAACAAGATATGTTCTTCCAAGCTTCCATCCTCCCTTGTTTAGGTTCTGATCACTGGCCCATTAGATTGGAAATCGATCTACGAATGTCCCCTAGGAATAGGCCTTTCCGCTTTGCATCGTTTTTGTTTGAGAGGCCTGATTTTATTTCAAATATGGATGGTTGGTGGAACGAGATCAAGGTTTCAAGACGTTGTCACATGGAAACATTCCAAATGAAACTTAAGGAACTTAAGAAAAGGATCAAGGAATGGAACCACTCTGATTTTGGTAACATTCACAAGGAGAAAAGGGCTTTGGAAGAGGAAATGAAGGAAATCCAACAAAAGATCATCCTTGAAGGTAGGACAACGACTCTATAGCATTAGGAAGGGAAATTCTCATGGAATTAGAGGACAGACACAAGTAGGAGGAAATTATGTGGAAACAGAAGTAGAGATTTCAATGGCTCAAGGAGGGAGAACGTAATACTAAGTTCTTCCACATAACAATGATAAACTACCAGAAAGTCAATCGAATATTTTCCTTAAATGGCTAGGAAGTTCAATGGCTTATGAAACATGAGGAAATTACTGAGGAGTTGATCTCTGATTTCTAAAATCTTCTATCAGAACCCGGGGATGACAGAAGAGCGACTATACAGAAGGTAAAACAATTCATCCCATGATTGGTCATGGAGGAACAAAATGAGGCCCTTGTGTAGGTGATATCTTATGAGGGAGTAGAGGAAGTGGTTAGAGCCCTACCCTCCAACAAAGCTTCAGGGACGATTTCACGAATTGGTTGAGGAATCACGTCGAACCCAAAGGATTTAGTCACGCCTCAACGCTACCTTTCTCACTCTCATCCAAAAGAAAGGAGTTGTTGTTTATCTGAGTGGTTTTAGGCTGATATCCCTTTGCAATGTAATCTATAAGATAATTTCAGGGATAATGGTTTGATGCTTGAAGCCTCTTATGAAAATAATTATAAGACCTAAGTAGACTAGCTTTGTCGAGGAAAGGCAGATCATGGATGGAATTATAGCAGCTCACGAGGTAGTGCACTCTCTAAAGTTGACTAAATTACCAGGTATGATCATCAAACTGGACTTGTCCAAGGCCTATGATCGCCTTAATTGGAATTATCTCTTAACTATCCTTGATGCTTTTGGTTTCTCTCAATCTTAGATAAATTGGATTAAATCCTTGATTGAAATGCCCTTTTACTCTATCGTTGTCAATGGCTCTCCATCTTCTCCATTCCAAGGCTCTATAGGTCTAAGGTCTCCTAAGTTGGGTCCGGTATCCTCCAGGGATTTCATCTCTCCCCCTGGACTCCTCCAATCACCCATCAACAGTTTGCCAACAACAACATGTTATTTGGGAATCCATCTTTGAGGGAAGAAAGACAGATTGGTACTATCTTGGAAGAGTTTCATAAAGCCTCAGGAACCATAATCAATGGAGATAAATCAAATATATTTTTCTTTAATACTCATCCCATCATAGAGAGGCATTTGTCTAGGACCCTCGGTTTTTGCATTGGTTCTATCCCGAGCTCCTATTTAGGGGTTCCACTTGTTTCGAATTCTCTCCAGGTGTCATGCTGGAAGGATTTGTTGGACCTTTTAGATTGGAAACTATAAAGTTGGACCTTCATGGTTTTGAATTCGGTTGGTAGATTAAATCTTTTGAAATCAGTTTTGCAGGCTCTCCCAATTTACCAACTTTCAACTCTTCCAGCCCCAAAAAGTGTCTACAAGGAAATCATTGCCAAATATCAAAAAATTTTGTTTTCAAGAGTCCAAATTGGAAATAAATGGTCCCTGGTTGCGTGGGATAAACTATGAAAGCCCAAAATCCATGGAAGCCTTGTACTAAAGGATCTAACATTACTCAGTGAGGTCATTGGCTCCAAATTATGGTGGAGGTGGCTGCAGGGCAACTTGGAAATTTGGAAGGCATTATGGACTCATAAATATAGTAGGAATGAAAGCCTGGATACAATATTAAATCAACAACAATTCCCAAGTGGTTCATCCATATGGAATATGGTGAGGGAAAGAAAACGTCTTGTTTAGGACCACAAATTTTGGGAGGTTAGAAATGGACATTCTGCCAAATTATGGGAGGATGCCTAGATCCAAAACCCAAAATTAAGTTTGTATGAGAACCTCAGGGATTTCTGAGCCTTTAAAACTCAAATAGGAGAAGTGAAATTTAAATATTTTTTGTAGGAATCCAATTAAACAACAAAATGGCAAGAATGGAATACCCAAGGGCATTGGAAGGAACATGACCCTCCTCTGCCATGGGATACCTTGTCTAACTTTCTTCAAGAGCGCCTCATCCTTAATTGCCAGGGGCCAGACAAACTTAGATGGGGCCACCTTCCTCGTGGCTCATTCTCAGTAAAAGAGGCCTACTCCATAGTATCGTCTTCAACTGAAGCACCTCAGGAGCCACTTTGGAAGAAAATATGGTATTCAGGTCTCTGGCCTAAAGTCTCCTTTTTTCTATGGCTTATCAGGCATGACAAGTTGCTCACCTGGGATAAGATCAGGAAAAAGGGATTCGCTGGCCCATCAAGATGCCCACTTTGTGCAAATTAGGAAGAAATAATGGATCACCTTTTGATTCATTGTGTCATGGCAGAGATACTTTGGAACCTGATAGCTCAACTATTTGGCGCCATAGATAGATCGTCAAATAGAATAAAGAAATTGTTAGAGCTATGGAGAAGTGTGGTTAAGTAAAATTATAAGTGCGGGATGTAAACAATTTCTCCAGCCCGAAAGCGGGTCTAGCCACTAACAAGACATTATATGGTAGATTTACTTAAGTTAGAACCAATTAAGAGGGCCTACCTCTTAGTACTCTTATCCCGTTTGGTGATGACCTTGCTTGCTTGCTCCTGTTATCTCTCATTTCCTTCTTCGAACACCTAAAACAAGTAAACAACAGCAAACAACAACCATGATAATAGACAAATTGTAATTAAACCTACTTAACAAGTCAAAAAACATTAATCCATAAACATGTGAGATGACACATTATGTAGGAAATCAATCGATAGTTGTATATATATTAAATCAAGAAGAGATTACAACCATTGTCTTGACATTGTTGTTCTCCTCCAACAAAACCAAGTTCCCACACACTTTCGTTAGCATTCCATGATGGCCTCAACAATTATAGTTTTAAGGCTCTTCCACTTAGGCTTCACACTAAACCAAATTCACACTTCTCCCACACACACAACTATGAATAACTTGTTGTTTACTCCAAGCTTAATTAGCACTAGCACACCAACACTAACACTAGCTTGTGCTTGGGAGAAATGGAGGTTTATATAGCATGAATGGATGGGAGATGGTTCCTCTTCTCATGGGAGAAGGTCTTATCTCTTGAAGTAGTTCCATATTTATAGGGGAAAGGAGCCCAAACTGACATCCTCAACTCCATCCGGCTCAACCATTTACCAGACTTCCGTTACGAAGCTTCTAGAGCTGGAAGCTTCGGCTCCTTATTTAAAAAACTTTCCAAAAGAGGACCGGCGTGACTGAAACAAAGCTCAGTCGCTCTGGTTGGTGCTAGGGACAGTGTTAATCCCTACATATCAGCGCGAGGAGGACAAGGTTCATTAGCGCTGGTCTTGTAAACTGGGAAAAATAGAATATTTTTGGGAAATGATGCAAAATGGAATTGTTCTGCTCATGAAGAGGGACACAATGGGAGTTTCTTCATGTAGGGAAGGCATGTAGAGTTCATTGTAGAGGTCCTTCGGGATCAAGGAATGGGGAGTACAGGGACAGTGACTAAATTCTATGTAACAGATGTGCCTTAAAGAGTGAAGGCTGAACTAGAGTGAGGGATGAAATTCTTTATGGACCAGTACGGGGAACCGAAGTCTGTTGTCAGACAACTTGCAAGCAAGTACAGATACATATACATAACTGAAAACTCTATCAAATGATACATGAATCGTGGCATGGACACAGCCATCTAGAGAATGATCATGTAAATGGATCTAGGCATGTGTGCAGCAATCCGAGAAAGAGGATCATATCGAAACCAAGGTATGGTCGCAGCCATCCAATAATGACAAGGATCACATATGATAACTCATGGTATGGTCGCAGACATCCATATGAAAGAGACATGTGTATCAACATAATCATGTCACATCGCCTTACAACCTGGACTTTTGTAATATGATCCTAGGGTCTTGCGCTCCAACACGACCTGATCAAAGTACAAATTGTAACATCTGAATAAATGTATTGACATCGAACATGCTAGAAAATCGCTTGATTACCAGCCGATGATGTAAATTGTTAACAAGCGCAAGAGAAACCACCAATAATGACAATGGTCCTCAAGTTACTATCAGCACAATTCACAGAATGTGAATAGAGGAACTAAAGTCGAACACTCGTGAAATCACCCGATCGAAAGCCAATGATGTGAACTTGTCGTTGAGTGTGAAGAGCTCGCCATTAGGGCATGCAAGTTCTAAGGTACCGAAAGGGATTCTCTCGGTCAACTTCTCGGATAATGAGCTGAAGTCGATAGCAAGAAACCGTGTCGAAGGAGGGCCATAATGTATCCCACATCATCAACACGAGGTAAAGGGATGCAAAATGATTTTGGATGATACAGAGAATTAGTGGAAAGTGTAACTGCAGAAGGACAACTCTTGAACATATCGGCGACACGACTGGAAGTTTGGCAGCTTTTGGATCCATAGGATCGGTGGTCATGATGACGTGGCAAAGATCAAATTGAAGGCAAAAAATGAACGACCCAACCCAGGAAGGTCAACAATAAAAAGGAGGATATCCCATTCTAACACGAAGCAGAAAGTGTCATGTTCAAGAGTGAGCTGCCGACACAACTGATTAGATTTCCAAATTTTCCCCCACCATTTCTGGTAGGTGCCCCAATTATTTTTTAATCGCAAGCTTAAAGGGGATAGCATATGCTTGCACTATAAGTTCATCCTTCGGACGAATCTGACCTAGTAATTTTAAAGAGCCCTGGGAAGGAGAAGCTCATGTTCGTCATGGTGAAAATTCGATGTCGTTTAATATTTTAACAAGTCTATCTTTTTCATGTTTAGAGAGTTTGAAAAAGACACGGAAAAGAAAAATCCACATGGTCCCTTTTCATACATTTGTGTCTCTCGAGCCCGAAAAGGTAGAAAACGATACTTGAGAGAACCACTTGACCATTTCAGTCAAGGAGTACCTTTTTCATAAATAGTGCATCCTAGCCCGAAAAAGGGGTAAACATATACTGGGCACACGACGTTTCGCATCCGTTAATGAGTTTGAAACGACAAGGGCTCGGTTATCTTTTCATGTTTAAAGGGTTGGAAAAGAGCTTGAAAGCAGACCCCCCATTTTATTCTCTTTTACGAGTCAAAAGGGAAAAATACTCGGCAATCTTTTCATTTGAGTTTTATGAGTCGAGAAAAGAGCTGAAACGTGACTCGGCATCATCGTCAAACATCCATCACCTGTTGCTGCGTAAAAAGGTAGAGTGCATTATCCAATTCTTTAGGCAAGATAGGTCAAAATACTTACAAAACCTGATATTTCATGAAAAACTGAATAAAAGGGAGGAAAAGTAAAAAAAATTACCATTTATCATTTTACCTTGTTGTGAAAAACTTTTCACCCATTTTTGCCCTAATTTTTCCGGAGCAGATCGTGGGAGATACGGGAGGTCATTCGCCAACCCGCCAGTCAAGTCCCATTTCGATCGATCGGTAACGTTGCTTCCAGACCATAGACAAGATGGAATGGTGTGAAACCAGTTGCATCCTTGGTCGAGGTTCGATAAGCCCACAGAGCTGAAAAGAGCATGAGATGCCAATTTGAATTTTGCATCCCAATAGTACGTTGAAGCATTGTAACAAAACTTTGTTCACAACTTCAACTTGATTGTTGGCTTGAGGGTAATACGGGGTTGAGCCATCGTGGCACAAACCCAACGTAGAGGTCAGCTTTGCCATCATGTAATCTCGGAAATGGGAGCCATTGTCTATGACAATGGATTGAGGTACGCTAAACCTGGAAATAACATGATTGAAAATCAATTGAGCCTTTGTTTTACCGTTTGCAGAGTATGTAGGCATCGCTTTAGCCCATTTGGTGAAATAATCCACAACAATGATAATATAACCATGCTCCCCAGCTGAGCAAGGGTTACATGTCATATAGTCAATTCCCCATTTGGAAAAAGGACCAACGATAATGACCGGGTGTAGGTGAGCGGGTGGGGCGCGCATCTTGTGTTGGTAAATTTAGCATTCATGGCACATGCGAACAACAAGGATGCAGTCCTTGAAAATGGACGGCCATAAATAACCAATGCGAAGTATTTTTTGAGCGGTAGCATAGCCAGACATATGACCACCACATGCCCCAAAATGGTAGTCATTGAGAACTCTCTTAGCCTCCTCGATAGTAATACATTGGCGAAGAACTGAATCGACACCGACATGGTATAAAGTATCTCCAATAATACAGTGGGGTTGGGAGTGATGCCGTATCCATCGGCGATCATCCTTGGTCAACGCAGACCGGAACATGGACGTCTGGAGATACATGATGATATCATCATACCACGAGTCAAGTGTGCTGATCGAGAAAAGAGTCTCTTCTAGAACTTGTTCATTTGCACCAGTGGGGAGAGACGTAGAAGGAAGGGAGCAAATTAATTCGGCAAAAACTAGTGATTTCTTAGATTTGGCAGCAATAATACCAAATTGAATTCTTGTAGGATAAGGATCCATTTAGAATACTTTCCCTCCAGTAGCTGACGAGTCAAGATGTAGGTCATGGGGTTGCATTCAAAAATCACAGTAGTAGTGCGTAAGAGAATGTAGTTCCGAAAGCACTTAACAGCCTGTACGACAGCCAAAGCCAACTTCTCAACATGGGCATAACGAGTTTCAGTGTCGAGGAGATTACGACTAAGGTAGTAGATAACATGTTCATTTCCTTCGTCGTCGTCTTGTACCAATACCATAGCAATGGTGCTAGGGGCTGCAGCCAGGTAAAGGAAGTAATCATGATGATAATCTAGGGGATGCAACAAAGGAGCATTTACAAGGATAGCCTTGAGGTCATCGAAAGAATTTTGGGAAACCTCATCCCAGACAAAGGGTGTTCCTTGTTTGAGAAACTGGGTAAATCCTGAAGCTAGCCCAACATAATTGGGTATGAAATGACGGAGGAAATTTGCCTTTCCCTACAAGCTCTAGAGTTTGTGCAATGAAGATGGAGGGGGTAAATTTACAATGGCCTTGACTTTAAGCGGATCAAGGCAAATACCGTCCTTGGAAACAATAAAGCCAAGGAGTTGTCCAGATTCAATGCAGAAAACACATTTATGTGGGTTTAACCGAATGTTGTAGTGTCTACAGTGAAGAAAAATCTGTCGAAGATGGTCAGGGTGATCTTGGCACTTACGAGAATGAGCGGGAAGGTCATCCAAGTAAGCCTGAACGATGTTTGAATATCGTGAAATGCATAGGTCATCGCCTACTAAAATGTAGCCCCAGCATTTTTTAGGCCGAAAGGGAGCTTTTTGTATGTGAAAGTACCCCACAGACAGATAAAAGTTGTCTTTTCTTGATCGGTCGGTGCAATGTTAATCTGGTTGTAACCAGAAAAATCGTCCATAAAGGAAAAAATTTCGCTCCCAACACATTCATCAATGATCTGATCAATGAAGGGAGTAGGGTAGTTATCCTTAGGACAGGCACGATCGAGATCAAGGATCGTGCCTTGTTTCTTTGTCACCGGTACAATATTTGACACCCAATCTGTAAGAGGGATCGGATAAATGAATCCAACTTTGAGAAGTTTTTCAACTTCACCCTTGATAGTGGCCGCTTTCCTATGGTGCACTGGGTGAAGCCATTGGCAAACGAGCTTCATGTGAGGATAAGTTGGTATTTTGTGCACAACGATGCTAGGATCAATGTCAAACATTTCTTCATATGACTACGCAAACACATCACGAAATTCTTGAAATAGACTAGTATAGGTCTTTATTTCATCCGGAGAACAAGTTACCTCGATATGGACATGTTCAACAATACCAGGTTTTTGATTTCAGGCATCTGTGTTTCATTTCTTTTAATTGAATCAGAGTACCCACAGTAAAGATCATACTTGTCGACGTTTCAAATCCCAACAGGGATCCATCATTAGGACACTTGGTAAAAATATCAATTGGCATCATTTGAGTAATATTACTCAAATTTCCTTCCGACCATACTTCATGAGTCAGGATTGGTGCCTGAAGCGGGAGGGAAGGAATCTAAGAGAACTCCTCGAGACTAGTAGACATGACCGTCGGGCGAGGCAAGAACAAGGAACGATGATGAGTATCGTTCCAAGGTGGTTCCTCGAGAGACATTACTTCCATGATACTTTCGTCAGCAAGAAAAGTCTCGGCTAAGGGATCATGAGATTCCAAAGCACCAAGCCATGGGGATTGAGAATACGTATCGAGAGAACTTCTCGAAACAGGAGAATCATAGGATACAGAACTTGAGGCTGAAACAATTTCCACGTAATTGATTTCGAAAGGACTAAGTGGCATAACCACAACCCAAGTATCAACAAGATTCGGTGAAGGTATGACTCAAGGATCATATTTGACCAAGATCATGTTGAGAAAGGCAACATGAGGAGGTGGGAGTGGAAAAATTCCCATCAAGGTAGAATATTTTTAATCTTTAACAAGACCTGCCCCCACACTCTCATAAGGAGCACCAGTGTGCTTGACATACAGAACATTGCCAGCCGAGGAGGAAGAGGCAAAGAAGGACAGTTGGTCAACAGTGACGATCTTCCCTTGATGGGGAAAATGAATCATGCAGAATAGGGAGGAGGCTACATCATGCATGGCATGGGTCCATCTCCATCCGAGTAGAAGATTATAATTGAGATTAGTGTCAACAATCTCTACCTCGACGTGTATGGTCTTGCCCTCCAAAGTAATGGCAAGGTTGAGTAAGATGTCGAAGGGTCACGAATCAGGCATGTCGAAAGCTTCCAAAGTGTTAGGGGATTGATTCAAAGTAGGAGAACCAATTTCCTTCCAGCAGACGACTGACATGGTGCAGGTAGAAGCACCTTCATCGATGACAGCCCTATGAATGGTTTTCTCATTAATGATGACCTGAATGAGAAAGGCAATCTGATGAGGCATGCATGGAACGTGGTTCTCCAGATCAAAACATATCAAATCGGAATCAGTAGAATCAATACCCCAAATAGCTGACAGCAAGGATTTCCGCTGAGACGAACAACTTTAGAGTACCTCGAGAGCCGACATAGATGATGGCACCTGAGCCAAATCCTCAACAATATTATAGTGTTGAGCAGCTTGAGCGTTGGGATTGTACGAGGATTTCCTTAGCACACCTCGAGAGGGTGGCCGAATAGTAGAATTAGGGTTAGGGCGCTCAATATGAAGAGGGTTAGAACTTGGGGCAGAAGAAGAAGGGGTAGCCTATTTCTCTTTCCCGGCTGTCGGAGCAAGAGTTTGGCAATATTTTGACCTAGTAGCCACATTAATAGGCGTACTCATCATGAACACTTGAGATCCTGAGGAAGTGGATGATTTGAGTCTGCTGAGATGGAAACGACTCTTTTAGGACAACTAGGTTCCCTTTGAGAAAACAACTAACTTTGGACCATCTGGGACAATCCTTATTATAGTGATCCTCCTCGCAAATGAGGCATGGATACTTAGGCTTCTGTTATGAAGAATCACCAGCAGATGACTTAAGAGGACCCTGTTTTGGGGCATAGGCTTTACCCTTTCCTTTTCCTTTCTTATTATCTTTCGAGGATTTGTCCACTATGGTGGACTAGACAACGTGGACCTCTGAGGTTTTACCAGGGCCAGGTGGATTCTGGGAGGAACTATTGGAAGCAGTGTTTGAGACTGACTTCTGTTTGGAAGAATATTTGGCAGGGGTCTGGGACACTGAACCAATTACTCCATCAACAGGAGGTGTAGCCTGTGACTTCGATGTCGTGGGATTGGATGATGGTCATGGAGCATCAGGTAATAACTCATACAAAGTGCCAGACTGAGAATAAACAATATCTAAGTACTAGGCACGAGCAATGTCTTGTTCTTCGGTAACGCATCCACCCATAGCTATATCGCGAGAAATTGGAGCGATGAATGACTTGGTAAACCATTCAGTGAGCAATTGATCAGCAATCTCGAATTTGATCAGGCGACGTCTATGTCTCCATTCATGGATGTGATCGGAGATGTGTGTCGCAATATCTTTCTTAAGCGATGTGAGCAAATAGGTGCCAGTTTCATAACAAACCAGCAACAAGAAATGTGTAAGAAAGGCCATGGATAAAGAGTTGAAGTCATGGTAAGTACTTCGAGGAAGCTCGATGTACCACTTGGCTACAGCACCTGTGAGGGTTCGTTGGAAAAGACAGAGACAAATAGAATCATCAACGTAGGAATTTGAAGAGCACCAGAGGTGATATGTCATCACATGGGCTTGAGGATCTTCTTTTGCTTTCCCATCGAACTTAGGACAATCGCTCGGGATCTTGGACGGAACCGGAGGCCAGTATGACGAATGAAGAATTGGATCATTCGTGAGTCAAGACACATCTGGAAACTCTAGTGTAGCCAAGAATGGCAATTGAGTATTAAAATGCATTAGAGGTCGATAAGCGGGTCCAACCAGAGGAGTCCATCCCTGCTGGTAAGGATTTTGGCCCCATAGTGGGGGGGTTTGGCCATATGGTATTTGATTCTGCCCCCATTGTAGGTTACCTTGGCCATAGGGAGGATTTTGACCTTGAACACCTTGGAATTGTCTGGTCATAGGTTGTTGATAAGAAACATATGGGTTAAGAGGCTATTGAGCCTATTGACCTTGGACATAGGGGTATTGCACCTGTTGTCCCTGAACATACGGGTTTTGAACTTGTTGTCCTTGGACATAAGGATTGTACACTTGCTACCCTTGGACATAGTGATTATGGACCTGCTACCCTTGGACAAAATGATTCTAGGCATGTTGCCCTAGGACATTAGGATTTTGAGCCTGCTGCTGCAGGACTTGACCCTGGCCTTGTCCTTACAAGGGTTGACCCTGTTGATATGTATATAAGGGTTATTGTTGCCCGGGCTGGCCCTGCTGCTGCAAGGATTGACCTTGCGGCTGCAAAGGTTGCCCCTACAGCTGCAAAGGTTGGCCCTGTGAAGACATAGGCTGGGAGGTTTGTGGAGCATACTGCATCTGTGGCTACATGGTTTGCTGCAACTGTTGCAAGGTTTTCCCCTGCGTTTGTTGCAGTTGTCCTTGCTGTGGTATCATCTGCCCTTGTTGTTGCATGGACGGCCCTTGCTACAACAATGGTTGCCCTTATTGCTGGAGAGTCTATCCTTGTTGCTGCAAGGGTACTTGAACAGTTCTTGAAAATTTTCTAAACTAGATTTGGCCATAGACACCCTAAAAAGTGGATGAGCTAGGCTGAACGTACTGCCCAAACTGAAGGACGTAAGGCGGATTTACCATTCCTTAAGAATCATATGGAATGTAAGGAGTTTAGTACTAAACCTAAGCCTCACAAGGTTGTTGATACTGGAAATTGCTTGACCCAGACGGACCAACGGGATTTTGAACCTATTCGTACTGGACATTGCTTGATCCAGTAGGACCAACAGGGTTTTGGATAATGCCAGAAGAAGGATGGTTCATGCCAACCATGTGAGCTTGTGAGCTACTCACATGAGTGGTACCTAACACCATAGAAACACTCAAATTCTGCCCCCCAGGCGGTGGCACATCTTGTCCACTTACTGGAGGGATTGAAGAATTGATAGTAACATTCTTTAAGACCGTCAGTTGAACCAAATGGGTGACTCAGACAGACAACACAAGAGGGTTCAAAATGTTGGGTTGCACCGGGAATGAGGTAATGACCTGTTGGGAGGTCAGTTTCGCAATGAACAGACCTATAGTAGGCATGGCACCAGACGCCCAAACAGGGTTATGATAAAGTGATGAGGCACTAGGTATAACTCAAACCAATTGTGTCAAAGTCACATAATTAAGTGATAACTCCTGATACACATTGATGGGGAAACCTTCAGGAGGAAATTGATGTTCTTCCTCTTTGATAGTGTGGAGTAGAAACTTCCGACTCATCTAGAGAGGTAACTAGAGCATCGACTTCAGGTTCTGTTGAAGCCCCGAAAATTGGGTCTACAACAAGGGGGATACCCACCCGATCCGGACCTTGGTTAGCAGCTCCTTTTCCGTTTGGGATGGTGGGTCCAACTAAGGATATGGGACTAGTTTCCCAATTTATGTGTGTGTGTGTTGAGAATTGATATTTCCTTTCTAATAATTCCTAAGTAAAATGCTTTTATTCTAAATCTAATCTAACAACATGCAATTGTATTCTAATAAACAGAAATATCTAATTCTAAAACTAACCCGGGATTTAATCTTTCAATTATGCGATCTAAAATAGTTTCTAATAGCAATTGGTAATAAAGATCATTCAATCGCTATGAGAAAAGAATTCAATAAAGATGAACCGTTTCGTATAAAAAGTTAGCCAAAACAGTTGTAAAAAGCATATCGCATAATAAGTCATTCATATATTAAGCACAAATAGAATAGCCATCACCGTACAGAAGTGACAAATGATAACTCAAACATTCAAGCATTCATATATAAATAACTGAACATAAATATCACTTAAACACATAGGCAGAAATCGTTAAGAGATAAAAGTACCATTGATAACAAGTTCTACTCATGAGCTTCAGCAATAATGATCTATCTCTTCTTAGTTCAACATCTACTAAGAGTACAAAAGTGCAATTTCAGTAGCAGATATTAAACACAGATATCAATAAACCTTGTTCCATTCATTCATCAAAACCTCCTCCGAGGGTGCAGAAGTGCATGTTCTGAGGAAATGTTTTTGAAAAATTTCAGGACCCTTCTCTAAATGCATGAGAAGGGTTGAAATACTACTAGCTAAATCCTAAAAATAGTCTATTACAAAAATATAGGAGGCGGTTTAAATGACCGTCCTCATCTAAGGCAAAAATAAAACTAAAACTAAAACTAAAACTGAATCTGGAAATTACTATCTATGTATTTGTTCTCTGTGGTCGCAAGCATTCAACATCGGCTTGAGGAGAGTTGGTTGGCCGACCTCCGACTTTAGTTGTCCTACAAAAACAGAATCAGCAAGCGCTAGCACTATCTTCTCGGCAGAGTTAGTGAGGCATTTGAGAGTCATGCATTGATTGTGTCGTTTAACCAAGTGCTGCTAGTAAGAATCCCAATTCAACTTGGTTAACCTATTGATGGACTCTACTCTTTCTTTAGCCTTTTGCCTCCAGTTGTTCTGTAGATGTTGTGCATTTGGGAGAAATTTACATACCACTTAAGGATATCCCTGATAAATACCACTGTTTTTAGAACTCGAGTTTGCTTTTAGCCTTTAGCACTTTCTCTGCAATTTTCTGGACTTTCAGGTGACTGAGCATTCAGAGGCTTTCCTTCTCAAGGGGTTTTTCCTGACGATGCGCCGAAAACTACCTCCGTTTCTTGATCGGGCTTCCCTGGTGCCAGTTTTTGCCTCCTGTGCGTTTTTGTTAGAGGATTTTGAAAATCGAAATTTCTCCTTCTTTTCCCATTACACTTTGAACATTGCTACGTATATCTTTCTGCTTTCCACTCCTGCAGTTTTACAAAATCAAGAAAGAGTAATGATATGAATAAGGTGATGGGAAAGCTTTAAATGTTGAAATCATATAAAATATACCACCCTACGTGAACTAACTTCTTGATCAGATCGAGACCTTATGTCATTAATGATCATCAGCTAACTTATTAAATTAACATTAATGCGCATCACTTGACATCGGATTATGAAAAAACTTTTTTGGAACGATGTGCCCTGCAGATCTGTGATAAAGCGATTTTGCGATTTTCTTCGCAATATCACCAATCCGTTATGTTTTGACAATCATTCTTTACCATGTGTTTCTGCAAAATGCGATTTGCGCGTTATCGCATATCGCCGGCTTTGAAGTATTTCACCCTGAGTGATATTTGAAGCATATGAAAACTGTGATGCGACGTGTTCCTTCGGTGTGTGATCTCGCATCGCAATTTCGCATTTGTAGGAGTTTGCTTATGTGATGTTGTTATTACCTTTTTACGATGTGATGCTTTTATCATTGAGAGAAAGATTTTGTTCGAACTCATCATAAACTTAAGTCTTTTTTGGATTTTGTGGGTATTCTCCTAAGTTTATGATAGTAAGATTTATTCAGAAAGGGAATACAAGCTCTAATTTATTTTTATTTTCTAGATGAAGGGTCCCCACTTATTTAGTATTGATATCAAAACTAAAATAAGAAGGGGGGTTGTTGCTGGCCACAACAATTGGCGATTCACTTGGAAGAACCTGTTATCACTGATTTTCTTTTGAATTTTCTAAACTTCCAAAACAAAAGGGATTTTTGGAAAATCAAACTTTATTATAGAAAGATAAAGTATATTATGCTTTCAGCTATTAATGCTAGTTTGTTTCTTCTATGTTAAGTTTGATTATTTGCTTCCTAAAGCTAGTCATTGTATTTACATCAGCCACTACTTGGTTTATAAAGATAAAAACAAAGTCTCCTCTGTAAATCAGTTTTAAATATGCTCATTTGTCATAGGTAGAGCCTCTGTTGCCAGCAGACGTTTATAGCCTCGACAGGGTTACCTGTTACCCAGCAATGATCCTATATCCTACTTGGAGAAATATACGATTTTAAAAGAGAAATCCGTATCCACACTTATTGCTTTTATTTTCTTTTAATTCTTAAAGAACAATGCCTTGGTTTGGTAGCCAAATTATGACAGTGCCACTCACTTGATTTATAACTTTGTTGAACAAGTTGCCTCGTGATGAGACCCCTTGTCTTTTGATTGCAACAATCTTGAGTCATTGCCCTGTTGTGGTATGCAGTTTTGGCAAAGTCAGCAAGCTATAATATCTATGATCATGATAAGTCGGCTCGTGATGAGACCTCTTATTCTTTAAGTTTAAAGTGTATCATTGGATTATTCCTTGAAGCTCGTAATTCTCTAGGTGGGGAGGAAGTCATTGATTCCTTAAGAAGAGCTCTGGACAACAATTATAGAGTTTTTGGAAAGATCTTTTCTACAGAGAATCCTTGTTTTTGTTATTGATGCTTTTCGTTGACCGATATAAAACAAATTCCCACTAAAGGTTGCTTTTTATCAAAATTCACAAAGTTGAAACTAGTATCATTTCCAAGCTTATAGCCTTTAACTGTAGCTTTCAATAGTAATGACCAATTTTCCAAATCAATTCTATTTATACAAGCGAAAAAACAAAATCTAAAAGAAATACTAGTCTTTTTCATGAATTCCAAACGTAGCCATTTACCACTGGTTTTATTATCAAAATAAAGGAAAAACTAATCTACAAAAATTATCTTTTATGGAAAGTATTTTTTAAGGATCTGCCCATTAGCAGGTAAAGATTCTCTTTTTCTTGCTAAATCCTGCAACATAAAAGTGGATGGACCTATGATTTCCGCAATCTGGAATGGGCCAAGCCACATTTGTTGGAACTTCATATGTTTGCCTTTTTTCTTCGTGAGCCTTATCCCATTTTAAAACTGAATCTCCAATTTGAAAGTCCTTTCTAGATACCATGTTTGAATCAAAAGAAGCTTTTACTAATGCTTGATGGTGAGCATGAGTTATTTTAGCCTTTTCTTGTTGTTCTTCTAGCTTAAGAATTTGCAGTTGTCTTAGCTGTAAGGATGAAGTTGGTGTTTCGTCAATAAATTGAACTAAGGCCAAAGAGGGAATTGCTAGATGAGTTGGGAGAACCACTTCTTTCCCATAAACTAAATTAAAGGGAGAAGTGCCAATGGAGGCTTTCTGCGTTATTCGGTCTGCCCATAGAGCATATATCAAAGATTTGTGCCAATTCTTATGATTTTGGTCAATGGTTCGCTTAATGATTCTAATTAAGTTTTTATTTGTTGATTCAGCTAACCCGTTCCCCTGTGGGTAATAATTGGTAGAGTATTTAAGTTTAAAACCTCTTTTGAGCGCAAATTCAGTCATAGCATTTCCAGAAAAGTACGATGCATTATCAAACATTAAAGCAGAGGGTAAACCAAACCTGGTAATTATAAACTGATCTATGAAATCGATGATGTGTTTAGCATTAGCTGTCTTGAGAGGAACGGCTTCTACCCATTTAGTAAAATAATCTGTAGCTGTAAGGATATACCTATGTTGTTTGGAAGAGTGAGGAACGATCTCACCTATTATATCCAATCCCCATTGATCAAAGGGTTGATTGATATTGACTGGTTGCAAAGGCAATGATAGTTCCTTTTGTCTTCCAGCAACAGTCTGGAAAACTTGACATTTCCTTACATAGCTATGCGCATCTTTAAATAGTGTAGGTCAATAGTACCTAGCGCGCAAGATCTTATGTGTTGTAGCATCTCCAGCATAATGTCCACCTGCTGGTCCATCATGGAGTTCCTGCAACACTTTTTCAGCTTCAAATTTCTCAAGACATCGAAGGAGAACAGAATCATAATTCATCCTAAAAAGTACATCGTTTATGAGTTGATATTGCTTAGCCTTCAATCTTAGAGCTCTTTTCTTTGTATAATCCAGGTTTGAAGGAGCATATCCATTCTTTAGATAAAATATGATATCAGCATATAATGATTCAATATCGTTTAGGCTTACCTCATACATTTGTACTTCTGAAGATGGTATTTCGGAAATAAGCGATGCTCCAGCCAGCATTTTGCAAAAGCCTTGACCTTTTACAATATTTGCTGGTTTAATTTCAGCGTCGTATTCTTGTAAGGCAGTAACCCAATTTGCTCTTTTCTCACCCATGTCTTTCTGTACTAAGAGATTTCTTACCGCTGGAAACGGTACTATGATCTTTGTATGGGTTTTAAGCAGAAAGGGTCTAAAATGTTTAATCGCTTTGAAAATAGCATAAGCTTGTTTCTCGACGTCAGAATAATTTAATTCGACCCCTTGTAGATTTGAACTGAAAAAGGCAATTGGGGCTTCCGCCTTATCTTGATTTGCTTGAGTGAGTATCGCAGCATATGATCTATCAGAGGCGAATGTATACAAAATGAAAGGATCGGAAAAATTTGGAGTTGCTAAAGATGGAGTGTGTACAATCGGTTGCTTAATCAGATTGAATGCTTCATATTCCTCTTGACCCCATTTGAAGATTGAATTCTTTTTTATCATTGCTTGTAAGGGAGATACAATCCTTGAGAAGTCTGGAACAAATCTCTTAACAAAGTTAATTTGGCCAAGGAAGGATTGCATGGCTTTCTTGTTGTGAGGCAAGGGTATTTCGGAAATCTCCTTAATTCTATCGGGATCAATATGGATTCCATATTTTGACACTATAAATCCAAGAAGTTTTCCTTCACTTAATGCAAAAAAGGACTTTTTTGGATTAAGTGAAATCCCATACCTTTGGCAACGTTGGAAGATTTGCTTTAAGTCTCTGAGATGATTACCACGTTTCTTAGAGTATACAGTTATATCATCCAAGTAGATTACTACTGATTTGTTTACTAATCCCTTAAATGTGATGTCCATGGCCCTTTGAAATGTGGCGCCAGCATTGATCAGACCAAAAGGCATCTTTTGATATGCGTAAGTACCCCATTTGGTTCTAAACGTCGTTTTTAATTGATCGTCGGGATGAACCAAAACTTGGTTGTAGCTGGAGAAACCATCCAAAAAGGACATTAATTCTGATCCTGCGACTGCTTGCAAAATTTGCTCCATGGGAGGCAAGGGAAAGTTATCCTTTTGGCAGGCTTTGTTCAGGTTTCGAAAGTCAATGCAAATTCTAATGTCTCTATTTTTCTTTCTGACAGGAACTAAGTTAGAAACTCATCTAGAATGTCAAACGGGAAAAATAATTTTGGCTTTCAATAATTTGTTGAGCTCAGACTTAATCTGGTTTTCCAGGTTAGGATGGATTTTCCTCAGCTTTTTCTGGACGGGTTTTTCATCGGTTATCATTGGGATAGTATGCTGAATGATATAAGTGTCATAGGTCTTTAGATCATTGTAGTTCCAGGCAAAGACACTTTTGTATTGTTTCACGAGACGAATATAAGATACTCTTTCTTCTTTGGTTAAGCCAAGACCTAGGTTAATATTCTGCGGCTTGGTATCAGTTCCAAGATTTACTAATTCATAGTTCAGAGTTGAACTTTGAAGCTTTGAATTGGTAGATCTCTTGAATCGGTCTTTCAAATCATATAGGTCTTCCAACTTGACTACTGATTTTGGTATAGCATTATTAGTGCTTTCTTGTTGCAACTGTTCGTCATGTTGGTCCTCGTCAATTATCTGATTAGTGTAAGATCCTTCTGATGTGAGGAAGCTTACAATATCAGGATTGTCGTTGAAAATTCTCCAGTTTGTAATATTGTCAGGAATTGAGGGTCTAAAGATTAATTCGATTGAAAATCTATCTGGACTATAGTCTTCTGAGGGAATGAGCTTGGAAGCTATGTTTTCCAAGAGGTCGGCACTAGCATTTTGGATTCTAGGAATTGATGAAATATTAAATGCTATAAAATGTTAAGTCAGATCTTGCACTAAAGATTGATAATGCTTTAAATGACCTAATAGACAATGTATAGTATTTCGTACCTGTCTAATTACAATTTCAGAATCTTCGAAGACTTCTAGATACTTGATATCTAATCCGATTACCTTATATAATCCTTGGACTAAAGCCTCGTACTCTAAAGTGTTATTGGTGCAATCAAACTCGAGTCTACAAGTTAGCATAGTTTTTTTTCCCTCTGGACTAACTAATACGCATCCTACTCCTACTCCATCGTTAGACTTTGAACCGTCAAAAAATAACTTCCAAAATAAAGATTTATTTACAGGACTATCTATAAAATTAACACATTTAGAACTATCTGTTTGGGAAAAAAATTCTACTTGAGATAAAACTGAGTGTTCTAAGTAAGGTGAAGTATGAGCATTAAAATTTCCTAAGAAAGAATCAACAGAATAGTTGCCAATTATATTGTTGTTGTAAGCTACAGGTTCATTTTCTCCTTACAATTATGTTACTATGTATTTTTGTTATCTTTCTCGCTCAACCTTTATCTGATTCGGTTTACCATTGTAAGGGAGCCACATATGTGACCAATTGGTGGAAAGGTATCCATGAATCTTTTCAGACCAATCCCTACTAAGAATTAAGCCATAAAATTCTGGAATGTCTGCAACTAGAATATCAATAACTTGACATACCTTTGGATTCCATGACAGCCTTATGGTAACTTGATTTAGTTCACCGATCACTTCAATGTACGACCGGTCCAGTTGAACTATGCGTACTGCAGACTTTTGTGGTTGAACGTTCAACTTTGTACATATTGATTTAGGTAAGATATTAGATGAAGCTCTTGAATCTACTAAACAATTGTGCAAGTTTTTGTTGAAAACTTCATAAGTAAGAAGAAATGGAGTATGAGATCTAGACCTACCTCCAATTAAAGCGATATCGTTTGGATAAACTTTATTAGTCACATTAGTTGGAGGTCTTCCCATCTCATGGAAAGCTTGAGAGATTACAGCGGCGGGCAAAGGTGCAACAAGTATCGCGTGTAATTCTTTCAAAAGGAGCTTTTGTTGATGTTTTAATTTGCTCAATTCATGGAGGGTAATGTTAGCCCTATTCTTCTTCATGTCTTCTACGATATTATACTCCATCTCATTAGAAACAATCAATGTTTTGGATGGAGTTGGTGAATCGGATTGGACTGGGCTTGTTTGAGTCGCTTTGGGTGACGTTTTCTTACCTACGACTTTATCTTTAGATATCGAGCTTGTGCTCTTCTGTTTAGGAGTTGGTTGTGGAGGATCTAGTTGATTTCTGCTTCTGGTACTAACCGGTGATGCCTCTTGATCCTCTTCATCAGGGAGAATGAAGTCCCACATTCCCTGCACTTCTACAACTTCTTCTTCATTAGTGGGTTCTTCATTGGAAACTTCCTCTTCTTCTTCTTTTGATTCTACATTTGTAATAGCATTGGGAGGCTTTGAATCAGTTGAAGGATTTCTTCTATAAGGCCTATAAGGCTTTTTAGAAGAAGTCTCTGCTACTTGTTTCTTAATATCGACCATCTCGTTAGACATGGTTTTCAAAACTTTCTGCAATCCTTCTAAATCAAATGGGTCCTTTGGTTGTTTTTTCTTGGGATCTTCTTTGAAAGTGACCTCCTTTGATTTTTGTTCATCAACAACGTTTTTCTTCTCTAAGGCTATGACATGTTTTTCTACCGCTATTGCTTCTTTCATATTATCAGCCAAAGTCGTTTTGGCAGCCCTATCGACAAAGATTTCTATGTTAGATGGTAGAGAAGATATGTACCATTCACTTCGAACTTCTTCGCTAGGCTTGGAAATGGCAAGAATTTTATTCAAAAGTTTGTTGAAGCGCGAGTTAAAATCTTTGATAGGTTCTCTTGTTTTGGTCTTAAGATTTGACAGGTCATTGATCAATGTCACAGTAGACCTATCATCACTGAACTTAGTCAAGAATTGTTCTTGGAAGATATCCCAACTAGTGATAGATCCGGATGGTAATGAAAAATACCAGGATCCGGCTGCTCCTTGCAAAGTGTAAGGAAGAGTCAGACAACAGCATCTTCATTAGTGACTCCATTGAGATTTATAGATAACATGAAGTTGTCGATGTGTTCTTCTGCTAGCATGCCTACTTCAGGATTAAACTTAGGTAGCCATTTTTCAGGATGAGCCGGTAATTGACTCAAGGTCGTAGTGATTAAGACTGCCCCTGGGTTATTCCATGGGTTTTGGGCCATCGTTGAAATACTAATAGAAGAAAGCGTAGAAGATATTCCTTGGGATTGGGAAGATGAGGATATTACAATTCCAAATGATTGTGAAGGAGATGTTGAAGTTCCAGTAGCGTGTTGGACAATAATTTGAAGTGGAGGAGTAGATGGTTGACTTCGCAGTGGAGAGGTTGAGAAGGATGATGGTGATGAAAGATTCTTGCTATCAAACCCTTTAGGTGATTTCCTTGCTCTTTTCTTTTTAGGTAGAGGTAATTCAGTTGGTTTGATACCAAACTTTTCACTCTGCAATCTGGTAAGAGGATGAGAAGGGTTATAATGCAAAGTCACACTACCTTGAGATATTTCAAATTTCTGGGGCGATATAGAAAATCCTTGAAGTTTATGGATCAAAGATTCAACTTCAGGAGGTTCAATAGTCGATTTCTCTGAAATGTTCGGGTTTATGGCGGTGGTTGTTGTCTTATCGACTTCTCGATCAAGATTTAAAGATTCTAAGTGCGATGGAGAAGTCGGGGGAGATGTTGAGGGCGATTTACTCTCAGAATGGTATTTGGATTTAGATTTACTAGCCATTCATAGTTCGGGCCCTCCTTCTAGCACCAAATATGTTGAAGCCCTGAAAATTGGGTCTACAACAAGGGGGATACCCACCCGGTCCGGACCTTGGTTAGCAGCTCCTTTTCTGTTTGGGATGGTGGGTTTGACTGGGGATATGGGACTAGTTTCCCAATTTACGTGTGTGTGTGTTGAGAACTGATATTTCTTTTCTAATAATTCCTAAGTAAAATTATTTTATTCTAAATCTAATCTAACAACATGCAATTGTATTCTAATAAACAAAAATATCTAATTCTAAAACTAACCCAGGATTTAAATTATGCGATCTAAAATAGTTTCTAACAGCAATTGGTAATAGAGATCATTCAATCGCTATGAGAAAAGAATTCAATAAAGATGAACCGTTTCGTATAAAAAGTTAGCCGAAACAGTTGTGAAAAGCATATCACATAATAAGTCATTCATATATTAAGCACAAATAGAATAGCCATCACCGTACAAAAGTGCCAAATGATAACTCAAACATTCAAGCATTCATATATAAATAACTGAACATAAATATCACTTAAACACATAGGCAGAAATCGTTAAGAGATAAAAGTACCATTGATAACAAGTTCTACTCATGAGCTTCAACAATAATGATCTATCTCTTCTTAGTTCAACATCTACTAAGAGTACAAAAGTGCAATTTCAGTAGCAGATATTAAACACAGATATCAATAAACCTTGTTCCATTCATTCATCAAAACCTCCTCCGAGGGTGCAGAAGTGCATGTTCTGAGGAAACGTTTTTGACAAATTTCAGGACCCTTCTCTAAATTCATGAGAAGGGTTGAAATACTACTAGCTAAATCCTAAAAATAGTCTATTACAAAAATATAGGAGGTGGTTTAAATTATCGTCCTCATCTAAGGCAAAAATAAAACTAAAACTGAATCTGGAAATTACTGTCTATGTATCTGATCTTTGTGGTCGCAAGCATTCAGCATCGGCTTGAGGAGAGTTGGTTGGCCGACCTCCGACTTTAGTTGTCCTACAAAAACAGAATCGGCAAGCACTGGTGCTATCTTCTCGACAGAGTTAGTGAGGCATTTGAGAGTCATGCATTGACTGTGTGGTTTAACCAAGTACTGCTAGTAAGAATCCTAATTCAACTTGGTTAACCTATTGATGGACTCTACTCTTTCTTCAGCCTTTTGCCTCCAGCTGTTTTGTAGATGCTGTGCATTTGGGAGAAATTTACATACCACTTAAGGATATCCCTGATAAATACCATTGTTTTTAGAACTCGAGTTTGCTTTTAGCCTTTAGCACTTTCTCCGCAATTTTCCGGACTTTCAGGCGACTGAGCGTTCAGAGGCTTTCCTTCTCGAGCGGTTTTGATCCGGGCTTCCCTGGTGCCAATTTTTGCCTCTTGCACATTTTTGTTAGATGACTTCAGAAATCAGAACTTATCCTTCTTTTCCCATTGCACTCTGAACATTGCTACGTATATCTTTCTGCTTTCCGCTCCTGCAGTTTTACAAAATCAGGGAAGAGTAATGATATGAATCAGGTGACGGGAAAGCTTTAAATGTTGAAATCATATAAAATATACCACCCTACGTGAACTGACTTCTTGATCAAATCGAAACCTTATGTCATTAATGATCATCAACTAACTTATTAAATTAACATTAATGTGCATGACTTGACATCGGATTACGAAAAACTTTTTTGGAACGATGTGCCCTACAGATCTGCGATAAAGCGATTTTGCGATTTGCTTCACAATATTGCAGATCGCAATATTTCCAATCCATTATGTTTTGACAATCATTCTTTACCATGTGTTTCTGCGAAATGTGATTTGCAAGACACGTTATCACATATCGCCGCTTTGAAGTATTTCACCTTGAGTGATATTTGAAGCATATGAAAACTGCGATGTGACGAGTTCCTTCGGTGTGCGATCTCACATCGTGATTTCGCATTTGTAGGAGTTTGCTTATATGATGTCGTTATTACCTTTTTGCGATGCGATGCTTTTATCATTGAGAGAAAGATTTTGTTCGAACTCATCATAAACTTAAGTCTTTTTTGGATTTTGTGGGTATTCTCCTAAGTTTATGATAGTAAGATTTATTCAAAAAGGGAATACAAGCTCTAATTTATTTTTATTTCTAGATGAAGGGTCCCCACTTATTTAGTATTGATATCAAAACTAAAATAAGAAGGGGGATTGTTGCTGGCCACAACAGGTTCCATAGCTGGGAACAAACGACGACAAATGACCGAAGAGGTACAAGGGGATAATTCCAAAGGAACACTCGACTAATCGTACGAACTGTACAGACATTGTGGTGATATCACAACAAGGTCGAACAAAGGGTTCGAATGATATATAACCAGTCCAAGCTGACCGTCAGTAGTCGGCGAACTCTCAGGAGTCTAGAAAGGATTGTCCGAAGATTCCAGGCCAATATCAGCAAGTGACCCAGTATCTGAAGTAGGCAAAGGACGAGATGACAAAGGTTGAATGCTCAAAACAATTATGAGTTCAACACCTTGGTCCTCGAGTGACTTTGTTAATTCAGGAAAAGGCTCCTCAGACAATCTTTCAGACAGACGAGAGGAAGAGGAACTAGGTGAACCAGATGGTTCAGCCACGATGACGTTGTCTTAGTTAACAGGAAAAGAGAGATAAACTTCAAGGCTTTAAAATGTTATTTAGGGAAAACTCCCGATTTGGTCTAGAAAATACTAACAGAATGTTGTAAGATCGTGGGTAATCATTTTTTTAAGACGCATAAATAAACTGGTGCTCTTTCATGTTTTAAGAGTTGAGAAAGAAACAAAGATGACTCTATCACTTTCAATTGGAAATGAACTTGAAAGGACAAGAGCTCGAATGATCTTTTAAGTTTAATGAGTCAAAAAGATCAAATGAATACTCTGGATGATCTAGGTAAAAATGATTACTAGGCAACGTGAACTGTAGAGTACCTCCCAGTGAACCAAGAAGTACGGGAAGGCAATCTCCCTGAATGTTGTGTTCGGTGTATCACGTTTTCAAGGCGGAAGACTCGGCTTCCTATGGATGAAGGATTGCAGCCTAGAGGGGTCTCCCATTATATACTCGATGGTGCGGGGAGCACAAATATGTACTAGCGTTGTCTAGTGCCGAAGCTAACGACAGTTGCTAGGTTTAAAGACGTCGGAACATGTCTCTAGCCTAGATCGTCTAGATGTGATCGTTAGGTTTCAAACGCACCTTAAGTTAATTGAGTTCATTTTAAAGTTGATCTTGAATTATGTCTCAGTTTTCAGGCCTTAGCGATGTGACTCGGAAATACCTAAATGAAACTAAATGAGACAAGACCCTTTCAATTCAATGAATTGTATACACTAGAGAGGGTAGAAAACACAATCAAATGCAAACAACCAAGCAACTGAAAGAAAAATGATTTTTCACTACTTCACTTTATGAGAAAATAAACTAATGAAAAATACATTCCAATTCCAAATTCCTAACAAGTACACTCTAACAGTCCCTTCAAAAGCGAAGAGAATTCTTTTTCTTTTTCAAATGCCAATGCAATCCTAGTATTAAATGTTGCTAACCATTGTAACATATTGATGCAACAAACTAGAATTTTGTACTTTTCATGAAATGAAAAAATGAAATTCTCATAAAACATTTCAATGAAAAAGTTTCGAGGCAATCGATTCTCAAGCAAATGAAAAACACGAAAAGAGAATCTCTTTAAACTAATGACACAACGACTTTACCAAAAACAAGACAAGCAACGTGATCGATGTCAGAAAAGAGACGTTTAGACAAGCAAACGAAAACTTTTCAAACTTGCGTAATGGAGGTCAAAGACGTAGAAGGAACATAAATGAAATGCAAGGAGTAAATGCACCAACAACTTGACTCACAGAGTTCACAATCAGCTGAATTGATGACAATCTAGATGCCCTAGTGCCACTAACCATCCAATGACCCAATAAATCAAGCAAAAAGATGGCAAATCAACAAGCAAAGAAACCAAACGAAAAGCAGCTTTCTAGTAAGGGAGAAGACGGTCTAAAAAGCTTACAGGGTGGAAATCATGAGAGCAAAACACACTAGCCAAGATCTCGAGTAAACCCTAGTCTTCACTTACAGGCATCGGCGGGACTACCTAACTGACAACAAGCACCCAAAGGGGGTCGGCGCGACTGTTTCTCAGCATATTGCGCTGATAGGCACGACTGTCAGTGAATTAAGCGCGTTGAGCGAGGATGCAAAGAAAAAAATAAAAAAATTCAAAAGTTGGGACTAGACTTGCTACTATGAATTTCAAACCCAAAGCAGTAAGCAAAGCAAAGCAAATAGAACTAAAGGGAAATGGAGAAACTATAAAAGTTCACACAAAACCATGAAATTCCAAGCAAACAAACAGAAGGATTGGTTGCCCAGCGGAGTTGCCAATTTGTGGTGAAGTAAAATTATAAGTGTGGACACAAACAATTCCTCTAGCCTAATAGCGGGTCTCGCCACTAAAAAGACATTATATGGAAGATTTCCTTAGGTTAGAACCAATTAAGAGGGCCTACCTCTTAGTAAACTTATCTCATTTGGTGATGACCTTGCTCGCTTGCTCCAACTATCTCCCATTTCCTTCTTCAAACACCTGAAACACGTAAACAACAACAAACAACAATCGTGATAATAGACAAATTGTAATTCAACCTACTTAACAAGTCAAGAAACATTAAGCCATAAACATGTGATATGACACATTATGTAGGAAATCAATCGATATTTGAATATATATTAAATCAAGAAGAGATTACAACCATTGTCTTGACATTGTTTTTCTCCTCCAACAAAACCAGGTTCCCACACACTTCCATTAGCATTCCATGATGACCTTAATAATGATAGTTTTAAGGCTCTCCCCTTTAGGCTTCACACTAGACCAAATTCACACTTCTCCCTCACACACAACTATGAATAACTTGTTGTTTACTCCAAGCTTAATTAGCACTAGCACACCAACATTAACACTAGCTTGTGCTTGGGAAAAATGGAGGTTTATATAGCATGAATGGATGGGAGATGGTTCCTCTTCTCATGGGAGAAGGTCTTATCTCTTGGAGTAGTTCCATCCTTATAGGGGAAAGGAGCCCAAACTGACATCCTCGACTCCATCCGGCTCAACCATTTACCAAACTTCTGTTACGAAGCTTCTAGAGCTGGAAGTTTCAGCTCCATATTTAAAAAACTTTCCAAAAGAGGATCAGCACGACTAAAACAAAGCTTAGTCGCTCCGGTCGGCACTAGGAATAGTGTTAATCCCTGCATATCGGTGCGAGGAGGACAAGGGCCATTAGCGTCGGTCTTGTAAACTGGGAAAAATAGAAGATTTTTGGGAAATTATGCAAAAGGGAATTGTTCTGCTCATGAAGAGGAACACAATGGGAGTTTATTCATGAAGGGAAATCACGTAGGGTTCACTGTAGAGGTCCTCCAGGGTCAAGGAACAGGGGAGTACAGGGACAGTGAAAAAATTTTGTGTAACAAGAAGGAAATTGTTCAAGGCCTTGGTACCTCTCACAAGGCTTCATCCTATGGAATATATGGAAAGTCGGGAATAGGGTGGTGTTTAATACAAAGGAAATTAGGGTAGATCAAACCTGGGAAGTGGTAAAGCGAAATATAAAGGAATCTATCCTTGTGGAACGATGGTCGAAGGAGGATTAGAAGGTGGAAGGGTAGGAGTTGAGACTGCTTAGGGATCTGGATATTCACCCGAAATTAATCTTCTTTGGGTTTTCTCGCAACCCCTCTCTGAGGGGTAGCTCGGTCGAAAAATTCGTTCACCCATCAACTGGATTTTTCAAAATTAACTTCAATGGGGATTCCAAAGGAAACCCTGGCCCTACGGGTTTCAGAGGTCTAATTCGTAAAGACCAGGGTAAGGTTGTGAAGCTATATGTAGCTTCATGTGCAAACATAACCAACAATGTAGCCAAAATTCTAACATTGGAAAAGGGCCTTCAAACTACTGCAGAGATGGGTTTGGCTAAAATCCAAATCACTAGGGATTCACAAATTGCAGTCTCTATGCTGCAGAAACTTATAAATGGTTCCCCACCTGACGAGGTTGCATCCAGTTGGAGGCTTGAGCTCATCATCGAAATAATTTACTCCCAATTATCTTCTTTTGAATTTTTAGTCACTGAACACATGAGACAACAAGGGAATCAAGTAGCAGACAATTGGCAAACTGGGGAAGTGATCACGAAAACCAGGAATTGCTCCATGATTGGTCAATCAAATTTAGGCTCCTTCATCTGGAAGATCTGCATCAGATCATTTCCAATGAGGAATGTTCCTTGATGGGGGTGTCTAATTGCAAGGACGCGCAGGTACAATTGTTGACACATGTGATATGTCAAGAGACATACGACAGAAGGATGGGAAGGTAGAGGATCTACCCTCCCACATTATGTATCTGGTTGTGGTAATTATCGTTGAACGTGCACGTGATATGGTAGTGTGGAAAAGTAAGAAGAAAATTGGAAACTTAATGTTGAAGGTGATGAGAGACTCAGGCTATTATGAGAATGCAAATGCGGCGATATAATTTTCAGTGGCGAGTGTTGTCTTTCCGTGGATGGGCGCTAGGCTTCCGGAGGAGGCAGAGAGGTGATGTTGGCTGAGTCACTAGAAATTCTGAGGGGTGGGGCGTCAATGGGCAACTAGTTTGCCGCCTCAGGGAGGTAAGTTGGTTTGGTTCGTGATCTCTATCCCTTGTCATTGTTCTTGGTGTGTGCGTTGATACAGTAGGCTAGGCCCCTGCCCTTTTCACTATGGGGATGATGGTTTGCAATATCTTCAAACTGTGCAATCAATTGGAGGTGTCTGGTCTGTGTATTTCCATTGTTGTGATTTGGTATGTTTATGTCTGGGTTGTCTCTGGTTTTATGGGGGTGCGTTTGGGTTTGGATATTGGTTATTATTGTCTGGGTTTGACTAGTGAAGTTGACCACTGCAAGTGTTTCCTAGATCAAGCTGAGTGTGGATCGGCTCCTCTTTGATTGGTTGGGGTCAAGCAGAGGTTCGAGCTGAGGCGATGGTGCCTACTAGATCCTGTATGGAAATTGGGCATTATTATTTTGTGGCGGTGGTTAGGGTTCGAGTCTTCACCATGTCTCAGGCTTTAGATGTGCTATGTTGCATCCTTGTTACCTCGAATTTGGTGTTGTGATTCGGCCCTGGAGAAGCCCATTCTGTTTATGGATTTCTCCACCGTTAATTCGCTCGGGCCTAGTGTATGTCTATATGGTGCCTATCGTGACACTGGTTTTCTGTTGGGTTTGAGTGTGGGCGAGGAGTACCTATGTTCAACAGGCATGCTATGTGGACTAGTTAGGTGGTTTTTAGCTTGGCTCTGTGGGTGCACAATGCGGCCAGCCCTAAGAAGTATGAGGGCTAAGATTCCCCTTCTAACATCATCACCAAAGCACGAGTGGGTTCGGAAGGGGTATGTATCAAGCATAGAAGGGGGTGGTGGTGCAAGTTCCTCGTAAGGTTATCAATGGACCATGGTTACAGTCGGTCGCAGGTTGCCCAAAGTCGTGGTGGCAGTACCTGGAGGCATGGAAGTTGGCATGGTCATAAAGGCACGACTGGGCGTGGGAAAGCTGGCCCTCATAGTCATTCCATGTCATAGCGGAATCTGGTAAAATATTTGCAGGACCTTCTAGAAGCGTAAGATAGGACTCTCAAGGAAGAACATGAGGTGGTGATGGAGATGCTTAATCAAATACAATATTTTTAATGTCACGTCTGTGAAAGAATAATGGTGGTTTGACAAGGGAAAATCTTCTCACTAAAAAGGTAGACAAACTGGAAACCTGGCTAGCTCATTTTGAACAGCATGTTAGATGTTCGTATCGCCCTCCTCCTCCTCCAGGGACCAGGCCAGATAATTCAGCTTTTATTACTTCAGATGATTAACTACGATGATTAATGTTTTGTTTATTTTGAATGTATTTTGATGCTTTTGGCCTTTCAGGCTCTGGACTGCTCCCTTTAGTCTCTTTTTGTTTGTATGTAATGCCCAGCTAGCATTGGTCAACAACCCTTTGTCAGGGTGGGACCATTTGCTTTTTGTTGTCTATGTACACCCATTTTTTATTAATGAATAGATTATATACTAACAAACAAAAGAACTTAATGAAAGGTCTTATCCCTAGTTATATTTGTCCACAAAGTTTTTTCAAGTTCGGATGGTGGACATGTCTAAGGGATTGAACTTTCGATCACTTGGATACATAAGGGCTTGCAAACATGCTTTTTCCCAATTGTGCTAACACCCACGAACTTGTCCCCAAAGTTCTTAAAAATAAAAATATAATATATATTATCCCCTAGGACTCATAAAAATGAGAGTAAAGAAGTTTCTCATCTAATTATAAATTGTTCACTAAAAAAATTATATCGAGAAGAAGATTATAAGCTTCCATCATAGATCTTTATATTTGAAAAAAAAAACTAATACATATAAACTAATCCAAGAAAAAAAAATAACATATAAATATAAAGTTTAGATTGACTAAAGAATTTTGACAAGGAAAACATTTCTAAATTCAAGTAGAATCATCAAACCTTCCTAAACTTTAGAGTCTGTTTTTTGATAATTTGTCAACCAAAGTATTGAGTTCCATGTAAACACGATCGAAAGGAGTAATCAAATCTAGCATCAATACTTGAAGGCTATTACCCAAAGGCCTAAGAATAGCATTTTGGAGATGTGTAGTTCTCCTAATCCAATTAGTAACTAAAGAAGAATCATCATATATATGAATGTTCGAAATACACCTCCAACACTACTAATTACTCCCCCCACATTGAAAAACTCCGTCAAAAAATCTCTAATTGATAGATTTATCTATCTATACCTTAATGATATGTCTTGACACTTTTCCCATTCTAAATAATGCATTTTATTCATAGAGCATAACTATGTAAATATATGTAAAAAATTGAAACAAACATGTTTGCAAAACTAATAAAATTTCATGCCAACCAAATATTCCATAAGACCATACTTTATTAATTTTTTTTATAAATTAAACTTTGAAAAACTCTTCAATCTCTTCAATTGTATTTGTATGACGCATATTTTCAACTATAGTGAAATTTTTTACCCCTTCCACAAGACCTTTTCTCAGTGCAAATGATTACTCGGTATAAGGTGCACTCTTATCAATTTTTATGGCATTCCCACATGTAACAACTATCAACTAGTGTTTAAACAAATATTTGACTAATACTTTTTCAATGAATTGAAGCATGGTTGCTAATGCATTTCAAATAATATATGACAAATAACAAATATCAATAATGAGGATCATACTTTGGCCTATAAAGTTTATTTCCTCAAAGTTTCATGGTCTAACATTATGAAAAAATTAAAAATATATATATTTTTTAATATTATTTGTCTCTTTAATTTTAATGAGATTTATAAAAAAATCAATTTTAATTTTAAGTTTGAAAAATATTTAAAAATGTATATTTAATTAAATTATAAATACTAGTCAAATATTTATTTTATAAATATTTTTTTCCCCTTGGAAAAATCGTAATTTTCATTAAGTAAGAAAATTACATGTTGTAAATGCATGATGCATATGCTGTAAGAGAGGCACTGCTTGTCCAAAAATAAAGTTCAGGTATGTCACTGTTCAAAAATTGATGTCTTATGTCCACACAGGGAGGCATCAATGTCAAGTAATATATTGCATAATAATTTACCAGATAATAGTCCAACACTTGGAGGGTGTTGATCATCTCAAGAGAAAACATGTATATTTATAGATGAAGTAATGACTGATGACAAAAAAAATATGAATATGTCTTGGCTGCCCTTGAGCCGATGCTATACAGCTATTTCCATATATGGCCAATGGAAGTATTGATAATGAGCACCATCCCTTTGTTCCTGAATTAACGAAGTGCCTAGAGGCCTGTCCGCAACCTCTTTGGATAATCTGTAGGTCGTTGTGTCTTGTTCCCTGTAGATATTATGGCATGTGAAAGAGTAAAAAAAAGAGATAAGTCGCACAGCCTCATCCAGAATATGTCTCAATGAAAAAGCAGAGCATCTAGTAGTTTTACTTAACCAGTCACATACAACTTTAGAATCCCCAAATAACTGTAGATCTCTACAATGTTTATCCAAAGCAAATTGAACAATAAATTTTGTGATGGTTAATTCAACAAAGTTATTTGTTCCCTGCCCTAATCCCATTTGAATGTTGTATTGGTGGGAAACAGAAATATAAAGAATGGCGCCTCCACCACATCCTCCCTCCTGGGAAGAGCCGTCAAAGTAGGCCCAAGGAATTTAGTGATTAATAGTCTCTGGTGCAATTATGCGGGGTCTGGAGGGTTCAGTGTCATCCGGAATGAGGGCAAAATCAGACAAAACACGAGCAGCAATGGAGGGCTACTATGGGGCGATGTTCTGGAAAGTGAGTATGTTCCTCGCGATCCAGAGAGCCCAACTAACATGGAGTGGTAGGTTCCTAGGTTTGGTCAGTATCGCGTTAGTCCACCAATCCGACCATGCCTCTGTGATAGATGCTCCCGTCCACCTGCATTGTGGTGCCACCAATAGTAAAATAGATTGTCATAGTTCTTGTGCAACTGTGCACTATATAAAAAGACGAGGGACCAATTCATTGTAGCATTTACAGAGACAACACCAATATGGACCATATTGAGAACGCTTGAGGAGGTTGTCTCATGTGGGGATTTTATTTTTTTTAATTTTCCACATAAGGAGTCTACATTTGGGAACATTTTAATAAATATTAATTAAATAATTTAATATATTTATAATTTTATTAGATTTATTTTAATTTTCTATTTATAAATGTGAATAAATGTCAATTTATACATATTATTATTATTTTCCATGCTAAAAGGATAGTTACCCACAATATGATGTAAAAATTTAAAATAAATAAATAAATAATTTACATTAACCCAACTTCAACATAAACTTGTCTTTTGGTTTATTATATAACTTTTATAATTTCAAAATATAAACTTGTCTTTTGATTTACTATATAATTTTTATATTTTAAAATTCCTATATGTAATTTCAATTTCAATATTAAATTATTGATCATAATGTTATGAACAAATTTCAAGTTAAGAGTTATTAGTCCCTGCTAACGCATGATTCTAGCAATTGATTTTCCTATTGACCATTATTAGTTTAGCATTGATAGATAATACTTATAATATTTGACTTTGGCATACAAGATACTAGGTGCAAGCACGTGAAGGCAATGTTTCTACAACACATTACATATCGAGTTGTTATCCAAGGGAAAATAAACAATAGGTATATTCTTAGTAAGGCATGTGTCCAATGGTCCCTTGAAACCATATTTATTGTCATTAACTTCCTCACCACTATTAGCACTAATTATGTCTTTACCATATTAGGTTTTACATGCATTAGAATAGTTAAAATTTTGGACATAGTATCGATTTCCACCACTTTTCCAATCTCATCTCAAAAACACATATCAAGCATTACCATTTCTATCTATAACTAAATTGTGCATGATTTTATTCGTTCAAAACATGCATGCACATTATGTCGAAAATATGTGATAGGTTAACCTGATAATGTAATATAAATCAAAGCAGAATACTATAACCTACTTCTACTATCAATTTGCAGAAGCTTAAAGATCGAGCTGAACAATATAACCAGAAGAAGAAGAATCACTGGCACAATACACATGAAAATACTTTGGGGAAAGTCTCAGATAAAAACCCCACACTATTGTATTACCACACATGGTGGAAATACATAGGAATTATACAAAGCCTTAGCTCTCATAGCTAGCCAGCTCTTAGTACAATCCTCACAGATGCTCACAGGCAATCTTGTCTTCTCTCTAGCCTTCCTCTCTGCCCTCCAAGCTCCTATTTCCTTGTGTTGTTCCTTGTGGATGATTAGCCTATTACCAAGTAGAAAATCAAGCCTTCGAAACTGCGCAATCCTCAAGGATGAATCCTTGACTGCATGCATGAGTTTTCTCCATGAGAAAACACATGCAACTGATAGTACATTGTCCTTGAACATTAATCTCAACTGGGACTTTCTCAGAATAGACATGCATGAGTTTCTAATGAGGGAATCTTCAGTTAACTGGAGTAGCACTAGTTGAGTGCATTAATGCATCAACTGACTGTTAACTCACTATACAGTTTGGAACTAATTTAACTGGACTTAACTTAGTAAACTGAGTTAACTAATTACAATTCAAATATAACTCAATCTTATCTCCTTAATTTAAGGGATAACTCTTGCATGACTTCAGAAAGACTTCTAACTTGAATTTCTCCAACTAATTAATGTAAAATAAATTAATTAATTATTTTTAAGTAGTTGTTAAGACTAAATTTGATTTTAATTCACAATTTAATTCAAGGACAAATTAAATTGGAATATTCTTGTTGCCATATTTCAACACTCCCTCTCAACAAGAAAGGGATTATCTACCACCTCGATCCTATCTCTATGGAACTCAAATTTACACTTTGACAATGCCTTTGTCAAAATGTCAACATCTTGCTCCTTTGTCAAAATATACTGCAGCAACATGATCCTCCTCGCTACACAGTCTCTGAGATGATGATACCGGATGTCGATATGCTTGGACCTATCATGAAATACTAGATTCTCATAGAGTTTGATACAACTCTGATTATCACAATAAATCACAGTTGGATCCATCCTCTGATCAAACAAACCAACTAGGATTTCTTGCATCCAGATGGCCTCACATGTTGCCTGACTTGCAGCCATGTACTCTGCCTCTGCCGATTTGAGTGCAACCAACCTCTGTTTCATGCTATACCAAGAAATTGTCGCTGACCCAAGGTTGAAAATCCCTCTTGATGTGCTCTTCCGATCTAATGGACTCCTTGCCCAATTTGCATCAGTGAAGCCCTGTAGCTTCACTCCCTCTATCCATTTGTACCATAATTCATACTGAGATGTGCCTCTGAGGTATCTCAATACATGCTTTATCGCCTTCCAAAACATCTTGGTAGGTTGAACCATCGCTTGACTCAGCTAGTTCACCGCATAGCACAAATCTGGTCATGTGTTCATTAAGTACATCAGTGAACCCACAAGCTGCGTGTACACAGTAGCCTCTACCACTTCTCTTGAAGTAGCAACCTCCTTCCTCCAGTTACCTGATAGAGGATTTTGCATGGGCTTGCACTTCTCCATGTGGAATCTCCTAAGTATCTCGTTGGCATACTTGCCCTGAGACACAAACAACTCCCCATCCTTTTGCCACACATGCATGCCAAGGAAGTAATGCATGAGACCCATGTCTTTCATCTCGAATTCTCTTGCAAGATCCTCATTGCAAGACACGATCAACTAATCATCACTACTCAATATGAGATCATCAACATAAAGTACAATGATCAACAGCTTAGCTTTCACCATGATGTGGTACAGGTTCGCATCCGCTTCACTCTTTGTGAAGCCCAGTCCGGTGAAGTAGTTGTCTATCCTAGTGTACCAAGCATGAGGTGCTTGCTTCAGCCCGTACAACGCTCTCTTGAGTTGGCACACATGCGACTCACGATCGAAGGTCTCAAAACCTTTCAGATACTCTATGTACACCTCTTCCTCAATCTGGCCATTGAGGAATGCAGTCTTCACATCCATCTAATGGATCTTCCAACCCATTTGTGCTGATAGTGCCAACATAGATCTGATAGATGAGTACCTTGAGATAGAAGCAAAAGTCTCATCATAGTTAATCCTCTCGACCTGTGAAAAGCCACGGGCAACAAATCTTGCCTTATGCTTCTCCGCACTACCATCAGCAGCTTGCTTTACCTTGTAAAGCTAACGAGAACTCACAACTAACTTGTTCTCCAGTCTCGGAACCACGTCCCAAACACTGTTACGAACTATGGAGTCATACTCCTCCACCATAGAATCAACCCAAATCGGCTGTTGCACTGCTTCCTCAAAGGAATATGGCTCGGTCTCAACACATTCCCCAGCAAGGGCCATGTATCCAGTGTACCTCTCAGGTGACCTTCTCTGTCTGCGCTGAGAAGATGGTGCTCCCACATTCTCTCTCGCATCCTCCAACAATTTGTCAGCTTCTCTTGTGCGCTTCCATCCATCTCTAGAAGACTCTGCTTGAGTGGATGTCTCCAATCCTAGAACCTCTGCATGCAACTGCTCCGCATCAGTCTAAGGCTCCTCCTCCTTAAGAACCAACAGTTCCTCCACAACTTGTAGTTGGAGCTCCCTCTCAAGGGAAACTTGCATGGCCTTCTGCTCATCAAACTTGAGATCTTGCGAACCACTGTCCTTCCACTGGTAGGCAAGTACACCTGATAGTTGTGAGGTCTATCAGTGTGCCCCACAAATATCCCCAACTCTGCTATCGGCTCAAGCTTCTTTTGTGCATCCTTTGTCACATGGCAATACTCTGATGAGCCAAAGATCCTAAAGTGACCCACATCTGGTCTCTTACCAGAGAAAGCTTCCTCTGGTGTCTTCATCCCAAGTATGCGATGCAGGCTTCTATTCTACAAATAGACTGCTATGTTGCATGCCTCAACCCACAAGTGAAGTGGTAGGCCTTGGTCATGCAGCATTGCCCGTGCTGCCCCTACAATAGTTATGTTCTTCCTCTTGGCCACCCCATTCTGTTGTGGGTTATGAGGTGCCGTCAACTCTCATTTAATTCCTTCCGCTGCACAGAAGTCCTTAAACTCTTGAGAGACATATTCTCCATCGTTGTCGCTTCTCAAGGCCTTGATATTCTTCCCTGACTCTTTCTCGACCAAAGCTTTGAACTCACAAAACTTTGTGAAAGTTTGGTCCTTCTTCTGCATGAAATAAATCCAACATTTACAAGAATAGTCATCAATGAAAATCACATAATACCTTTCCTTCGTTGTGTATGCTGTCGAGAATGGTCCACACAAATTAGTATGAAATCACTCTAAGATAGCCTCTACTCGACTATCTCGATCATGAAAGGAAGACTTGGTGTACTTTCCCAAGGTACAACCTTTGCACGTGTCAACTTGCTCAAGTTTACCTTTGGGAAGTCCTGTAGATATCTGTTGCATTATCTTCAAAGCCACATGATGCAAATGGCCCAACTGCCTGTGCCACAACTCATCAATGTCTTGGCTTTGCACCAATTCTGCTTTTGTACTCAATGCTACACAATCATCTACCTCTAGTTTATAAAGATTCTTCACCTGAATCCCTATCCTCTTGGTCTGACCCATGGCTATGTGTCTTAGGAACGCCTTTCCTTTACTAAAGACGACATCGTTGCCTTTTTCCTCCAACATCGCGACCGATACCAAGTTCTTCTTCAGTCCAGGCACATACATCACATCTGTCAAGGTGAGAGGAGCTCTATGCTCCCTCTGAAAATCAACCATGCCCACTTTTGAAACACTATACCTTCCGTCGTCACCCATCTCTATGTGCATATTGAGGTCTTTCTCCTCCAAGGCACTAAATAAATTTTTATCACCGGTCATGTGGAATGAGGCTCCACTGTCAAGATACCAGACACAACCGATCATCACTGACACCATGCATGCGATGAGGGTAAAGTCCATTTTGAACTGAGAGGCTAATGCCTCACCTTTCGATCCTTTCGAGGATCCCTTCTTGGACTTCTTCGATGGGAAATTAGTCACATAATGTCCCATCTTGTGACAATTAAAGCATCTTACTTTAGAGATGTCACCCTTCTTCCCTCCATGAGAAGAATTCATTTTGAAATGGGAAGCCTTCCCCTTCCCTTTCCTTGCCTTACTTGCTAAGGCCATATTTTCTTCATCATCATTCTTGAATGAAGAACCATCTCGTGTGCTCCTCCTGATCTCTTCCTGCATAAGATCTGACCATGGCCATTCCCAATCCGACAGTTTCTCCCTTCCATTCATAGAGTCCTGGTAGTTATTCCAATTCTTTGGAAGGCCAAGGACAACGAGGCTCACCATATCATCATCAGAAGTAGTTATTCCCACACTGCCAAACTCATCTCTGCAGGTGGTGAGCTTGTTCAGATATGTGGAAATAGTATCGCCCTTCCCATCTTGATTCTTCGAAGCTTAACCTTGAGCGCCAATGTCCTCTAGTCGCTACTGTTCTCGTAGAGGTCCTTCAATGTCTTCCACATTGAAAATGGAGTATCCTTCCCATGGAGACTCGGGACAATATGGTCTCGAACTCCCTCAAGGATGATCTATCTCGCGTTCGCCACACACTTCTTCCACTTACCCAACTCTTGTGCATTAGTTGAAGCTGGCTTTGGGATTTCTTGATCAATGAATTCCTTCAAGCCATTGTCTTCTAATACATCCTCCATTTTATCTTTCCATGCTATCTAACTTGAGCTACCTTCCAAGGCATACTCGAGTCTCAAGCCATAGAACGCCATTGGCCAACCTTGAAGTATGATATGAATTCGATTTGCACGTACAACCCCGAACTTCAAACTTCGAATTCTCTTCTTAGTATACTGTTCACAACTCCGATACCATGTAGAAAATCGGTGATAGGTTAACCCAATAATGCAATATAAATCAAAGCATAATATTATAACCTACTTCTACTATCAATTTGTGGAAGCTTAAAGATCGAGCTGAACAATATAACCAGAAGAAGAAGAATCAATGGCACAATACACATGAAAATATTTTGGGGAAAGTCTCAGATAAAAACCCCACACTATTGTATTATCATACATGGTGGAAATAGATAGGAATTATACAAAGCCTTAGCTCTCACAACTAGCCAGCTCTCAGTACAATCCTCACAGATGATCACAGGAAATCTTGGCTTCTCTCCAGCCTTCCTCTCTGCCTTCCAAGCTCCTATTTCCTTGTGATGTTCCTTGTGGATGATTAGCCTATTACCAAGTGGAAAAACAAACCTTCAAAACTACGCAATCCTCAAGGATGAATCCTTGACTGCATGCATGAGTTTTCTCCATGAGAAAACACATGCAACTAATAGTACATTGTCCTTGAACATTAATCTCAACTGGGTCTTTCTTAGAATAGACATGCATGAGTTTCTGATGAGGGAATATTCAGTTAACTGGAGTAGCGCTAGTTGAGTGCATTAATGCATCAACTGACTGTTAACTCACTATTAGTTCCTCAAACAGTTTGGAACTAATTTAACTGTACTTAACTCAGTAAACCGAGTTAACTAATTACAACTCAAATATAACTCAATATTATCTCCTTAATTTAAGGGATAACTCTTGCATGACTTCAAAAAGACTTCTAACTTGAATTTCTCCAACTAATTAATTTAAAATAAATTAATTTATTATTTCCAAGTAGTTGTTAACACTAAATTCGATTTTAATTCACAATTTAATTCAAGGACAAATTAAATTGGAATATTCATGTTGCCATATTTCAACACATTATGGATGAACTACTTTTCTCATGTGATCCATAATGCATTGTCCTTTTCCTATATGGGTGGGTGAAAAGAGGGTTTTAGCTATGATAAGTAATAATATTGGATGGATGTTGGATATAATTTGTTGATGGAATATGTCAAAGTTCATTTTAGGTACTCCATATTCCATATGTATGGTCACCTTAGGAGAATGTGCCCCAAGGAGTTGCTTGCTAGTGAAGAAATTGTGGAAGAGAGGATAATAGTTAAAAAACATAAATACTTTTTAGCAAATGTGGTAAAAGGGAAAATGGACAAAGGTAGGTTAAGTTCTAAGAAACCTACTTCCAATATTGTTGATAAGATTTTACAAGAAACGTTTAGAGTTAAGGGGATTCTTGTTAGTGTGAAAAATTAATAAATGGAGAGATGAAGTTAGATGAGGTTAAACATTGTTTACAAGAATGTGTAGTTTCTTGTATTAAGTAGAAACCACCTTCCTTTGTAGAGATGATGAGAACAAACTATAATCATAAAAAATAGAATTACTATCTATGGATACCCTTCTATCGTGTAATTCGTGGAGGTAAGTGAGGTCGAGGATTTCTTAGAGGTAAAAATATCCCTTTAAAGTATTTGTTAAACAAGAAAGGTTTCTAGGGAAGAACAATCCATGTGCATACAATCCTCATAATTAGATGGTGTATGTGGGGAGAGAAGGAATGTCCATTCCAATGATGAAAGAAGTGGAATTGACATATAGTATAAACACAATGTACTTCTCTAAAAATCAATCTATTTTGGCATTAAATAAGCAATGCTATTTTATTTCAATAGGATAAAGAGGAGATAGTTATGGAAGAAGTGTTTTTGGAAAGTGGTGTGGGTATTAAAGGGAGTGGAAGCCTGGGAGGACTTGGTATGAGTATTGTCTATATCATGTACTGAAAAAGGCAAATAAGGAGGTATTATCTGGTAAGAAACTAACTACTCAAGGTTTCAAAATTATTGTTTCCTATTACAATATATGGGGTTTGGGGAGTGCTCAGTAAATGATATCCATAAAGAGTTTGGTTTCAACAGATAAATTTGAGGTGTTACTAATCTAGAAGTACATTTTAGAGTCCAATAAAGTAAATGAATTTTTAATTACACCCTACTTAGACAAAGTTTTCAAGCTTCAAGTTTGGTGGCATGAATTTATAGTGGTTGGATGGTACAAATTAATGCAAACAAAGAATGTGTCTCTTCTTCACTTTACCTCTTTATGTAATCTTTACATGTCGAGTTAGATATAGTTTTTAATGTTTTCCCCATACATGGCAAGGGATGTTTTCGAGGATTACTTCCTTGGAAGAGTAGAATTAAGGAAGGATAATGTGCTAGTGGCAAGGGACATGAATTTTATCTCAAGACAAGAGGTGGGGGATGAAGTTGATTGAATGGGTTGCTTAGTAGATTTCCTTCTTTAGAAGGTTGATCACATGGGTATTTGTGATATTGAACCTATAGGTTTGAACTTTAATTGGAGGAACAATAGGACTAGGAATAGATCCATCTCAAAGAGATTATACAAGTTTGTAGTTGTAGATAAAATAGTTGATATTTTGAGAAGCATGAGATCCTAAATAAGTGATTGGGGGTGCATTTGATCATGTTCTAATCCTTTTGTAAGTGGGGTAGTTTCTTGCTTTTAGTCAATAAAAGTGTACACATGTTTCTTGTCTATATAAATAAAAAATTACAAATACCCATATTACTCATGTTCAAAAATTTGTTAGAAAACATAGAGTTGTTAAAAATTGTTAGGAACATTTTATGCCAAGAACATTTTCCCACTTCAAGAGTTGCCAACAAAAAAGAAGCATTGATGACTTATAAGCAATTTGAATTAACTAACTATGGTGGTTTTCATTTAAAAACAATTCATTATTAAGAAATAAATAAGAGTTCTATATGCATTTTTCATTTTAGAAGCAAGTAGGAAAATCTCAATGCATTTTTCATTTTAGAAGAAGCAAGGAGAAGCCTTCAAGTCATAAAACCTACCTCGACCATCAGACATTTTGCGACGACAGTTGTGGTTCGTGTGCTAGTGGAAGGGTGGTGATTTCCAACGTCCTTGGTCGAGCTCTATGTAACATTTTTGCTCCTTGGTTGAGCTCTTTGTAACAATTTCACTCCTTGGTTGAGCTCTTTGTAACAATTTCACTCCTTGGTCGAGCTTTATTTGCAATTGTGCTCCTTGATTGAGCTCTTTTTGCTGTGGTTTGTACAAAAAATGCATTCACAAACCCCGACAAGGACTTTTAACAAGTTAAATGAGCTTGATCTAGGCTCCCTTGTTCTCACAGATTACCATGCAAAACAACTCAATCAAGCTTTGTTTTCAAAAATCTGCGCCCTTTTTGTTTTGGCGGGATTTTTAAAAAGAGAGTTTGATCGAGCACCTATGTAACCACAGGTTACATAGGGGCTCAATTGATCAATATTTAAGCTTTCAAATAATTTGATTAAAGGATAAAATATTATTTGATCAAGTGCTTAAAAAGTGCTCGATCAAGCTTTTTTCTTCGCCTTTAACCCTGTGTGCTTGCCAAAAAGTGTAAATGACCTACGTGAGTTCACCTATATATATATATATATATATATATATATATATATATAAACTCGAAATGAATAAAGATTAAGGAATTGAAAAAAACAAAAACAAAAGCAAAACAAAATACAAAAACAAACAAACAAACAAAATACAAAAAACAAACAAACAAAAACAAAACAAAAAAAAACAAACTAACTAACTAATATGGAGAGGGAATATGGAAAGAGAAGAGAGGAGAGAGGCATAAAGTATGTCATTATATTATTATTGAAACTATCAACATACACCCACACCCTCACCCTCACCCTCACACAACTAATAATAAAAAATCACATTAAAATCAAATTATATAATAAACCTAAAATAACATGAATAAAACTTACAATCAAGACCTAGTTATCACAAAACAATTATAATAAATAAAGGACAACTATAATAAAACAAGAGCCACATGGTGGCATGTCACTGTATTTTTGTATAAATGAATTTTGTGCATCCTGTTTTATTTACTTTTAAAATACAATGACATTGTAGACTAATCCAAAAAAAGCAATAACGCCAACATGGGCATTGTTTAAAACAGTATGGAAATATGTTTTATGTGAGTTTTCTTGTTTTTACATATTCAAGCAAAATGAGATTAATTTTTCTTTCATATTGGATAAATCATAGATTTGCAAATAAATGAATTATTCAAGAGCAACATTTACAACAAGGATCACTGATCACTGCATTAAAACTTTCTGAATCCATGTATTGAGTAGTTAATTGGCCCTATTAATTGCCCTCAAGGCAAAACATAGATAAGCAAATGAAGGAATTATTCAAGGGAAGCACATACAACTAGGATCCATGTATTTTTTATCACAAAATTTCTACATTTAAATTTGTTGGATCCATGTATTAAGTATTTAATTGGTGCCACCAATGCCCACAAGGCAAATTTCATAATAGGAAAAAATAGCAATAATTGATATAAAAATAATAATAAATAAAAGATAAATAGTTGATTACAAAGAAGGTCTAGATTGTACACAAATAAAATCCATTAATAAGAAAGGAACTGTGGGACTTGATGCAACTTCTTAGTGCAAGTATTGTACAACATTTATACAAATTTTGCAAGACAAGTACATGTAATCATACATGCTAGGTGCAAAATATGTAGACACAAAATGTCGCATCTCTTTTCCCCATATTCAAGAAGATGGTTGAAATCAGAGTAGTTGGCACTGGGTTAAGCAAAAATGTATGACATAACATCTAGTGTGCGAACTAGGTTGCACCATGTTCATATAATTGGAGCACAAGGCTTATTCTACCATGCTGAAAGTGTTGGATGGTCTTTCCAGGAAGTTCCAAAACAACTAGAATTCATTGAGACAAATATCTGCAAAGATAATTCAATAATGAAAATGAACATATATAACCATATCAAAAAATGATTTGACATTGATACAAAGAGTGCAAAAGGCATGATAAATCAGATGATTATAAAAATAAAGTTAGCAAATTCAACACCTCAAATACTCTAGTAGAAAAGAAAGCTCTAATAATCTTCACAATCACTCCAAACCACAATAATTAGTTTTGTCAGGTTGCAATAGCTGAAATTCCTGAAATTTGGTAGTGGTATGTATGCTAAAGAAAATTAATACTGAAAAGAAAACCAACAATTGAACCAATGTTATAGCAGTAAAACATAATTATACCTTTTCAACCAAAGGTGAATCCACTAGAAGGAATCGTTGGTTGATTTGTGCCAAAATTGAATGTTGGTTGAGCAACGTATCCAGTGGCAGGTAACTTCTAGTCATCTTCATTATCTTCCAGCCAATAAGTTTCAAGAATTTCTACTGCCTTCTCATAAATTTCATTATTACTATTCAACATTTGCTCAGGAGCAGCATTATTTTGATTGGCAGCATTGTTGGATCAATATTTGCATACTGTCCCAACTACCAAAGACTTGAGATTGTCCCCACATAATCTTCCAAATGCATCTTCAGAAATAGAGATGGAACATGCTTCCTTCCCAAGGCATGTCTTCCCAAAAAAGAACTGAGTTAGCAGACCTGAAGTTTTCTCCCTCAAATCAAGATCACGTAACAAATGATTACCTCATATGTAAATAACTTTAAACATGTACCTTCTCTACAATGGAAGTTGAGTTCACTACATGGCAAGAGCCCTTAATGAAAGTTTCACAAGACCCACCTCGCTTTCCGAAGCTTGCAAAGGCTATCGATGATATGTGTTTCCCTGGAGAGCATTGGAGTTGAAGCTCTCGCAATGCCAATGTGTTTTGGTATTGAGACACATGGGCGCAGACTGTGTCAATATAACTTGTTGTGAATGAAATTCAAGAAGGATCACCACCAACTTCTTCGAGAAGTACTAATACGTTATTTGTTGGGTACAACCATGAGCTACAATTCTTGGGTCTGGATAGACTAGAAGATCACATAGAGGCTTAATGCATTTCTGATTCATAATATATCTGCAAACAAAAGCAAGAATCAGTAGTTTGTCTCATTGCATCAACTAACACAAGTTCTTGAACATCTACATCACACTGATTGTTATCAGCAAACACATCTCATTACATCATATCTTGTAAGTTGACCTCTTTGTTAGATAACTCATTTTAGAAATGCTTGTGTTGATCATATATATTCATTAAATACATACTTCATTTGATCATGTGTACCACTAGAAGTAGCATTAGATATAACCCATGTTGCTTCTTTCTTGATATCAAACTCAGCAATTTGCAGTAACTGTACAAGAGGAGGAATGATGTTTGCATTGATTACAGCCTGTAAACCAATCCAGAATCAGGGTACATGAACTTAAACAACATTTTATAAGGAATAAGATATTCAATGAAGTGTCATTCTTAAACTATAAAGTAGTGGCTAAGGAACCTGTATTTGATCTTTGTTTCCTGCAGTTATGTTTAAGATGGTCCAGGATGCTTCCTTATTGATACTTTTCTTGTGATTATGGGTCAATAGTTCCAAGAGGCAAGGAAGTGCCAGATTGTTGATAATGTACTAAGGCAACACATCCCCACAAAATTACTTGAGAACGTAATTTAACAAATAAAACATAAGTATTCATCTCCAGTTACAATATTTCCCACAGTGTAGAGAGCGGCGATAAGAACAGATGGAGATGGATGATTGTGAGACAAAACATGTAGAATTTAAATTTTCAAATGCCTTAAAGCAAAATAATAGCATTGATCAACCTCTAACGGTTATCTAAAGACATAAATCTGATACTAATAGAACACATTCTTAACCATAGAAGCTCAATCAATCTTCGATAGACACCAGCCTCAATCACAACGTTCAGAAAGATAAGACAGAGCCCAAAAAGCATTTGTTAAGACTTCTTCATCATTCGAATGAATTAGGCGCTCAAGTGCTGGTAGTGCTAGCTTTGTCTGCAAGAAAATAATAGAACGAGCAAAGCAAAATTATTTTAAAAATCAACAGTATAAATTTCCTACCTGGTTGAATGTAGGTTGTGGTTTTCCCTAACAGAAATTAGACAAGGTCCAAGTGGCATTTTTCAACGTAGAAAAGTTAGGGTGCTCATTCAGTTGAGCAAGGAGCGGCAATAGAACACCGTGTCTAAGAACTAGATATATACATTTGGGCGAGTCACTGACCACATTTTCCAATGCCCAAATAGGTTATTAACGTAAAAGGATAAGATATTAAATAACAATGGCATCATAGGCTCAAATACAGAAACAAAAACTTGGACTAAATTTCTTGAAAAAATTCTCTACTGCAGAATAGAAATATTGGACAAAAACTCTATATTAGAAACAAAGTAAACAAAGATTTTTTTTTGTCTAACTTTCTCACGAACATCATCACTTGGTGAACTTAGTAGTTGTAGAAATATTGGCACAGCTCCACGGTCAATCGCAACTCATGTATGCTCTGATGTTCCTAAAGCTATGTTTATGAAAGCCCATGCTACTTCAAATTGTTATCAAGAAGGAAAAAAGGCACAAAACTACTTTCAGAAGGCACAAAACTACTTTCAGACCATTGAAACACTATTTCCTATAGGAGAAAATAAAAATAAAAAATCCATCAACCCTCTCATGAAATAATTAGTCAATTACACTCTTTCTTTCTATCATGTATAGACAAAACAATTGGGGCCTTCACCTGCAGTTGTGGAAAATCATGGCTCGCCAGGAATTCAACAAAGAGAGGAACAATGCTTGCATAAATAACTTTATTTATAGGAGCTCTATGCTCTGTCAAAAGAACAAAGCAAAAGGTCAGCTGCCTTATGGACAAAACAAACACAAACAAAAGGGCAGTTCACTAACAATTAATAAATAAGATTTGATGTAAATACCAATTGAAAGCAACTTTGGAATTGGATCATTGCTTCAAGTTACAGGTTAGGTTCATCGGACCATATCCATGCAACCATGGCAAGAAGACTCTCAAACTACAAAAACAAAACAAAATAAAAAAACTAATCAAAAAAGGAAACAAAAATGTCAAATAAGGTCACAAAAGCCATGAGATAGTGGTATATATGATCCGAACTTAAACATGAATGCAAAAAAATATAGATATAATCATAATTACAAAGATGCAACAGAAATAACACTTCATTTCATTAATATCAAATACTGAAATATGCTTACAAACATAATGGAAATAAATTAGCTCGGGCGATGGTAGCTTATCTCTAAGAAGAGATGTGGTGGCTACATGCCTCTGAACTATGTTAGAATGAGGCTCAAGGGCCTATTTATTATTCAAAAACACAGGAAAGCCCTAAACAACCAAAACCCTAACCCCAAGATATGGAACGACAAGAGTTTGTGAGCCCCATTGGGGTTAGTTGGGCAACCAACTTCTCGGGGTCGTAACTTGGTCATATTATCTCTGTTTGGCACGTACGATACCTTGTTGGAAATATATCTCCGAGTACTACAGGATTTGTGGTAGACTCTTTTGTATAGCTATGGACTTGCTGTGGACCTCAAAAAACACCGTTTAGGGGGTCAAAACTGCTCTAGAAGTTCAAGACGTGAAAAACTGCTAAAAATAGTAAATGATGCAATAAAAAAGGAAACATATGAAACCGAGTGGAGGTTTAGGAGGAATAGGTGGGTGGCCACCAATATCCGCCTAGATGAGTCCTCCCTACTTAGGAAGAAATGGTCCCCATTGTGTGTAGAGCCTCAATGAGGTGATGAAATTTTTGTTGAACTTGGTCCCTAGTGAACCACTTGCCCTCGTGAAGGAGTTGGTCTTCTTTGACAACTCAATATAGTTGGATCCTCTCTTGGCGAGTGTTCTTCATTTGCATGCCCATGATCTGATCAGTTGTGGCCTATTCCATGCAGTCTGGGTTTAGCTATGTTGGTGTGAGTTTTTTTGAAATGTCAGATGTGTCCAGCAATGGTGGAAAGCATGGCCAAAGGCAGTCTACATTGAACACTGGGTGCAAACCAAGGAACGGTGGAATGTTGATCTTGAAGGCATTTTCCCCTAGAACCTTGGTGATGGTGTATAGCCTAGATCAGAGTAGGCAAATCTTGCGGTGTGATCCAGCGAGGCGCTCCTTTTGCAAATGTAGCCAAACTTTGTCGCCCACCTAGAACTTGTGCGACACCCGATGTTGATCATGGCGTTGCTTGTACTTAGCATTAGCTCTGTCCAATATATCATGGACCTGTTGGTAGATGTGTTGAATGCGCTCAATGAAGTTGTTAGCCCTATCGGCTTCGAACTGAACATGAGTCGAATATGCCTGAGTCGCTGCAAATGGTATGGCCACATCAATGGGACATAATGGCTGAAATCACAGCCCTACCTAAAAGGGGTTGTGGCCCGTTGAGTTATGGAGAGCTCTGTTGTAGTTGTGTTGGACATAGGGGAGGCTTTCATCCCACATGCGTGGATTATTTGAGTTGTACATGCGTAGAATTTTGTATGACCATCTTGTTGACGACCTATGTTTGGCTATTAGTTTAGGGGTGGAAATTCTTGGACTTAGTGAGTTTGGTATCCAACATTGACTAGAGACTTGACCAAAATTCACTCAGGAATACGTTGTCCCAATCTGAGACAATGGACTGTGGGATCCCAAAGTGTACCCACACTCGCTCAAAGAAGAGCTTAGCAATGGCCTATGTTGTGATACTCTTCTTCCAGGCCGCCATAATGGCCATCTTAGAGAATTTGTCAATGATCATGAAAACGAAGTCATTATCGTTCTTGGTAGAAGGAAGGCCCTACATGTAATCCATGGAGATGGATTCCCAAGTTCGACTGGGAGTAGGTAGAGGAGTATATAGGCCTTGCTTCTTGATGGTTAATTTGGCAATGACACAGGCAGTGTAGGATCTAATGTACTTCCCAACATCCTGATGAAGGTTCGACCAATAAAAATATTTATGTAGTCCTGCCACTATTTTCTCTACTCTGAAATGTCCAACGAACCGATTGTAGTGCACCTCCCAAATCATCTTGGCACACTCGCTTTAAGGAATACAGATGTGTCCCAAGTGGCATAACAGTGCATCCTGGAGGTGAAACTTTGGAACTTGCTTACCTTCTAGGAGAGTGACTAGTATATGCTACCAAATTCTAGATCGCTCTTGTAAAGATGTGGCCACCCCGAAGTCTTGTGCCCATAGGAGTCGAGAATAGTGATTAGCGCCATGACTGGTGGTCAACTAAGGCAGTCTGCAACATTATTGGTGTTTCCCTTCTTGTACTTAATGTTCCAATGGAACTGTTGCATGTATGTAGACCATTTATGATCGCAATCATTCTACAACTTCCCTTGTGTCTGTATGAACTGCAGGGGTCAGTGGTCTGTGTGGATGACCGTTTCCTTCCCCATGATGTAATGCTTCCATTGATGGCAAACTTGCACGATGGAATACATTTCTTTGTCATAGGTGGTGTTAACACTCTGTAAATCCCTTTAGGCTGAGGAAAGGGCTATAGAGGTAACCACAAACCTCTCTGGGCTAGAAAATTGGCCTTTCTAGCTGGAGGGGGTTCCCTCAACTAGTGAAAACTAAAGGTTTAACTCTATAGCTTACAGAGACCAGTTCTAGGAGTATTTGGATTTGATAAAGAAGTGGTAGAGGGTTTTTACGAAAAACTATTGACAATATAAGTGATTTTTCTATTGTAACATGTTGATGTATCTCCAACCAGTTTCATATATGGAGGTTTAATTAGCACAGTGTTTGGAATGAATAACGAAATTGTAGTATAGAAATTGTAGAATATCAAGACATTTATCAAAGAGCAAAAATAACAACTTTATCAATGCAACTCGGATTTATGACCATTAAGAAGAAAATACAAAACTTTTAAAAGGCATGCATACTTCATTTGCAACTAAAATATACTTGGTTTCAGTCATACATGAGCATATAAGATGAATTCAGATATAACTTTCCCCTACACCTTTAAACACAGTATGAAGAAAACAGATAAGAGAAATACACATAAACTTAGAGAAAAAATTATTCCAAACTCATTCATACCATAATAATCTCATAAATCGACTCGAATCCCTTCAACTTTCAAGCATATTCATTAAAACCAAACCACAAACATGACAACATTAATTGCTCTAGCAATTGGGAAAACTAACAACAACCTTCTTTGTCTTCATTCATCAAAATATATAGTAAAAACATGGAGGAAAATCATTTCAAGTTCATTCCATCTTCGATCCTTCAAAGGATTGATTTAAAACTAGGGGAAAATAGTAAACAGCTTTCTTTCCATGATTTTCATCCAAACATAAAGCATAAAGGATCCTTTTGTGTTCTTGAAAGCAAAAACAACCTCATTAAATACAAATTATCTTTAAAAAGGTCTTTGGACTGATAAAACCTACTAAGATAGAAAAAAGTCTAAAAGTTTCTTTTGTGTCTGCTGAAAAGCCTGTGCAGGAGGTGCACAGCACCCAAATCTTCATGCTTTTAGAACTCACATGTGGCAAGCAGCTGGGGTGGTGAGCTGGAAACCATATGTACTCCACGCCAGCACCTTCAAAACCTGACAGGTGGCTACTGTACTATGTATGTGAACTGGTCAAACCATGGGTTGTGTAGCGAGTGCACAGCCCCTACGTAGCAAAATTGCTACAACTGTTTCCTGAATGCTCTTCATTACTTCTGAATGTTGTCATGACACTATTATGTCAATCATATCAACCTTAACATATTTATACATCAGAAAATTAAAACAAAACTTGAGAATAAAAAGGAAAGCCTGATCATTTTATTTTCCTCTTGCTTGATAATTTGTTGCTAGAAACCTCGATGCTAGGAGTCTTGGATTTGGGATCTGGAGTGATGAGGTCTTTTTGCTTCACAGGTGGCAATAGAGCAGGTGATGTTTTGGATTTAGGATCAAACTTAGGCATTTTCATGAGCAAAGGTATTACAACAACCCCCTCATACCTCTTCAGCAATTTATGTGCCTCCTCTAAATCCTGTCTCATAGTTCTCAACTGTGCATTCAGGACCAAATTCCTTACATACAAATTTTTGCACTATATCCTGACTGGTTGTGACCACTTGACAAAATGTTTACTCCTGTCAAGAGCTTTGGATGCCTCTTTGACCTCATGGTCACAATTTTCTAAAATATGTTGAATAGAATTCTTATACTCTAGGTTTTGTTGCCTAAATTGATTGACCTGGTCTTTGCTTTCTTCTAACTCCTCTAGGCACCTCTGATACTCTTTCCATTGACTGAATGGGGGTGTACTAGGGGATTTAGCTATTTGTTTCATTTTTTGCACATACTTAAACTTTTATTTAAACACCCTGATTGCTGGCTCATCAGACCCCACTACAACATTTCTAGCTTGTTCAACAAAAGTAACATGTTTCTTCTTCCCTTCGGCACTTGTTGAGGTGACTTTGTCTTGTTCTTCGTTGGTTTAATGGCATGTTTTATGTCTTTGTTCTTCTTCTCCATAAATTTTATCCTCATATGATTTTTAAACAGTGCCTCTCTCATCTTTATTATTTTAGGATCCTCTTCCTTGTACTGTACAACACCTGTTTCTAGTGGTGCTATCTCTTCCTCAAAATTTGATTGTACCATTTATGGTCCCTTGACCTCATCTACTTTTTCATCCACCTATGCATCTGTCTGCTTATCTTCAGAGATTTCTACAATTTCTTGAGGGGCTGCCTCTTCCTAGGTTTTCTTAACTCTAGACCTTGTTCTAGGTCTCATCACAAATTCATCTTGGACTATTTCTTCAATTTTGACCTTAAGTCTGGCTTGTTTAGCTGATGTTTCTTATTCCTCTGTTCTTTTGTCTGCCTTGTCATCCTCTATGCCTTGCAACTTAGTTTTCTTGCTCAACTTGCCTGCAAATTTTTTGCTTGGCTTGACACCTTCCTTCTTTATAATTTTCATTTCCATAACTAAACGAGTGCTCTCCTTCTTTGGATGTTCCTGCTTGGTTTCTTCTTTATCTGCCTTGATTGAAGGTGACCCAGTTTGTGGCAAGAGGTCAATACTTGCAAGAAAATCAGACCAAAGCATTTTCTTTCTTTCAACAACATGCTTAACCAAGATTTTGATCAAAGAGAAATGAAACAGACTTGAAGCATGGTTATCCTTTTGAATTTGTACTTTGGTGGCCATTCTTAAGCAAGAAGTAAGGGAGGTTCATGGGCTTGCTTTCGGTGAAATGCCATAGCAACCTGAGATGATACTAGTATATTCTATTGAACCTACCTTCGCAAGTGAAATATATTTGGATGACCTTCAGAAGGTCTACATACTGCTCTTGGAGATAAATGTTAGGGAAGGTGGAGGCAAACTTGTCAAGATACTCTGGTTTTACAAACTGCTTATAGGCAAGAATGTCTAACTCATCCCCATTGAACCATTTATCTCCTGTTGTTGGGAGATTGGTTGCATCAACTATGAATTTTTCAGTCAATATGATCTCCATGTCACCTAGCTTCACTCTGTTGTCTTGAAAATTTAGAGCAAATAAACTGGATATTTTGGCATTATGACATACTTTCTGAATCTTCTAGCAGAAAGGAATGCACCTTGTGTTCTCAAAATCCACTCTAATGGTAGGGGATGAATTAAGTAGACTCAAAGTATTGGGTTCAGTGTGAACAAGGTCACCTCCTTTTTTGTTGACAGCAGGGGCCATCTTATCTCTACACCTAGCTGGTGGATTTTGACTTTTGAGTTATGACTACAAGTGTAGACCGAAATGAATGGGAGCAGGCTTGTATGACAGCTAAAATTGACTTAGGCAACTGTAACAATAAGGTGGTGACAACACAGATTATGCGATGAAATACAAGCAGGAGGCTTTAAACATTTAAAAGGTATTTAAAATCAAATCTTCAAGAAGCATTCATCATTCAAAATTTAGGCTTTGAGCAGTCAAACAACGCTCTTGGAGGTAAGACTGTGTTTTCTAACAAGACAGGGTGTGCACAACACATGTTTTCTAACAGTGATAGAAAAATCTTAAGCATTGCGACTAGGAGAATTATCAATAAGAATTCACAGGAAGGATGATTGTCTCCCTACCTTTGCAATTTCTTCGTTTCAATCTATACATTGAAGACTAGCTTGAGATGACTTATTTCGTTGTACAGGAAGAATGTCGCACCATGCTCAAATGGTTTGCAACTTGTAAACCTGCCTACAACTCCTGAGCCTCTCTATGCCTTCTGAACTCTCTCTCAAACTTTGCTCTAAAAATAAACCAATAATCTCATCCCCTGCATACCACATGCGAGCAGTCACACAAAAAATTGGCGGCCAGCATAATGATTTCAAATTATGGTGTTGATGTAAGAAAGATGAATGTGCAACCCGCATTTCTTATGAAATTTCACATGCTTGAAAAGCATTGTTCAAATGTTGTAAGGTGGTGGAGGATTTAGCTATGATAGCTTTGATAATCAAAGTGTGTCGAGGTGAATAGGACGATAAACGAATCATGGTGGGTAATGATGTTTAGGGATGGGAATATTTTTAAGGCTAAACTAAATCGATAGGATTAAGGTATCATTAGGGAATGAGGGGAAGGAATGAAATGTGGGAAAAAGGAGATAGGTGGAAGGATTTATAAAATGTTTAGTAAAGGTGTAGGTCAAAGCATTAATAATTAGGGTCTTTTTTAGATCCTTTCCTTAGTAGCTGACACTCAGACCATGTTACCCCACCTATCATCACCTAATACCTGGACTCAACAATAAAACCTTGACAAACATTAGACACTCTTTCCCAATGACTGACCTTGATGACCAAAGTGATAACTCGACTAAAGATGACTCCTTTGAGCAATGACAGGTCAAAACATAACAGTGAGAAAATTTTATGATTTTGACCTTCTTCTAAACAGAAAATAATTGACTCGAGGTACTTTTCGACTAGAAAACTAACCCACTCTAACAGGTGGGATACTTTCAGTCTGTATCATAAAGTTTTTCACTGTGGTAAGCCACCGGATGCCCTTGTTGAGTAAGAACAACACCAAATGGCATAATCAGAGGTATCTATCTCAATATAAAATGGTTGTTCCAAGTCTGGTAATGTGAGCATTGACGCAGAGCAGAGGCGATGCTTCAACTTGGAAAACACCTTCTGTTGGGATTCGTACCAAAAGAAATTTTCTTTCGCTCCGCCCTTGGTGACTTGACTTAAAGGCCAAGTGATATGAGAGAACCCCAACACGAACCTATTGTAGAAATTGGCAAGACTCAGAAAGTTTTAGAGCTCTGTTAGAGTGGTTGGGGCTAGCCAATCCCGAATGAATTTTATCTTGGTTGGGTCCCCATGCACACCCTACTCATCAATGAAGTACCCTAGATATTGAACCTGGGTCATGCCAAAAGTGCATTTCTCCAAATTGGCACACAACTTATGTTGTCACAAGGTTTGGAGGACCTGTCGAATATGGTGGAGACGCTCTTCTAAACTTTGGCTGAAGATCAAGATGTCATCTAAATTAAACCACCATGAATGCATTGGTGAACAGTCGTTGGATGTCGTCCATCATTATCATGAATGTTAAATGGGAATTAGTCAACCCAAAAGGCATGACCAACCATTTGAAAAGGCCCTCCTTGGATTTGTAGGTAGTATTCCATACATCGAAGGGTTCGATAGGCACCTAGTGATAACCGAACTTCAAGTCAATATTGCTGAAATATTTGGCCCCCTTGAGGTGGTCCAAAAGGTCATCAATTCGTGGGATTGGGTACCTATTTCGAACAATGATCTTGTTTAGCGCCTGATAGACAATACAGAATCTACAGGTCCCATCCTTCTTCTGTACAAATACAATCGGGCTCCCACTGGGTGATGAGCTTGGCCTGATATGCCCTTTCTACAACAACTCTTGAATCTGCCTCTTGATCTCATCGTTCTCCATAACAGAGTGTCGATAGATTGGTCCATTGGGTAGCAACACACCTGGGGTCATATTGATGGAGTGCTTGACCTGATAGTGCAGAGGTACCCCCGTAAGTGAGGCAAAAATGTCCCTGTATTCCTCCACGACCTTGTCCATCTACTGTTGTTGTGCAAAGGAGCCAAGTCTGGAAGTCATGGACATAATTTTCTTCTTTCCCTAAGGGTGAATCATAAGGAAAACAAATTTCATGGTCTATGAAATGATCTTACTGCATTACTTTGCATAGATCAAAGAGATGGCAGTAGGCGGGGCTACCTTCGGTATCCTGTACAACTTATTTCCCAAAGTAATAATCACAAAGCGAGGACTAGACTGATGAGCCCCAAAAATGGATAATTATTTGGGCTCATTCAACCTCCTAATTCGACTTAATCCACCATTCTCATTAGTTTATTGCATGTTTTTTATTGTATTTATGCTAATAGAGTGAATTGGGTTAGTCATTATGCCAACAAGTCTAATGTGTGCTTTGTGTAGCCTTTTTGGTCAATTTGGAGACAAAATTGAAGGTTTTAATGAGCACTTGGCAGCCTAATTCGTGGGAGAAAAAGGGAGAGGATTTGTAGGAAGGTGTCCCCTTCATTTATGGGCCCTTACCTCGAATTCTCCACCATCAGCTCGGAGTTCAAGGGCCACCAAATCGATTATCACAAGGGCAGCCAAGCAAGTCAAGTAGGACTGTTGTTAACTACAAGTTTTGGGCAACCGAGTCCCTAAAGTTTAGGAGGACTGTTAGGGTCCTCAATTTGTATAAATAAGAAGGCTTAGGGCCTCATTTTGGTTAGCTAGTGGTTAGTCATTTTGTAGCTAGTAGTTGGCCAATGGTTAGTCATTTTGTAGGCAGAAGTTAGCTAGTTTGTATTTCGATTTTTAGGCAATAGATTAGCTTTGCTTTCAGCTCATTTGCAAGTTCTCCTTATGGACAGTTTTGATGTAACTCTTATTTTCTTGCTCATTAAATATGAATCAGCTTTGCACCAGCTCTAAATCTCTCTTAGGAAGCTATATCTCTTAGGGTTGGGCCCATCTCAAGCGCCCAATACCTCCTTTGTTTACTTTCATGTGTCTTTGCTGCATTCTTAGAATAAAATCTGCTATTTAGATTTAAATGTTGTGTTGTTATTTAAGTTGCTCTTGATGATTAAAAAGGTTCTTCATGTTCAGATTTTCTTGATTGGATAATCATAGGGAAGATATTCAGAAAAAGGCTACCAAGCACCTTGGATCTCACCTCCCCCTCAGTGGAATCATGAGCTGGGACCAATGTGACTTTGCTGCCAACAAAAATGTTGTTTTGCTTTGCCATGCAATTCTTAGTGTTCGAATCTTCTTTTGTAGATGCTGATATTAGTAGTGTTTAAATGCTTCAGTTGATGATTTCTTAGTGTCATAGTTATTTCACGTATTTCATTTCGAATAAACTTCTGTTCATTTCCTTTTGCTGTTATGTCAGATTAGAGTGAAGTAACTAGGTCATAGGCTTTATAAATGTTTGTTTGTTCAGTTTGAAAAACCACTTGCAGAGTACCTGTTATCCTTCCTTACCTGCCCATACTCCATCCAACCTACCTGCTTCACCCTTCACTCAGAACCCTTACCTTACATTTGCCTCATTCGCTTACTTTGCCATGATTCTCATCTTCTTGTGCAACATCGTTTCATCCCTCCTTGAACAAATCTCACCACCTACGCCACTCCTCAACTCCATCCTCCAAGTCTTGAACTCCCCTACACCCCTATTTCACCTCCATACTCATTCCTCCACCTTTTTCCCTCCATCCATGTTTCAAAACCCCATCTCTGAACATCCTGTAGAAAAATTACAGAACATCATGTAGAAATCCTAGAACATCCTGTAGAACCCCTGCAGACTTCCTGTAGAAGCTCATAAACGCAGTTTCTTGGCAGCCAAACTTTGTGAAACTCTCTGGAAGGGTGTTAGGGACCCCTTAGGCCCTCTCCGAACCTTCCCAACCTCTTCCAAGCATTTCTCCTCCTTGATCCACCTCTGCACAGTCAAAAATAGTTAAAAGCACATGCATGATAATTCCAACAACTTAATCAAAAATACAAAAAGATGTTTTCTTCAGATAGTGATAACTTAGACACATGCATTTTACCTTCCTAGAAGTCAATGGCATCTCTTTCAGTAGCTTTCATTCTCTCCTTTGCATCAGTAGGACTAGCTGGTAGAATTAGGGTTTGCTAGGGTTTGCGTTTCTTTTTGGATTTCAGTTTCTTTCCGCAAGTAGATTAGCTTCCTTTGAGTTAGCTTTCATCCATCAGTTAAAAAGCTTCTTCTAAGAGCTCATAGAGGTTGGCTTAAGCCCCTAGCGGACTTGTGCCAGCTGACCAAGTGACAGCTGCGGCAAGAGCTAGTACTTGTGCATACAGCACCGTCGCTTCCAAGTTTGTTACGAACTACCGGGTTGATAAAATTAAAGAAGGGAGTTCCAGGAGTTGTAGCATTATTGCTACAATACTGGGGCCCACCATAGACTCATATACAACATGCCTCTTCCACAATTATTGTTGTCCTAATAATAGATCACAAACTTCAAGAGGAGCGACATCACACAATACCTCATCCATGAAGGGCTTGATGATGTAGGGAAGGCGACATTGTTGGCTGACGTGGAGATCTCGTCCTTGGTGAAGCCACCTGTCATGCGGAAAGAGTCAATTTTGCGGACAAAACCGACCTCCCTAGAAAACAAGGCTTTTCTAGTGACAAACAAAACAATCAAGCACTATCTTTCCCTAAATATGCATTTAAAATAAAAGCAACCAGGTGTTCAAGTCTTACCTTTAGTCCAACGTTGTTTGTAGAAGCCAAGCCTCTCCGATCCAGATGAGCTCCTTCTCCTTGAAGCCTGCATTCACTAACAAGCAAAAGATTACATAACACCTGAATAACTCATATAATAAAACATATTCATCATAAAGACCAAGGAGTTTATGAAACAAATTATATATAACAACTTGTTGAGAAAAATGAACTTAATTGTATTAATTGGAAACAAGAGAAACCTTACAACCGTGCCTTGGTGTTGTGCAGGTCCCTCCCAGGGTTCAGCAAGAGTTCTCCTCTACTTTGATCAGCTCACCCACTTCCAAATGAAGCTAAGAAAGGATTGGAATCTCTCCTCTCAAGCTCTATAAGGGAGTCCTAATTTCAGCAGCATCTACCCTTAGAAATGTTCAGCTTTTAACCTCCCCTCCCTCTGGCCCAATGCCTGTATTTATAATGCTTTGGAGGAAGTTAAACAGGTCCACCATCAATGGGATAAACTCCTCTTTCAAAGGGATAGCTCCCCTCTTCATGGGATAAGTTCCTCTTTCATTGGGATGCATGAACCATCTGGAGGCGCTCAATCCACGTCAAACGATCTTCTAGAATGCTCTAGAATCGACCCCAAGTAAGTTTTTTGAAGTAAAACTTGCGCCTTTTGACTTTTACAAGGGTACACACCCACCCCTTTACAGACAGAGCGTACAAGTACGCAGGTATTATGAACTTGAAGTGCATACACGCAGGTAAGAGTAAGAGAAAGTGCGGAACCAGAGTTATATTGACTTTTAAAGGCTTTCTCTCTTTTTTGGAGTTTGACATGAGGAGCAGAGGTATAAGACTTGCCAAGGAGGACAGTATGGTTATTGATGGAGCCATACTGACTGCAAATACTCTCCTAAGGGTAGATGTTGCTGAAATTAGGACTCCCTTATAGAGCTTGAGAGGAGAGATTCCAATCCTTTCTTAGCTTCATTTGGAAGTGGGTGAGCTGATCAAAGTAGAGGAGAACTCTTGCTGGACCCTGGGAGGGACCTGCACAACACCAAGGCACTGGTTGTAAGGTTTCTCTTATTTCCAATTAATACAATTAAGTTCATTTTTCTCAACAAGTTGTTATATATAATTTGTTTCATAAACTCCTTGGTCTTTATGATGAATATGTTTTATTATATGAGTTATTCAGGTGCTATGTAATCGTCTGCTTGTTAGTGAATGCAGGCTTCAAGGAGAAGGAGCTCATCTGGATCGGAGAGGCTTGGCTGCTACAAACAGCGTTGGACTAAAGGTAAGACTTGAACACCTGGTTGCTTTTATTTTAAATGCATATTTAGGGAAAGATAGTGCTTGATTGTTTTGTTTGTCACTAGAAAAGCCTTGTTTTCTAGGGAGGTCGGTTTTTTCCGCAAAATTGACTCTTTCCGCATGACAAAATGGCGACTCCACTGGGGAATCCATGGATTTGATTGATTTCTCTTTTGATTGATACTTTCACCTGAGAAACTGTATTTTCTGTTTCTGTTTTTGACTTGATTATTGTGGGATTGGGTGAATTTAGTTAATTTTGAGTTAGTTTTTCATTTTTCATAGTTTTGGGAGAAGTACGCACCCTCTGAGTTAAGCACAGTGCGTACCTGTACGCACTTTTTCTTTGTGCACAGAGCGTGGACGCACCTGTGTCAACAGGTTGCCTGCATACCCTGTCAAAAATTTGAAAAATTTTAAATTTTTCTCTTTTTTATTAGTTTAGAATTTGTTTATAGGTTTTAGCCATTGCCCAGACCTGCTTGTTCCCTGTCAAAAACTTTCCTTGGTTAATTTCATTGGCATTCCTGCTTTAAGCTTTTATCAATTGGGTGTTTTGAGTCTCTTTTTTGAGAAATTCTTAATTTGATTTCCTTTGGTCATTACTTGGAGGTTTGTCTCAGTCTTTTCACAATTTTGCATCTTTTTGCTTTTGTTTGGGGGGGCTAAATTGTGTATGAGTGTTAATCGCCTTTGAGTGTTTTTATTTTTTGATCTTTGGAACTCTCACCCAATTTTCTCGACTTGCACTTGATTGGTTCTTAGATTACATTAGAATCATCTTTTGTTTGAGAATTCTCTTGCATAGATCACATTTGCATAATTAGAATTCTCATTTTCAGAATATTAATGAAAAATGTGCATAGATTACATTTGCATACCTTTCAAATGAATTGTGCATAGATTACAATTGCATAGTTTACATTCTAAAAAATCAATCGTAGATTTAGATCAGTTTTCTTTGATTTGAATTTACACAACAACAAAAAAAAAAAAAAAAAAAAAAAAAAAAAAAAATCTATTTTGGAATTGATTTGCATTAGTTTTTCTTGGTGAAATTAGTGCATTAGAGAATTTGTTATATTTTCTCTTAGTGATCAATTTTTTTCATTGTTGGAAGTAAATGGAAACTCTCTCCTTACTTTAGTTAGGATTCATCGAATTGAAAAAATTACATTATCATATTCGATTGCATTCAGTTTTGGGTCGGGTCATAACACCATTGGTTTCATATCCATTTACCCTTTTGAGTAATAACAGCCTAAATAACACAGCGCTTAATTAAAATTCATCTAGTAATCTTTACATTTTTAGGGCTCTTTCCACCAATCTAGCTTAGGCTAGTGTCTTGGAATAGGTTGTAATTAACTCTCCAAGACAGTAAAACAAACAAGTAGTTGTATCTTGTGGTAGGAAGAAATCCAATTGTTGCATTTATACTCTGGGAAAGCTCCTCTTAAAGGAGAAGCATGAGATCGTGTCCGAACCAGTGTGGGAATCAATCCTTCCTCATTGGGAACGACGCCAGATATTCACGTATTAAAAACGGTAAACCTCGGATTAACCATTGTCAAGGAGCCTGGGGTCACTTGTTGGTAAACCTTGGATTATGTCAAGGAGCCTTCAAGGGGATTGAGCTTGCTACTCTGCCCTTGCGTGCATATCGGATCGTAGACTGTTCCCCCAGGTGTATTTGTCTCAGTTGGTAGCCTTAGTGACCATATTCTTTAGGATTCTTCCTATGGTGACAGTGGTGGGAAGATCCCACTGTACCTGGAGCAGACGTCGGCTAGACTCACTTGGATTTTCTGGGGGGTTCTCTTCACTCGAGATGGTTAAGTGGAGGAACTTGTGCCAGTCTATTAATTAAGCAGGTTGTCGGGGTAACTGTTCCAACCGCCATTTCTGTATTGAATTCTGCAACGTTGGATTTCATCACCAACTAGTGTTTTTAGTACGGAAAGTTATTGTTTGTGTGTGGTTTGACTCCTAGATTTGATAGCGCGTGTTAATTTGTTTGTTTTTACTTTTAGAGACCATAGGTGTGAATTGTGAATTGTTAATTTTAGTTTTAAATTCACTGAAGTTGAATATAATGGCAACTGTTCTGGAATTTACCGACCAAGGAACCCCTCTTAACGAGGATCCTAGTACTTTTCCTTTCTTTGGAAATGTTGGTCCTCCTTATATGGCTACTTTGTCATTACCTGGATTTACAATAGGATTACCGATATGGTTATTTTCAACTTCGTTGACCCCAAATACTCCAATTGTTCCACCTCAACCGAATGCTTCACCTCAACAGAGTTCACCATCTCAACATCACCAACCTTCTGTTGACCCTTTACCTTCTTCGCCTAATTTTTCTTCCTCCATTTCTTCCTCTTCGCTTGGTAAAAGCCTTGATGCTAGTAACCAGGTGGCTAAGAAGAAGAAGCAAGATAAGAAAGAAGTCAACCAACCAACCACGACTGTAAGTGTTAGTTGTGTTGATGAAAACTCTGACATGCATCGTAAACCCAAATACCCTTGCAGGCTTTGTAAGGGTGACCACTTCCTTATCAATTGTCCTGGTATTCCAAAGGTCTTGGAAGTATGGTCAGAAAAATCTCATCAACTTTCCATTGAACCATCAACCAGTGATAGTCAGGTTCCTGGGAAAAAGGGTAAAGTTAGGTTTCCTTGTAAGTTATGCAAAGGGAGTCATCAAACTCACATTTGCCCTCACATGGATGAAGCCTCAAAATCGTTGGAAAACCTTATTGTTCCACAGCAAGAATTTCCAACTGGTTACCGTAAACTTTCTCCCAACCTACCGTCAACTGACGGAGTGATTGATCTAAATTCAAGTACAGTCGATCACACTCTTCCATTGGAGAGTGAAACTCATGTCACTCAGGTTGATGATCCATTAGTTGATCAAGTGGTTGATTCAATTTCACATTCGGTCGATCCCACTTTCCCTTTAGAGAGTGAACTTCATACCGCTCAGGTTCTTCTTGTTACATCAGATTCTTCTATGCCGGGGGGCATTTCACCTGTTTCTACAGAACCCCCTCCAAGTACTGAGGTCTTTTCCTTTGATTGGAATAGATTGACAGAACCTCGTCTTCCTTCCTCCATCCCTTTCCAACTCATTGTTAAGGCTGATGGTAGGGACATGCATCGCACACAGGTAGATGAAGGTGCTTCTGTTAGTATCTTATCCTCAACTGCTTGGAAAGCTTTGGGTTCCCCTCAGCTTGCGCCTATTACGCAGAATCTGAAAGCTTTTAATAGAACCATTAGTGAACCTTTAGGGATCCTTCCTAATTTTTCCATTACCTTGGAAGGTAAAACTGTCTGTATTGATCTTATGGTAGTTCGAGGTCCCTTGGATTTCAATTTACTCCTTGGGCGAGACTATGTTTATGCAATGAAAGCTGCCGTATCGGCACTCTTTCGCGTGATGTCTTTCCCTCACAATGGAAATATTGTGACTGTAGACCAGCTTTCATTCCCTAGTCTTGTTTCAACTACCAATAATATGATAGCCCTAAATGTTCATGATTCTCAAGTGGCATCTACCCCGCCACGGGTTAATTATGTGGCAACTGGTCTCATGTTTTCAGTTACCGATGTAAGTGAGCCTCTCACTGTTTGCTCATCTTCCTTTGATTTAGATCCGGTAATTGACATGGAAAACTCTATGGGATTATTTGAACCCGATGTTCTTATCCCTTGTGAGTCCCTTGACATGTGTTCCTTCCAGAGAAGTATTCTTCCTTCTGATGAAGACCTCTTGGAAGCCATGATCAAGGTGTGTCCATTGACATGTCTTTCTTCCAGTTGGAAGCCATGATCAATGTTACGAGGAAAGTTCCTTTTACTGTGTCGACCTCGTTAAAAAATGAATCAGTGAGGGCGAGGATAGTTTTTTCCTGTATCAACCTCGTTAAAAAATGAAACAGGCTAGTATGAGGACAGTTCTTTTCCTGTGTCAACCTCGTTAAAAAATGAATCAGTTGTACGAGGAAAGTTCCTGTTACTGAGTCAACCTCGTTAAAAAATGAATCAGGTATGAGGACAGTTCTTTTCCTGTGTCAACCTCGTTAAAAAATGAATCAGTTGTATGAGGACAGTTCTTTTCTTGTGTCAACCTCCTTAAAAATTAAACAACTCCCTTTTCAAGTTAAATATTGAAAGTAAACCTTCATTCCATCCACCTGGTTGAATGCAATGAAGCCTGGGGGGCATGTACCTCGCTTTGCATCATTATCCTGGGGGCACGCGAACTTCTTGAGCATAGTTCCTTGTCTTGTGTCAAGCTCGTTAAAAAATGAAACAAGGAGTCTTGAGCATAGTTCCTTGTCTTGTGTCAAGCTCGTTAAAAAAAGAAACAAGGCGTCATGAGCATAGTTCCTTGTCTTGTGTCAAGCTCGTTAAAAAATGAATCAAGGTTTTTAGAGTAGAGTTTTTGTTAGGTAGATTGTAGAGAGTAGAAGCGAGGGTAGTTTTTTCCTGTATCAACCTCGTTAAAAAATGAAACAGGCTAGTATGAGGACAGTTCTTTTCCTGTGTCAACCTCATTAAAAAATGAATCAGTTGGTATGAGGACAGTTCCTTTTACTGAGTCAACCTCATTAAAAAATGAATCAGGTAGGTTTTAGGTTATATAGGGAGATTGTAGAAAGTAGTTGTTTGAGGAAAGTTCATGTTACTGAGTCAACCTCGTTAAAAAATGAATCAGGTTCGAGCATAGTTCCTTGTCTTGTGTCGAGCTCTTTAAAAAATGAAACAAGGGTAGGTTATATAGGTAGATTGTAGAGAGTAGTCATGAGCATAGTTCCTTGTCTTGTGTCAAGCTCGTTAAAAAATGAAACAAGGAGTCTTGAGCATAGTTCCTTGTCTTGTGTCGAGCTCTTTAAAAAATGAAACTAGGGTAGGTTATATAGGTAGATTGTAGAGAGTAGTCATGAGCATAGTTCCTTGTCTTGTGTCAAGCTCGTTAAAAAATGAATCAAGGATTTTAGAGCATAGTTCCTTGTCTTGTGTCAAGCTCGTTAAAATGAATCAAGGTTATTAGAGTAGAGTTCCTTGTTAGGTAGATTGTAGAAAGTAGTTATGAGCATAGTTCCTTATCTTGTGTCAAGCTCGTTTAAAAAATAAAACAAGGGTTTTGAGGATAGTTCTTTTCCTGTGTCAACCTCACGAAAAAATGAAACAACTCCCACGAGTCTTTCCAAGATTTCGAAAGTAAACCTTCATTCCATCCACCTCATTGAATGCAATGAAGCTTGGGGGGCATGTACCTCATTTTGCGTCATTGTGCTGGGGGCATGCGAACTTATAACAAGCATAGTTTTTGTTTCAAGCTTGCGTAAACATGAAATTGAATCCGAGCATAGTTCTTTTCCTGTGTCAAGCTCGTTAAAAAATGAAACAAATCCTCCTCTAATTGAGTCGAGAGTTTGACTAGATCTCACAAATGTTAAGTTGTATATTTAGGTTAGTTATTTCAGTTTTTTGCATAATTTTCTTACAGTTTTAGGTCGAGTCTTTCAACTGATCTCGTAACTCAACCTTCATTTCCTCCACCTGGTTGAATGAAATGAAGTTGGGGGGTGTTAGTTTCAGTCTTTCCAGCCTTCCTCCAGTGATCAAATATGCTCTTACAAAGTGGTCTCAAAGTGTCAAGGTCAAATTTTGTCATTTCAAAGCGTTTTCAAGCAAAATTTGGTCACTAGGCATTAGGTCTAGGGTTTGCTTTAACTCCTTCTAAAGTTGTCAAAATGTCGGTCCATGTCATTATTCAGCTGAGTCTATCATCATTCATAGGGTTTTCATTATCATCTCAGTGTCTAATGAGTCATTGTACACCTTGTTCATGCTTCAGTTGCGCCTAGGTAAGGTCATTTCCCTCTCCTAGGGTTTTGAAGGCAATTTCTCTTGGACGGTCAAATCATCGGCAAAACTTGTATCCAGGTGTTCATACACCTTCCCCTATCATTCATATACCTTATCAAACACTTTCCATCACTGAGATCCCCCAAAATCCTCATTTTTGCACAAACCCTAGTTTCTAGCTACAACCTGGCAATTTTCTAGGTTTGGCTTGTGTTTTGCCCTTTTGGACCCCTTCCCCTCGCTCAATCTCTGAGATTCCACTTTCCCCTACTTCCTAACATCCCTCCCCACTCCCAAAAATTTCCCCAAGAATTTATAAGCCCCCTATCCCCTTCATTTCGCTCCATTTCGACAAAATTCCTTGTTTCACACATCGGGACAAGTCGCACTCAAATGATGTTCCAGAGCAATAAAAGATGAATTTTGGAAAACTGAGAGACGTTTTTGTCCATAACATGCCAAAGAAGAAACACCTCCTTCACTTTTTGCACAGGTGTCATGGTTTTAGAGAAATGTCAAAATTGCAATCGTCGGATCCAAGGAGGTTGGCCAAGGCACTAAAACGACGGAAAAGGCCCGATCCACTCCAAATTTTGGCCAAAGCCTCTTTGACTGAGCATGGTACTTTATTGGGGACTCCCAGCCCAAATTTCAAGAAATTTGGAGAAAATTTTGTCAATTGTGAATTTTTTGTGCCAAACACAGGTTTTCCTCCCCAGCGCGCGCGACCCTTTCGTTGGGCAACTTCATTTTGGGAAAACTCAGCGTTTCTGGATTTTTCATGAAAAGTTACACTTGCTCAGCCATTTCCAAGAAATTTCACCAAGTTTTGGGCCTCCAGAAAGTCAAAAAACAAGCAAAAAATGACTTTCTGCCACATTTTTGACACACAGGAAGCAGTCTTGGGAGATTGCAATTTTGGAGGGGCAAATGACCACCAAATTCAGAAATTCCACTTGGGTTGGAAAGTAGACATCCAGACCTTTCCAAAAAGCCCACTTTTGCCTCATTTGGACACCTGGAAGTGCCTCAAAAGTGCCTCCAAAGGCGCGCGACCCATCAGGCAGTTTGCACAGGAATTCAACCTACAGCTCAGCAAAACGCAGTTTTGACTGGATTTGACTTTTTGGAGTTGATTTTCATCCTCCTTGTTGTAAATGATGTAATTTTATGATATTTTGACACTTATTTATCTCTTCTAGAAGATTCATTCATAAGATAGGCAAAAATTTAATGAATGAATTGGTTTCCTAGCTTATAGAGGCAAGTTGTTTTGATTGCCTAGTTTTCAGTGCTTAGTTTAGAATTGGTTGAAACAGCTCCTAGGATAGTGAGCTCGACCCCTAGAGGCAGGGAAAGATGTTAGATGGCCTATATTATGTACTTTCTTGCTCATTTTCATGGTTGGACTCTTGAGGGATAAGCTCTATTGTATTACTCATTGTATCTCTGCAATTTTTGGCAAAGGAAGACCAGGGTTTTGCAGTCCTTTTTGGGATTCTTGTGGTCACATGTATTGATGGTGTGTTTCTCTTTGTACTTGTAAGTGTGTTATGTGAATCATTTCCTTACTTTTGCTTCTGCAAATTAGGCAAATGAAGTGTTAAAGTAGAATTCATGACTGTCATGCTCTGCTTTTAAATTTGCTTAATATCAATGTTTTCAACTGTTTAAGGGGAATTCAAGGTTATTGCTTGCTCTCCTTAACTCCTCACCGGTCATTCTCATCCATCCACCTCTATCAAAGGCATCAATACTGTCTCCTACCTTGCCCCAAAGAACCCCCTGCAAAAACTGTGTCCAATCCCCGCACCCAAAATTGCCTTTCCCCAACTTTCCACCAAAATCTTAAAACTTCCAATTCAAAACTTTTTATCAGTTTACTAGCCTAAAATTAGTGTTTCCTTATTGGTTATCTCGCCCATTGAAGATCTTTACCGAGATATACCGGAGAGAGCCCTCTCCTGCCCCGTAGGGCTAGCTACAAGGCTAAGTGGTTTGATGTTGCCTTGGAGTTTACCTTTTTCAGCCTGAGGTGAAATTCCAAGCGCTAACAGGGGGCATGCGCTCTAGCAGTTACGCTTAGGGGGCATCAAGCATAGTTTTCTCTCTGTTTCAAGCTTGTGTAAAAATGAAACTACTTTGAAGCATAGTTTTTCTCTGTTTCAAGCTTTTGTAAAAATGAAACCTATCTCGAGTCAATTTCAGTTATTTTCAAGACTCGTTAAACTCATGAAAATCCAGAGATTATTTTGCTATCTTTCATTCTCGTAAAAAAAATGAAAATGCTGAGTTCTTTCCGTATTTTCCTGCTCGTAAATTAAATTGAAAGTCGGCCATATGAGTACATTTTTATCATTTTTTCGAACTCATTAAAACTTACGAAAAAATGAAAACCATGAGTACATTTTTATCATTTTTTTGAACTCGTTAAAACTTACAAAAAAGTGAAACCTTAGAGTCATCTTTAAGCCCTTTTCTGACTCCTAAAACATGAAAAGATTTCCGAGCGTTTCTTTTACACTTGTTAAAACGGAATTAAAAGACGGTCCTCTTACAGCCCTTTTCTGACCGTAAAAACATGAAAAGATTGCCGGATTTTTGTCGTTTCAAATTCGATATTGGAAATAAAACGACTTGTCCTTGATCGCTTTCTACTTTTCAGATCAGAGACACTAATCATGAAAGTACTCCTTGGTCGTAAAGATCAAGCGGTTCTCTCAAGTATTATTTTATATTTTTTCGGGCTTGGGAGACACAAATTTACGAAAAAGGTCAACCCTGGAGTCTTCTTAAGTTTTTTCAGACTCTCTAAAATTGAAAAACGCCGAGTTTCTCCTATACTGGACTCGTTAAAATTTCACAGTAAAGGACCTGTTCGATTACAAACAGGAACGGACCACTCCTTCTTAGGGTTCGAATCTAAACTAAGTTGGACTCATCCGAAGGATGAGCTTATAATCAAGCAAATGTTATCCTCCTCAAGCTTGTAAAAAATAAAGAGGTACTTGCCAGAAATGGTGGGGGAAAAGAGAGGAAAATGAACCTATTTGTTATACTTTGTCTCGGAAAAACCTTATCACCACTCTTGAACACGACACTTTTCATTCACCTGGGTTGGGAAATCCTTTGCCTAATAGTTGATCAAACCACATTGAAAGTCTTCAGTCGGTTTCCGGGTATTAACTTTGGGACAATTGTTACCAAACCATCTGTAGTGTCGTTATGTGTTCAAGAGGAGTCTTGCAAATAAGCCATTCATCTGCAAAATATCTGTCCTTAGGAATGTTCAGCTTTTAACCTCCCCTCCCTCTGGCCCAATGCTTGTATTTATAATGCTTTGGAGGAAGTTAAACAGGTCCACCATCAATGGGATAAGCTCCTCTTTCAAAGGGATAGCTCCCCTCTTCATGGGATAAGTTCCTCTTTCATTGGGATGCATGAACCATCTGGAGGCGCTCAATCCACGTCAAACCATCTTCTAGAATGCTCTAGAATCAACCGCAAGTAAGTTTTTTGAAGTAAAACTTGCGCCTTTTGACTTTTACAGGGGTACGCACCCACCCCTTTACAGACAGAGCGTACAAGTACGCAGGTATTATGAACTTGAAGTGCGTACACGCAGGTAAGAGTAAGAGAAAGTGCGGAATCAGAGTTATATTGACTTTTAAAGGCTTTCTCTCTTTTTTGGAGTTTGACATGAGGAGCAGAGGTATAAGACTTGCCAAGGAGGACAGTATGGTTATTGATGGAGCCATACTGACTGCAAATAGTCATGGTGACAAATTTTAGTGTAACACCACCTGATGGTGTACGGTTGTGGATGTGTTGTAGCCGATAATCCCATTTACTTCATGAGCTCTATTGAGATGAGTTTCTTTTGGCTCTCACTTTCGATAATGAACTGCAACGAAGAACCCTTCACCCACATCTGTGAGTGGAAGAGGCGTTCCCCCTCCTCCAGATCTTCAAGCTCATTCTTCTAGATCTTGGTGGTGGCCACAGTGGCACTGGGCTCCGCGTCAATTATCTGCTTCCCTTTGTCATTCGCCTTGTCAGGTTCTAACTCAAAGTTAGAAAATGTATCTGATTCGGAAACCTTCATCTCGGCCACTACGTACTGCTTGGCCCAACTCTCACTTGTGTTGTGAATGGAGCTCTTATAGAACTCACACCATTTTACTATATCCTTCTTTGTCTTTGTGGTGTTGTTCTTTTCTTGTGGCTTCGGTGGGTTGTCATGGGTCACCCCGCCTTGGCCTTATCCTTTTCTCTATGATTTGGGGGTGCCTTTCCCTTGCTTTAGATTCACAGATCCAAAGTCTCGCTTCTTCTATTTAAACTTCTGCTTAATCTTGACAACGTATCAGTATGCCATGCCGAGCGAGGAGATGTCCAGGAACTCCATCTCGTCCAGGATGTACCTGTGTAGACAGTCGTGGTATTTGAGTACCAAATGTCGCTTACATCCTTGATACCCAAATTTGTGCGAAGGGTATGAAAAAATTGGTAAACTTCAGCACGGCTTGGTCCCTTCCCTATCGCAGTGTGGTCCACTTTATGTATTTATCCTCATATATTCCAATAGGGTAGTACTGCCCCTTGATGGCATCCCGAAACGAATTCCAAGTGGGTGCGGCTGAAAATAGTGAGGGTGTACTTTCATCCTTCTTCTCACATTAAGTTTCCCACCAGTCCTTGACGTAAGAGGCGGCTTTGAGATGTGCGAAAGTAATCTTTTTCCTCGCAGGAAAAATCATGAACAGAAAAATATCCTTCTAACAGATTTAACCTTTTATCTACGACGTCTGCATCTATCTGACCTTCAAATATGGGGATGTCAAAGTTAACTTGTACCTTAAAGGGTGTGGCGCTTCCAGAGTGGTTGCTGGAAGAATATGCGTCACCTTTGGGTAACTGCCGAAGGATCTGGGCAAAGTTTTCCATCATCGCATTCCTCTATTGCTCGAGGGATTCTTCGAGCAAGATTTTGAAAGGATCTCTTGCCCCCTCATCCTTCTTCTCTTCCACCATGGGAGGTCTCCGGGATTTGCGAGATTGGTCTTGCAAAGGTTCAACTAGTTCGAGCCCTAACTCCTTATATCCCGACCTCGTTGGGGACATACAAAGAAAAACAGAGAAAGAGTAGACCGCTCTGATATAAATAATCTGAACTTAAACAAGAATGCAACAAATTACAGATATGACCATAATTATAGAGATGCAGCAGAAACAACACTTCATTTCATTAATATCGAATATTGAAATATGCTTACAAACCAAATGGAAATAAACTAGCTTGGGCAATGGTAGCTTATCTCTAACAAGAGATGTGGAAGCTACATGCCTCTGGAATGTGTTAGGATGAGGCTCAAGGACCTATTTATTATTGAACAACAAGGGAAAACCATAAGCAACAAAAACCCTAACCCCATGAGATGGAACGCCAAGCGTTTGTGGGCCCCATTGGGGTTAATTGGGCAACCAACTTCCTGGGGTCATAACTTGGTCATATTATCTCCTTTCGGCGCATACAATACCTTGTTGGAAAGATCTCTTCGAGTACTACAAGATTTACGATAGGCCTTTGGCAAGGGCAATAGGCCTGCTGCGAACCTTTGGCTAGGGCAATAGGCCTACTACAGACCTTTGGCTAGGGCAATAGGCCTGCTGCAGACCTCAAAAAAACGTTGTTTATGGGGTCAAAACTGCTCCAGAAGTTCAGGACCCAAAAAACTGCTAAAAATAGTAAATGCTGCAATAAACAAGGAAACAGATGAAACCGGCTAGAGGTCTAGGTGGAATTGGAAGGTGGCCACCAATATCCACCTAGATCAATATATTCCTCTAGATATAAATTGCCTAGGTTCAGTTAAGTAATGATATGACAACGAATGCCTGAATTAACATAATGACAAGCTCTATGGGGGTATTAATCCCAGATCCTTCATTTACCCTTTATCACAACATGCTTGACTATTTTGAAGATTCAATCTTGACAAATTTGACTATAACTTTAAGATTATACACCATAATCTCTTGGTACAAATTCCATTAAGATTTAATCCTTAGAACAATCTACCAAGACATATTTAACTAGAGTTATCATAAGCTATCACAACAACTGAACAGGGTGCATGACAACAATCGGCCACATTAACAAAACAACATATTCTAAGGGGGATTGGTCTCAGTTTATCATTTAACCGCATCCAGTTTGGCTAGCCAATGACAACTAAACTTGGTGTGTCATAACAATTACCCACATTAGTAAAACAACACATTCTAAGGGGGATTGGTGTCGATTTACCACTTGATCACATCTAGCTTGACCATCTTGGCTTCAAAACAAGATTTAATCCCTAGAACAAATCATCTAAACTTATTAAACTAGAGTTATCACAATCATAACAATTGAACTAGGTGTATCACAAAAATTGGCTAAAATAGTAAAACAACATTCTATGGGGAATTGGTCTCGATTTACCACTTTACCACATCCAGATTGACCATCTTGGATTCAAGATAACTAAGTGCTATCGTGATCAAATGCATTTATCAGGAAAGCAACATGCAAACCACACTTCATTTCACAAATTTAATGACGGTGGAGTTAATTCCATGCAAATACCTAGAGGAACATATTGAATGAGATGGAACTAGTGATAACTAGCAGCATGAATTTCAATTTTTTTTACTTAACATGTTAACAATGCTTAATGCTACAAAGAAAAGTTGATGGCACTATAAATAATATCATTAATCTGCTAGAGAATGACTAAGGAATGCTTGACACATTCATTCTTGAAACCTGGATGCACAAGGCATATGCAGATGTATTCCAAGCAGAAAGAATTAAACTGACGTTCTAAGAGATTCTGAAGCATGGAAATCCAAAATGACAGAATTGTGAAACAAAGAATAGAAATTTGAAAGTGAAAGATTCGAGAAGGAGGTTTACCACTTAGGAGTTCCTCGTAATTGATGATTTTGATGAGCCTGATGGGACAACTTTTTGCATGTGGTGCCAAAGAAAAATGCTTGGAGCTTCTCCTCTACCAAATTGCACAAAATTACCAAGAGGAAGAGCTCTCTTGGTCTCAATATGCCTTTTTGTACTTGATCAACAATTTTAACTGTGTTGTTTCCTGACAAATTCTAAATGCAAACTCCAACCCCAACATTGTAGCATTAAGATGACTCAAACATTTTACCATATTAAGGCCAAAATTTTTAGGATACAAAGATTTTTCTATTAAAGTATATAGTGAATGCAATATTGCAGTTACAACAAGAAGTAGTCTGAATAGGCTAGTAATTTCGAAATGTAGACATTTTATTTAAGTTTTGTTTGTTGAAAGATTTTTTTGTTCATTTAAACAAGTACAATGGTGATGAACCTAAGTTATATAAAAGACTAGAAATGATACTAAATGACCATAAAGAAACAATGTCATATTGTTAGTTGCTACACTGAAAGTATAGAATTTGAAATGGAAACAAAGATCAGAAAGTAGCATTTAAAAGTATCAAGAAAAAACATTTAAACCACTATGGATCTTATCTATTGTAAGAAAGAATGTTATAATTTGTAAACAAGAAGTTGAACAATAGAAAATAAGTTTCAAGTACATATGGTGCTTGAACTCTTTCTTTTGCAAGTTTTTCTTTTAGGCAGGAAAATCATGAACAATGTGAACAATCAAGGCATTTTTGCTCTATTGACAAATCAAACAATATAAAAATTGCAAATGAAACTAGAGAACTACAAAGAGATAATGATATGTTGTTGGCTATTGTTACAACTAAACCATATAGCTTGAGATCACACATGTCATTAACCATTTAATAAGATAAGCATAGAATATTTGGCAATAGAAAATTTCTCTTTATCTAAAAGGGGACAATTGCATATTAAGTGACACTAGTTGTTGTGACCTAGGGACACAATTGTATGGTGTACCTAATAACATTTTTCTTGTAAGCAACAAGAGACCTCCATTCTAGCAGAATTCACAAAGACACTTCAATTGGATACTTTAGGTCCAGGTGCTACACTAAGTACACAATGCATTTATCCTAATGTACTTACAAACTGAATAAATAAAGCCGAGAGAACATTTATTTATACAGAGACCTCATTGTTTGTCTGTCATTTTCCATAATGGAACTTATTTTTCAAAGATATTTTGCTTTCCATTATTTGAAATTAAGATTTTTTTTAACAAGAACTTGCCATTTTTAAGCTGGAGTGAGGTGAATCTCTTGGGACATGTGATTTTGGGGATTCTTAGGTCTAGCTATACATAATGTACTGTGACGTGAACCTTGTTTTGTTGTGTTAAATTTTCACATATCTAAGGTTGGATGACATTCTAACCAAGAAATCAAAATGGAAAGCCTTAAGGAGAGAATGGGAGTGAGCCTGGCTCCTATTATGTGCACATACTCATGGTGTCCTAGCATCATAGATTCAAACTCGTAGAATATAATCTCACACATAAAAAGTTGTCTTCCTGCCAATATAACAAGAAAGAATTATGTGCCCCATATTGCACCTTGTCACTCCAGAGTACTTGAGTGGACTACCATCATAAGGAGGAGAGGATCAGTATTGAAACTGGGTCTTGTTGTTACAGTAAGCCCTCTATTACTTACTACAAGGGGGTTATACATATTACAATTGCAATTGTACTAAGAGAGGGCAAGATGACACAGATTAAATTTCCTAGATCTAAATGTCAAATTTAGATGCCTATGATTAAGGCAAGTTGTTGAATAACTTCAGCAGTAGCAGCAGAACTGTTGGATCTTGTTGCAGTAGCAGGTCAACCACTGCATTTATGCTAACACACTTTTTAACTATTTTCATAAAATCAAGAGAAAACATTTATTTATACAAAGATCTCAACATTGGTTTGTTTTTTGCTATAATAGGACTTTTTGTTCAATAAATACTCTATTTCCTATTATTCAAATTTAACATTGATTGTTCTCCTAATATTGACATTGAATTTCTTGGGCATTATCAAGGTCATTTATACTTACAACAAGTTCTAGAGGGCTTGGAACATTAAAGTCTTATACCCCCACTACAACATTGACAGGTGCAGTCTCATCTAGACCTTCAACACAACTTTTTTTGTTAACAGAAACTCCCCATATTTTAAGTTGGAGAGGGATCAATCTCCTGGGACATGTCATTCTGGAGATTCTTAGGTATAGTCATGCAGAATGCACTGTGAATTGAACCTTGTTTTGGTCTGATAAATTTTGACAGATCCAAGGGCGGAACACATTCTAATCAATAAATCAGAATTTCAAGTTTTAAGGATAAAATCACAGTTGCCTTGTGTCCTATAATGTGCACATGGTCATGGCCTCCTAGGGCCATAGATTAAAACTCATTGAATATGATCTCACACACAAAAAATAAAATTTATTTCCAATATAAGACGGAAGAATTGTGCCCTCCACTAGAGATTGTATCTTGCTATTCCAGAGGACTTGAGTGAACTAATATGCTAAGGAGGAGAGCATGAGTATTGAAACTGGGTCTTGCTACTACAGTGAGCACTTGATTACTTATTGCAATGGGTTTTATGTATTACAATTGCAGTGACACCAAGAGAAGACAAAATGATAGAGAGTTTTCTTGATACAAACACCAAATTTGATTGTTTCTTGTCCAATTTCCGGTTCCAATATATTTTTTCCTTCCTCGTCAAGTTCTGGCAATATTGTTTGAACTGGGAGCTTGTCGCCTATAACCTTCTTTAAACATGAAACATGGAAAATTGGGTGCACTCGGGAAGCTGCAGGAAGTTCCAATTTGTATGCCATAGTACCAATCTTTTGCAACACCTTGTACGGACCTTATTACTTTGGTGATAATTTATTATCCTTCTAAGCTTGCTTGAGGAACATTTGTTTATATGGTTGTAGCCGTAGGAATACCCAATCACCTACATCAAAACTTCTTTCGCTGCGATGTTGATCTGCCTGTTGTTTCATTCTATTCTGCACCAACACGAGGTTATCCTTTAAGAGTTGGAGGACTTGTTGTTGATGCTCGATGTGATGTTCCACTACTTGAACCTTAGAATTTTCTCTTAAATATGATGTGATGGATGGTGGCTGATATCCATAAAGTGCCATAAATGGGTTCATTTTTGTTGTTGTATGGAAGGAAGTGTTATGCCACCATTTAGCCAAAGGCAACCATTTGACCCATTATGTCTGTTTATCAGATACAAAGCAACGAATATATCCTTCCAAACATTTGTTTACTATCTCAATTTGCCCATCAGATTGAGGATGATAAGATGAGCAATGAGATAACTGAGTACCCAGACAAGAAAATAATATTGTCCAAAAATTTCCAGTGAAAATGGGATCTTTGTCACTTACAATAATCTTTGGGTTTCCATGTAGCTTTTGAATTGTTTTCATAAATGCAAGAGAAATTGTACTGGCTCTAAATGGATGTGATAATGCACAAAAATGTGCATACTTGGTAAGTCTGTCAATTACCACCATGATGACACTCTTTCCCTCAGACTTGGGTAAACCTGTGATAAAATCCATTGAAACCTCCTCCCAACGTTGGCTTGGAATGGATAAAGGTTGTAATAGACCCGGGGTCTTAATTGTTTCAACTTTATTGTGTTGGCAAACCAAACATTCCGCGATGAACTTTTGAATATCCAATTTAAGGTCATCCCAAAAAAATCCTTCTTAACCCTGTGGTAAGTTTTTAAAAATCCTGAGTGCCCTCCTAAGGGAGAAGTGTGCAATTCCATAAGAATATTTTGTTTGAGTTGGGAATTCTTACAGAGGTATAAGCGATCTTTGTACCATAACGAATCATTTTGCCAGCTAAATGTATCAGATGTACTGGAATCTTGTTGTAACTTTCGAATAAGTGCCCACACTTCTTCATCGTTCTTCCATTCCTCCCTTGCTTCGTTTATCCAATCTGGTTGGATAATAGAAATGGCGCACAACAATGCTTCCACATACTCATCCTTTCTTGAGAGTGCATCTTCCACCACATTTTGCTTCCCTTTTTTATAGATGATTTCAAAGTCATAACCCAACATCTTTGTGACCCACTTTTGTTGCTCTTCATAGGATAATCTTTGTTTTGAAAATTATTTAAGGCTATCATGATCCGTTTTTACCTTGAAGTGTCTTCCCATTAGGTAGGGTCGCCATTTCTTAAGTGCATGTAATATTACCAACATTTCCTTCTCATAAATAGCTTTGTGTAAAAACTTTCCCTTGATTGGACGACTTTCAAAAGCAATGGGTCTTTCATCTTGCATTAAAACAGCACCAATTCCATTTCCTGAAGCATCACATTCCACAATAAAGGTTTTTGTGAAGTCTGGTGTAGCTAAGACCGGTGCCTGGCACATTGCCTCTTTAAGATGTTTGAAGACCTTTGTTGCTTCTAGAGTCCATGAAAATGCATCTTTCTTTAATAATGTTGTTAGAGATGTTGTTATTCTCCCATAATTCTTAAAAAACTTGCGATAATACACTTTCAACCCGAGAAATCCTCGCAAATGCTTTATGGATGTGGGGATTTTCCATTCCTTAATGCCTTTAATTTTGCTAGGGTCTACCTTAACTCCTTCATGAGATACAATATGACCCAGATATTCCACCTCTTGTACTCCAAAGAAACATTTGGATCTTTTTGCATATAATTGTTTCTCCTCCAATAGTTGTAGCACCCTGTCAACATGTTCAACATGATCCTTCCAAGAATTGATGTATATTAGTATATCATCAAAAAATACTAACAGGAATTTTCTAAGGAAGGGTTTGAAAATGGAATTCATCAAACCTTGAAATGTAGAAGGTGCATTGGTAAGGCCAAAAGGTATGACCAAAAATTCATAATGACCCTCATGAGTTCTAAATGCTATTTTCATAATGTCTTCGGTCTTCATTCTGATTTGATGATATCCTAAACGAAGATCCAACTTGGTGAAGGATCCATGCAATTCATCCAGTAATTCATCAATGACAGGAATGGAAAACTTATCTTTAATAGTGAGCTTGTTGAGCTCCCTATAATCCGGACACATGTGCCACAATCCATCCTTCTTGTGCACCAATACTACTGGAGCAGAGAAAGAACTTTGACTAGGTTGAATTATACCCGCCTCTAGCATTTATGCAACCATATGTTCAATTTCACTCTTTTGGGAATAGGGATATCTATACGGCCTGATGTTTGGAGGAACACTTCCTGGAATCAGATGAATAGCATGATCATGATCACGAATAGGTGGGAGACCTTTAGGAGTCTCAAATACCTTGGAATGATTGTCCAAGACTTTTTGGAGATCTGGAGAAATAGATGATTTTGATGTGGAAAAATCTAGCGAACATAATTGTGCAATTACATCTCTTTGTTCATTTTTTAGAAGCTTTGTCATACTGTTAGAGCTGATTATCTTTCCCGGTTTCCCTGCAATACCCCTTAATTCAACTTCCTTTCCTTCCACAGAAAATTTCATGAAAAGTTCTTGAAAATTAAAAGCTATTGTACCCAAGGATTGTAGCCATTGGACTCCTAATACAACATCAACACCTCCCATTGGAATGGAAAGCATTGGGCTAGTCAATACATATTCTCCCATGGATAGCTTGATGTATGGCACTTTCCAGAGCAATTTACCATTCCTCCATTTGCAACCATCACTTGACACTCTGGTGCTAGATATAGGAAGCAATTCAATTCTTTTGCTATCTTACAATGAATCAAATTGTGGGTACTTCCTGAATCAATCAACATTATTACCTTTTTCTTCTTGATTTGTCCTTATATCTTGATGGTTTGAGGAGTGGTAATTCCAGCCAATGCATTACAAAATATGGTCGGATTCATTTCTTCTTTATCTAGGCTTTGTTCCTGGAGTATATAATCTTCTTTTGACCTTTCTTGCTCCTTTTCTTCTTCCTCTTCACAATCTATGTAGAATAATTTCTTCTCAGCACACTTATGACCTTTAGTGTATTTTCTATCACAACTGTAACAAAGCACTTTTGCTCTTTTTCTTCCAATTGTTGTGGTGTCAACCTTATAGGTTGTGGAAGGCTAGGGGCAACAACACTTCCATCTTTATAGTTGTGAGTGGTATGCTTCCTAGTTGCCATAATCTTGCTTTCCATTTTTCTTGCTACCTTGAATGCTTTCTCTAATGAATCAGGTTCCTGTTGTGGCCAACAACAACCCCCCTTCTTATTTAGTGTAATTCCTAATACTAAATAAGTTGGGACCCTTAGCAAAAAATATAAAAATCAAAGTAGTGTTTAAATTTCCTTTTTCGAATAAAATTACCATCATAAGCTTAGGAAGCCCCCCTTGAAAAATCCAAAAATCTAAGTTTTATGATAAGATAAGACACAAATCTTTCCTTAGGAATATCGCATCGCAAAAAGACAACGGGATGCCTCCTTATGAGCTGAATTTTAAACATTGTGAGATTGCAATATGCGATAATAAAATATTGAATCGCATACAGCACAATTTACACCGAAACACTTTAAATTTGCCGATATGCGATGACGTCGATCGCAAATCGCATTTCGCAGAAAACAAGTTAACAAAGCTTATCATATATAACGTTTCTGTGATCTGCGATATTGCGATATTGCAATTTCGTGATACATTGACAATGCGATAATGCGATGTCACGAACGACCTATTTTGCGATGTTACGATTCTGCGACGTTACCATTTCGTGATATTGCGATCTGCGATTTTGCGAAGCAAATCGCAAAATTGCTCCATCGCAGATTTTTCGGGCTCGTTATTCAAGAAAAGTATTTTCCTTAAGCTGACACCTGGTTATGCCTTTTAATGCTAATAAATGAGTTAGTCGCCAGTTATTAATGGAATATGGTTTCGTGCTTATCGAAAAATCATCTCACGTAAGGTGGTATATTTGATGTGTCTGCGGCATTTAAAACTTTCCCATCACCCTTCCTTGTCATTCATTTTCACTTCACTTGTGAATTGTAGGAACGGAGAACAGAGGACAATGCAAGGCAATACACAGGATAAAATGGGAAAGAAAAGCAAAGCTCCGAGCTCTGAAGAAAAAGAAATGGCACCTTTGTATACAGACACGGCCTGTAACAGAGACGCGGGAATTGCTACGTGGGAAGGCATGTATAATCTGCTTGAAGAGGACAATCCCAGAGTAAAGGAAGTTGCTGCTACCGCGGGCTCAAATAGTTCTTCCGAGGCATCTATCACAGAGCTAGCTTGCTCATTCTTGCACCGGATAGCAGCAAGACCCAAAATTCTCCCATACACGGACATGGTCAAGTGGATACTGGACAGCGTTGATATTAGAAACAGACAGTTTAAGACCAAGGGTCAAGAGCTTACGGAAAAATTATTTTTACAAATGTTGAACTTTATATCCGCTGGAAGAAAAAAGCGCAGAAGGCGAAAAACACATCAAGGAAACCCGAATCAAGAAATGAAGACAGTTTCTGATGCGCGATTAGTGCCTAGTGCTAATCACGCATCGCTGAGAAAAATTTCTCGAAAAGGAAAGTTGCTAGTTGCCCAGTTGCCTGCAAGCCCCGAAAATTGCAAGAAAGTAACGATACAAGCAGATTGGAAGCAGAAGGCAAAAGAAAAGGCGCAAGCAATCCAAGGGTTAACCAAGTTGCACTGGGATTATTACTGGACATACTTGGTAAAGCCACATAGCCAGTGGATGACTCTGAAGTGTATCATCAATTCAACCGAAAAAATGACACCATCTCTTGTCGATTCTGTTTTCCTAGCTCAACTAAAATCGAAAGTCGGTCAGTCGACTCTTCTCAAACAGATGTTGCATGCGTGCGATTTCAAGGACCAAATACAAAAGTAGTTTTAATTTTAGATTCAATTTTAGTTTTAATTTTGTTTTATTTTCCTGAAAAGAGGACGGTCATTTAAATCGCATCCTACATTTTTGTAATAATTTATTTTTAGATTTAGATAGTAGTATTTAAACCCTTCTCATGCATTTAGAGAAGGGTCCTGAAATTTATCAAAAACTTATCCCTAGAACATGCACTTCTGTACCCTCTGAGGAGGTTTCGATGAATGAATGGAACAAGATTTATTGATGTTTGCATTTGATATCTGCTACTGATGTTGCACTTTTGTACTCTTAGTGGATGTTAGATCAAGAAGAGATAAATCGTTATCACTTGAAGCTCATGAGTAGGACTAGTTATAAATGGTATTTCTATCTCTTAACTATTTATGCCCTTGTGTTAAAGTGATTTTCATGTTCAGTTATTTATATATTGATGTATGAATGCCTGAGTTATCATTTGGAACTTTTGTATAGTGATAGCTATTTATTTATGCTTAGTGTATGAATAGCTTGTTATGCAATATGTTTTTCACAACTGTTTCGTCTAACTTTTTATACAAAGTGGTTCATCCTTATTGAATTCTTTTCTCATAACAGTTGAATGATCTTTATTACCAGTTGTTATTTGAAATCATATTAGATCGCATAAAGGAAAGATTACACCCTGGGTTAGTGTTAGATATTTCTGCTTATTAGAATATAATTTCCTTATTATTAGATTGGAATTAGAGTAGAAGTATTCCATTTAGAAAGTGTTAGATCAGAAATATCAATCTTTCTCACACATACACTTAAATTGGGAAACTGGTCCCATATCCCCAGTCGGACCCGCTATACCAAACGGAAAAGGAGCTGCCAACCAAGGTCCGGACCGGGCGGGTATCCCCCTTGTTGTAGACCTGATTTTCGGGGCTTCAACATATTTGGCGCTAGAAGGAGGGCCTCGAACTGTGAATGGAAAGCAAATCCAAATCTAAATACCATTCTGAGAGTAAATCGCCCTCACCATCTCCTCCGACTTCTCCATTGCATTTAGAATCTTTAAATCCAGATTTAGAAGTCGCTGGAACAACAGCCATTGCTACAAACCCTGACATTTCAGAACAATCTACTATTGAACCTCCTGAAGTTGAATCTTTGATTCATAAACTTCAGCGATTTTCTATATCTCCTCAAAAATTTGATAAATCTCAAGGCAGCGTGACTTCGCAATATAACCCTGCTCATCCTCTTACCAGGTTAAAGAGCGAAAAGTTTGGTGTTCAGCCAACCGAATTACCTCTACCTACTGGGAAGAGAGCAAGGAAATCTCCTAAATGATCTAATAGCGAGACTCTTTCATCATCATCATCCATCTCAACCTCTTCACCGCGAAGTCAACCATCCACTCCTCCACTTCAAATCATTGTCCATCAGCCTACTGGAACTTCCGCAACTCCTTCTCAACCATCTGGAGTCATAATACCCCCATCTTCTCAACCACAAGGATCATCTTCTGCACTTTCCTCTGTTAGTAGTTTAGCAATGGCCCAAACTCCATGGAATAACCTAGGCGCAGTCTTAATGCCTGCACCCTTGAGTCAGTTACCGGCCCATCCTGAAAAATGGCTGCCTAAGTTTAATCCTGAGGCAGGTATGCTAGCGGAAGAACATATAAATAACTTTATGCTATCCATAAATCTCAATGGAGTTGTTAATGAAGATGTTGTTGTTCGACTTTTTCCTTATACTCTGCAAGGAACAACCGGATCATGGTATTTCTCATTACCATCTGGATCTATTACTAGTTGGGACATCTTCCAAGAACAATTCTTGACCAAGTTTGGTGATGACAGATCTACAGCGACACTGATCAATGACTTGTCTAATCTTAGGGCCAAGTCAAGAGAGCCTATCAAAGATTTCAATTTACGTTTTAATAAAATCTTAAACAAAATACCTACTGCTTCTCAGCCTAGTGAAGAAGTGCGAAGTGAATGGTACATTACTGCTTTACCATCAAACTTAGCGATCTTTGTTGATAGGGCTAACAAAACAACCTTAGTTGAAAATATGAAAGAAGAAATAGCAGTAGAGAAACATATTACGGCCCTAGAAAAGAAAAACGCAATGGAAGAACAAAAATCTAAGAAGGTCTCTTTCAAAGAAGATTCCAAGAAAAAACAACCGAAAGATCCATTCGATTTAGAGGGATTACAAAAGGTTTTGAAGACCATGTCTAACAAAATGGTCGACATTAAGAAACAAGTAGCAGAAACTTCTTCTAAAAATCCATACAGGCCTTTTAAAAGAAATCCTTCAACTGATTCCAAACCCCCTAACGCTATTTCAAATGCTGAATCAGAAGAAGAAGAAGAGGAAAACGCTACTGACGAACATACCGATGAAGAAGAAGTTGTAGAGTTACAAGGTATGTGGGATTTCATCCTCCAAAATGAAGAGGACCAAGAGGCATTCCCAATTAGTACTCGCAACAGAAATCAACTTGATCCTCCTTAGCCTACACCTAAGCTAAAGAGCGCAGGCTCGATGTCTAAAGATAAAGTCGCAGCCAAGAAAACATCACCTAAAGCGACTCAAACCAACCCAGTCCAAACAGATACATCTACTCCATCTAAAACGCTAATCGTTTCGGATGAAATGGAGTATAATATCATAGAAGATATGAAAAAGACTAGGGCCAATATTATTCTTTTTGAATTGAGCAAGTTAAAACACCAGTAGAAAGTACTTCTGAAAGAATTACATGTTGTACCAGTTGCACCTCTACCAGCTGTTGTAATCTCTCAAGCTTCTCATGATATGGGAAGACCTCCAACTAATACGATGAATAAAGTTGATTCAAATGATATTGCCTTAATTGGAGGAAGATCGAGATCGCATACTCCCCCATTTCTTCTTACTTATGAAATTTTCAATAAAAACGTGCATAATTGCTTAGTGGATTCTGGAGCTTCATCGAATATTTTACCAAGATCTATTTGTGATAAATTGAATGTTCAACCACAGAAATTCGTTGTACGCATAGTCCAATTAGATCGATCGCAAGTCGAAGTGATTGGCGAATTAAATCAGGTTACCATAAGGTTGTCATCCAACCCAAAGGTATGTCAAGTTATTGACATTTTAGTTGCTGATATTCCTGAATTTTATGGCTTAATCCTTAGCAGAGATTGGTCAGAAAAAACTTCATGGATACTTTGCAACTGACTGGTCTCACATGTGGCTGCCTTATAATGGCAAACCAAATCAAATAAAAGTTGAGCGCGAACAACATCAGAAATACATAGTAACAGAACTCGAGGGAGAAAATGAACCAATAGCATATAATTCTAACATCATTGGCAACTATTCAGTAGATTCTTTCCTAGGATATTTTAATGCTCATACTTCACCTTACTTAGAACATTCTATTTTATCTCAAGTGGAAAATTTCTCGCAAACAGATAGTTCTAAATGCATTAATTTTATAGATAGTCCTGTAAATAAATCTTTGTTTTGGAAACTATTTTTTGATGGTTCTAAGTCTAACGAAGGAGCAGGATCAGGATGCGTGTTAGTAAGTCCAGAGGGAGATAAAACCATGCTAACTTGTAGACTCGAATTCGAGTGCACCAACAATACCGCAGAATACGAGGCTCTAGTCCAAGGGTTATACAAAGTAATTGGACTAGACGTCAAATACCTGCAAGTTTTCAGAGATTCTAAAATTGTAATTAGACAGGTACGCAATACTATACACTGTTTATCAGGTCATTTAAAGCATTACCAATCTTTAGTTCAAGATCTGACTGAACATTTTATAGCATTTAATATTTCATCAATTCCCAGACTCCAGAATGCTAGCGTAGACCTCTTAGCCAACGTAGCTTCCAAGCTCATTCCTTCAGAAGATTTTAGCCCTGACCGATTTTCAATTGAGTTAATTTTTAGACCATCTATTCCTGATAACATTGGAGGATTTTCAACGACGATCCTGATATCGTGAGTTTCCTCACATCTGAAGGATCCTACACCAATCAAATAATTGACGAAGACCAACATGACCAACAATTGCAACATGATAGTACTAACAATGCTATACCTAAATCAGTAGTCAAATTAGAAGACCTTTATGATTTGAAAGATCGATTCAAAAGATCTACCAATTCAAAACTCCAAAGTTCAACTTTGAATTATGAATTAGTAAATCTAGGAACTGATGCCAAACCCCAGAATATCAACCTAGGCCTTGGCCTAGCCCCTGAAGAGAAATTAGCATATATTCGTCTCTTGAAACAATACAAAAGTGTCTTTGCTTGGAATTATGATGAACTCAAAACATACGACACCTCCATCATCCAACATACTATCCCAATGATTGATAATGAAAAACCTGTCCAACAAAAGTTGAGAAAGATCCATCCAAATTTAGAAAATCAGATTAAAACTGAACTCAATAAGTTATTGAAAGCCAAAATAATCTTTCCCGTTAGACATTCTAAATGGGTCTCCAATATGGTACCCGTTAGAAAGAAAAACGGGGATATTAGAATCTGCATTGACTTTTGGAACCTTAACAAGGCCTGCCAAAAGGATAATTTTCCTTTACTTCCCATGGAACAAATACTGTAGGCAGTTGCGGGCTCAGAATTAATGTCATTCTTAGATGGATTCTCAGGATACAACCGAGTGCTGGTACATCCCGACGATCAATTAAAAACTACATTCAGAACTAAGTGGGGCACATACGCATATCAAAAGATGCCATTTGGTTTGATTAACACGGGTGCCACCTTTCAGAGAGCCATGGACATCGCATTCAAAGGGTTAGTTAATAAATCAGTGGTAATCTATTTGGATGATATTACTGTTTATTCCACGAAACGAAACAACCATCTCAGAGATATAAAACAAATCTTCCAACGTTGTTTAAGGTATGGGATTTCGCTTAACCCGAAAAAAAAATAAAAAAAAAAAATAATAATAATAATAATAATAATAATAAATAATAAATAAATAAATAAATAATAATAAATAAATAAATAATAAATAATAAATAATAAATAAATAAAAATAAAAATAAAAATAAAAATAAATAAATAAATAAATAATAAAATAAAAATAAAAATAAAATAAAATCATTTTTCGCATTAAGTAAAAAAAATCCTTTTTCGTATTAAGTGAAGGAAAGCTTCTAGGATTCATAGTGTCAAAATCTGGAATTCACATTGATCCTGACAAAATCAAGGAAATTTCCACAGTACCCCTACCTCACAACAAGAAAGCCATGCAATCTTTCCTTGGCCAGATTAACTTTGTAAAGAGATTCGTCCCAGACTTTTCAAGAATCGTATCTCCTTTACAAGCCATGATTAAAAAGAACGCAAACTTTAAATGGGGCCAAGATGAACATGAGGCATTCAATCTAATCAAACAAGCAATTATCAATGCTCCATCTTTAGCAACTCCAAATTTTTCTGATCCTTTTATTTTGTACACAATTGCCTCGGATAAATCATATGATGCGATACTCACTCAAGAAAATCAAGAAAAGGCAGAAGCCCCAATTGCTTTCTTCAGTTCCAATTTACAAGGAGCTGAATTAAATTATTCAAATGTGGAAAAATAAGCTTATGTTGTTTTCAAAGCAATTAAATATTTCAGACCTTTTTTACTCAAAACACATACCAAGATCATAGTACCGTTTCCAGCTATAAGAAATATTCTAGTACAAAAGGATGTGGGTGAGAAAAGGGCCAATTGGGTTACTGTCTTACAAGAATACGACGTAGAAATCAAACCAGCAAGTATTGTAAAAGGCCAAGGCTTTTGCAAAATGCTGGCAGGAGCATCACTAATGCCCGAAAATCCATCTGAAGAGGTACAAGTGTACAAGTTAAGCCTAAACGATGTTGAGTCATTATATGCTGATATTATTTATTATCTAAAGAATGGATATGCTCCTCCAAACCTTGACCATACCAAGAAAAGAGCCCTGAGGTTAAAAGCCAAACAACATCAACTTGTGAATGATATTCTTTTTAGAATAAATTATGATTCTGTTCTTCTTAGATGTCTCGAGAAAGCTGAAGCTGAAAAAGTCTTGCAGGAACTCCACGAGATGCAATTGCTCACAAAATTTTACGTGCAAGCTATTACTGGCCCACATTATTCAAAGACGCGCATAACTACGTAAGGAAATGCCAAGTCTGTCAAACCGCTGCTGGGAGACAAAAGAAACCAGCTTTTCCACTACAACCAGTTATCATTGAACAGCCTTTCGATCAGTGGGGATTGGACATAATAGGTGAGATCGTTCCTCACTCTTCTAAACAACATAGATACATCCTTACAGTGACAGATTACTTTACTAAATGGGTAGAAGTAGTTCCACTCAAGACGGCTAACGCTGAAAATATCATTGAATTCATAGATCAGTTCATAATCACCAAGTTTGGATTGCCTTCCGCTTTAATGTTTGATAATGCATCATATTTTTCTGGTAATGCAATGACTGAATTTGCACTCAAAAGGGGTTTCAAGCTTAAATACTCGGCCAATTATTATCCACAAGGGAATGGGTTAGCTGAATCCACAAATAAGAACTTAATCAGGATCATTAAGCGAACCATAGACCAAAATCATAAAAATTGGCATAAGTCTTTAATATATGCTTTATGGGCAGATCGAATAACGCAGAAAGCCTCTATCGGCACTTCTCCCTTTAATTTAGTTTATGGGAAAGAAGTAGTTCTTCCAACACATCTGGCAATTCCCTCTTTAGCCTTGGTTCAATACATTGATGAAGCACCAACTTTTTCTTTACAACTTACGTAGCTGGAATTAATTAAATTAGAAGAACAAAGAGAACGGGCTAAAATAACTCATGCTCATCATCAAGCATTGGTGAAAACCTCTTTTGATTCCAATATGATATCCAGAAAAGATTTTCAGATGGGAGATCTAGTTTTAAAATGGGACAAGGCTCATGAGGAAAAAGGAAAACATACAAAATTTCAAAGAATGTGGCTTGGTCCTTTTCATATCATAGAAGTCATAGGTCCGTCTACCTTCATGTTACAAGATTTAACAAGCAGAAGAGATTCTCTACCTGTTAATGGTCAGATTCTTAAGAAATATTTTCCATAGAAGATCATTCTTCTATTTTTGTAGAATAGTTGTTTTTCTTTTCATAAATAAAACCGGTTGTAAATGGTTACTTTTGAGATTCACGAAAAAAACACAAATTCTCTTCTAGATTTTGTTTTTTCGCTTGTATAAATAGAATTCTTTTTGAAAAATTAATCATTACTATGGAAAGATACAGTTAAAGACTATATGCCTAGAAATAATATTAGTTTCAACTATATAAATTTTGATGAAAAGCCACCTTTAGTTAGAAATTGTTTTATTTCAGTGAATGAAAGGTATCAATAACAAAATGAAGATTCTCTGTAGAAAGACTCTTTCCAAAAACTCTATCATTGTCGTCCAGAGCTGTCTTAAGGAAACAATGACTTCCTCCCCACCTAGAAAACTACAATATTCGGAGAATGATCCAAAGATACACTTTAACTTAAAGAGTAAGAGGTCTCATCACGCGCCGACTTATCATGATCATAGATGTATAGCTTGCTAACTTTGCCTATACTACATACCATAACAGGGCAATGACTCAAGATTGTTAAAATCAAAAGACAAGGGGTCTCATCACAAGCCAACTTGTTCAACAAAGTTATAAATCAGTGAATGACTATGTCATGAATTGGCTACCAAACCAAGACATTACTCTTTAAGGATAAAAAGAAAATGAAAGCAAAAAGTGTGGAAATGGATTTTTCTTTAAAAATTTGTAAATTTCTCTAAGTAGGATGCAGGATCATTGCTGGATAATAGGTAACCCTGTTGAAGCTATAAACGCTTGCTGGCAGTAGAGCATAACCTACGACAAATGAGCATATTTAAAACTGATTTACAGAGAAGACTTTGTTTTTATCTTTATAAACCAAGTAATGACTGATATAGATACAAGGACTGACTTGAGGAAGTAAATAATCAAGGTTGAAAAAAGAAGAAACAAAATATCATTGATAGGCAAAAGCATAATGTACTTAGTCTTTCTATAGTAAAGTTTAATTTTATGGAAAAAAAATTGTTTTCGAAGTTTTGAAAATTCAAAAGAGCAGCAGAGATAACTAGTTCTTCCAAGTGAATCGCCAATTGTTGTGGCCAGCAACAACCCCCCTTCTTATTTAGTGTAATTCCTAATACTAAATAAGTGGGGACCCTTAGCAAAAAAAATTAAAAATCAAAGTAGGTATTAAATTTCCTTTTTCAAATAAAATTACCATCATAAGCTTAGGAAGCCCCCCTTGAAAAATCCAAAAATCTAAGTTTTATGACAAGGTAAGACACAAATCTTTCCTTAGGAATATCACATCACAAAAAGACAACGGGATACCTCCTTATGAGCTGAATTTTAAACATTGCGAGATTGCGATATGCGATAATAAAATATCGCATCGCATACATCACAATTTACACCGAAACACTTTAAATTTGCCGATATGCGATGATGTCGGTCGCAAATCGCATTTCGCAGAAAACAAGTTAACAAAGTTTATCATATATAACGTTTCTGCGATATTGCGATTTCGCGATACGTCGACAATGCGATAATGCGATGTCACGAACGACTAATTTTGCGATGTTACAATTCTGCGACGTTACCATTTCGCAATATTGCGATCTGCGACATAGCGAAGCAAGTCGCAAATCGCTCCATCGCAGATTTTTCGGGCTCATTATTCAAGAAAAGTATTTTCCTTAAGCTGACACCTGGTTATGCGCTTTAATGCTAATAAATGAGTTAGTTTCTAGTTATTAATGGAATATGGTTTCGTGCTTATCGAAAAATCATCTCACGTAAGGTGGTATATTTGATGTGTCTGCGGCATTTAAAACTTTCCCATCACCCTTCCTTGTCATTCATTTTCACTTCACTTGTGAATTGTACGAACGGAGAACAAAGGACAATACAAGGCAATAAGCAGGATAAAATGGGAAAGAAAAGCAAAGCTCCGAGCTCTGAAGAAAAAGAAATGACACCTTTGTATACAGACACTGCCTGTAACAGAGACGCAGGAATTGCTACGTGGGAAGGCATGTATAATCTGCTTGAAGAGGAGAATCCCAGAGTAATGGAAGTTGCTGCTACCGCGGGCTCAAATAGTTCTTCCGAGGCATCTATCACAGAGCTAGCTTGCTCATTTTTGCACCGGATAGCAGCAAGACCCAAAATTCTCCCATACATGGACATGGTCAAGTGGATACTGGACAACGTTGATATCAGAAACAAACAGTTTAAGACTCAGGGTCAAGAGCTTACGGAAAAATTATTTTTACAAATGTTGAACTTTATATTTGCTAGAAGAAAAAAGCGCAAAAGGCACAAAACGCATCAAGGAAACCCGGATCAAGAAATGGAGACAGTTTCCGATGCGCGATTAGTGCCTAGCGCTAATCGCGCATCGCTGAGAAAAATTTCTCGAAAAGGAAAGATGCTAGTTGCCCAGTTGCCCGCAAGCCCCGAAAATTGCAAGAAAGTAACGATACAGGTAGATTGGAAGCAGAAGGCAAAAGAAAAGGCACAAGCAATCCAAGGGTTAACCAAGTTGAACTGGGATTATTACTGGGCATACTTGGTAAAGCCACATAGCCAGTGGATGACTCTGAAGTGTATCATCAATTCGGCCGAAAAAATGGCACCAGCTTTTTCTCAGCTCAACTAAAATCGGAAGTCAGCCAGCCGACTCTTCTCAAAGAGATGCTGCATGCGTGTGATTTCAAGGACCAAATACAAAAATAGCTTTAATTTGAGATTCAATTTTAGTTTTAATTTTGTTTTATTTTCCTGAAAAGAGGATGGTCATTTAAACCACATCCTACATGTTTATAATAATTTATTTTTAGATTTAGATAGTAGTACTTAAACCCTTCTCATGCATTTAGAGAAAGGTCCTGAAATTTATCAAAAACTTATCCCCAGAACATGCACTTCTGTACCCTCTGAGGAGGTTTTAATGAATGAATGGAGCAAGATTTATTGATGTTTGCATTTGATATCTACTACTGATGTTGCACTTTTGTACTCTTAGTGGATGTTAGATCAAGAAGAGATAAATCGTTATCACTTGAAGCTCATGAGTAGGACTAGTTATAAATGGTATTTCTATCTCTTAACTATTTCTGCCCTTGTGTTAAAGTGATTTTCATGTTCAGTTATTTATATATATATATATATATATATATATATAGATATAAATGCCTGAGTTATCATTTGGCACTTTTGTACGGTGATAGCTATTTATTTATGCTTAGTGTATGAATAGCTTATTATGCGATATGTTTTTCACAACTGTTTCGTCTAACTTTTTATACGAAGTGGTTCATCCTTATTGAATTATTTTCTCATAACAGTTGAATGATCTTTATTACCAGTTGTTATTTGAAATCATTTTAGATCGCATAAAGGAAAGATTACACCCCGGGTTAGTGTAGATTTAGATATTTCTGCTTATTAGAATATAATTTCCTTATTATTAGATTAGAATTAGAGTAGAAGTATTCCATTTAGAAACTGTTAGATCAGAAATATCAATCTTTCTCACACACACACTTAAATTGGGAAACTGGTCCCATATCCCCAGTCGGACCCGCTATACCAAATGGAAAAGGAGTTGCCAACCAAGGTCCGGACCGGGCGGGTATCCCCCTTGTTGTAGACCCGATTTTCGGGGCTTCAACAGTTCCCAAAGGCGAACATCATGTTGGATATTATCCTTTAAAGTCCCTATGAACACATCAATCCTATGCTCCTCTGGAATATTTTTTACCCTTATGTTCAATTTTTGAAACTCCTCAATGTGCTTCATTATTGAACCCTTTTGTTTGAGACTTATCAATTGGCTCAAAAAGTGTTGCTTTTTGTATTCTCATAATGTGTTGTCAATTCTTCCATAAAAATTGCCCAAGTGATAATTTGTTTATGAGAGCAAAGCCATTGATACCATACAAACTGATTTGGTTCCAAATATAAAGTTGCAATACGTACCTTTTGTGTGTTTTGCACATTATTGAGATTGAAAAATTGCTCCATCTGTAATATCCATGTTGCAGGATCCTTGCCATTAAACTTCCTCATATCGATTTTTGGAATATGGTGGGTCTTCAATCCGACATTAGAGTCTATGAAATCATGATTAACATTTCTTTGTTCTCATCATGAGTTTCCTTTACTACCCTTTCACCATTAGTAAGTATTTCTTGTAGAAAATTTGTCAAATCTATCATGCCTATCTTCAAATATGTCTTCAAATCTATCTTCAAATCATCCATCTTAGCTTCCACGTCATTCATCTTAGCTTCTACATCTTTCTTTAAACCATCCATCTTAGGTTCTGTTACTTTTTGTGCGAGTGACATTTGTTGCACTTGGTCTCGTAATTTTGATGAATCATGTTGTATTTCTTCCTCTTCTTCATAAGTCATGCTAGAGATTTTAGGTTGCTTACTAGGTGTTTGCATTTTCTTTCCTTGGGGCATCAGTTACCGATAATAATGCTCTACTATGCCCTTTGAATTCCTTCAAAATAATTTTTCAAACCAAGCTTAAGCAAAATTTAAAAAAAATCTACACACCTTTTTTCACTTTGTAGGAGCTCGATATTGCCTCTGATGTATCTTTGTAATTTCGGATCATCCAGTTCTGAAATTGCGACCTGCAGTAGCCCTCTGTGTCCTCTTTCCAATGCCACCAGTCTGATCGAATTTAGATTCTCCAAGGCAGAGTTATGCACAATCTCCCAAGATGACCTGATTATAGACCTTTTCAGAAGAGCAAACTTGTAGGAAGTGCCACGTGTCACTGTTTCGACCTTAGGATCTGAAAAATATACACAAGAAACTACAATCCGTCCTCTTTCTGTAACTTCTTACGAAATTTCAATCTGATGCTCAAAAAAAAAGTTATGACTATTTTCCTAGGTCACCTGTTTGGAATGTAATTCGGGAGTCTGCAAAAATGTCAACTTCCTCAGATCATATCTCCGCAAATATAGTGCGAAAAGCTCTAAAATTTGGACCTACGGTTCAAAACAATTTCAGCCCAAATGGGTTTTTTTATCGTCTGTAAAAAAAAAAAAAAAAAAAGAGTTATAACACAAATGCCACGATGACCTGTTTGGAGCAGCGAAACCCTAGAATTCAAAGCTCTGATACCAAATGTTATGAAACCAACTCACAAAAAGATAGAAAAGATAGGTCAACGCCTTAGAATTCAACCTCTTCGAGGGGGCAACATCCTTTACATTACACAAATGAATGATTCTTTGATGATTCAAATGACAAAACCTCCTTTCTATATATAAGAGTCTAAGGAGCCACAATATAACCCAGCCGACCTAACAATAATAATATAAAGGCATAAAAATAACAATAGAGGGATTCTATGGGGCATAGTAACAACAATATGGGGACAATAGGGGCGCAACAATATTAATAAGGGATACAACTACAATATTAATGGGGTAATCACTAGTATTATAGGGACCTAACAAGAAGCATGTTAAATGTTATGTCTCTTGAATATGATTTGTTTTGTAGAAGGAAAGAAAGTTTTTTATTGAATTTCTTGAATGTCATTGTTTTCATTGGACAAAGGTTGTAAGATACAAGTTTCATCAATTGGTGGGAAAGGAAAACCAAATCTACAAGTAGATTTTTTATGTTTCTTACAAGTTTTTGTGTGGTGTTGAGTTTGAATTTGAATCATTTCATTCGACAACATTGTTGAATTACAAGTCAAATAATAATAAATGAAAGTTATGACTTCAGTGTCAGGGGAATGTTGATATATTGGTGCATTTTGAACCCAAATAAATCCATGGTCATGTTTTGTTCCTCTGCTTTGGAACTTTGTGATAAAAAAAATAATTTTGCACCTAACCAAATAATTCATTGTTTGTTGTAATCAAAGTGTGTAGTGATGAGATTATATGTCTATAATATCGACTGCAAATGACTGGTTGACGTCTGATCAACATGTCAATGCATTCATCAGTAGAGTTGTTATCATGATTTGTTACAATGTCAGTTCTTTGTTTTTTTAGTGCATTTATCAATGGATCCCAAAGATGCTCAACATCAGCGACTGTAACAAAGAAGGTTGGTGGGCCAAGTTGTCATATCATTGCACATATATTTTCTTATATGTTCAAAATAGTCAGGGGATGTGTGAATTCTCTTTAAACATTGATATGCAATTGGTGATTGCAATAGTCTTTGAAGATTCCTTTGATTTTTTACATATTTGGCAAACAGTTTTTGTCCTTTCAATTCCCCCTTGTGAATAGAAATCCAGGCTGAGCTAGAGACTTGGTTTATCAATATGTGACTTTCTTAAAAAAATAAATTTGTAATATGTGTTGAAAAGTCACTAGACTTGTGCAATAGTTCCCATTGTGCAATTTGTTGGTAGGAGTAGCGCTTGGTAACATCAACAGGTCGACTTGATCCATAAAACAATGTTGGGAAGTTAAGTTCTTCAGATAATTTATCTTGAAAAATTCCAAGGGGATGGAACCCTTCAGAAGGTGTAATTTGTATTATTCTTGAATCAAGGTCATGGATAAGGTGGGCCTCTGAGTAACCATGTACAAGTGTTTCAGTTTCTGGCTCTACATCATCGTCTGCATTTGGTCTCTAGATGATCTATGTTTGGACTATTGCTCTCATGATTCTGTCTATTTTGTTCAAAGTGTTTTTTTCCATTCATCATTGATTACTATTTTTTCACTCTTGTATAGAGACATGTTGCACAAGTCTTGCAATGCATACATCACTTTTTTGGGCCAAATATTTCCAAACAAATAAGCATTTTTGTACTCCATTTTTCTCTTTACCATAACTGCAACTGTCATGTAGTCATTAATATCCCTAGGCAAAGTTGTTTGAACTCTATCCAAATTGGCAGGAACATTTATAATTGTTCTTATTAATCCAATTTGTGATCTTTTGTAACCAAGTTGTCTTATTTGTGCAAAGGCCATTCTTGGTGCTACTAATCTTTCTTCTAAATGTGTCAATTGTGCAATAAAGATCAATTTTTGGTTTCGTCGGATATACAGAGGTGATGCAAATGTAGGCACTTTTTCATTGAGTGTTGCATTATTACAAGATTTGAAAATTTCTTCATCTTGTTTGATAGATTTGAAGTTGATTGTAGGCATGAGACAACAAATAGTTGATAATGTAATTTTGTCAATGGGTCACATGTCCTTTCTAAAGTATAATTTGTCGCAAATGAAACACACAAATGTAGGTGTGTCTTTGATTGATTGCAAATATGCCTCAAGTGCCTTATTGAACTTTATATGTCTTTTTTGTGCTTCTTGTAGTAAGGCACCTTATGTTCGCATTGCAGATTTTAATTGATGCAAATGAGTGTATTGCTTACTATATCCTTTGGAAAAAGAGATAGAGACTAATTTGTTTCTATGTGACTTCATTGACAGGGAATGTTTGTCCTATTTTGATAATGTGCAATCTCTAGAGACCTCAATGAATTTTCTTTTTCTTGGCATCTAACTGTCAATTGGAAAATGGTTTATTTGAACACAATATGTAGCAATAATAGATTCTTTGTCAATAAGATATCTAGAACATAGATTCGACATTGAGTTACAAGTTTCAGTTTTTGGAATTCTTTCGAGCACTTCTTGTATGATGTCACTATGACAAGTGTTTTCAAGACTATTAATTTGTAGAAGTGCATGGAAATGTGCATGTGATGTGGACATTGGAAGATGCATTAGGTACAAGACTTTGGATGAAGTGTTTGATGAATAGAATCTCAAAGAAATATTTTTTATTTCTGCATTCCAAATGTGTATGTTAACATCAAGTATTTCACATATCCATTGTATTGCAAAATCCTTTCCTTCTATATGTCCATGTGCATATGACATTGATAAGTTAATAATATAACTTTGATCATTATTGACACATTGCTCGTGCTCAATGTTTTTAGGATGTAAGTGTTCTTTTAAGCAATTGGTAACTCTAATGTCATTGCACATGAAACAATTGTAAAAAGTTTGTGCAATTGTTTTTCTCATAGCATCCATATCAAACCATGGTGCAAGTGTACAAATAAATTCAAACAAAGAGTCATGGAAATCATTGAAATTTTGTTCATAGATCAAAAGCCTTGTTTGAATAAGATTTGCTCAATTGACAACATGTCAAAGTTGCTAGATGGGCACTGGTATGAATAGCTACATGGAGAAATTAATTTACCTATTGGAGTTAGAATATCTGTTGTGCAATGTAACAAGAGTGGTTCAAAATGTCCACATGTAGGGTTTTGATTATGTAGAAAAATATTATATTGATACCCATGAATGTCTTGATTGAACCAAAGATATGGTTGGCCATTTGTAAATAGCCAAACATTGACTGGAATTGACAACCATTTAGAGAACCATTTGATACAAAATGCATCTCCCCATAAGCTAATTGTAATTGGAGCACAAATAGAAGGTGTAGACAATCCTTGCAAGTATGTTTCAAAATCATTAACATGATGAAGCTCTTGAAGATAGTCAGGAGTCAATTTTGTATGAAATGAATGCAAAGCAGCATCATGTCCACGAGATAAGCAATGTCGAAAGTGTTTTACAATTCCATGGCGTATTTCAGTTGAATTATAGCGAAAGTGTAGAAGAACAACAAACGAGTCAAATAGACAATCTCCAGGATAATAGAAGAAATGCTCCAATCTATGTAGATTGAATATAGATAACTTGTGATCAATTTCTTGAAATTTTGATTCCTTCAATGCAAAGCTATTTTTCATTGCCATGAAGTCTATTGAGACAATATGGCAAATTGTCAAAATGCAAAAAAGAAATTGTAAGGCAAAGAGCATGAAGCCCAATGAATATCCAATTATTAGGTATCATAGAATAACATTTTTTTAAATGTCCTATATAATATATAGTTTTTTTTGTCTATTTGACTAACTTTTTTTGTTTATTTGTTTTTTTTTTTTGGTTTTTCTTTGCCAGTAATGCGAGTGTGAGTACCTTGCTCTGCGACAAAGAAGTGGAGCAAGTAGTTGTAAGGAAATTTGAACATTGCATTGTTTCGAACCAAACAACAAGTAGAAAAGAATAGTAACATAGTAAAATAGTAAGCATTAATTCCAATCAACAATTTGATCTTAAATACAAATTGCTAAATCTACACAGTAGTACCAAGAATAATTTAAAACACAATGTAATGAAGTAATAGGTTCTCATGGATTTGTGTCTTTTATGAAGAAAACAGGTTGCAAAGTTGTGTGGAGGGATCTTAGGGAGAAGTTGAAGTTTTGAATTATGTTTCTAAGATTTCAAGGATATACTATTGAGCAAGTTTTTATATGAAATTACTTCCAGGGTCTCTACATTCTTGAAACAAGACAACAAAATTGCCAAAAAGATTAAATATTCTCTTTTTTATGTTTCCAATTATTCATTGGTATATTGCATGACAAGGAAAGATACTAGAAAGAACCTCGAGGTTTCAAAGTCTAGCACCAAAGTTCTAAGCATTGTGCATTTAGCTAAATATATCACTAGTGACAATGTTTCAAAATTTATGTTTAATTTGTAGAATATGTGATTGACTATTTGGCTTTTGTTTCTATGATCATATGATGAAGTGAGACTTCGAGATATCTCGGCACTGTTAAGCCCAATTGGTATGTTGATCTTAATTGGCCTACTTTTTATTCAACTAAAGTGCAATCAAGAAAATTGCTCAAAATTCAGCGATCGCCTAGTGATCATTCTAATTCATACATTTCTTCTCAGAACGCTATTTGTAATACTTATAAAATTGAGCCTATGTATCTTGGCACATTTTGAACAATTTAGAATATGCAATGACCTTATAGAGTTGCTTAGAAAATTTTTTATTAAGTGGATGTACATTTTAATAGATAGATTTATATGTTTCTTATGAGATGGAAAAAAATATAACATTAGTAAAAACAAAAAAAGCTTCTCAACACTCATTATGTAAAAATAAAAAAGATGCCCAAAAGTTTAAATATAAACATAACTTTGTCACTATTGCTACTTTATTAATGTTTGATTGATCTCGAGTGACAAGAAATTAACTATGAATGGCATATTGATTCACATATCTATGTGCACTTAAAACATGAGGTTTCATGAATCAATAAATCCATAAGTTGAACAATACAAATAATATAGTACATGTTCAACTTTCACACTTACTCAAGATCATTTGGATATGAGCAGACATATTGCATTCAACAACAACAACATGTGCACCAATGTAAGCTGCATCTAATCCACTTGCTAGCACATATGTATCGAAAGTCTCCTCTATTGATGCTTTTATTCAACTCTTTCTCATGATCCACCATGCAACTATTAGCCTATTCTTGTTTTATGTATTGATATAGCGATATTGGTGCTTGGGTCACATCATACTATATTTTCAAATTATTTACAATTCCATAGAATTGCTTGGTAACATATTACACTCAAACTAATACATAAGCTTGTTTTTATTGCATCATAAAGCAAAGAACGATGCAACTATTAGCCTCAAATTTTCAAATTTTTAGTATCTCGTGATCGCTGAATCAATTTTTGGAAGGAAATTAAACATATAAATGCATCGTATCATGGTTTCAAAGCAAAATGAAAGTCAATTATGCATTAAAATTTGACAATTGTGTCTAGAAAATTTTGCACATCAATATAATATTTGTATTTAACTTTATGATATATGTAACTAGATTTGTTTTATTTACTATTCAAGTATTGATGTGAAAAAGTAAAGTGATGAAAACAATCATTGTAAAGGCCCACCCTAAACTAGGCTATGATCTCTTTCTTCATGTAATCAAAACTTTTCAAGCAGTAGGGAGAATACAATCTTGGGAAAATTAATTCAACCCTGGTGTAGGTTCATTGAGCTCTCACTCTTGTAGCAAAGGACAACAAATAATGATAACATTAGCAGATTGTCACAGGCTGGGCAGTGGCATTAAACCATATTCTAAGGCTACCAATGTGTTCAAGGTGCTTCACACCTGTTAAACAATTGATATATATATATATGGAAAGAAGCATATTGATAAATATCAGAAGAAGACAATTACCTTGTAGTTTGTCATTACTTTCTTCTAGACAAAGAGCAAAGACTTGACTTCCCTAGAAATAAGGCTATTGATCAGTCTCATAAGAAGACCATTATCTTTTAGTTTGTCATTGTTTTCTTATAGACAAAGAATGAAGAGTTGAAGAATCAATTGAATATTGATACTATGGCTAAGAAATTTTAGAAAGTTGTTGTCCTAAGAGATTCATAGAAACCTTTATTCCACAATCTTGCAAATGAATTTAAGAACAAGGTTGACCTTATTGTTGAATTGGAGGAGGAATTTAAAACTCCCTTGTTCAAAAAATGTTTCTTTAAAGGAGGAAATCTATAGGAAAGCCTTAAGGAGAAAATGGGAGTGTGTTTGGGTGTTATAATGTGCATTGTATTGGAGGAGGAATTTAAAACTCCATTGTCCAAAAAATGTTTCTTTAAAGGAGGAAATCTATAGGAAAAACTTAAGGAGAAAATGGGAGTGCATTTGGGTCTTATAATGTACATTGTGAATTGAACCTTGTTCTGTTGTGATAAACTTCCACAGATCCAACGTTGGACCACATGGCAACCAATAAATCAAAATTGCAAGTCTTAAGGAGAAAATGGTAGTGGGCTTGGGCCCTATAATGTGCACATAGTCATGGCTTCCTAGTGCCATAGATTCAAACTCATAGAATATAGTGTCATACACAAAAAGGTATCTTCTTGTCAATATAAGGCGAAAGAATTGTGTGCTCCATTGGAACTTGCATCTTTCCACTCCAGAGGACTTGAGTTGACCGCCATTTTAAGGAGGAGAGGATGAGTATTGAAACTGGCTCTTGTTGCTACAGTAAGCACTCCAATACTTACTGGAAGGGGGTTTTATATACTAAAATTGCAATTACACTAAGAGAAGGCAAGATGACATAGATCATATTTTCTAGATCTAAATACACAATTTAGATGCATATGATTAAGAGAAGTTGTTGAATAATTTAACCAATAGTAGGACAACTATTGCACCCTATTGTTAGTAGCAGGGGATCTGTTACATTTATCCTAACTTACTTTTCAACTATTTTCGTAAAACCATGAGAAACCATTCACTTACACGAAGATCTCAAGACTGGTTTGTGCTTGGTTATAACAAGACTTGTTGCACAATAGATACTCTATTTTGCATTATTCAAATTTAACACTAATTCTTTTTCTAATATTGACACTCATTTCATGGTATTTTCAAAGTCATCTACACCTACAACAAGGTCCACAGGTATTGCAATTTTAAAGTGTGTTGCTTGCATGACAAGGTCAATAGCTGCAACTTCATCTAGGCCTTCAACACATTTTTTTTAACAGAAACTCTGCATTTTTTAAGTTGTAGTGGGTTAATTTCCTGGGACACATTATTATGGAGATTCTTAGGTATAGCCATACAAAATGCGTTGTAAATTGAACCTTGTTTTTGTTGTGATAAATTTGCACATATCTAAGGCTGGACCACAATCTCAACCAAGAAATCAAAATGGCAAGCCTTAAGTAACAAAAATTGTATTATGCTTGGTTCATATCATTTGCACATGGGCATGGGCTCTTGGTACCATAGATTCAAATGCATAAAATAATCTTAGACACAAAAGTTATTTTCCTGTCAATTTAAGAGGAAAGAATTTTGTGACATTGAAGCTTGTATCTTGGCATTCTAGAGGACTTGAATGGACTACCATCCTAAGGAGGAGAGAATGAGTATTGAAATTGGATCTTGCTGCTACAATAACTATTCCATTACTTATTGCAAGGAGTTTTACATATTGCAATTGCATTCATACTAAGAGAAGACAAGATGACAAAGATTGAAATTTATAGAGCAGGCCAACTACTGCATTTATCTCGACTTACTTTTCAACTATTTTCATAAAATCAAGACAAAACATTTATTTATACAAAAATATTGGCATAGGTTTATTGTTGGCCATAATAGGAGTTGTTGTTTAACAAGTACTCTATTTTCTATTATTCAAATTTTATCCTGATTGTTTCCCTAATATTGACATCTCATTTCTTAGGCATTATCAAGGTTATTTACACCTACATCAAGGTCTATAGGGCCTATAACATTAAAGTCTTTTGCCCCCACTATAAGGTCAACCACTGTAGCTTCATCTAGCTCTTCAACACCTATAGGTAGGTCTACAATGCCTGTATCAAGGCCTGCATTACGATCATTAAAATCATTGTTCAGATCATCCACATCTACAAGATGACCATTTACTCCAAGCCTTAGCTAGTGCAGTTATTGTCCTCCTGTCCACTCTTCTTTTACCAACAAAATTGGCCCTTAGTAATCCACTAGCCTCACGAGGAAACCCACCCTTAGTAAAACCTCAACTATCTCAGTCTCCATTGTTACTTAGATTTTCTCTTGATACACCTCCAAATTTAAGAACAACAATGCTTGAGAGACCACCTTCTGCCACCCAGGCCAAACTTGGAGCTCTCAGTTCTATAACTCCTAGTATTCAAATAAGCATTGAACTAGTAGGCTAAGAAGACAATCGTTATTTATGGCTTGATTTTCTGATTGTTATTTCATGGAACTTCATCATCAATTTAGATCAAAAAGTTTATTTTTCAGCATTGTATCAAAGCTAGGACTTTTAAATTTTTTGCACCTTAAATAGGAAAATCAAAATTCTAAGTTATGGAAATTGTTTTTAATTTTCTGTGTTATACTAATTGTAATTTGCAGCAATTAATTTATTGCATAAAATTGCATTTACATTATTGGTTTGAGTGTAAAATTTGTTTTCTAGACCATAATTTAGCCTAATTTCATAGATGTAGCATTCTGCAATTTCTTTAAAAGAGTTTTCCTTACATGATGGTAGCACATCTTGGTTGTCTCTTAATGTTGCCTTGAATTGTTAGCAAGGGTGATTTTAACAATGGACAAAATCTCATGCTTAATGACTCTATTATTCACCTTGCTTTTTCTTTACAGATTATAAATACGTTTTTCTGCTAAAGTACTTTTTTACTAGATGATCTTTCCCTATCCATACAACTTCTAGTCCTTTCACTTTTAATTTCAACCATTTATACAATGTATCTTCAAGAAAACGAAGCCTATGCAAATATACTTGTCTCAACTCTGAGTTCAAAAAAGTTATTCTCAATACCTGGGAATCTTAAAACCAATGTTATCTTCCATGCCAAATAGTACCCTAGTGTATTATTTCATGTACATCAATGTTTCTTGTTGGATGGATAGTATAAGAATGAACAATCCTCCTCAAATCATGAATATTATAATATGCTCCACATTCTTTTGCAACAATAACCCTCTTTGTTTCAAAACATGTACAAAGTGAAAACATTGGTTTACATAACTCTGATTTCATAGATTTAGCATTCTGCAATTTTTTTAAATGAGTTTTCCTTACATGATGGTAGCACATCTTGGTTGTCTCTCAATGCTACCTCAAATTGTCAACAAGGGTTGCTTTTAACAATGGACAAGCTCCCATGCTTAATGACTTTATTCTTCACCTTGCTTTTACTTTACAGATTATAAATACATTCTTCCTCTGAAGTACTTTTTTACTTGATGACCTTTCTCTATCCATACAACTTCTAGTCCTTTCACTTTTGAATTTCAAGCATTTATACAATGTATCTTCAAGCAAACGAAGCCTATGCAAATATACATGTCTCAACTCTGAGTTCAAAAAGTGATTCTCAATACATGGGAATACTAAAACCAATGTTATCTTGCATGCCAATTAGTACCCTAGTGTATTACTTCACGTACATCAATGTTTCTAGTTGGATGGCTAGTATAAGAATGGACAATCCTCCTCAAATCATCAATAGTATATCCTCTACATTCTTTTGCAGAAATAACCCTCTTTGTTTCAAAACATGTACAAAGTGAAAAAATTGGCTTACACAACTAATTTTAGCATGGACATCTTGTCCAACAACAAGTTTCATTGGTTTCTTTGGCCTCACTTTTGCTATCAAAAGGTAAGTGGCATTGCACATGTTAAACAATTGGGTCAACAATCGTGCACAATGAGCTATATCCTTTCTCAACACAATGAACACTATTCTAAAATGTTTCTATGTGGAAATTTCTCTATTGATCATAAAAATTACTTCTCAGTGAGCTTTAACACAAGCATGCGACAAATCTACTTGTATCCAAGAGCTTGTTTAGTCAATGAGATCTTGCATTGTTGTACTACTATTTCTAATTTCTCATATGCTTCTATTTCTCATTAGTAAGTGGTATCCTTTTTATTTTCATTTTTATTGGATGCTTGTTGTTGTAGTTTGTTCAAAATTTCTCTTTGGTTCATCAATTGTATCTCATAGATAGCTAGGATCTTAAGGTTGTGTCAGATCCTTGCACATCATTACAACCCAATGTTTGTACCTCAACGATTGTGATTCTTTCTCTTTTCCAAATAATATAATTTTTCAGTCTCTACTTGCCAAAAGAAAATCAGCTCTTAAATCACTGAAAGAACCTCAAGAACTGATTAAAACTTAAGCATGTCCTTTGACACAACAGTGATTCAAACTATAACAACTTTGACAACAATGCAGTGGTAACTACATGCATGAAAAGAACACAAGCATTATAATCTATTTATCAAGTTTTCCCTGAAATACAATATATTGAACAAAAAAGGTATTGTTATGAGACTCATTTCTTGCATAACCAAATGACAAAACTAATATATAAAATCCATTTTTCACCTGAATATTTTTTTCAATTATGCATATCTCTGAAATAGACTGCCAAGGGATGAACTAGCCATCCACTGTTGGGAATCCACACATGAATGTCACCTCAACTTAGTGCAATAAAGAAACAAAGGAGCAATGGGCACGAAAACAACTGTCTCTCAAATCACAAGAAAGTTGCAACAACACAACTCTTGCAAATCTTAAGCAAGTCAAGAGGAAACATATGTTGTCTCAACGCTTCTAAAAGCGTCATTTTTTTTTCTAGCCACAAAACACTTTACTCGAAACAACCAAATCAAGGCCTCCTTGCTTTTCTTAATTGAATCAAGAAAAAAATATGTACCAATTCCTCCTTGTCAACTTGAACTAGTAGAAAGCCCAAAATACACTTCAAAGCTCCAAACATCGCAACAATAAGTTTTTAAAGTCATCTCTCAATGCAATCTCCTTATAACTATAGATGAGAAGCCAAACAATAATCCAGGGAGCCCACCTAAAAACATGTAAAACAACCTAGAACCAATAACAAGAGCACAACACAAAAGACATGAGCTTGGAACATGGAACCCCTCACTTTTCAAGGTGACCAACATAGACAATCAAGTTGGCTAGTGGGGACCTGTCAACCTTGTAGTGGAGGAAGAAGAGTTCAATGTTGCAGGCCCTATAGACCTTGTTGTAGGTCTAGATGGTCTTGATAATTCCCAAGAAATAGATTGTCAATACTAGGGAAAGAATCAATGTTAAATTTGAATAATGGAAAACAAAGTATCTATTGTAAAACAAGTCTTATTATGGACAAGGACATGCTAGTGCTAACATCTTTGTATAAAAAAAAATTTCTCGTGGTTTTGTGGAAACAGTTGAAAAGTAGCTTGGGATAAATGTAGCAGTTGATCTGCTACTAGCAATAGGGTACAATAGTTATCGTGCTACTCGTAATTTATTCAATAACTTGCCTTAATTGCAGGCATCTAAATTGGATATTTAGAACTAGAAGATTTAATTTTTGTCATCTTGCCTTCTCTTAGCATGACTATGATTGTAATATGTAAAACTCCCTGCAACAAATAATAGAGCGTTATTGTAATAGTAAAACCCAGTTTCTTGTTGGTTTGCCTTTGCAAACCATCAACATAGTAAACTGGATAGCACAAAAAAAAAAAAAAAAACAAAAAAACAAAACAAAACAAAACAAAAAAACAAAACAAAAAACAAAACCAAAAAAAAACAAAAACAAAAAACAAAAAAAACAAAAACAAAAACAAAAAAAAAAAAAACCACAAAAATATTCATTCATCCCACACCTAATGGGGCCTTAACCCTTAAGCTCCTAAGATACAAAATTTGGAAAATCAGCACCCAAGTTTTTTTTAACATAACAATCACATAGTAAATCACAATATGATTTATAATATCAAAGAAAACACATTGCAAATACTGTAATGGGAAGAAACTAAGGTAACAATCTGAAATTTTGAAGCGTCCATATAACAAATCAATCCCACGTAAAACCAATGGCCAGCAAAGAGTGAGACATTAAAAATTACAACCATGAGCATTAATCTCTTTTGTGCAATCAAGAGCATGATGATAAACTTCTCGATATCTACGGACTCTCAAAGGCAAAGAACTAATAGGGAACCTTATCCTCCCAATCTTTAAAGGAAGAGACAAAATAACTCTGGAAACTACATGACACTAATGATCAACTCAATATTTGAAAACCCTACTCTTAAATGATTGCATACTAACTTAAGAGGTCTACCAGCTCGACCTTGTCCAGGTCATTTAGTTAGAACCACGAGGAGCCTCTGGTGGTTTCTATACCATTTGAGGAGGGAGTGGTGGTGAGGCTGGTAGAACTTCAATAGACTCACTAGAAGAAACCGTAGATTGTCTTGCCATTTGGAGGGGATTGGGGGGAGTCGGTGGAAAAACTTCACCAAGATGACTAGGAGAAGGCCATGTTCTATCACCCCTTCCTCCTAGGTCCACCCAAAAAACCAAACAGGCGGGGAAAACATGTGATGGGAGAGGTCACTATAAGGGATTCAATCTCCTTGGTAACCTTAAGGAAATGGAATCGACAGAAAACATCAAACCAACCCATCCACATTAGCAACAACACACCTAGGAGACATGTCAACCACTCAGATATCCTGCCCCTAGGTCCCACTGATATTTTAAGCCTTTTAATTCAAAGTCGCTCTCATGCTATAGGCAAGACAATGACCAGCAACCCAAAGTCACTCTCATAGGCCTATGTGCCAACGACAGTGGACTTTTCTCAGCAGATTTGTGCCAACGACCCCTAGATTTGAGCCACTTTTGTAGCCCAGAATCTAACCTCTGCCTAGAACTTTCTACAACCTTCAAAATCCATCAAAGACATGATAACAATGCTGATAAATAAAAAGCCAACCTTAGGACTAGGCCTGAGCATCTCCAACCGGGATTGACATTTTGTCAAACACTTGGCATCAATCCAATCTACAAGTCTAGGATAGAAGACATATCATAAATGACTGAAAGAACTTATGAAACATAACCAAAAAGATCACCTCCTTCTCCATTTAACTATTATATCATCAATTAGGTCTTGCATCTATCCATTTAACAATTACAAGTAAATACATGAAATAACCATGACATGAACCAATCATTTAACCATGCTTATAACCAGCATAAAACCATATAAATATCAAAGATATGACAACTATTAAATCCACATATAAACGAGTGCAAAAATAAGAGAACTTAGCTTTTATTAATCATAGGCAACTTCGACCAAGTTCGGGACTTCCACGTACCACACAACCATAGACATGGTTGAACCAAATCTCTCTTTCAACCAGTCACCCCATGCCATATTCTAAGCATGAATGTCGAATCTCATACAACAACCAATACAAAAACAACCAAGGGAATCCATAGGTTAAACCACCTCCACCCTCATCAAACCGTGATCACACCAAAACCGGTGCTCCAATGACAATCAAGCCAAACTTGGAATGCCATCCAGAAGCCATCACTATCCTTGAGGAATTTTTCGTCTCCTTGTCTCTCAGGCTTTACCATAATCCAACCCCGGATCACTAGGACCTAAACCGAGACCAGTCTCTCGGGCTTTACCATAATCTAAACCCGGATCACTAGGCCCTAAACCAAGACTTCTCCCTCAGGCTTTACCGTGTATCCCGCCAAAACCAGTTAAGGGATTCCTAGGCCTTTGGGAATGAACCTTGAGACCACCTCTGCCCCAGATTTTGAAATCCATCCAACAAACCAAAGCTCAAAACCGAGATAAACATCCCAACATACCATGGCATCCAGAAAAAAGGAAAGGCTAGGCTAAAAACCACTGTCATAACCCAACAAAACCATGCCACCAACAACAAGAGAACCATACACCAACATGCAAATCCATGCATGTCCAAACCAGCTAGGAAATCACACATGCAAAGGGTTACCTGAAAGTATTCCTGCTAAAGTTTCTTGATCTGGCTTTCCTTTCTTCGATCCTTGCTTTCCTTCCTTTCAGTTTACTTGCTTTTCCTTCCCTGATCCAAAGCTAGAGTGCTCCAAGAAAACTCTAAGTGACCAAGAGTGAGAGAGATAGAGAGGATAATGAGAGAGTTCCAAACTTGAATTGACAAAACGTTACACTAACCAAACCTGCCAACTAATCCCCAAAAGCCTTTTTATTAATGAGGCCTCTATTCTCTTCAATTTCCATTATTTTCCTTCATTTTCCTCCTCACATGTAACATTTGATGTTTCACCTCCCTTTTCTCCTAATTTCCTTTATTTTCATAAATAAATGTGTCAGAAATCCATTTTTTCCTTTTAATGACTTTGCCTTAGCCTTTTCCAATTTTCCTTAGGCAAAACACACATCTAGTGATGCCCATTGGGATATCTTTGCCCAACATTTAGCTTGGAATAAGTTTCCCTTGCCCGTGGTCTTATTTTGCCTTTATTAACTTTTATTACATGAACTTTTCACCAGGGATGTTACAGAACCCTCCCCTTGGGGAACACCGTCCTCGGTGTTAAACCTCACCAAGATCGTTGAAACACAAACATACTGCCCATGGAGCTTTATAACATAGCTCGTTGCAATATTTACAATGAAAGACCTTCTCAAAGGAAAACATCATGACAAGATAACAACCATACCACTTATTGGAGCTTTATAACACATCTCATTACAGTATTTACAATAACCACATATACACATATGCACATTTGCTAAACTAGAAAATAAAAGGATACAATGCCTATATCAATCAACAAGGGAGTCTAAAGGATCACACCTCCACCCTCAAAGTAATACCATGATTCACCTCCTTCCCAGGAAGTCCAGAATCCACTATCACAGTCAAAGCTGCATCCAATGTCCAACGCTATAATCCTGCGCAACTTGTCCTCTCAATGAACAGTTACCAGCTCATTGTTCCTGGCCACACTCCCAATGTACAACTGATTCCATCTGGCAATGCTCATGACTAAAAATAATATATCTGCAACCTTCCCTTCTTTAATACGTAGTCCCTCGAGAAATCCGGTCAACCCCCTTCCGTGCAGTCACTCACCTTCCAAGTTCCCGGAATCCCCTAACCCGGGCGATCCATCCCTTGGCAAGGCTTCCTCGCATTGGAAGATACAAAACCAAGACATATCTCTACCTCATCATACCGATCATAGCATGCTCATGGAAATCAATGGACACTATTGGGTACTTGTGTCCCACAATGGCCCCGCTCCTGAAGTACTCTACCAACATATTGTAGCATGTTCCAATTTGTTTTGTTGTTGCTGCCAATTCTTGCAAAATATTTCAACCACCTAACTGGGCATGTTCGTGCATTCCTGTTCCAAGCACATAATTTCCATTAGATTCAAAAAAATCAAAATAACCTCAAATCATACCTCATTGGTAGTTCGTCAATAAGGTATACTTGCAGTCCTTTTCGCTTCCTGTCACAACAAGTCAAACTAATTGTTTGATCAAAACACCATGTATAAACATATGACATCTGGTTAGCTCAAAACACAACCATCATAGATCAACATCATAAAGCACACATAACCATCATAAAGCACACGTAACCATCATAAACCAGAATCATAGGTCACATGTAATCCTCATGTACCATAGTTATAAATCGCACGCATAATAAAACTGAAATAAAATGACGATACTTATCCTTTAATCAATCCTTAGCTTCTACCTTTGTCTTTATTTCGTATGCACTCCGGATCAGTTGCCACACCCGAAAAACACCCAATGCCTTCTCCTCAACCATGTGCACATACACATAGTGTGCATCACACACATACAACTACACACGTCATACAACACCATGCAATACATGCATCTAAACCAGCACCATATGTACCATATGTACACAGTACCACTTGTCGTGTGCACAACATCACATGTACATGACACCACTTGCACAATCGTGTACACAACGCCACATATACACTGCATCACTATACAATGTGTACACGATACCACATGTACATAATACCACACGCACGACATGTACGCGACACCATATGTATACAATGCCACATGTACGACATGTACACAACACCACATGCACACAACGCCACTTCTACAACATGTACACAACACCACATGCTCACAACACCATATGTACATAGTGACACATATACAACATGCATGTAACACCACCTATACATAGCACTGCATATCCAACATGTACATAGCATCATATGTACATAACACCACATATGCAATATCCGCACAACACTACAAGGACATAACATCACATATGCAACATGTGCACAACAATAGTACCACACAACCAAAACCACATTGTCTTTACCAAGCAACCTTGCTTCAAGTGTCTTATCCATGCTTGTCCCAGCATGTCGCAAACCGCACTGCTTTCATTTCGCTGTTGTATCCCTTGGTATAACCTGTCCGTAAAATAACATGGTATAATCACATAATATCAACTCATAACCATATGATACTGACCTTGTATATTTGTCATGACTATTCTTCTCAATTGATTCCTCATAAGACTAGGAACCTCTTCATGCCATTCGCCTACATAAGCAATCATTCCTCCACAAGGACGATTCCCGATGACCACGTCAGATAGTGACATAGATACATACATATATAATCATTAGCATAAAATAATCATCATTCTATCAGACAATGACATACATACATACATGTATACATATATATGCTAGCGTTAACAATCATGATCCATGACGACCCTGTCAAACATGACATACATACACACTTACCTGTATACATATATAAACATCAGCATAATCATGATCATAACATATTTACCAGATATCAAATTCAAGGTCAAAAGAACTTCCTTTATTCATGCACAACATGCATGACATTGAGGACAACAATTCCCAACATAGCCAAGGCATCCAACACCTTAGATCCATTTACTTTACCTTTTCTAGTTACCTTTCTCCTACCTATCCTGTCATCATCCACTTACCACAATGGACCCAACCAGTCTAACCGACTATCATAGTCTTTCCTTCCATTACGCTTACTCATGAACATAGCTTCATCCGTGTCTTACATTACCTGTCGGGTGCCACCCAACTCTCCTCGAACTCCATTAACTTCCTCCTTTCCCAACCAACTCCCAAGACTCAAAACATAAAAGGAAATGCCAAGAAACAAACAAGAAGCAAAACCATGAAAACTAATAACAACATGACACTGCAACAAAGTGGCATACCTATGCACTAGACACATGCAAAATCACAAATCAAGCACAAAAATCACAAAAGACCAAAAGCACAAGACTAACAACAGACACCATGACTCAATCCCCATGGTTCCCAAGGAAAACTCAACCTAAGCCTTCTTCAAGATTCATGGCAATCTTTCTTGCCATCCAACTCCCTGCATTATACTGCCATAAACACATAATGTCAATGCATAAATAAACATAACCATACACTAGTTACCTTATCTTGTTGTGCCAAACACATTGCCTTGTATCTGATCACATATGTGCCATGTCTCAAGGGACTCCAATTATCTTGAAAGGTCCACCTGTAGCTAGAGACTAGTTAATATACATGTCAAGTACATGTTCATGAATCTAGCACATATCCACATAATGTGAAACATAATCAAGGTTAAGAAGACTTCCTGTATGCAAAGAACTCATTTGTTTGGAATTAGGGTTTCCAAACCTAGCCAAAGGAATTCTTATCCAATTCCTTCCTTTTACCTTTTTACTTGGTTGCAATCGAGGCTTACTAGTACTGTCACATCACCCAACTATTAGTTATATAAGCACATCAATTGTTACCTTGTCACGCTAATAACAAGCATGTTTACCTCCAACTACTCACAATGTTAGTCTCACATTCTAAAGATCAAAACAATCATATCTAACAATTTGAAATCAACCTTTACCAAGAATAACAATCATGTCATAATCCATAGTCAACTCATAGTCCTTAGACACAATGCTACAACTATCACCTACTATACTCAAGTACATATCAACTATCTCAACACATATGTGTTAGTACAATCATCTTAAAACAAGATCATTGGAACACATACTCATATTATGAAATTCATCAAACATTCAACCAACTTGCAAACATACCATGTTAAATAAATCAACTAGACACCAAACACTCAAACACCAAAAATATGTGAGAATCATACAATCAAGCACAAGGTAGATAACATAAACAAGTTTTCATACCTTAATGTATCTCAGGGGAGGCAATCTTGTCTACACAATCAATCCATATTAGCACGATATATCTTCACAATATATTAACCCAAACATAAATAAGATCATGATATCCAAATAGTCTCTAGCTAGCATGTTTACATCATAACTCATACACAATTATCATTCACCCATATTCAAAGTCAATCTAGACTAGAACAACACTGTATCACAAATATGTCAGCTCATACCTGAATGTCGTAACCCTAACCATCTGCATAGGCCAATCCAATTTAGTATGATACATATAACATCAAGATCTTAATATAATAACCCTAATCATCAAGTTACTAGCATATAACAACAAGTTAACCTATCATGCTCATTAACAACATATAACATAATCATCAGGTTATCTAATATAAAACGACAATAGCAATGCATACAACTACAAGTTACTATCATTCTTGACTATCTAACACATGTGCATATAACTACACTAATAAACTAACATCTATCATGAATGTAACCATAACATCAAAATACATGTACATAAACCTAATGTATATAACCCTAATGCACATAACAATCCTTAACTTACATACATGCATGTCAACATACAATACCTGTATGACGATTTGTTCTTACCCCAAAGCCTAATGCTGCAACCTCGTTATGATGACCTATTCTTACCCCAAAGCCTAATGCTACAACCTCATTATGATGATCTACATCTCCTGCTCTATCTCAGCCAACACATTAGCATCATAACAACCAATAGCATCATGATGACCTAAATTGCATACCATGACTTCACAAGGCATGTTTGACCTACATTTCATGCATAACTATAACCAAGACCATGCATGTATAATGATTGCATATAGACATATAACACCCAAGTACAAAACCATATACACATCTTTCTAGCTAGAGTCTAGTCATCAATGCATGACCATATCAACTTCTCAAACCATGACCTCATGCATGATAACAACCATTACTCCATTGTACACATTGCCACATGCAACCATCAACATGCATAAGCAATGCATAATCACCTACACATACACATGAACACATGTAGTCGAGCATAAACGATCAATACTTGTAATCAACCTACAAGGCTAATACATGTAATAAAAACATACAAGAGCGTAACCTAACATACAAGGATGTAAGTAGGTGACATAAAATCAACATGTAAGTGACATATAACCATATACAACTAGTCATATACTCATGACAAATGCATTCCACAAAATCAATATCAAATTTTCCATGGCAACATTACTACAACCATAATCAATCATCAAGTAGATGCAACAAGCACATGGAATGCAAGTGTAAGAGACCCACATGCAACTGACATGCATGCATGACAAACACACACCGCCCATCCAGTCCAAGGGTTGAACCGTGCTCTAATACCAATCTGTAACACCCCCTCCTCCCTGGTCCACCCAAACAACCAATTAGTGGGGGCAAACATGTGATGAGAGAGGTCACTACAAGGGATTCAATCTCCTTGGTAACCTTAAGGAAATGGAATCGATAGAACACATCAAACAAACCCATCTACATCATCAACAACACCCCTAGGAGACATGTCAGCCACTCAAAATTCCTGCCCCTAGGTCCCACTGATGTTTTAAGCCTTTTAACTCAAAGTCGCTATCATACTATAGGAAAGACAATGACCAACAACCAAAAGTTGTTCTTATAGGCCTATGTGCCAACGACTGTGGACTTTTCTCAACAGACCTATGCCAACGACCCTGAGAATTGAGCCACTTTTCTAGCCCATAATCTCGGCCTTTGCCCAGAACTTGCTAAAACCTTTAGAATCCATCAAAGACATGATAACAATGCTGCTTAATCAAAAATCAACCTCAGGACTAGGCCTGAGCATCCCAAACCGGGACTGACATTCTGTTAAACACTTGGCATCAATGCAATCTACAGGTCTAGGATACAAGACAAAGCATAAATAAATGAAATAACTTATGAAGCATAACAAGAAGGATCACCTCCTTCTCCATTGAACTATTATATCATCAATTAGGTCTTACATCCATCCATTTAACAATTACAAGTAAATACATGAAATAACCATGACATGAACCAATCATTTAACCATGCTTATAACCAACATAAAACCATATAAATATCAAAGATATGACAACCATTAAATCCACATATAAACCAGTGCAAAAGTAAGAGAACTTAGCTTTTATTAATCATAGGCAAATCCGACCAGGTTCGGGACTTCCACATACCACCCGACCATAGACATGGCTGAACCAAATCTCTCTTTCAGCTAGTCACCCTTGTGTCATATTCCAAGCATGAATGTGAGATCTCGTAGAACAACCAATCCAAAAACAACAAAGGGAATCCATAGGTTAAATCGCCTCCACCCTCATCAAACCATGATCACACCAAAACCGGTGCTCTAATCACAACTGAACAAAACTGAACTTGGAATGCCATCCGGAATCCATCACTATCCTTGAGGAATTTTCCGTCTCCTTGTCTCTTAAGCTTTACCACAATCCAACCCCTGATCACTACCCTAAACCGAGACTAGTCTCTCAGGCTTTACTGCAATCAAAACCCGGATCAATAGGCCCTAAACCGAGACTTCTCCCTCAGGCTTTACCATGTCCGCCAAAACCGGTCAAGGGATTCCTAGGCCTTTGGGAATGAACCTTGAGACCACCTCCGCCTCGGATTTTGAAATCCATCCGACAAACCAAAGCTCAAAACCGAGATAAACATCCCAACATACCATGACATCCAGAAAAAGGAAAGGCTAGGCTGAAAACCATTATCATAACCTGGCAAAACCATGCCACCGACAACAAGAGAACCATACACCAACATGCAAAGCCATGCATGTCCAAAACAATTAGGAAATCACACATGCAAAGGGTTACCTGCAAGTATTCATGCTGAAGGTGCTTGATCCCGCTTTCCTTTCCTTGATCCTTTATTTCCTTCATTCCCCTTTGCTTGATTTTCCTTCCTTGATCCAAAGCTAGAGTGCTCCAAGAAAACTCTAAGTGAACAAGAGTGAGAGAGAGAGAATAATGAGAGAGCTCCAAACTTGAACTGACAAATGGTTACATTGACCAAGCCTGCCAACTGATCCTCAAAAGCGTTTTTTATCAATGAGGCCTCTATTTTCTTTAATTTCCACTATTTTCCTTCATTTTCCTCCTCACATGCAACCTGTGACCTTTCACCGCCCTTTTCTCCTAATTTCCTTTATTTTCATAAATAAATGTGCCAAAAATGCCTTTTTGTATTTTAATGCCTTTGCCAATTTTCCTTAGCCAAAACATACATCCAGTGATGTCCACTAGGATATATTTGCCCAACAGTCAGCTTGGAATAAGTGTCCCTTGCCCGCGGTTTTATTTTACCTTTATTAACTTTTATTACATGAACTTTTCACCAGGGCTGTTACACCCATACTATAGAAGAAAACTTCCCTACATGACGTCGAAGAGTCCCCATCACTCGACAAAGAAATTGAAAATGAAATTACTGTTATCACTATAAACAAATAGGAATAAGGAAATAATTTACATGGCTTCAAGAATGAGAAGGGTCAAGCCCCTTCGAAGATTCAGGAAGGACTTGTAAAAATACATAACCTATTGACCAAAAGTGCACACAAAACGACTAACCTCAGATCCGACGAAGAGTGTTCCTCCACCAAATGCGCACACAAAACGACTAACCTCAGAACCGACAAAGAGTGTTCCTCCACCCTCAGAACCCCGCAGAACCAAGGAAAAGCGTTCCTCTGACCCTTGAGCCAAAGAAAATCATGGAAACATTACTAAAATGACACATCTCACCAAATAATCAAAACCCAATTCACACAAAGTTCCAACGAGCTGAAATATCCAAAACCTAACTCGAATAAAGCTGCAACAAACCGGCAAATCTAGGCTCAAACCAAGCATAATTCCAAAAAACACAACATATACGATACATAACATAAATATATAGCAAAATGCAAACAATGAATTTGAATTCAAGTACTTATACAATCGAGCACTTACCAGAGAGAACACTACAACAACTACAAACATCGTAACAATTGGAAACGAGATACTGAAGCTAAACTGTTGAATAATAGAGCTTGGTGTAACGGAGGAATGGATATTGGACATCCACAGGTTAAATGAACAATAATAATTCTTCCCGGGCACACCATACAATAACAATAACCCTGTAAATCAAGAATAAATTCAACACAAGCCTGCATTGAATAACATCGGCTCCGACCTGTATAAGCCTACACAATAAAACTAAATAACATCGGCTCTGTCCTATACAAGCCTGCATAATAAAACACAAACCTTGTTGTTGTCTTGTACAATAACCTTCAAGTGGTTTGACTTGCACAAGCCTTGCTGCTGTTATCCTTCGATCACTAAAGCGGGGATGCGGTGGCGTAGTGACGGCAACCCAAAAATCTGCCATGAAAACCAAAATTAACCTTATAAAACTAGAAAATTCTCAACAGTACGATCTAAACCCTAACAACAAGCAGTCGCTATATATCACCTACACTGACATAATAAAATATTAAATATTAATTTAATTGAAATTGTTGATACTTGACAAAACTAAATTGTTGTCCACACGTATTAATTATAATTACTATTAGTTCACTATCAGGAATAATTTTTTTTTTTTTTTTTTTTTTTTTCACAAATGATTTTTTTAAACGTCAATAATAATATAAAAATGTTATTTTTGTTTAATTAACAATATAATTTTGAGAAAAAAACCATAGTTAATATGGATGTTCTATCACCTTGCACATGAGATCGAAACAATGATAAGCTAACTCACTCGTGCACTTTTTTCTGTTTCGGAATGCATGGAATGAGACATTTTCTTGAGCTATTGCAATTTTTTTCAAACTAAACTGAAACGAAATTTATTTCTTTTCGAGTGAAACACACAATATTTGAATGGTTAGACATAGAGGGACCTCCATGAACACACTTGAAATCGAAGATTCACGACATGAGTTTTACAAGGTTTAAAGTAATGGATATGTTAAATTGCTGAGAATGATTAACTCTGGAACCCAAGCAATCACTTCATTCGTTTTGAAAGCGCAGAGAAGGGGGGTTGCAGAAGCTCCTTAGGCTCAGAGGACGATGATGCAGATCGCCAAGTTGTTATTGCTGCGGATTCCAACTCGTTCTGTTGTCAATGCTGCCACTTTATCACAGAGAATCTCCCCATGTATGTCCAATTCATCAGCTTTTGCATAAATTTGTTTCAATTCATATAAATTTTCAGTCGCCATTTTTTCTCTCTCTTGACCATAGGGCTTTCTTGATCTTTTACGCATTTAATTCAAAAGATGATTGTTTTCTCTTGCTACATTGACTCCATTTTGATTTGCAAAATTATGGATTTTGTGAAAATTTCTCTGCAAGGATTTAATCGTTCGTGGGTATACATGACTAGTTTGTACAGTTAGAGAATATTGGTGTTAACCCATTCTCTGAAGCCTCCATAGAAATGCACATTGAATATGAATATCAAGTGTCCCCCAGGTTATCAAAGAGTGCAAAAAATTCTATAAATTTATTTTGCATATTTTGCATTGTATGAACACTTAGGCATCAAAGTCAATTATAAAACAGAAATCCTCAACATACAGTCACTGAGATCTTCTGCTCCATCACTCTATTCGTAACCTGCTGGTGCTACCATCCCAGGCTATGGCAAGAATATTGGTCTCTACTGAACATTCAGTTACATTTGAGCCTTTACTTCGCCAGCTCAGAAAGAAAAAAATCTTCATTGCTGTTGGGGATTGGATTTGTGGTTACCTTTAAATGAAACCTAAATGAGTTAATGGATGGTGTATTTAATGCTTAATGTAGTGATAGATGTATTGGAGAGAGCATTTATTACCTCAGTGGGTTTTGGGACAGTTGTTGATTTATTGTGGTGGTCATCCTTTTGTATTGTTGATGGTATGAGTGTATGAGAGTCTAGGGTTTAAGAGAGAGTTGATTCCCTTTGCCTGCCATGGGCAATGGAGGCTCCACGTATTTGCTTTCTGTGGTTTCTTAGTATTTTTCTGCTTGAATAAAAAATCTGTATCTGTTAATGCTGTCCTCCTTTGCGTTAGTTTATTGATGGACTTTTCATTGGTTAATGGTGGATCATGTGATGGATTTAACTTTGCAATAGCTGGGAGCGTTATCTATTTTTTTCCTTTCATGGATGGGTGGCAGCATCGTCATGGAGGGGAGATCACAGAAAGAACCTGGAGTTGAGCAACTTTTTGTCTCTGTTGGAATGGGTGTATAACATCCCAGTTGGCACTGACTGATTTATTTACTTTGGAACCTAGATCTGTTGTCTCGAGCTGAAGGAGGTGATATATTTCTCCTGGGTTTGATTGATCTAGAAGATATGATATTGCTTATTAAGGTTTACTTATTTTTGTTCAAAACACAATTGCTGGGTTTTTTTGGGCATGGTGTGTTGTTTGGTTGAGGTGGAGATAGTTTGCCAACAAACTGTTTGACTAAAGGTGTTAATGGTAAATGAGCGTATCAATGGATTTTGTGGGTTGATGGTTGGGCATCTACGACTTTTGGGAGTTCGCTCTCTATTTTAATTTGTGGCAGTATATTATTAGCCCTTATGCACCATAGTGGGTATAGAGGATCACTCTTTATGAAACAATTGTCGATTGGTTCCTTTTTTCTTGGGAAGTGACATGAAGTGCACCAACGTTATGATATGCTTGAGAAAACCTCGAGTACCAATGGACACGTTCTTGCTGGAGGAGAAAGAACTGTTATGACTTCGTTCTTTATATGTAGGCATGCCTCCAATGCATTCGACGTGGGCCTAAGTGGTGGCTAGACTATTATGTTATGAAATAATACTATTTAGTACACATGGGTATAGTTATCAAGGAGCGCCCCATTATGTCATGAGCGGGAAGGTATTCTGGAAGGCTGAGCGAGGGGAGTTCTTGGCTTGTGTGTATGTCTGCTTGGGACATTGGAACATGGGGTGAATTTAATAGTTGAAGATATTTTTGTTGATTATGTTACCATAGGAGAGTGCTCGATTGAGAGGATGAAGGAGAACATCACGAGGTACAACGCACTGCTGTCGAGGAGAACTTCATCACTCGAAAAACGAACTATCTTCTGTTCATCAATGTGATCTGATTAAGTATTATGCACGCCAGATTTATGGTTTGGTTGTTGGGTGTTATATGTTCTAGATAAATAGGGGTAGTGCCCTTGTGTTCATAATAGTCCCCATGTATTGTTTCTTTGCATATAGATTTAATAATTAGTGATGCCCAGGATTTGGTGTCAGTTTGGTCACCACCAGAGGCATACCATGCCATTTGCACTCAGTTTTTTGGGATACGAATGGTGAATATTTGGCGTTTGTCAATACAGAATTGGCATATGGTCTTCTTGATTTGGAAAAGGGGGTGAATGCATACTTGAGCTAACTTGTATAAAAATTACTTTCCCTTCATGTGCCTTTCATGTGGGGTATTTGAAACTCTTAGTAATTGGATGCTTCAGCTTATACCTCAGGGATATATTTATTGCACCTTTCTCTTGGAAAGTTGCACCTTTACTTGGTAAGTATGACACAAGTGTGTAAAACTTCTATGCCTTAGCAGTGGTTGTGCCTCAGTCTAGATGGTACCATATTTTACATTTTAAGCTCTCTTGGAGAGCACATGTTATTGAGATTATTCTCTTGTGCATGTGTCTTGGGCTTAATTAGATGGAGTGTTGTGACTACATTTTGTATGGTTGCATTTATGCATAATTTAGTTCATATCTTTGTTCTATGCCAGTTTTGGAGATATGCACCACCAACTAGTCAGTTATGATAGGCCTCTAAGATTTAAATTTCAATAAAATACTGTATAAGCATATATGTGTGCTCATGACTTGTGCTTTCATGGAGAATGACGATGAAATCATGGTTTGAGTTTTTATTGAGTCACGTGAAGTCCAAGTTTAGTGCTTGCTAGTTTAGTTTTAACTTTTTATTGACAATCAACCCTGCATGGAAGGATTGTATTGGATGATTCTTCATGAATCATAGAGTCTTATTTTGTATTACAACACAATGAAAAGGACGAGTGAGTTACCTTCGTCATCATCATAGGATGGGTTTAGTTAGAGTTTGGTTATTTATGACCTCCTATCATTTGCTTGTAGTTGTGCAGCTGTGCTAGCATTGAGGTGATGTTATAGGACCATTCTTGATTGGTTAATGTAGTATATTTTTGTTTTGATGGCTGGTAGCAGGGATTGTGGCCTATTTTTGAGTTATTATATGGTGGTGGTTTCCTAGGAGTACATTGTAATTTGATTTAGCCTATCGTCACGCAAAACATGTGAGAGTAGTGGATTTGGGATACTTTGACTTTGTAGTTGAGGTTAATTTAGAGGATCAATGGTCAATATGTGGTGGATTTTATTGATGATGTGCAACACCATGCCTTTAGTGAGAGCCCTGTGTTTATCACATTTATTTTGGTTCAATATTAGCTTGGAATGATTTCTTTAGGAATGCGTACATCATGGTTAATCACCTTGATGGTTGCACTATCTTTCTTGGTAGATTGGCTCGAGTTTGCATGACGAGGATAGAGACGGTGACTGATAATTTTAAGCAATGAGTCGACATTTGGGTGAGTATGGTCCAATGTCAACATTTAGGTGAATGAACATTCATATAGTCTTGAAGATGGTTATACGTGTGACAAAGGTTGCACCCAAAAATCAAATCCCTAAGAGAGGTGAAGATTTTTTTGGCAAGGATGGTTGCAATGATAGTACTTTTACTTTATAGAGTGTACTTGTAAGGTGAGTCAAAGATAGAAGGGGGATCTTGTTGGTGCCAATTTGTTCTAGGATTGGATTTGTGGTCACCTTCTCATTATTAGGTAGTATGACACTTAAATGATTTAATGGATGGTGTATTTAATGCTTTATGCAGTGATGGAGGTATTGGAGGTGAGCATTTTTTTTTTTTTTAACATGGTCGGATACTTTTATATTGTAAAAAAACTGCTAGTAGCGAGTGCTGTTACATAGAGTGAAAAAAGAAAAAGAGAGGAAGTCCAAAATGGGTGCGCAGACCCTGACTTCTTGAGATTAAACTTGAAAAGGATAAATTGAAATAAGTAGCGGCTATATTGCCTGACAAAAAGACCAGCGAGTAGGCAAAATTTACTGGACATTTGGCTGATTACCAAAACTGGTTGACCGAGTCTTCGACCTGAGGTTCCTTTTTGAGGCTTGCTTTGGTTGATGCCTCAGCTTGCATGCTCTGGGTGATGTTCTTGATGTGAGATATAGCCTCCTCCATGTGCTTACATTTCTCTTTAAGGCTCTCGATCTCGGCTCTTTGCTTTTCCAGTTTTTTCCTCTTGGATCGACTATCTGCCTGGAAGTCTTCTTTAAGTTCATTAAAGTGCTTGATGAACCTAGCGATCATGAAACAATGCTGTTTGCAGAGTGTGCAAGTATTGTTGCCAAGCACACGATCCAGCGGGTTCTCCGGATGATCTCGGCCTTCCTGAGTCTCGTTCTGCATTCTGTTTTCTGAAGTCTCTGCCATGGCTAGGAAGACAGCCTTAAAGGAGAGGAGAGTCAGCGATAAATGAGCCTGTAAATAACACAAGTTATACCTGTATGCTTTAGTAGGAAAGCGCACTTCAATGTTGCTTTGGGAGCTGCCTCGCTTGTTGCAGAGCTTCTGGATCCAAATGTGTGACGAAGGATGCTTGGGAGAGCAAGGCTGCTTACTGCTTCTGTTGTTGAGGACTTCTGAGGGCAGGGAGCCGGGCACTGCTTCTCTGCTCTGCTTCTGAGAGGGCGAAAGAGTTCTGAGGTGGGCGAGGGGAGGAGGGGGAGTATATAACATCAAGGAAGGCTGGGCGTGCTGGAGGTGCAAAATATTTTCATGGATTTGGGCAGACTCCGGATCATTCGTGAAATCCTTGGTGCAGTCGATAAGGATTGAGGGGGGACATTTGCCAGGATTCCGAGAGAAGGGATCACGTGAAACATGGTGTGATCGGGTCTTTGGAGCAAGCCAGGATGTATAATGGAAGGGAGATGTTACACAGTTCTCGATGGGGCGGGTTGGGATTGGCTTGTCGAGATTGCGGGAGAGAAAGTCAAGAGGTGCATGACAGCTGATATGACTTGTTTTCAGAAGTATACTGATGTTGCTGTTCAGAGGGGTTGTCTGACAGCTTATACTGCTATGGGATTGCTTTGACATATATGCGCTCATTTTCTCTGATCTGTCCACTCTGTCTGCTGACGGCCTTGGAGGCGAAAAAATCCGCTTCAGTGTTGTTTTCTCTTAAGACATGCTTGAACATTGGTTCTCCCATATTCCTGAGATTGTCCTGTATCCTAAGCTTTATATTGTTAAGGGCTGCTTTATTAAACTCTGTTCCCGAAACCAAGGCTGCGATAACAATGGCCGAGTCCCCCAGAATGATTGCATTTCTGATTCCCAATCTATTCAGAATTGAGGTGCCGAGAAGGAGGCTGTACGCTTCAGCCACGTTGTTGGAGACTTTCCCCAGACCCCATTCATAGCTTAGGATAGTTTTCCCATTATGGTTTTTTATGATGCCCCCTGCTCCAGCTTTCCCTGGGTTATTCTTGGAGGCGCCATCAAAATGGAGTGTAGGGCGCTTCTGGTCTAGAATCCACTGGTTAACCTCTTCCTTGGATCCTCTGAGTTTCCAGTGCATCCTTTTCTTGTGTGCTTTTGCTTGGGAATATTGATTTTTGGTGTGACTGAGGCTGAATTTATTGTACCAATCCATCTCTTCTTGATGCCAGCTTGATTGATCTGGAAGGGCTATGAAGTTTGTGCTTATTGTTTCAGAGATGGTGGCAGTTGTTTTAGCAAGGATACTGGCCATGTTGGGCTTTTTGTTATTGAAGACATAGTTGTTCCTGGCTAGCCAAAGATGCCAGCATAGTGTGGCTGGAATACATTTCCACATTCTACTGATGTTGTGTTTGCCTTTCCTGGGAAAGGGATAACATTTCCCCCAATTTTTCTGAAGAGAGGAGATCTGATCAAAACTTTCGCTAATTTCCATGGGGCTTGTCACCTGCTTCCAGCAGCTCTGAGCAAAGGGACAGAGTAAGAAAATGTGCTGAATGTTTTCCTCCTCTGCACGACAGAAGCAGCACATTGATGGTCCCAAGATTCCTCTTTTCCTTAGATTCTCAGCAGTAAGGATCTTGCCTTTCAGGAGGGTCCAATTGAAATGTTTAATCTTTGGAAGACACTCTGATTTCCAGACAGTTGTGAAGAGGTTCCAATTTGCTGAATGAGTTGTGGCCTGCAATGTTTTGTATCCCTCTTTTACCGTGAATTTCCCTCCACTGGAGTCCCAAATATACCTGTCTTCAATCCCAATATTGATAGGCGCAGAACCAGAGAGAGAGGACTTGAGATTGGACCAAAGATCTCTGAGGTCAATGGGGGTTTGGAGATCCTTCCAGTCCTGCCATTTGTTTTGGTTCCATATTGATATATCGAACAAGGTGGTTAGATTTCTTTCTTCCATCCATATCTGCAGAGGTCGGAAAGCTTGGAGAAGGTTTCTCGGCTTAGAGCCCATAATTCTATCTGACCAAATATTGGTGTCCTTACCATTTCCAGGTAGTTTGGATGTGTTTTCTCGGAATTGGGGAAGCACTTTTTTAATGAGTTTCCATACCGGGGTGCAGGATCTGTCAACTATTGATTCAGTAAGAAGATTAGAGTTCGTGCCTCTGAGATATTTCCTTTTTATGACCTCCACCCACCACGATCCTTTGCCAGAAAGAATTCTCCAGATCAATTTAAAACCCAAAGCCCGATTGGAGAGGCTTGGGATTTTAATGGATAGGCCTCCCTTTTCATATGGTAGGGTTACCTGATCCCATTTGACAAGGCTAAATTTCTTGGACTCCTGTTTTCCTCCCTGCCATAGAAAGCTTCGCAAGATGAGTTCCATATGTTTATGAGTATTGGCCGGGGCCATGATGACCGCATATTGATAAATTGGAAGGGCTGAGAGAATGGCCTTAATAAGGATCGTTCTGCCTGCCAAATTGAGCCAAGACACTCCCCAACTCTGAAGGAGGCCTCTCATCTTTTCTATGTGTTTGACCCAAATCTCAGCCTTGACTGTTTCTTTAGCAAGAGGCAGACCTAAATAGGAAAAGAAGCTCCAGTTCCTTTGCACTGGAATGTCCAGTATCAAAGATATTCTTTGCTGTATTTGAAGGGGGACATTCCAAGTATATATCTTGCATTTTCTGTTGTTCAACTTCCCTCCTGAAACTGCTAGAAAGGCATCCAACACTTTCTTGAATCGTTTTGCCATTAAGCTGGAAGCTCCCCCAATGAGAAGTGTGTCATCCGCGAAGAGCGAATGGTTGATCTCTTTGATCCCTCTTTCTATACAGATTCCAGTGATCTCTTTTTGTCTGCGAAGATGTTCTAGATGAATACTCAAAGTCTCAGCCATTATGATGTATAAGAATGGGGAGAGAGGACAACCTTGTCTCAGCCCCCTGGAGCTTCTAAAGTATTTGCTGGGGCGACCATTAATCAGGGGAGCGGTCCAAGGGTTGGAGATGCACCCATTGATAATGCTTATGAAGTTTTTTGAAATCCCGAATTTTTTGAGTGCTGCTGTTAGAAAGGAGTGGTCAACTCTATCAAAAGCATTTGCCATGTCGAGTTTGATTATCATCCCTCGTTCTCCTCTGTTTAGGCTGCTGTGGATAGCTTCTTGGATCAATATGACATTGTCGGTTATTTGCCTGCTCGGAACAAAGCCTCCCTGGTTTTCAGATATTAAGAGAGGAAGGAGTTTTTTTAGCCTATTGGCTAGAATTTTTGTTACAATCTTGTAAGAAACATTACATAAGGATATGGGGCGGAACCTGTCAAACGAGAGAGGATTCGCTTCCTTAGGGATCAGGGCTATGTGGGAAGACTTGGTATTTTCTCCCATCTTATGGTTTTTGAAAACATTCTTTACCATCCGCACCAAGTCTTTTTTGATTGTTTCCCAATGATTTCGATAGAAGGCAACCGTGAACCCATCCGGACCCGGGGCCTTATCCTGCTGCATACTAAAGGTTGCTGCACGAATTTCCTCTTCTGTAATGTCCTGGTCCAACTCTTTGTTTTGAGTATCTGATATTTTGCTCTCTACTGCACTAAGGAATTCAGAGCTGTCCGTTTGCTGAGGAGCAGCGGAAAGAAGGGATTTAAAGTGATTGAATGCTGCTTCTTTAATTTCTTCTTGGTCGATGATCTCTTTTCCCTCAGCCTCTATTTTATCTATCTGGTTTCCAGCTCGCCTGAGTTTGATATTGTTGTGGAAAAAGGATGTATTTTTGTCTCCGGCTTTCAGCCAAAGGCACCGGGATTTCTGTCTTTGATCCTCTTCCTCTACTCTATTTTGTCGATAGAGTTCCCTATACATTTCTTTTTCCTGCTCTAAGTCTTCACTTGTGTATTGTATGTTCTCTTTATCTTTATTCCACTGCTCCATCTTCGTGAGTAGATCTGATTTTTTTTTTATTTTCCAAGATCGCTGCTTCCTTTGCCCACTGTTTGATGACTGCTCTTAGGTATTTTAATTTCGTTTCCCAGATATAGTAGGGCGATCCGTTTACCTCCTTGGCCCACTGGTTTTGAATGAGGGTGCGAAATTCTTCTTGAAGATCCCAAGTTTTATTATATTTGAAGGGGAGTGGCCCCAAGTTTCTGCCTTTGTCCAGATTTAGAATCACAGGCTTGTGATCTGAGGCCGAAGCATGAATTAATTGACTCTTAATGGACTGAAAACTTGCTGCAATTCCTTCCTGTAGCAAAAATCTATCCAATCTCTCTTTAATATTGTGGTAGCCAGATCTTTTATTACTCCATGTGTATTTCCCGTTGGATAGAGGAATGTCAATCAGATTGTGAGACTGTATTATGGTTTCTAGCATGTCTCTTGAGGGATCTGCAAGGTAGTTTCCTCCTAACTTTTCATCCACGTTTCTTATTACATTCATGTCTCCTCCCAGAATTATATTCCTGTTTTGCACGGATTGGAGATCTGAGGCTATGGTGTCCCAACAGCGGCCTTTGTCCCTATAATGGTTTGGGGCATATATATTATAGATATAGTAGATTTCCTGAGTTCCTTTGTTTTTCAAGTCTGTTCTGACCCACCAGTTGCAGAATTGAGAATTGATGATTTCCCATTTATTCTTATTCCATATTGTTCCTATTCCTCCTGAAGCACCTTCTGAACCTATTGATACACCTGTGAAGTTTTTGGAGTTTTGGAGTTGTTTTTGAAAGTCCTGTTCAGTAATTTTGGTCTCCTGGATGAGGAGAAGGTCTGGCTGCTCCTGTTTTAATAAATCCCTGATTGCTTTTAGTTTTAAGGGAGAGCCCATCCCCCTACAATTCCAAGAGACCAAGATCATTATTTACCATTTGTTGGGTGAGGTCCACTCTTCTCCTTTACTTTTTCTCCACTCCCTTTTAGCTTGCCTAAGTATGAGTCCATTGGTTGTTGCGCTCCCGTTGCCATCTCTTTTGCCGCTGTTTCATCTCTGAGCTCTTTATTTGACTTTCGGCCAGGTTTTCTCGGAGGGTCTGTGGATTGACTAGCTTCTTTCGATTTGTTTCTGGTAAGGATTCTCTCAATGGTAGGAGGGGGGGAAGGGGGAGGGATCGTGCGGGGGGAAGAGGGAGCTGCACGGGGGGAAGAGGGAGGGGAAGAAGGTTCTTCGACGGACAAGGATTCGAAGGGGTTGGAGGATGAAGGGAAAGCTGAGCTGGAGGGGGGAGGAGGAGGGGGGGGAAGGGATTCCGGAGGGGTTTTGGAGTTGGGTCCTTGGGTGGGGGAAGGCTTTTTCCTTTTTACTGGTTCCCATGAGCCCTCAGGATTTTCCTCATTATCAGCAGATTCATTTATTTTTGACTTACTACATCTATTTGCAAAATGACCATACTCGTGGCATACCTTGCATTTGAAGGGAAGCTGCTCGTAGTCCAACTGCTGGATATGCGTCCATTGGTCCACCTTGATCTTGATAGCTTCCGGCAGACCTTTCCCTAGATCTACTTCCACGCAGATCCTCGCGCACGCATGCATGTTCTCCCTTGGCTCAGATCTATCAATGTATTTACCTACTGCATTTCCTATTGCCTTTACTGATTCATCTCCCCAGCAATGAAGCGGCAAGTGAGGGAGCCGTACCCATACTGGAACTGCATTTGGAATGTCCATTTCCGGATCAAAGTCCGGAGTCCATCTATTCAAGTAAAGGCCTCTTGAATCCATGAAATAGGGGCCATTTCTGAAGATGAGGTTCTTGTCTTCTTTCGATTCAAAGAGAAATGTATAATATCCACGTCCGCAGAATCTGATGGCAATCTTCCCTTGTATCATCGCGCTCCAGTTGCGCTCTACCCATTTCTGAACTGATCTCGGAGAGGGCCAGAGGCCAGTGAACTGGCCTACAAGACCTCTTTCCGCGAGAGTTATTGCAGATTTCCTTGGAAGGGAAGGAGGAAGATTAACCTCTGGGATTTCATCGAGTTTTTTGATGAACTTGGTCACAGAGGGACGGGGTCTGGCATCTGCTGGTTCAGAAAATAGGGAGGCGAATATTTCCTCATGGTTCTCAGAGTCTGGAGGGGGGGGAGCGAGCCCGGCCATTCAAGAGAGTGGCCCGCAGGGGGCTGCGGGAGAAGATCAGCGCAGGGAAGGAGCAAAGGCTGGGCCCCAACGACAGGGACCAGCGGAACAGACAAAGACGAGAGGGGATCGAGGAGAGCAGAGGCCCAGCCAGGCAGGGCCTGGGGGGCAGGAGCAGGCGCGCGGGAAGCAGGTTCAAATCGCCAGAGCTCGTCCATCGCTTCTCCCAGACGTCGTCAAAAAATTATAATTCGGAGGTGAGCATTTATTGCCTTCTTAGTGGGATCTTGACTATTCTTTCATATGCACTTTGTTGAGATGATTTTTATAGTGTTGGCATGGTTGTTTATTTATTGTGTTTGATCATCTTTCATTGCATTGTGGGTGGAATGGGTGCATGAGAGTCTAGGGTTAGGGATAAATTTTGATCCCTTTGCTAGCCATGAGAAGGGGAGGCTCCATGTATTTTGCTTTTTATAGTTACTTAGTATTTTGTGCATGAATAAAAAGATCTAGAGATGTTTATGGTGTCTTCCCCTGTTTTATTTTTGTTTATTGATGGACCTTTCATTGGTTAATGGTAGATTGTGTGATGGATTTAACTTGGCATTTTCATGTGGAAACAAATGTCATGTTTGCTAGCATCTAATCCTTCCTTGATTTTCTATTCATCATTTATTGTTTGCTTGCCTACTGACAATTCTATGACAATTTACTTTAGCACCAATAAGCACATTAATTGCGACAAGAGATAAGGTGCTCCATAGCTTCGGTGAGGGTGGGGGGATCCATCCACACTTTATGTATGGTGCACTAAATCTAGATAATATATGGGATGCATTGGATATGGAATAATGCCAAAAGCATGTCTTGACAAATGACTTGGTAAGGTTGGAGTGTAAGAGTTCAATTCAAACAGGACAAAAATTTGACAAAATAATGGCAACATAAATGATTCAAAATGGGTTTTTTTTTTTTTAAAATTTATGTTTGATGCCAATAACTTTTATGTTTTCCCATGATTTGGACTTGCTAGGTAATGAATAGGTAGCGAGTTATGTGATTGTCAAATTATGGCCATCAGATACTTGTAGGTTTGATTCTTTGTTTACAAGGTCAATGTGCCACAAAGAGAACTTGAGACCAAGTTAATTTGCTTGGTAGTAGTGTTGAGTAAAGTTTGACTTAAGTGTACACAAAATGTAATGTTCCCTAGTAATTAATTGGCCAAAGGAGGACGAAATAACCTATCCAACCCCGTAGGCTATAGTCAATGATAAAGGGGGAAACCGTTTTCCAATGATTTTTGGGCAACATTGGGTAAATTGAGATAATTGGGGCAAAACTTATGGAGGAAGCCAGAATTGGGGCTAAGTGGAGGAAAACTTGTAACCCCTCACATTAAAATAAGGAAAAGAGACCTCATAAGGAATCTATAAATAAGAGAGAGGAGAAATCATTTTCTCATCATTGATTTGGTTGGATATCTCTATTTCACGAGTTGAGGCTCTGAGGGTTGTAAGACCCCTATCTCCTTTTGATTGGTTTTAGTGGTGATGATCGTGTTGAAGAATCTAGGGCAAAGTAGTGTAGTGTGATTCTTCATTACTTGATAACAATTTGTGGAGTCTTTTTACTTTTCTTGTTAGCTTATTCTTCTTCTTCTTCTTATTAGTGCATATGTGTGTACTTCATCAAACTGCTACCAAAACATAAAAACAAGAACACAAGATGTTGGCTCTCTGCCAGGGCCAAAACCTCTCTTCTCTTGAGAGGAAAACCCTTTAGTGAATTTCTCTTATTGAAGCTTCTATTGATCAATGCCAAACCCTAGACCCCTGACAAAGAGATCCTCCAAGCACAAGTCAAGTCTCCACTCCTTTTTGCACCATATACCCCGACACTTCGTCCTCCTGTTTTCGGCACTTCTTGCTATGATTCTTGTCTAGAGTTAGACCTTCCTTGAATGAGTCTTCTAAATGAAGTGTTACTCTTGCTCAAGAGTATCTTTGACGAACCGAGATCCTTCTTGAGTGTATGACTGTTCTGCTATTTTGCTGCCCTAGTTTCTCGCACGTGTGGAGAGTACCCTTAGTGTATTAGGGTCTTTCTTCCTTCGCTAGAGAGAGGGGCTCCTTCGCTTGTCTTGAGAGACCTTGTGAGTCTAGAGTCAAACCCAAACAACACAAAACTATGGATTGTTTGTCCCTGTTGTCATACTCGTAGATTTCTCCTCCTCTTCCTCGCACGTGTGATTGTTTCTAGCCCTAGAAATAGTCCTGTACCTTCGCTGTCCCTTCTTCTTTCTTCATTGCACCTTGTAGACCTTTTACCTTGGCTTTCTTCGTTTTTTTTTCTTCTATCCCTTGCGGATTTTAGAGCTCAAGTTATGCGTTATATTTGGAGTGGACAACCTCTATAAATAGAGGACTGCCCCTCCATTTAGGCTGACTTTGAGGGCTGTTTGGATGCTGATTTGTTGAGCAGACTTTGGATAGTTTTCATGGTGGTGTAGCATGCTTGAAGGAACTTCTTTAAGGTGCCATTGCATAGGAGTAGACTTGACTTTGCTTGGAGGTTATCTTTTGACTTTAATATATATTTATACATGGTGTAACATGCCCTTAAGGCCTTCAATATTTTCTCTTGACTATTTGACTCACCTATAGCACTTTTACATGTGCTAGACCTACTTCAATGAGCAAGAAAGTCATTGACATATATTATAAAAAAATATTTCTTTTCTTAAATAAGTACAAACATTAAAAGTAAATTTATGAAGACCGAACCTAGTTACACTTCCTTCAATAGATCGCACCCTAGCCAATTCCTTCCTTTCTCTCATTTGTTTGGCACAATTGTTCTGAGGCATATGTTAAATTTCCATGGAACTCTACAACTACTTAGATGAATAACTGAAAACAAGGCAACTGAAACTGAAACTAAATTTACTTTCACCAAGATACAAAGATTCTTAACAATTTATAAGCAACGGAATAAAACACCAGAAATAAAAACACATCATACAAATTGACACGCTTGTTTACCAAGGAAACCCAAAAGGGAAAAATTGCGTTCTTTTTTGTGGTATTTTATTGATTGTTCTTGAGCAATTGGATCTATTAAAAAGCAATCTGTCTTTGAGAAAGCGTTCTTCTTCTCACTAATCTCAGTTGATACAATTGATCTCGGCCTACCTTGATCACTGCTTGATCTCGACCCTCTAACTCGCAGTTGTTCCTCAGCTGAATACCTTGACTTGCCCTTGCAATTCCTTATCCCTTCTCCTTGATCTTTGCGCACTAGAAGCCTCCTACATCCTTGTGCAAATCCTCCTATTTCCTAGAGCAAGCCTGGCTCCTATTTTGTAGCGCAAATCCTCCTATTCTCTTATGCACTTGTGGTCTCCTATTTCTTAGGACACAAGCTTCTTCAAATCTACACACACACAATCTCCTATATCCTCCTATTCTCTTGCGCACCTGTGATCTCCTATTTCTTAGGACACAAGCTCTCAATTCTGTGCTCTCCAAAATCAAAGATGATCTCACAAACTTGTGCACACACTTGTGATTTTCTGTGCCTTCGTCCTCCTCTTCATAGACCCAATTCGAGCATACAAGGAGACCCAGTTCAAATCTAGAAGATCGAGTTTTGATTGTGAGTTAACTGAGAGTGTTACTCTTTCTCTCTCCAATCAACATTTGGAGTATTAACACGTTCTTCCTTCAATTAACACTGAAGACTAACTTGCTCTAACTGAAATTGTAACTGCCACTTTGTTTTGTCGTCAAACTGATGAAGACTCCACTTAGCTGAAGCTCCAACTCTATGCATGCCATCTTGATGATTATTCCAGTAAACTGGAAATAAACTCATCCTAACTGAAATCTAACTCATGAGCTCCCACTCATATTGAGAGAAAGACAAATTGAGGTCTTCATTGGCCAAGGCACAAGCCAAAATACCTTTACTTGCTACATTTTCAATACTCCCTCTTGGTGAGGAAGGTACTTCTGGAAGAGCCTCGTCCAACACCCCCACGTTATTCGTTGCTGCAGCTGCTCCCTCTTAACTAGAGGGATTCCCCTCTTCTGGCTGCAGAATTTGATCTGAAGACGTGTACCTTTCAACCATGCTCCTAGGCTTTGAGCCTACACCTCAGTCACAAGTGCCATGTACCTCGTATATCTTTGTGGCTATTTACTCTGTTTAAATGTGGTATTGGGAGGTCCAATTCCCTCTTGATCCTCCCTAAACAACTCGTCTGCCCACCTGGCTTGAACTCTCGCTGTACTGGGAGTCACTGACTGAGTGGTTGCCTCCACTCGTCCTGGTCTCTCCTCCTCCTCATCCCCTCCTAGTTGGCCCACTTGCCACCTGGCTGAGACTTAATCTGTGATACTGTACGGGGCTCCTTCTTAGGAGCGAGTAGCTCCTTTCGAGGTACTCTAATCTTCTCTTGCTTTAAAGACTCCCTCAGAGCTCTATTGTCCTCAAACTTCACGTCTCTAATCTGCACACTTCCTGCCTTGCTGCTCAAGGCTGTGCCTGTGTCAACCTACAACAGGGATAGATTTTTCATCCTCACACCTATCTGCTTCACACATCCAGAAGATAAGTGCTTGAGGTAAGCCTTACCTTTGCTGAAGATGACATCAGAACCCTTATACTCTAGAGTAGCCATTGAAACAAGATTCTTCTTCAGGCCTAGAACATAGAGGACATCTCTGAGATGGAGAGAGCTACCTGAATCCCTCTTAAAATTGACAATACCAACTACCTTGGTTGCATACTTGCCATCATCCCCTAGCCCAATGTGAAACTGCATGTCCTTCTCCTTCAATTGGTTGAAATTTTCGTTGTTCCCAGTCATATGGAAGGATGCTCCTGAATCTATGTACCATACACTGTTGTCTGCTGAGCTTGCCATGCAAGCTATCTGTTATGAATAAAATATATATAATAATACAAATAATATAAATAACAATAATAATTATTAATGATTAATTAACAATAATTAGTAGTGAAGAGGTATGTCTCTAAGGACATGACCATTTGTGAAGAGTTACCTGCCTAGGTATATAAGCAGGCGCTCACCCTCATTGTAGCCATCTCACTTTATTCAAATATTATATATATATACTATTACTTGTCCTACAATGGATGTCTTTGTCTTCGAAGTTTTTTGAAGATTATTGCAGAGTACGAACCTTGTTTGTTACATGGTATTAGAGCTGTTCAATCCTTTAGCTGCTCAACCACTGCACAGAGTTAGTGTGATCCGACCTTTGGCCATCAACCCTTTGTCAAGTTCATTGTTGTTGGAATTCAGGATTATAGCCATAGAAGTATTTGGAGGTTCTCCATTTTGTTGTCAGGACTTTGGCCATTAAAAAAAAGAATTTAATTAAAAAAAAGGAAAAAAGGAAAAAGAAAGAAAGTTATAAAAAAGAAGAAGAAGTTTTTACAAAAAAAAGATATAAAAGGATCAAGAAAAAAAAGAAGAAACAAAAATAATAACTAGAAAAAAAAATTATAAAAAAAAGAGAAAAAAAAATTTAAATAAAAAGGTGAAGAAAAAAAATATGAAAAAAGGTGAAAAATTATATAGAATAAAAAAAAGGTTAAAAAAATATAGAATTTATATATACATATATTTTTTTTTTCAAAAAACAAAAGTTTTTATAAAAAAAATTATATAAAAATATAATTAAAAAGAAAGTCAAAACGACTTACTTGGTTGCTGCAGGCTCACTTGTCATCCGCCGCAGCCGGTACCAAACAAACAACCAATCAACTGGCCTGGTCTGCGGTTGTCTTCCCTACCGCTGCTATCCCCACATGTAACGACCCTCTCCGCCCCAATGTCGATGACCAGAGGAATCTACTATTGTTGCTTAATTTGTCAACCAACAACCATTCGACAACGACTAGCCGCTGTACATCGTCCATGCCATAGCCACTGTAGCCGCTAGCTGCACTGCCCGCTATGCATCTCATTCGGCTGCTGAAACATCACACCACTGCCAAGCCACCACCGCCTCAGCTACAACAATCTCACACCACAGGCATTGACCAATGCACCACAAATCGACCCTAAATCGAACGACCTAGTCACACTGTCTGTATACACACATCAACATCAGTGGGTTTTACAAACTTTCCATACGAAACGTCGCCTCACATGATCGTACGGTCGTATTCGTATAGAAAAAAACAACCAATTTGTGAGTTACACTGAATTTAATAATTAATTAAAATTAAATTAAAAGAAAAGACCAAAAAAAATATTTTTATATAAGTTAAAAGAAAGTGTGAAGTTAAATTGTGTATATATATATATATAAGAGACAAATTGCAAGGGATTATTTAAATAAATAAATATTCTTTTTAAATTAAAAGGGGAATATAAGAAGATTTTGGGAAAAAGGTAAAAAATAGAATATATTTTAAAAGCTCATAAAAGGGAATATATATAAAAGTACCAAGTTAAAGCAAAATATTAGGGTATTTTTTATCGAAGGCAAAAATGGAGTCTAGTTTAGAAATAAAGGAAGGAAGATTTCTAGAAACCTCATGTAATTATGTTTCAGTGCTATTTAGAATTAAAGGGTCCATTGTAGGAAAATAAGCTACTATTGCTATCTCGCCGACCGAAGATAAAAACTATATAAAGCCTAAATCGCAAAACAATTAGTGATTCTTGAGTCAAATATAATCGAAAGATTAGATTGTTAACCAATTCACAATTAAACATTGGAGATTATACATTTACATCACAATTCTCCATTAAAACCCTATGGAACGATCAATGTAAACATTATTTTGGGTTAACCCTGGATTCTCCATTCAAACCCTATGGAAAGGATCGATTTTATCACATTGAAGTTACACTACCATTTTATAGTCTGTGCTAGAACAAAACAGAGATCAAACTATGCACTAAACCTTCAGTCGCATACCAGAACAATTTTGGTCAAGACAGAGAATGCGATTATACACAATCGTTCACTGGATCATATAACTTATAAGTGATTTGCCATATCATGAAATTTACAGGTTTATAAACTTACAAGTTACTGTGCACTGCTCGGCGTGCACGGTGCAGGAGTCAACTTCAAAGCCGAGCTGAGAGCCTGAGGCAGCAGGAGTCAAGAGCCGAGCTGTGTAAAGTTTAAACTGTATGTTGCTCACGCGGAGTTCGGTTGAGGTCAGTGGTCGACTGGTCGTCGGTCGCTCGGTGGTAGTCTGTAGACTGGCAGTGTATCAAACCCTCCGCACGACGCAAACAATGAAACTAACCCTCCGGCGAACAATGAAACCAAAAGTAAAACGGGCCCGCAATTGATTTGGAATTTTTTTTAAAACAACAAAAAAATTCGAACCAAAACGATTTTCATCGAACCAAAAACGAACTTAATCGATTTTGTTCGGCATTAAATTCGAGTTCGTTATTAAATTCGAGTTCACCATAAAGTTCGGCGAACTTGAACGAATAAGTTCGTATTTGTTTGAAGTTCGGCGAATTTCGAACTTATTCGTTCAAATTCGCCGAACCTGGTGACTAAGCATGGAAGGAGAGATTCTTGGGCTTCATCTCCCAGTGTCTCTTCATATTCCAGCTCTCCTTAGTTTCTATTTACACTATTTTACATATTCACCCTATCCCAATGATTAGGTGTCAACACAAATAAAGGGATGTCAAAGTTAACTTGTATCTTGAAGGGTGTTGCATGTCCAAAATTGTCGCTTGTTGGAATTGCCTCAACTGCCATTTGTAGTTGTCGAAGGATTTGGGCGATGTTGTCCATCATCTTGTTCCTTTGTTGTTCGAATGCTTGCTCGAGCAACAACTTGATAGGATCTCCTGCTTTGTCATCCCTCTTTTCTTCTGCTATGGAAAGTCCCTTGAGTCGGTGAGAGTGATCTTCCCCAAGTGGAACTAGCTCAAGACCGTACTTTTTATACCCTGACCTTTGTCGGTGACATGTGTTGAAAAACAAAAAGGACCATATTTCTTTGATAACACTAATTTGGGTTGGACAAGGAACAAAATGAAAAGCAGGAAAGGATATGGAACACATACATAGAGAAATATAGCAAAGCGCATAGTAATATAGTGAAAACCCATCTTCTATTAATTAATAAAATAACAAAATATTGTAGAATGCAAACCGGCTAGAATATTGGTAGTTTATATCTAAACAGAGAGAGAGAGATGTGGTTATGCTCATTTGCAAAACCTATTACAAGAGGTCAAAAGAGTGCCCTTTCAACATAAAGAAAGGACTTAAGGTTCAAAGCGCAAACCCTAGGAGGCGAAGCATCGAAAGTTTTGTAGGTCCGAATGTGGTTAGTTGATATGCCAACTTCCTAGGGGTGCAACTTTGGTACACAACCTTTGTTTGGGTTGTTGGAAAGATCTCACTAAGAAGTACAAATATTGGTACGGATTAGGAATGCCATGGAAATCTTTGGCTCTGGAATTCCCAGAAAACATTGTGTAAGGTCTCAAAATGATCTTGGAAGTTTAGGACCTGAAAATCATATCAAAACTACCAAGCTGGAGAATTGTGTTGATTCTGTGGAAGAGGTGGATGGTCATTGATATCTATTTGGATCATTGGTACATACACTAGTTTAGGGTCCTTAAGGGGTGCATTAGTTTAGACTAACTTGTCATAGTCTAGTATTATTGGTTTTGATAACTGTGACCTAGACTCTACCTTTTCATTCCCACCTAAGAGCTAACTACCACATTGTAGTTGATCTTAGAAACCCATCCCTGTGAGTCAATTCTTATAGCCAACGTTGTTATATTTCCCACTTGACCCTAAAATGTTGTCTCCTAGCTTTTGATTTGTAGATTTGATCTTCATCTAATGTGGGAATACTCTTTGTAGTGCAAATGTTGTTTTTTCTCTACCTGTTCCTTCTCATATAATTGACATGTTCATTCTTCAGATAACTCCTTGAGTTGTTCACTCATTCCCATCTTACATCTCAACCCGTGGGAGTTTGTGCCTAGTTGAGCTACTTAATGTTTTTCTTACCTCAGGATGTTGAGATTCAATGAGTCTTGGGCTTTAATCTCTTCTTGCTTGTGGAAATTGTTTATATGGTATTGTTTCTTCCTCTTGACGTATCTTCTCCATTTACCTTTTTTATAGCACTCTTGTAAGTGCATTTTCAGCGTCATCTTGTTAGTTGGGAAATTTTCCTTCACTATATGTCAATATTCAAGCCACTTTTTGCCTAAGTCACCATGTTCGACGAACTTTATTGATCAAGTTCGAAGTTTGCTGAGCTTCATCTCATGCCAAATTTGTTCCATTAAGTTTGGCGAAAAAATTCGTTTGTATCAGTGTTGTGAAAATCGCAATAATATCGCGATAAAATGAAATTATCGCGATTTTTTCGCTGTCCCGATAAAATCACGATAACTATACGAAATAATCGCCAGAATTTTTTTGCCGATTTTTATTGAAATTATCGCGATAATTTCGATTTTATCGCGATAAAAACGGAAAAAATCGCGAGGCTTCGCGGCAGCGAGGTTTTATATAGTTTTTTTGGTTTTTTGTTATGAATTCATTTGGACAGTCGCGCGCGGAGGGCAGAGAAGAGCTGGGAGACCAAGCTGGAGAGGGTTTTTAGCTAAATCTAAGTGCTTAGAGGAGAAAATCAAGAGGAGACCACCGATTTCTCCATAGAAATGGTATGTGGATTAATTTTTTTTGTTTTCATTGTTTAAAAACATTGTTTTTGTATGTTTTTCATTCTTTTTGGTTGGGTAACTTGGTATGGGCACCATTTTTCTTTTGTTTTCATTGTTTTTAAAGATTTTTTTGTATTTCTTCATTGTTTTTGGTTGGGTAACTTGGTATGACTATGGGAACCAATTTTTTTTTTTTTTTTTTGTTATATTGTTTATGGATTTTTCATTGTTTTTGCCATTTGGTTGGGTAACTTGTGTTTGAAACTTTGAACTTTGAAATGGTTGTTTTAGGTTGGGTAACTTGGATTTTCAATGTACAATGTTAAAAATTAAAAATTAAAATACTAAATTGTAAATTTGTAACTTGTAATTTTGTAAATGCTAAATTGTAATCCTTATTTTCCCATAGGTTCACATCTGCACCAAAACACCATTCAAGAATCAAGACTTCAAGTTTGCAACTTCAAAAACAAACATGCCAAGGAAATTGGATCCTTCCTAGGAATATGGTGTACCTGATTCTCCGAATGATAGACTAAACTTGAGTTGCAAGTTGTGTGGCCACCCTATGTTCGAGGGGGTGTACAGGTTGAAGTTTCACCTTGCAAAAATCCCTAGAAAAGATGTGGGGCCTTGTACAAATACAAATCCTGAACTTATCCAAAGAGCCATGAGAGCATTGGAAAATTTAGAGTAGACTAGAGAGGCCAAGGAAGAACTCAAAAGGCAACTAAAAAGGTCAACTGAAGGAAGTAGGCCAAGTGGCACTGGTTCTACTGCAGCATCAACCAATCCGGTAGTTGTCGCATCATTTTTTGTTCCTCGAACCGCACCTAGTTCACAGCCATCTATCGGTTCAATGCTAAAAAGAACTGAGAAAGAACAAGCTGACAAGTTGCTGGCAAAATTTCTCCTCTGGAGTGATATTCCTTTCAGCATTGTAAGGAATAATCCATTTTTCCAACCTACTGTTGATGTTATTGCCAGTGTTGGCCCAGGGTACAAAATCCTTCTTATCATGATTTCAGAGGCCGAATTTTTCAAAATGAAAAGTGTGATTGCACCCAAAGATTGGAGGAATTTAGGGCATCATGGGCACAAATAGGATGCACTGTTATGTCAAATGGTTGGACTGACCAAAATGGGAGAACTCTTATAAACTTCTTGGTTAGTTGTCCCAAGGGGACTATGTTTATCAAATTTGTTGATGCATCTGCACAAATCAAAGATGCAAGAACTTTAGGTGATTTGCTGGATGTGTTTATTTTGGAGGTGGGTGAACAACATGTTGTCCAAGTCATAACGGACAATGCTGCAAATTATGTTGCTGCTGGCAGGATGCTTATGGACAGACATCCTCCTTTATTTTGGACACCTTGTGCTGCACACTGTATTGATTTGATGTTGGAGGACATAGGGAAAATTCCCTTTGTCAAAGATATTGTTGATTCATTCAAAAGCATTACAAAATTTATATATAACCATGCATTTGTGCTTAGCTTGATGAGAAGATTCACCAACAACAAAGAGTTGGTGCGCCTCGCCATTACATAGTTTGCCACCAGTTTCATATCTCTTCAATCCCTCTTGAATTCTATGTGGGATGTGAAGAGAATGTTTCTTTCAGAGGAGTGACGTGCTCTGCCAATGAGCCCCAAACCAGAAGAAGAGGCCATATGCAAACTAGTTTCATACTAGGAAGACCTCTGGGCGGGAGTGCAGGAGGTGTGCACCGTTACTGAACCTTTGGTAAAGGTTCTTCGGTTGGTTGATGGTGAGAAGCCCGCAATGGGCTATTTGTATGAGGCCATGGACGGGCCAAAGAAGCCATTCGGGCCTACTATGATAGTAAGGGAGATGGTGGGTTTCAGAGACAACTCCTCCTATGGGGAGTGATTGATGAGCGATGGAACAACACACTCCATTGTCCCATTCATGCTGCTGGGCTTTTCCTGAACCCTGCATTTTCTTATGCATGTGGGTTTGATTTTGATGCTGAGATCATGGATGGATTCTTATCCTATGTCCAGAAGATAGTGCGATCTCCAGAACAACGTATAGAGATCTCTAAACAAATTGAGACATATAGGATGGCAGGTGGCACATTTGGCTTTGAGATGGCTGTCATTGATAGGACGATTAAAATGCCAGGTATTTTTTAATTTGTAACTTTGTTTCAAATTTCATTGTCTCTTCAAATTCCATTTTTTTCTTATGTTTATTTAAAATTTTATTTGTAATTTTGTTGTAGATGCATGGTGGAAAATATATGGTGGTAGGGTACCCCTTCTGCAAAAGCTTTCCATTCGCATCCTCAGCAAAACATGTAGCTCCTCAGGATGTGAGCGCCACTGGAGTGTATTTGAAAAAATACACAACAAGAAGCGCAACAGGTTAACACTTAAACATTTAAAATATTGCAAATTTCCAAATAAATTTTCGAATTCATTAAACAATATTTTTTTTTTTATAATTATTAATTATTATTTCATGATCTTTGTACAGGTTGGAGTCCCAGCGACTTAATGACATGGTCTACGTCTACTACAATCTTCGATTGTGGGTGAGGCAACTTGAGAGGACACCTGATGTGGATGCCATCTCATTGGATGGGATTGACACCACTGCTACATGGAGGGTTGAGGCCAAGAGGCCTCTCATGGAGTCTGCTGATGATTGGTTAGTGCAGGATGTAGTGGAGGGGGAGGAGGAACTGGAGGAGGAGGAGGAGGAGGAGGAACAGGAGGAGGAGGTGACACCACCTGCCCGGGCTACCACTGCCACCAGTAGAGGACGTGGTCTACCTCCTATAGCTCCTACTTCTAGTTCTTCAGCTTCTAGAGCACATCAGACTCCACTGCCATCTCCACCAGCACGGGCACCAACATCTACATCTAAAGGGAAAGGGAAAGCTGTGGCATTTTCCCGCAAGAGGGGCAGAGGAAATCAATAGGATTAGACTTTAGTTATTTTCTTCATTTTATTGTATATGACATTATGACATGATGAGATACATTATCATATTTTTTGTTGATATTTTGAGGCTGAGTTGGGACTCAGGAGTCAAGACTTACTATTCAGGACATGTTTCAATGTTATGCGTGATTTTAGCACTAGAAATGATATTAAACATCTTATATATTAGTTCTTTTATCATATTTATGTGTCAATGTATTTATTTTATGTTGTAGATGGTTTAGATATTAAAAAAATTGAAAAAAAATGAAAAAAAAAAGAATTTTTTTGTACCAAACGTTTATTTCCCGATAATTTTCGATAATTTCCAGATAATTCCGATTTTTTCCGATTTTTTCCTCGCGTCGATATTATTCCGATAACGATAAATGCAACATTAGTTTCTATTCTAGCATGAGAGATTTTGGAATTTCGTATTAAAAAAATTAAAAGAAAAGCTACTTTACCCATTTGCTCTAGCCCTGAAACCTCACGCATTGCTGACCGTCCTTGTTGCAGCTCATAGTCATAAGCTACTCTCCTACAACACAATGAGCAACCACGAGTTGGCCCTTGACAATGCAAGCATAGTTGCATAAGTCGTGCGCATCAACCATCATCCACTCGTTTGGTGGTTTCACATTGACGAGACACAACTCTCCCATTCATTAATCAAATGTGCAGGTTTGTAAATTATTCCCACTCATGAATAAATAAACAACCGACACTCTTACACTTAGATGCAACTATCTCTCATTTCATTAGTCAAACACACATAACCCATAACATGTAGATTGTGATCATGACAGAATAAATAAAGAAAGAACCTCTAGAATTACTTCGATGAAATTTTACAAGATAATGACTATGGTGGTTGTCAAATTTTTTAGCAAGAATCCTTTTGAAAGGATGAATAACAAAATGATTCACATTCAAAAAGTTAAATTTTAAAATTGTAGTATTACTTTCAGCCTCGAGGTTCTGATTCTTAGTAAATACAAGTAAAGCATTCCCAGTAGCATTAACGGAGGGTTCAACCTAGGATATCAAATTTTATTGACAATAAATATAGGAGTGAACATGAGCCTAAAATCTTTAGATTTGGGAGCGGAGTTGGATTCATACTCCTTAGATCTGATAGATCTGTAATTTTAATTGTATAAATATTTAGAAATTTTAGATTTGATCTTCTAACTTGGGGTTTTAATTTCAGATTTTTATATATTTGTATGGGGTTTCTGGGTTTTTGTTTGCTATTTGTGCAGGTATAGATCTGAAGGTTTTTTAAGGAGATTTTTCAAGATCTGAGACAGATCTAGGCCCTAGAGGGCAAGATCTTGTCTTAGAAAACAATTTGTTTGCAGGGAAAAGTTTAGATCTGGGTTTTTCATATAAAATTTCTTTGAAATCAATAAACTTCTAGGCAAAGATTTCTCTTTCAATTTTTTTTTAAAGCCAAGGGACTAACCCCTTGTTGAGCCCTCCATCCTCTACTCGAAATCGTTCCTCCCTACTGCGTTTTTGCTCTCTTTTCTCTGCAAAATTTGAGTTCCTCTCTCCTGTTGCGTCCCCTTCTCCCTTGTGTACATTTCTCATCCCGTGGCCCTTCTCTTTCCTCATCCTCGCTGCTTCCTCTCATCCTCGCAGCTCCAATCCTTAGCCTTCGAAACCCTCGTTCGCTGTCCAATCCTCCTTCCATCGTCTTCCTTCTCCCGTGTAAGCTAATCGCTCTTCCCATCCGTGACCCTAGCTCATCTCTTCTCCTCGTTGCCAGAGCTCTTCTCCCTCTGCACGTCCTTCATCTCCTTTCTGCCTGCGCGCGGGTTTCTCCTTCGCTACCCCTTCCTCGAACTTGCATACAATCTCTCCCTTGCTGCCTCTATGTGACCTATCTCCCGCTGGCTTTACGCTCCTCAACCTTACCTAATCACAAAACGATAAAAAAAATCAAACTTTTTTTAGTCTCTTTTTGGTAGTTGGCCTTTCGGCCCTTCAATTTTTTATTTTCTCTTCTAAACATTAATAAAATAAAAATCTTCAACTTTTAACTTTTGTTTAAAAAACATTTTTTTTATAAACGCTAGCATGTAAAAAAAGTCAATTTTTTTTTTTGAAAAAAAAATCAATTTTAAAGTTTTCTTTTAAGATAGGGGTGTTGGAACATTTACTTATATAAAACCCATAGGCTTGAGAAAGAAAATTTGATTTGTGGAAAATAAATATTTATAGTCGACGTAACTTGATTTTTTTAATATCTCTAAAGTTTGACTATAAGAGAAAATATAATTTTTTGGGTTTGGGTTATTTAAGAAAATTATTTTAATTCCAGGATTTCTTGAAGAAGTGTTCAATTAACATCTAAATTTCATATGTTTTTCTTGGTAATTAATTATTGAAATTTAAGTGCTTAGGCCTTCTCTTATTTATGCACTCCAGCTAAGTTTCATGATCATTGGCATTGGATTTTAAATATTTTCAATCGCTCGAAGTGTGGGTTTATTTACTTGAATTATTGGATATTTCTTGCATATTTAATTTTGAGAAATTTTCAAGTAATTGTTGAATACTCTATCGTGGACTTGTGGAAAATTGTATATCTTATGTTTCCTAAATTGAGTATTTTGAGCATCTACATAATTGGCATTATCTTGAGAAGAGGGTGATATTGAAGAATTGTGAAGAAGTTTTTGTTCTCTTTGAGCTATAATTGCATTGGAAATAATTTAGATAAATTGAAGTGATAAGCTTGTGATTTAATTTCATATTGGGCATTGTACTGTGATATTTTAAGCACATTGCTGAGCTGAATGTTTTAAGAAGTTTATCTTTCAGTCATTGTCTTGTGAAGTGAATATTTATTTTGGCAATTAAGGCTTTGGCATATAACTCAGAAATAAATCGTGATATAAGCGCTTTCAATCCTTGATCTAGCTTCATCTCGCTCCATCTTCTAATCATCTCATGCACTTTCATATTAAGTTAGTTTTGCATAATTAAAATTTACTTCCAAGCATAAGCTTGGTTGATAGAAATATAGGTACCCATCCATCTTTGCTTGAGAAACCTGTTTCTCTTAGTACTTAAAACAATGACCTTGTTGAAGTTTCTAAGTCTACTAGTTAGAAACCCACCATGCACTTTACTGATTTATTCCTACCTACTTGTTCCGTTACTTTAACAAGTTATTTACAATATAAATACTGAAAATAAACACTAGTGCATGCTCAACATATTACAGATCATCAATTGAAGGAAACAGATACAAGCACACAAAATGACACTGTTATTTTTGGACCAATGTTCTTGGAAAAACCCAATGCGGGAAAACTGGTGCAACTATCTAAGGGTTTTCTTATTAAGCAATTTCAGCGTATAATCTGGGTGCCAAATCCGGCTTACCCAACAGAGAATGCCCTTGGCAGTAGTACCACTCAGTCTGAGACAAATGTCCCGGTTGAAACCTCGGATAAACCCTCCAGTAGTTCCTCAGCTCCAATCTGCCCCAGAAACCCCAACGTCTGCCTTTCTGGACTGTGTCAGCCTCTCTCTGCCCAGCGCTAGCCCCGTGTCACCCTGAATGGGCCTGTCTCAGCCTCAGGAGGCCCCGTGTTAGCCTTCTGGCCCTCTGCGTCAGCAACGCTAGCCTCTCTGAAGCATTGCGTGGCCTTGCGTGAGTCCTGGCTGCTACTGCGTCACTCTCTCTGGCTCCTGTGCTAATCCACGTCAAGCACTCCATCGATCTGACCCCAGGTGCACCGCTACCCAATGGACCAATCTATCGGCGCTCTGTTCTAGAGAACGATGAAATCAAGTGGTAGATTCAGGAGCTGCTGCAGAAAGGTCACATTCGTCCGAGTTCATCACCTTGTGTGAGCCTGATCGTGTTGGTACAGAAGAAGGATGGGGCTTGGAGACTCTGTGTTGACTATTGGGCGTTGAACAAGATCACTGTCCGTAATAGGTACCCGATCCCACGGATTGATGACCTCCTGGACCAACTGAAGGGGGCAAAATATTTCAGCAAGATCGATTTGAAGTCAAGAATCTCAGGATATCACTAGGTACCAATCGAACCCTCTGATGTGTAGAAGACTGCCTTCAAAGCCAAGTAGGGCGTTTTCGAATGGTTGGTTATGCCTTTCGGATTGACGAATGCTCCTGCAACCTTCATGAGGCTAATGGATGACATCTTGCGGCCATTCACCAACTCATTTGTAGTGGTATACTTGGATGACATTCTAATCTTCAGCCAGAGTTGGGAAGAGCACCTCCACCACATCCGATAGGTTCTCCAAATCTGGGATACATTATTGATGAACAGGGGGTGCATGTGGATCCGGCCAAGATCCAAGTCATTTGGGATTGGCCATCTCCAAGCACTCTGACAGAGCTCCATAACTTTCTAGGTCTTGCCAACTTCTACTGCAGGTTCGTGTTGGGATTTTCTCATATCACTTGGCCCTTGAGTCAAGTCACCAAGGGAGGAGAATCTCAACAGAAGGCATTCACAGAGTTGAAAGATCGCCTCTGCTCGGCATTAGTGCTCGCATTACCAGACTTGCAACAACCATTTGAGGTCAAGACAGATGCCCCTGACTATGCTATTGGCGCAGTCCTTACTCAACACGGGCATTCAGTGGCATATCACAGTGAGACACTTTCAGACACAGTCCGGAAGTATCCCACTTATGACAAAGAGATGTATTCCATTGTGCAGGCCTGCCGACAATGGAAGCATTACATTTTGGGGAAGGAAACGATCATCCACACAGACCACCGACCCCTGCAGTTCATACAGACCCAAGGGAAATTGCAGAATGATTGCCATCAGAAGTGATCCACATAACTGCAACAGTTCCATTTGAATATCAAATATAAGAAGGGCAGCACCAATAATGTTATAGATTGCCTCAGTCGACCACCGATCATGGCGTTAACCACCGTGCTCAACTCTTGTGGGCATGAGACTTCTGATTGGCCACTTCTCTACAAAAGCGACCCAGAATTCAACCACACATACCAGACACTCTTGGAGGGTCAGCATGTTCTAGATTTTCACCTCTAGGATGCCTTGTTATGCCACCTGGGTCACCTTTGTGTTCCTTCAAGCGAGCATGCCAAGATGATTTGGGAAGCACACTACAGTCGGGCTGCTGGGCATTTCGGGGTCGAGAAAACAGTGGCAGTACTGCAGAAGTATTTCTATTGGCCGAATCTTCGACAGGATGTCGGGAAGTACATCAGATCATGCACTGCCTGTGCCATTGCCAAACCGACCATCAAGAAGCAAGGCCTCTATACCCCGCTACCTACCCCTAGTCGACCTTGGGAATCCATCTCCATGGATTACATGTCAGGCCTTCCTTCCACTAAGCATGGAAACGACTGTGTTTTTGTGGTCGTCGACAGGTTCTCGAAGATGGCCATTATGGCGGTCTGCAAGAAGAATATCATAGTCGAAGCCACTGCTAAACTCTTCTTTGAACGAGTGTGGGTACACTTTGGGATCCCACAGTTTATCATCTCAGGCAGGTTCCTTAGTACATTTTGGTCCAGTCTCTGGTCAATGCTGGACACCAAACTCACTAAGTCCACAACCTTCCATCCTCAAACTGATGGCCAGACAGAGCTTGTCAACAGGATGATCGTACACATTCTGCGCATGTACAACTCAAAGCATCCACACACATGGGACAGGAGCCTCCCCTATGTTCAGCACATCTACAATCGAGCTCTCCACAACTCGAATGGCGACAACCCTTTTCAGATGGGCTTGGGATTCCCACCACTTTGTCCCATTGATTTGGCCATGCCATTTGCAGCTACTCACCCAGATTCGGCTCATTTCCAGTCTAAAATAGATAAGGCAAACAACTTCATTGAGCACATCCAACATATTCGCCAGTAGGTCCATGACATTATGGAGAAATCAAATGCCAAGTACAAGCAGCGACATGATCAACATTGGGTGCCACACAAGTTTTAGGTGGGTGACAAAGACTGGTTGCATTTGCAAAAGGAACGCCTTACCGGAGCCTATTGGAAACTCAGACCACTCCGATATGGTCCTGTTAAATTTGGACAACTAGGTCCAAACTCCATGTTCTGATGCTCAGATTAAGAGGCTAATATTTTTGTTGGATTCCTCTTTCTGAGAGGTGTAAAATCCATATAAAAATAGTCTTAATCCGATGAGCAGAACTTATATTTTGAATTTATTATTCTTAATAAATTATATGTGCAAAGGTCAGCCAGTTTTGTAATGTAGGCTCACATGCCCAACAGATGTGTCACACACCCTCATTGATGGATATATATATACAGGAAAAGTTGGAGAGAATTTGATCACAACACAACTCACATCTTCCTCTCTCATCCTAAAAAGTACGAGCTACCTGGAGGACGAATTTCAGCCACACGTGAAAAGGACGAAGAGGATTTTTCTGCTGCTAGGGTTTCTGCTGCTAGGGTTTCGCAGAAGTTTGACCAGCGTTGACTTTGGTCAACGCTTGGTCCAAACAAGCTGAAAACTTGTGGGAGGTTCGATTTTTGAAGGCCATACTACCTGGCACAAAAATCGAGGTCAAAGGGTTGACCGTTTTGTTGCTGCGTTGACTTTTAGCTTGCTGCCCCTGCGTTGACTTTTCAGGACAGCGTTGACTTTTGTAGAACTGACTTGGGTTGACTCATCTACTGGTTGGAGGGTTGTTGTGACACATGCTGGGCTGGCTGACCAAAGGAGACTTTGCTGGTTGAAGCATCCTGTTGACCGCCGAAACAAACACATACATTTTTCTTGTTTCTGATTTGTCTTTGGTAAGATCTGCTTATATGTTCTATCTGCATTTTGCTTATCTACTTGTATGATTGCTGTGAGAAAAGTGAAATTGCTCTTAGCATAGAACATCTACAAAACTTTACATGGTATCAGAGCTGAGGTGAAGACAAACTCTATCTATAGCAATCATCATCGAAGGAAATGGATTCCTCTAAGCTTGAATTCAGGGAGAATGACAAGCTGACTGGAAGTGATGACTTCCATGCCTGGAAGATGTTATTAGATCTCAAATTAGAAGATCATGATCTCCTAGATCATGTGACAGGGAAGATTCAAGAACCTCCATCAAATGCCTCTGCTGCTGTTAAACACAAGTATAAGAAGGGAGAAATCAGAGCAAAACTGCTGATCAGGGAATCCATAAATAAGAGTCTGGTTGCCTACATATCTGAACTAGGCACATCCAAGGAGATGTATGACAAACTGATACTTATGTTTCGAGTAAACAATGTGAACCAAGTGCTATTCCTCAAGAACAAGTTGAAGAATATGAAGAAGGGCCGAGACGAGTCTATTCAAACTTTCTTTATGAAGTTGACCGAAACCAGGAACAATCTGCTAGCTATTGGGGAGACAATAGCTGATCGTGAGATGGTTCTCACCGCACTTGGAGGACTTCCATATGAATGGCAAGTATTCACAACTACCATTCTCAACAATAATACCATCCCTAACTTTGATGAGCTTCTGTCTAGATGTATGCAAGAAGAAACAAGGATGAAGGAATTTGATAATGAAAGAAATGCTGCCTATGTTGCTCATTCCCGAAAGAAGAACTCTGGTGGTTCCAAGGACAAAGGAAGGACTAAGACTCAAAAGAAGAAGGGTAAATGTTTCACCTGCCATAGGACTGGACATTATGCTAGAGAATGCCCCTTCCAGAAGAATTCTCCCGATAGTGACGACAACAACAACAACCGAAGGAATGGGAATCAAAGAAATGACAAATCCAAAGGAAAGAGGAAGGCTCACTTTGAAGGAAACCATCCACCTTCTAAAAGGACCAGAAATACCAGGTATGAGGAGTCTAATGTTGTTGATAAAAGAAATGAGTATATTCTAATATCTGCTCTCTCAGCTGCATCTCCGCCCGACACTATGGATGTCTGGCTAATCGATAGTGGTGCCTCAAGACACATCACCGGATTCAAGGAAGCACTTTCTGACATGGTTGAAAGGGATACTAATCTAGAAATTACCCTTGGGGATAATGCCACTTATCCTGTGAAAGGGACCGGGACTGTGACCCTTCACTTGTCTCAAGGACAAGTCCTCCATCTACAAGATGTACTCTATGTACCCAAATTGAAGAAGAACCTTGTGTCTGTATCTGCCATGGAAGACAAAGGATTCAATGTAACTTTCTCTGATGGAAAGGTACTCATGTGGAAGAAGAGCTTCAAGGAAGCTATCTCAATTGGTTTTAGAGTTGGTACACTCTACCAGGTTGGAGGGAGTCCGTTGGGAGCTATGACTTGTGATACTATCCGTCAAACCGAACTATGGCACCGAAGATTTGGACACCTTCATTACAAGGCTCTTCCCGAAGCAAGGAAGGTGGTGACAGGGATGCCTGATTTTGGAAATAATCATAAAGGTGTATGTAAGGGCTGTGCTGAAGGAAAACATACAAGGGGACCTTTCCCCTCAAGTGTCACAAAGACATCTGAGATATTGCAACTGGTCCATTCTGATCTTTCCGGTATGTTGCCTGTAACATCCCTGGGGGGATGTTCTTACTATATGACATTTACTGATGACTTCTCTCGCAAAACCTGGATATACTTCTTGAAGAAGAAGGATGAGGCTTTCATGTGGTTCCGTACCTTCAAAGCCTTGGTGGAAAATATGACCGGAAAGAAGATCAAGATTTTGAGGACTGACAATGGCACTGAATATGAGTCAAATGAGTTCAAAGACTTTTGCAGAGAAGCTGGCATTAAGAGGGAGACTACCACTGCATATACTCCTGAGCAGAATGGTGTTGCTGAACGCAAGAATAGGACTATTGTGGAAGCTGCCCGTGCCATGCTATGTGACCAGGGTCTTCCAAAGTTTCTGTGGGGAGAAGCTGCAAATACTGCGGTGTACATTCAAAACCGATGCCCTCATTCCGCTTTGGACTCCAAAACTCCCGAAGAGGTTTTCTCTGGTAAGAAACCTGATGTCTCACATTTTAGAATTTTTGGATGTCCTGTCTATTTTCATGTGCCGAAAGAAAAGAGAAGTAAGCTGGATGCTACTGGGAAGAAAGGAATGTTTGTGGGCTACAGTGAGACTTCTAAGGCATATAGAGTCTATGTACCTGGTCAAAGGGAAGTAGAGATAAGCCATGATGTCACTTTTGACGAAGATGCTTCCCTGAAGAAAGTAGTAGATCTTCCTAGATCTGAAGAAAACCATGAAGAAAGACCTGGAAATCTGGAAGAACCCCAGGATGAGACTATGCCTGATGTTGAAGAGCCAATGGACCCTATTGATCCTTCCCCTTCTCTAGGAAAGAGGCCATCATGGCTCAGGGACACCCTCGAAGATGCTGAGGGTCATGCTGCCCCAAGGGGAACATTCCGAGAAAGCAAGAAGCCGTGTAGATACCAAGGGTATCTAGCTGCCATGAGTACTATTATACAATCTGAACCTGGATCTTTTGAAGAAGCCATCAAGCATCAAGTCTGGAAGGATGCTATGCATGAAGAATATGAGGCTATTATGAAGAATGATGTCTGGGATGTGGTCCCGAGACCGAAGGACAAATCTGTTGTCACCGCTAAATGGCTCTACAAGATTAAACATGGATCTGATGGGAATGCTGAAAAGTTTAAGGCAAGATTTGTTGCCCGTGGCTTCTCTCAAAAGGAAGGAATTGACTATGATGATATATTTGCACCTGTGGCTCGATATACCACCATCCGATCCATCATAGCCCTTGCTGCTACGCAAGGATGGAGTCTTCATCAGATGGATGTCAAGACTGCTTTTCTGCATGGTGCAATAAAGGAAGAGGTGTATGTAGAACAACCTCTGGGATTTGAAGTTCAAGATCGAGACACTTATGTCTGCAGGTTGAAGAAAGCCCTCTATGGGTTAAAGCAAGCACCCAGAGCTTGGTATGAGAGGATGGATAGTTACTTGATGAAGCTGGGCTTCACTCGAAGCAATGCTGATCCAAACCTTTACTTTAAGGTTGAGGAAGGAAAGCCTCTCATTCTAGTGCTGTATGTGGACGACCTCTTCCTGACAGGTGATGACCCTCTCATTCATCAATGTAAGAGGGAGCTTGCTGCTGAGTTCGAGATGAAAGACCTAGGACTGATGCACTATTTCCTAGGCCTGGAGGTCTGGCAGAGACCTGGAGAGATTTTCCTTTCTCAAGGAAAGTATATTGTGAAGCTTCTGGAAAGATTTGGGATGGTGGACTGTAAGTCCGCGTCGACACCAATGGAACTCAACTTTAAGAAGTTGAGTGGCAGCGCTGCAGGGCCTATCTTGGCCAATCCTACTGAGTATCGTCAACTCATAGGAGCTTTGATGTTCTTAGTGAACACCCGTCCGGACATATGTTTTGCAGTGAATACTTTGAGTCAACAGATGGTTGAGCCTCATCATTTTCACTGGGTTGGTGCCAAGAATCTTTTGAGATATCTTCGGGGCACGATAAACCATGGGCTGAGATACACTGCCGGGAGTGTGATACTCCGGGGATATACTGATGCCGATTGGGCTGGCAGTGTGGTGGATCGTAAGAGCACATCTGGATGCTGTTTCAATCTTGGTTCTGCTTCGATCTCATGGATGAGCAGGAAGCAGAAGTCGGTGGCTTTGAGCACCGCGGAGGCCGAATACATTGCTGCTAGTATGGCCTGTTGTGAAGCAGTTTGGTTGAGGAAGCTCTTTAGTGAGCTGTTCCAACATGTGCTAGATACCACTGTAATACTCTGTGATAATCAGAGTGGGATTCGTATGACTGAGAATCCTGTGTTCCACGACCGATCCAAGCATATTGATATCAGGTACCACTTTATCCGGGATATGGTACAGCGAGGCGCCGTAAGGCTTGATCATATAGGAACTGATGAGCAGGTCGCGGATATTCTCACTAAGCCCCTGGGGAAGGTCAAGTTCCTAACCTTCCGTGAGAGTCTTGGTCGTGGAAAGACCCTATGATGTGGGTCCTGTTGGACGATGAGCTCTGGGAGCTCTGGGGGGCTTTGGGGATAGCTTCTCGGAGCTATAAGCACTCATAATGCTTCTGCCCCACCCTTGTGATTATTGAGCTGGTTCGCCACTCATTTAATCTGTGCCCTGTATGCATCCTACCCATCGAGTTCAGGGCTCATGGGAAGTACCTCTCATTTGGCCAATGAGGTGTGGAAAAGCTAGAGACTATTAGCAAAGACTGATGGACGCATCAGAGATTGCCGTACTCTCTATCTAGGATGGCATGGTCCAACCACTTGATCTGGGATCAAGATTTGTGAGGTCTGGGACCTCTGGACTGATTATGTCAGTCGGGGAATGATGTCTTTGTGACTGACCCACTTCTGTTCTGAAATAAAGAAGCCAGCAAAGCAAGTTTCGGCGGGATGACTCACGATGTTAATTGCACTAACAGATGGAGTTCTCCCTAGTTGAGAGGGAGTGTTAAATTTGGACAACTAGGTCCAAACTCCATGTTCTGATGCTCAGATTAAGAGGCTAATATTTTTGTTGGATTCCTCTTTCTGAGAGGTGTAAAATCCATATAAAAATAGTCTTAATCCGATGAGCAGAACTTATATTTTGAATTTATTATTCTTAATAAATTATATGTGCAAAGGTCAGCCAGTTTTGTAATGTAGGCTCACATGCCCAACAGATGTGTCACACACCCTCATTGATGGATATATATATACAGGAAAAGTTGGAGAGAATTTGATCACAACACAACTCACATCTTCCTCTCTCATCCTAAAAAGTACGAGCTACCTGGAGGACGAATTTCAGCCACACGTGAGAAGGACGAAGAGGATTTTTCTGCTGCTAGGGTTTCTGCTGCTAGGGTTTCGCAGAAGTTTGACCAGCGTTGACTTTGGTCAACGCTTGGTCCAAACAAGCTGAAAACTTGTGGGAGGTTCGATTTTTGAAGGCCATACTACCTGGCACAAAAATCGAGGTCAAAGGGTTGACCGTTTTGCTGCTGCGTTGACTTTTAGCTTGCTGCCCCTGCGTTGACTTTTCAGGACAGCGTTGACTTTTGTAGAACTGACTTGGGTTGACTCATCTACTGGTTGGAGGGTTGTTGTGACACATGCTGGGCTGGCTGACCAAAGGAGACTTTGCTGGTTGAAGCATCCTGTTGACCGCCGAAACAAACACATACATTTTTCTTGTTTCTGATTTGTCTTCTGTAAGATCTGCTTATATGTTCTATCTGCATTTTGCTTATCTACGTGTATGATTGCTGTGAGAAAAGTGAAATTGCTCTTAGCATAGAACATCTACAAAACTTTACAGGTCCTTACACCATTACCAAGGCTCTGAGAGACAATGCATTTGAGATCAGCATTCCCCCATTCCTTGGCCTGCACCCAGTGTTTAATGTGGAAGGCCTTCGGCCATACTTTCCACCATTACTAGACACATCCGACATTGCAGAACAACTCACACTCACAGAGTTAAATCCAGGTTGCATTGAACAAGCTGCAACTAATCGGATCATGGACACACAGATCAAGCACACTCGCTAGCAGAATATCCAACTGTATTGAGTTGTCAAAGCAAGCCAACTCCTTCACCAGGGCAAGTGGCTCACCAGGGACCAAGTTGAACAGAAGTTTCCTCATCTCATGGAGGAACTCAACGCAATGGGGACCATTGCTTCCTAAGGGGGGAGGAATGATCCAGGTGGATATTGGTGGCCACCCGCCAATTCCACTTGGACCCCCACCATTGCTTCTTTCAGTTTTTCAATTTCCTTAATTGTAGCACAGTTTACTATTTTTAGCAGTTTTTCAGGTCCTAAACTTCTGGAGCCGTTTTGAGGCCCTAAACGATGTTTTTTTGGAAATCTACCGCTAGCGATTGCCTGTCTAAAATTGTTTTTCCGTTGTAGTCCTCGGAGAGATCTTTCCAATGGGCTATCATGCGCGTCAAACGAAGATAATATGACCAAGTCACGACCCCAGGAAGTTGGTTGTCCAACTCACCCCAACGGGGCCCATAAACTCTTGGTGTTACATCTCCTCGGGTTAGGGTTTTGGTTGTTTAGGGTTTGCTCTTATTGTTCAATAATAAAAAGGCCCTTGAGCCTCATTGTAGTTCAGTTCAGAGGCATGTAGACGCCACATCTCTTCTCAGAGATAAGCTACCATCGCCCTAGCTAGTGTATTTCCATTTCTGTTTGTAAGCATATTTCAGTATTTTACATTAATGAAATGAAGTATTATTTCCGCTCAATCTTTGTGTTTATGGTTATCTTTGTAATTTGTTGCATTCCTGTTTAAATCCGGATCATGCGCTGATCTCCCGACACTATCTTTGCCTCTCTGTCTCTCTGTACTCACTGCCCCTCAGCTGCAACTCCGATCATTGATTCTATCTCTCTTAGCAAACCCTGCTCTAGAGAATAGAATGACTGATCATCTAGTGTACTCTCCAAGTGACCCTCAAGCCTCCTCTTATACTTTTCTCGTTGACATATCAACGACCGAGATTAAGTCCCTAATCAACGACTAAGATTAGATCTGGCTTGATCCATGTCTTTTGGACCATTCTAACACAGTTTTATATTAATCCACATTAATATTTTAATTTCCCTAAGTTTAGACTTAGGGACTCCATTAAAAATATTAATTATTTTAATATATCCTAAACTGTTTAGAATTTGCCCAAACCCTTTCTGGTTATTGGAGATCTCATGTGCCCCAACCTCTCCACCAAATTTCGTGGCTAGAGCACATCCGATGCTACCACAAATCAAGAGACGTTGCGGTCGTCATAGCCACAGTTCTCTGCAGCGCCAGAGGCACTGGGTATGTTAGATTTTCAGGAGAGGTATCGTTAATCACACTTTAGTGTGCTTCACCTTATCTTCTCTCTGCCACTTACTACAAAATTAGGCTCAATATAGAAAGGATCGAAGAGTTAAAACTTAGATAGGCATTTAACTAAAATTAACCAAGATTTCTACATCTCACATTAGTTTTATGATCTGCATTTCATATAAGATAGTTATTCATCCAAGCAACAGTTGCTCATCAATTACTTGGTTCTAAATTTCCCAGCAAGATAGTTGACTCCATAAGGTACTGGTATCAATCATATAAATCTAATCGAATCCTATAAATCTTGTTAAATCTAAAACAAGTACTTGGTTGCTTAACTGTGCTCCCTGAACTGGTTGGTTCCCAACTAGTTCTCCTTCATTCCATTTCTGTAAGGTCTACCCCCCTTAGTCTGCTATTGGGAGACAACTTAAACGAAGAGATTGGGGATCAGGGTGACAGCTCCCAACCTGAGCTGTTGTCGTGGTGCCTAGACATTCTGTGCAACAACAAGGTTCTCAGCCAGGGCAAAACCCCTCTCTTAGGGGCGAACCCAAAAATTTTCTTCTTCCTTTAGAACCAAATCAAATGAAACAACCAAGAGCCTTTGATGAAGACAAAGACCTTCTCCAATCCACCAAGTTAGCCTTCCAACAAAGCCTTTTCAAGATTACAAAGATCAACGTCTAGTCAACAATATTCAACCCTTATCAATACTGCATCAATCACAGATTTTGGCCTCTGGTATCAAGATTTTCGGCCTCTACTGCAGACCTGCAATTTCGGCCCTGCGACTCCCACTGTAATTTTCACATTTCTTTGCACGTGTGGCAGAAAATAGGCAGATTCTCTTCTTCGCTTGGATTCCTTCTTTCTTGCAATGTTAAGATCTTCCTTCCCAGCTTCTTCGCACCTCTTTTTCACTTCAGATTACAGATCGAACTTCTTTGATGGAGAGATTCCACAATAGGTCAAATGCCCAACTTATTTATAGTCTTTTCAAGGAGGTTGAATCCCTTCAATGAGGCCGACTTGACTGCACTTGAGGCCAACTTGGTGGAGGGGGTACAAAATACATTTTTGACTCAAAAATAAATTTCCTCTTTGATACAATAAGCCCAAGAAGGGTCTAATACAAGATGACAAGGACTATGACTCATGACACAAACCCTAGAAGCACTCAACGGGTGCTTTGACCTAGAAACAAAATAAAATGAGCATGCAACCCATGCTTTATAAAAATAATTTCCTTTTGACCTTTATAATAATTTTTCTTTTTCTTTCTTTTGAAAAATACATAAAAATTACATCATGTCATGAGCTAGACAACAATTATGAAGACAGATACTAGTTACATTGTCAACACTTCTTGCCTTCCTTGGGGCATCTCTCAAGGCAATTTGTATTTTAACCCTTTGTGGTCCATGCATGACTCCAGATTTTTTGGCTGCCTTTTCTTTTCTGGCTATTAGAGATTAGATCTGCTTTGGTTTTTATATAGGAGTGGCCATTGCATTCCCTCAATGCATTGATACTATGGTAATTAGCAGTCCCATTGACATATTTGTGGTGATTTTGTTAAACTTGAATAAAATTTTCCTATCTTATTATATATATGGATTTGAAAAAGTTTCTCTAACTAGTGGTTTCCAAGTCTTGACCAATGACTCTGCCACTAGAATCAGAAAATTTGATATACAATCATTTTTTGTCAAAAAGTCAAATCTGAATGCTTCTTACGTTGGATCTGAACCTAGAATTTAGTTCACTTAAAGAAGGATAGAAAGTTGCTTTATTGGCAAAGCACATTATTTTGGTGTCAAATGATGTTGGTAGGCATTGAGAACGGTTGGTGACAATTGGTGAACTGATCCTTATAGGATATGTAGGATGTGCACTACCAAATGAGGCTACCTTCCTCTATAAGCCAAATAACTAGTATGCTTCCTCTGCAATCTAATTAGCTAGGATGTGTTCTTTTGAAAGATAGCTGATCAAGATGGCTTCCTCACAAGCTCATTGACTAAGATGGTCTTTTATAATATTCTTAATTCAAATGTTTATTGCCCTTTATAAGGACCAAATTGATGTTTATATTGATCTGCAGTAGGAGACTGATCTGAAGCCTGAAATCTTTGTTTTGGAATTTCAAGAATATTCCATGGAAGCATATATTTTAGAAACACAAGCTAGAAATATAATATCTAGGGTAGCACCGTAGCTGCTTGGTCTTTTTTTTCTTTGGTCTATATTTCTCTGCTTCAGATTTACTAAGTTATCTTTATGAATGAAGTTGTAGGAAGGTATCACAATTTGTCAAGGACAAGGCTTATGAACATTGAGTCCTATAAATACATTAATGTTTCAAGATCCCGGTGGCAACTGAATTCGAAACTGGAAGGCTTGGCGCAGCGTGTTTATCACTCATCTGGTAAGAATTTGTACTATTACGCTTAACAAGTTAAAAGTTAGTGCTCACGTGCACACGTGTGTGTGTGTGAAGAAAAGAGGCTGTTTTAATTTTTTGTAGGAGAAAAGTACTTGCTGGCATGCTTAATAAATTCAGATTGTCCTTGAAATGATTGGATTGCTGCATTATGTCATTAGAGCCGTAACACAAATCAGTTGAAAAAAAACCATTGGAGTGCATGATTATCTCAAGACTGATATGCTTAATGATGGAAAATCCAAAAACTACTCTTGGAATTACAAGCCAGAGTTGGCAATTAAAGGCCATTATACTGTACATGACTCAGAAAATATGACCATAACTAGGTACTTTTTATGTAGATGCGGGGGAGCGGATGCTCATGAGTAAAAATGATAGGAACATATTGTGCTTACTAATTCATTGTCAATGAGGGTGGAAATTTCAGCATCCGCTATGTGTGGGCAAGTGGTAAGTTTCAATTCTTTAGATTCATACTTAGAGAGACTCTAATAGTGGTCACATTCTGACATAGGGTTTTACTTTTTTGGCAGTGAGAATGAAGAAGAGAGTTAGGATTTTTGAGTCAGCTTATCAATAAAGTGAGATGGAAATAGTAAGAGACAAGTGCTTTATAATAAGCTAATGGTTAACTACTGAGTTGAATGGCCTAGAAGTGTTGAAAAATGTAACTAGCGTTGGTCTTCATAATTTAATTTTATCATTGATGTATTTATCATATTCATTATTATTATTATTTTATTTTGGTCGAAGCATGTTCTTCATGCTTATAAGAGTAAAAAAGAGTCAAGACTAAATTATTTTGAGTCAAAGATACTGTACTTGAGTCATGTCCCATTTGGACATTTGTAAGAAAAATAATTTTTGAATTTTTATTGAGTCAAAGTCCACCTAAATGTACGAAGTCGGCCCTCCTTGGGAACAAGTTGCCCTAGGCCTCCAAGAGCCACCCATTCGACCTCCTGGATATATATATATATATATATATATATATATATATATATATACAAGTCACCTGACACGGGGACACGAGACATGCAAATTCAAGTGTTCGACACGGGGCACGTAGACCCCCCATAACAGTTAACGTAGGACACACACACACACACATAATACTAAATAGATATTTCGTATTTATACAAATTCTCATGATGATACAAATTCAGACATACGTCTAGATTCTACATTGTAAATTTGTAACATTATGCATACAAATACAATTTTGACAGATGCATCAATGATCCAATACGAGAAAGACAAGAAATTAACAATAAATTCCAATTTTCTCATTAAGTCATCAAAATCAAAATGTGTTACATATCTATTGAGTCCTGAGGATTCTTGACTAGGGATGCCAATGCCAAATAGAAATAGCAAATACAAAACAACTAGAAGGTAGTAGGTAGCTCATCAATCATCATCATCAAAATCGGCATCGCTATCACGGTCACCACTACTCTCCTCTGCATCCTCCTCCTTTGTATGCAATGTAATCTTTGTGTTCGTTGGTGTAGAGGATGACCCCTTAAGAGTATCACCATCATCAAAAGTGATAGGCTCTAGCATTGGCTCATTAATATCCAAGTTGGCCAATGCCAACTCAACACTGCTATCCAAACCCATATCATTAGGAAACACGCTCCTAAACCCTTTGTTACTGGCTCTCGCACACCCACAACAAGAGAGACGCATTACAATGAAGAGAAAGTGACCCAAATCAGGATTTTAAAGAGTTGCGACAAGCTTTTCGAGAGGGATATGTGTCCCAAAATTGTGACACGTTGCTTGAGAGAATCGAATTCGCTAGGTCCACGAATCCCTCGTGTTTGGACACGCTCGACCCACGAATTAGACATGTGTCCCTCGAGAATCATGTCCGACATGTGGGATTTGGGACACATAGATGGGGGAGAATGAATCTGGTTTCTTATATATATAAAAGGCAGTTTGACCTATTTGGTGCATCAATCAAGCACAAGGAAAAAAGCAATTTTCTGAACCAACAAAGGAGAAAAGAAGTTGAATTGCACAAGAAGAATCTAGCATGTGTGGAAGAGGAATTCTGTTAATGAAGACAAGTTTTTTCTGTGACTACTATAGGGCTGAAATTTCAGGAAGTTGACCAGTTAGACCTATGTTGACTTTGACTTTGGAGGTGACTTGGAGGAGGGTTGGTCTTGGAGTTTTGGTGGAAGTTCTAGTCTTGGATATCTCATTTTGATCTGATTCTATAAGAGAAGGATTGTTGTTGGGTTTTCTCCCTTGCGGAGTTTTACCTTGGCTTGGAGCCTAATTTTGTGTCTCTTGTCTCTTGTGTATTATATATTTTGCTAATGTGTAATTTCTCGATGACATAACTAAACAAGTTAAATACTAAGAAAAGAATGCATATCAATTGCAAGTAATTACCATGATAAGAAATTCTATCATCTATTTGAATTTCAACATGGTATTAGAGCTAAGGTGAAGGAAGAAAGCATATCTAAGGAGCAACATGAAGTCTATTCAAGTCCGTGGCATGCATCTAAGTTCGGTGGAACCTTGACCGAAGTCTGTGACACTTGATCAAGTCTGTAGCATGGTTCCAAATCTGTGATCTTGTTCTAAGTCTATGATATTGATCCAAGATCTGTAGCATCGGTTCAAGTGTTGATTTGGGGTAGCATTGGATGTGCTCTAGCCATGAAAATTGGTGGAGAGGCTAAAGCACATGGGATCTCCAAGACCCAGAAATGGTTTGGGCAGATTCTAACCGGTTTGGGAGATATTAAAATAATTAATATTTTTAATGGAGTTCCTAAGTCTAAACTTAAGGAAAATAAAATATTAATGGGTATTAATATAAAACTGGGTTAGAATGTTCCAAAAGTCATGGATCAAACCAAATCTAATCTTAGTCGTTGATTAGAGATTTAATCTCGACCATTGATGGACCAACGAGAAAAGTATAAGAGGAGGCTTGAGGGTCAGTTAGAGAACACACTAGAGTGATCAATAATTCTATTCTCTAGAGCGGGGTTTTGCTAAGAGAGAGAATAAGTGATCAGCAACGAGGGAGCAGAGAGGCAGAGTTTGTACCAGAGAGACAATGCAGAGCTGGGAGAGGTTGACGAAGAGGCAGCTGGGTGCTACATAGAGGCAGCCAGGAGCTGTGCAGAGCCATGAGAGGCCAACATGTGTGACGCAGAGGGTCCAAGGGCTGACGTAGGGGCTCCAGAAACTGACGCAGAGGCTAGCAGAGTTGACGCAGGGGCCAAGAGGCAGCGCTGGGAGGTTTTCGTGGGGCAGACTGGGTGCTGGTGAGCCGGGAAGGGTGACACAGTCCCTATTAGAGTGATGCAGAGCAATGAAGCTGCAATTGTTGCTGTGGGATTGTTCATCTGGTGATTGATCAGTCGGAATATCTATCTCCGAGGAGAGGTACTACTGTCGAGGGCATTCTCTGTTGGGTGAGCCATTTCTGGCACCCTGGTTGTATTCTGAAAACTGCATAATAATAAAACCCTCTGAATAGCTGCACCGATTTTCCTGCATTGGGTTTTTCTGGAGACATTGGTCCAAAAATAACGGTGTCACTTGTGTGCTTGTTTTCTTTTAGTTGATGATCTGTAGATGTGGACACTGTACTTGTGTTTATTTTTAGTATTTACATGGTAAATAACTTGTTAAGTAATTAAACAAGTAGGAAGAAATAAACCAGATAGTGTAGGAAGAATTTCTAACAGGTTAAACTTAGAAATTCCAACATCAAGGAGGTCCGAAACCTATATTTGTTTGTGATTTGAATTGCTATCATCATATTAGTTCAAGATCTATTCTTTGTTTGAAGTCCGAGCTCATGAAAAACTGTATTCAGTCTTATAGCCGTAAGCCTAGTAAAGAACACTGGTAGGGAGAATGGTAGATTGAATAAGCATCAAGGACGTACATTCTTGAGTCACATATTGTGTTTGACTAGGATTAACATCCTAAGTTGGTTACATGGACTTGGTAAAGAATGGTCCAGAGGACGAACTTTTTCTTGGATTAGGAAATGGTATGGTGAGGTCATACCTTAGGAACACCTAGGTGGGGTATGTGCCTTGAGAGGCAATGGTGTCCAAATTTATGCCTCCCAACATTGTTCTCTGACCTAATGAAGAGATAGAGCTTGTTAGTCAAGGCCTTGCTATTTTCACAATGCTGGATATAATGATGCAAATCATCATTGATGCTTATCAATCCAGATTCTTTCTCATATGAATATTTCAACTTGAGATTGTCCTGTTGTGTCATTATGAATACCTGCTTAGTTAAGAGGGAGTGTTGAAAAATACAACTAGTGTTGGTCTTCATAATGTAATTTTATCATTGATGTATTTTTCATATTCATTATTATTATTTTGTTTTGGTCAAAGCATGTTCTTCTTGATTATGAGAGTCAAAAGGAGTCAAGAAGAAATTATTTTGAGTCAAAGAAAATGTACTTGAGTCATTTCCCATTTGGACATTTGTAAGAAAAAGAATTTTTGAATTTTCATTGAGTGAAAGTCCACCTAAATGTGCAAGTCGACCCTCCTTGGGAACAAGTTGGCCTCCAAGAACCACCCATTCAACCTCTTGGACACATATATATATATATATATATATATATATATATATATATATATATAAGGTAATTTGACCTATTTGGAATTTTGGAGCATCAATCAAGCACATATTTGGAATTTTGGAGTTTTGGTCTTGGTCTTGGTCTTAGATATCTCATTTTGATCTGATTTTACGAGAGAGATTTGTTGAGAAACCAAGTGCTAGAAGTTAATTATTGATTTCTCTTAACTTGTTAATTGCTTGTGAATGTTTGTTGGCTTCTTATTAAATTTTATGTTCTCTTCATCAAGCAATTACCAAAACATAAAGATCACAAAGAGATAAAGAACACCAAAATTAAGCTCCAAGCCAGGGTAAAACCCTACAAGGGGGAAAACCCAAAAATCCTTCTCTTATAGAATCATATCAAAGTGAGATATCAAGACCCAAGACCAAGTCCAAGACTACCACAAAGATCCAAATTAGCCCCCCTCCAAGTCTCCAACAAGTCAAAGTCAACAAAAGTCAATTTGATCAAACCCTTCTGAAATTTGGTCAAGTCACAAAAAATCTCTGACCTGCAGTGGAGGCCGAATTTCGGCATTGTAGTAGCCTAAAAAAAGGCAGAAATTTTGCACGTGTGAGCAAAATTAGTGCAGAAAATGTGATTTTTTCTGTCTACTTTGACTTTGCTCTCTCTCCTTTGACTTCAACTATCTATCTTCTTTTCTTGGCACAAAAATCGATGTGTTTTGATGATGGGTGAATATGTTTCCAAGTGGTCAAGTTGACTTATATATATATACATGTCCAGGAGGGTTGAATAACTACCTTTAAGGCTGACTTATCCAAGGAGGGCCGACTTGGTCTTGTGTTGAGATTTTGACTCAAAAGTCAAATTCTTTTTCTTTTCTTAAAAAAGTCCAAATGGGACTTGACCAGGGTTGCAGGGGAGTGCCCCACCCAAATTCGCTCTCGAAGCACGCTCCCTTTGGGAGTGCATCTAGAGTGACCCCAGGAGCACACTCCCTAAAAAAAATTTTGCTACCTAGATTTTTTCACAATTATTTTTTTTGCAAACACGTTCCAAACACAACTTTTTTTCAAAGCAACAAGAATTTTTGAGTGGGGCAGCCTAATGATCAAGCCTATGGCCCTAGAATTGATATGCAATTCATGGTAATGTTAAATTCTTAAAGTATTTCATCCTTTTACTTAAATTTTTAACATTACCATGAAATGACTCAAGATGTTTGAGAGTGGTTTCGACCTCATTGGATTTCATATGGAGAAAGCAAAATTTTTCAGGATTTCAGGATTGGGGGGATTGCAATGTTTCCATTGAATTTTGTCATGTATTAGGGTATGGAACTCGTACTTAATCAAGAGAACCAATCCCTCTATGTACCTTGATGTTAGTGACATTAGTTGTCAAACTCCTCTGTCACGACCCTACTAAAAATGTACCCATCACTCAAACAAAATCGTGATTTGACATGCTACGTTTTTTTCCTATCTTATGTTAATGCTTAGAGGGTGATATTAATGACAAAGATCCCAAGATATGCAATGATTTTGATGATATGTAGGTATTTGTTGTAGCATGATTTTTTTGGATGCTAGAGGCCATCCAAAGCTTATTTGTTGATGTGTTTTCGGTTAAGAGATGGATTGCACTCGATGCTATTTTGGTTATGTGCACCATTACATGCTATATAAATCAAAACTTGTAACTTGTGGACCTATGGTTGATGAAGATTGTAACTACTAGATGATTGATGTTATATGGTTTAATCCATGTTTTTATGCTTTTTATAGCTAATTCATCATTGTACATGCTTTCTCAGAAATTAGACATTTCTCTTGGTTGCAAGAGGCCCAAGCATTAGCAATAGATAATTGTTTTACTTGTGTTTTCTAGTTTCTAGTAGTTTTTATAACTGTTTACTCTTTCATATATATTATGATATTTCTAGCAAACAATATATGACAATTTAAGTTTGAAGTTGGCAATTATAACTCATTGGTAATGAACTATGAATATGATGCTTCGTGAAAGTTGAAACATTTCATTTCATGTTAGATATTCTTTGTTATCGCTTGGTTACTTAGTAATGGGAATGGTTACAAGTACAAGTTATAATTTTAGTGATCAATGATGATAAATGTTATGTATTGAATTTTGAAAGTTTGAAACTTTAAGATCGATGAATCATGAGACTCGATATGTTGTATGTTACTAACTTGTGGACATGGTTGATGAAGATTATAACTTCTAGATGATTGATGTTATATGGCTCAATCCATATTTTTATGCTATTTATATCTAATTCATCATTCTACATGCTTTTGTTGACATATATGCATCAAAATCTATAAAATATATATTATATAAAAATTCGCTCCTGATTCGCTCCCGAACTGGGAGCTTTTGAAAATGTTGCTCCCCGCTCTTGCTTCCACTCCTGCTGCCGCTCCTGCTCCCGCTCTCGCCACTGCTCCCAAGCAACCTTGGACTTTACTCAAATATATTTCTTTTGACTCATAATTAATACTCTTTGACTCAATTGACTCCATAAGCATGAAGAACATGCTTTGACCAAAATAAAGTAATAATAATGAATATAATAATAAATATATCGATAATGAAAATTACATTATGAATACTGGCACTTGCTACTTTTCTCAAAACTCCCTCTTAACTAGGGAGGTATTCATAATGACACAACAAGATACTCTCAAGTTGAAATATTCATATAAGAAAGGATCCAGATTGATAAGCATCAATGATGATTTACATCATCATAGCCAACATTGTCAAAATAGAAAGGCCTTGACTAATAAGCTCTATCTCTTTACTAGATCAGAGCACAATGCTGGGAGGCATAAATTTGGACAGCACCGCCTCTCACGCACATACCCTACTCAAGTTTTCACCAAGTATGTCCTCACAGGACTGTTTCCTAATCTATTGTGACCATTTTTGACACTACGAAATATCGATCCTATGGACTATTCTTATCTTTGATTAATGTACTTGACTTATGGCGGTTAGTCCTAGTCAAAGCACAAATCCTCAAAGAATGTCAGTCCTAGATGCTTATCTAATCCACCATTCTCCCTACCAGTCCCTTTACTAGGCTTATGGGTGTTAGTTCTGGCCATAGTACATGACACATGGAGAATACGTTGGCCATCCTTACTTCCTCTTAACCACGTAGTAGATCCTCACTCCCTCTCAACCACGAAGGAGACATCCACAAGCCTAAGCTTGTCTTAAGAATACCCAATCGTATAGAAAGGAACATCATGAATATATCAACTACCTGCTTGATTAATGGGAACATATTGTTGCTTCACGACTTCAACTTGCATCATATCGCGAATCAGACTACACTTCGACCTTCCCGTTTCTCTGCCAATCTTCATGTAGCCTTGATTATTATCATAAACGAATCTATCATGTCATCAAGTAATTCATCAAACATTTTGCTTTGCAATTGACTGTATCAACTGCCACATCTCCTGCCTCTATGGAGCTCATGAATCAACCAGGTATACTTCTAGGAATTCATATCATATCTCAATCATCAATAGTATCTCTTCTTATTAGCATTGCCAAGCCAATCGATGTATCCTCAAGTCTCAAGTTGTAAGATCCTTCTCGTCTAATTTTGCTTCCTGCTCCCTAAGTCAACTGCCTTTGGTTCATGGATCCTTCTTTCTCGAGATCCTCTTTAATCATAAAATTATTTGAAAATATTTAGTCTAACTGAGGCAATTGTTTTCACCAGATCCTTTTTCCTCATACTGGGAGAACCTGCTCTCACTTACTGCAATCATATCTTTCCAATAAATTGTACTGAATAAGTGGCAATTATCAATAGTAGTGTCAACCTAGTTCTGCCAAAGGCGTGTTCAAAGTTTGAGCCAATCAACTGCTGGATCAAAAACATTTTAGTGACGTTTCCATAAACTTGTAGATTGTCAATCAACCTTCTCAAAAGAATAAGCATCTTTTAACTTTTTGTCCACATGCATATCGAAATCTTCATGTATCATATTCTTTCTCCAACTCCCTTATGAAGATATCATCCCTAATCCATAAGTCCCTTTTTAAATAACTGATTGCAAGATGTTCATGAAACTCCTTTTACATAATAGGAGTAACTTCCTTCATCTGAACCTTTTACTTTTAATTGATAAAAACTTCCTTTTGAAACTAGCGTCAATGTTGCCCTTCAATTGACTGTCTTCAATGTATACTTTTGAAGTGTTTGCATTCTTCTTGTTGAATTTCCACGACCTTGGGTCTAGGATAGAATCTTAAAATCTCTGACGCTACCAAACCAAGAATCTCAACGATACTACTTTGCATAGCAGAATATAAACAACAGTAAATCACACATGAATAGAATATAGACAACTTTTTACAATTTTTAACCCAACTTCCTTTTATTAAACAACATATAATACAACAGTCTAGGGCTCCCGTACGAGGGATAATGGCCCTCATACATCCACTAGTATAAGATTACAAACTAGGGCTTGGTGTCAGTCCATTGACGACCAATCTACCCTCAACAAGATACTCTGACCATCTGGCTGATGAAGTCGACTCTCTCAGCTCCCCTCAATCGTACCCTGTACCTACTCGGTCCTTCGGCTTCGATTTGCAACTCCTGCCTCTATCAATGCTCCAAGTCCATTTGGACACTAACTTTCAGCTATCTAATCTGCTCACTAGTTGATCGTTCGTCCATCAACGCATCAACACATCGAGACTCTTGTCGAGTTGTTCACAACTCCACTTGTGAACAACTCTAAACTTCCCACTGCTGCTCCTTAGTTACTCAGGGACTTCAACCCACTATGGTCTTTCTGCGCTGCTTTGATGAAGACCAACATAGGGCACGGAGGGCTGCCACCTATCACTGCAAGATGTCCATCTCCCACAATGAACACGAGCTAGGAGGACTCCAATCTTTTGCTATAGATGTCCTTCTCCACAGACAAGTCTTGGGCTCCACAAACTGCTCCTGGTTGATCAGACCCTTGAGCTCATCAACTGCCTCTCTTGCAACCACCTTTGTCCATTAAGGTGTTGCTCACCGGGATCCAACTTGGAAACTATGACGTTGTCCTCTAGCAGACCATAAGTGCCCAATCACATCCACACTTGGTCTTCTCTCACACTGCCCTCCAACAATCCATGAGAGACCAAGTCCACGCTATAGCATCTGTACCTAGTTAGGGCATCCCCACACTTAGGAGACCCTTACACATGGCTGCCCATAGACTCCACCAATCTGCCCTTTGTTCTGCAATAGAGGAGCTATTGCACAAATCTGGGCACCAATCATGTCCTCACCTAGGACATCTATCCAACTGTCATACAAGAGTCCATCTGCAACTCTCCTTGCTACTGTCCTCTTGTCTTCCAATTTGATGTGCCTGCTGTCACCTTGGCTGCTTGGTAGGCTTCCCAACAATCCACATGGGCTCCTCCAAACAACTCCTAAGGTCTCCTCAAGCTGCCCATCAATCGATCCAATCAATGGTCAAACTCTTTGACCCAACACACATCAAACTTCCGCTCCAAGTCTGCTGCCCAATCACTGTGGAAACTGTCACTGGTTTAGGGCATCTAACCATGAGGTTTTCCCCTCCTCTTTGACTTCCACAGGCTGCCCTATAAACGATCCAAGACTGATCCTCAAACTAGGATCCAACACTTGCAAACATTCACTAAAATACATACCTTTGTCCACTGTTTGAAGGTTGCTCCACTGTTGCAAACTAGGGCATCATGACAATCCCTTTTCCAACCCTTATTCCTACCCAGAATTTGCCCCTAAGGACTACGGCTGTCCTTTAGTGAAAGGATCTCCCTCCACGCTACAATGTATGGGCAATTTCTAGCCCTTAACAAGGACTATCTTCCTTGTTATGACATCGGCTGTCCTTCACTCCTTCAAACAGTCTGCAACAACCTATTTTGAGGGCTGTCCCACCTCAAACAAACCCTCAAACAAACCCCTCCTCCTACGTCCCTCCAGCAAGGCACTGCGGCCTTCACTCCAGCATCTCGGTGCTCCTGAAATGGCATCAAAACAACCCTCTAACCCACGCTGGTCCAGTCCTTATTGCGGCCTAGAACATAAATACCTCTCTCCACCGAGCTCTTGTGAGGCAAGTGTTGCACACATGGATGAGTCTAAAGTGACTCCATCACCTCTCTTTTATACACAAAAGAAAGGGCTCCAAGAATTAGTGAAGAGACACATCTATTGGCCAAATTTTACTTCAAGCCTACATGACTTGAAAACCAATAATTATTTGTCAACTTCAAAAATTCATTTCTCCACTTCTACAACTCAGAATTCGACGATTCTTGAAGTGTTGGATTCTCCTTTAAGCCCTCTATCGTCTCATGCCCTCACATGTAGAAATGTGCTACTAGAATTGCCCCAAACACGATTAGGTGCAAAACCCCAGTCTTGAGTTCTAAGCCCACAAGCTTACTTGTGGTGCTTTGACCTCCAACCCTCGAACACTAGGGCTTGGAGTACCTCCCAAGCTACACAAAAATCAACACTTCTTGTAGAGATACTTTTGTTTTTGTCCTTCTAGTTCTTCTAACTGATTTGCTTCCAAAATGCTTTGTACTTTAATAAAGCAAATATCATGCTGGAGAAAAGCTGCATATTGTCTTTGACTCTGTGATTGTTCTTCTTCTATAATCAACTTGCAGTCCTTTCTTGCTCAATGACATGACGACTGCTTCTAAATCTTCATGATGAAAATAACATCTTTAACTGCTAGGGTGATTGTAGAATACTGTGATTATGGAATAGTGTGTAGGAAACTTTTGATGGCCCAATCTCTTCTTCAACTATACGCTTCTTCTTAAACTAGACCTTCATGACTTCAAACTTGCGAATTCCAAAAGAAACTTTAATTCTTCAAAAGTAACTGCAACTGCTACTCTAACCGCCATCTTCTAATAAGAAATGAAAACAAACTTGCTTGTCAACCTGGTACTTGCTGAAAATCTTCAATAGTGAGGTCCTTATTGTCTTCAGTCTTGGCTTTCTTTTCGGCTCCTTCATCCTTTTCTATATGTGCTTCATTTCTTTCCTTCCTTTTATTGTTCTTATTATTCTTAGGGACCTTGGGACAATCTTTGTTATAACGTCCATATGCATTGCAAGTTGCAACCAAAGCATTGAACTTTAGATGTATCCTAGTTACCACGAGGCTTGTTGTTGTTATAGTTGTGATGAGATCCAAATCTTCCAAACTTTCCAGACTTCTTCTTTGATTTAGAAGCAAATGCTTGAGAATTTTCATTATTGGGTTCGGTATCATGTTTAGCCTTCAATCTTGTTTCTTCCAAAACACATAGAGCCCAAAGTTCATCAAAAGATGGTGTATCTTTCTTGCATAGATTTCACTTGCAAAACCATTCCAAGTTGGAGGTAGAGCATTGAGTACAAATGTGATTAATTTAGAATCAGAAATGATTTCTCCAAGTCCTTGAAGTTGATCCTTTATTTTTGATATCTTCACAAAGTATGAAGCCACATCTTCGTCTTTTGACATTCTTGTTCCATAGAGTTGATTCCTTAGAGATATCTTCTGACCGGTAGTATTGACAGAATATAGTTTGACCAATTTATCATAGACTTCTTTGGATGTGGACAAATCTAAAACAAAAGAGATAAGATGGTCTTTGATAGACTCAAAGATAATTCTTTGAGCTCTGATTTCTCCCTTGTTGTACTTGGCCATTTCTTGAGCATCATTTTTGTCTGGTACTGGAACAATGCCTTCAACAAATTGCATGACTTCATTTTCTTTGAGAACTAGATCAATTCTTTTCTTCCAAGCCTTGTAGTTAGAAGCTCCATCAAGCTTGTTGCTTTCCTTGCAAATAGATGTCATTTGGCTGGGAAGATTAGACATAGAGTATAGTAGAGTACTTACTTGTCAAAGAAGGAGAAGCTGTTGTAAGAGTGTCTCCAAAAATGTTGATGAGAGGACAAGAGTGTTGATGAGTGAGTGAGAACTTGATGAAATTTCCAAGAGCCTCCAATAGTATCCTTGAGAGAGAGATCGCTGCTATGAGGATGCCTTCAAGAGATCTTCAACCTTCCTTGGAGAGATAACTGCTGCAATAGAGTCAACAATTTTGTGATCTGTTAATTTTCCAGTGTTCAATGATTAACACAATCATTTATTCCAATTCTTCTTCAATTAGCAATCAATTTATCCAATATTACTCAATCTTCCAACAATAATAAGCAATTGTAGATAGAACAATAAACCAATGCACAATAGAAGACAACCAAGAACAATAGAGACACAATATTTGGTCAAAGACCAGGGAAAAACCCCACAAGGGGGAAAACCCTTTCAAAATTCTTCTATTAGATTGTCATCAAATGTTCAACAGAGAGATACAATGTTCCAATTCATCAACAATGAGTCAAAGTCAAACCTTTGACTATCCAAGAAACAACTAACCAATATCCAATCTAGTGATGAGCTCAAAAGTCAAATTTGATCAACAAGTCAAATATGCAATTCTGGTCAAAGTCAACAACAGTAACAACAACCCTAACTAGTCAATGGTCAATGGTCAAACCTCCTTCAAAGATGCTTGATCAACAGTGAAAAGATGCAGCTTTCTTGGTTGGTCAAAGTCTAGTCTAAACAATCAACAAAAGCTCTGTCAAATGAGAGAGAAGATCTACAATCAAACATCAAAAATTCCGTGGTCAATTGTGGTCAAGGTTTGCGGTCAACCTTGGTCAAACTACCTAGAAAACTTCGGTCTCTTGACCAATCAATTTGGCCTTTCAAAAGAAAGATTTTCCCAAGTCAAATTAAGTCAAACCAAGCTCCAAGATCAAGAAGTCAACACTGGTTAAAGTCCCAAAACAGAAGATGAATTCGGTCAACAGAAAATCATCCTCTCCTTCACACGTGTGAAGATAAACCTGCAATTTCAGAGTTGTAAGAACCAATCCAAGAGAAAAATGATTTGTGTGTTGATGCTACAAAGTGATGTGACATGTGGTCTATTTATATGTGACTCAAGGGGTCGAATTAGCTTGCATAGGCCGATTTGTATTTTTGTGCACATGTGGGTTTCACCTTAAAAATAATATTTTTCCTTCACCAAATAAAATTCTTCCAAGGACTAGTAGGGGCTTCTCTGGAGGAGGAAGGCTTCCCAATGGAGGGAATTTGTCTCTGAGCTGCTAAATTAACAATCCGTCTTAGATAGGGAGAAATTTCCAACTGCATCATAAGTCTCATGTCAATTGTCTCATCATCGTCATCAAGTCATATCTTGTCTCTACTCATCTCTGCTCATCTATTGAACATTCTCGAATCTAAAGAAGAATCATCATGATGGGGGAGCTCCAACTATCACCCTATATACAAGGACAATAGGTACGATACCGCTTACCGTTAGAGGTAAGGATCACAGTGTATCCTATTGTCTACTGATCTTCCCATCTCGAGTCTCAAGAGTCAATGATAGAACACTTGCATCCCATCATTTGAGCATGATACCACTCGCCATAAATGGTAAGGACTGTAGTCTATCTCAAGTCTTCTCATCCATTGGCCAGATGGGTGGCAATCTTAGCAAGCCCAACTTGTGGGTAGGATGCATATGGGGCTAAGTCACCGACACGGGGATTCGGGACACATAGGATTCGAGATTCGTGGTGTCGGATTCAGACACGTTGACCCCCCGGAACAGGACACGTAGGATTCGTTATATATTATTTTATTAAAATATATATATATATATATATATATATCTGTATATTAAAAATTAGATATTTCTTACACAAATTTTAATTAATGATACAAATTTATTGATTTCAAATATAGATCTTCATCTATAGCTATTAGCATGCATAGTACATACAAAATTCAAATACATGTCAATCTATTATCTATTTCTTATGCTTGGCCCTCCTGCCACCACGAGAAATGTCTAATTTTTTAGTCTTGTTGGAAAATCAGGATCTTTGTCATTAATATCACCCTCTAAGCATTAATATCTAGAGGTATTTTTGTCATTACCTCTGTATCTGTATAGGGATCTTTGTCATTAATATCACCCTTTAGGCATTAACATAAGATAGAACAAGCATAACATGTCAAGTCAAGATTTTGTTTGAGTGATGCGTACATTTTTAGGAGGGTCATGATACAGGAGTTCGACAACCAATGTCACTAACATCAAGGTACATAGAGGGATTGGTGCTCTTGATTAAATATGAGTTCCATACCCTAATACATGACAAAATTCAATGGAAACATTGCAATCCCCCAATCTTAAAATCCTGAAAAACTGATAAGTCTGCTGGATTTTGAATGAAATCTAAAATTCTACTTTCTCCATATGAAATCCAATGAGGTCGGAACCACTCTCAAACATCCTAAGTCATTTCATGGTAATGTTAAAAATTTAAGTAAAAGGATGAAAATGAAGATTAAGGAGAATGTCACTTTTACTTTAAGAATTCAACATTACCATGAATAGCATATCAATAATAGGGCCTAGACTTGATCATTAAGCTGCCAAAACGCTTGCCAAATGAAAATATGCGTGGCTGTAATGACCAAATGCGACATTTTCATACCCGTGCAGGTCACTTTTGCTGCCTAACGAGTCCTGGAAAACAGGACATGCTGCCAAAATTGTGACACGACCTCGGATTTGGCGAGTCAGCAAAGGACACGACGTGTCATGGTTTTTGGACACGAATCAGGGCAGAATCGCGTCGGACACGCTGGATTCGGGATTCGTGGGGCTTATAGGACGAATCTGGTTATCTAGATATGGGGTATACTACGTGTCAACGAGCCATAGCAGTACAACCCCTTTTTTCGCAAAAGGGATAATCCCTGATCGACATGTCCGTGCTGTTCAACTATCATCATCAGCCTGATCATCATGTTATATTGTAAACCCTTTCTGCATGTGTAAAATGTAAATAATCTCAGCAAATCCGTGTCGTGTATGTAATTGCCTAGGCAAACCTACTTTTCTGGCGACGATCTACATTCTGGGAGGTTTTTTGTCTCACCGATCTATTCTCAGATGGTCGGCAGAGTTTTCCTTCAGCCTTACCCCAAAGACGGAATGGATTTTGTCACTGAGATCTTGGGCGAGTCCTAGTGTTCTAGATTAAGTCTATCTAAAAGTGATTTGGGAATAATCCTAACTATTTGGTTAGGTTATTTTATTACAAATTGTTTGGTCTGCTTAATTATATTTGTGTTGCAGAATTGGGTAGTCTGTGAGGGTCTTTTTCAGATGGGTTTCCCCCTTGTGATGTAAAATATGTGAAAATCATGATGTAAAGTGTCTTGAGGGTTGGAAAAATAATTTATCCCCTCATAGGCTAATTAATTAAATTTTTCTGGCCAAAATTAATTAAAATCTTAAGCCAAAAATTTAATTGATTCTAGGTCCTAGGTAAATTTAATTTCTCCGAAGGGAAAATTCGTCGGTCCTTAAAAATTAAATTTTAAGAGGTCCAGGGACTAAGGTAAATTAATTATTTTGCTAAATTTTAAGCCTTTGGTCCCTGGGGTTAAGTCAAAGTCAAAATTTTGAGGTAATTAATTCAAAAAATTAATTTTTGAATTAATTAAAATGCATTTAATTGAAAAATTCGAATTTCCTCAATAATTTAAAATTTCGACGGATGAAATTAAAAGAAATTTTAATTCTCATCAATGGTCGAGATTGCTTTGACGAGGATCACTCGAACTAACCGTTGGAGGATTTGTCTTTAAATAGGAAGTCGTTTGTCAGTGTGTTCATCTGATCTTTTGATCGTGTGCTAAGCAAAAAACTCTCTTGTAATCTTTTTTATGAGAAGTAAAGAAAGACTTTGGGGTTAATTTTTGCTGGTATTACTCTTCGTGGAAATACTGTAAGATGTGTCATTTTCATGCATAGATTTCTTTTTAGCCATTGATGTAGCGTTCTGAAGAGTGATTTGAGTACAGTTATCTTGCTCAGTTGCTGGGGTTTGAATGATAATTTAAAATTTGAATATAATAGCAGGTATCTCTATTTATCTCAATTTTATTACCATTTTCTTGCTCTATGTTGATCGCTGAATTGAGTTTTGCAGGAAAGTCTTGATTTTTTAGATCATCGGGTGTTCGAGGAAGTTTTCAGTTGGACCAGCCAACTCCCGATTCATGTTTTCTGAAGAGCCCAACTTAATTTGATCCCGGGCTTATCATAAGATATTTTTTATGGGTGATGCATGAAGGGTTTTGAGCTCAACACCTCCTTTAAAATTCAAAAAATTTAATTTTTTCTGTGCTAAATCGATAGATCTGGCTTTTGAGAGCCTCAGATTATCAGATCTGGGAGCGGAGTTGGACTCACACTCCCTAGATCTGATAGATCTGCCATTCATGTATATAGATCTGTAATTTTTTTTTTTTTTTTTTTTTTGACTTGGGTTTTTCTGGGTTTCTCTATATATCGTTTGGGTGTTTTATTGTTGTCTTGCAGCTACAGATCTAAAGGAGAAAAATATGTAGAGTCCAGATTTAGGCGCTAAAGGGTAAGATATGGGTCACTGGGGTTCATCAATATCATTTTTGCAGGGATTCTATCCAGATTTTGCAGTCCAGGGTTTCATTTTTTTTTTAAATCTGGAGATTTTTTTTTAAGGGTTTTCATTGATAAATCTGAAGTAAGTGGATTCAAAGTTTTAAATTATTAAGATTTCTGGGAATTTTTTAAAGAGGTTTTGGTGGATTTAAAGAGTTTCTAGGCCACCTTTTTTGCAGATTTTGATTTGCTGCCTGGTTTTAGGGTTTACTGTGCAAATTTCGATTTTTTTTACAGTCCTCGCTGTCATATCTCTTTGCCTGCGTTTTCTCCATATCTCCTCTCTTCACGCAGTCCATTACCTGCTGTCCCTCCTTTTTTCCCTTTGATCTGTTGTCCATGCTTTTTGTTTACAACCTCCTCCTGCGATTTCCGTCACCTCTCCATTTGACTGTCCTGTCCGCACCTGCAGTCCCTTTTCTTTCCACGCAGTCCTCCAAATGCTGCTCGATAACCATCCTCACTCCCGCATCCATTTAAACCGCAAACCTTTGCTCCCATTCCTCCGTACACCTGCGTGCTGCCCTTCCATTAGCTGCTGCCTCACTCCGCTCTCCTACCCTCTCGCTCCGTCCGTGGCTCCATGCTTGCAACCCTTCGAAGCTCCTTTCTGCTTAGCTTATCAATCTTCATCCCTCTTGCTGTCTGTCGAGCTCACCTGCAAACAACAAACAACAAAAACATTTCGACCTTTTTTTTTATTTTGTATGGGTTTAGTTAGGTTAGTGTATTCACATTTTTTTAAGTTTCGACTTAGGGTTAGATAGGTAGCGTTAATTTTTTATTTTATGAAGTTTGTTGTCTTAAAAATTTTAAAAATCAAAAGTTCGATTTTGGTTTCATTTTGTTTTATTTAGATTTTATTTTTCTTTGTTTTATTTTGACTTTGATTTTTTTTGTTTAATTTAAATTTAAAAAATCATAAAAAATTCTTAAAATTAAAAACTTTAAAAAATCATAAAAAACTTCTAAATCATAAAAAAATCCTAAATATTTAAAAATCCTAAATTTTTTTAAAATTCTCAAAATTCTTCCCCAGATGCGGGTGACAAGATGGAAGGTACGCGTGTTTAAGGAGGGACACATGCAGGCCATGTGCTGCCTCAAGGATCAAGCATGCGAGCTGATATGTAGCTGGCCGCCAAGGAATAAAAGAATGGGAGTTCTTCAGAAGCAATTCAATGCTCTGTCCGGCTCACTGGTTCGAATGAAGCAAGCAGTAATGGCGGACGGGATTCGAGATGGCGGTGGGGAGGTTAAAAGAGGTGGGGGGTCGGCTCTCCATGCGCCGGTTCACGCTCAGTTCATGGTTCTCGGTGTTCAGGCTCTTGCCTGGTTTATGGTTCTTCAAGCAACAGCTCTTGCTGTCAAAGCCATTTCCCTGACTGTTGGGGGCCGTCTTAAGTTTGAACGGTTATTCTATTTCGCGTTGCTCCATACCCCTGGTGTTCCTGCAAATATGGTAAGGCCTCGACAGCGATTGCTCAGCCGTCGAGGTTCTGCCCGGGGTGGGTCTTCGCGTCCTCATGTTGATGCATCCCAATCCCACTGTTGCCATTGCCATTGTCATCGAATCTCTGAGGCCAACCCCCTTCAAACTAGCCAATTTCTGGACTCAAGCGCCCCTGATTCTGACCCGGCTCCCATGCCTGCCTTCGGTTCTGCCATTTTCAACTTTAGCAGCTCTCTGAATAAACCCCGAATCAGTGCCCATGTATCGGTCCTCTTCCTCGAAGACTCTCCGGATGGCGGCGATGTTCAATACAGTAAGGGGAAGCAACCTGGTGGCCGCTCAGAGGACGTCATGGAGAAGCCTGCGGATGCTCCAGAGAACGCATCCAATCTTCCTCAGACTCAGGAGGTGTCGACTAGCAAAGGGGACAATGTCAACATGGATTCCTTTCCCACTGCAGAGGAAATTGAGAAATATGGATGGTGTCGGGTGGTCGAGGAGGAGCCGGACGAATAGTCGCCCATCTGTTCGGAATCAAGACCTCCATCGCCGCTCAGGTCTTGTTTTGGTTTCACTGTTTATGTTACGTTGGCTCAGAGTTTGTTTATGTTATGTCTGCTGAAGTTATGCTGGTGCCCCTGCGAGGGATGAACTGTTTTGGTCCGGCGCCCCTGCGAGGGCTATTTAGTTTTGGTTTGGCGCCCCTGCGAGGGCTGTTTAGTTTTGGTTTGGCGCCCCTGCGAGGGCTGTTCTTCTCTTTTTGGTATGGCACCCCTGCGAGGGTTGTTTTTCTCAGATGTGATGCCCCTGCGAGGGCTGTTCTTTTTGGTCACTCCTACTCCAAAGTGCCACAATTGGCCTCTGGTAAAATGATACTGTAAATGCAACTGTTTTTCTTGATACTGTAAATAATAGATTAGTTTTAACGAGAAAAAAAAAAATTTCTCAAAATTCTCAAAACCATAAAAAATCTAATTTTGGTGACTAAAGAAATAAATTCAAGACTTGCGCTTTCACATTAAAATTTTTAATGTGGCCTGTGGCCCATTAAAATTTCAATTTATTGATCCTTTCGATTTACTTTGTCATTAACAAAAAAAAATCGATTTCTTCATTTGCCACATTTAATTAATTTTCTAAGGAACAATTGAATTGATAACTTAAAATTTCTTGGTGTTTTTGGTGTTAAGAGCAATATCTAACATTTTCATGATTTTTCCATGTCAAGTGCGATAAACGTTTTAAATCATATTGACTGTTGGAGGAAGTTAAATGTTCTAGATTTGAATTCTTAACGATAATCATTTTAAATCTTGAATCTCTTGCATGATACCGTTTTGGGCGTTTATATTGATCATACCTGATTGTCACTATTCGTCACATATTGGAAAATTGTTCTGGATAGCTTGTTTTATTTAGTCTATGGTTAATGCTCACATTAAAGGCACTGGTTTGTAGTCATTTTTATCTTGTGATTTTGTCTATTCAATTTTTCGAGACTTATTCTAAATTCATCAAGTTGTCCATCATTAAAATCTCTTAGACTTTGTGTTTCATAGGCTATCCTCATCCATTTACCTTAGGGACTACCCCCCTTGACTTGTCTAGGAGAGAGTCTAAACGGAGTGAGTAAGGATTAAGAGTAACAACCCTTACTCTGAGCATTGTCGTGCTGCCTAGACACTTTGTGCGACAACATTTTTGGTGCCGTTGCCAGGCACTGATTTATTGGGCCTTGGCTCTACGACATTCATTTTTCATCTTTTTATCTTTCATTTTAGCCGGCAATGCCAATATTTTCTGGCGTCATTTGATTTTTTCATTGCTTCATCTTTCGTCATCTCATTAATCATTTCATCTGCACTTTTAGCACCTGGACGTTTCGGTTCGTTTCTTGTTTGGGTGGCGACTCCACTTCTTTAATTTATTATTCCTCAAACAAGAAACCCTCCCTTGTATCCAATTGTTTTCCTTTTGGATCTTAGAGCTAGATTCATGTTCAAGTGGTGACTCCACTTCTTTCATTTCTTACAAGAATTTCTACTAGAAGCTCGCTTCTTGTGGATCTCTTGATTTTCTTGAGCAGGGGTCTCTCTCTAGCATCCATTTGGTCCCTCCTTATCCCTTCAAGCAAGTCATCATGGATGATTTGTTTATCCCGTGTCATTTTACTGATTTTCTCCATGATATATCAGAAGATGTCATTCATAAATTGCCTTTGTTCTCGGGTGGTGATTTAGTCGCTGTTAGAAAGCATATATGCAGAGTTGCTCATACAATAATCAAATATTGTAGTTCTCCCCAGTATAATCACGAGGATGTCAAAATGCGTCTATTTGCCTTTTCTTTAGAGGGTGATGCTTTGAATTGGTTTCATAATTGTCCTGAAGATTTTTTCGCTTCTTTACAAGACATCGTCAATGCTTTTACAGATAGATATGGTGATCAAGGTAGCTCGCCTTGCGCCCCTAACATTGTGCAACAGAATGAGAGTGATCTTGTAAAGGATCCAATGAAAGATTTCAAGACAATTCTCCATATTAGAATGAGCCAGCCATCCACTTGTAATGTTGCAAGACAAATCCATGACAGTGGAAAAACAGGGACAAGTTGTCAAATCAGTGTCGACAATGAAAGGGAAAATGATAAGCAAATTATAGAAGAACTAACACAGCTGGTAAAAAATATGGAGCTTAATCAAGAAAAAATTATAACTGATTACGTCAAGGATATGAGAACTTTGTACACTCAACTGGAAAAACGTGATGAGGAGATGGAAATCATGAAAATTAAACACTTCGATCACGTAGCCACCGTAGTAGAAAAGTGTGCTCAGAATATGGAGGATATGAGGACCGACATGCAGAGTCAGCATGCTAAGGAAATGGAAACCATGAAAGCTAATCATGACAGGGAAATTAATTCTATGCAAAGCAAGTTATTAGCCCTAGAGGAAAATATGACGATCATGGAATTTAATCATTCAAATCACGTGACTGCCATGGAAACAAGTTATCAAGAAGAAATAAGTTCGATTCAGAACAGATTGTCAACTATGGATGAAGAAATGACCATCATGAGATTCGATTATAATAATCAGTTAGCTATCATACAAGCAAATCATGAGAAAGAGATAAACTCTATGCAACATTGCTTGATGACCATAAAAGCAGATAATGACAAAGTAATAAAAAATATGGAAGTTGGTCAGATATGTCTTCAGAATAAGTTATTGACCATGGAGGAAAACCATGCCAAGGAAGCCAGTGCTCACTGCTATGAAGGTTGAACACTCTAACCAGATGGATGCCATAACAATATAGGTATAGAAATTTCAGAATCAGTCAGAGGATGAAAGAAACAAGGAAACGTCAACAGATCATAAGCCTCCCTATCTGCTGCAGCAAGCTCCATCTTATTATGAGGTCATTTGTTCCATTGAAAAGTGGCTTATTGAAGGTGACTCGGATAAAACATAAATTGATAAGAATCAGATGCAGAATGAAGAAAGACATGTCATGCATATCTTACATACTTCATCTGAGAGTTTTGAAGCAGATTGTTCCACATCATCAATGATATAGCCTGCCACAAAGAAAAGACGCAAGAGAAAGAGAATGAGAAAGCAATTTGATGCATCAGATGGCCGCGAGCAGCTTGATTTTCGGATAGGAAGAAGTCCTACCATGTGCAGGATTGGACATGGCACATCTGAGAAACAACCAACAGATTTGCCTGAAAGCAGGCAAATGCTCAGTATGCACTATATTGAACGCATCTGATGCCATGGGGCATCCTTTGTATTGTATTTCTAACCCTACACCTTGTCATTTCAACATTTCATTTCTGTTTTAGGATTAGATTTATTTTTCATGTTATAGTTAATAAATGAAGAGCTTATATCTTTCCTGTGCTTAACATTATATGATGATTTTTTGGATGGACGCTACTTATGTTATATTGTGTGTTGCGTGGATGCAGATTCTGGATTCTCACATTCCTCCAGTGCAGCAACGTGTCCCCAAGTAGAGCCAGATGTTGACCACTACGTGTCAACGACCCATAGCAGTACACCCCCTTTTTTCACTAAAGGGATAATGCGTGATCGACGTGTCCGTGCCGTTCAACTATCATCATCAGCCTGATTATCATGTTATATTGTAAACCATTTTTGCATGTGTAAAATGTAAATAATCTCAGCAGATCCATGTTGTGTATGTAATTGCCTAGGTAAACCTACTTTTTTGGTGACGATCTACATTTCGGGAGGTTTTTTGTCACACCGATCCATTCTCGGGTGGTCGGCAGAGTTTTCTTTCAGCCTTACCCCAAAGCCGGAATGGATTTTGTCACTGGGATCTTGGGCGAGTCTTAGTGTTCTAGATTGAGTCTATGTAAAAGTGATTTGGGAATAATCCTAACTATTTGGTTAGATTATTTTATTACAAATTGCTTGGTCTGCTGGATTATATTTGTGTCGCAGAATTGGGTAGTCTGTGAGGGTCCTTTTCAAATGGGTTTTTCCCCTTGTGATGTAAAAGATGTGAAAATCATGATGTAAAGTGTCTTGAGAGTTGGAAAAATAATTTATCCCCTCATAGGTTAATTAATTAAATTTTTCTGGCCAAAATTAATTAAAATCTTGAGCTAGAAATTTAATTGATTCTAGGTCCTAGGTAAATTTAAATTCTCCGAAGGCAAAATTCGTCGGTCTTTAAAGATTAAATTTTAAAAGGTCCAGGGACTAACGCAAATTAACTATTTTGCTAAATTTTAAGCCTTTGGTCCCTGGAGTTAAGTCAAAGTCAAAATTTTGAGGAAATTGATTCAAAAATTTAATTTTTGAATTAATTAAAATGCATTTAGTTGAAAAATTCGAATTTCCTCAATAATTTAAAATTTCGACGGATGAGATGAAAAGAAATTTTAATCCTCATCAGCGATCGAGATTGCTTTGACGAGAATCACTCGAACTAGCCGTTGGAGGATTTATTTTTAAATGGGAGGTCATTTGTTAGTTAGTTCATCCGATCTTTTGATTATGTGCTAAGCGAAAATCTCTCTTGTAATCTTTTTTATGAGCAATAAAAAAAGACTTTGGGGTTAATTTTTGCTGGTGTTACTCTTCGTGGAAATACTGTAAGATGTGTCATTTTCATTCATAGATTTCATTTTATCCATTGATGTAGCTTTCTGAAGAGTGATTTGAGTACAAGTATCTTGCTCAGTCGCTAGGGTTTGAATGATAATTTAAGATTTGAATATAATAGCAGGCATCTCTATTTATCTGAATTTTATTATCGTTTTCTCGCTCTATGTTGATCGCTGAATCGAGTTTTGCAGGAAAGCCTTGATTTTTTATATCATCGGGCGTTCAAGGAAGTTTTCAGTTGGACCAGCCAACTCCCGATCCGTGTTTTCTGAAGAACCCAACTTAATTTGATCCCGGGCTTATCATAAGATACTTTTTATGGGTGATGCATGAAGGGTTTTGAGCTCAACACCTCCCTTAAAATTCAAAAAAAATAATTTTTTTTTTTTTTATTTATTATTTATTATTTTTTATTTTTTTGTGCTAAATCAATAGATATGGCTATTGAGAGCCTTAGATTATCAGATCTGGGAGCGGAGTTGGACTCACACTCCTTAGATTTGATAGATTTGCTATTCATGTATATCGATCTGTAATTATTTTTTGTTTTTCTAACTTGGGTTTTTCTGGGTTTCTGTATATATCGTTTGGGTGTTTTATTGTTGTCTTGCAGCTACAAATCTGAAGGAGAAAAATGTGTAGAGTCCAGATCTAGGCCCTGAAGGGTAAGATCTGGATCTCTGGGGTTCATCAACATCATTTTTGCAGGGATTCTATCCAGATTTTGCAGTCCAGGGTTTCAATTTTAATTTTTGTTTGTTTGTTTTATATAAATTTGGAGATTTTTTTTTAAGAGTTTTCATTGATAAATTTGAAGCAAGTGGATTCAAAGTTTTAAATTATTAAGATTTTTGGGAATTTTTTAAAGAGGTTCTGGTGGATTTAAAGAGTTTTTGGGCCACCTTTTTTGCAGATTTTGATTTGCTGCCTGGTTTTAGGGTTTACTGTGCAAATTTTGATTTTTTGTTTGTTTGTTTGTTTGTTGTGTTTGTTTCAGTCCTCGTTGTCATATCTCTTTTCCTGCGTTTTCTCCATATATCCTCTCTTCACGCAGTCCATTACCTCCTGTCCCTCCTTTTTTCCCTTCGATCTGTTGTCCACGCTTTCTGTTTGCAGCCTCCTGCGATTTCCGTCACCTCTCCATTCGACTGTCCTATCCGCACTTGCAGTCCCTTATCTTTCCACGCAGTCCTCCAAACATTGCTCGATAACCATCCTCACTCCCGCATCCATTTAAACCGCAAACCTTCGCTCCCATTCCTCCGTACACCTGCGTGCTGCCCTTCCATTAGCTGCTGCCTCACTTCGCTCTCCTACCCTCTCGCTCCGTCTGCGACTCCATGCTTGCAACCCTTCGAAGCTCCTTTCTGCTCAGGCCATCAATCTTCATCCCTCTCGTTGTCTGTCGAGCAGCCGTCGGGCTCACCTGCAAACAACAAACAACAAAAACATTTCGATCTTTTTTATTTTTATTTTGTATGGGTTTAGTTGGGTTAGTGTATTCACATTTTTTTTAAGTTTCGACTTAGGGTTAGATAGGTAGCGTTAATTCTTTATTTTATGAAGTTTGTTGTCTTAAAAATTTTAAAAATCAAAAGTTCGATTTTGGTTTCATTTTGTTTTATTTAGATTTTATTTTTCATTGTTCTATTTTGACTTTGATTTTTTTGTTGTTGTTGTTGTTGTTTAAATCATAAAAAAAATTCTAAAAATTAAAAACTTTAAAAAAATCATAAAAAACTTCTAAATCATAAAAAAAATCCTAAATGTTTAAAAATCCTAATTTTTTAAAAAATTCGCAAAATTCTCAAAATCATAAAAAATATAATTTTGGTGACTAAAGAAATAAATTAAAGGACTTGCGCTTTTACATTAAAAATTTTAATGTGGCCTATGGCCCATTAAAATTTCGATGTATTGATCCTTTCGACTTACTTTGTCCTTAAAAAAAAATGATTTCTTCATTTGCCACATTTAATTAATTTCCTAAGGAACAATTGAATTGCTAATTTAAAATTTCTTGGTGTTTCTGGTGTTAAGAGCAAAATCTAAAATTTTCATGATTTTTCTATGTCAAGTGCGATAAATGTTTTAAATCATATTGACTGTTGGAGGAAGTTAAATGTTCTAGATCTGAATTCTTAACGATAATCATTTTAAATCTGGAATCTCTTGCATGATACAATTTTTTGCTTTTATATTGATCATACATGATTGTCACTATTCGTCACATATTGGAAAATTGTTCTGGATAGCTTGTTTTATTTAGTCTATGGTTAATGCTCACATTAAAGGCACTGGTCTATAGTCATTTTTATCTTGTGATTTTGTCTATCTATCTCAATTGACCGAGACTTATTCTAAATTCATCAAGTTGTCCATCATTAAAATCTCCTAGAGTCTGTGTTTCACAGGTTATCCTCATCCATTTACCTTAGGGACTACCCCCCTTGACTTGTCTAGGAGAGAGTCTAAACGAAGTGAGTAAGGATTAAGAGTGATAACCCTTACTCTGAGCATTGTCGCGTTGCTTAGACACTTTGTGTGACAACAATACCCATTTGTCACAAGTGACAAGGATCACTCACACACCCTGCAGTGACAATAGGCAGGATACTACTTACCATAGAAGGCAAGGATCATAGACTATCCAATTGTCCAGAGTTCCCTTAACCCCAAGAGCTCTCTGGCTCAATTCCTCTCCCTATGAGCTCAAACAGGGGGGAAGAGCATAGCTCAGTGTCCTCGATCAACAACGACCCTTACTCAGGAGGGTCACACCTATCAGTCCAAGCAACTTTTTGAAGACCAAGAACGTCCCTTTCGGTAAAGCCTTGGTAAGAATAGCTGTTATCTTCTCATTAGTCGAAATGTGATGGGAGTCTTACAACTCCTCTCTACACCATATCTCGAATGCAGTGGTATCTGATCTCAATATGGTTGGACTTGTCGTTGTCGTGGAATATGAGATTCTTTGCCAGATGAATCCCACTCTTGTTGTTGCAATATATCACTTTCGTGTCCAGAACCTGCTCAAACAACTCTCCAAACTTCAAAGAGCTTCCTCAACCATATTGCCTCACAGCTAGCCATGCTAGCAACAATGTATTTTGCCTCGGTCAGGCTTAAAGCAATAAACTTCTGCTTCCTGCTCATTCACGATATCATGGCAGAACCCAAACTAAAGCAACACCTTGATGTGTTCTTCCTGTCAATAACATTTCCAGCCTAGTCAACATTTGTGTAACCATGAAGTCTCACATCTCTCCGAAAATATATCTCAGACCAAGATTAATTGTCCCATGCAAATATCTCACCACATGCTTAGCAATGATCCAACGTGCATGTAGAGGCTTGGTCATGAATTTACTAAGAGTTTAACAAAAAAACATATGTTCGATCGGGTGTTCACTAGGAACATTAGTGCCCCAATCCACTGTCGATACTTAGAGGGATTTTCCAAGTTAGGTCCTGCAGCTTGTCCACATAGCTTCTTGAACTTCATTTCCATTGGTGTGGCCATGGACTTGCATTCTGCCATGCCAAATCTTTCCAATAGTTTCACCACATATTTTCCCTGTGAAAGGAAAATCTCACCGAGTCTCTACCACACGTCTAAGCCCAGGAAATAGTGCAATAATCCGAGGTCTTTCATCTCAAATTCAGAGGCCATCTCCCTCTTACACTCGAGTATCAGAGGCTCACCACTTGTCAAGAATAAGTCATCAACATATAAAACCAAAATAAGGGGCATACCTTGTACAACTTTCAAGTAGAGGTTCGGTTTGACATTACTTCTCGTGAATCCAAGCTTCCTCAGGTAGCCATCAATACAGGTATTCCAAGCCCTAGGGGCTTGGTTCAATCCATAGAGAGCCTTCTTCATCCTGGACACGAGTCCTCTTGTTCTTTACTTCAAATCCCTGTGGTTGCTCAACATATTCCTCTTCCTGGAGTATGCCATGATGAAATGCGGTCTTCACATCCATCTGGTGAAGAGTCCATCCCTAGCTAGCATCTAGAGCTACAATAGATCTAATGGTAGTGTAGCAGACAACTGGTGCAAAGATGTCATCATAATCTTCTCCCTCTTTCTGGGAGAAACCTTTAGCCATGAACCTCGCCTTATATTTCTTGATGCTTCCATTTGTTCCATGCTTGATTTTGTACAACCATTTAGAAGTCACAACAGATTTCCCTTTGGGTCTCAGGACCACTTCCCACACATCATTCTTTATAATAGATTCGTATTCTTTGCCCATAGTAGGTTTCCAAACCCGCTCATTCACTGCTTCTTCAAAGGTGGGAGGCTCAACCTGTATGATGGTACTCATAGCCATAACATAACCCTGATACCATGGCTTCTTACTTTCTCTAAAGGTTCATTTGGCAGTGACATGTCTTTCAACATCCTGTAATGTTTCACGAAGCCAAAGTGGTCTCTTCCTGGCAGGAGGATCACATGGAGTAGGATCCAAGGGGTCCATGGGCTCTATAGGGTCATCAACAATCTCTGTCTCGGGTTCAGGCACAAAAGGACCTTCTAGTCGGTCCATGTCATCATCCTTTTTCTCAACAAGAAGAGGAGGAGGAATGTCCCTTTCTTTTCCAAGGGCAACATCTTCATCAAATGTTACATCCCTGCTAAACTCAATATTCCTTTGACCAGGAACATATATTCTAAAAGCTTTAGAATTTTCACAATATCCAACAAATGTACCTTTCTTTCCAGTGGCTTCCAGCTTGTTCCTCTTGTCCTTTGGCACATGAAAGTACACGAGGCAGCCAAAGATCCTCAAGTGTCCAACATCGGGCTTCACACCTGTGAACACTTCTTCGGGGGTCTTGTCACCCAATGCTTGATGAGGGGTCCTCTTTTGAACATGGACCACATCCAGCTTGTTCCTCTTGTCCTTTGGCACATGAAAGTACACGGGGCAGCGAAAGATCCTCAAGTGTCCAACATTGGGCTTCACACTTCTTCGGGGGTCTTGTCACCCAATGCTTGATGAGGTGTCTTGTTTTGAACATAGACCGCAGTGTTTGCAACTTCACCCCACGAAAATTTCGACAACTTTTAATCACGCAACATGGCTCGAGCAGCTTCCATGATGGTCCTATTCTTTCTTTCAACCACTCCATTTTGTTGAGGGTTGTAAGGTATGATGGTCTCCTTTTTGATTCCAACTTTCTTGCAAAAGTCAACGAACTCGTTCGAAGTGAATTCTCCACCATTATCAGCCCTGAAGACCTTGATTCTCTTCCCTGTTTGATTCTTTATTAGCGCCTTGAAGCCTTTGAACATATCAAATGCCTTGTCCTTGTGTTTCAAGAAAAATATCCATGTCTTTCGTGAGAAGTAATCCACAAAGGTTATGTAGTATAGGTAGCCAACAAGATATTTCACTAGCATGGGTCCACATAAGTCAGAATGTATGAGTTGTAGAATGTCACTGGTCCTAATCCTGCTGGAGGGAAATGGTCCCTTCGATTTCTTTCTGCTTGCGCATCCTAGACAACCCCCTTCATGATTAGGTTGAACCTCAGGCATTTTGGAAACCATCCTTCTTACTTTATGCAAGGCTTCATAGTGAAGATGAGCAAACCTTTGGTGCCATAGCTCACATTGATGATTGCTATCATGTACCAATGCTTGGATTGGTCTTCCATTGAATCTATAGAGTTGTTCAATTCTTGATCCCAGAGTAAATGCATCCCTCATGCGAGATTTCATAGACCAGATGAGGACCTTTCTTCTTATGAAAGAAACCCTCATCCCTTCGTCTTCCAAGGCAGATATAGATACAGGGTTCTTGTTCAAATTTGGAACATACATAACATCATGTAGATGTATGATTTCACCATAGTCCAAATTAAATGAAATGGAACCAAAGACCTTCATAGGATAAGTAGAATTGTCCCTAAGAATGATCTTCAAATTAGTCTCCCTCTCAACTAGATTTGAGAGGACTTCACAATACCTAGTGAAGTGTTTAGACGCCTATCTACCAATCAACTATCAAACTAATCCGGAGGAGAGGAACTAGAAAGAGCATAAATAAGAAAATATTCATGTTGAGTAGCAGTTGCATTATTTCCATACCTTGAATTTCTTGATCTCTTTTGAGGACGATGTCCTTCACGATCATTAGGAGCATCTCTTCTTCTTCTATCATTGAACCTGTTGTTGTTGTAGCCATGATTGCTATTGTAGTTGGACCTTGGAGCATCATCTCTCTTTTCCAGACAGTCTTGGGCATGGTGACCGTGTTTGTGACAATTATAGCATTCAATTTTTCCCAATCTTCTATTGGAGTCTTTTGAGGCAGGGGCATGCTTTCTTGAATTAGATGGTCTTCCTCTTCCTTTCCTCTTCTTGTCTTGAGCAACAAATGCAGAGGGCTCTCCTTCTTCATGCTTTTTAATCCTCCCTCCAGAAATCATCTTGGTCTCTTCTTGAGTGCACTTACCAACCAACTCATCAAATGTTGGAAACTTGTCATTGGTTCTTATTGTAGTAATCAATGTCTCCCAAATTGGAGGAAGACCTTGAAGTGCAACAAGTGCGAAAATTCCTAGATCTAACAATCTTAGGAATCCTATTGCAACCAACTGAATCTATTTCACCTAGATCATAAATTAAATTACAAACTTATTTCAGATTTCTTCTTGAAACATTGAAGTAATTTATTGAAGCAACCTACACCAAATTAAATATGATTCTGAAACGGAAACTGAGCAAGGAAATACAAACACATAGGACACTGTTATTTTTGGACAAATGTCCCGAGAAAAACCCAATGTGGGAAAACCGGTGCAACAGTGAAACCTGAGTACATCTATGGATGGCCAACTAGCAATCCAAACAACAAGAAAATCTGGCAGAGATATTCCTTAAGCAATCCCGACACTCATGTTGCCTGCACTTGCGTTCCTGCACTCGTGCGTTCCTGCGCTCGCACGTTCCTGCATTTGCGTGCTCCTGCACTCGCGAGTTCCTGCACTCGTGAGTTCCTGCACTCGTGAGTTCGTGCACTGGGAATAACTCAGCGTCTTGCTACTGCCTCTCCAGATCTGGAAATCTTCCTCCGAATCACTGTCCCTGCCCCTCTACTACAAAAGATTTCTTCGATCAGAATTTCCTCCTGAGAACTTCTCACTTCAGAAATTTGATCTCTTGATCTATTGGTGTATTTTCCAAATGACCCTCAAGCCCCTTCTTATGTCTTCATGTTGGACAACCAACGACCTAGATTAACTCCTAATCAAAGGCTCAGATCATTTTGACTTGATCTTTGTCTTTATCTAGAAGATTCACCCAGAATTAGATTAATTCCCATTAATATTTTAATTTTCCTAAGTATTTCAATCTTGAGATACTCGAAATTTTTTAAAGACTTGCCAAGAAAATGGTTAAAATAGGTGCAATTGTACATATGAAACTTGGAAAACATGGCAATCAAAATAGAAGAACATGCAATTTTTAATTCCAAATGTAAGACAACAAAAAGATGAGCAAAAAATCAAATTTGTTTATGTACTCCTATGGGAAACAATATCCCTTTAGAGGCTTATAATAACCAAAATTTAAGACAAAAACATTATTAACAATATTACCTCATGTAAAGTTCAGGTCACCACACAAGACAAGTGCGCCATGGTGGCCTCCAAAGCCTTTCTTTTATTCCAATACAAAATGATAAAACAATTACAATGAACAACAACAGTCTCTTACCCCACTCTTTCCAACTCCCTTAAAATTGAAAGGGAGCTGCAATTTATAGATGTGAGGAGGGGTGTGTTGAGAAATCTAAGGCAGTGAGATGAGATGATTTCTCTTGCTTGATAACTGTTTGTGATGTTTTATTTTACTTCATTCACTTCTTCTTTTACTTGCTTATTATTATGTGTTTTCTTCATCAAAAAAAATACCAAAAACATAAAGAACAATGAGACAAAGGACACAAGGTATAGGCGATCAGCCAGGGCCAAAACCTCTCTAATCTTGAGAGGAAAACCCACAAAATTCTTCTTCATATAGAATCTTCAATTGACGAATTCCAAGACCTAGACCCTGGACCAGATGACCCCTCCAAGACCAAGTCATAGTTCTTCTTGAATTCTAGTAAAGTCAACCCAAGTCTCTTAGCTTCAAATTTGTCTTCTTATCATAAACTTGGCCCTGCACCTTGACTGTGATTTTCGGCTCTTCCTATAGTAACCCCAGTCTGTACGTGTGGTAGAATCATGGTGAAGACAATTCCTATTCTCCTTCGCTTGGGCATCAGTTCCTTCTCCAACAACTCGGCTTGCATATTAGTGCTTATTCCATCTTTCATTTGGTTCCTTGACTGACTATCGTTCTGCCCTAACTACAACTCACATGTGTGAGAGATTACCCAAGAACAAACTTTTGAAAAATACGCCTTTTTCCTCGACTTATCATCTCCTTTCTTCGCTATGTTTTGCACTTTAGATCGAGCTTCTTGTGATGAGATCGATGCTTGATTTATGCACCATGGAATGAGGTCGATTGCCTCTATATATAGACTTCCTTGGCAGCCCTAACAGGCCAACATCATCTTCTAGAGAGGCCAATTTGCTTCTTTGGAGGCCAACTTGATAATTTGCACTTGACAAGGTCTTGGAGGGTCATTCTGACTATTTAACTCAAATAAATTTCTTTACAATATGTAACATGCCCAAGAAGGGTCATTCATACATGACAAAGACTCCGTAGACTTGTAGACTCAATGACAAGCCCTAAAAGCTCTCAATGGGAGCTTAATCTATATTTTTTTCCCTTTGAGCATGAAACCCATACCTCAAGATCAATAACAATAAATTTATTTTTCTCATTACATCAAATACATAAAATCATGATTACATATGTGATTATGAAGACTGAACCTAGTTACATATTTCAACACTCCCTCTTAACTAGGGACATATTCATAATCCATACAAGGTACTTGGACATTCTCAATCTGAAGAATTCTCATAGGAAGAGTCAGATTGGTAACCCATCTGTATAACATCATATCATCCAACATTGTCACATAGCAAGGCCTTGACTAACAACTGCATCTCTCCACAAGATCAAAGCACAATGCTGGCGAGACCAATGATTTATAGACACCTTCATCATTGTCTCCCCAGGATCATACCCCACTTGGGTGTTCATAGGGTATGTCCTTCCAGGACTATTTTTCTCTTGGATTCCCAGTCCTCAAAGAATGTTGGTCCTCTACGACTACTTTTATCTTGGATGCCCTACCACATCCTCAAACAATATCAGATGCCAGATGCTTACCCAGTGCTCCATTATTTTCTTCCCAAGTGAAGACAAGAATGATGTGTCTATCTCTCCCTCTCAACTAGGGAGGATATACCCATTCCAATGAAAGAAAGTTCCCTCTTAGCTAGGGACTTGCTTCCAGGCTTCTTTTTAACTAGAAACTTGCTTCCAGGCTCCTGTTGAGAAATCAATGTAATTAGATTAGGGTTTGATTCCTTTCTTGATAATTACTTGTGAGTTATGTTGGCTTCGATTACCTCTTTATTATCTTATCTTTCATCAAGCAATTACCATATCAATTGTGTATGAAGATCACAAAACAAGAGATAGAAGATGTAGGCACTATGCTAGGGAAAAACCCTCCTCGAGGGGAAAAACCCAGTCAGAAATTCTCTTTTTTCAATATTATTCTTTGAGACTCTTCAACCTAGGCAAAGACCAAATCTTCCCTCCACACCAAGTTAGCCTTCCAAAACTTCGACCCCTTTGTAGCAACACTTCCTTCTAACAACTTCGACTATGCAGCAATTCAGGACACCAGGGAACAACAATACTTTGAAGACTTCGATCTCCCAAACTAGGGCACAAAACAGAGAGAGAGTAGCTCCAAAACTTCGATTTTTAGGTTTCTTCTTCCCACTTCGCACTTCTACAGCTTCCTTAGAGATATCGAACTAGCTTTAGATGAGACACTTCAAATAAATTCGACTTCCTTCTATTTATAGGCTCCAAGTGAGGTCGAATTGGTGTCTTTAGGCTGGCTTGATCTCTTCTAGGCCGACCTGGTGTGGAGGTTACATACATTATTTTTGACTCAATGCTAAACCTTTTTACATGATTCAAAAGCCCAAGAAGGGCCTCTTTAAATGTACAATGACTCTATAGTCTCAATATTAATCCTAGGAGTCCACAATGGGGACTCTGACTAATATAATGATGACCCAAGCATTAAACCCATGCTTTAATAAGTCATTGATACAATAATAAAAATTAATTTCTTTATTCTTTTGACAAGTATATTACATGATGACTCAAATACATTAATGAAGACCAAACCTAGTTACATTTTCAACACTCCCTCTTAACTAGGGAGGTATTCATAATATACAAATACAATGGAAGATCTCAAACTATATGAACAATGAAGAGTTTAGTCATCGCAATGCCATGGACTAGATTCTTAACCAGGGCAATCTATCCATTGGTCTCTCAACAGTTTACTCACCGCAATGCCACAGACTAGATTCCTGACCAAGGCAATCTATCCAAGTGGGAATAAGGTGGACTCAAGCTTTCAGCCTCTCTAGGTACCATCAGGCTTACTTGCTAACCACCAACCCAGGGACCTAGGTGCGTATCCATGGTCAGAGCTCTACGATCCATGCCACCCTCCCTACTTTGGGACCTAGACATCAACACAAAGTGCAGGCCCGATGTCTTTTCAGCTCTTCCAATCTCTTATCATCAATACAATCAACAATATTTACCAAACCAAGCATGCTTCTCAAATACTCAAACTTCTTGTTAGGAAGAGCCTTTGTTAGTATGTCTGCTACCTGTTCATTTGTCGAGACATACTCCAACTTCACGACCCCATCTTGCACCAGGTTTCTAATAAAGTGGAACTTATTGTTGATATGCTTTGTTATAGCATGAAACACAGGATCTCCAGACATCTTGATACAACTTTGATTGTCACAATTAATCACAGTAGGACCCAGAGACTTATTGAACAAATCTATCAGAAGCTTCCTTAAACAAACAACCTCCTTCCCTACTTCACATGCAACCACATATTCTGCCTCAACACTACTTAAAGCAATGGGATCTTGCTTCCTACTCATCCATGAGATCATAACAGCTCCTAGACTAAAACATCCTTCGGTAGTGCTCCTTCCATCGGTCTCACTGCCACCCCAATCAGAATCTGTATAACTGATCAACTTAACTTCCTTACTATCATATTTTAGGCAGTGATGTATAATGCCACAAAGATACCTTAATATGTGTTTGGTAGCTATCCAGTGATCATGACAAGGCTCCAACTGAAACTGACTAAGAATGTTTATTGCAAAACATATATTTGGCCTAGTATTTACCAGGTACATTAGGGAGCCCACCAACTGACGATAGGAGGTAGGATCCACGAGACTAGAGTCAGAGCCCCTCAACTTCTTGAGATTGGTGATCATAGGAGTAGTCATCGGCTTGGAATCCATCATCCTGAATTTCTGCAGCAACTTGATAATGTACTTTCCTTGCCCCAAATATATCTCCCCAGGTTTCTACCATACTTCTAGACCCAGGTAATAGTGCATCAATCCTAGATCCTTCATTTCAAATTTAGCTGTCAGCATCTTCTTGCATTCTTGAATTCTTTGCTCAACACCTGTAATGAATAGATCATCCACATATAGTGTAATAATGACAGGCTCATTATTCACGACCTTGATGTAGAGATTTGGATCAACGGAACTCTTTACGAACCCAATTCTAAGTAGATATGCATCCATCCTTGCATACCATGCCCTAGGTGCTTGCTTCAAACCATATAGGGCCTTCTTAAGTATGCAAACATGAGAGTCCCTGCTATTAACTTCAAAGCCTTTGAGTTGTTCGATATACACTTCCTCATCAATGGTCCCATTTAGAAATGTGGTCTTCACATCCATTTGATGGATATTCCAACCCATTGTAGCAGCCAATGAAACTAGAGATCTAATGGTAGTGTACCTTGCTGTGGGTGCAAAGGTTTCTTCATAGTCAATGCCTTCCTTTTGAGAGAAACCCCTTGCAACGAATCTAGCTTTATATTTGTCTATACTTCCATCGATAACATGTTTGATCTTATAAATCCATTTGGAGGTGACAATCGATTTGTCATTAGGTCTAGGAACAATTTCCCAAACCCCATTCTTCATAATGGATTGATATTCTTCCTGCATCGCTTTCTTCCAAACTTCTTGATGAGCAACTTTGTCATATATGCAACATAACCAAAGTATCTTTACAGTGTCTTACTTTCCCTGAAGGTTCCGTTCACAGCTTCGTGTTCTTCAACATCTTCTAATGTTGCCTTTAACCAATTTGGCCTTTTCCTAGTCGTTGGGATGACCACAGATTGAATAGGCTCACTTGGTCCTTCTTCTTCATCTTGATTTGTAGTAGGATTTTCGTGATGATCTTCTTCTTCTTCAAATATTGGAACTTCTTAGTCATTAGAATCAATAGGAATATCTTTTGATTTCTTGTAGGCTTGCTTTTCATTGAATATAACATCCATGCTTACTTCGCTATGTCTTCCTTCCTTAATGTAGATTCTATATGCTTTTGAAGAGAGACTATATCCAACAAATATTCCCTTGATACTTGTAGAATCCAACTTCTTTCGCTTGTCTTTTGGAACATGGATGTATGCTGGACTTCCAAAGATTCAGAGGTGATCCACACTCGGCTTCTTTCTCGTGAATACTTCTTCGGGTGTTGTATTGTCAAGACTTCTATGAGGACTTCTATTTTGAATGTACATGATTGTCATTGCTGCTTCTCCCCATAAGAATTTTGGTAGGTCTTAATCAAGGAGCATTGTTCGAATGCCTTCTTCAATTGACCTATTCTTTCTTTCAACCACTCCATTTTGTTCGGGATAATAGGGAACAATGAGCTCCCTCTTAATTCTTGCTTCCTTACAATATGCAATCAATTCCTTAGATGTGTATTCCCCACCATTGTCGGGCCTTAGGGTTTTTATCTTTCTTTCGGTTAGGGTTTCCACTTCGGACCTAAACTCCTTGAACTTGTTAAAGACTCCATCTTCTGTGTTGAGAAGGTAGAGTCATGTCTTTCTAGAATGGTCACAATGAATGTTACATAGTAGAGATGACCTCCAAGTGATTTGTCGGACATGGGCCAACACACATCAGAATGAATGAGGTCTAGTATCTCTTTAGACCTAGTTTCACTATTCAGAAATGGCTTTCTTGTATGCTTTCCCAAAGAGCATCCCTTGCACACACCTTCATGATCTAACTTCATATTGGGGATGCCATTAACCAATTGACTAAGAGAAGGGATGACCTTATAATGTAGATGGCCATATCTCCTGTGCCATAGCTCAATGGGATTGATTCCCATGTGAACCAAAGCTTGAGGAGGTGGTGTAATAATGCTAGACTTCCTTCATATTGCAAACCCTAGAAACAATTCAAACAATTAATGTGTCTAACAATTATCAAAATTCATATGTCAGACTCCTCACTAGGATTTCATACATATCCTAGATTTCATACATGAGTTTCAACAATCAAAACCAATCACAACTTATTCAACATCATGACTAATATCTACTAGCGTTTGATGTAAACCCTAGATTTCCATCTACAAATTTTCAGCGATCACTATATAGATTCATAGATTCCAGGTTGTCATATCACACATACTTAGAGAATTTAACTATTACTAGGGTTTAGTTGCAAGACCTTAGATTTTCCAAACATCATCCTAGACCATCAAACTTTGACTAGGGCTTGTTACCAAACCCTAGTACTTGTGACCATTTACACTTAGGTCAACATATATATCTAAGAATTCGTTAGCATGTCATAAGCACATCATATGTCAGACAATATTAAATGTTGGACATATACCGACCTAGATCAAGCTAGGGTTTTAATCAATGGACACATACCTAGGGTTTCATTCCTAGCACTTAAGTACTTAACAAGGGATTTGCTTATAGACCCAACCAAACCCTAAAGATCTAGGGTTTCATAATATAGCAAAGAAAACCCTACTATTCCAAAAAATTTTCAAAGGTTCGGGATTTCATACAAACATCATTCAACCCTAACAATTTAGGTTTTCATGATCATACCGAAATCCTAAACATGACATCATCAACAAAAATTTCAAATAACATTTTGCAAATAACCCTAAGTAGTTTAGGGTCTCAGACGTTCAGATTAGCATACCCTTTGGTTAGGGTTTTCCAAAGAACCTGTCTAGGGTTTTATAAAATCAGTGAAGAATAGGAGTGGGGTAGATTTATCAAGTGATGAATCACCCAAAATAAGAATCATTATGATTCAAGATAGCTAGACATAACGATGTTAGTAATCTAATGCAAACTTCAAAAATAAGATGATCATACTTTTAAGAGAATCTAGTAAGGTGTATAGTTTGAGACATACCTGGAGATATTTCTTGGCAACCCTGATAAGGATTCCTTGAAGTGTTAAGCCATCATCTTTTATACCTGTAGAACATACTTACAAGCACAACATGTGATACCAAAGACATAATTTAATTTCTTAAGTTAGATCTTCTACATAATCATGGAGGAGGGAATCTTTCAAACATCAGTGGGACCTTTTATTTGATATCCTAGAAAATCCCTAGAAGATAAGGATGTAAGTTATCTAGGGATTACAATCTTTATCCTAGACTAACTATAAGCAAGAATCATTTAGAAGAACATATGTACCTTGTGATTACATACCTCTAATTTGGTAACTTGTTGTAGTAACAATACTTACCTCAAAGAGTCCTTTCTTCAAGCTGGTTCCTTGGACTATCAATGTTATTTACCTTAGGACAGACTTTGTATTCTTTATGTGATGACACAGTTTATTAAGGTGCCTTATTTTGTGCTTCGTTCTTGTGATGACTGAGATTTCTTCATTGTGATAATACCAAATTGAAATAACACCAAACTGAGGGAGAATACCATCGAATCAGAGCATAACATTGAACTGTAGGAGTATCTCACCAAACTGTGGAAGCATAGAGATCATCTTTCCACCCTATCCGAGCTCCTTGTAATGACAACTAAACATTTTATTTGAACTAGTTATCTCTGTTATTCTTCTTCACGAGATCATATCACTTCAATGGCACTAAGTCAAAGATCTTTGTCACTGTGGAGGCAACCCTAAAACATTTCATCTTCCACTGATTATATTACACTGAAACTCACCGAAATGCATCTACTATGACATCTGAGGTCACTTAATTCCACTAAAAGTCATCTGAGCTTATATAGCGAAGTTATATCTTTATTTGTGCCTTTACCGAAATGTCCAACTGTGCTTTTACCGAAAATGTTAAGACTCCATTTTGGAAAAGATTCAAACTTCTTTTTCCTTCATACTTGATATCTTCAATATGGTGAATGGACTAGCTCACTGATATATGTTGAATGGACTAGTTTTGTCCTTTCAAGGTACCTCAAAATATTAGCCCAGAAATGTCCTTGGGATCTTGATCTTGATCTTCAATGCAAACATCTCTTTTCACTGACAATACTAAAAGTGATCTTCAACTGCCCTTGACCATAGCTCTGAAACCATGTTGGGAAACCCTAGGAGTTGGCACTTAATTGATTTCCCTTATTAATGGCATTAACTTGTGATGTTTTCATTATTAGTATTATCTTTTCTTATCATCAAGATTAATGCCAAGCCACAAATACAAGAGAACACACGATATAGGCACGCTGCCACGGCAAAACCCCCCTCGAGGGGAAAACCCAGTCACAAATTCTTCCTTCAGTAGATTCAAAAGTTGAGATGACCAAGACCCGTACAATCTAGACCCAAGACATCCTCCATCAAGTCATCCTTGTAACTGTGAGAGCACCGAATCCTTATCACTATGATAATAACAAAATCATCTCACTGTGAGACCTTGTCACTGTGGCAACACCGAAATCTTCTTCACTGCATCTAGACCTTGACATTATAGCAACACCGAAACCATCTAGTAATAGCACTGAACTGTGGATACCGAGATCATCCCTGTGCCTAAACTGAGCTCCATTGTGACACCAAAACATCCTCTCTGTAATCAGAACTGCTCACTGTGATGTCACCGAAACTGTCATAAGAACAAGCCCTCTCACTGTTGTCACATCAAATCCTTCTTCATTGTATTTGCATTGAAATCCACACCATCATATTGTGATATCCTAATTGTAATTTTAGAGATAATCCGAATCATTCTTCAAAGATATATGCGAGCTTCTTTTCTGGTCTGTGGAGCGAAGTATAGGCTAGTATATATAGTAGTATGACCATACTAAATGAGCCGACATGAACCATGAAGAGATGCGACTTTATTGTAGGCTGACATGAATCATTTTATGATTGCTTCTTTGTTGAAAAATGTGTAACTAGGTTCGGTCTTCTTAAGTATGAAATGAATTCTTGTAAATATAAAATGAAAATAAGTTATTATTATTATTATTGGAGCATGGGTTTCATGCTCAAGTTCTTTTCTTTTATAGGTTGAGCACCCATTGAGTGCTTCTAGGGTTTCTCCTAGGTATAAGAGTCATTGTCATATATTGAAGACCCTATGGGCACATTGTAAATTGTAAAGAAAAAAATATTTTGTCTTTAAAGTGTCAAAATACCTCCAAGATCAAGTCGGCCTACATGAAGAGCCACGTCCACCCTTGAAGAAGCCTATATATAGAGAGGAACTCGTCCTCCATTTGTATCACTCACTCATCTTTTGATATGCGAAGAAGCAAAAGAAGAAGTCGAAGAAGGAAGTGTGAAGCAGACGAAGTGTTTCTGGGCCTTATCTATCTCTCTCGGGAAGATCGAAGTTAGGGTTTCTGCGCTGGGATCTTCTGTGGTTCGATCTTGGAAGCAGAAGAGAAGGGAAGGCAAGCGAAGGTCTCTTAGGGCATCTTATTATCCCTAAGACTCAAGACAAGGTAAGCAAAGTCAAGAGGAAGGCTATTAGAGGGAGATCGAAGTCTCCAAGAGAAGCAACAGCAGTTGCAACAGTTGTTGGGGAGCAAAATTTCAGATCTACTAGGAGGTCGAAGATATTGCAGCAGGAGGTCATGGTAGACTTGATCTTGGAGGGTATTTGTCTGAGTCTCTAGGTCATGGTATTCGTCAATTGAAAGATCTATAAGAAGAGAAGAGATTTACGGGTTTTCCCCTCAAGAGGAGGGGTTTTGGCCTTGGGTTTCAGCCTATATACTGTGTCACTGTTCTTATTGTTTTGGTAGCTATTTGATGTATTGCACATTGGAATAATAACGAACAAAGATAATAAGTAAAAGGTAACACAAACAATTATCAGGTTAAGAGAATTAACATATTCATTGCCCTATTGAATTCTCAACATGGAATCAAAGCTTTGGTTCCCTAAGGGCATCATGAAGATCTCCTATACAATGAAGAAGGTCATCAAGAAAATTGCAAGCCATCTCAAGAAAGGTATTAAGGAAGCATGAAGTTTCTTATTCTCTTCAAAGAAGGCATCAACCAGTGAAAGGGATAAAGGTCTCTTCTCGACTCTCTTTGGTAAATTCCAAGACGAAGACATCTGGGTAATTGATATTGGTGCATCAAGGCACATGATTGGCCACTCCAACCAATTGAAGACCTTATTAGAAGGAAAATCCACTTACTCTGTGGAACTTGGTGACGACAAAAGCTATCCTGTGAAGGGCATTTGATCAACTTCCATAGAACTCGAAGATGGAAGCAACGTCCACCTCAACAACATTCTATTTGTTCCAGGTTTGCACAAAAAATTACTCTCTATTTCAAGTTTAGAAGACAAAGGAGACAAAGTAGCCTTCATTGATGTAAAAGTAGTTGTTTGGGGAAACGACTCAAGCATAGATCAAGCTAAAGTTATTGTATTTGAGAAGGAAGGCTTTGCAAATTAATATCTCCTGTAAACCAAGCCCTAGTTCACACTGAGATTAGTCCATGTGAACTTTGTCATCTAAGGTTTGGTCATCTACATTTCAAAATACTTCCAACTTTAAGTTCCATAGTAGATGTTATCCCGAATCTAAGGGAAGATCATGAAGGTGTCTACAAGGGATGTGCATTGGGCAAGAATACCAAAAGACCATTTGGAAGTAGTGCTTCGCGGTAGAAAGAATCTTGGATCTCATTCATTCTGATGTGTGTGGCTCTATGGCTCCAAAATTAGTTGGAGACCATCTATACTATGTCACATTCATAGATGATCATTCAAGAAACGCTAGGGTTTACTTAATGAAAGCCAAGGATGAAGTATTTACAAAATTTCAAGAATTCAAGGCTGAAGTGAAGAATCTTATAGAAAGAAGAATCCAGATACTAAGATCTGATAATGGAGGAGAATATACATCCAAAGAGATTATAGCATTCTGTAAGGAGTCTGGGATTAAGAGGGAGCTGATAGTCCCATACAATCCCAAACAAAATGGAGTCGCAAAAAGAAATAATAGATCTATTGAAGAAAGTGTAAAAGCAATGTTACACGATCAAGATCTACCTAAGTTTTTGTGGGGAGAGGCAACAAAGACAATGGTCTACATTCAGAATTGATGTCCTCATAGATCTCTAGATAACAAGACTCCGGAAGAAGTGTTCACTGGAAAGAAGCCATCTGTAGATCATCTCTGGATCTTTGGGTGTCCTGTGTATATTCATATACCAAAGGACAAAAGAAAGAAATTGGATGCTTCCGGTATGAAGGGTATATTTGTTGGGTATAGTAACTCATCAAAAGCTTATAGAATCTATATGAAAGATGGACATCACATTGAAGTTAGTCGTGATGTCATATTTGATGAGAGTATAACATTCAAGAAGTCAAAAGAACTTTCTATAGATTCTGATGATGAAGAACTTCCAATATTTGAGGAGGAAGTTGACAAGGAAGGAGTAGAATCACACCATGAAGAAGAAGGGCCTAGTGAACTTGTTCAACCCATGGTCATTCCAGAAACAAGGAAAAGACCTAATTGGTTGAAATCCACACTACTTGATGCAGAAGGTCATGGGGTAGTGCAAGGATCATTTAGAGAAAGTAAGAGACCTAAGAAATATTATGGGTATGCTGCATACATGAAAAAATTAATAGAAGAAAAACCATCCACCTTTGAAGATGCTGTAGAACATAGAGAATGGAAGGATACCATGAATGAAGAGTATCAATCTATAATGAAGAATGGAGTCTGGAAGATCGTACCTAGGCCCGAAGACAAAATCTGTGGTTACTTCCAAGTGGATCTATAAGATCAAGCATGCAATTGATGGAAGTATAGATAAGTATAAAGCAAGATTTGTGGCTAGAGGCTTCTCTCAACTTGAAGGCATCGACTATGAAGAGACATTTTCTCCAACAACAAGATATACAATGATTTGATCATTAGTTTCTCTAGTAGCATTAATGGGATGGAACATCCACAAGATGGATGTCAAGACTGCATTTTTGAATGACACTATAGATGAAGAAGTCTATATAGAACAACCCTTGGGATTTGCAGTCAAAGATAGGAAGTCATATGTTTGCAGATTGAAGAAAGCATTATATGGCCTTAAGAAAGCACCAAGGGCATGGTATGCTAGAATGAATGCATACCTATAGAGAATAGGCTTCACAAAAAGTTCTGCTGACTCGAACCTTTATATTAAGGTTGTAGATAATGAACCTATAATTATTCTTCTGTATGTAGATGATCTTCTATTGACAGGTGTAGAAGTTCAAATTGAAGAATGTAAGAAGCAACTGGCAACAGAATTTGACATGAAGGATCTTGGGCTGATGCATTACTATTTGGGACTAGAAGTCTGGCAAGGACCAAATGAAGTCTATTTGGGTCAAGGAAAGTATGTGATCGAGATACTAAATAAGTTCGACATGATGGATTGTAAACCTATGACCACTCCGATGATCACAAACTTGAAGAGACTAAGGAGTTCCGAATCAAGCCCTGTGGATCCTTCCAGGTATAGACAACTCGTTGGCTCATTGATGTACTTGGTGAATACTCGACCAGACATATGTTTTGCAGTAAATGTACTCAGTCAATTCCAAGTGGAGCCGAAGCATGATCATTGGATAGTAGCAAAGCATATTCTGAGATATCTGCAAGGAACCATCAACTACTGTCTGAAATATGATAGAAGGAATGATGTCCAATTGATTGGATATACAGATTCCGACTGGGGAGGCAGTGAACAGGATGGTAGAAGCACTACGGGAGGATGTTTCAGTTTAGGATCCTCCATGGTCTCATGGATGAGAAAAAAGCAAGACACTGTTGCTTTGAGTAGTGCTAAGGCTGAATATGTTGCAGCATGTGAAGTAAGCAGAGAAGCAATATGGTTAAGGAAGCTACTATCCAACTTGTTTGAAGGACCGATGAACCTGTTGTCGCACGGATTGACACGACAATGCTCAGACCGGGGGCTGTCACTCTGATCCCCGATCCCTCCGTTTAAGCCTGTCTCCCGTAGCTAAGGGGGGTAGTCCCTGTGAGGTGATGAGACCAACTGTCGACCAGTTGGTTGGGAGACACGAGATACGATATAAAAAGCACTAAAATGATTTGATTAATTGAGCAGACCAGTGCCTTAAGAGATTATTGTTAAAATGATTACTTGTTAGATATAGAAAAATAAACCGTGAACAACAATCATTTGTCATCAAAAGGTATCAGCGAAATCACATAACCAAACGATATCCAGCGACTGAGAATTTTTGAAAAAAGATAAATGCTTTAAACCACCACGAGAATCCTAGACCATTAACTAGATATCATATTCGCATCTTGACTTGAAAAATTCAGATCTTAAGATATAACATGAAAAACAACAGAAACTGGCAAAAATGATTTTCCAAATTTTTTATGTGATAAAATGAAACCTAAAAACCCTAAACCCTGATAAAAACTGCATAAAGCAAAAATTTGAAACCCTAGATCAGAGAAAATTGAAACCCTAAGACAACTGATTAATTTACAGATTTGGCCCCTTAACAGCCAGATTCAGCAATAAGAACGGAAATATTTTAACGAAACGAAAATTTCAGATTTGTCACTGTGAAGAACTTCAGAAAATTTCTCATGCAAATCAAATAAATAAACCGAATGATAGACCCAGGATCAAATCCAACTGGGCTCAGCGAAAAACGCTTGCGGGAGTTGGCTGGTTCAGCCGAGAACTTCCCCGAACGCCCACAAAATTCCTTCAGAAAATGTTATTCTGCACAGCTCAAAACAATCGTCAATAAAGAGGGCAAAAATGCTGCTAGATCTCAAACAGTAATGGAGATACCTGCCATTACTTCAGAAACCCTAACAGCACCCAAACCCCAGCAAGTGAACAAGATACCTGTGCTCACAATACTCTATAAGAAGCTAATATTAATGGCTGAAAATAACATATGCAAAAAATGAAATGATCTCACAGCATTCCAAGAGAGTAACACCAGCAAGATATGGACCCCAAAGTCTTCCTTTATTAACCAGAAACAGATTTACAAGAGAGCTTCTTCAGTCTTAGACTCACAGATCGAATGAATCGACAATGACTCCTAGCACCCTATTTAAAGGAAATGACTCCAACGGCTAGTTCGGTTGATCCATGTAGAAATGATCTCGACCGTTGATGAGGATCAAGACATCTCTTGATCTCATCCGTCGATTTATTCCCTTAAATTTTTTACATTTTTTTATTATTTATTATTTTATTTTATTTTTTAAATTTTTAAATTTTTAAATTTTTTATTATTATTTTTTAAATTTTTAATTTTTTTACTATTTATTATTTTATTTTTAAATTTTTTAAATTTCTTAATTTTTATTTATTTTATTATTTTATTATTATTTTTTAAATTTTTAAATTTTTTATTTTATTTTTTAAATTTTTAAATTTTTTATTATTTTTATTTTTTTTTTAAATTTCTTAATTTTTATTTATTTTATTATTTTATTATTATTTTTTAAATTTTTAAATTTTTTATTATTATTTTTTTTTAAATTTTTAAATTTTTTATTATTTTTTATTTATTTCATTTTTTAAATGGATCATCGAACTAAGCCTTTGGAAACATCACCTAGGACCTAGGACTTAGGACTCACGAGGGGATTTAAACCATTTTCAACCCTCAAGACACATTTCAAGATGACTTTTTACAATTTTCATCTCAAGGGGACAAACCCACTTAATACAGACCCTCACAAAACACCCAGCTCTGCGACACAATGATAATCTAGCAGATTAACACACTAGGATTCTCCTAAAGTTCCAATGACAAAATCCATCCCGGCTTTGGGGTCAGGTTTGAAGGAAAACTCTGCCGATCCGTGGATCGGTGAGACGAAAAACCTTCCGGGACATAGATTATCATAGAAAGTTAGGTCCACCTAGGCAATTTTACATACATGACTCTGATCTGCTTAGATTATTTACAATTCATACATGCAGATTGGGTTTACAAGCAAGAAGATCAAGCTGCTGATGACTGCTGGATGGCACAGACACGCTGATCAGGTGCTGCCCCTTTTTGCAAAGAAAAGGGGGGTGTACTACATGGGTAGTTGACCAGTAGAGGTCAACATCTGGCTCTACTTGGGGACACGTTGCTGCTTGCAGGAATGTGAGAATCCAGAATCTGCATCCATACAACACAAAAATAAGTAGCGTCCGCCCAAAATCATCATATACATTAAGCACAGGAAAGATAAAAGCTCTTCATTTATTAACTAACTAATAACATGAAAAGTAAATCTAATCCTAAAAACAGAAATGAAATGCTGAAAAGACAAGAAGTAGGGTTAGAAATACGATACAAAGGATGCCCTACGACATCAGATGTGTTCAATATAGTGCATATTGAGCATTTGCCTGCTTTCAGGCAAATCTGTCGGCTGCTTGTCGGATGTGCCATGTCCAATTCTGCATATGGTAGGACTCTTTCCTATCCGAAAATCAAGCTGCTCACGGCCGTCTGATGCGTCAAATCTTCTTCTCATTTTCCTTCTCTTGCGCTTTTTCTTTCTGGCTGGTTTAATTACTGATGACCTGGAACTTTCTGTTTCAAAACTATTAGATGAAGTATGCATGATATGTCTTTCTTTAGCCCGCATCTGATCTTTATCATTCTTAAGTCTGTCTGGATCACCTTCAATTAACCATCTTTCAATCGAATCAATAACCTCCTCATAATAAGATGGAGCTTGTTGCAACAAATGAGAAGGCTCCTGGTCTGTTGATGTTCCCTGGTTTCTCTCATTTTCCAATTGCTGAAACCTTTGAACCTGTATTCTAATGGCATCCATCTGACTAGAGTGTTCAACTTTCAAAGCATTGATTTGTCTGGCATGGTCTTCTTCCATGTCTTTTATCACTTTATTGTTCCCTCCCTTTATGTCCATCAAGCAATGCTGCATAAAATTTATTTCTTCTCTGTGATTCGCTTGCATGTCAGCCAACTGATTATTATGATTGAATGTCATGATAGTCATTTCCTCATCCATAGTGAATAACTTGTTTTGCATAGAGTCAATTTCCCTATCATGATCAGTTTTAATGGTCACCATATTTTCCTCTAAGACTGACATCTTGCTTTGCATGATTCTAATTTCTGTTTCATATTTAATTTTCATGGCCTCAATTTCCTTAGCATGCTGATTTTGCGTGACTTCAATCTCCCTATTACGTTTTTCCAGGTGGGTGCATAAAGTTTTCACATCATTGACATAATTAGTTTGATTGATTTCCATATTTCTCACCAGCATCATTAAATCTTGTATTATTTGCTTTTGCTCCTCCTTTTCATTGTTATGAACTTGATCTGCAATATTTTCGGTGGATGACACATTCTGACATGAAGAATCGTCTTCAACAGCTGAACCTTTAATATGATTACTTTTATTCTGTTGCACAATTTTAGAGGCAGAAGGCAAGCTGCTTGGATAACCATATCTATCTTCAAAAGCATTTATAATGTCTTTTAAAGAAGTAAAAGAATCGTTAGGAAAACTGTTAAACCAATTCAAAGCATCATCTTCTAAAGAAAGGACAAATAGACGCATTTTGATATCACCATGACTAAACTGAGGGGGTCTGCAATATATGATCATGAAGCGAATAAACAAGTCTAGATGCCTTTTAGCAGCGATTGGATCACCATCTGAAAAAATAGGTAATTCAGGAATGGCCTCCTCCGGAAGATCATGGAGACGGTGAGTAAAACAACATGGTTTAAATGAATAATCCATTATGAACAATAAGGGATCAGATGGATGATAGAACTAGCTCTGCTCAAGAAAATCAAAGGATGCAAGAAGTGGAGTCGCCACTTGAACAATAAAACTGATTCTAAGATCCAAAAAGTAATCAACAAACAGATATGCGGGAGGGCTTCTCGTCTGGGAAAAAATGAGAAAGCGGAGTCGCCACCCAAACAAGAAACAAAACCGAAGAGAATCTACTGCTATGTGATGAAAAGATGCTAGAATATTTGAATCTGCCAGCGCAACTGAGAGATGAGAGATGAGAAGATTAATGTCGATGAAACTCCAGGAACAGGAAAACTCTGTCCCCGGCAACGGCGCCAAAAAACGTTGGCGTTGCCGGCTCAAATGAATGATAAAAAGATGAACGATGAATGATGAAAAGTCGTTGAAACACCAAGGACAGAAAAACTCTATCCCCGGCAACGGCGCCAAAAAATGTTGTCGCACGGATTGACACGACAACGCTCAGACCGGGGGCTGTCACTCTGATCCCCGATCCCTCCGTTTAAGCCTGTCTCCCGTAGCTAAGGGGGGTAGTCCCTGTGAGGTGATGAGACCAACTGTCGACCAGTTGGTTGGGAGTCACGAGATACGATATAAAAAGCACTAAAATGATTTGATTAATTGAGCAGACCAGTGCCTTAAGAGATTATTGTTAAAATGATTACTTGTTAGATATAGAAAAATAAACCGTGAACAACAATCATTTGTCATCAAAAGGTATCAGCGAAATCACATAACCAAACGATATCCAGCGACTGAGAATTTTTGAAAAAAGATAAATGCTTTAAACCACCACGAGAATCCTAGACCATTAACTAGATATCATATTCGCATCTTGACTTGAAAAATTCAGATCTTAAGATATAACATGAAAAACAACAGAAACTGGCAAAAATGATTTTCCAAATTTTTTATGTGATAAAATGAAACCTAAAAACCCTAAACCCTGATAAAAACTGCATAAAGCAAAAATTTGAAACCCTAGATCAGAGAAAATTGAAACCCTAAGACAACTGATTAATTTACAGATTTGGCCCCTTAACAGCCAGATTCAGCAATAAGAACGGAAATATTTTAACGAAACGAAAATTTCAGATTTGTCACTGTGAAGAACTTCAGAAAATTTCTCATGCAAATCAAATAAATAAACCGAATGATAGACCCAGGATCAAATCCAACTGGGCTCAGCGAAAAACGCTTGCGGGAGTTGGCTGGTTCAGCCGAGAACTTCCCCGAACGCCCACAAAATTCCTTCAGAAAATGTTATTCTGCACAGCTCAAAACAATCGTCAATAAAGAGGGCAAAAATGCTGCTAGATCTCAAACAGTAATGGAGATACCTGCCATTACTTCAGAAACCCTAACAGCACCCAAACCCCAGCAAGTGAACAAGATACCTGTGCTCACAATACTCTATAAGAAGCTAATATTAATGGCTGAAAATAACATATGCAAAAAATGAAATGATCTCACAGCATTCCAAGAGAGTAACACCAGCAAGATATGGACCCCAAAGTCTTCCTTTATTAACCAGAAACAGATTTACAAGAGAGCTTCTTCAGTCTTAGACTCACAGATCGAATGAATCGACAATGACTCCTAGCACCCTATTTAAAGGAAATGACTCCAACGGCTAGTTCGGTTGATCCATGTAGAAATGATCTCGACCGTTGATGAGGATCAAGACATCTCTTGATCTCATCCGTCGATTTATTCCCTTAAATTTTTTACATTTTTTTATTATTTATTATTTTATTTTATTTTTTAAATTTTTAAATTTTTAAATTTTTTATTATTATTTTTTAAATTTTTAAATTTTTTATTATTTATTATTTTATTTTTAAATTTTTTAAATTTCTTAATTTTTATTTATTTTATTATTTTATTATTATTTTTTAAATTTTTAAATTTTTTATTATTATTTTTTTTTTAAATTTTTAAATTTTTTATTATTTTTTATTTATTTCATTTTTTAAATGGATCATCGAACTAAGCCTTTGGAAACATCACCTAGGACCTAGGACTTAGGACTCACGAGGGGATTTAAACCATTTTCAACCCTCAAGACACATTTCAAGATGACTTTTTACAATTTTCATCTCAAGGGGACAAACCCACTTAATACAGACCCTCACAAAACACCCAGCTCTGCGACACAACGATAATCTAGCAGATTAACACACTAGGATTCTCCTAAAGTTCCAATGACAAAATCCATCCCGGCTTTGGGGTCAGGTTTGAAGGAAAACTCTGCCGATCCGTGGATCGGTGAGACGAAAAACCTTCCGGGACATAGATTATCATAGAAAGTTAGGTCCACCTAGGCAATTTTACATACATGACTCTGATCTGCTTAGATTATTTACAATTCATACATGCAGACTGGGTTTACAAGCAAGAAGATCAAGCTGCTGATGACTGCTGGATGGCACGGACACGCTGATCAGGTGCTGCCCCTTTTTGCAAAGAAAAGGGGGGTGTACTGCATGGGTAGTTGACCAGTAGAGGTCAACAGAACCCTACAGTGATACTTTGTGATAACACCAGTTGTATTCGCTTCTCTGAGGATCTAGTGTTTCATGGAAAGACAAGGCACATCAACAACAAGTATCACTATTTGAGAGCTAGTACAAAATGGTGTGCTGCAGCTATCGTATATCCCCACTAATGAACAGGTAGCTGACATATTGACAAAATAACTTCCGAATAAGAAGCTTGTATACTTAAGGGACAAGCTTGGTTTGGTTGATTTGTCCTCCCTAATTGAGAGGGAGAGATAGAGACTACATTATTGTCTTCACTTGGGAAGAAAGAATGGAGGATTGGGTAACCATCTGACATTCGATGAGAATGTGGTAGGGCATTCAAGATAAGAGTAGTTATGGACCGATATTCTTTGAGGATTAGCTAACCAAGATAAGAATAGTCCAATGGAAGGTCATACTCTGTGAACACCCGGGTGGAGTATGTACCTTGGGAGACAATGATGATGGTGTCTATACATCATTGTGTTAAATTATGGTATGTTCTATGCTTAAGAGCAATTTACTTCAAATCTTCTTATTAGCCCAATATCAGTTACCAGAATTGTAATCACATCAACATGATAGTAAAATGCAGATAGAACATAAATGTAAACAGTAGAAGACAAGCCAAGACAAGAGACATAAGATGTGGCACCAGCGAGGGACAGACCCCAATGTGGGGAAACCTTTTGATCAATTCTTCTATAATCTTCAATAATTCAGCAGAGAGAGAGAGATAGTACAATTTCACAGTTCTGTAATTTTATGACAGCAGTAATAAAACCCTAACCAACAACTTCAAAGCTGGTCAAACAACCCACAAATGACCTCAAGTCAACCTTGGTCAACTCGGCCTCCAACAACAATGATGGTCAACCCAAAACAGTCCAAGAGAGATGGTCAAACAATGGTCAACACATATGCAGCCCTGCGGTCAACCCTAACTAGTCAACGCTGGTAAAATCCGTGGTCAAATCAGGTCAACGTTTTGCTGTCCAGATCTATGGCTTGCTTGATAGAGGCTCCCCACACTAGTCCACAGTCAAATTGACCTCCTCGCTGGTCAACGTAGTCAAACCCAGCTTGCTGCTCCTTGGTCAACCTCAGTCAACGCTGCTGCAACAGTCCTGCGCCTTCCTTCTTCCCACGTGAGAGAGAGCTGCTCCTCCTATGCATACCCAAACAAGCTAGGAGAGAGAAGAGATGAGAAGATGAGATGAGTGGTATCATGCCACAAGGTCTCCTCCTTTTATATGCCATGTTGAGGATGAACTGGGGGTGAGAAACATTGTTTAGCTTGCTGGCCGACCTTGACAAATTGTCAAGTAATACAAATAAATTCATATCTCCATGAATACATGTCAGAATCGGATGATCGTTACATCGATCCCACACCTCTCGATGAGAGGAATCCAAGAAAAATATTAGCTGCCATAAATGAGGTGACCCACATGGAGTTTGGCCCTAGTTGCCAATTTTAACACTCCCTCTCAACTAGGGAGAACTCCATTTGCTAATCCATCTGTCTGTTGGTACTATCTCTGCCATCAAATGCACTGCCCTGCACTGCTCGACTCTGCTCTACTGTGCTGAACTATGAAGAAGAAGAAGTGATCAAGAATGTATCATACCATCCTCTACTGACCCGAAGTCAGTCCCAGATAAAAGAGAGTGTCTAATAGCACTCTTACTGACCCGAAGTCAGTCCCAATGAAGAGAGTGTGTCATACCACTCTTACTGATCCGAAATCAGTTCCAAAAGAGAGTGAGTTATATCACTCTTATTGACTTGAAGTCAATTCCAAATAGAGAGTGTCTCATACCACTCTTACTAACTCGTAGTCAGTTCTAATTGATCCCAGATCAATGTCGTCCTAGCATAGGGAGTACGGTAGATACACGATGTGTCCATCGGTAGTACTATGGTCCCTATCCTCATTTCCCTACTCATTGGCCAAATGAGAGGTACTTCCCATGAGTCCCAGACTACATGGGTAGGATGTCTCGACAGGAGAAGGATGAACCACTCATCCTCCCTACATGTCGCCATGGGGTATCACAGGGGAACGCTGAACCATTCACCCTGTACATAGCGCACCACTAGGGGAGGGTGAGTCACCTTATGGTCGCTCATCGCTCCAAGAAGTACCCCAAGCCCCCCGGAGCTCCCAGAGCTCAATGTATGTATCATATAGGACCCTCATAAGAGGGTCTCTCCACGACTCCTAGTCGTTCTCAGAAAGTCAAGAATTTGACCTTTCCCAGGGGCTTCGTCAGAATGTCGGCGACCTACTCATCAGTCCCAATATGATGGAGCCTTATTGCTCCTCGTTGTACCATATCCTGGATAAAGTGGTACCTGATATCGATGTGCTTGGAGCGATCATGAAATACGAGATTCTTTGATAAACGAATCCCACTCTGGTTGTCGCAGAGGATCATGGTAGTATCCAACGTATGACCAAACAACTCACTAAAGAGCTTCCACAACCAGACAACTTCATAGGAGGCCATACTCGCAGCAATGTATTCGGCCTCAGCGGTGCTCAAAGCCACCGACTTTTGCTTCCTGCTCATCCAGGATATCGAAGCAGAACCCAAAGAGAAACAACACCCGAAAGTGCTCTTTCAGTCCACCACACTGCCTGCCCAATCAGCATCAGAATAACCATGCAGCCTCACATCTCCGACAGTGTATCTCAGTCCATGAGTGATTGTGCCTCGAAGATATCTCAGAAGATTCTTGGCGCCAATCCAATGTGAGTGATGAGGTTCAACCATATATTGGCTCAACGTGTTGACTGCAAAACATATATCGGACGGGAGTTCAGAAGAACATCAATGCTCCAATGAGTTGCTGATACTCAGAAGCATTTCCCAATATAGGTTGGACAACACTACCACATAAATTCTTGAAGTAAAGCTCCATCGGGGTAGTCACGGGCTTGCAGTCCACCATACCAAATCTCTCCAATATCTTCACCACCTATTTTCCTTGAGATAGGAAAATTCCTCTTGGCTTTTGCAAGACCTCCAGCCCTAGGAAATAATGCATCAGTCCTAGGTCCTTTATCTCAAAATCGGAAGCCAACTCCCTCTTACATTTGTGAATGAGAGGGTCTGCACCTGTCGGAAAGAGGTCGTCAACATACAACACCAGTATGAGAGGCTTATCATCTTCAACCTTGAAGTAAAGTTTATGATCAGCTTCATTCCTAGTGAATCCCAACTTCATCAAATAACTATCGATCCTCTCATACCAAGCTCGGGGTGCTTGCTTAAGCCCATAGAGGGCTTTTTTTAACCTCCATACATGAGATTCTCGATTATGAATCTCAAACCCCTCGGGTGGTTCCACATAGACTTCTCTTTAATCGAACCATGCAAGAACGCGGTCTCGACATCCATCTAATCTAGGTTCCATCCTTGCGAAGCAGCAAGGGCTATGATCGAGCGGATGGTGGTGTATTGGGAAACAGGGGCAAATATATCATCATAATCCACACCTTCCTTTTGAGAGAAGCCTCAAGCAACAAAGCAAGCCTTGTACTTTTTAGCACTCCCCTCAGCTCCATGCTTGATTTTGTAAAGCCATTTCGAGGTGACAACTGTTTTATCCTGGGGTTTGGGGACCACATCCCAGACATCATTCTTCATGATGGACTCATATAGCATCCTTCCATACTTGATGCTTTACAACTTCTTCGAATGATGAAGGCTCGTTTTGAATGATGGTGCTCATAATGGTCAAGTATCCCTGATACCTGGTCGGCTTCTTGTTTTCACAGAAAGTCCCTCTGGGTGCAATATGTCTCTCGGCATCTTCAAGAGTCCCACTAAGCCATGAGGGCCTCTTCCTAGAAGAGGAAGGCTCTTGCGGAGGGGGATCAATAGGGTCCATAGGTTCTTCAACATCGGGCATTGATTCATCTTCCTTCTCATTCAACTTCCTGGTGTCAACTTCTTTATCTTTCGTTAGAATAGGAAGATTGTCAACCTTGCTAAGAGCCATATCTTCGTCAAAGCTGACATCATGACTTATTTCGACTTCCCTTTGACCAGCCACATAGATTCTATAGCCCTTAGAATTTTCGCTATAACCCACAAAGATTCCCTTGTTTCCAGATGCACCCAATTTGCTTCTTTTCTCTTTCAGCACATGAAAATATACGAGACTCCCAAAATTCTAAAATGAGAGACATCAGGTTTCTTACTAGTGAACATTTCTTCGGGAGTCTTGGAATCCAATGCTTGATGAGGGCATCAGTTTTGAACATATACGATGGTGTTCGCAGCTTCGGTCCATAGAAACTTCGAAAGCCTTTGATCATGGAGCATGGAACGAACAACTTCCATAATCATACGGTTCTTCCTCTCATCCACACCATTCTGCTTAGGAGTGTATGGTGTTGTGTCCCTCTTAATGCCAACTTCGTTGCAAAAGTCATGGAACTCATTGGATTAATACTCGGTCCCATTATCAATCCTTAAAATCTTGATTCTCTTCTCGATTTGATTCTCGATCAAGGCTTTGAAGTGACGGAACAAGGGGAACGCTTCATCCTTCTTTTTCAAGAAGTATATTCAAGTCTTGTGAGAATAATCATTTGTAAAAGTGAGATAATATAGATATCCTCCCAAAGAGTTCACGGGTATCATACCAGATATGTCGGAGTGAACCAACTGCAAAATGTGGGAGGTCTTGCTATGGATTGAGTGGAATGGTCCCCTTTTGAGCTTTCCTTCGACACATCCTGGACATACACCTTCATGCTCTACTTTGAACTCGGGCATCCCTGTCACCATCTTTCTTACATCGGGTAGAGCCTTATAATGAAGGTGGGCAAACCTCCGGTGCCATAGTTCAGACTTAAGAGATGTGTCGCAAGACATGACTCCCAATGGACTTCCTCCAACTTGATATAAAGAGTCAACCCGGAACCCAAGAGTGAAAGCATTTTTAAAATTCTTTTTCCAAACACATACCTTGCCATCGATGAATGCCACCTTGTAGCCTTTGTCTTCCATTGCCGAAATGGACACCAGGTTCTTCTTGAGATCTGGTACATATAAGACTTCTTGCAAATGGAGTGCATTACCCTGATTTAATTGAAGAGTAACATTCCCTACACCCTTTACGGGATAGGTGGAATTGTCTCCAAGAATAATCTCCAAGTTTCTCTCCTTCTCTATCAGATTAGAGAGAGCTTCCTTGTAACCAGTGAAGTGCCTTGAGGCACCACTATCAATAAGCCAATTTCCCAATGAGTCCAGAGGAGAGGTAGTGGAGAGGGCCAATATCAGATAATACTCATCTTGCTTATTGTTAACAACATTTGATTCATACCTGGAGTTCTTTGCTTTCTTGGATGGTTGAGCACTTCCTTGATTTCCCGCATTCCTCTTTCCTTTGCCATTGAACCTGCCATTTCTTTGATTGTGGTTGGAGTTGCCCTTGGAGTGATTTTGATCATCATCATGTGATGTGTCCTTTCTATTTGGACATTCACTCGCATAGTGGCCAAATTTATTGCAAACGAAGCATCTTCCCTTCCTTCCACCCTTCGATCCGGGCTTTCCTTTGAAATGACCTTTAGACCTAGAATTATTTCTCCTTTTGGCATGAGAGGAGAAAGCAGTGGGGTTGCCTTTGCTTGAAGGAATTTCTTGCTCCATCATCCTTGTCTCTTCTTCAATGCATCTCGACATCAATTCTTCAAATCCCGGAATTCAATCATTATTGAGAAGAGTGTTTCTAAATATATACCATTCGGATGGGAGCCCTCCAAGGGTAGTGATAGTTAGTTCCTTGTCAGGAATGACTTTTCCAATTGATGGGAGATCATTCTTGATCTCAGTGATCCTTAAGAAGTAGGATTGAATATCCTCATCCCTGCCCTTCTTAATATCCTTCAACTTATTTTTGAGGAACAAAACTTGATTTGCATCACTAACTTTAAACAAGCTTACTAGTTTGTCGTAGGTTTCCTTGGAGGTGTTTAGCTCGGAAATGTAGACCACCAAATGCTTGTAAATTGAGTCTCGGATAATCTTCTTCGCTTTGACTTCACCTCTAGAGTACTTGTTCTTTGTAGCAGCCGGTGCATTTGATGGATGCTCCGTAATCTTACCCCTCACATGGTCCAACACTTCTTGCTCTTCCAATGTTAGAACAAGAGACATCTTCCATTCGTGATAGTCAGACTTCTCACGGAGCTTGTCCTCGGCCAGGAAGTGTGATGAGGAACCCGTGAAGCCTTTTTGACCTTTCCAACTGTCTTCGGTGATTGCTCTTTCACTCTTGCTTGGGCTTTGTCTTCACCTCAACTCTGATACCATGTTAAATTATGGTATGTTCTATGCTTAGAGAAATTTACTTCAAATCTTCTTATTAGCCCAATTTCAATTACCAGAATTGCAATCACATCAACATGATAGTAAAATGCAGATAGAACATAAATGTAAACAGTAGAAGACAAGCCAAGACAAGAGACACAAGATGTGGCACCAGCCGGGGACAAACCCCAATGCGTGGAAACCCTTTGATCAATTCTTCTATACTCTTCAATAATTCAACAGAGAGAGAGATAGTACAATTTCACAGTTCTTTAATTTTATGACAACAGTAATAAAACCCTAACCAACAACTTCAAAGTTGGTCAAACAACTCACAAATGACCTCAAGTCAACCTTGGTCAACTCGGCCTCCAAAAACAATGATGGTCAACCCAAAACAGTCTAAGAGAGATAGTCAAACAGTGGTCAACGCATATGCAACCCTGCAGTCAACCCTAACCAGTCAACGTTGGTCAAATCTGTGGTCAAATCAGGTCAACGTTTTGCTGTCTAGATCTGCAGCTTGCTTGTTAGGGGCTCCCCACACTAGTCCGCAGTCAAACTGACCTCCTTGCTGGTCAACACAGTCAAACCCAACCTGCTGCTCCTTGGTCAACCTCAGTCAACGCTGCTGCAACAGTCCTGTGTCTTCCTTCTTCCCACGTGAGAGAGAGCTGCTCCTCTTATGCATACCCAAACAAGCTAGGAGAGAGAAGAGATGAGAAGATGAGATGAGTGGTATAATGCCACAAGGTCTCCTCCTTTTATATGCCACGTTGAGGATGAACTGGGGGTGAGAAACATTGTTTAGCTTGCTAGCCAACCTTGACAAATTATCAAGTAATACAAATAAATTCATATCTCCATGAATACATGTCGGAATCAGATGATGGTTAGATCAATCCTACACCTCTCGATGAGAGGAATCCAAGAAAAATATCCGCTGCCATAAATGAGGTGACCCACATGGAGTTTGGCCCTAGTTTCCAATTTTAACACATTGGTTTCGCCAACATTGTGCTTTGATCTTGTGGAGAGATAGAGCTGTTAGTCAAGGCCTTGCTATGTGACAATGCTGGTTAATATGATGCTAGATAGATGGGTTACCAATCCAACTCTTCTTATGAGATCTCTTTAGATTGAGAATGAACATGTACCTCTTATGAATACCTCCCTAGTTAAGAGGGAGTGTTGAAAAATGTGTAACTAGGTTCGGTCTTCATAAGTATGAAATGTATTCTTGTAAATATAAAATGAAAAGAAGTTATTATTATTATTGGAGCATGGGTTTCATGCTCAAGTTCTTTTATTTTATAGGTCAAGCACCCATTGAGTGCTTCTAGGGTTTGTCCTAGGTATAAGAGTCATTGTCATATATTGAAGACCTTATGGGCACATTGTAAATTGTAAAGAAAAATTTATTTTGTCTTTAAAGTGTCAAAATACCTCCAAGATCAAGTCGGCCTACATGAAGAGCCACATCCACCCTTGAAGAAGCCTATATATAGAGAGGAACTCGTCCTCCATTTGGATCACTCACTCATCTCTTGATATGCGAAGAAGCAAAAGAAGAAGAAGTCGAAGAAGGAAGTGCGAAGAAGAGGAAGTCGAAGAAGTCTAAGTGTTTCTGGGCCTTATCTATCTCTCTCGGGAAGATCGAAGTTAAGGTTTATGTGCTGGGATCTTCTGTGGTTTGATCTTGGAAGTAGAAGAGAAGGGAAGGCAAGCAAAGGTCTCTTAGGGCATCTTATTAACCCTAACACTCAAGACAAGGCAAACAAAGTCAAGAGGAAGGCTATTAGAAGGAGATCGAAGTCTCCAAGAGAAGCAACAATAGTTGCTGGGGAGCAAAATTTTGGATCTATTAGGAGGTCGAAGATATTGCATCAGGACGGTGTGGTATACTTGATCTCATGGAGGTGGGGAAGGAAGAACCCCAATTGGCAGGAAAAATTCGTCAATTGAAAGACCTATAAGAAGAGATTTACGGGTTTTCCCCTCAGGAGGAGGGTTTTTGGCCCTAGCTTGCAGCCTCTATATTGTCATTGTTCTTATTGTTTTGGTCGCTGTTTGATGTATTTCACATTGGAATAATGACAAACAAAGCTAATAAGTAAAAGGTAACACAAATAGTTATCAAGTTAAGAGAATTAACATATTCATTGCCCTATTGAATTCTCAACATTCTTTGAGGTAGACTTGAAGGAATCGTCGAGGAGGCTGACTTGATGATGATCTTATTGAGGCCAATAGAAGGAGACTTGATGGAGGATGCTTTGTCCAATAAACAAATTGACTTTGACCCATATAAATAATTCTAAAGCCTACAATGGAGGCTTGACCTATACATTTGACCGAAGCATGAAACCCATGCTTTAACAAGTCAAATAAAATAATAATAAAATTCTTTTCACTTTCTTTTGACAAATATATTACATTTTGACTTCAAGTACAATAATGAAGACCGAACCTAGTTACATTTTCCAACACTTCTCAAATTAGGGTAGTCATGCCTTTCTTCCTTTTTCGGAGAGTGATCCATTAGACCATATCCGACTTTTCCTCATACAACTACGTTTTCCACATCATCTATCCTTCAGAATCACCACATGAGTACCAGTTGTAGATGGCATCCACACCTTTCTTTCGGTAGCCTTGTATTAGCCCATCTAGATATTTTTCTAAAATCAGAAATGAACATCAAATAAAAAATTACCTTTTGTGATGGCCCTTCATCATGGCATCTTCTTGTTGTAACATCGACATCTTGCATTCATATTTGTCACTTTCTTTTGACAAATATATTACATTTTGACTTCAAGTACAATAATGAAGACCGAACCTAGTTACATTTTCCAACACTTCTCAAATTAGGGTAGTCATGCCTTTCTTCCTTTTTCGGAGAGTGATCCATTAGACCATATCCGACTTTTCCTCATACAACTACGTTTTCCACATCATCTATCCTTCAGAATCACCACATGAGTACCAGTTGTAGATGGCATCCACACCTTTCTTTCGGTAGCCTTGTATTAGCCCATCTAGATATTTTTCTAAAATCAGAAATGAACATCAAATAAAAAATTACCTTTTGTGATGGCCCTTCATCATGGCATCTTCTTGTTGTAACATCGACATCTTGCATTCATATTGACACATCTCCAAGATAATTATTTATCAAGGGTCTTCTTTTATTTTCAAAATTTTCCAAGATCTTCATATCTTTTCCATGGAGATATCATAGTCAATTCTTCTAGTCATAGGATGTTGATGGCCTTCTCCATAGTTGCATTTTTCACGATCTCTTCATTTCTGTTTATTCACATATTACTTTCCAGGAACTGCCAATCATAGTTCCTTCATTTTGTCAACCACCTCATATTCCATATGAGGACATATTATGTTGATTTCATCTAGTTAATATGTGACTCATGCCTTTATGCATCTTTTTAATGAAAAAAGTCCTTTTCCCTTGATCATGCTCATGAGATAGAGCATGCAACCTTACTATTTGCAACTATATAATGACATGAATTGACTCATTGAACACATGCATACATACCTCTTTTCTTCTTGGGTCATCTAGGCTTCATTCAGCAGCTTCCCATCCTTGATTGAGACTGCTTCAATCATCTTTGACTTGCTTTATTCCTTTGTCATCATATCATCATTTTGATAAACAATGAATCCCATCTCAAGTGGAATTCTTAGTGATGCATCTTTCAGGAGATGAACCTTCTAATGAAGATTCTAGCAGAGGATGCTGATTATCCTTATCTTGCAGATGCTCCTTCCAATTGATGTATGATGAGCTTCATACTCGATGATTCCCATTTTACGCATAAATGCTACTTATGCTTCTAACGAGGTTATTAAGAGCTACTTCCTTCCAATGATAACTGCAATGGACTTTTTACTTAAGCTATCTTTCAATCTTCCTTGACGACATGAGTTCTTGCTTCTTATGATGCCATCCTTAACATGATTCATCCTATCATACTTTACTCACTGTAATTCTTCAACTGTGGTAGAGGTCTTCCACCTTCTACTTCTTCCAGGTGCCCATAATTACATCACGAATAGTGCCCAAGGGTTTGTATAGTTCCCTCCTTTTATCATGCTTCTTAAAACAAAGGATCATCCCATCCATCTTTACTTCTTGTACCCGCAATATTGAGAAGCACCCCAAGTAAAGTATGTAATACCAAAACATGATGTCAAGTTGTCTTTCTAGGGTTTTATTGTTACCCAAAGTGTATACTTAAGGTGCAACGCTTAGAGTAGGGGCTGTCACTCCGATCCCTACTCACTCCGTTTAGACTCTCTCCTAGCTAATTCAAGGGGGGTAGTCCCTAAGGATGATGATGAGGGGAAAACTTGTTGGAACAACAAGTCCTAGGAGACAAGGAGGCAAAGCAATCACTTCCCCAAATAGCTTGAATTTAGATTCAATGGCAAGTTAGGCTAGTAAATTGAGCAATCTAAGATAAATATGTTCAATTAGATCCTTGATGGAAAATAAGAGATCAGTGCCTTAATAACCAAATGCTCTCTCCTAGATAAGTCGAGGGGGGTAGTACCTAAGGATGATGATGATCAGAAAACTTGTTGGAACAAGTCCTAGGAGACAGAGGCAAAGCAATCACTTCCCTAAATAACTTGAATTTAGATTAAGTGGAAAGTTAGGCTATTAAATTGAGCAATCTAAGATAAATATGTTTAATCAGATGCAAATGGCACTTTTGATGGAAAATAAGACACCAGTTCCTTAATAACCAGTGCTCAAATAGATTAAAAACTTACACAATAATACTTCAAGCTATAAGATAAGTAATGCTGCAAGGAAATATTAGAAAAAGATCAAGACAATCAGAGATATGAGCAGTGAACTTTAAGACAATTGCAAGGAAGAGAAAAGATGCTATTTGAAATGCAACAAACTTGCAACTATAGATTTAGCCCACGATTCCAATTACCAATGATCGATAATAAACTAATGCAAGATCTTAACTAATGTGAGATGCAAGATGCATTGCAAGATGATGACCAAGTTAGATAGCTTCAAAGAGATGATATAATGACAATATGATTCAATATAAAAATGTAAACTACTTATAACCAAGCTTTATGATATGTCACTTTAACACAAGGTTACAAGATTCCATTAATAGATCAAATGAAGCAATCCAGATTACTCAATCAAACCAAAATGATGATAAAAAAATGATAACAAAATCAAATGCCTTTAGTTATGGTGTTTGTTAGAATGTTCTTCACTTATAGAGATTAGGAACAAGTGAAACTTAAATAATATCAACAATTCCGAATGCAATAGATAAAATAGTCAATGAATGCAACCTAAGATACCAGATCCAGTTTATGACTAGTTAGAAGTTAGATCAACTAAGGGATGCAAGCCAAACCTAGATTATAAATTTGGTGACAAAGGGAATAAATCCCAAGTTCCCTTTAGAAAGTAATTATTTTATTTGAAAAAATTTACAAAGGGAAACCTTAGATAGAAAGTCCGCTCTTTAAGAAAAGATGCTTTTTTGTACTCTTAGACAAATGTAAAGGTTTCTATAACTTTATGGAAGACTTAGATTATCGAAATTTAAAGATCCTTCCCAAAGAAAAAAATTGAAACCCAAGCCTAACACAATTGATAAGGAGGCAACGACAAGGAGAAATAAATTTAACTTTAACAACCTCAAATAGTTAAATTTCACTGCCCATTTCTTTCCAAACGCAATTTCACTGCTTCAAAGAGATTTAGAATATCAAGACGACTCCTTTACAATTCAATCTTGCTCTTCAAAAAAAATGAAGACGACTCTGACTTCAGAATGTATACGACCTTACCAGAAAATTTTGATCTGATTGAATACGACTTCTCTAAAAAAAAAAAATAACAGGTTTTGCTGTAATCTCCAACAAAACGCCAAGGTTTCAAAAATTTTTGCACCAGAAGGACAAACAGTCTTTTTCTATATCTCAGACAAGGGAAGAGTGGCCCAAAGGGGCCTACGACTTAGCTATTACTGTGCCAAAATATGTTTGCAGTCTGTACCCAAGATATATTAGAAATCAAAGTAAACTAGAAGGACAAACAGTCTTTTCTATATCTCAGTCAAGGGAAAAGAGGCCCATAGGGGCCTACGACTTAGCTAATATTGTGCCAAAATATGTTTGCAGTCTGTAGCCAAGATATAGTTTTTTAAAGCCACAAAATTTTAATTTTGAAACCCTTGAAGTAAACCTTGATCTGCTTGAGGGCCTGTTGCAAAAAATTCGTTAAGCTTCTTATGTGTGATATTCCCACTTAACATAATTGCTAAGTGAAATATCAATTTTGGTCAATTTTGTCTTAATTCATGTTTGCACTTAGGAAATGTGGGTTTAGAGGCCCCACATTAATTTTTGATTAAAGGAAGCCCCAAACATTAGAGATGGAAGGGAAATATCGAGCCACTAGTGGAGCGTGGGGGCCACCCATGGAGAATTGCGGCCCACATGGAGAATACACATGGATTGGAGGGAATTCGATGGGAGGAAATCGAGCTGGGCCCACATGAGCACGTTGGAGGCATTTTGACAAAAAGGAAGGAAAGGCACTCTTTTGGTCATTCATTCATCTTTGTGAAAACGTGTCTTTGACATAGCACGCTTGAGCTGAAGTCAAGTCTGCAAGTGCTGTTTAGCACACGAGTGTTTGCGAGCAGAAATCTCAACCCTTGCTTCGGTGGACTTCGAGTGCCAACCCAAGGAGGGAGTTCCATCCATTTCAGTTTGTTCTAGCAGTGGGAGTGCGATTTTGTGGGGAGAAGTCACTAGCAACACTGTAGGGATTGCACAACGCTTGAAGGAGGCATGCTTGGGGGTTGAGGAGTGAAGGGAGTTTGGGCCTGAGATTTGAGGAGGAGCCTGAGGGAGTGTTTGCTTGGAGATTGCAACTATTGTGGAGGCTATTTGCAGCATGATTGACATGTGGGTCGAATAACCTAGCAGTAGAGCCATAGAGGGAAAAGAGGGCCGAAATTCCAAGCTCAACCATAAGCCAATTCCTTCGTGGGTTCTTCTAGGTATTTGGTTTAGAGCCGGGGGTTAATTTCCTAGAATTTTTAGAGCACCGGAGGAGGCCATAGCAACAACTCTTCACAACTAGCAGCATATTTTTGGGCAGTTCAGCGCAGAGCCAGGAGAGAGAGTAGCAACACACTTGAGAGGGACTTCTTATTGCCCATTTGGGCTTGGCTAGCCCAGGTGCACTCTTTCCAACACCTCATTGCACCCTCTTCATATTCTAATAAAATGGCTCAGCAACATAGTTTTTGGTGTAAATTCATGGTCTAATTCATGTGTTTGATTTTTGTGGTTTTTATGTCTATGTATGCTTTGTTATTTACTGTAAAAATTCTCTAGGAATATTATAGTGGTATCAGAGCTCATAGACTTGGCTCAGCCTTTGGAAGCAACGCAATCTATGACACTAGAGGATAAGCAAAATGTGACTTACCGAAGACAGAGGTACATGATTAGAGAAAGGCAGTTGTAGATTACTCCATATTCCGTGATAAATGAATCAGAGGTTGTGGAAACAAACATGGTAGAGAATGAGGGAGTTAGAAGAAGTAAGGAGGTGGGGTTTGCTCATCATTTGCCCAAGGGAGTACAAGACTTGTCCAAGAGTATTGAGGAACTAAGGTAGCACAATTGTGGCAACAACAAGGGTAAGGGAATTCAAGGGGAATTCCAGCTGGGTGAAGGCTCCGGTACTTCACAACACCACGCATCCCTTAACCCCAACATGCCTCTTATTCCCAACACACCACCTAGATCCACTATTCCCACATTCTTGACATCTAGAGCTGGTGGGCAGCAAGGGCAGGAGGAGTTGCCTATGGGGGACTACTTCTTGGAGTATCATTCCTATGGACCCGAGTTTAGGGAAGCTATCACTTTCAGGGACTTTTGCCAGCTGAAGGGCAATAATAGGCCCAAGGGACAGAGTGGGGGTAACTACACGCAGGGCACAGATTTGGAGTGTATTGTGGGGAGGTTGTTTCTCCCAACTTTTGATGGTTCTTCTTAGAGCTCAGCCAGAGCGTGGGAAGAGAAGCTGGATGTATACTTCTAGCTAAAGCAGAGGATGGAGGGGGAGGCAATAAAAATTGCCATGCTATATTTGGAGGGGAAGACCATGATTGGTGGTTCCATGGGCTAACCACAATGGGACATGCCGGGGTGACAGCCTACAAGGATTTCACCAGGAGAGTGTTGGAGCGTTTTGAGATGAAGGATCCGAAGGATCACTTTAGGGAGATGGCAAGGCTCAAGCAGACCGGGAGCGCTGAGGCTTACATTTCGAAGTTTCTAAGGCTGTCAGTGATGGTGCCGAATCTATCGGAGTCCAAGAGGGTGTTCATGTTTATAGAGGGGCTAGTAGAGCCACTAAAGGGACTGGTGAAGTCCAACATACCCACTACCTTGCAGGATGCAGTGGGGAGGGCCAGAGATTTGCAGGATGCCCTACCAAGGGTTAGAGCACCACTACCACCTAGATAGGGCTTCCAACAAAGGGGAAGAGACACTAGAGCTCCACCATCGAGAGCCAACCAAGGGTGTGGACATTTGGATGAGGAGAATCGAAGAGACCTTTGAAGGAGGAAGTTGTGTTTTACCTGTTAGGAACCATGGGCTCCAGGCCATAGATGCGTAGCGGGCAAAGCCCACTACATTGAGGTCTTCTCTGACAGTGATTTGGAGGATGATGCTGATTTGTAGGTGGGTGGAAATGACAAGACAGTGCAGGCAGAGAGGGGCCACCACCACCACCCCCACTAGGGGGAGCTCCTTTCGCTCCATAAGGAGGGGTCCTTGCATCTCTACGTGGGGTACCCAAGTTTTTGACTATGAGGATCAGGGGCAGCGTGTCCGGGTTTTAATAGATAGTGGGGCTACCCACAATTTCATTGATGCACAGATGGTCTAGAGGAGGGGTATGACAATTGAGGAGTTTGAGGGTTTTTCAGTTTTGGTGCCAGGTGACAGAACCATGCAATGCACACGCTATGTTCTCGCTTTGACAGTGACCATGGGGAACTACTCAGTGACAAATCACTTCTTCTTGGTGGATGTGCTGGACACCAATGTGATGATGGGTGTCCATTGGCTCTACTCACTTGGCAGAGCCACTACTGATTGGGGGAAGTTGGAGATGGAGTTCATAGGGCTAGATGGCAAATCAGTTTTGCTACGGGGTATGCACTCTTACCCTCTGCAGACTGTTTCGGTCCACATGATGGAGGCAGATTTGAGACATGGGGACATTGAGTGGGTTGTGGAGTTGGGGATTTCAGAGGCTAGGGGTCAGCCTAACCCACCACACCCAGATATACATGCCATTTTGGATAGGTACCCATTAGTGTTTGGAGACATCTCACTAGGTCAACCACCTCACTAGGGGTTTGAGCATACCATTGAGCTGGAGCCAAGGGTACAACCCGTGATTACTACCCCTTACTGACATCCTAAGGCATATCGGGATGAGATAGAGAGAGCTATTCATGAGTTGTTGGCACTTGGGCACATTAGGCCTAACTCCAGCCCTTTTGCTTCATCAGTTGTTCTGGTGAAGAAGAAGAATGGGTCCCTACGAATGTGCATTGACTACAGGGCCCTTAACAAGAAGACCATGAAGAACCACTACCCTATCCCATGCATAGATGAGCTGATGGATGAGCTGAGGGGGGCGAAGTTCTTCACCAAGATTGATTTACGCTCAGGGTACCACTAGATCAGGATGAGGGACCAAGATGTCCCTAAGACTGTTTTCAGGTGCCACTATGGGCACTTCAAGTTCCTGGTTATGCCTTTCGGTTTAACCAATGCACCAGCCACTTTCCATTCCTGCATGAACCACATGTTTCAAACAAATGAAGAATTTTGTGTTGGTGTTCTTTGGTGACATCTTGATTTACAACCGGACATTGGAGGAGCACTTGCAGCACTTAAAGACATTATTGCGCATTTTGGAGGAGAAACAGTTCTATGCGAAACTGTTTATGTGCGAGTTCGGCTTGACAAAGATGCTCTACCTAGGGCACATCATTGTGGAGGACGGTGTGAGGGTCCATGAGGAGAATATCAGGGCCATTCGGGATTGGCCAAAGCCCCAAATGTGACAGAGTTAAGGGGATTTGTGGGCGTTTGCACTTACTACAGGAAGGTCGTAAAGGGCTTCTCTTAGTTGGCAGCTCCCCACACCGATCTGACGAAGAAGGGGGCCTTTGAGTGGACAACTATAGCACAGGAGGCTTTTGATTGCCTCAAACAAATCATGAGCAGTTGTCTTGTATTGGCACTTCCAGATTTCACCCAGCCCTTTGTGCTGGAGTGTGATGCATCCAGAGAGGGTGTAGGCGCGATTTTGATGCAGGAAGGGCACCCCATAGCGTTCAAGAGTCGTAAACTATTGCCCCACAAGAGGCTGTACTCCATTTATAACAAGGAGATGCTAGCCATCATGCATGCGCTAGCCAAGTTCAGACAATAGCTGGTGGGGAACCGGTTTAGGATCAAGACAGACCACAACTACCTTAAACTTCTCTTGGAGTAGAAGAAGTCACAGGAGAGGCAATAGAAGTGGGTGAGCAAGCTCCAAGTGTACAACTTTGACATTGAGTATGTCAAAGGGAAGCACAACGTGGTGGTAGATGCGTTTTCCAGGAGACTGGATGCCCTTTCGCTGATGAGCATTGCCCCGGATCGGAGGGCGCAGTTACTAGTGGAGTACTCTAAGGACCGATTTTCATGTAAAGTTCTTGATGGGGCGGCGACAGATGATCGGTACAAGGTGATGAATGAGGTGATTTACTTTAGAGACCAGATTTACTTGGTGCCCAACTCCCAATTGAGGGAGAAGATTTTACAGGCTGCCCATGACTCACCACTAGCAGGGCACTAGGGGTTCACAAAGACATATAGGGCCATCAGAGAGCGTTTTGCATGGAGGGGCCTGAAGGATGACGTTTTGAGGCATGTCAGGGAGTGTGACACATGCCAGAGGAACAAGGGTGAGCAGTCACACCCTGCAGGGTTGCTACAACCTCTTCCTATCCCTGAGGGGAAATGGGAGAGTGTGTCGATGGACTTCATTACCGGGTTGCCCACAGTACAGGGCAAACACTGCATTTACGTGGTGGTGGACTGATTGACGAAGTTTGCACATTTCTTTGCCATCTCGGCTCAATACTCGGCCTCACAGGTGGCCGAATTGTTTTTCAGGGAGGTGTTTCGGCTACATGGTCTTCTGAAGACCATTGTCAGTGACCGAGACAACAGGTTCATGGGGGGATTTTGGCAGGAGCTATTCCGACTGGTGGGCACTGAGCTCACTCCGAGCACTAGTTATCACCCCTAGACAGACGGAGTAGACGAAGATAGTTAACAAATGGCTGGAGGGTTACTTGCGTAACTATGTGATGGGCCATCAACGAGCATGGATACGGTGGTTACACTTGGGAGAGTACTGCTACAACACCACGTACCACATGTCCATAGGTATGTCTCCATTCCGAGCTCTATACGGTTATGATGCATTGTCTTTTGCTGACGTGATGTTTGGAGATAGCAAGGCCCCTAGGGCCAAGGATTGGATACAGGAGAGCTAAGACATTTTGTGGGCTCTCAAAGACAACATGCAGACAACACAGAACCAACAAAAACTTTATGCAGACAGGGGCAGAGTTGAGAGACAGTTTGAGGTAGGGGATTTGGTCTTCTTGAGGCTTCAGCCGTACAGGCAATCATCGCTCAAGCAGAAGGGGGCCAAGAAGCTCAAACCTCGTTTTTATGGGCCATACCGAGTCACTCGCAGAGTTGGGGAGGTAGCATATGAGCTGGAACTACCCCCGGGAAGTCGGGTGCACAACATTTTTCATGTGTCTTGCTTGAAAAAGGCATTGGGGTAGCAGGTGATAGCAGCTAAAGAGCTACCCCCTATGGATGATGAGGGACACTTAGTTTTGGATCTGGAGGCTGTTTTGGACATCTGGGAAAGGCATTTGAGGAACAGGGTCATTAAGGAGTTTCTGATCAGATGGAGGAGCCTACCAGATGAGGATGCCACTTGGGAAGGGGAGAAAATACTTTAGCATCCTTCATTACAGTTGCTTGAGGACAAGCAACGTCTTGGCGGGGAGGACTGTGATATTCCCACTTAGCATTATTGCTAAGTGAAATATCAATTTTGGTCAATTTTGTCTTAATTCATGTTTGCACTTAGCAAGTGTGGGCTTAGAGGTCCCACATTCATGTTTGATTAAAGCAAGCCCCAAATATTAGAGATGGAAGGGAAATATCGAGCCACTAGTGGAGCGTGGGGGCCACCCATGGAGAATCGCGATCCACATGGAGAATATACATGCATTGGAGGGAATTCGGTGGGAGGAAATCGAGTTGAGCCCACATAAGCATGGTGGAAGCATTTTGACAAAAAAGAAGGAAAGACACTCTTTTGGTCATTCATTCATCTTTGAGAAAACTTGTCTTTGACATAACACGTTTGAGCACATGCTTGAGAAAACTTGTCTTTGACATCGCACGCTTGAGCCAAGTCTGCAAGTGCTGTTTAGCACACGAGTGTTTCCGAGCGGAAATATCAACCCTTGCTTCGGTGGACTTCAAGTGCTAGCCCAAGGAGGGAGTTCCATCCATTTCAGTTTGTTCCAGTAGTGGGAGTGTGAGTTTGTGGGGAGGAGTCACTAGCAGTAGCGTAGGGACTGCACAGTTCTTCGAGGAGGTACGCTTGGAGGTTGAGGAGTGAAGGGAGTTTGGGCCTGAGATTTGAGGAGGAGCCCGAGAGAGTGTTTGCTTGGAGATTGCAGCTATTTTGGGGGCTATTTGCAGCAGGATTGACAGGTGGGTCGAATTACCCAGCAGTAGAGCCATAGAGGGAAAAGAGGGCCGAAATTCCAAGGTCAACCATAGGCCAATTCCTTCGTGGGTTATTCTGGGTATTTGGTGGAGAGCCCGGGGTTAATTTCTCGGAATTTTTTTAGCACCTGAGGAGTCCCTAGCAATAGTTCTTCACAAACAACAACGTATTTATAAATTATGGGCAATTCAATGCAGAGCGAGGATAGAGAGCAACAACACACTTGAGAGGGACTTCTTATTGTCTATTTGGGCTTGGCTAGCTTGCCTTGAGCAAGCCCAGGTGCACTCTTTCCAACACCTCATTGTACCCTCTTCATATTCTAATAAAATGGCTCAGTAGCGCAGTTTTTTGTGTAAATTCATGGTCTGATTCATGTGTTTGATTTTTGTGGTTTTTATGTCTCGGTATGCTTTGTTATTTACTGTAAAAATTCCCTAGGAATATTACATTATGGCAATCGATTTTGGAAAAGTTTTTTGAATTAAATAAAACTTTGCTAGATCAAAGCACTGAATATCTTGCGTTAGAGAGAAATAAAAGGGTTTCTAAGCTCATGGCTTGGGAAGAAAAGCACCGAAGAGATGATGGCCTTCGAAAAAAATTAAATTTTTATTCCATGCCATAGAAAATTAAAGTCACTGCAAAAATTTGAAATTCTGAGACTTCAACGAATTGATCTGGAAGAAAATCCTATAAAAAATATGATTTTCCCTGCAAAAATCGAGGGTTCTCCAAACGAATTGTCCCTTGCCAAAACCAGAGCTCGCAACTTTTTAGAAAAATCATTTAGGTTAAATTCAAAAATGGAGCCTACAAAACCCTAGTGGCTATAATAAAAAATTCAGGATGAAGGCAACACTTAGAAAACTTCTCATTAAAATTTTAGACGAAAAATAAAAACCCTTCACAAAAGGTCTCAGATTCTTCCTTGAAGAAATTCGATCTGCAAATAAGAGGCCTCATAAAAGATTTAAAAAATAGGTTTGCGGCCCTCCACTTGCAAACCAATATTTATAATAAATCAAATCTAAACCCTTCAGGTTTGTAAGTGAAGAAAACCCAAATGAATATATTCAAAGCAACTAAAATATATATAAATTTATTTACAAATTTACAATCCAAAAGATAGAAAAATATTTACAAAATAAATATTTTCAAAATAGAATAAAAGATGTATTTACAAAAATATTCACAATTATTTTACAAGCTCTATTTAGCAGATCTATATTTATTTGCACAATTAGATTGGAGATAAATGAATAAAATAAGAGTTTTTAATTTGGAGACATGGCCAAGATCTCTGCAAAACTAATTGTTAAATAAACCTTGAAATCCAACAAAGTGGGCTCTTAAGCTTTCTTGTCTTGGGAGTTGGTTGGTCCAACTAAAGATTTCCCCTCATGCCCAAAGATCTAAATACCATAAATTCTCTACACATTCAAGATCAAGTTATTAGATCAATAGGGGCTAGATAGACACCATAACCCTAAAAATCTAGAGATACTTGCTAGATCAATCAAGTTAGAATGCTTCACTAAACCTTGTAACTAATGCAAGATACCTATGCAAATAGTTAATACAATCAATGACTAAAGAAGTAATAACTAATAAAATATTATTCAATAGATCATTAAGAACACAATTCAGAAAAATATTACCCCAAGAATCAAAAGAGGAACACCACCATGAATAAACCCCAAAGTCTTCTTTATTATTTCCAGAAAAATATTATAGCGACAAAGCTTGACTTAGAGCTTCTTTACAAATTTTTCTTGTATTTTGAGAAGCAAATGCCTTCTAATTTATAGATAAATCTTCCAAGTTGAAAATAACGACTAGTTGGCTTGATCCCCGCCAAAAAAATATCGACCATTGCTAAATATTTGATCATCTTTTAATCTCCACTGTCATAAATCTTTATTTTTGAGGAATTATCGAATTTCGCATAAAAAACCATTTTTTATTAGCTCAAAAATAATTATTTTGAACTAATTTTCTCAAAAAATTGACTTTGACTTAACCACCAAGGACCAAGGGTCCAATTTTTTGGAAATTTCCAATATTCCCTGGGTGTGGGATCTCCAAAAATTAATTTCTTTGATATCCACGAAATTTTCCATTTGGAGAATTTAATTTCTCTACGATTTTAATTTTGACTCTAATTAATTAAATTTCTGGCTTAGGATTTTAATTTTTTTTAGGCCAGAAAATTTAATTAATTGACATTTGAGGGGATTTAATATTTTTTTCCATTTGAGGGGACCATGCACTAAAATATTTTTTACATAAAATAATTACATTTCAACCCTCAAAAGGGGAACACCCATTTGTTATAGACCCTCAATATATTACCCAATTTTACAACTCAATATGATCTAGTAGACCAAGTGATTTGTAATAAAATAATTTAGCCAATTAGCTTAAATTTTTCCCAAATCACTTTTACAAAAGACTCCACTAAAACAGTAGGACTTGCTTAAGACCTTGATGAAAAATTCCACCCTAGCTTTGGGGTGAGGCTGGAGGGGAAAACTCTGCTGACCATCTGTGTTTAGAAACACAAATGAATCAGTGAGATGAAAAACCTCCTAGGATGAAACTCGTCGCCAAAATAGTAGGCTTATCTATTGTTACATACATATATGATCTTACTAGCATCATTTGCATTAAAATCTTGTAGAATGAATATACAACTCTTACAAACTGACGACTCGTGATGATGAATCTAGGATAATCTGAATGCTCGAACATGATGGAATCCCTTTGCGAAAGAGTGTATTGCTATAGGGTAGTTGATATAGAGTAGTCAACATCTAGCTCTACTTAGGGACACGTTGATTCACTGAAGGAATGTGAGAAGCTAGAATCTGCACCCAAGCACCACACAAGTTGATGTAAGTAGCGTCCATCCAAATATAATCCAAAAATCATCATATAACATTAAGTACCTAAAATAGAAGCTCTACTAACATGAAATGAAAATGTAATCTATAGAGAAAAATGAGATTTTTATCTATGAAACATAATGCTGAAATGAAAACTACTTTAACTATAGAAAGAAATGACAAGGAGTAGGGTTAGAAATACAATACAAAGATGCCCCATGGCATTAGATGTCTTCAACATAGTGCATACTGAGCATCTGCCGACTTTCAGACAAATCAATGGGTTGTTTCTCTGATGTGCCATGTGCAATTCTGAAGATTTTAGGACTTAACCCTTCTCAATGTTGTGTTGTATACGAGCATCAGGTTTATCAAGTTTCTTCCTTCTTCTTTTCTGCTTTTTGCTTTTCTTCTCGGTAGACCATGGTGCTGATGATGATGTGATCAAAGTAAACCTTCCTGCCTGATCATGGAAATGCTTAGGTGGAAAATTTGGAGTATCAAAAATTTCTGTAACATGCCTTTCTTCATTTTGGATTTGTTCGGTCATGCACGATGGATAAATCCCATAGGTGTTATGGCTAAGACTAATTCCTTGAATTTTCCCAATAGTTATATCTTGATCCTTTTCAATTTCTTTCTTATCCGAGTCACCTTCAATTAGCCACTTTTTAATGGAACAAATGACCTCCTCATAATAAGATGGAGCTTGTTGCAGTTGACAGGGAGGCTTATGATCTGTTGACGCTTCCTTGTTTCTTTCATCCTCAGATCCATGTTGAAATTCCTGTACCTGTATCTTTTCCATTACTTGCAACTTATTCTGAAGAGTGATCATTTCAATTCTTATGGCATCCACCTGGTTAGAGTTTTCAACCTTCATAGCATTGACTTCCTTGGCATGACTTTCTTCCATGGTCAATAACTTATTCTGAAGACATATTTGACCAACTTCCATATCTTTTATTACTTTGTCATTATGTGCTTTTATGGTCATCATGTTGGAAAATGTAACTAGGTTTGGTCTTCATAATTATACTTGAAGTCAAAATGTAATATACTTGTCAGAAGATAAACAAAAAGAATTTTATTAGTATTGAAATTGACTTATTAAAACATGGGTCTCATGCTTGGGTCTCGGTACAAGGACAAGATCTCAAAGAAATAGGTTCAGTGCTAACACAAGGTCTCGATGCTATAATTTCAGTAACCTCAAAACTCACACTACAATAAAGATTCTCAATGATTTGTCACAATAAAGTAGTATCACAACAAAGGAATTTGATAATAAATTATAGTCAAGAAGAAAGAAAGCTCTAATTGCTGAAGCAGTGACACATATAGTAAAGTAGTACATTCGGTTGACAACTCGTTGAAGATAAAGGATCTCAGAATAACTGCTTATGAAAATCTAAGGTATCTATGACTACAAGAAGTATTAAGAATTATTCAATCTGAAGGGAACCCGAAGTCTCTCATCTCAAGAAAATCAAGTAAGTATTGTTATGTAACAAAGTACACTTGTCACAGGTCTAATAAAATCAAAGGTGTGCAAACTCAATGTATGTATGTTCATAAGTGTTTAAATTTCTATGGTTCATATGATCCTTGTTTATAGCCTGACTAGGATAAAGATAGTACTCCCTAGATATCATACGAAAAGCCTCATATTAGAACCTAAATACTTGTTCTCTAGAGTTTACAAATAATCTAGGATGTCAAGTAAAAGGTCCTACTAATGATTGAAAGAATTCCATCCTCCATGATTATGTAGAAGATCTGTTAATTTTAGATAACAATGGTATGTTCTATGCTTAAGAGCAATTTTACTTCAATTTTCTTATTAGCCCAATATCAATATCCATATTAGCAATCACATCAACATGACAGTAAAATGCAGATAGAACATAAACAATAACAGTAGAAGACAAGACAAGAGGACACAAGATATGGCGCCAGCCAGGGACAAACCCCAATGTGGGGAAACCCTTTGATCAATTCTTCTTATTATTCTTCAAAAGTTCAGCAGAGAGGGAGAGTACAATATGCAATATTCACTTACGCAATCACAGTGATATTTGTCCCAACAAACAACAGCTACAGAAAGCCCTAACCAGAAAGTCAACGGTGGTCAATAGGGCAGAATTTGACCCCGAAAATAGCTCGGTCAAACTTGGTCAACTTGGCCTACAACAACAAATCAAATCAACCCAAAAGCAATCCGAAAATATCCAGTGAAACCTGGTCAACTAAAGTCGACGCTGGTCAAACAGTACTGTCTGACTTGTTTTCTGTGCCCAGAAATGCGGCCTGCCCAAACAAAGATAACCCTCACAAAACTGCAGTCAAACAGGTCAACGCTGGTAAAAAACCCTTCTTGCAACTTCGGTCAATGTTGGTCAATGCAGGAACAAAACTGCCCTTCTTCACACGTGTGGAGAGCTGCCTCAGAAATCCGTACCCAATCAATGAAGGAGAGAGAGATATGTGAGTGAGTGAAGTGTCTAAATGAGGAGGAGGCACCTTGTATTTATATGCAAATGTTGAGGATGAATAGACGTGACTGTTGGGCTTCTGAGCCTACATTAGTTTGTTGGCCGACCTTGACAATTTGTCCATAAACAAAATAAATTCATAATTCCATTTGTACATGTCAGAATGAGATGATCTTTAGATCAATCCTACACCTCTCGGAGAGAGGAATCCAATAAAAATATCAGCTGCCTCATATGAGCTGTCCAAGGTGAAGTTTGGCCCTAGTTGCCAAATTTAACACTCCCTCTCAACTAGGGAGAACTTCACCTGCCAAATTGTCTGACAATATGTACCATCCTGCCTCTGCTCTGCTGAACCATGAAGAAAGAAGAAATGATCGAGAATGTATCATACCATTCTCCACTGACCCGAAGTCAGTCTCCAATAATCGAGAGTGTGTCATACCACTCTTAATTGACCCGAAGTCAATTTCCATTGATCCTAGATCAATATCAAACATCCTAGCATAGGGAGTACGGTAGTACATGATGCGTCCATCGGTAGTACTATGGTCCCTATCCTCATTTCCCTACTCATTGGCCAGATGAGAGGTACTTCCCATGAGTCCCAGACTGCATGGGTAGGATGTGCCGACAGGAGAAGGTGAACCACTCATCCTGCTCATATGCCATAGGAGAAGGTGAACCACTCATCCTATGCATATCTCAACATGGGGTATCACAGGGGAAGGTGAACCACTCACCCTGTACATTGCGCACCATTAGGGGAAGGTGAACCACTCACCCTATGGTCGCTCATTGCTCCAAGAAGTACCCCAAGCCCCCCAGAGCTCCCAGAGCTCAACACCCATCTCATACGGGACCCTCATAAGAGGGTCTCTCCACGACTCCACGTCGTTCATGGAAGGTTAAGAATTTGACCTTCCCCAAGGGCTTCGTAAGAATATCAACAACCTGATCATCAGTCCCAATATGATGGAGCGTTATTGCTCCCCATTGTACCATATCTCGGATAAAGTGGTACCTAATATCAATATGCTTGGAGTGGTCATGAAACACGGGATTCTTAGAAAGACGAATCCCACTTTGGTTGTCGCAATAGATCATGGTGGTATCCAACACATGTCCAAACAACTCACTAAAGAGCTTCCTCAACCAAACAACTTCACAAGAGGCCATACTATGTATTCAGCCATAGCAGTGCTCAAGGCAGTCGACTTCTGCGTCTTGCTCATCCATGATATCGAAGTAGAACCTAGAGAATAACAATATCCAGATGTGCTTTTGCGATCCACCACACTACCAACCTAGTTTGCATCACAGTAACCATGGAGCCTCACATTCCGTGCAATGTATTTAAGTCCATAAGTGATTGTGCCTCGGAGATATCTTAAGAGATTTTTGGCAGTGATCCAATGTATGTGATGAGGCTCGACTATAAACTGACTCAATGTATTCACTGCAAAACATATGTCCGGATGGGAGTTCACCAAGAACATCAGGCCCCCCACGAGTTCACAATACTCAGAAGGATTTCCCAAATCAGGCCCTCATAACTTCTTGAAGTTAAGTTCCATCGGAGTAGTCACGGACTTGCAATCCTGTTAAAATTGGACAACTAGGTCCAAACTCCATGTTCTGATGCTCAGATTAAGAGGCTAATATTTTTGTTGGATTCCTCTTTCTGAGAGGTGTAAAATCCATATAAAAATAGTCTTAATCCGATGAGCAGAACTTATATTTTGAATTTATTATTCTTAATAAATTATATGTGCAAGGTCAGCCAGTTTTGTAATGTAGGCTCACATGCCCAACAGATGTGTCACACACCCTCATTGATGGATATATATACAGGAAAAGTTGGAGAGAATTTAAAAACACAACTCAACTCACATTTTCCTCTCTCATCCTAAAAGTACGAGCTACCAGGAGGGTTGTTGTGACACATGCTGGGCTGGCTGACCAAAGGAGACTTTGCTGGTTGAAGCATCCTGTTGACCGCCGAAACGTACACATTCATTTTTCTTGTTTCTGATTTGTCTTCTGTAAGATCTGCTTATATGTTCTATCTGCATTTTGCTTATCTACTTGTATGATTGCTGTGAGAAAAGTGAAATTGCTCTCAGCATAGAACATCTACAAAACTTTACATGGTATCGAAGCTTAGGTGAAGACAAACTCTATCTATAACAATCAATCAATGGAGTCTCTCGGATTAACTGCGCAGTTCTAATGCGTAAGGTTCAGAGGCGCAAGAGGACAAGATGCAGGCGTTAATTCCTATCGGTGGAATTAACAGCGAGAGAGGATATTGGTAATAGAAGTTTGGGAACGACAGTTATCTCCCACACGCCCAAAGAAGCACGGGGTTGTGCTGATTGGGGGTTGGGTGGTCGATTGAAGTACTGTTCGATAGAATTCGGCAGTAGCTGTGGGCGTAAGACAGCGTGGATTACATGAACATTGGCGTTCACGGGTTAACACGCAGAGGTTTACGAAAATCATAGACTGTCGGCTTCTGACAATTGACTGAGTATGTGAATTGCGTGGATTTGTTGATAGTCTGCTACGTGGGAGGAGATCTGCGTTCGAACGTAGATTATCTGGTGGCTGTCACGTGGACAGAAAACACAAAATCGCGCAGTAATATATGTACGCAGTGAGCTGTCAGGACTTGGTTGGACACGTGGTAAGAGATCGGTGGTATTACGCAGGTCACTGGTGGTCTAATGCGTGGACAGTATTATATATATATGCAGGTTTATATATATATATACGCTGATGCGTTTGGAGCAAACAGCAAAGGAGATTGCGCAGGGTTGCTGAGATAACGCGTGGACAGGGTTATATATATATACGCAGGGTATATATATGCAGTCGGTTGGTGAACTGATAAAGCGAAGGTTACGTGGCAGTAAGAAGCGGATTGCGCAGGTGGGTCTTGCGCAGGTCTACAGATAGCTGACACGCGTTATGGTATAGCCGGTGATTGTGTATGCAGGTTTATGACCTCGACCTTATGCACGGTTGTACAGAATCGGGGAATGTTAGATGATCCGTGAAGGATTGAACATAATAAGGCGTGACCGAAATAATACGACTGAAGGAATGGTTCTGAGCACAGACTCGATCTGGTTATGAAGGTATCTCGGGTTCGACGCGGGGCCTGAGGAGCTGATGTGAGTCCAGCAAAACGGTCTCCGCGATTTGGGTGGACGTTGAGATTTGGTCTCACGTCAAGTTCAGATCCAAATATTTCAGAGATTGGAACTGACAGGAGTGGTTAAAAGATTGCTTTAGTCTTGTTGAGATATCAGTGACATTGGTTCTGAAATATATCAGCCAACGGATCTATGACCAGGGCCATCGAATGGCATTCATATAAAACGTGGAGAGCCGACCAATCTGATAGCAGATGGAGCACATGAAAGAATCCATATGATACAACTATGATTTGATCTTAGGCAAGAATGTGCATCAAGTTCATGGATGATCATATAGGAAAGTTCGATATTCAGATGTAAGCAACCATCGGTTCTAGAAATAGACACCTATGGAGAAAGTATTGGCACATAAAGGACCGATCTTTGAATGTATATCGCATAGGTATAGAGCCGCAGGAATATATATATTATAAAGGTTTAACATATGCATGACATGAGGACGCAGTCTCGGCATATCTGGAAATGAAGCGACACAGTCTCGGATACTCCTGATTTGTTTGGAGAGCAGTTATTGGATGAATGTCCGTCCACTATAATAATCAGTCAAGGGAATGAAGCTGCAGGCAAGATCTAGCCACAGTCCTAAATGAAGGATCTGGCCGCAATTAAGAGGAGAACTAATACGCAGTCCTAAGAAGAGCCCTATACCCTGTCCTAAAGGAGATCTAGCCGCTGTAAAGAGAAGCTCTAATCCGCATCAAAGGGAAGGCTCCATACGCAGTTAAGGTAGGCTCTATATGTTGTTAAGAAGAGCTCTAATCTACACTCAAAGGGAGGCCCTAATCTGCCGTCCAAGAGGCCCTTATACACAGTCATAAAGGAGCCCTAATTCACTGTCAAGAGAGCGCTAAATCCGCAGTGATAAAGAAGCCTAAAGCCGGAATCTATGAAGGCCTAATTCGCAGCTAAGGAAGCAGTATAAGCTGCAGCAAAAGGAGCCCTAAACGCAGAAAAAAAAAAAATAAAAAAATAAAAAAATTCTGTTGACAGCATGAGGTAAGGGACTGTTTAGGCATCATTTTGTGACTGTGTTTTCTTCTTGTAGGAGGGCCAAGTTAGAGGAGCTCTAGATCAGATCTGTTGGGGTATCTTTGAAGGATCAAGGATAACGTTCTGCTCCCTGGAAGCTACAGGAAGACTGTGTGTTAGGCCACAGGCCATAACACCACAGTGAAGGTTTGTTCATGAGTGTTTAAGGGCTCATATATGCCCAGATCATCAGCATAATCCTGGAGCTGTCTTGTGAGTTAATACTACTAAGGTTAAAGGCTGTTTTGATGACTGTTGGAGGACTGGTGCTGTAATGTTTGGTGCCCTAACTGCTGAAGCAGTGACAGCTAGTGCAGCGAAAGACATCAGAGTTCTGGGAGATGTTTTGGGTCAAAGGTTGATCATGATTGGCTTAGTTTGCTGAACATCCTGTTGATACCAGATGTATGATCTTCAGAGGAAAATTCTGTCCTGTACACCCCCTTCTCTAGGAAAGAGGCCATCATGGCTCAGGGACACCCTCGAAGATGCTGAGGGTCATGCTACCCCAAGGGGAACATTCCGAGAAAGCAAGAAGCCGTGTAGATACCAAGGGTATCTAGCTGCCATGTGTACTATTATACAATCTGAACCTGGATCTTTTGAGGAAGCCATCAAGCATCAAGTCTGGAAGGATGCTATGCATGAAGAATATGAGGCTATTATGAAGAATGATGTCTGGGATGTGGTCCCGAGACCGAAGGACAAATCTGTTGTCACCGCTAAATGGCTCTACAAGATTAAACATGGATCTGATGGGAGTGCTGAAAAGTTTAAGACAAGATTTGTTGCCCGTGGCTTCTCTCAAAAGGAAGGAATTGACTATGACGATATATTTGCACCTGTGGCTCGATATACCACCATCCGATCCATCATAGCCCTTGCTACTACGCAAGGATGGAGTCTTCATCAGATGGATGTCAAGACCGCTTTTCTGCATGGTGCAATAAAGGAAGAGGTGTATGTAGAACAACCTCTGGGATTTGAAGTTCAAGATCGAGACACTTATGTCTGCAGGTTGAAGAAAGCCCTCTATGGGTTAAAGCAAGCACCCAGAGCTTGGTATGAGAGGATGGATAGTTACTTGATGAAGCTGGGCTTCACTCGAAGCAATGCTGATCCAAACCTTTACTTTAAGGTTGAGGAAGGAAAGCCTCTCATTCTAGTGCTGTATGTGGACGATCTCTTCCTGACAGGTGATGACCCTCTCATTCATCAATGTAAGAGGGAGCTTGCTGCTGAGTTCGAGATGAAAGACCTAGGACTGATGCACTATTTCCTAGGCCTGGAGGTCTGGCAGAGACCTGGAGAGATTTTCCTTTCTCAAGGAAAGTATATTGTGAAGCTTCTGGAAAGATTTGGGATGGTGGACTGTAAGTCCATGTCGACACCAATGGAACTCAACTTTAAGAAGTTGAGTGGCAGCGCTGCAGGGCCTATCTTGGCCAATCCTACTGAGTATCGTCAACTCATAGGAGCTTTGATGTTCTTAGTGAACACCCGTCCGGACATATGTTTTGCAGTGAATACTTTGAGTCAACAGATGGTTGAGCCTCATCATTTTCACTGGATTGGTGCCAAGAATCTTTTGAGATATCTTCGGGGCACGATAAACCATGGGCTGAGATACACTGCCGGGAGTGTGATACTCTGGGGATATACTGAGGCCGATTGGGCTGGCAGTGTGGTGGATCGTAAGAGCACATCTGGATGCTGTTTCAATCTTGGTTCTGCTTCGATCTCATGGATGAGCAGGAAGCAGAAGTCGGTGGCTTTGAGCACCACGGAGGCCGAATACATTGCTGCTAGTATGGCCTGTTGTGAAGCAGTTTGGTTGAGGAAGCTCTCTAGTGAGCTGTTCCAACATGTGCTAGATACCACTGTAATACTCTGTGATAATCAGAGTGGGATTCGTATGACTGAGAATCCTGTGTTCCACGACCGATCCAAGCATATTGATATCAGGTACCACTTTATCCGGGATATGGTACAGCGAGGCGCCGTAAGGCTCGATCATATAGGAACTGATGAGCAGGTCGCGGATATTCTCACTAAGCCCCTGGGGAAGGTCAAGTTCCTAACCTTCCGTGAGAGTCTTGGTGTCGTGGAAAGACCCTATGATGTGGGTCCTGTTGGACGATGAGCTCTGGGAGCTCTGGGGGGCTTTGGGGATAGCTTCTCGGAGCTATAAGCACTCATAATGCTTCTGCCCCACCCTTGTGATTATTGAGCTGGTTCGCCACTCATTTAATCTGTGCCCCGTATGCATCCTACCCATTGAGTTCAGGGCTCATGGGAAGTACCTCTCATTTGGCCAATGAGGTGTGGAAAAGCTAGAGACTATTAGCAAAGACTGATGGACGCATCAGAGATTGCCGTACTCTCTATCTAGGATGGCATGGTCCAACCACTTGATCTGGGATCAAGATTTGTGAGGTCTGGGACCTCTAGACTGATTATGTCAGTCGGGGAATGATGTCTTTGTGACTGACCCACTTCTGTTCTGAAATAAAGAAGCCAGCAAAGCAAGTTTCGGCGGGATGACTCACGATGTTAATTGCACTAATAGATGGAGTTCTCCCTAGTTGAGAGGGAGTGTTAAAATTGGACAACTAGGTCCAAACTCCATGTTCTGATGCTCAGATTAAGAGGCTAATATTTTTGTTGGATTCCTCTTTCTGAGAGGTGTAAAATCCATATAAAAATAGTCTTAATCCGATGAGCAGAACTTATATTTTGAATTTATTATTCTTAATAAATTATATGTGCAAGGTCAGCCAGTTTTGTAATGTAGGCTCACATGCCCAACAGATGTGTCACACACCCTCATTGATGGATATATATACAGGAAAAGTTGGAGAGAATTTAAAAACACAACTCAACTCACATTTTCCTCTCTCATCCTAAAAGTACGAGCTACCAGGAGGGTTGTTGTGACACATGCTGGGCTGGCTGACCAAAGGAGACTTTGTTGGTTGAAGCATCCTGTTGACCGCCGAAACGTACACATTCATTTTTCTTGTTTCTGATTTGTCTTCTGTAAGATCTGCTTATATGTTCTATCTGCATTTTGCTTATCTACTTGTATGATTGCTGTGAGAAAAGTGAAATTGCTCTCAGCATAGAACATCTACAAAACTTTACAAATCCACCATCCCAATTCTTTCAAGTAGCTTCACGATGTATTTTCCTTGAGAAAGGAAATTCTCACCTGGCTTTTGCCAGACCTCCAACCCTAGGAAGTAATGCATCAATCCTAGGTCCTTCATCTCAAATTCGGAAGCCAACTCCCTCTTACATTGATGAATAAGAGGGTCTGCACCCGTCAGAAAGAGATCGTCCACATGAAGTACCAAGATGAGAGGTCATCGTTCTCAACCTTAAAATAAAGGTTCGGATCAACTTCACTTCTTGTAAATCCTAGCTTCATCAGATAGCGGTCGATCCTCTCATACCAAGCTCAAGGAGTTTTCTTCAACCCATAGAGGGCTTTTTTCAATTTGCATACATGAGTCTGACGATCTTGAACTTCGAACCCCTCGGGTTGTTCTACATAGACTTCCTCCTTAATTGAACCATGTAAGAAGGCGATATTGACATCCATATGGTGTTTTCATCCTTGCGAGGCAACAAGGGCTATAATCGAATGGATGGTGGTATATCGGGCAACAAGTGCAAATATCTCATCGTAGTCCACAACTTCCTTTTGGGAGAAGCCTCGAGAAAAAAATCTAGCCTTGAACTGTTCAACACTACCATTAGCTCCATGCTTAATCTTGTAGAGCCATTTCGAGGTGACACCGGATTTGTCCTTGGGTCTAGGGACCACATCCCAGACATCATTCTTCATAATCGACTCATACTCTTTGTTCATTGCATCCTTCCAAACTTGGTGGTTTACAACTTCTTCGAATGTGCTAGGCTCAGATTGAACAATGGTGCTCATTGCAATTAAGTACCCTTGGTACCTATTCGGCGTCTTACTTTCACGAAATGTCCCGCTAGGTGCAACATGTCTCTCGACTTCTTCGAGAGTTTCCCTAAGCCATGAGGGTTTTCTTTTTGAGGAGGAGGGCTCATGAGGGGGTGGATCAATGGGAACCTTTGGTCCTTCAGCATTGGGCAACGGCTCATCCTGCGGTTCTCTCTGCTTTCCTGAATCTGCTTCCTTGGAATAGGAAGGTTACTAATCTTCCGAAGGGCAACGTCCTCATCGAAGGTGACATCATGAATTATCTCCACTTCTCTTTGACCAGGCACATAGATTCTATATGCCTTAGAAGTTTCACTATAGCCCACAAATGTTCCTTTCTTCCCAGAAGCATCCAATTTGCTTCTCTTTTCTTTCGGCACATGAAAATATATGGGGCTACTAAAATTTCTGAAGTGAGAAACATCAAGTTTCTTACCGGTGAAAACTTCTTCGGGAGTTTTGGAGTCCAATGCTTGATGAGGGCATCTATTTTGAACATACACGACAGTGTTTGCAGCTTCGGCCCATAAGAACTTTGGAAGGCTTTGATCATGAAGCATGGCACGAGGGGCTTGTACGATAGAACAGTTCTTCCTTTTAGCAAAACTATTTTGCTGAGGAGTATATGCTGCAGTAGTCTCCCTCTTAATGCCAGCTTCTCTACAATAATTATTGAACTCATTTGATTCGTATTCGGTTCCATTATCGGTCCTCAATATTTTGATCTTCTTCTCGGTTTGATTTTTGACCAAAGCTCTGAAAGAACAGAACCATGAGAATACTTCGTCCTTCTTCAAGAAATATATCCAAGTCTTGCGAGAGAAATCATCCATAAAGATAACATAATATAAATATACTCCCAATGAGTTCACGGGCATCATACCAGATAGATTAGAATGAACCAATTGCTATATGTCGATAGTCTTGCTATCACTTGAGGGGAATGGTCCCCTTGTATGCTTTCCTTTGGCACATCCTTGACAAACACCTTCATGTTCTACTTCAAATTCGGGGATACCTGTCACCATCTTCCTCACATTGGGTATAGCCTTATAATGTAGATGAGCAAACCTCCGGTGCCATAATTCGGATTGAAGTGATGTGTTGCAAGACATAGCTCCCAATGGACTTCCTCCAACTTGATATAGGCTATCAACCCTGAATCCAAGTGTAAATGCATCTTTGAAATTTTTATTCCACACACGTACCTTTCCATTTATGAATGCCACCTTGAATCCTTTGTCCTCGATCGCTGAGATAGATGCCAGGTTCTTCTTTAGATTGGGTACATATAGTACTTCTTGTAGATGAATGGTGTTATACTTTGATTCAATTGAAGAGTAACATTCCCAACTCCCTTCACGGGATAGGTGGCATTGTCTCCAAGGATAATTTCCAAATTTGTATCCTTTTCAATCAGATTTGAAAGAGCTTCCTTATACACAGTAAAGTGCCTTGAGGCACCACTATCAATCAAACAATTTCCCAAAGTGTTCGGAGGAGATGCAGTAGAGAGGGAAGATATAGGATAAAATTATTTTTGCTTGTTATCAACAACATTAGATTCATCATACTTGGTGTTTCTTGATCTCTTGGGAGGGCGACCATTTCCTTTATGAGGAGCGGGAGCATTCCTTTTTCCTCGGTTGTTGAATCTGCCATTCCTTTG